>CM038143.1:146011178-147493205 GCA_021437245.1 Aegilops speltoides
GTGCGATGAATGCTAGGAGGAGTTCGGTCGCCTTCTACGGTTTTCCGTGAGGATTCTGTTCTTCCAGATGCCTCTACTGGGGTGGCTAGTCCTATTTATAGGCAAAGGCCCGGGCCTCTTCCCAAATATTGAGCGGGAAGGGCGCCAAATTGGCCATTTTGAAGGGGAACATCGGACATTTATCATGACTAAAGTTGGTCCTGCCTCGTCAAAGGCCTCGTGGTGACGCGCTTGGGCTCCACAATGACTTCCTTCCTTCCGTTGGCTGGTCTTGGTCTTGTTGCACCGAAATGGATGCCTTTGCTTGATGCTCTTGCCTACGCTTGCTCCCTTTGCACCAAAGAGGAAAGGAGGACATCAGGCGGGCCGGGCGCCTAATCGGGCGCCTTGGTGGTCATGGTTGCGCTATGGGCACCTCGTGAGGCACCCCGCTTGAACTCTCCGCCCCTCGTGAGCTGCATGATGAGGTCGCGCCGAGGAAGCCTTGTCGCCCGCCCCATGAGGCTTGGTCTCGCGAGGGTCTTGAGCTCGTGTTGATGAAGATGGGCTGTGGCCCCTTTAGCCACGCCAGCAGCCGCAGTGCAAGTCCGGGACCCTGCTCAACGCCGACAGAGCTCCTGCGTTTCAAGGCCCGCCGACTTGGCCGAGCGTAGAGGGCGAAGGGCATAGGGCGCGCTGGCTCCTAACAGCTCATGTTTTGGGCGCCGCAAGGGGTTGATTGACGCGGCGTTTCCACTTCCCATGACGCCGCAACTCGACGAAGCGATAAGTCCTCGCAAAGCGAGTCATGATTACCGCGATCGTGGAGGTCGCGCTTGGCCTCCTCGCTTTGGCACGCACGTCAGCAGGCCCTTCCAGCTTTATTCCTCTGATTCTCCTTCTTCTTCATGGCTCACAAGGAAGTTCTCGCCGCAGAGAAAGGAAAGGCCCGCCAGTTGAGCCTCGCCTCCCCGCCTAGCGCGGTCGAGGCCGCTTGCAAACACCCTGGCCTCCACCTGCTCCCTGTCGCGGAGGTGACTTCCAGACGGTGACGGGCGGCCGCCGACCGGGGCGAGCCGCCGGGCGACCCCTAGGCCGCCCACACGGAGGTGCTGCTGGAGTTCGCTAGTGGGCGGCGGAGCCGACTAGCGCCTCGCTTCCTCCTATGTGAGCTCCCGGTGAGCGCCGGCGCTCTGCTCCAGTGATATGCCACTGGCCTCGTGGGCTTGGCTGAGGTCTCCATCAGACCTGAGCTCTTGACCCGCGGCTCGGTAACGCTTGCTGGCGGGCTCGAGCCGCTTGCACCCGCACTTCAAGTTCGACGGCGATGCCACCCCACGTGAGGGTGTTTGGGAAGATGGTCACCGCCAGGTGCTGCCTCAAGACGACGGCATGCCGGGACCCAGCCCGCGAGGACGGAGAGGATAGCGCGGTTGGTGGCGCCTGGGTTCCTCAAGCTTCACCGTTCTTCTTCGGCAGCGACTCTTCTAGCAGCGCATGCCACCTCCACGCCGGCGGCCTGCTTGAGGGTGGTAGTTCCGCCTGCACCGCCGCCGGTGAAGTGCGAGAGGAGTCCACCTGAGCCCCAGAGGTGGCTCGAGTCTTCCCGAGGGCCGTGTAGGGCGAGCCGCTACCGATTTGTTCTTTCTTTCCTTTTCCCATAAAAAGACAAGAGGTGGGCCCCTGCTGGGCATGTTTGGGTTACGCTGTTAATCATCGTGACTGCTCATTATTTTGGTATTGTTCTTCGTCCGCACGCACGAGGGTAGTTCCTAGCCTCATTGGGGGCGACTCACCCAGTCATGTGTTCATGTCAAGTGCCGTGGAGGCATGGACTGAGGGTGCTCCTCAGGGGACCCAAGTTGGGAAACCTGAACAATAAGGGCAGAAAACACTCGAGGGAGTTTAGTCTGCTCCTCGTGAGACCTTGCGCGAGAGAAATCGAGGTAGAGAGCTAAAAGTCAAAGAGCCACAAGTCAAAGGCGGCAATAGCTTTCAATGAAACTTCAAATGAGAATGAACAAGCCAACGCAGAAGCAATGAAAAAGCCGCTCCGCACCTAATCTAGTCTTCGACGCTTCTCACCAATACGGAGCTAAGGGCCATGGCGTGGGAGGGAGCCCTCAGGCTCGAGGCCGGCGCCTCGAGACTCGGGCGGTACAGCCCCAACTCATTATTATGTGAGAGTGTCACGGGCATAGCTTCATAGGCGCTGCTTCTTCACGTGCTCCAGCCTTTCGGGGAAGTAAGCTTCACGGGCATTGGCCCTCTTCACAGTTCCGGCCTTTCCAAAACGCTTCACTTCACAGCATTCCTTCACGTGTTCGGGCCTTTCCAAAAGATAAGCTTCAGCATTCTCTTCATGTGCTCTAGGCCTTTTCAAAAGATAAGCTTCAGCATTCGCTCTTCATAGGCCTGGCCTTTTCCAAAAAGATAAGCTTCACAGCATTCGCCTTCTTCATGTGCTTCGGCCTTTCCAAAACGCTTCACTTCATGCATTCGCCTTCTTCACTGTGCTCGGCCTTTTTAGGTAAACCGGAGGTGCCGGATGTTCCACGCTCGACAGGCACCCTCCCGAGCCTCCAAGCACACGAGCCGGGCCTCGAAACATGAACAACCTTGAACGGGCCTCCCACATGGGAGAGAGCTTATGCAGTCCCTCCCCGGAGAGAACCCGCCGAGCACGAGGTCCCTACCTCAAGAGTTCTGGGCGGATGTTCGGCACGGTATCGCCGCAGCTGTTGTTGGTACTCGCGCAGCCGCTTCTGATGACGCCTCTTCCTCAAAGACGAGGTCCATCCTCGCATGGCGCCCCGCCGCTCATCGAACGCCAGGACCCACGCGGAACGACATTTGACCTCATGAGGGAGGACCGCTTCGGCTCCATAGACCAGGAAGAATGGGGTCTCCCCAGTTGGCTTAGTCGCGGTTTTTCGGATGGACCACAACACGGACTGAAGCTCATCATACCAACCTCTGCCGCAGGCCTCCAGTTTCTTCTTGAATGTTCTAGTCTTGAGGCCCTCAGACTTCATCGTCTGGCCGCAATGGCTGCTGCTTCGGATGCGCCACCAAAGCATAGCATATCTCTGCTCCAAGGTTAGCAAGATGTTTTGAAGAGGTTATCGGTGAACTCACGTAACCGTTGTCGGTGATGATGCGGTTCGCACCAACCGCCTCACGATGCCTTTGATGAACTTGACCGCAGAACCAGCAGGATGGTGCGGACGGCTTTACTTCAGCCCACTTGGTGAACTTGTCCACGCAACGAGGTAGCGATAGCCCCGGTGCCGAGGAACGGGCCCAGTGATATCCAGCCCCTGCATCGCGAATGGCCACGAGGGGTATAGTTTGCGCACCCGCCGATGGATCTGTTGGCATGGAATTGGCAGTTCGCAAGCCTTCACTAGTTCGATAGCGCCATTGAGCGCAGAGGCCAAAGAAGCCAAGGAATGCCTTGCCCACGAGGGTCCGCGGATGACGAGTGGTGCCCAGCCTCCACCGTATATCCGCCAGCAGCTCTTTCCCTTGCTCCCTCGGATATGCAGCATAGGGACACACCATTTGGTCGCCTGTGAGAGTTCTCCATCCCCGATATAGTACGCCAGGCTTGTGCCACCACACGCCCCGCTCTCCTCCTTCTCCGAGGGTCCCTTGCTAAGTAGCCCGAGCTTGTGGATCCAAAGACCCTCCCGAGGTTCCATTGTCGAGCAAAGCGTGTCTCGAGGCCGGGCCACGTGCCGGGCCCCGAGGCAGTGGCTGGGGAGCTCCTCCCGAGGTTGCGCCTGTTTGATAATGATGGCATTGCCGAGGGCTTGAAGAGACGCCCTCAAGACGCCAGACCGGATAACCCCGGAGGCTGCCCATGTCGCCGGCCTCTTCATTTGTGTCGGGTACATGCTATAGCGCCACAAGTACAAATATGCGGTCGAAGGAAGACGAGGTGCAGGTCGATCAAGGCCCTCTCTCGAAGCTCACGCCACAAGTACAACGTGAAAATCCTACCGAGTGAAGAGCAAACCTTCACTGGGGCTTAGCCGCAGCCTGCTCGCCTAAGGTATGAAATCCTATCGAGTGAAGAGCAAACCTCTCACTCTGGGCTTAGCCGCAGCCCCTGCTCGCCTAAGGTATGAAAAATCACCGAGTGAAGAGCAACCTCTCACTGGGGCTTAGTTGCAGCCCTGCTCGCCTAAGGTATGAAAATCCTACCGAGGGAAGAGCAAACCTCTCACTTGGGGGCTTAACTGCAGCCCAAGGCTCGCCTAAGGTATAAAAATCCTACCGAGTGAAGAGCAAACCTCTCACTGGGCTTAGCTACAGCCTGCTCGCCTAAGGTACAAAAATCCCACCGAGTGAAGAGCAAACCTCTCACGGGCTTAGCTACAGCCAAGTGCTTGCCTAAGGTACAAAAAATCCTACCAAGTGAGGAGCAAACCTCTCACTCGGAAGCTTAGTTGCAGCCTGCTGCTCGCCTAAGTGAGTTAAAGAATAAGTCGAATGCAAGTGAGCGCCTTGCTTTAAAACCTCAAAAGACATTTCAGCCAAAAGGCATATTCAAACATCAAATCCACGCTCGATCGATACCTAAAGGAACCGAAGTGCTCAAAGCGCTAAGCCCTTAAGGTTTATCTACAAAATCACTCCGCATTCCGAGGCAAATTTAAAGTGTCGAGCTCAAAGTTTTTACCCTCCCGTGGAGGGCCGAAGGTGCAACAAACTCATCAAGATCAATTCCGCCCGCAATCCGGCAGCAGCGATGAAGGTTTCCATGAAGGACCTCAAGTCATGTCTTGGTGTTCACCCAAGAGCCACTTGTCTCTCTCGCGATCCTTGCCGTGGACACGAGCCGACATGCAGCAACGTCATACCGCACCGAAAGCAGAGGACTTTTTCCACTCGCACTCGACCAGAACCGTTCACCGAGCCATCACGACCGAGGTCATTCCCCGCCTCAGGCCGAGCGCTGTGTCGATGCGAGAAGTGGCGACCTTCACTTTGCAGATAGTCCACGATACCGCAACGCGAGACTCAAGCCGAACACATTCATGGCAACTTCATCGCTCAACGGAGAGTTGATGGGGTCCAGTTCTTCCCAAATGACTAGTTTCTTCAAAGTTTTGGCAAAATTCGCAAATAATACCATTGAATCAAAGCAATGGTCGAATGGAAAGATCGAGGTTCAAAATGATGTGGAGTGCAAAGGATTACCTTCGAGCATGAGAAACAACTTCTTAAGTCCACTCAGAAGGCCTCCAGATCATTCTTCTTTCTAGTCAACCCGACCGCCTTGTCAACAAAGCAGCTTTGTCGGGCCAATGACCGACCTCTTTGTTGGCAATCGTAAGAGCAGCCAGATTAGTATTTTCTTCTTCAAGCTTGGTGACCGGTTAACTTCTCGCCGCCAGCTTGATCTTCTCAGCTAACTCAAGGTCTTTTTTCCTGGCCTCCTTCACCTTGCCTCAAGTTACCGCAAGGTCAGATTTTGAAACAAATGAAGGGAAAAAGGAGTCATCGAGGTCTCACCAAACATACTTTGGTCTCTCCTTCGCTACGATTCTCCTGACCCTTCAGATCCAACTCGAGCTGATGTGCTTGTTCTCCAGCTTGGTATAACGAGCCGCAAGGTCACAGGATTTCGCAAGAACCAATCGACAAAACGCTAAGGACAATTCACTTCCGAGTGGATAAGAGGAAATCATATGCTTTAAGACTACAACCGAATACAAACATTCGACCGTAGTCTCGGGATTACACTCCAGGCACCTGTGCCCCACTAGTGCTATTAAAGATAGAGCCACCAATCGACCCAAAAAATAAAACAAGACGATTCTTCAGATCAGAATCGATCGCCAAAGCAATGATTACGCCTCGGGATTACACCTGGGCAGCACTCTGCGTTTCCCACCGGTTTGAGAAATCCACCGACTTGGTCGAATGACGAAAAACTTAACTTATAAAGCCTAAGGCCGATCGCCAGCAGACGACATTAGCCTTGGGGATTACACCTGCGGTGCACTCAAATGTCGCTACACTGAGTTTCAATCGACACACCAGTATGTGATTGTTATGGATTCCAAAAGAAAAGCTTTTTGATAGCATATCCTAATGTAATGTTTATCTGACTTACCTAACATTGCTTTGAAGAGCAGAATCGGCCAGAGGCTGCCTCGGCTTGCCTCCCGGATGGCCTTCACCGCTTCCATCACGATTCCCCGCCCGCGACGCTTCCTTTGCAACATCGGCTTGGTCCTCCGGGATGGTGCGTCCGGAAGAGGGAAGGCCGCAGCACGGGCGGAGAGCACTCGCTGGCACCTGGCGACACTGTGTTGAGCGGTGTTCTCCTCCTCCGCGACTGCAGTCTCGACACACATCCTCGGGCCACCCCGCCGCAGACACCTTCTCGCTCCTCCCTCGGCTTCAGAGTTCTCATCGCCATCATCATCGTGAAGAGTGATAACGACATTGGATGAAGCTACGTAAAAGAATCGAATTAGAGACTAAGAGTCAATCGACTAAAATGGAATTAAGAGAATGGTACAGGTTTTGAGGTTGCGGCATCCTCCATCTCATGGTCGCCACTCGGCTGAGGTCTCGTAAGTAGCAGACTACAATTCCAAAAAGTCACGGCTAACTCAAGTGTCAATTAGAGATAAAGCTCAGACAAAACAAGAAGATTCAGCAAAGATGTTTACTTCCGATATGGTGGGGATAGACACCTTCATCTTCGGCAGACTTTGGTCACTTCGACGGTGCCACATTGACCGCTTCGAGCCTTTCAGACCGGAGAGGTGGTCCGAGGGTGCTTGGTCGATCAAGGCGACAACCGCGAATTTCTTACCACGCTCAACAAGCAGGTCATGGGCAAGCTTCACCGCTTTTCCGAAGCGTGGTGCGACCTCCTCCTCCTCTTCTTCTTCCTCATCGTCATCATCATCATCATCATTCGCAGCATCCGAGTCCCACTCTCCGCCTTTCCCCACTCGCTTTCCTTCTTCAGCGGAGTCCAAGGCCCCTTAGCATCGAGTATGTGTCGGTGAGGACCTGCTGGACATCAAGACAAGGATCAATCGACCAATTTGCGGCGAAGACAAATCAATGTAGCAAGAATACAATCGGAGGTAAAATGAGCATACCTTGTCCGAGGCCGAATTGTCGAGTGGAGGAACTCTCCAGCCCCACGAGGATTATCCTTGTTCCCAGGATCGCAGCCAACCACCTTCCAATAAGGGCATCGCCGACCGCTTCGGGTTGATCCGAGTCTCATCTTTCGGGTCCCGCAAAGACAACCACATGCAATGGCCTCTCAGATCGAAAGGTTGGATGCGGCTCAAGGAAAACCTCCGTGAGATCCATACCCGCCACTCCTTCATGAACCAGCCGACTACACGCCCATCAAGATCTTCATCGCCTTCTCCTCCGGAGCACCTTCGAGAGGAAGGTCACTGGCACGGTCCATGGTAAACGGGGAGACCACTCGATCGCTCAAGGCCGACACTGCCCTTGCAAGAAACTAAGTCGATCGCCACCTCGACCGACTCAGTGAGGGTCATCGCCGAAAGGTGCTCTTGTTCCTCATCCGATTCCTGCACTTCCACACATCCTGAATAATCTTGGTTTTGTCATCATCCGACTCGCCTTCTTCATGGTCCGAGAGCACGTGAATATATGCTTGAATGCACTCCAGGCCCATGCCCGTAAAATTTTCACACATGGATACAAAGGCAGCAAGATAGGTGATGGAATTCGTCAAGTGGTGATATTGCGTCCAAGAAGTTCAGAAACCACGGAAGAAAACACTGGTGGCAAAGAAAACCCTACCGACGGTAGCCGTAAGAACACACTCACCCTCTTCGTCAGATGCCACTCATTCCCCGAGCCTTGCTGTCGCGGGGAATCGACCTCGCTGGCCATGTCGGTGAGGTCATTCTCTCGTAATGGTCGATCGGATCCAATCTCCTCGACCCAGCTGTCAAAGTAGAGATCTAGACGAAGACCATGACCGGTGGTTCTCCCCTTCTTTCCTGCCGCCGACGCTTTCCAGCCGCTTCTTCTCCTTCACCATGGCTGACGGCGAGGCGCGCGAGGGGCTTGCAGCGGAGGCGAGAGCCAAGAAGGGCGGAGGCAGAGAGAGCAGAGAGAATGCAGAGGCACTATTCAGGACCACGGCGCTTTATAAGGTCATCCGAGTGGATGACAGGGCCCGAGCAATCCAATCACATCTCAAACAACAAGGCCGCCGATACGTGGCGTAAAAGGTGGCGCGAGTATCAAGGCGCCTATGCCTATCCCATCCGAAGCGCCACGGTCCGCCCGGCGCGCTTCCCAAATTTCAGATCCCACCAACCGCAACGGCAGATCGATCCAGCGCGAGATCTTCCGCGATCCGTCGCCGAAGTTTTATGTTCAAAAGGTCACCGACTAAACAAAAGAATGGATCGAGTCGATGAAGAAAAGCTGCCGTTATCAACAAAGAGATTATTGATCTAAGACAACACATATCCATCGCACGTAAAACAAGTCGGAAACAACATCAACTCCTTCTCCACTCAAGCCTCAATCCATTCGGGGCTAATGATGGAGTCATGTACCTAGGGTAGGGTCATAGACCTGATCTACCTTACCCAAGGACACCCTTAGAAGAGATCACCTTCCAAATGATCAGGAGGACTCCACTCGACGCATTTGAAGGACTCGACCATGAAGACTCACCGACCACCAAAAGGTCAAGAAGCACCCTATACCGCAACGGTCTGTAATTAAGTAGACTTTATGGTAGTTAAAACATTCATGTGGGCGCAAGTAACGCCCCCAGACTTAATGTACTTTAAACCCTTCATTACGTGGGCTAGCAGGGGTCCCAAGATTCTATATAAGCCACCCTCCACAAAGTGGGTTGGCACCCCTGCATTTCATATACACATAATCCACTCGATCGCCTGCGTTCGAGACGAGGGCTTTACCTCCGAGAAGGGCCTCGACTCAGACATCTCTTGTGTTTACAACCTCCATAGCTAGGACCTTGCTCTCCATACCTACTACCCCACTTCATCGTCAGACTTAGAACCACGACACATCGTCCGGGCTCTATTCGCTTCTCCAATTAACTCCATCTGCATGTAATTGAGGATGCATCATCGATCGCTCAACGCCCCGGAACCGCTTACCTCTCCTCCTTGGCATTCAAGCACCTATGGACCGCGACATGAGGTGCCTATGGTGACTTTGTAAATTTCAAGATGATAGTGTCGCATGTAAAGGCTCATAGGGGTGAGGAATGCGCTGTATATGAGTGCTTGTGTCAGATCAGGTCAAAAAATGTAATGTGTGTCAAAAGAGACTAGTCAAGATGCTCAATATTGTGCACCTTAGAGAGGAAAATGATAGAACTAGTACGTATTTATTTATGGTGTAGATTCACCATTTTGCTCCATAGGTAATTCGCCTCGCTTAGTCTAGTCACTTGTTGAAATCTCTAGAAGGGCAAATACTCCTTTCTCGTTTATCGGGCTATACTAGCAATTAGTTGTATGTACTAGTACAATAGTGGCTCACATAGCAATTTTGTCTCATGCAAGAGGCTGGCTATATGCGTGTTCCAATGTTCGAATCGCAACATTCGGTTTGCGCTGGTTTTCGCCTTCGAGAAGACGTAACAATGATGTTACTACTACTACTTTACAAAGGTCAAATCCACTACTACATGTCCATCCACCGCGAACGGGATGAATAGCTTGTTGTAGAAGTACTACTAAGCAAAAGCTTGTCCTCATTTGCGAGCAACCGCAAGCGATGGCCGAGGGAGAAGGCGTAGTAGTAAAATCAAGCTTTCCTCGCTAGTAATGAAGTTCACGACACATCATAGCACCGCCCCACATGCTTGCCTCTAAACTGGCCGAAGACCCGCAAAGGTACAATATATTTGCCGCAACCTCTAACATTTACCCACCACAAATTAAAATATATGTACGTATGCATGGTTTTGATGCGCAGGTCAGGAGTCACCTTTTTGAAAAAAACAAATTAAAATATATATTCCTGCCTCGACCAGATGAGCTGCAGTAAACTACAATCACCAGTGGTGTGTAGGGCCGTAAGACTATTTTAATTTTAATAAAAACTTCGAGACAACCACATAGCATGGAGCCGACCCAACGATTTTAAGCTTACAGCACAAGACACGCCTATCCTAGACTACTCTACACATGAAATCGCCACACGAGCATCCGGCTGCAGGCTCTTCCGAAGTCGAACAATGATGGAGTACTACAAGACCGGAGGAGTACTACAATACGCTTCGCCATCCGAGACCGATTGAACTGCCGATGTCCACCGCATGGGGAGGAGAGCGCGTAGTGAAAGCTTCCTAGTCTTGCCACCACCACGCATGGAGGACGCCTCTTAGATGTATGACATGTGGGCCCGACAAGCAGGCCAACCTGTCATACAACCAAAGGAAGGTGCATTAAGTCCGAGGGAAAAGATAATCAAACTTCTTGTTGATGTAGGAGTTGACGCGACACATCAAAGCACCGCACTATATATTTCAATATTTATGCCACGATGACACTATAACGCATGTGCATGTCGTGACTCTCCTTTTGATACTTTCATGTGTTGATTGAATGCACCTTGAAGTAGTATAAAATATGTGATGGTAAAGCTTTGTAATGCCCCAACCCAAGTCGAGATGGTTGTGCACGAGGAGGGCGAGATCATGCACTCAAACAGATCCGACGATAGAGCTCTCTAAGGTCTCGATGGACCTCACTGCTCCATCGCCTTGTGCCTCCGCCGCTTGACGCCCAAAGGTATGAGGTTCAATACACCTCGTCTGCTCGCTGGTTGTGCAGGTTTTTGATTGATGTGATGTTCATTGATCGTAGTGCAAGGGAGGGCACCGCCCGTGGACTACCGCGACAGAGCGTGAACCAGCGGCAAAGCATGGCGCGGTAAGGATTTGACGCGAACACCGCTGCATACTCATTCTTTCGCCGGTGAGGGTGGAGTGCCCGCACGGTTGTTGTGGGCTCTACGCCACTTACCACAAGCTCATCGATCACCGTGAGCGTGTGTCCGCCACCGCAAATGCCCTGCGCCCGTCATGCCACGGTGCCCGCCGCGCTTACCACTCAGATCGATCGCGCATCCCATGCCCGCACAAGATCCAAGACGGCAAGGTGCGCCACCGCAGTGCCACTATCGAGCCACGGCTCTTGAGTTTCGTGGAGGAGGACGACCGCGCTTTTTGGTTGGCGGCGGTTCGACATCGGCGCGCCTATCGCGTGCTACCATCTCGAGACGGGCGCCCCCACTTCCGCACTACGCGGGCTGCTATGGAAGAACGGTTCACGGGAGCCTAAAGGCACCATTGGCGAAAAATTGAGGTGACAAGATTCCAATACGACGCAGCGTGAGCCGACCTTTCACGCCCGCCTAAGCCGCCGTCGGGCTAAGCCGTGTCTCCACATTCAGATTGACAAGCTCACGCCCCAATGTTTTTGGGGACCCCGACTCATAAGTCGTGATCATAATGCACGCAAAGTGATCCCGCAGACAATGCTCATCAACACATAGCTGAATAACAAGAGTCTTACATCCATACATACCAGATACACAAGTAGGACCATTATGGTCGAGCCTTGAGTACATCATCGCAGCGAAAAACTTCGCCGATAACTTGGATGCCATCCGCCTTTAACCCTACAGTATTCGACCGAAGCGCCCTAGCTCGTTCACCGAAGAGTTCTTCATCACATCCTGCTTTTTCATGCCCGGTCAATAAAATAACCAGCAGGCAAGCCAATGAGTACTTTGAATGTACTCGCAGCAACCCATGTTTTGGTTCAAGGTACAACAATGCATGATATAGGTAAATTTTAAAGCTAGTTTTGTGTGCAATGACATGTTCAACATCCTATAAAGCATGCATCAAAGGGTTCAAGTAACCCGAGGACTGGTTACAGATATCAACATAAATAGAGGGCACCAACCCATTTATCATAAACGGAGGGCATCAACCCATCTCGATCATGTCAAGTCCTTTCTTGACCCAAGTCATCTCCATCATCACACACACACACTGGTTTGTAAATAAGTGGACGAGCCCAAGAGCGTTACCTAATCGCCCATGACCGTGGACACGGCTATTCAATAGTTTTACACTCGCAGAGGTTGCACACTTTACCCACTAGATCCGGGAACTCCGTGTCATCCACGGCCCTGCACTCGTGTACCCGGTAAGCACCGATCACTACCTTTCCCTAGACGACACTAACATGGAGTCCACTCTTGACACAAGAACTCCCCCCGTGCTCCAACATTTCAAATAACATTTTCATGGAGCCTTGCTCCCCATTTCATCACGCATCACCGCACGGGTACCAACGGTGTCCGGCCATTTCCATAAAGATGGTCATGGTCATTTCACCGCACGCACCCTCGGCCCCAAGAGAGAGCACCAACTCTCCCACCACCAAAGTGGTTCCCTGCATAAGTGGCACCACGGTTTTCAAAAAGACTTTTGAAATCACTTTGCCTCTTTCACCATGCATAGACCCATCCTTTTGCGTGAGCATCACATTTGCATCCTATTTACTTCCCAATTCCGCATAAACCTCATAAGAAGGTAGGGCCATGCAAGTGTCAATCTAGAGAATAACGGAGGCAACCAACCCACGTGGTTCACCATCCCACCATGATTCCAAACAACAATAATAAAGAGCTATATAAATGACATGCAAAAAGGGTTTCATAGACATGGTCAAAGGGCTGCTTGCCTGCTTCAACAAGGTCTTCGAGGTCTTCAATGTCTCTCGGTCCAACTCCGAGCATTTCGCCTACTTCGGCCCACTATCATCGAAAGCAACCATAATAAGCAACACAACAAGGCAGGAAATAAAAGTGCTCTAAAAATATGAGTTGGACTTTCTAGGATACCTGGTCATATGAGGGATGACCAAAGTGGTTTCATTTGTATTTGATGAATGGATACCTCAACATTTTGATATGGTGGAATTAAGGGTTTATGGATTTGCAAGAAGTGCAGAAATATATATTTGGAAAATGAGCAAAGGCACCCATTTAACAAAGGATGATTTTAGAAGCATTTAGGAATTGGTTTCACTAGATTTGGAGTTGAGATGATTTTCCTATGAATTTGCAAAGTTGTCAAATATGAAGAAATGGCTCATTATTTTGTGGGCATGTAAAGTATTAATAAAATGTTCATAAACCAAGTTATGAACTTAGATGCATCTAGGAATTTGAATCATGGCATTTGGATCAAATATGAGCCCTCTGTGATTTTCTAAAGTTCATGAAAGAAATGGAAAACAAGATTTGATAAATGTTTGTGAAGAAAAGTTTCCTAAAAATGTGCAAGTTGCACCATGAGATAGATCAGGATTTTATGAGATACTAGAAATTTGAATCATCAAATTTGGAGCTAATTTGATCTCTTATGAATTTAGAAACTGCATGTAAAAGAAAAAGGGAAAAAGGGTTTTACCCAAATGGGCCGATCTGGCGCGGCGGGCACAAGACCGGCGAGGTTAGCCAGCGCGCCTGGCTGCCCACGGCCGGGCTGCAGACGCGCTGCCATGGTGCCAGGTGGCTACAGAGGAGATCCCGGAGGCCACTTACTTAACGACGGGCCCGCCACTGGCCGGGCCGACGAGCGGGCCCGCTGTTTGCCTGCTCAACCTCACATGGCGCGACGGGAGACAGAGGAGGCGCCTGACGGGCATATGCCTCCCACGCCCACCCCAAGGTTTTGCGGAGAGGGATGAACCAGTGAGGCCTAACCATGGGTGCTCAGATCACCGAGGGGGAGGCCACCCACAAGTGAAGGTGGGCGGGTGGGAGGGTTCTGTCATGGGGCGCAGAGGAGGAGTTAAAGGATGGAGGAGCCTCGGCCAGGCGGTGGCTCCATTGGTGTCCAAAGGAGGAGAGGGGAGGCTTGGTTTATGGGAATTTGGGCGGAGACGACGGGCGCACTCCGCCATGGAGGGAGCAGGAGGGCACGAGAGGGAGGGGATGCTGCCCAGAGGTGCATGGGAGAGAGAGGGGTCCAAACGAGGCGCAGAGAGAGCTCGGGGCTGGATTAAATAGGCGTGGCTGCTGCAGCACTGGTAAGCAGGCCCACCGGACGCGGGCCGTGAGGCCGTGGAGGGAGAGAGAGAGGTTTAGGAGGGGGCGAGCTTGCCATGTCCTCAGACGCCGAGGCGGCCTCGTGAGACACGCCGGGAGGCCCGAGGTGGCCGAGGCGGCAAGGGTGGGGGCGTTATAGGAGCAAGATCAGAAGGCCAGAAGGTAAATGGCCGGCATGGCCATTTTAAAAGGTCAGGGCATGTCCACTTGTGTCTTGGAGCTTCTTGGATGCTCTAGAGTGGTGAGGAGCTAGTGGGCGCCGCACATAGAAAGGAGAGAGAGGAGGAGCGGGTAAACAGAGAGAGAAAGGGATGGGTTTTACCCCAAATAATTGAGCTATGAAGGAGGAGAGTTACTGGAGGTAGGAGATGGTCAGAGAGGCTGTGGTAAAAGTTGAGCCCCAAGAATAGTGGAAGGGGTCACAATAGTGGTTTTGCAAAATGCCGTAAGGTGTTTGATAAAGGTTTGGGCAAGAATATGACTTCCATTTGTCATGAGGCTCCACAGGTGAAATGGCACACATAATTAGGGCCTTCCATCCATTTTGAGCTCATTTGGGCAAAGTTGCCAATGCAACTTTTGTAAACCCTAGAAATCGCAGAATGGACTTTTCAAGATTTAGCTATGCAAATCTGTTCTCCTTGATGAACCACTTGGTGTGGTGGCCTCATTTGGTCATGTGATCATGCTCACAAAAGATGGAATCAAGGAGAGAAAGTTGGTAATGTAGAGTTGTTTCAAATTTGAATCTGGTCGAGAGGGTTTTGAGGCACTTTGATAAATATAACTTGTTCTCCAACTTGTGCCACTTGGTCTAGATGAATAACTAGACCATTTGAGAATGTTCACAAGGTTTGAGAACATTTGGACATGTTTGGCAATGTAAAGTTGCTCAAACGTCAAAATGGATGTATGGTTTTGAGGGATTTGATGATGTTATCTTGTTCTCCAAGACATGAGACTTGGCAAGGTCACCAAATATGTCATATGTGACATGATAGAATTTTCTTGGAATATTTGGAGAATATTTCTTTGTAAATATTTCAAAAGCTTGAAATATCCGTAAAGGGTTTTGAGGGATTTAACCAATATTTTGAACATGACCATGTGTTGAAACCTTATATATGGACAATATATGTCCTATGAGTTTCCCTAAATTTTGTCAAATATTTTGAAGCAACAAAATAATTTTTCCCTATTAAAGACCATTTCGCCTTAAGAAATAGCTTTAAGTAAAATAGGAAAATAACTTTTAAAATTATATTTTTGTTTTCGGTATCCTATATCTAATAGGAGTCAAATATATTTTTGAAAGATTTTTACTGCCCTTAATTACATTGCAAAGGCAAACCTCAATTCGTGGGTTTTTGGAAAACTAATTTTAGAAAATACTTTGGCCAAAATAATTTTACAAAAAATTATTTTGTGTCCTATACATATGGCATGATCATTGGGAAAGGTTTTGGATCAAGGAGATGAAGTATAGAAGTTGGAGGGTTTATTTGATTTTTAGAGCACTTGCAAACGAGACAAAAATCAAATCAAGCAAAGTCCAAAACACTCAAATTTTTTGTCAAACCACATTTTAGCATGATTTAGTGACTTAAGTGTCAGGCCATGAAAATCGTGGTGTGACATTTCTACAATGCCTTCTATTTATCTTAGTAATATGCTAATATAGGGATTACCTCGCCTACTTTAGCTTAAGAAATGGTGGGTTTTGGTGGCAATGCAAAGAATTACTCGACATCGATTAGTAATTTCCAACAAATGAATCGGATATTTTGTGTCTCTGGATATAAAGTTCCTTTGGGTAAGAAGTACTACTTGTCATTAAAATGGATAAAAGGAGATGTATGTAGACGATTTTAGTTCTAGATACGCCCCTTTATCCATTTTGATGAAAAGCACTCCTCCGCTCATGCCTTCCATTTGTCGTAATATAGATGTATCTAGACATGTTTAGTATATAGGTACTCCATGATAGAGCCAATCGGATGGTTGAAAACACTACAATTGTGCTATAGATGCGGTGTGACTCCCAGATGTAGAGGCCGGGGTCATCATCCCCTTTTCGAGAAAACAGACAGGTGTGAGAGGACGAAAAGCGTATGCGGCACCTCTTTCTTCCTCAGATAACGACTAAACTCAGAGTACAAGTTTGTGGGTGGCACGATGGGCGCGTAGAAGTCCCAGAGATAGGTTTAATGCGCTCAAAAAGACTAGCCTAGAGCTCCACGCAACTATTCTCGCCGAACGCCCCATTAACCATAAGATATGTATACGACGGTGCGCTATTGCACTTACATAAATAGCATTCTCCTTTCCGTTTATAGGGCTTAATTCAAAAATCTCACAGAACCAAGATGGTGAGTGGTGGAATATTTTGTAGTTTGCAAAAGCACCTAATTAATGCTCTTGTTTTTCTCAAAAATTATGTTTATCAATGCATTAATCAATGCATGCATGCATAAAGTACATGCATTGGTCAATTTTTTAATACTTGCATGCAATGATTTAATGCACCTTGGAATCTGAACATGTGATGGGGAACAACCAAATTGAGCCATATAAAATGGAAAACTAAAATTTTGAGATAAGCCCTATAAACCCGGAAAGGAGGAGAAAAGAACTACTCCATCCAGAATAGTACCACACTTCAAAACTAGAACCGCTAAATTTTGAGCTTATGCCTCGTCACATTCCAAATTACTCCATGCTATATTGAATTGCAAACCTGTTCACACCGATCACAACCTAAACGGTTTCCCGCTTAGAGCGTATTAGTACCACGCCTATATTGAGTTGCAAACCTGTTCACACCGATCACAACCTAAACGGTTTCCCACTTAGGCCGATTAGTACTTGTTAGAAATACTAGTGCCAAGATGACGCACATTCCTCCTCAACTCCTCATCCACAAAAACAAACAAGTCGCTCAGATCCTTCCCTTGCGCTCCGCCATGGCCAGCGTGAGTTCTCGGGTCAAGAGATTCCACCAGGAGAGGCGAGCATGGAAGTGGAAGCACGAGAGATGTCCCGCCCGCTATGAGAGCAGCTAACATGTTCCGGAAGAAGATTAGGAACCCGCCATGGGCAAAGACGGAGGTCCCGCCGCACCGCTGATGCAGCAGATCGGTTCGGCGTGTCAAGGCAGAGATGTCCCGCCGCTACCGAATGCAGCAGAGATGTCCCATCATACCGCGGCTCCGGGAAATTTTCGCGCAGGCGAGACGATCATAAAGATGCATGCGATCGTCCATAGCCGATGGATCGATTCTGTTGACGAGGTTGCAGGATGACATGGAAGCCTTGTTTGAACAAAGCAACGGCGCCATCTCGCAACTAAGGGAGGGCAATGAGAGGCTCCGGCCGAAAAGCGACTCGCCGAGGGAGAAGATCGTCCAAGGCGACAAAGCAGAGGAGACCAAAGGTTTTGTTGAAGAGGACCGCGCCATCGCCAAGAAACTTATGGACGAGAATGACATGCTCCGCAACGAGGGCCAAAGGCTGGTGGAGGAATCCGTGGATGTTCTCAAGTAGCGCCTTGAGGACACGAAGAGTCATCACGTGAGACTAGTTCCCGCCTCGCAAAGAATGCATCAAAAAGTAGAGATCACCGAGCCGCATCCTTGTCTTCCTTCTTCTTTTTGCTCTTGTGTATTTTGGACGAGTCAAGATGTGGCTTTTTTAATTATCTTTATAATTATGTAAGACAATTAATCGCCTTATATATTCATGAGTCTTGCTATAAGTCGCAGAGATGCTATATAGGTCCGCTTGATCTACATCAAGATCCTTTGATTTTTTTTTTCTCTTAAATCTCAATGAGTGAGACATAGCCACTATTAAAATGAGGTTCGGGGCCATTAATGGAGACCTTGGGAGAGAGGTGGACTACAGATGGAGGTCAAAGGGCTCTCCTCCAATAAGCACGCTAGGGGTCCGATCGACGCCTCGTGACTAAATAGCTACCCTACACGCCTCCTAGCTATTAAAAATGGGACGCTGTATGCACGAAATGGTACTAGTAAGTAGAATGCCCACTTCAATAACACTTGTGTTTCCGATTATAACGTGACAACACTTGTTCCAAAATGATTTTATTGATTGTTAATGTTCATACTTTCGCAAATCGATCTGCAAAATTACTTAAACATGTTGGTGCCATGTCATGGCACCAAGCCAAGTTTCATTATTTTCATGCATGTTTTGGATTTAGGAATTAAAAACTAAGTTCTCAATGTTTCCAACCCAGCCACGACGCATGTAATTTTGAATTTTATTCCCATTTCTTGCATGGAACCTAGAAATTTACCCGAGGACACACATGTGATTTTTCAACCAACTTTGTCAGACCGAACATGTGCTTGTATTTCAAATTTGAATTATGCACACAAAGGTGACACTTCCTCCCGTAACCACGAGCCTTCTTGAGAGAAGCCCGATTTGTAAGAAGCTTATACCAAATTTGTTCCTATTCGCCAAATTTTTTTTACCACCATGGTACTACCATGACATGACACCATGCCAAGTTTCATGATTTTAAAACCAAGTTTCTCAAAGTTCTTGACTAGAGCCCATGCCCAGATGTTTGAATTTTATTCTCATTTTTGCATGGGACCTAGAAATTCACCCGAGGACACAAATGTGATTTTTCAACCAACTTTGGTATGGAGCATGTGCTTGTAGTTCAAATTTGAATTATGCACATTAAATGACCAAAACTCTAATGTGTAAATAAGGCCAAACGGTTTAATAATTCCAAAATTTAACAGGCACTCATGTAGTTCTATGTTGCCTTTGTAAATAAACTCAAGGGGGACAGATATCGCTTCACACTCAAAGGTGGCACGCCCTCTTAGAACCACGAGCCTTCTTGAGAGAAGCTTCTTTTCAAGAAGCTTATACCAAAATCCGTCCTATTCGCCAATTTTTTCACCACAAGATGGTAGTACCATGACATGACACCCATGCCAAGTTTCATGATTTTAGACGGTTTTGATTTACAAGAATTTTAAAACCAAGTTTCTCAATGTTCTCTACCGAATCGATGATGCCCAGATGTTTTCATTTTATTCTCATTTCTTGCATGGGACCTAGAAATTCACCCGAGGACACAAATGTGATTTTTCAACCAACTTTGCACGAGAGCATGTGCTTGTAGTTCAAATTTGACTTATGCACATTAAATGACAAGAAACTCAATTAATGTATAAAAACGACAAACTAACCCGAATAATTCCAAAATTTAACAGGCACTCATGTAGTTCTATGTTGCCTTTGTTAAGAAACTCAAGGGGGCAGCGATATCATTTCACACTGGTGGCACGCCCTCTTAGAACCATGAGCTTCCAAATCGCGCCACAAGTACAATATGCGGTCGAAGGAAGACGAGGTGCAGGTCGATCAAGGCCCTCTCTCGAGCCACGCCACAAGTACAACGTGAAAATCCTACCGAGTGAAGAGCAAACCTCTCACTGGGGCTTAGCCGCAGCCAGTGCTCGCCTAAGGTATGAAAATCCTATCGAGTGAAGAGCAAACCTCTCACTCGGGGGCTTAGCTGCAGCCCAGTGCTCGCCTAAGGTATGAAAATCCTACCGAGTGAAGAGCAAACCTCTCACTCGGGGGCTTAGTTGCAGCCCAGTGCTCGCCTAAGGTATGAAAATCCTACTGAGGGAAGAGCAAACCTCTCACTTGGGGGCTTAACTGCAGCCCAGTGCTCGCCTAAGGTATAAAAATCCTACCGAGTGAAGAGCAAACCTCTCACTCGGGGGCTTAGCTACAGCCCAGTGCTCGCCTAAGGTACAAAAATCCTACCGAGTGAAGAGCAAACCTCTCACTCGGGGGCTTAGCTACAGCCAAGTGCTTGCCTAAGGTACAAAAATCCTACCAAGTGAGGAGCAAACCTCTCACTCGGAAGCTTAGTTGCAGCCCAGTGCTCGCCTAAGTGAGTTAAAGAATAAGTCGAATGCAGTGAGCGTCTTGCTTTAAACCTGCAAAAGACATTTCGAGCCAAAAGCAGGCATATTCAAACATCAAATCCACGTTCAGATCGATACCTAAAGGAACCGAAAGTGCTCAGGCGCTAAGCCTGTTAAGGTTTATCGGTTACAAAATCACTCGGCATTCCGAGGCAAATTTAAAGTGTCGAGCTCAAAAAAGTTTTTTACCCCTCCTGTGGAGGGCTGGAAGGTGCAACAAACTCATCAAGATCAATTCCGTCCGCAATCCGAGTGGCAGCAGCGATGAAGGTTTCCATGAAGGACCTGAAGTCATGTTTCTTGGTGTTGGCCACCCGAAGAGCCGCCAGCTTGTCTTCTCGCGCATCCTTGCCGTGGACACGAGCCAGACACAGAGCAACGTCTGCGCCGCACCGAGCAGAGGACTTTTTCCACTCCTGCACTCGACCAGGAACCGTGTTCAGTCGAGCCATCAGCGACTCGAGGTCATTCTGGAGCGTCTCCCTAGGCCAGAGCGTTGTGTCGATGCGAGAAGTGGCGACCTTCAGCCTTGCGAGATAGTCCACGACAGCTGCAACGCGAGACTCAAGCCGGAACACATTCATGGCAACTTCATCGTTCACCGGAGAGTTGATGGGGTCCAGGTTCGGTTCCAGTCGACTAGTTTCCTCTTCAAAGTTTTGGCAAAATTCTGCAAATACAGTCATTGAATCAAAGCAATGGTCGAATGGAAAGATCGAGGTTCAAAATGATTGTGGAGTGCAAAGGATTACCTTCGAGCATGAGAAACAACTTCTTGGCAAGTCCACTCAGGAAGGCCTCCAGATCATTCTTCTTTCTAGTCAACTGACTGGCCTTGTCAGTCAGGGCAGCTTTGTCAGTTTTCAGTCGACTGACCTCTTTGTTGGCAATCGCAAGAGCAGCTTTCAGATTAGTATTTTCTTCTTCAAGCTTGGTGACTGAAGCTAACTTCTCGTCAGCAAGCTTGATCTTCTCAGCTAACTCAAGGTCTTTTTTCTTCTGGGCCTCCTTCACCTTGCCTGCAAGTTACCGCAAGGTCAGATTTTGAAACAAATGAAGGGAAAAAGGAGTCATCGAGGTCTCACCAAACATACCTTTGGTCTCCTCCTTCGCCTTCGTCAGATTCTCCTGGACCAGCTTCAGATCCAACTCGAGCTGGATGTGCTTGTTCTCCAGCTTGGTATAACGAGCCGCAAGGTCACAGGATTTCTGCGAAGAACCAATCGACAAAACGTCAAGGACAATTCACTTCCGAGTGGATAAGAGGAAATCATGCGTTTCTAAGACTACAACCGAATACAAACATTCGACCGTAGTCTCGGGGACTACACCCAGTGGGTGCACTCAGCGTGCCCCCACTAGTGCTATTAAAGATAGAGTCGACCAGTCGACCCAAAAAAATAAAACAAGACGCATTCTTCAGACTGTAACCGACTGCCAGCAGTCGACCACAGTCTCTGGGACTACACCCAGTGGGTGCACTCAGCGTGCCCCCACCGGTTTGAGAAATCCACTCGACTTGGTCGAATGACGGAAAAACTTAACTTATAAAGCCTAAGGCCGACTGCCAGCAGACGACATTAGCCTTGGGGACTACACCCAGCGGGTGCACCCAGCGTGCCCCCGCTTACACGGAGTTTCAATCGACACACCCAGCGGTGATTGTTATGGATTCCAGAAAAGAAAAGCTTTTTGATAGCATATCCTAACAGAACAAGCGATTCGACTTACCTGAACATTGCTTTGAAGAGCAGAACTGGCGTCGTAGGCTGCCTGGCTTGCCTCCCGGATGGCCTTCACCTGCTCCATCACGATTCCCGCCTGGCGTATCGCTTCCTTTGCAACACTGGCTTGGTCCTCCGGGACATGGTGCGTCGTGAAGAGGGAAGGCTGCGCAGCACTCGACGAAGCGGGGAGAGCACTCGTCAGTGGCACCGCGAAGGACACGGTGTGTTGAGCGGTGTTCTCCTCCTCCGCGACCAGAGTCTCGGACGCCGTCACATCCTGGGCCACCCTGCCGGCAGACACCTTCCTGCTCCTCCTGTGCTTCAGTGGTTCCTCATCGTCATCATCATCAGGAAGAGTGATAACGACATTGGATGAAGCTACAGAAAAGAATCAGAATTAGAGACGAAGAGTCAATCGACTAAAAATGGAATTAAGAGAATGGTACCAGGTTTTGAGGTTGCGGCATCCTCCATCTCATGGTCGTCAGCCCTGGCTGAGGTCTCAGAAGTAGCAGCACTACAATTCCAAAAAGTCAGTCGGCTAACTCAAGTGTCAATTAGAGATAAAGCTCGTACAAAACAAGAAGATTCAAGCAGCATGTTTACCCTGATATGGTGGGGATAGACACCTTCATCTTCGGCAGGACTTTGGTCAGCTTCGACGGTGCCACATTGGACTGCTTCGGAGCCTTTTCAGTCGGCACCGGAGAGGTGGTCCGAGGGTGCTTGGTCGACTGCGCGACAGTCGCGACCCCCTTACCACGTTCAGTCGCAGGGTCATGGGCAAGCTTCGACCGCCTTTCCGAGCGCGGTGGTGCGACCTCCTCCTCCTCTTCTTCTTCCTCATCGTCATCATCATCATCATCATCTTCGGCAGCGTCCGAGTCCCACTCCTCCTGGCTTTCGCCCCCACTCGCTTCTCCTTCTTCAGGCGGAGTCTGCGCTCCGTTGGGCATCGAGTACAGGTCGGTGAGGACCTGTCGGACATCAAGACAAGGATCAATCGACCAATTTGCGGCGAAGACAGTAAATCAATGTAGCAAGAATACAATCGGAGGTAAAATGAGCATACCTTGTCCGAGGCTTTGGAATTGTCGAGTGGAGGAACTCTCCTAGCCCCACGAGGATTATCCTTGTTCCCAGTGACCGCAGCCAACCACCTTTCCAGCGTGGCATCGTCGACTGCTTCTGGGTTGATCCGAGTCTCATCTTCGGTCCCGCAGTACAACCACATGCAATGGCCTCTGTACTGGAAAGGTTGGATGCGGCGTCTAAGGAAAACCTCCAGGAGATCCATACCCGTCACTCCTTCATGAACCAGCTGGACTACACGCTCCATCAGCATCTTCACGTCAGCCTTCTCCTCCGGGAGCACCTTCAGAGAGGAAGGTCAGTTGGCACGGTCCATGGTAAACGGGGAGACCACTGACGCTCAAGGCGTCGACTCGCCTTCTTGCAAAAAACTAAGTCGATCGCCAGCCCCGACCGACTCAGGAGGGTCATCGCCGAAAGGTGCTCTTGTTCCTCATCCGGATTCCTGCACCTCCACACATCTGAATAATCTTGGTTTTGTCATCATCTGGACTCGCCTTCTTCATGGTCTGAGAGCGGCACGTGAATATATGCTTGAACAGACCCAGTGCGGTCGACAGCCCAGAAAATTTTCACACATGGATACAAAGGCAGCAAGATAGGTGATGGAATTCGGGTTGAAGTGGTGATATTGCGCTCCGAAGAAGTTCAGGAAACCACGGAAGAAAACACTCGGTGGCAAAGAAAACCCTCGGTCGACGTGGGTAGCCAGAAGAACACACTCACCCTCTTCCGGTCAGGGGATGCCACTCATTCCCCGGAGCCTTGCTGCTCCGTGGGAATCGAGACCTTCGTTGGCCATGTCGGTGAGGTCATTCTCCGTAATGGTCGACCGGATCCAATCTCCTCGACCCAGCCGTTCTCGGCAAAGTAGATCTAGACGAAGACCCGCCGCGACTGGTGGTTCTCCCCTTCTCCTTTCCCGTCGCCGACGCCTTTCTTGTAGCGTTCAGCGCGCCGTCTTCTCCTTCACCATGGCTGCCGGCGAGGCGCGCGAGGGGCGGTTGTGCGGAGGCGAGAGCGGGCGCAGTGGGCGGAGGCAGAGAGAGCAGAGAGAGAATGCAGAGGCACTATTCAAGGACCCTCGCCGGGCGCCTTTATAAGGTCACTTCCGAGTGGATGACAGGTGGGCCCGAGCAATCCAATCACATCCCGAAACAGTCGCGCGGGCGCGATACGTGGCGAAAAAGGTGGCGCGAGTATCAAGGCGTCTATGCCCTATCCCATCCGAGCGCCACGGTCCGCCCCGCTTTGCGCGCTTCCCCAAATTTCGTATCCCACCAAATCCGCTAACGGCAGATCGATCTGTCAGGCGCGAGATCTTCCGCGATCCGTCGCTCGGAAGTTTTTATGTTCAAAAGGTCACTCGACGAAACAAAAGAATGGATCGAGTCGATGAAGAAAAGCTGCTGGTTATCAACAAAGAGATTATTGATCTAAGACAACACATATCCATCGCACAGAAACAAGTCGGAAACAACATCAACTCCTTCTCCACTCAAGCCTCAATCCATTCGGGGGCTAATGATGGAGTCATGTACCTAGGGTAGGGTCATAGACCTGATCTAAGTACCTTACCCAAGGACACCCTTAGAAGAGATCACCTTCCAGTCGATCTGTGAGGACTCCACTCGACGTACTTGAAGGACTCGACCATGAAGACTCACTCGACCACCAAAAGGTCAAGAAGCACCCTATACTGCAACGGTCTGTAATTAAGTAGACTTTATGGTAGTTAAAACACTTCATGTGGGGCGTTACAAGTAACGCCCCAGACTTAATGTACTTTAAACCCTTCATTACGTGGGCTAGCAGGGGTCCTGGCGCACTCTATATAAGCCACCCCCCTCCACAGGCAGAAGGGTTGGCACCCCTGTACTTCATATACACATAATCCACTCGACCGCCTCTGTGCTCCGAGACGTAGGGCTTTTACTTCCTCCGAGAAGGGCCTGGACTCGTACATCTCTTGTGTTTACAACCTCTCCATAGCTAGGACCTTGCCTCTCCATACCTACCCCCACTCTACTGTCAGACTTAGAACCACGACACATCGTGCTGGCTCTATTCTGCTTCTCCAATTAACTCCATCTGCATGTAATTGAGGATGCATCATTGACCGTTCAACGTCCCGGGAACCGCTACCCTCTCCCTCCTTGGCATTCAAGCACCTATGGACCCGTCGACGATGAGGTGCCTATGGTGACTTTGTAAATTTCAAGATGATAGTGTCGTGCGTGTGTGCGTTCATAGGGGTGAGTGAATGCGCGTGTATATGAGTGCTTGTGTCTGTACTGTGTCAAAAAAATGTAAATGTGTGTCAAAAAGAGACTAGTCAGCATGCTCAATATTGTGCACCTTAGAGAGGAAAATGATAGAACTAGTACGTATTTATTTATGGTGTAGATTCACTCATTTTGCTCCATAGGTACTCCGTCTCGGTTTAGTCTAGTCACTTGTTGAAATCTCTAGAAGGGCAAATACTCCTTTCTGGTTTACTGGGCTATACTAGCAATTAGTTGTATGTACTAGTACAATAGTGGGCTCACATAGCAATTTTGTCTCATGCAAGAGGCTGGCTATATGCGTGTTCCAATGTTCGCAACTGCAACATTCGGTTTGCGCTTGGCTCTTCGCCTCTTCGAGAAGACGAACAATGATGTTACTACTACTACTTCTACAGTGTCAAATCCACTACTACATGTCCATCCACCGCGAGCGGGATGAATAGCTTGTTGTAGAAGTACTACTAAGCAAAAGCTTGTCCTCATTTGCGAGCAACCGTGCGCATGGCCGAGGGAGAAGGCGTGTAGTAGTAAAATCAAGCTTCTCCTCGTTGTACGAGTTCACGCGACACATCATAGCACTGGCCCCACATGCTTGCCTCTAAACTTGGCTGAAAGACCCGCAGTGTACAATATATTTGCCGCAACCTCTAACATTTACCCACCACAAATTAAAATATATGTGGCCGTATGCATGGTTTTGATGCAGAGGCCGGGGAGTCACCCCTTTTTGAAAAAAAACAAATTAAAATATATATTCCTGTCTTGACCAGATGAGCGTGCAAACTACAATCACCAGGGTGATAGGTAGGGCCAGAAGACTATTTTAATTTTAATAAAAACTTCGAGACAACCACATAGCATGGAGCCGACCCCAACGATTTTAAGCTTACAGGCACAGTACACGCTATCCTAGACTACTCTACACATGAAACTGCCACACGAGCATCCGGGCTGCACTTGGCTCTTCGCCTCTTCGGGAAGTCGAACAATGATGGAGTACTACTGCACTGGAGGAGTACTACAATACGCTTCTGGCCATCTGAGACCGATTGAACTGCTGCATGTCCACCGCATGGGGGAGGGAGAGCGTGTAGTGAAAGCTTCTCCTAGTCTTGCCAGCCACCACGCTCATGGGCGAGGGAGGGACGCTCCTGCCTTTGCATGTATGACAGGTGGGCCCGACAAGCGTGTGGCCAACCTGTCATACAACCAAAGGAAGGTGCAGTTAAGTCCGCGAGGGAAAAGATAATCAAACTTCTTGTTGATGTAGGAGTTGACGCGACACATCAAAGCACTGCACTCGATATATTTCAATAATTTGCGTTTACCGATGCATTAATTATAACGCATGCAGGCATGCTGTGACTCTCCTTTTGATACTTTCATGTGTTGATTGAATGCACCTTGAAGTAGTATAAAATATGTGATGGTAAAGCTTTGTAATGCCCCAACCCAAGTCGAGAGATGGTTGTGCACGAGGAGGGCGAGATCATGCAGACCAAACAGGATCCGACGATAGAGCTCTCTAAGGTCTCGATGGACCTCACCGTGCTCCACTGCCCCTTGTGCCTCCGCCCCTTGACGCCTCCAGTGTATGAGGTTCGAATACACCTCGTCTGTTCGGCTGGTTGTGCAGGTTTCTTGATTGATGTGATGTTCGATTGATTTCTGTAGTGCAAGGGAGGGCACCTGGCCTGCGTGGACTACCGCATAGAGCGCCCCGGGAACCAGCGGCAGTGCCAGAAGTGCGATGGTAGCAGTGGATTTGACATGCGGAACACCGCGGCATACTCTGTCCTTTCGTCGGTGAGGGTGGAGTGCCCGCACGAAGGTTGTGGGCTCTACGTCACTTACCACAAGCTCATCGATCACCAGAGCGTGTGTCCGCTCACGCCCTGCAAATGCCCCGTGCCCGTCTGCGGCTACGAAGGCCCGCCGGCGGCGCTCTACCACCAGATCAGCATCGCGCATCCCATGCCCGTGCACAAGATCCAGTACGGCAAGGTGCGCCAGCTGCAAGTGCCACTATCGGAGCCACGGCTCTTGAGTTTCGTGGAGGAGGACGACCGCGCTTTTTCTTGGTTGGCGGCGTGCTCGACATCGGCGCGCCTATCGCGTGCCAGTCATCTGCATCAGAGCGGGGGCGTCCCCACTTCCGCACTACGTGGCCAAGCTATGGAAGAACGGCCCGTCGGGGGAGCCCAAAGGCACGACCGACGCCGTCAAGGTGAAAATTGAGGTGACAAGCCGCAAGGATCCCGACGACGTCGACGTGCAGGAGCTGACCTTCTTCACAGTTCCGCCCAAGCTGCTGGCCGGGGCTAAGCTGGTGTCCCTCCACATTCAGATTGACAAGCTCACGTCCTAAATGTTTCTTGTGGGGACCCCGACTCATAAGTCGTGATCACCGAATGCACGTGTACAGTGATCCCAGAGACAATGCTCACTGAACACACAGAAGCTGAATAACAAGAGTCTTACATCCATACATACCGTATTACACAAGTAGGACCATTATGGTCGAGCCTTGAGTACATCATCGCAGCGGAAAAACTTCGTCGATAACTTGGACCCATGCCATCTGCCTTAACCCTACAGGCATTCTGACTGGGAAGCGTCCTAGCTCGCGTGTTCGCCACCGAAGAGTTCTTCATCACATCCTGTTCTTTCATGCCTGGTCAATAAAATAACCAGTGGCAAGCCAATGAGTACTTTGAATGTACTCGCAAGCAACCCATGTTTTGGTTCAAGGTACAACAATGCATGATATAGGTAAATTTTTGCAGAAAGCTAGTTTTGTGTGCAATGACATGTTCAACATCCTATAAAGCATGCATCAAAAGGGTTCAAGTAACCCTGAGGACTGGTTACAGATATCAACATAAATAGAGTGGGCACCAACCCATTTATCATAAACGGAGTGGGCATCAACCCATCTCGATCATGTCAAGTCCTTTGACTTGACCCAAGTCATCTCCATCATCACACACACACTGGGTTTGTAAATAAGTGGACGTAGCCCAAGAGCGGTTACCCAACTGTCCATGACCGTGGACACGGCTATTCGAATAGTTTTACACTCTGCAGAGGTTGCACACTTTACCCACTAGATCCGGGGAACTTCCGTGTCATCCACGCCCGCGGTACCTCGTGTACCGGGGTAAGCACCGATCACTACCTTTCCCTAGACGACACTAACATGGAGTCCACTCGATTAGCAAGAACCCCGTGCCCAACATTTCAAATAACATTTTCATGGAGCCTTGCTCCCAATTTCATCACGCATACCAGCACGGGTACCAACGGTGTGTCCGTGCCCCATAAAGATGGTCATGGCCGCCCTACAGCACGACCCGTCCCAAGAGAGAGCACCAACTCTCCCCGTCACTAGTAATGCGGCTCCAAGCTAGTATCGGTCTAGGTACTCAATAATGCCCTTTCCCATATAAGGTTAGAGTGGTCGCGCATGTAAGGTTGGAATAACGGTCGCAACTCCGACCAATCCATTTTGAAAACAACACACACTTTCCTTGGCACACCACTTCGTCATCAAGTGGTCACCCATCTCATCATCTCCCTCGGGCATAAGTGGCACCCGACGGGGTTTTCGAAAAGACTTTTGAAATCACTTTGCCTCTTTCACCATGCATAGACCCATCCCTTTTGCGTAGCATCTACATTTGCATCCTATTTACTCCCACCGGCATAACCCTCATAAGAAGGTAGGGCCATGCACAATGCAAGTGTCAACGAGAGAATAACGGAGGCAACCAACCCACGTGGTTCACCATCCCACCATGATTCCGAAACAACAATAATAAAGAGCTATATAAATGACATGCAAAAAGGGGTTTCATAGACATGGTCAAAGGGCTGCTTGCCTGTTTCAACAAGGTCTTCGAGGTCTTCAATGTCTCTGGTCCAACTCCGAGCATTTCGTCTACTTCGTCCACTATCATCGAAAGCAACCATAATAAGCAACACAACAAGGCAGGAAATAAAAGTGCTCTAAAAATATGAGTTGGACTTTTCTAGGATACCTCTGGTCATATGAGGGATGACCAAAGTGGTTTCATTTGTATTTGATGAATGGATACCTCTGAACATTTTGATATGGTGGAATTAAGGGGTTTATGGATTTGCAAGAAGTGTGCAGAAATATATATTTGGAAAATGAGCAAAGGCACCCATTTAACAAAGGATGATTTTAGAAGCATTTAGGAATTGGTTTCACTAGATTTGGAGTTGAGATGATTTTCCTATGAATTTGCAAAGTTGTCAAATATGAAGAAATGGCTCATTATTTTGTGGGGTACAGAAAGTATTAATAAAAATGTTCATAAACTAAGTTATGAACTTAGATGCATCTAGGAATTTGAATCATGGCATTTGGATCAAATATGAGCCCTCTGTGATTTTCTAAAGTTCATGAAAGAAATGGAAAAACAAGATTTGATAAATGTTTGTGAAGAAAAGTTTCCGGAAAAATGTGCAAGTTGCACCATGAGATAGATCAGGATTTTATGAGATACTAGAAATTTGAATCATCAAATTTGGAGCTAATTTGATCTGTTTATGAATTTAGAAACTGTACAGAAAAGAAAAAGGGAAAAAGGGGTTTTACCCAAATGGGCTGGATCTGGGCGGCGGCGGCGCACACCGGGCGAGGCTTAGCAGCAAGCGCCACTGGGCCGGCCCAGCGGCTCGGCCGCACGCGCGCAGGGGCCACGTCGAAGGCGGCTTGCAGGGCTGCGCCTTCGCGCAGAGGAGGCAGATCCGGCGGAGGCCACTTCTACTTAACGACGGGGCCCGCCCACCGGGCCGCTGACGAGCGGGGCCCGCTTGTCGGGTTCGTCCTCAACCTCCCGCGCGGGCGCGACGGGAGACAGAGGAGGCGCCCCGACGGCGACTGCCGGCGTTACAGGGCGTCTCCGGCGACGCTCCGCCCACCGGCGTGCTCGGCGGAGAGGGATGAACCAGGGAGGCCCAACCATGGGTGCCTGCATCACCGGAGGGGAGCAGCGCTTCACCCGCGGCGGAAGGTGGCGTCGGGTGGGAGGGGTTCTGGGGTTGCGGGGCGCTAGAGGAGGAGTTAAAGGGCGGAGGAGCCTCGCCGGCGTGCGGTGGCTCCATTGGTGTCCAAAGGAGGAGAGGGGAGGCTTGGTTTGCGGGAATTTGGGCGGAGACCGACGGCGGCACTCCGGCCATGGAGGGAGCAGGAGGGCACGAGAGGGAGGGGGATGCTGTCCAGGAGGTGCATGGGAGAGAGAGGGGTCCAAACGAGGCGAGAGAGAGCTCGGGGGCTGGATTAAATAGGCGTGGCCGCGGTGCACCGTGGGCAGCGTCCACGGACGCGCTCGGGTGAGGCCGTGGAGGGGAGAGGAGAGAGGTTTAGGAGGGGGCCGGCAGCTTGCCATGTCCCAGACGCCGAGGCGGCCTCGTGAGACACGCTGGGGAGGCCCGAGGTGGCCGGAGGCGGTTGGCAGGGGGCGGCTACAGTCTTGAGGCGATCAGAAGGCCTCAGAAGTGCAAATGGCCGGCATGGCCATTTTAAAAGGTCAGGGGCATGTCCACTTGTGTCTTGGAGCTTCCTTGGATGCTCTAGAGTGGTGAGGAGCTAGGTGGGGCGCTGCACATAGAAAGGAGAGAGAGAGGAGGAGTTGCCATGGGTAAACAGAGAGAGAAAGGGATGGGTTTTACCCCCAAATAATTGAGCTATTGAAGGAGGAGAGTTATTGGAGGTAGGAGATGGTCGAGAGAGGCTGTGGTAAAAGTTGAGCTCCCAAGAATAGTGGAAGGGGTCACAATAGTGGTTTTTGCAAAATGCCAGAAGGTGTTTGATAAAGGTTTGGGCAAGAATATGACTTCCATTTGTCATGAGGCTCCACAGGGTGAAATGGCACACATAATTAGGGCCTTCCATCCATTTTGAGCTCATTTGGGCAAAGTTGCCAATGCAACTTTTGTAAACCCTAGAAATCAGCAGAAATGGACTTTTCAAGATTTAGCCATGCAAATCTGTTCTCCTTGATGAACCACTTGGTGTGGTGGCCTCATTTGGTCATGTGATCATGCTCACAAAAGATGGAATCAAGGAGAGAAAGTTGGTAATGTAGAGTTGTTTCAAATTTGAATCTGGTCAGAGAGGGTTTTGAGGCACTTTGATAAATATAACTTGTTCTCCAACTTGTGCCACTTGGTCTAGATGAATAACTAGACCATTTGAGAATGTTCACAAGGTTTGAGAACATTTGGACATGTTTGGCAATGTAAAGTTGCTCAAACGTCAAAATGGACAGAAGTGGTTTTGAGGGGATTTGATGATGTTATCTTGTTCTCCAAGACATGAGACTTGGCAAGGTCACCAAATATGTCATATGTGACATGATAGAATTTTCTTGGAATATTTGGAGAATATTTCCTTTGTAAATATTTCAAAAGCTTGAAATATCCGTAAAGGGTTTTGAGGATTTAACCAATATTTTGAACATGACCATGTGTTGAAACTCTTATATATGGACAATATATGTCCTATGAGTTTCCCTAAATTTTGTCAAATATTTTTGAAGCAACAAAATAATTTTTCCCTATTAAAGACCATTTCTGGCCTTAAGAAATAGCTTTTAAGTAAAATAGGAAAATAACTTTTAAAATTATATTTTTGTGGTTTCTGGGTATCCTATATCTAATAGGAGTCAAATATATTTTTGGAAAGATTTTTACTGCCCTTAATTAAGTACTTGCAGTGCAAACCTCAATTCAGGGGTTTTTGGAAAACTAATTTTAGAAAATACTTTTTGGCCAAAATAATTTTACAAAAAATTATTTTTGTGTCCTATACATATGGCATGATCATTGGGAAAGGTTTTGGATCAAGGAGATGAAGTATAGAAGTTGGAGGGTTTATTTGATTTTTAGAGCACTTGCAAACGGTAGACAAAAATCAAATCAAGCAAAGTCCAAAACACTCAAATTTTTTTGTCAAACCACATTTTAGCATGATTTAGTGACTTAAGTGTTGTGCCATGAAAATCAGGGTGTGACATTTCTACAATGCCTTCTATTTATCTTAGTAATATGCTAATATAGGGATTACCTCGGCCTACTTTAGCTTAAGAAATGGTGGGTTTTGGTGGCAATGCAGCAATTACTTCGACATCAGATTAGTAATTTCCAACAGTCGAACGGATATTTTGTGTCTGTTGGATATAAAGTTCCTTTGGGTAAGAAGTACTACTTGTCATTAAAATGGATAAAAGGAGATGTATGTAGACGTATTTTAGTTCTAGATACGTCCCTTTTTATCCATTTTGATGAAAAGCACTCCCTCCGTTCATGCCTTCCATTTGTCAGAATATAGATGTATCTAGACATGTTTTAGTATATAGGTACCTCCATGATAGAGCCAATCGGATGGTTGAAAACACTACAATTCGTAGCTATAGATGCGTGTGTGACTCCCAGATGTAGAGGCCGGGGGTCATCATCCCCCTTTTCGAGAAAAAACAGACGCGTGTGTGAGAGGACGAGTGCGTGCGTGCACCTCTTCTCTTCCTGTATAACGTACTAAACTCAGAGTACAAGTTTTTGTGGGTGGCACGATGGTGCGTGCGAGAAGTCCCGAGAGATAGGTTTAATGCGTCTGAAAAAAGACTAGCCTAGAGCTCGCCACGCAACTATTCCTGTCGAACGCCCCATTAACCATAAGATATGTATACGACGGTGCCAGTTATTGCACTTACACAGCAGTACTCCCTCCTTTCCGGTTTATAGGGCTTAATTCAAAAATCTCAGCAACCAAGATGGTGAGTGGTGGAATATTTTTGTAGTTTGCAAAAGCACCTAATTAATGCTCTTGTTTTTCTCAAAAAATTATGTTTATCAATGCATTAATTGCAATGCATGCATGCATAAAGTACATGCATTGGTCAATTTTCTCTTAATACTTGCATGCAATGATTTAATGCACCTTGGAATCTGAACATGTGATGGGGAACAACCAAATTGAGCCATATAAAATGGAAAAACTAAAATTTTGAGATAAGCCCTATAAACCGGAAAGGAGGGAGTAGAAAAAGAACTACTCCATCCAGGAATAGTACCACACTTCAAAACTAGAACCGTCAATAAATTTTGAGCTTGCGTCTCGTCACATTCCAAATTACTCCATGCTATATTGAATTGCAAACCTGTTCACACCGATCACAACCTAAACGGTTTCCCGCTTAAGAGCGTATTAGTACCACGCTATATTGAGTTGCAAACCTGTTCACACTGATCACAACCTAAACGGTTTCCCACTTAGGAGCGTATTAGTACTCGGTTAGAAATACTAGTAAGCCAAGATGACTGCACATTCCTCCTCAACTCCTCATCCACAAAAACAAACAAGTCGTTCAGCATCCTTCCCTTGCGTCTGCCATGGCCAGCGTGAGTTCTGGGTCAAGAGATTCCACCAGGGAGAGGCGAGCATGGAAGTGGAAGCACGAGAGATGTCCCGCCTCGTTGCGAGAGCAGCCAACATGTCCCGCCGCGCGGAAGTAGCAGCACAGAGGTCCCGCCGCGCCGCTGAAGCAGCACGGAGGTCCCGCCGCACCGTTGATGCAGCAGACTGGTTCGGCCGTGTCGCGGAAGCAGCAGAGATGTCCCGCCGCGCCGCGAATGCAGCAGAGATGTCCTACCGCGCCGCGGCCGGCTCAGGAAAAATTTCGCGGGCGGCGACGATCATTCTGGCGCATGCATGCGATCGTCCATAGCCAGATGGATCAGATCTCCGGCTGGACGAGGTTGCAGGATGACATGGAAGCCTTGTTTGAACAGGCTAACGGCGTCATCTGGCAACTAAGGGAGGGCAATGAGAGGCTCCGGGCCGAGTGCGACCTGCCGAGGGAGAAGATCGTCCGAAGGCAGACCAGCAGGAGGAGACCAGTGCCTTGTTGAAGAGGACCGGCGTCATCGTCAAGAAACTTATGGACGAGAATGACATGCTCCGCAACGAGGGCCAAAGGCTGGTGGAGGAATCCGTGGATGTTCTCAAGTAGCGTCTTGAGGACACGAAAGAGCTCATCGCCGCTCGCCGCGGAGACTAGTTCCCGCGTCCTGCAGCAATGCATCAAAAAAGTAGAGATCACTGAGCGAGATCCTTGTCTTCCTTCTTCTTTTGCCCTTGTGTATTTTGGACGTAGCCGCATGTGGCTTTTTTAATTATCTTTATAATTATGTAAGACAATTAATCGTCCTTATATATTCATGAGTCTTGCTATAAGTCGCAGTAGATGCTATATAGGTCCGTCGGATCTTACATCAAGATCCGTGCTTTCAGATTTTCTTTTTTCTCTCTTAAATCTCAGTCGAGTGAGACATAGCCACGCCATTAAACAGAGGTTCGGGGGCCATTAATGGAGACCTTGGGAGAGAGGTGGACGACAGATGGAGGTCAAAGGGCTCTCCTCCAATAAGCACGCGCAGGGGTCTGATCGCACGCCTCTCGTACTCAAATAGCTACCCTACACGGCGCCTCCTAGCTATTAAAAAATGGGGACGCGTGGCGGCACGTAAATGGTACTAGTAAGTAGAATGCCCACGGTTTCAATAACACTTGTGTTTCCGATTATAACGTGACAACACTTGTTCCAAAATGATTTTATTGATTGTTAATGTCTGCGCCTTCGCAAATCGTACTGCAAAATTACCACAACATGTTGGTGCCATGTCATGGCACCAAGCCAAGTTTCATTATTTTCATGCATGTTTTGGATTTACAGGAATTAAAAAACTAAGTTCTCAATGTTTCCAACCCAGCCACGACGCACAGAATTTTGAATTTTATTCCCATTTCTTGCATGGAACCTAGAAATTTACCCGAGGACACACATGTGATTTTTCAACCAACTTTGCTGCACTGGAACATGTGCTTGTATTTCAAATTTGAATTATGCACACAAAGGTGACACGTTCCCTCCCAGAACCACGAGCCTTCTTGAGAGAAGCTCCGATTTGCAAGAAGCTTATACCAAATTTGTTCCTATTCGGCCAAATTTTTTTACCACGGCATGGTACTACCATGACATGACACCATGCCAAGTTTCATGATTTTAAAACCAAGTTTCTCAAAGTTCTTGACCGAGCCACGATGCCCAGATGTTTGAATTTTATTCTCATTTTTGCATGGGACCTAGAAATTCACCCGAGGACACAAATGTGATTTTTCAACCAACTTTGGTGCATGGGAGCATGTGCTTGTAGTTCAAATTTGAATTATGCACATTAAATGACCAAAAACTCGGTTAATGTGTAAATAAGGCCAAACGAAGCCGGAATAATTCCAAAATTTAACAGGGCACTCATGTAGTTCTATGTTGCCTTTGTAAATAAACTCAAGGGGGACAGCGTATATCGTTTCACACTCAAAGGTGGCACGTTCCCTCTTAGAACCACGAGCCTTCTTGAGAGAAGCTTCGGTTTTCAAGAAGCTTATACCAAAATCCGGTCCTATTCGGCCAATTTTTTCACCACAGCATGGTAGTACCATGACATGACACCCATGCCAAGTTTCATGATTTTTAGACGTGTTTTGGATTTACAAGAATTTTAAAACCAAGTTTCTCAATGTTCTCGGCCGACCGATGATGCCCAGATGTTTTCATTTTATTCTCATTTCTTGCATGGGACCTAGAAATTCACCCGAGGACACAAATGTGATTTTTCAACCAACTTTGGTGCACGAGAGCATGTGCTTGTAGTTCAAATTTGACTTATGCACATTAAATGACAAGAAACTCAATTAATGTATAAAAAACGACAAACGAACCCGGAATAATTCCAAAATTTAACAGGGCACTCATGTAGTTCTATGTTGCCTTTGTTAAGAAACTCAAGGGGGGCAGCGTATATCATTTCACACTCAAAGGTGGCACGTCCCTCTTAGAACCATGAGCTTCCAATCGGCCCAATTTTTACCACAACATGTTAGTGCCATGACATGACACCATGCCAAGTTTCATGATTTCCAGGTGAGTTTTGGGTTTACATGAATTTAAAATCTAAGTTTCTCGATGTTCTTGGCCGAGTCATGACACCTAGATGTTTGAATTTCATTCTCATTTCTTCCATGAGACCAAGAAATTCAACCAAGGACACACATGTGATTTTTCAACCCACTTTGGTGCACCGGAGCATGTGCATGCAATTCATATTTAGATTATGCACATTAAAAGTCCAGAAACTCAATTAATGTATAATAAGGCCAAATGAACCCGAAATAATTCCAAAATTTAACAGGGCACTCATATAGTTCTATGTTGCCTCTATAAAGAAAATCAGGGGGAGGCAGCGTATATCGTTTCGCACACAAAGGTGACACATTCCCTCTCTCGGAACCACGAGGCTTGTTGAGAGAATCTCCGGTTTTGCAAGAAGCTTATACAAAAACTTGTCCCAATTCAGCCAAAAATTATACATATGAAAACAGGGTTTAGATTATCCCGAACATCTCTCTACCTAGACCAATAATGTACTATGATTTGAATTCAACATAAAATGGATACAAATATTTGAATTGTAGAGCGTACGGTACATGTAGTTCATTGTGAAATATGATTATTGCTATATGCATGTTTTTTGTTATCAAGATAATATTTAAATTATTGTATAACTTGACAAATCGTATTCAAATAAGGAAAATTGATTCAAATTTAGTCCATATGGTAGACGACAATATATATGTTCACATGGTGGAGTTAAATGTTCATATATGATGGAAGATCAAAATGTATGACTACATCAATTATAAATCGCAAGTTCACCTAACGATATATTCGAATTCAACATAACGTGAATTCAAAAATTGAAATTCGAGATCCTGGCATTTGTAATCATATAAAAAGGGACATTACTCTTTCTTTGGTAGGAATTGATTTGTTTTTGTTGTTGTTGAGGGAAGTGCAAATCGATTTGGTACTGTGCAGGGTAATCTTGTTCTCCCGATTTTTTTACATTTTTCTTGTAGTTTTTTCAATGGCATCTATAGCAATATAGTAAAAGGGGACATGACTATCTTGTGTCTTGTATGAATTGTTTTTACAGGTTAAGTTTGTTCTGCCGAACAAGGAATCCGCACCTTGTTATCCCGAAATTTTTAAGCTCGAGTATCTTTTGTCTCACCTGCTTTGAAACTCCCGCCTCTTCAACCCGCGCAACGCCTTGTTATCCCGAAATTTGGACGCACGCGAGAACTTCCTCCTCATCCGAAATCGGTCCCGCAGCCCAGACACGCGATCCCCCTTCTACCCCTCAGCCGAAAATGAAGCTCCATGTCACGGTGTTAAAACCGGTGGGGGTATGCTGGTAACTTACCCTACATTTCAGATAAGCGCATCCCTAAGCTTGGCTCCCCCTGCCCCTTCGCCCCCCCCCCATTTCGTACACGAGGCCGCCAAAACCCGCGAAACCCCACGCTCCTCCGTCGGCCTCCCGACCGCCGCACAGCCGGAGACTCTTCCCCGACTACATCGTCCACCGCAACAGCTCGCCGTCCCTCATCCACCGCATCGGATGAGGATCTGTCGTCGATCTTGTCGTCCCGCCGGATCAGCCGCCCCGTCCTCCACCTCCAAGAAGCTGCCCCGATGTTCGCCTCGTCTATCGCGCCACCTCAATCCCCACGGCACCGAATTGACCTGCCCCATCGGAACCGCAGCATCCTCACCAATTCCTCCAATGAAGCCGAGGCCAACTCGGCGCCACCAAGGAGATTCTGCACTCACAGCTGCATTTTATCTTTTATTTGATCTCACGGGGCTGCCGGTGCTCGATACCGAGCAGACATGGAGGGTCTCCATCGACAGCGCCGTTGCCGGCCACATCATCCACGACGTCTCTCCCCCATGTCATTGTTTCCTCGGCAGCGACTTCCACAAAGGCACTAGCTGCAGCTGCTCCGGCTCTCGCTCGCGCTGCGGCTCTGTTCTTGCTGTCGGTCACGCGGCTGCAGTGCTCTTGCTTTCATTCGTGCTGCTGCTCTGCTCTTGCCCTTGCTTGCACTACTGCTGCTGCTACACGACCTCTGGCAGCTACAGGAGTTGCTGCTTTAACACTCGCTCGCGGTGCTACTGCCCGACTTGCTCTCTGCTAGTGTGTTCCTCGCCGAAGGCGCCAATCGATTTAGATCATCGCTTCTCGCTACTAGTGCTCGAACGCCCTAAACATCTATTGCAATGCTCTCTTACTAGTTCAATCAGTTTCGACAGTAAAATTCAGTTTCGACTGTAAAGTTCATTTTCTTCAGTTAAGTTCCGAGTGAACAACACTTACAGCATCTGTCGGAGCGGCCGTGGCGCGGCTGATGCATTTTACATCTAGCACTTTTTGGTGATGTATTTTACATCATCTATTGCGGATGATATTAGGGTCCCACTTCAGATAACATTGTCTGTCTTGTCCTGCTTTAGCCTCATCGCCGTACACCTTAGAGGAGCTGCTCCAATGACGGAACCGTCCATCACAGCAGAGCAGTACCCTCGGTACCGTTTCCAGAGGCCTCGGATCTTCTTCCCCGCCTCCGACAGTCACACCAGCATCATCACCATCCTCCACGTCCAACCCAATGATGATGAGGTCCAAAAGGCTATGCCAAAGAGGTTGTACACTCGTCGCATCACTTTGTTACTCTGCATTCATGTCGATCCCTCAGGGATCCTTTGCTATGGAACTACTATTCGTGCAAATCTGTTAGAAGGAGTGGAGCAAAGCAAAACTGGAGGATTTTTTCCTTTGGTCTCTCTTTCGAAGAAAAAACATAGGAATTTTATTCACTTGGAAGTCCTTTTCAAATTAATATGCACGAAGAACAGAACTAATTGCATTACTGGCATAATAAGATTCTTATTTTATTCATATTCACGTGGTTTGACTTTAATTTGACCACGTTTCTCCATTCCTGTGTTCTTCCAATTCATGTGAACCAAACACCCAGGTTGACTGAAATCCTATGTTTTCAAATGCTCTGTTTTGCACGCGCATTCCTATCCTATTCCTGTGTTTTTCCTGTCCCTACGTTTATAGAATCCGCCAATTCTAAGGAACCCTTACAGATTTACTTCATTTTCAGATAGGCGTCAAAGAAAACTCTGTGTGTTATGTCCTGCTCCTCCCGTGCCGTCATCCACCCCACCTGAGGTGCACCATCGACAGAAGCGTTCACTGCAGCAGAGATCCCCCCTGCAGACTTTCTTTCTCCGCCTTAGATCATCTTCCCTGTTGCTGGCAGCCACGCCAACTACATTACCATCATCGACTGAGCAGATGAACCTGAGGACTAGACAGTTCCGAAAGAGAGGTCGCAGTCTTTCGTGTTTGCTTACGTTATACATCGGTTATTATTACCTGCTACTTTGTCGTTCAAACTTGAGTTTTGAAATGCCCATGGCTCTCATATCGAGCCAGCAACGAATAGTATCTGTCTACTATTTGGTTCATCTGGGGTCTTCTATCTAGTTCATGTTGGGTGGCAACAAACAATAGATGATCCATTGTCTATCTTTTTAAACAGAAGCTATAATCTACCTGCTATCATTAGTTTTGGATCCATCCATTCGTTTGCTACCACCAGTCTTGATTTTTGGATGCACCCCTTAGGCCTTACAAAATCTAACTATTTTTTTATTATGCATGTCAGATATTGTACACAATCCTATGCAGACGCCGCTCCATGGTGGGCGAAGTGCCCCCCTCTCCTGCATTTCCAGATTGTATTCCAGAGGAAGATAACTGTTCAGATGGAGATTCAGAAGGAGCCAACACGCTGCTTACCACCGAGGTGTTTGTTCTAACTCGGCATGCCGATGTTGGTCATATCATGCATATGGCGCCTTGCATTGCTTACATTATACATCTTATATGTCATCAGCTTAGTTTAGATTTGCTTTGTGTGAATGCCACCTGTTTGGTTTCTATATCATACTCCCACCATTCCTAAATATTTGTCTTTTTAAGGATTTCAACAAGTGACTACATACAGAACAAAATGAGTGAATCTAGACTCTAAAATATGTCTATATGCATCCGTATGTGGTAGTCCATTTGAAATCTCTAAAAAGACAAATATTTAGGAAAGGAGGGAGTATATGGGAATTATGCAATGCCATCTTCTTTAGCCAGGCATCATATACGTGAATCATGCAATGCCATCCTGTTTAGCCAGTCATCGTATATGTGAATTTTATCGTGCCATATTCTTTCCATAATGTATTCCATTTGTCAACAATGTTTATACATTCATCTACTCTTCCTGTGCATCAGCCATTTGAGTTGGACATGGGAAAATCTGGAGTGAAAACAAGGTCTTCGAAAGCGATGCTACCGTCGATCAGATTTCTTGTGGTTACGATAGCTCCTCGAGGAAGATTCAGAGACAGATGACCAACAGTATCCCCGAGGTGCATGCTCTAACTTGGCTGGGTTATATTGCTCATATCATGCATATGGTGTCTTGCATTGCCATGCGATCCGCTTAGATTAGACATGCTTTGTGTGAATGCCTCCTGTTTGCTTTCTATATCAGATATGTAAATTATGCAATGCCATGTTTTTCGGCCAGTTATCATATATGTGAATTATGCACAGCGATGGAGCCAGGCATCATATATGTGAATTATCTCATGCCATATTTTTTTTCATTACGTATTCCGTTTGTCGACAATCTATGTATATTGAACTACTCTTCATGTGTATCAGCCATTTGAGCCGGTTATGGAAAAATCTGGAGTGAAAACAAGGTCTTGAGCGAGTGCAATGGTACCAATTGAAGCATATATCTCGATGGTTATAGGGAGCTCCTCATAGGAGGATTCAGAGATAGATGACCAGTCCTATATCCCACCTGAGGTGTATGCTCTAAGTTGCAATGTTTATATATCTCATATGATGCATATGGTGTCTTGCATTGCTTAGTTTAGACATCATATGCACAATATTGAATTCCATCTACTTAGTTTAGAGATCATACATGCGAGTGTCAGCTGCTTAGTATATGAATCAATTATGTCAATTATATCATGCCATCCTGTATACTTAGACAACATGTATGTGAATTATTTCATCCCAACCTATTTTAGAAAGACATCATATAGTTTTGTCATGTCATCCTCTTTAGGTACTCATCATATGTTGAATTATGCCATTATATCCTGTTAAGTTATCCATCATATATCTGAAACTGTGTCATGCTATCCTGTTTAGTTAGGCATCATACATGTGAAATTGTGTCATGCTGTCCTGTTTGGTTAGACAACATATATGTGAATTATCACATCTGTCTATCATGCAATGTCTGTACGTTCAATTTCTTTTCTTGTTTATCAGCCATTTAAATTGGAGTGGGTGATGGCAGTATCTAAGGGAGCAAAAAACCCGTTCCTCACAACAGACAGTTCTACCCGTCGATGCAGATAGAACCATGGTTGTACTGGCCCACAAACTAGCCCCACCACACATAATCGAGACTCTTCCATATTGCATACTTACACTGTTGGGCAGAGAACTAGCTACAACCCATCTAACCGCAACCCCAGCGGATAGTAACCCACTTCTAGTTGACAAAGCACCATGTCCACCACAGAGTAGCCCCACACGAGCAGTTTGTAAAGCTACTGCAGTGCCCAAAGCACGAAGACCACCACAGCTAACCCAAACTCCATGTTTAACGCAGAAGAGCAACTGTTCTTAGATCAGATTCCGTAGCTATGGTCCATATTCCTTTGCTGTTGCATCACTGTATTTACTCATACCAACTACTTTCGAATTTGAAGGATCCAATTGAAACTCCAATGGTGCAACAGGTATGTTTTAAACCTATTTATTTAACTGGATGTTGTTCTAACTTCTTGCTCTATGTTGATTTTAGTTTAAGTTGTATAAACAGTTATGTTCTCATGTGATGCACATTACAAATGCTGCCAATGTTGTGTAGTTTCTCAAACTTATATTCTGTCTATGCTGGTGTGTGTTAAAAATATATGAGTTGAACTGTGTCTCTATCTTGATTAGGGAACATAAAGTAGAATGATATGGACAATACAATGACCATAGTACATAGATATATGTTTGTTTCATGATGTTATCCTGTCCACCTTACTACTGAACCGGTTTACCAAAATGAGTTTCGTATACTAAAAGCTAAAGATGTGATGTGTCTGCTTGTTTCTCTTGTATTATGCAAACAGAATATTGGAGAAGAGCACCCCACTATGCAATAGTAGAGAAAGTAATGCAGATAAGGTTCAAGATAGTGAGACAACCCTGTTGATCTCCAAGAAAGGTGATAAAAATGATCTTGTAGACAGTGAGAAAACCCCACAGTCATGCGTCAATGTAGTGTTCGAGTTACTGGCCAGTACCACTAGCACAAGCTCTTTGAACTTCTTTGCTGACTCACTTGACTTCTTGATCTCACCCACAAGTGAAAGGCATCGATCACCGTGTCTTTGCAAGAAGTCAAGGAAGGAGGAAGTCCTGAGAATTCAGATCGTACTTTCCGTGCAACAATGAAGCTACTGGAGGATTTAAGTGCCAAACAAGAGAAAGTTAATAAGCTTGCTAAGCATCTTGCCCGACATTATGGGTACCTGTGATATTGTTTCTTGAACTCTTCCGATGTGGTTTCAGCTCGGACTTGTTTTGTCATGGCGTTTATATCTTTGCTTTGTTCCCTATATTTGCACTAGTGGCGAACTTTGATGCCCAGTGGATGTAATATGTGTAATAGCCGTGATAGCCTAGCATAAGTTGCTTGCTTATTTATTTCCTTGTTGTCTTGTTTATTTGTTTGCTTGTAGTCAGTGCAGTTATTTTTCCATGGTTTGCTAGTGGCTGCAATAACCTATTTTTAAAACTAGGCCACAATAACCATGGGCTAATATTTACTGTAGTGACACTGGGCCTCCTACGGGCTATAGAAACAGTGGGCCTTCTACGAGACATAGAAACAGTGGGCCTTCTACGGGCCGTAGAATCAATGGGCCTTCTATGGGCCGTAGAAACAATGGGCCTTCTACGGGCCGTATCATCAATGGGCCTTATACGGGCCGTATGATCGATTGTCCAAACATGGGCCAAACAGACCGCATTATGGCCGTAAACGGGCTAGAGTTGGAACCGTCCGTTCCTGGACCGACCATAATGGGCCATCGTCAATAGGCCGTATTTGACGACGCTATGAAAATGGTCCAACGTATTAACGGACCACAAACGGGCCGACTGTAACCACGAGCTGAATTTGACCCACAAGCAGAAAATGACAGTAACGGGCCGTAAGTAAACGAATGTTGGAAATGAGCCCAAGAATAAATGGGCTCTGAGAATACCGAAAGATAACATGGGATGGAAACGGCCCAACGGAATAATGGGCCGTTAATGGGTATAAAGTGATACACTATTCATTACGGGCTAGTTTCACCATGGGTCGTTAATGGGTGTAAAGTGATACACTGTTCATCATGGGCCAGTTTCACCACGGACCGTTAATAGGCCAAGAGTTACATAGGGCCTCATATGGGCCGAAAGACGTCATGGGCCATACATGGGCCAGAAGTGAAAACGGGCTGGAATCATATTGGATGGCCCAGATGATGCTATTGGGCATAATTCAGATAGAGCGTAACGGGCCTTGGGTTAGCGGGCTGTAAATGGGCAATATGCGAACATGCCATTAACAGGCTTTCCATGGGCCGGCCCGCCACCTTTTGACCAAGTCAAATGGGCCGGCCTTTTCACAGGAATGGGCCTCTGTTGGGCCGTGTCGTGTGTCGACGTATCATAGGCGCCTTCTGTCCAATGAGTGGATGACATCTGTCCCAACGATGAGCCAACACGTGTTTCCTCCAGCCAATGATGATTTTACACGTGGAAAATCCCCATTGGTCGGGGCTGTTAATGGGTTATCAGATCCAAAACCCGACCCAATAGCTTAACGGCGTTCCGTTACGGTGGATGCCACGTGTCGGTCACCCTTGACGAAAGCACTTCTATGACGCGCGATTTATCGTCATGGAAGTGGACACTTCCGTGATAAAATTTTTGGTAATGTCATGGAACACTTCTACGACAGCACAGGTATGACTATCTTGATTCTGTCATAAAATCGTCATGGAGGTACATGCATGACAGAAAATGCGACCTACTGTGACAAACATGTATCATCACGGAAGTGTATTTTTTTTGTAGTGCTTGCACAAGGCGTCTCTCTGAAAAGAAAGGCGAACAATGATACAGCCGGGCCCTCCTCTACATCGAAGAGGTATAATCCTTTAGTATGCACTCAGCGGATAGATCGGACAGTGACATTCCCTGCGGCGCCATATTGCAGGAGGAGTGTGCACTGGACTACATCCAGAGACCTGTCCGGCCATGCACAGACTGATCCAGCCCCGGACCCTGCCACAAGGACTGGATGGGATGCGGGAGCAATGCCGGACTGTCATCTCCTGGAGGATTCCGATAATGTATCCGTCACAAATTCCGAAGTGGAGAGTGCGATGGGTCACCGGCGGCGGAGAGCGACTATGCACGACCCACATTTTACCGAAGAGGCTTTTAATGCTCTTAGCTCAGCGGATGCTTATATCTGAGCTGCTCATGATGGAGTTGCTGGAGCCACTCACCAGCTTTCAAAGGATATGCGGGTAAGAATTTTTGTGCGGATTCAATAATCAAATGCTAGTAGCCCCCGAGTCTTGAAGCAGTTTCCCCAGCTGATTTAAGAGTCGTTACTTTGCTAGGTACTCACGGAGAGGAGTAACAAGTTATCGAAGGAGCTTGAAGAATGCCGAACAAAGCTATCTACTGCCACCGCCGAACTCGAAGATTTGAAGAAATCCAAGAAGGCACCTGATGGTAAGTGCAACATCAGCTCGGAGATAAGGCTCCGTGAATACAATGAGGTTTCTTAATTATGCTTTTGTCTCGTTGGTAGGCTCGATAGATCGGCTGGAGGAGAGGCTACGAGCTGCTCAAGCAGATAAGCAACATGCCGAAGGGCAAGAAGCCATTGGTCAACGTGTATTGACATGTACCATTACGGAGAAGAACAAACTACAGGACTCAAATATCAAGCAAACCGAGGAACTGAAGGATTTAAGAGCCCAATTATCGGATGCTTTGAAGGATAACAAGAAGTTGAAAGGCGGCATATTCAGTATGCTTTTTAACCTATCTGTCAAATGGTCTCCTGTTGGAAAATTTTACAATTTTGCTTCTGTAGGTGTGCTAACAAGGCGTCCCGAAGGAGAAGTGTCCGGATTCCAAGGCGACTTGCTACAAGAGCAGTCCAAAGTGCACGAGCGAGCTCGGAAAGCAATGAGGAACATGGCTAAGGCTTTATGGCCATCCAATTCCTCTCCGAGAAGTATGGATGAGCTTACTAATTTATTCACGGGAGCTCGTAGCCATTTGGAGCTATGGAAGATATCAGCATGTTGGGAAGGCGCTCGAGAAGCCTGGGCCATGGTGAAAACACGGTATACCAAGCTTGATCCCAATCATATGGCCCGGGTCGGACCTCGGGGACCAGATGGACAAGAAATTCCTATTAGCTTAGTGTACGACCAAGTGAAAACAACAGCTAAGTTTTCTCAATAGGATTGTAAACTAGACAACCTACTAGAGGGTCTAGAGGAAGAAGTTTTTGAGTCCAAGTATTAATGTACTTTATCAACAAACTTTTCTCCAGCCAAATTGTAAAACGATTGTCATGGCAGACTTTCCGTTTCGACCTCCAGAACCCGAGGTTTGGAGTGTTTTCGGATATTGAAACCATTGGTGAACACCAAGGCATGTTTGGAAACTAGGCAGTCCTATCATAGTTGCTTGAACACACAAGTTGTATTCGGGGAGTTATGTTATATTACATTTGATCGTAAGAAACATCTTCCAGAGAGAATAGTCCCGTTAAGGGTTCCTTTCCCTGGGCTAGCATGCGTTTTTGCACATACATAAACTGTGATGTGAGAGATCACAGTACACTTTAGAGTTGGGGGCATATATTGGAACGTGGGCAGTTCATCTCTTGTCCGCCGACCGATTATTCCCTTAAGAATGCTAGTGTTTGGCTTCACCCGTCTGAGGTACACGTCCGGATAACCCGGCTGTAACAATCGCAGAGGTGCTCCCTTTATGCCCTAGCCGAACAAGCGGAAACGTAGGGCATAAGCACAGGAGCCAAGAAACCCAGCTTGGCAAAAACTTAAGTCATAAAGGTGCATATAACGGCGAGGATAGGACACATATGAGTAGACAACACATATATACGGTGAGCCTGACGCTCCAAAATAATGATCAGAATAAGCTTATGTAACAAGAAGCCCCCAGGTGATAAGGGGTATGTACATTTAATGATGTATATCCCTCGATTGTGCGGTTGATCCGAACACTGGTAGAAGTTTTAAAAAACCGAAAAAGATAAAAGAGGGGTGAGAAGGAGAAAAGACGAAAAAAAGTTACAAGTGTGGATTTAGGCGTAGAATCTTCGAAGCCGAGCAGCATTCCATGGGTTTGGCTCTAAACGATTATCCAAAGCATTGCGAAGGCGATAGGCTCCTCCAGTGAGAACTTCATCTATGATGAAGGGACCCTCCCATTTGGGCTTGAGTTTGTCCTTTTTCTTCTCTGGTAGGTGCAGGACGAGTTCACCGACATTATAAGTTTTTGCCCGTACTTCCCTGCTTTGATATCGCCGGGCTTGCTGTTGGTAAAATGCGGAATGGGCCTTCACGACATCGCGCTCCTCCTCCAAGCCATCCAGATCGTCCTGCCGATCGAGCTCGGCCTCTCTCTCTTCATACATGTGCACTCGAGGTGAGTCATGAATAATGTCACAAGGCAGTACTGCCTCAACCGCGTACACCATGAAAAAAAGGTGTGTATTCGGTCGTGCGATTGGGCGTGGTACGCAGCCCCCCGAGTACGGAATCAAGTTCTTCAACCCAGTGCTTGTTTGATTCGTGCAAGGACCGTACTAGTCTAGGTTTAATGCCGCTCATTATCAAGCCATTAGCACGTTCGACCTGACCGTTTGTCTGAGGGTGATATACAGAGGCGTAATCAAGCTTACACTACAAAAAAAGACACATCCGCGACATTTTGGGCCTAACGAAAAAAATCAGTCATACTTATGACACTTCTATGATGATAATTGTGACAGAACCCGGTATCGTCATAGATGTGGTGGGCTCCTACTTCTATGAAAAAATCATGACAGAAAATGGGCTTTTCATCCTGGGCGGGCTGGAGACGCAGCTGCATGACATTCTTTGGGCCGTCCATGACGGAAAAAACCATGGTAGAAGCGAGGGCGAGGAAAATTTCGTGGAGTTCCCGGTTATGGTGGGTGGTTGGGGGCCAAGCGATGCACGTTTCTCTCATAAACGTACGTGCGTGTGTGCGAGGCGTTGGGCTCTAACTGAACTCGAGCGATGCGTTGGGCTCTAACTGAACCCAAGCGATTCCACTAGCTACGTTACTGAACCCGAGTGATTCATTTGCTACTGCTGCTAATCAAGGCGATCGATCTTTGTGTGGTCGAACAAAGGAGCGTTCTTTGGGGAGGTTTAGATGAACAGTTCCAGGTGGGGGTGGATGAACAGGACCCCGTGGTGTTGCCTCTGGATGAACAGGACCCCGATCGAGCCGGTTGGGGCTGGATGAATAGGACCCAGTGGAGGGCTGGTTGAACAGTAGCCAGTGGAGGGCTGGATGGACAGTAGCCCGTGGATGGGTGGTTGAACAGTAGCCTAGTGGAGAGGGCTAGTTGAACAGTAGCCGGTGGAGTAGTGCGCGGTGGATGCTGGATGAATAGGAGCCCGTGGATGAATAGTCACAGGTGGAGGCTGGAGGAGGTCGACGGTGGATGAACAGTAGCCCGTGGAGGCTGGAGGAGGTCGACGGTGGAGATGAACAGTATCCCATGGAGTCCCGTTTTGCGGTACACCACACCCCTCCCGATGAACAGGACCCCCGTTTCGACCGTACCGCTCCAACACAAGTCCGTTTCCTCCCTTTTGCGATAAGCCACACCCCTCCCGATCAATAGGAACCCGTTTCGACCGTAGGAGGTCCAACACAAGTCCGTTTCCTCCGTTTTGCGATACGCCAGACCCCTCCTGATGAACAGGATCCCATTTCGGCCGTGGCCGTTTGAACACAAGGCCGTTTCCTTCGTTCTGCGGTACGTCGAGCCTCGTTTCCATCGGCTGGTCCAGCCAAGCTCTCCCGATGAACACGACGACGCACTCTGTTCTGACCCAGCCGGTTGGCTCCCCATGAACACGACGACGACGCAGTTTCTCCATTCCGACCAAGCCATGTACACGAGCCCTGGTCGTACATATCCGCAAGTAGGCCTTCGAGACCCCGTCCGTATGTATGTACGTGGCCGTATTTTCTTTCTTGCACCCTGGCCGATGTACGTACATGTACATGCTACGTGCGCGTCTCTACTACGACACGTGCGCGCCTCTACATCGACCAGTATGTATGTACATGTTCGTTACCAGAATGACAACGCTACGTATGCTTCGACCAGGTGGGTCCCGACTATCAGGCACTTCCTTGCGTGCGAAGATGTAGCTGGTGGGTCCCAACAGTCAGGGGCGAATCATTTTTTTGCCCGTAATATGGACGCACTTCCTTGCGTGCGAAGATGTAGCTGGTAGGTCCCAGCAGTCAGGGGGAAACGTTTTTTCATGAAATAAGGTTGCACGTCTGGTTGGTCCCTGCTATGAGGCTGAGGAATCATTATTTTCCGCGTAATAAGGAGGCACTTCCTTGCTGCGGCCGTGGACCTAGCTGTCAGCCTCTCCATGTACAGTACTCATCCGATGGAAGTCGGTCGTTGACCACATTGACCACGCCGCGCCGAGAGAACCAAGGCAATGGACAATGGCGAGGCCTAGGAAGGGGACGACACGGAGCCGGGGAAGAGGCGGCAGTGGATGCCCAGGCGGAGAGGAGTACGAGGGTTCACTAGTTTGACTGCGATGTGAGTCTGCCATCGCCGTAGAATAACAGGGTGTGTGTGTGAGTAGAGGGATGGCCTGGCCAGCGGTGGGAGTAGTGGGGGGCGGTGAGGCCTCCGCGGCCACAGGAGGCAGGAGCACGTGGAACGACCGGCGTTGGTTTGGGTGGCTGGAGCAAGAAGACCAGAGGTTGAAGAAACACTACAGTCGTTGGATGAACATCGTCCGGTAAGTAGAGCTAGAATCGTTCATATTGACTAAGTTTACGAAGCTCTCCGTCCCCTTCAAATTGGTAGGACAACAAGTCAGCCTCCCACTATGCTGGGTTCTAGCTAGTAGGGGGAGTATTAATTTTTTTTGTGCGTAATAAGGAGGCACTTCCTTGCGTGCGAAGATATAGCTGGTGGGTCCGACCTGTCAGTGAGGGGACACGTTTTTTTCACGAAATACAGAGGCCCTTTCGGACGGGCAACCGTAATAAGGAGGCATTTCCTTGTGTGCGGCCTTGGACCCAGGTATCAGCCTCTCCACGTACAGTCCACATCCGATGGATGTCGTTCGTTGACCACGTTGACCAGGCCACGCCGAGAGCACCATGGTGGTGGACGACGGCGAGGCCCGTGAAGGGAACAACACGGAGCCGGGGAAGACTCCGCAATGGTTGCCCACGCGTTGGGGAGTATGAGGGTTTACTGGTCCTGCTGCCATCGTCGGAAAATAACAGGAGGTGTGGGTGCGTAGAGGAATGGCATGGCCAGCAATGGAGTGGGTAGGGCGGTGCGGCCTGTGCGGCAGCACAACCAACCACGGGAGGAGGGAGCAGGCAGTCCCACCGGCGCTGATTTGGGCGGCTGGAGCAAGAAGATCAGATATTGAAGAAGCAGCATGGCCGTTGGATTAACATCCAACAGTGACTGCTGCTAAAATTGTTTGTGGACTAAGTTGACAAAGCCTTTCATACACGTCAACCTAGTAGACCCACAAGTCAGCCTCCAAATCTGTCCCAAACAGCATACAGCCCGAAATTTCTAGCCAGATTCAAATTAATTTTAAAACTAAATATACCTTAATTTAAATTCAATGAAAATTTACCCGCACAAAAAAAATGAAATTTAAAATATCAAAATCTGAAAGAAAAAAGTATTTTGGAACTAATTGCCTGTTTGTTGTATTTTTTCATTTTATAGCCCATTTATCATTACTTATAGCCCATTTCTTATTACTTATGGCCCATTTTCTGGGGAAAATGCATCCCTTCTCGTCTTGAAAGATTTCCGGCCCAGCAGGGCGTAGAAAAGCAAGTAGGCCTATGTTGGTTATTCTGCCAAAAAAATAGCCGACTAGCCATTTTTAGAAAGGAAAAAAACAAATTGGGCTGGTCATGTGCTAAACATATGAAATAAAAGCCTGGGCTAGACGGGCCACAGCTCCCGCACAACCCAGTTGATACACTTTTCCATCCCGAAAAAACAAAATTACTGCATGCGCTACTGGGTCCCTACTGTCATCCTCACCATGTACAGTCATCCCCTTATTCCTCTCGGTTGTTGACCATGTTGACAACACCGGAGGGCGGCGCCACAGCGAGTGAACCAAGGTGGAGGATTATGGTGAGGCCTCGGACAGGAACGAACAGGAGCCGGGGAAGATGCGCAGAGTTTTAGGGTGCGATGTGGCCATGATGCGTGTGCGGCAGCACAGCCAGCCGTGGGAGGCGGGAGCAAGTGGTCCCGCCAGCGCTGGTTTGGCTTTGGCGGCTGGAGGAAGTAGAGACTGAAGAAACACGACAGACGTTGAATGTCAATCCTGAAGGAAATATGCCCTAGAGGCAATAATAAAGTTATTATTTATTTCCTTATTTCATGATAAATGTTTATCATTCATGCTAGAATTGTATTAACCGGAAACATGATACATGTGTGAATGCATAGACAAAACAACATGTCACTAGTATGCCTCTACTAGACTAGCTTGTTAATCAAAGATGGTTGTGTTTCCTGACCATAAACAAGGAGTTGTTATTTGATTAACGAGGTCACATCATTAGTAGAATGATCGATTGACATGACCCATTCCTTAGCTTAGCACACGATCGCTTAGTATGTTGCTCTGCTTTTATCCATGACATATACATGTTCCTGTAACTATGAGATTATGCAACTCCGCTTATCGGAGGAACACTTTGGTGCTACCAAACGTCACAACGAATCGGGTGATTATAAAGGAGTACTACAGGTGTCTCCAAAGGCGATGTTGGGTTGGCGATTTGAGATTAGGTTTTGTCACTCCGATTGTCGGAGAGGTATCTCTGGCCCTCTCGGTAATGCACATCATCAAGCCTTGCAAGCACTACAACTAATGAGTTAGTTGTGAGATGATGTATTACGGAACGAGTAAAGAGACTTGCCGTAACGAGATTGAACTAGGTATTGGATACCGACGATCGAATCTCGCAAGTAACATACCGATGACAAAGGGAACAACGATGTTGTTATGCGGTCTGACCGATAAAGATCTTCGTAGAATATGTAGGAACCAATATGGGCATCCAGGTCCCGCTGTTGGTTATTGACCGTGAATAGTTCTAGGTCATGTCTACATTGTTCTCGAACCGTAGGGTCCGCACGCTTAAGGTTTCGATGGCGATGCTTATTATGAGTTTATGTATTTTGATGTACCAAGAAGTTCGAGTCCCGGATGTGATCACGGACATGACGAGGAGTCTCGGAATGGTCGAGACATAAAGATTGATATATTGGAAGCCTATGTTTGGAGTTGGAATGGTTCCGGCGAAAACAGAATTTACGGAATACCGGAGGTTACGGAACCCCCGGAGGTAAATGGGCCTCGGTGGGCCTCGAGGGAGAAGAGGAGGGCCGCCAGGAGGTGGCACGCCCTCTACCCCCCAGTCCGAATAGGACAAGGAGGGGGCGGCACCCCTTTCCTCTTTCCCTCCCCAATCCTATTCCAACTAGGAAGAGGGGAGTCCTACTCCCGGTAGGAGTAGGACTCCTCGGCCGCCTCCTCTAGGGCCGCCGGCCTCCCCCTCCCTCCTTTATATACGGGGCAGGGGGCACCTTGGAACACACAAGTTTGATCTTGAGATCGTTCCTTAGCCGTGTCGGTGCCCCCTCCACCATATTCCACCTCGGTTATACCGTCGCGAAGCTTAGGCGAAGCCCTGCGCGGTGAAGCATCAAGATCGTCACCACGCCGTCGTCTTGTGAAACTCTCCTCGACACTCGGCTGGATCGAGTACGAGGGACGTCATCGAGCTGTACGTCGTCAAGAACTCGGGGCGCCGAGTAACGGCGCCGGATCGGTCGGATCGCGAGGAGAACGTCGACTACTTCCTCTACGTTGTGATCGCTTCGCCGGGTCTACAAGGGTATGTGGACAACACTCTCCTCTCGTTGCTATACATCACCATGATCTTGCGTGTGCGTGGAAATTTTTGAAATTACTCGTTCCCCACAATGGCATCCGAGCCTAGGTTTTTATGGTTTGATGTTTTGCACGAGTAGAACACAAGTGAGTTGTGGGCGATACAAGTCATACTACCTACCAGCATGTCATACTTTGGTTCAGCGGTATTGTGAGATGAAGCGCCTGCACCGACATTACGCAGACGCTTACGCGAGACTGGTTTCACCGCCACGAGCACTCGTTGCTTAAAGGTGACCGGTGGGTGCTTCTCTCTCACTTTAGTTGAACCGAGTGTGGCTCGCGCCGGTCCTTGAGAAGGTTAAACGAGTCTATTTGACGAAGTATCGTTGTGGTTTTGATGCGTAGGTGAGACTGGTTCTTGCTTAAGCCCGTAGCAGCCACGTAAAATTTGCAACAACAAAGTAGAGGACGTCTAACTTGTTTTTGCAGGGCATGTTGTGATGTGATATGGTCAAGACGTGATGTTATATTTTATTGTATGAGATGATCATGTTTTGTAACCGGTTATCGGCAATCGGCAGGAGCCATATGGTTGTCGCTTTATTGTATGAAATGCAATGCATCTGTAATGCTTTACTTTATCACTAAGCGGTAGCGATAGTCGTAGAAGCATAAGTTTGGCGAGGCGACAACGATGCTACGATGAAGATCAAGGTGTCGCGCGGTGACGATGGTGATCATGGTGGTGCTGCAAGATGGAGATCATGAAGCACAAGATGATGATGACCATATCATATCACTTATATTGATTTGCATGTGATGTTTATCCTTTTATGCATCTTATCTTGCTTTGATTGACGGTAGCATTATAAGATGATCTCTCACTAAATTATCAAGAAGTGTTCTCCCAGTATGCACCGTTGCCAAAGTTCGTCGTGCCTGCACACCACGTGATGATCGGGTGTGATAAGCTCTCGTCCATCTACAACGGGTGCAAGCCAGTTTTGCACACGAGAATACTCGGGTTATACTTGACGAGCCTAGCATATGCGAGATATGGCCTCGAACACGAGACCGAAAGGTCGGCGTGAATCATATAGTAGATATGATCAACATAAGATGTTCACCATTGAAAACTACTCCATTTCACGTGATGATCGGTTATGGTTTAGTTGATTTGGATCACGTGATCACTTAGATGACTAGAGATGTTTTTCTAAGTGGGAGTTCTTAAGTAATATGATTAATTGAACTTAAATTTATCATGAACTTAGTACCGATAGTATCTTGCTTGTTTATGTTTGATTGTAGATAGATGGCTCGTCTTTGTTGTTCCGTTGAATTTTAATGCGTTCCTTGAGAAAGCAAAGTTGAAAGATGATGGTAGCAATTACACGGATTTGGGTCCGTAACTTGAGGATCATCCTCATTGCTGCACGTAAGAGCTACGCCCCGATGCACCGCTAGGTGACAGAACTTCTTCTTTGGAGCAACGCCGGATGTTGTGAGCGTCGGCGAGCAAAGCTGATGACTACTCTATAGTTCAAGGTGCCATGCTTTACGGCTTAGAACCGGGACTTCAACGACGTTTTGAGCGTCATGGAGCATATGAGATGTTCCAGAGTTGAAGTTGATATTCCAAAGAATGCCCGGATTGAGAGATATGAAGTCTCCAATAAGTTCTATAGCTGCAAGATGGAGGAGAATAGTTACATTAGTGAGCATATACTCGTAATGTCCGGTACTACAATCACTTGACACAATTGGGAGTTAATCTTCCGGATGATTGTGTCATTGATGTAATTCTCAATCACCGCCACCAAGCTACAAAGGCTTCGTGATGAACTATAATATGCAAGGGTTAGTAAAGACTATACCGAGCTCTTACGCAATGCTAAAGGCTGCGGAGGTAGAAATCAAGAAGGAGCATCAAGTGTTGATGGTCAATAAGACCACTAGTTTCAAGAAGAAAGGCAAAGGGAAGAAGAAGGGAATTCAAGAAGAACAGCAAGCAAGTTGTCGCTCAGAGAAGAAACCCAAGTCTGGCCCTAAACCTGAAACCGAGTGCTTCTACCGCAAGCGATCGTCCTTTGGAAGCGGAACTGCCCCAAGTATTTGGCGGATAAGAAGGATGGCAAGGTGAACAAAGGTATATGTGATATACATGTTATTGATGTGTACCTTACTAGAGCTCGTAGTAGCACTGGGTATTTGATACTGGTTCTTGCTAATATTTGCAACTCAAGCAGGACTACGATTGCTTAACTCGGCAAAGGGCGAGGTGACGATCGCGCGTGGGAAATGGTTCCAAAGTCGATGTGATCGCGGTCGGCACGCTACCTCTACATCTACCTTCGGGATTAGTTTTAGACCTAAATAATTGTTATTTGGTGCTGCGTTGAGCATGAACATTATATCTGGATCTTGTTTTATGCGAGACGGTTATTCATTTAAATCGAGAGAATAATGGTTGTTCTATTTATATGAGTAATATCTTTTATGGTCATGCACCCTTGAGGAGTGGTCTATTTTGATGAATCTCGATAGTAGTGATACACATATTCATAATGTTGAAACCAAAAGATGCAGAGTTGATAATGATAGTGCAACTTATTTGTGGCACTTGCCGTTTAGGTCATATCGATGTAAAGCGCATGAAGAAACTCCATCTTGATGGACTTTTGGAGTCACTTGATTATGAATCACTTGGCACTTATGAACCGTGCCTCATGGGCAAGATGACTAGAACACCGTTCTCCGGTACTATGGAGAGAGCAATAGATTTGTTGGAAATCATACATACGGATGTATGTGGTCCAATGAATGTTGAGGCTCGTGGCGGATATCGTTATTTTCTCACCTTCACAGATGACTTAAGCGGATATGGGTATATCTACTTAATGAAACATAAGTCTGAAACGTTTGAAAAGTTCAAAGAATTTCAGAGTGAAGTTGAAAATCATCGTAACAAGAAAATTAAATTTCTACGATCGATCGTGGAGGTGAATATTTGAGTTCTGAGTTTGGTCTACATTTGAAACAATGCGGAATAGTTTACGCAACTCACGCCACCGGAACACCACAACGTAATGGTGTGTCGAGCGTCGTGTCGTACTTTACTAGATATGGTGCGATCTATGATGTCTCTTACAGATTTACCGCTATCGTTTTGGGGTTATGCTCTAGAGACGGCCGCATTCACACTGAATAGAACACCGTCAAAATCCGTTGAGGCGACACCTTATGAACTATGGTTTGGCAAGAAACCAAAGTTGTCGTTTCTTAAAGTTTGGGGATGTGATGCTTATGTGAAAAACTTCAACCCGATAAGCTCGAACCCAAATCGAGAAATGTGTCTTCATAGGATACCCAAAGGAGACAGTTGGGTACACCTTCTATCACAGATCCAAGGCAAGACATTCGTTGCTAAGAATGGATCCTTTCTAGAGAAGGAGTTTCTCTCGAAAGAAGTGAGTGGGAGGAAAGTGGAACTTGATGAGGTAATAGTACCTTCTCCCTTACTTGAAAGTAGTTAAATCATGAAAACGGTTTCGAGACACCTACACCAAGTAGTGAGGAAGTTGATGATGTTGATCATGAAACTTGAGATCAAGTTACTTCGCAGAACCTCGTAGATCAACCAGAGTAAGATCCGCACTGAGTGGTACGGTAATCCTGTTCGGAAATCATGCTACTAGATCATGATGAACCTCGAACTATGAAGAAGCGATGGTGAGCCCAGATTCCAAAAATGGCTTGAGGCCATGAAATCGAGATGGGATCCATGTATGAAAACAAAGTATGGACTTTGGTTGACTTGCCCGAGGGTAGGCAAGCAATAGAAAACAAGTGGATCTTCAAGAAGAAGACCGACGCCGACGGTAATATTCTTTGTCTATAAAGCTCGACTTATCGCAAAAGGTTTTCGACAAGTTCAAGGGATTGACTACGATGAGACCTTCTCACCCGTGGCGATGCTTAAGTCCGTCCGAATCATGTTAGCAATTGCGCATTTTATGATTATGAAATTTGGCAAATGGATGTAAAGACTGCATTCTGAATGGATTTACGGAAGAAGAGTTGTATATGATGCAACGGAAGGTTTTATCGATCCAAAGGAGCTAACAAAGTGTGCAAGCTCCGGCGATCCATCTATGGACTGGTGCAAGCATCTCGGAGTTGGAATAAACGCTTTGATAGTGTGATCAAAGCATTTGGGTTTGTACTGACTTTTGGAGAAGCCTGTATTTACAAGAAAGTGAGTGGGAGCTCAGTAGCATTTACGATATTATATGTGGATGACATATTGCTGATCGGAAATGATATAGAATTCTGGATAGCATAAAGGGATACTTGAATAAGAGTTTTCAATGAAAGACCTCGGTGAAGCTGCTTACATATTGGGCATTAAGATCTATAGAGATAGATCAAGGCGCTTAATTGGACTTTCACAAAGCACATACCTTGACAAAATTTTGAAGAAGTTCAAAATGGATCAAGCAAAGAAAGGGTTCTTGCACGTGTTACAAGGTGTGAAGTTGAGTAAGACTCAATGCCCACCACTGCAGAAGATAGAGAGAAATGAAAGATGTTCCCTATGCTTCAGCCATAGGCTCTATCATGTATGCAATGCTGTGTACCAGACCTGATGTGTGCCTTGCTATAAGCCTAGGAGGAGGTACCAAAGTAATCCAGAGTGGATCATCGGACAGCGTCAAGAACATCTGAAATACCGAAAAGGACTAAGGATATGTTTCTCGTATATGGAGGTGACAAAGAGCTCATCGTGGCAGTTACGTTGATGCAAGCTTTGACACCGATCCGGACGATTCTAAATCGCAGACCGGATCGTATTTACACTAAACGGAGGAGCTGTCGGTTGGTGCGTTTCTAAACAAAGCGTCGTGGCGGGATCTACATGTGAAGCGGAATACATAGCAGCTTCGAAGCAGCTAATGAAGGAGTCGGATGAAGGAGTTCATATCCGATCTAGGTGTCATACCTAGTGCATCGGGTCCAATGAAAATCTTCGTGACAATCTTGAGCAATTGCCTTAGCGAAGGAATCCAGATTTCACAAGAGGACCAAGCACATCAAGAGACGCTTCAATTCCATCCGGGACTTAGTCCAGGTGGGAGACATAGAGATTTGCAAGATACACACGGATCTGAATGTTGCAGACCCGTTGACTAAGCCTCTTCCACGAGCAAAACATGATCAGCACCAAGACTCCATGGGTGTTAGAATCATTACTATGTAATCTAGATTATTGACTCTAGTGCAAGTGGGAGATCAAGGAAATATGCCCTAGAGGCAATAATAAAGTTATTATTTATTTCCTTATTTCATGATAAATGTTTATCATTCATGCTAGAATTGTATTAACCGGAAACATGATACATGTGTGAATGCATAGACAAAACAACATGTCACTAGTATGCCTCTACTAGACTAGCTTGTTAATCAAAGATGGTTGTGTTTCCTGACCATAAACAAGGAGTTGTTATTTGATTAACGAGGTCACATCATTAGTAGAATGATCGATTGACATGACCCATTCCTTAGCTTAGCACACGATCGTTTAGTATGTTGCTCTGCTTTTATCCATGACATATACATGTTCCTGTAACTATGAGATTATGCAACTCCGTTTATCGGAGGAACACTTTGGTGCTACCAAGCGTCACAACGAATCGGGTGATTATAAAGGAGTACTACAGGTGTCTCCAAAGGCGATGTTGGGTTGGCGTATTTGAGATTAGGTTTTGTCACTCCGATTGTCGGAGAGGTATCTCTAGGCCCTCTCGGTAATGCACATCACTGAAGCCTTGCAAGCACTACAACTAATGAGTTAGTTGTGAGATGATGTATTACGGAACGAGTAAAGAGACTTGCGTAACGAGATTGAACTAGGTATTGGATACCGACGATCGAATCTCGGGCAAGTAACATACCGATGACAAAGGGAACAACGTATGTTGTTATGCGGTCCGACCGATAAAGATCTTCGTAGAATATGTAGGAACCAATATGGGCATCCAGGTCCGCTGTTGGTTATTGACCGTGAATAGTTCTAGGTCATGTCTACATTGTTCTCGAACCGTAGGGTCCGCACGCTTAAGGTTTCGATGGCGGTTATTATGAGTTTATGTATTTTGATGTACCAAGAAGTTGAGTCCGGATGTGATCACGGACATGACGAGGAGTCTCGGAATGGTCGAGACATAAAGATTGATATATTGGAAGCCTATGTTTGGAGTTCGAATGGTTCCGGTGAAAGCGGAATTTACTGGAATACCGGAGGTTACGGAACCCCGGGAGGTAAATGGGCCTCGGTGGGCCTCGAGGGAGAAGAGGAGGGCCGCCAGGAGGTGGCATGCGCCCTCTACCCCCAGTCCGAATAGGACAAGGAGGGGGCGCCCCTTTCCTCTTTCCCTCCCCATTCCTATTCCAACTAGGAAGAGGGGGAGTCCTACTCGGTAGGAGTAGGACTCCTCCCGCAGCCTCCTCTAGGCCGGCCGGCCTCCCCCTCCCTCCTTTATATCTCAGGGGCAGGGGCACCTTGGAACACACAAGTTTGATCTTTAGATCGTTCCTTAGCCGTGTCGGTGCCCCCTCCACCATATTCCACCTCGGTTATACCGTCGCGAAGCTTAGCGAAGCCTGCGCCGTGAAGCATCAAGATCGTCCTGCACGCCGTCGTCTTGACGAAACTCTCCCTCGACACTCGGCTGGATCGAGTACGAGGGCGTCATCGAGCTGTCGTGTGTCAAGAACTCGGGGCGCCGGAGTAACAGCGCCGGATCGGTCGGATCGCGAGGAGAACGTCTGACTACTTCCTCTACGTTGTGATCGCTTCGCCGAGTCTACAAGGGTATGTGGACAACACTCTCCCCTCTCGTTGCTATACATCACCATGATCTTGCGTGTGCGTAGGAAAATTTTTGAAATTACTACGTTCCCCAACAAATCCAACGGTCAAGGTTGGCACAATCGTTTGTTGACTAAGCCGACACCAAGTAGCATACTTTTTTATATATAGGAAGAAAAGAAAAACTGGGCTCATTCACCTGATAACATTCTCGAAATTGCAACCGTTCGATCTTGTGTCGCAACTAAAACTGCGAGGAAAATGCATTCGTCTGCCGTCCTCCTCCCAGGGAACGTTCCCCACATAAGTGACTAGCACCCTTGGTTTTCAACCGAGAGGTCTTGGGTTCGAGTCCCAGGAACTCTCAATTTTGTCCTTCTTCCTTCCTCGCAAAAAAAGAAAGAAAATCAAAGACTTGAGAAGGCATACAGAACTAGCTAGTGTACCAGTAAAGAGATGTTGTTGAGTTTTAGAAAAAAGAGAGACGTCCTCTTGTAGCTCGTTCAAATCCAAACCTAGACTATGACTATATATGGTGCTATGCTACTCTGCAAGTAATGAAACTGACATATCCAACATTCGCTTCTCCTCTTCTCTACTTACTCTGCCTAGCATCAGAAGCTCTGGCCGCAGGAACCATGTCCACTGGCTGCTCATCCACCTGCTCTTCAGCAGGCAACAACCAGATATGTGCCAAGTCGCCACCCGTACCATCGCCTGTTGGTCTCATCACACCCCCGCCGGCACATGCACCGCAGCCGGTTGCTCATCACAACCCGCTATCGTTGGTGTGGTGCCACTGCTGCAAATCACGCAGAGTCATCCGTAGCGTCTCAACCACAATCCTCAACCCTGGCCGAGTCTTCTACAAATGTCCGAATCATGGGGTAATAATATGTTTAAGCATTGTTCTGCTGCTTTCAGTTGCTAATTTTTTAATAGTTTGGTTGATGATCTTCCAATTTGATTCGTGCAGAAAAGGGAAGATTCGTGTGATTTGTATTTTTGGGAAGTTACTAATGTGGGGGAATGCAACTAGGATGATTATTTGGTTAGCCGAGGAATCCAAATACCAGCAGGTTGGAGTGTTGGACAAGTAACTGAAGGAATGGCAGAAGAGGAAGATGTAGAGCAGAAGGTTAAAGATGCAGTTCCTCTGATCATGGCCAAGCAACAGTTGTTGAACGACCTTGACAGCAATGAGGATATGAAAGAGCTTGTGAAGATGCAGAGCAGAAGGTTAAAGATGCAGTTCCTCTGTAGGATGATTGTCTCTTTATTTACAGTGTATGTAGCACTCGTGATGTATTCAGTGGCTATGACATGAGCACTTTGCTGAAACTATTAATGAATGAAACCTGTGTAGCAAGCTGGGTGTAGTGTTGTGAACATCTAATGATTTGTATTAACGGAAATCAGGGGTATCCCCTTTTGCTCATAAATAAATAAATAAATAAATTAGCAGAGGCCCTGCCGGGTCAGCTTTGTTCTCATTCGAAGACGTCGAGCAAATTGCAGTCCAACAGCAAACTATGTCATCAAATTCAAGTTTCACAACCAAATATGAGTACAACTAAACAACAATGTCATCATGTTTTAGTCATCATACAATCACCAAACATAAATCAGCATACATAACAAGTGATGTTCTCACAGCAAAATACTAAACAACACGTTCATCAGGTTTCAGTTGTCATAGCAAACACAATTTCACATAGTAGATAAAAAAATATCTTCTGACAGGCAAATACGACAAAAGCAATCTAATCATCATCCGCAGGAGCAACGTCAACATCTTCGCCATGTGTATCAGTCTGAATCATAATTCCCCACGGTGTCATCTTTTTCTTCATCCTCAACGTCCTCGAACGTTGGCTTCTTCTTGATCAACTCTTGTATGTCCACAGCACGACAGGCAATCTTTTTGCCGGCGTCATTCACGTGATGGTTCTCAAAGATATTAGGAACATCTGTGTTATCTTGTACATCAAGAGTAGTGTAAGCATCATATTGTTGTGCAACTTCATTAAACGAATTCCTCTAGTCAAACCTCTGCAATACTCTCCAGTCATCGCTACGTGCAAATGTGTCTTCCAAGAAAAATATATGTGTTGCTTGATTTGCCAAAATAAAAGGCTCGTTGGTCTGGTACGCCGCCTTGACATTGATGGATTTGAAATAATGATCAGCTCTAGATTTTGCAATCCTGGAAAACGGGTTATACCAACGACAGCACAACAAAACCACACACCGATGATCCTCGAAACTGGAGATATACTGCAACTAAACAATGTCTGTTATGTTAGCATACATTTCAGTTGTCTCTTTGTCATATGTATCCGTGCTCATGATGGCACTGTTTTGTGTCTTTCTGCCTTCGTCGTGTGCAAGGGTGTTGTAGCGCACATCTCCAACAACGCAAGATTCATAATGTCTTACGCGAGTATCAGGACCCATTGCTAGTGAGTAAAGGGCATCATCAACTGCCTGCCCATCCTCCCGCATCTTCTTAACCAATGGTTAGAAAATAGACAAGCTGATCATCTTATGTACTCAATATATTAAAAAAACTGACAGTGCAATTCAAAAGCTTACATGGCTCTTGAACCATTTCGCAAATCCTGACATAACCAGTTTGTCAATGTTTCTTGGATTTTGCGGCAATAACTCCTTTTTGTAGATGCTACACAACATAGTGATCGCGTCAAACATCTAAATATATAAGAATGTGCTGCAAGTTTAGTAGATTACGATGTATAAGTTGCAGTACTTAGGACTTACTTGATATAAGGTAGTATCTTAGGACAGTTATTCAACACATACCAAACCATTTTGTCCAAATCTTTAGGTTTGTCCTCTTGTCGATCTTCCCTGTAACTCAAAGAGAATAATCGAAAACATTGAGCCTGGGATTGTCTTCACCCACCTCTTTGCTAAGCTGATCAGCTGTTTCAATGTATTTTGAGCAGAATGTCAACACTTTTGTAGCAATGTAGGCCTCTGCAATGGAACCCTCGGGTCTAGGTATGTTCCTAACATAGCCCTTGAAAGTGCCTAGCCGCCTTTCAATAGGGTACATCCAGCCATACTGTAGTGGACCTCTAAGTAGTGCCTCATCAGGTAGATGAACATCCAAATGCACCATCACATCAAAGAAGGCTGGAGGATATATCTTCTCAAGGTCGCATAGGATAGTTGGTATCTTGTCTCTAAGACGCTCCAAAGCATCTATCCTGATATTTCTACTACATAGTTCCCTGAAGAATTGTCCCAACTCTGCAACTGCCTTGTATAAGTTAGGGCGATCCAATCCTCTAAGGATAACAGGTAAAACCCTTTGAAGTAGGACGTGGCAGTCATGAGTTTTCAACCCTTGTACCTTGTTTCCATCTCAGACCGACTCTCCTTTCGGGGTTGGAAGCAAATCCATGTGGGAATCTCACACGTGACGGGACCTCGCAGAATTCTTTTCTTTTTACCTTGTCCAAGACGTACACAGCTGGTGCCATATCCCATGGCTTACCTTCATCTTACACCTGCAAATCATGTCTGATACCCAGGTGTGTCCAATCAATCCTAGATTTTAAGGTATCTTTCGTCTTGCCTTCAATATTAAGAAGTGTGCCGATAATGCTGTCACATATATTTTTTCTCGATGTGCATCACATCAAGATTATGCCGCAGATACAAATCTTTCCAATACTCCAAGTCCCACAAAGTGGACATGCGGGTAAACAATAATCTCTCTTCTGCCCTGTCACACTTCCTTTCCCCTGCTACCATTACCAGGATGGTTTCCTAGTGTAATATGCCTGACCTTCTCTAATTCCACTTGCAACTCATCGGCGGTGAGCCTCTTTGGCGCATAACTGTTTTTATTCTTTCAATTGAACACATGTCTTCGGTATTTTCTAGGATGCGGCTTATCGTTGGCAAGGAAACAGCAGTGTCCAATGTAACAGATCCTGCTAAGTATTGCGTATGACAGCGGATTCCTGTCATAATGAACAGATGCATTGTAACCATGTGTCGTTCGCCCTGACATAGTACCCAAAGCCAGATAATCATGGATGCACCAAATTATAACAGCACGTAGAAAGAAATCAGCTGATGGGCTGCTATATAGGTCTTGAGCGAGAACACCCCTCCATAGATGTTGAAGTTCCTCCACAAGAGGCTCCATGAATAAATCAAAATCCTTTCCAGGACTTTTTGGACCTGGGATGAGCAAGGCCATCATGTAGTTTGATTCTTTGGTGCAGACATTTGGAGGCATGTTGTAAGGGATAACAAGCACTGGCCACATGCTATATGTGGCGCTCTGGTGGCCAAATGGGTTAAATCCATGTGAAGCTAAGCCAAGTCTAATGTTTCTCGGGTTAGCAGCAAACTTATTGTGTTTATGATTGAAGCTTTTCCACTCACTACCATGAGATAGAGCTCATTACATTCTGATCTCTGTACTCCTGGTTCCTAGAATCCCACAGTACATCCTCTCTTGTTTCAGCATCATGAAACAACCTCTACAATCTTGGTATAATTGTAAAATGTCTCAGAACATTATGAGGAATCATCTTCACAGCATCGCCATCTTTCCATCTTGATGATTTGCATTTCGGGCATTCACTTAAGTTGGCATATTCCTTCTGGAATAGAACACAATTATTCTTACAAACATGGATCATATCATATCCAATTCCAATTGCATGAAGGAAATTCTTCATTTTACTGTAGGTGTGTCGCAGCTCAGACGCATCTGGGAAAGATTTGCAGAAAGAAGCCAACATCACATCGAATGATTTGTTGGTCATCCACTCAGATGTATTCACCTGAAGAAAGGTGACCATAGCTGAGAATACTGATAGCTTATTTCCTAGGGTGACAACCACGTTGCATTGTTCCAACATGCGAGCCCACCGTTTTTCTTCTGCAGGTGAAAGTTCACGAAATGCACGAGAATTTCATAGCATTGTTTCAATGTTGGTCAAACTCACTGGCTCCGCCACCACCACCTCCTCCTCCTCTTCCACCTAAGCATCAGGCAGATCAAGATGGTGATCTGGTGCTTCCACGTAGTCAATAACATTGACGTTCACAGCTTCACCATGATGAACCCACCTAGTATATGTGACCGACATCCCATACAAGTGTAGATGATTTTTGCACAGTTGACTGGGGTCTTGTAACTGAATTCATACAACTACTACACGGGCATACCACATCTGATTTCGGACTGCCGTACTCAGCTCTGATAGAGTTCATGAAGTTTTCGACCCCCTCGACATATGCAGCGGGGAATCTTCGAGCAGAAGTTATCCAAGTCTTGTCCATCTGTTAGACATACAAATTAGTTCTTCTACTAGATATTACAGGAAAAACATATAAGCTTTTTATGAAGTCCAGAAAAAAAATACCTAGGTCGATGTCTAAAGCTATGGCAAGATATTTGGACGAGCATATCTAAGTAAAGAAATATATGTAAAGCTAATTTAGCAAAAATATTTAAGTGCAAAATTATGGAAGGCTGTTTCAGCAGTCAATGAGGCCGAGCACACAGCCATCGAACTATCGAAGGCCATCGCAGCAACAAAGATCGAGGATAAAACGGTGTAGAGTTATTTCACCTAACAGATTGGCTACTAGACCATGGTAATTTACGTCACAATAAATATATGGCAGGATATTTTGGCAACTAATCAGCCTTGCCATGCCATCTCAACTAAGCAGATTGAGTGCAGAACAGGGCAAGGAAGCTTCTTAAGCAGAGCATATTGACTGTAAACTACTTCGGCAAACAGTGAGATTAACAGCATCTATCAGCTAACATTTAGCGCTACACTGGCATGCACGTGGCCTCAGTCTAGAATGCACGTATCGTGGGAGAAGCTGACTGTCGTGCGTCTCCACACAAACGTCACCAGCAGTGGCGATGCTGACCGTCATGCGCCTCCACAAGAACGTCACCAGCAGTGGCGGCACGGCTAGAGGATGGCAGTCTACAAGAGCATACTATGGGAGCGAGAGGATCGCCGTGTGTCCCCTCGATGAACCACGACATCGACGTATCGGCGCGGCAGGGAGGGCGGCTTTGGCGGAGCGAATGGAGTGGAGGGGGACGGGGGGAGGGGGTTGGGGAATATTATTGGCTAGTTGGCCGAAGGGCGGTTGAATTTAGGACTTGGGGGATTTTTTTTGGGGGGGGAGGATTTTCGCGTGGTGGGCGGGGGGGAGTTTGGCGCATGGTCGGTTTGTCCAAGTGCAATCCGATGTGTCAGTGAAGAGGCAAGCTGAAGCGCATTCCGTTTGCGTGAGTCGTGTGCAGGACCGAACGTGTGTGGGGTGCAATGCGGCCGCGACATGGGTGCTGTGAGTGTACGTCCTTTTTTCCTTTTAAACTAGGTGCTTCGCCCCCTCAAAAAAACTTGGTGCTTCGCACAATCCATCGATACCACTACTAGTAGTCCGGTAGTCCCGACTAAAATGGCGCGGCCGGGTCTTTTCCCGCGCGATATGCTGGGAGGTTTGCTTAGTTGGGTTTTTTAGGACGAGTAATGCTACACCTACATAATCCCAGTTACGTAATTAACGTAATGTGAAACGTGTGAGTTGTTGATTATAGATTGGGAGGAGGGAGGGGCCCACCACCATGAAAATCAGGGGAGGAGAGAGAGAGGCAATTTATGTTAACCTTTCATAGGTTCCCGTAGATCTAGAAAGATGTGAAATGCGCGAATGTGTAGTGGATGTACTATTAGAGTGCCTAAGATAGATTGTGTATGTATAGACCCTATGTGTTTATTTACTTCGAATGTTAGCTTTGTCTCGGTTCAATAAAAAGCAGAGTTGATGATGATGGTGTGCCTGTCATCCTGCAATATAGGCCATCTAATCTATATCTAACGGATAGGAAGGAAACTATGACAATTTACCCGCACTCCTCTCCACATTTGCAGATAAGGCCTTCCCTCGTTCATCCTTTTCTCCCACAAGATCTTGATGTTCTGTGCAATGCACGGGCATCTTGCTAGTACTCCTACAATATACTATATTATTGTGAAAGTTCATGTACACCGGTCGAGATTAATGCAAACACAGCAGATTTTAATTACATTTCGAACTTTCATAGGACAGAAAAATAAAAGAAACCCGACCCTAAACCTATTCTACGGCGGTGACCGACGGCCTCCATCTGCGATCTCTATGTACGGGGGCTGGGTTCAAGACCCGTGAAGTGAAGGTGCGGTCTTCGGCAAGGAAGAGTAGAACACGGGATAAGGACCGGCCAGTTGGCACACCATGCCCTGCCGCCTCCCATGCCCTACTCATCCTCCGAGGAGTCCCCGACCTCGGCAGCACCGGAGCTTGGACGATGGCAAGTAGGACGCGTGGCTGACGGTGCTCCCGACGTCGGCCGCCAGCGTGGCCACCGCTTGTGCGGTCGCGTCCGCGTCCGACTACGCCTCTATTGTGTCACGAGAGGTGACTTGAGCGAGGGAGGCGACCTCGAGCTTCATCCCCAAAGACAAGCTCTCCCACAGAGTGTTCGCGCTTGTGGTCATGGCGGATGTGGTGCCAGGTAGGAGGACGATGCATTATGGTGTGGAGGTTAGCTGCGTGTTGCCTCTTTAAGTAGCGCACTCTGGTGAGGCCAAGCGTCCGGGTGAGTCATTAAGTCACCGGAGTTGGTTCCTCAGGCACCGAGCCTCTTAATGATGGCATACAGACAGGCGACATGAATGCGGGCAGTTGGCGCCGGCTGGGAACTCACCGCACGACGGCGCGAGGGACGAGGGTTTTTGGTGTGCCAAGGTAGTCAGCTGCGGTCGTGGCAACGTTGGAGATGCCCTTTGCTCACATGCGATCCCCTCATGTCATTGAAAAAGCAAGATGACCCGACATGGTCTCGGGTCCTGGGATGCAGTTAGACATGCTACACCACTCCATGGACGCGTTGCGGCGCCCCGTGCATCCTCGACGAGCCGGGTGTTGGGGTTTGTTTGGATTGTGGCCAAAGTGCACCTTTGTAACGCCCTCGATGCGGCTATATCTCCCACGTGTCGAAGCACGACTTAGAGGCATAACCGCATTGAAAGCAATGTCGCAAGTGAGGTAATCTTCGCACAATCCATGTAATACATAAGGGAAAAGATACATAGTTGGCTTACAATCGCCACTTCACACAATTACATGAATCAAGCATTACATCATCCAGATACAATCAAGGTCCGACTACGGAACCAAAATAAAAGAAGAACCCCAAATGCGACAAAGGACCCTGATCGACCCCAACTGGGCTCCACTACTGATCAACTAGAACGAAACAACACAACGGGCAAGATCTTCATCGAGCTCCTCCTTGAGCTTGGTTCGTCACCGCTTTCGGTAACATAGGCACACTGCAAACTGGTTTTGGAAGTATCTAGTGAGCCACGAGGACTCGACAATCTCGCACCAGCGAGATCAAGACTATTAAGCTTATGGGAAAGGTAAAGGCATGAGGTGGAGCTGCAGCAAGCGACTAGCATATATGGCGGCTAACATACGCAAATGAGAGCGAGAAGAGAAGGCAAAGCACGGTGCGCCAAAAGTATGATCAAGAAGTGATCCTATAGCAACCTCGTCAAGCATAACTCCAACACCGTGTTCACTTCCGGACTCATGGAAAGAGACCATCACGGTTACACACACGTTGATGTATTTTTAATTAAGGTCAACTTCAGGTTTTCTACAACCGACATTAACAAATTCCCATCGCCACATAACCGCGGGCACGGCTCTCGAAAGTTTATACCTGCGGGGTGTCCCAACAGCCCATGACAGGGCTCTCGCGATCATCGAAGGAATAGACCTTCACCCAGACACTCCGATCAGACTCGGTATCCGGTACATCAAGACATTTCGACAATGGTAAAACAAGACCAGCAAAGCCGCCCGAATGTGCCGACAAATCGATAGGAGCTGCACATATCTCGTTCTCGGGGCACACGGATTGTCCAAACTTCGGTAGGCCAGCCCAGAGTTGCCCCTGGTATGCCACCGTGGTGACGGTTTGGACCAACACTCTAGCGAGCACCGCCCGGGGTAAATAAAGATGACCCTCGGGCTCCGGAACCCAAGGGAAAAAAAAGGCTAGGTGAGGCAAATGGTAAAAGGCAATGTTGGGCCTTGCTGGACAAGTTTTATTCAAAGCGAACTGTCAGGGGGGTCCCATAAATCACCCGATCGCGTAAGGAACATAAAATCCGGGAACATAACACGGTATGATGGAAACTAGGGCGGCAAGAGTGGAACAAAACACGGGCATAAGGCCGAGCCTTCCACCCTTTACCAAGTATATAGATGCATTAATAATATAAAAGATATTGTGATATCCCAACATAAACCCTGTCCACCATGGAGAAAATCTTCAACTTCACCTGCAACTAGCAACGCTATAAGAGGGGCTGAGCAAAAGCGGTAACATAGCCAAACAACGGTTTGCTAGGAATGGTGTCAAAGGTTAGAGGTTTGACATGGCAATTTGGGAGGCTGACAAGCAAATGGTAGGCATCGTAGCATTGGCATAGCAAAAGAGCGAGCAAACTAGCATAGCAAAGATAGTAGTGATTTTGAGGGTATGATCATCTTGCCTGAAATCCCGCAAGGAAGAAGAACGATTCCATGAAGAAGACAAACGGACGCAGTCGAACGAATCCTCACAACTCCGGAACGAAACCGAAGCTAACGAGAGAAAGCACCCGGAAAAGCAAACAACATAGTAAACAACCATCACATAACGTGGCATGATGCGCAAACAAGTATGATGCATGTCCGGTTTAATGAGGCATGGCAAGGCAATATACACAAACAACACTACAAGTTAAGTGGAGCTCAATATGCAACGAGTTGCATATTGACGGAACACCACATCAATTATTTAGTTCTCTCTCGGTTATGCTACTCATCAATATTAAATGTTGTTAAACATGGCAAGTGGTGAAGCATAGTCAAACTAACAATTTAGGCAAGTTTAAATGAGGCCGGAAGAACAAACAACAATTCCGGAAGAACCTCATATGCAATTTATGAATTAGGTACTGTTCTGCCCTAAAACATATTTTAAAGTTGTTAAACAGGAAAATAAAGTGGACCATGTTAAACTAGGCAAAATTCTACCCCAAATACATATAAAGTTTATTTAAATCGGAGTTACGGTTATTTAGTTATGAAATAAATCATTTTAGCATGGCATAGAAGCAAATTTAAATAAACATCATTTTAAACATTTTAAACATGGATGAAAGTGGCATATTATGAAACTAGATGAAATTCTAAGCATTTTACATATAAAGTTTGTTTTAATCCGATGCACGGTTAATGAGTTATTAAATGCATGATCATGAAGGGTTTTTCTGTAAAACAGTAAATCACAGGATAATAGGAAAATTCGCAGGACGGAAAAAAAACAACCACGGGCCGAATCTTGCTGGGCCACAACAGGAAAAAAAAAGGAGGGGGCGCTGGGGCTGCTCACCCTTGCTGGGCTCGGCCCAGGTCGGTGGAGAAGGGAGCCGGGCTGCAGGCGCGCTGGGCCGGGGAGGAGGTGGATCGGGCCGGCGTGGGCTGCCGGGCCAGGGAGGCACCCACGCGGGCGAGGCGTCGTCCTCCTCTCGATCCGCCTGGGTCGAGGGAGGCCGGAGGCGGCGATCGAGCGCCTTGCCGGCGAGGTCCGCGCCAGGAAGCCAAGAGGGGGTCGGGCTGCTTGGATCCGCCGTGTGTGCAGATCCGCCCATGGAGGAGGCGGAGGAGCTCGGCGACGAGCACCGAGCAGCGGCGGCGCGCTCTGCGAGATCCCAGCGGAGAGAGAGGGTAAGATGGAGAGAGAGGAAGGAAGAGAAGGGGGCGGCGACTGCACAGGGTTGTGGGCGGCGGAGCCAGTCCGGCGAGGCGGCACGGGCTCCGTGAAGGGCCGGGCGGCGGAGACCGGCAGGCGACGGCACCGGGCGAAGCTAAGCGGCGGATCCGCGGCCGGAGGCGGATCGGCGGCGGGCGCGAGGCGGCGGAGGGAGCCGGGCCGGGCGGGCCAGCCAGGCGCGACGCGAACTCTGCGCCCCTTGATGGGCTCCATGAACCTGCATGAAGTGGGCGCGGGCGCCTTGGTGAGGTGGCGGCAGGGTTGGTCTGGGCGGCGGCGCGATGACGTGTCGGCCCGGATATGGGCAGGCGGCGTGGCTCTGGACATGTCCGTGGGGTTGGACATGTCCGTGGCGAGGAGGCGGGGCTAGGGTTTGAGGGATTAGGCCGCGAATTTGGAATGGGGGGTGTATATATAGGCATAGAGGGAGCTAGGAGAGTCCAAATGAGGAGCGGTTTTCGGCCACGCGATCGTGATCGAACGACCGAGAGCGTGGAGAGGAGTTTGGTGGGTTTTGGGCCACTTTGGAAGGGGTGTTGGGCTGGAAACAAAAGAGGGCTTTACGGTTCCCCGGTTAACCGTTGGAGTACCAAACGACCTCCAAATGGCACGAAACTTGACAGGTGGTCTATCGGTGGTATACCAAGGCCGCTTGGCAAACCTGGGTCATTCCGAGAAAGTTTAATACCCGCTCACAACGAGAGAGAAGAAGGGGACGCCGGGTGAGATAGGAGCGCCGGATTGCAAAACGGACAACGGGGAAAAGGCTCGGATGCATGAGACAAACACGTATGCAAAATGAAATGCACATGATGACATGATATGAAATGCATATGATGACATGATATGAAATGCATATGATGACATGATAAAATGCAACACGCAAGAAAATGACAAGGCAACGACGGCGAATAACTGGCGGACACCTGGCACATCGGATCCGGGGCGTTACAACCTTACCAAAATTTTGGTCACGACCCAAAGATCGGTCTTTGTTTGGATGGTTGCCATTTTTTGGCATGCCAATGAACTCTAGAAAACTCTAGTTCATTTTTCTTGCCAATGTCGGCCAAATCATGGGCAACCAAAACCTCAACCAAAATTTTGGCTAGCCTATGCTTTGATGGGGCAACCTTGGGCACAAACCAAACAAACCCTTGATCTACTGGTCATGCCACAGCGGTAATGCCACCCCCGTCACAATGAAACTGACCATGTCCAGCGACGATGAGTGTGTAGCTCACCGCGGCCGCCCTGTCCAGAGGCGGTGCTAGAGTTGCGCCACGTTGCTGGCCCCCACGACCCAAATGAACGGTTGCCGGTGGCAAGGAGGTCGTGGGTCAGCTCCTCCATTGGACTATTCTGTGCTACATCGTCCCGACAGGTGTGCTCCACATGTCGGTTTCCCTATTTTCCCGGCCATGTTCTAGCGTCAGTGCTCCGCGTTGCACATTAGACCTTTCACTATGTAGGCCAAGCGAGACAACTTATTGTTTATTTGAGCCGTTCAAGTATAATCATGTGGCGTTTGCTTATTTCTCATTCCTCTCCAACCCTCTTCTCCATCGATCATGTCGTCCTCCGGTCGAGTCTATCCTCCCGCATGCCTCATTTGAACATTCCGCCGAGTATCATTCGCATGTGGGCCTAGACCATGCTTGTATTTCCAATGTTGTAATTTGTCCGACATGCATACAAACAAACAGTTCGTTTAAAGTTTCACTTTGCCTCCACTACGTGTCGCTTCGCGTCTTAGTTTTGACATCCCATTCGGTTCATGCCCCGACACATGTTGATGAGATCGATTGATGTTGAGAGATCAAGTGTGTGTGATGCAAGGAGATAAAGGTTTGGTCTGTTTCTATGATAGAAATGACCAACGGGGGGGTGTCCGTGGGGATCAGGGGGAGTATATTGTACGTTCATAAGCGAAACGAACATATTGTACCCACCCTAGTCCTGTTTCAATCGATCTCTGGACCCCGAGATGAAATCGATAGAGAACGAGTGGGGGCATCTGTTATACCTAAGGCGGATTCAAAATTTTGAACCGGTGATCATAGCATCCGCAAATCATATATAAAGGGTATTCAATGTTCATTTCGTTTTTGAACGTATAATATACTCCCTCAGATCCTTTCTAGTTTACATATAAGTTTTATGTGTAGACAAAGTATCTCTACTTTGATCAAACTTACAGAAAAAAGTATCAACATTCAACAACGCCCAATCAATATTGTTAGATTCGTACGTACTCCTAGATTTGTACTCGAGATGGTTTCCAATTTGTTTTCAACCACGTGAATGTTCTTGTTCTCACGCATGCTCTTCCTTCTAGGATTTCGCCACATATAGCCAGTCCAATAGTAACTTTTTAAGCTCCCTGTCCAATAGTACTAGTGGAGTACTCACAACATCTGTACTAGCAGTGCTCATAGTAGTACTCCCTCCTTCCATTTATATATGGCCTATGTGGAGGAGAGAGATGTGAAAAAGTAAGGGGAGTGAGCTCTCATGCAAGAGCCTAGCTATATAAGCATCCCTAGTTAAATACAATAAATATGAAGAAAGAGATAGAGAGGAGATGGGAAAAAGTACTAATACAATAGCCAACCTTATAATTTTTTTGGCCGGAAATAGCCAACCTTATAGCCCACACTACTGTATGAGTGCATATAGATGATGGCTATAGATGACATGGCAGTTTCTTATAGCCATCGGCTAGCTATATTATTAACCATAATCTAATGTGTTTTTCAAAACCACATTTGACTATTGACAAGATTAATAGTACATGAGATGTATAATTTGAAAATTATATCATTGGAAGCTCCTTTCACATACGAATTTGACCGTATGCTTTGTGTAAGTTGCATGTCATATATTATTACTCTAACATTTGGTCAAAGTAAGCCACGAAAAACGCATTAGGCCCTGTATAGTAAATGGAAGGAGGGAGTAGTAGTGGAACTGGATCCTCTGACGTAGGTATCCCTGCCTTACCCTCCCTTTCGGTCACTTACTGGCGGACCCCATGCTTGCTAGGACCCTCATGTCAGTTACTCAATGGTTTCGACCACGTCAGGGGATCCTCATTCGTAGTATAGTCCCTCTGTTTTTATTTACTCCGCATAAAACGGGGGGAGTGGTAATATAAATGACGCGGGTGGGTGAGGGGGAGGGACGTTGGTTTCCTCTCAACTACGGTCCCACAAGCGAGCAAAAACGCAAGACGAAACGCGTTCCATTCGGTGAGCGATGTGGAGGGTCCAGCGTGCCGGGGTGCAACGCGAACCCGACAAGAGTGATGTATAGTCACCGATTGACCGGTCGTCATCGGAACCACTATTTACACCAGAACCTTCGCTGCTCGGCCTATGCTAGCCACTGCCCCAAACCATACCTAATCTCCAGCCCATTCCCCCACCTTTCGATCCCCTAGCCCGCATCAAGTGTCCCCTTGTTCGCTGGAAAGCCATGGTGCGCCCCAAGATCATGTACTGCAAGATGCTGATGCCGGAGCACCGCATAGAAATCACGGGGGCGGTCGGCGCCACAGACCTCCATTCCCAAGCTCGCTTTGCGGCGGGCCAATCCCCAAGTTCTCTGGAGCCAAGCTACGAGGAGGAGGAACCCGATCCAATGTTCATGGCGGAGGTCGTGGCGCAGAAGGCCCCCGATGGGTATGAGATGACGGACATCGACTTCGTGTCGGCGTTTGAGTCACCCATGGTGCAGGCAGACCAGCGGTTCAACCTGGCGATACTAAAGGAGGACCGGGAGGCAGAGGCTCAACTCGGCGCAGAGCGCGCGCATGCCGCTGCCATCGAGGCTCTCCTGCAGTAGGAACCAGATGTGGTGGATGTGAACTGGGCAGCGAAGGCTCAATTTGAGGTGGAGCGCGCGGATGCCGCTGCCATCGAGGCCCTCCTGCAGGCGGAATCGGACGTCCTGGACTTGAACCGGGCGGCAGAGGTTCAACTCGACGCGATGCTGCTGTCATCGAGGCCCTCCTGTAGGTGGAACTAGACGTCCTGGACTTGATCCGGCAGCGGAGGCTCAACTCGACGTGGAGCACGCGGATGTCGCTGCCATTGAGGCCCTCCTGCAGGCGGAACCGGACGTCCTCGGCTTGAACCGGGCAGTGCTCTCGTCCGTGCAGAGCGCCCGCATGATCCGCGTGAACGAGTAGCTGAAGGCCGAGGACAACCACGGTGCGGAGACACACGTCGGCAGCTATGGCTGGTTCGCGCTGGCAGCCAAAGACGACGAGGCCGTCTCGTTCCACGTGCAGTGATAGTTTTTCTTTATGTTGTTGTTTTTATGGATCTTTTGCTGTGTAAAAACATATATTGTTATGTAAGTCACCTGACTTTTATCATTTGGGTCAGACTACCATTTCAGGCGATCGGATGAATATCCTACATCTCCTAACCCTTCTTCCTCACCTCTTCTTCTTCCCCAATAGACCACCGCACGGGCCGTACGGAACCTCCCCAACATGCGGTTGGATAAACATACTCTATGAACGAAAATTATGTGTCAGCGGTAGGATGCCTGAGTTTGGTTTGTTCACATGCGACAGCACGTGTCAATGAGGGTGCGTTGTTTGCGGCGTGCATGAGCGACTGTGTGAGGGTGTGGTGCAACCACGGCGTGCAGGAGCGACCGTGTGAGGGCGCGGTGCGATCGCGATAGCCGTGCGCAAGCGTACCTCATTTTCATTTTTGAAAACTTTAGGCAAGCTTGGCAAAAAGGTGTGGCGAAGTATGGCAATGCAAGGTCTAGACCCAAACAGGATAAGTACGTATGTACTAGGAGTACTAATGTTAAAAAGAAAGGCGGGGTTTTCCTTCGCGGGATTAATCGATACAAATCCTCGTTTGACGTGTCAATCAATGCATATTTTTTTCTCCAAAGCCCAAAGAGCTAACCATCTCACTCCTCATCCCTTGATTAATGCAGCGCCATGCAAACCAACCTTCTCACTTCCGCATGCATGCATGGTATATTAATGTCCTTGGTTGCTAGTACGATGCAAACCCCATCAATTTTGCCTCGATTAGTGTTAGTGGCCTTTTACAAATTGTAATTTTGATAATACTGGCCTTGTGTACAAAAAAAATGGAGGTAGTAACTATATTTGACATCCTTCCCCATTGCGGTGACGTCGATGATATCTTGAACGTTGTGGTTTGGCGAAGTGCGCTCGAGGGAGAACACCATTGAGGGAGACCATGGTAAGTCGTTCGCAAGTGCCGCCTGCAAGCCGAGGCAACCGCCTTATTTGCATCCAAGAAGTCCATTGAACCAAACGACGCATAAATGTACTAGTACTACTAGTACACAATAGCATCATCCGTCCAGCTTACTGCGTGAGGTGGTTTCTCGAAGAAGACGATGGAGAAGCGGAGTCAGCAAAGAGTGAAATGATGGTTGCTTCGCTCATGCGTTTGTGATTTGACGCCTTAATGATTTGTGATTTGTGATAGAAGGGACAGGTGAGTAGACTCTGTGCTCTATACTGTACATGCATCCAAGCATGGGAGAAAGAGGAGAGACGTTACATTTTTCTATTCCTTCAATCAATCAATCAGGGAGCTTCAGTTCAATCTTTTTGGCTTTGGCAGCACCGTTCACAATGGTTCCCACGATGCCAAAAGCTATTTTCACATTTGGCTACACATTGTGGATGCCCTTAACCGTACCACTTGGTTTTGCTCCTGTGTGCTTGTCGGTGTCAAAACCGGCGGATCTCGGGTAGGGGGTCCCGATCTGTGCGTCTTAGGCTAATGGTAACAGGAGGCAAGGTTCACGATATTTACCCAGGTTCGGGCCCTCTTGATGGAGGTAAAACCTTACTTCCTGCTTGGTTGATATTGATGATATGAGTGTTACAAGAGTTGATCTACCACGAGATCGTAGAGGCTAAACCCTAGAAGCTAGCCTATGATGATTATGATTCTGTCTCTAAGGACAAAACCCTCTGGTTTATATAGACACCGGAGAGGGATAGGGTTTACATGGAGTCGGTTACAAAGAAGGAGATATAATATCCGGATCGCACAGCTTGTCTTCCACGCAAAGGAGAGTCCCATCCGGACACGGGACGAAGTCTTGAGTCTTGTATCTTCACGGTCCAACAGTCCGGCCAAAGTATATAGTACGGCTGTCCGGATACCCCCTAATCCAAGACTCCCTCAGTAGCCCTTGAACCAGGCTTGAATGACGATGAGTCCGGCACGCAGTTTTGTCTTTGTCATTGCAAGGCGGGTTCCATCTCCGAATACTCCAAAGTAGATCTATGATTGCATCTGGCTTTGCGAGATAATTTCTGCACACCTCTGCAGAGAGCATAGCACTTCACAAATCTGATCTGCTAGCAATTTTTGTATGGTGTGCTCTTACGCCGTGGTCTAATCCAACACGAACCGGTTTTTCTTGACCTGCCTCGATACACGTTGCGAGGCGGTTTTATTGGCACATCCTGCCAAAGCAGAGATCGTGTTCCCCTTATCGCGGGATTTTCCATCAATACGGAAGCGTGCAACCCCATGACGCCTGTTGGTATGACTCCGTGTTTTTAGGTAAGTCCCGAGCGGTTACGCTGAGGACGCTTGATATTCACCCCCTTTATAAAGGGGCCGAGGCCTATCCCTCTTTTCCACCACTCTTGCGCCTTTTCGCATCTCGAGTTCTAACACCCGAAACCCAAGCTCAAGCACCTCGGATCCTCAACCAAGTCCGGATCCAACCCTCAAGGCCGGTGGGTGGCCTCCTTGGTCACATAGGAGGACATTGCGAAGCTTAGGGAGGTCGGATATCTGACCGCTGACATCAAGCACAGGCTTGCTGCTCCAGGGCAGGTCATCCCTGCTCCTGAGTTGAACGAGAGCGTCGTATTTGTTTCTCACTTCCTCCGCGGCTTGGGCTTCACCCTTGATCCCATTGTGAGAGGGCTCATGTTCTATTACGGGTTAGATTTTCACGATCTAGCTTCGGACGCTATCCTCCATATCTTGTCGTTCATTGTTGTGTGCGAAGCCTTTCTTCACGTCACTCCACACTTCGCCTTATGGATCAAGACCTTCAATGTGAGGCCGAAGATGATTGAGGGGCAACACGCGGAGTGCGGTGGTGTTGTAGTAAGCATAAATGCCGATGCCCCATGGACAGAGGGCTCCTTCCCAGAGGTGTCTGATCTATGGCAGTGGAGGTGGTTTTTCGTCACGGCTCCCAGAGGCACAAAGTGGGTGGCTGCCCCCGACTTCCGTTCGGGCCCTCCTTCTCAACTGGCATCATGGACCAATATAGGATGGGATTGGGGATCTGCTAGTGATGTACCAACACTGCAGAGCCGTATCCGGGAGCTTCTAGAGAGGGGCATTATCCTTGTCAGCATAATTTAGGTAATGCTAATCCGACGGATGTTGCCGTGCAAACGCCGGCCTCTCCGGATGTGGAAGTTCAAACCGGAAGGTCCGCGGACTATTCTGCACTTCTTCGGCCTGACGCTCGAAGGGATGTGTAAATTATTCTTCGGACCACAAGTAAAGTGTCCGGATACCACCGAGGATGCGGGCCTGAGCGGCAATCGCCCAGATACCCAAGTAAGTAACCCAGAAACCGAACACTTCGTCTATTTTTATCATAGTCATTATTCTGAAAATTCTTCGTGGCCAGGAGTGGCTCAGCAAGGCGGAGAGAATCAGGTGTCCAGCGCCACTTCCCGAAGGCTCGCCAAGTCCCACCATAGCCAAGATGCTTGGTCGTGTGCTAAGAAAAAGGCCCTCAGGGAAAGATGAAGGGAAGAAGAGAGAAGCCGAACTTCACACATTGGGCATCCAAACCGGGGGAATTGCTACTTCCCCAAGGGAGGATAGCTGGGGAGGGGAACCTAAGGCCTCCTCCCCTCGCGGGAAGAAGAGGGCCGCCTCCGAAGACTTGGAGACGGAGGTGCCTAGACAAGGGAAGAAAGCTTCACCAGGGGGCCCTGCCCTGAAGGGCGTCCTCACCGTGCCATGCCCGCCAATGGGCCAGCCCTCAGCCGAGCTGTAAGTTAATCGTAAATACGAAGGTACTGTTTCCTTTTCCGATAACAATAACCGGGATCCATTCTTTGCAGTCCGGCTAGCAGCTCTTCTCGACAGAGTTTGTCTTTGGGGGATCTCCTTCCGGAGATGATGGAGACTGACACCCCACCAACCTCTCCGCCTTATGGGGCGGGCGATCCCGAGGTGTCGTCATGGAGGAGTCCAGATCTGCCGAAGCCAGAAACTAATACTTCGGCCGCCCTGAGCCCGGAACGTTTGGCTCCCACAGGGGGCGGTAAGAAGGGTCCGGCACAGTTCGGTGTTCGGCCGAACACACTGACGGACCTTCTGGAGCGAGCTACTCTCTCGGAGGAGCATCGTTCATTAATGAGCACGGTGCTTGAGAAGATTTCATCCGCCACAAGCGGGTTGAATGAAGCCTTTACGAGCCTGCTCAGAGGCTTTGAGGTATGTAATGAAAATACATATTTTTTGACTGTGACGCACGCGCTAGGTGTGCTTCATGTGGATAGTAGCCCCTAAGACTCTGGTTGCCAACCCTCAGCACAAACAAAGGATCACATTGTTAAGTAATGATTGTGATGTATTTATGCGCAGGTGTCCAAGGATCCGGCAGCCGACCGGTCCGTTGAAGTTGCCGAACTAAGGAGGCAAACTGGAGTTATTGATGCCGATATCACATTGATGAACGAGCGGCTTAACGAGTCACAAGGTATGTGTGCTCTGCTATCCTTTATTATTTTTATAGGAAAAATTGAGAGGAGCATAATATTAATGCGATATGCTTGGACTGCAGACAGTGCTGCTGCCGTGGAAGCCCTGAGGGCGGAACTTGCCCTAGCCAAGGAACAGGCCCGGGCTAGCAATGCGGCTTCCCTAAAGGCGGCCGAAGAGTTGAGAGTCGAACAAGCTTCTCATCGCCGAAGTGAAGACAAAATAGCCGAAATGGCTGTGGAGCTAAAAAACGCTGCCAACCGGTATGAGCTTCCAGAAAAAGAAAATCAGGTGAATAAGGCTGACCTGAAGAAGGCCCTTGATGCGGCCAAGGAGACGCATTCCGACATTAGGGATGCGCAGGAGGAGCTTCGACGGGCAGGAGAAATCGCGGCTGGAAACCCTTATTTGTTGCGGATGAAGTTTTTGGATCCACAGTATGCTCCTATGGACCGACACTGGAGCCCAATAAATCTTCGAGTGGTTGAACATTCTCTCTCTATATCATGACAATCAGTTTTTGGCTTTCTCTAATGAGGTACTCATCCGGAATAACTAGGGCACAATCGCAGTAGTTCTCCTTTGGCTGCCTTAGCCGATAAGAACGGAACATAAGGCGGCAAACCCAGGAGCCTGGCAAACCCAACATTTGACCAAAAGACATGATTCGGAGCTGATGCATATAAGGCCAAACTCGCGACGCCGAACACTCCCGAAGGTATTCAGACTTGATAACATATACTGGGCTGAGTAACGCCCTTTATTATGAACCCTGTATTTCCAGGTACATGCATTAGTCTGCCGCGGCGAAATGCCAATACCGGCAGTATCCTCTGTGGGTGCAGTTCCCATGGGATGTGTAAACAACAAGAGACAATAAAAAGGTTTACACAGGGGCTTAATCTAAAGAGAAACCTTTGAATGGGGCCCTGCTGCACGTCTGCGCCTTTATCTCCGTTGTGTCGTGTCCTGGTAGGGTATCACACGAATGGTGTCTGTAAAAAGAAAAACCCATGTAGAAGCGTGCGAAGAGTTGGCTATCACTAATGGATAGTAAAAGTGAAAAGACATTGGCCTGTTAATAGGGTCAGGCAAAAAGGTGGGCTTTATTGAATATTTGAAGCCCCTGGTGTCCTCTATGGGATTATATGTGTAGCGCCCAGCTCATGTGTATCCGGGCTGCCGGACTCGTCTAACCGTGCCCGTGGTCTGAACGACCAATCATGCGTTCATATGCTAGAGGCCGCTTAGAGTCCGGCTGCTAGAGCCGTCGCATACTCTTCGGCGCGTAGAGAACGCTCTATACTTCCGTTAATGGTGATGACGCTGCGTGGGCCGGGCATCTTGAGTTTAAGGTAGGCGTAGTGCGGTACTGCATTGAAGCAGGCAAAGGCCGTTCTCTCGAGCAATGCATGATAACCACTTTGGTGGGGGCGATCGTGAAAGGTAGTTTTTCGCTTCTGAAGTTGCCTGGGGAGCCGAATATCACCTCTAGTACGAGGGAGCCCCTGCAGTGGGCTTCGACACCTGGTATCACCCCTTCAACGATGGTGTTACCGTGGTTGATTCTGGATGGGTCTATCCCCATCCTGCGGACCGTGTCCTGTTATATTAGGTTGAGACTACTGCCGCCGTCCATGAGGACGCGAGTGAGATGGTATCCATCAATTATTGGGTCGAGCACCAAGGCAGCTGATCCTCTGTGCCGCATATTAGTCGGGTAGTCCCTGTCATCGAAGGTGATCGGGCAAGCTGACCAGCGGTTAAGCTTGGGGGCGACGGGCATTATAGCTTGTTCGTCTATGAGCGCGCGTTCGCGCCTTCTCTTGGATATTTGAGTCGCGTGGATCATGTTTACTGTTTTTACCTTTGGTGGGAATTTTTTTGTCCCCCGGTATTCGGCTGGCGAGGCTCATCCTCGTCTCCACTTGGTGTTTCCCTTCCCTTGTGTTCGGCATTTAGTTTGCCAGCCTGCTTGAAGACCCAGCATTCTCTATGAGTGTGGTTCGCAGGTTTTTCGGCGGTGCCATGAATTTGGCACAGTCTGTCCAGGACTTTGTTCAGGCCGGATAGTCCCTCTTTGCTGCCTTTAAATGGCTTCTTTTGTTGACCGGGTTGAGAGCCCCTGAATCCAGCGTTGACCGTTGTGTTGTCCGGACTTTCTTCCTTGTTTTGATGTTTGTTTTTGTTGCGTCGTGGCCTCCCGTTGCCATCCCTGATTTCGGATGTACTTGGGTCGCTGGTGCCTTTACGGGCCAACCAACTATCTTCGCCTGCGCAAAAACGGGTCATAAGGCTTATTAAGGCTGCCATTGTCCTCGGCTTTTCTTGGCCGAGGTGTCTGGCGAGCCACTCATCCCGGATGCTGTGCTTGAAGGCCGCTAAGGCTTCGGCATCCGGACAATCGACAATCTGATTCTTCTTAGTGAGGAATCTGTTCCAAAGCTTGCGGGCGGACTCTCCAGGCTGTTGAATTATGTGACTTAAATAGTCCGCATCCGGAGGTCGGACGTAGGTCCCTTGAAAATTGGCCATGAAAGCATCCTCGAGTTCATCCCAACTTCCAATTGAATTTTCGGGGAGGCTTTTCAACCAGTGTCGAGCTGGTCCCTTCAACTTGAGTGGAAGGTATTTGATGGCGTGGAGGTCATCCCCACGAGCCATGTGGATATGCAGGATGAAATCCTCAATCCAAACCCCGGGGTCTGTCATTCCATCGTATGCCTCTATGTTCACAGGTTTAAAACCCTGTGGAAATTCATGGTCCAGCACCTCTTCAGTGAAGCACAGGGGGTGAGCAGCCTCTCTGTATCTAGATGTGTTGTGGCATGCCGTCGGCTGTTGTTGTGTCCGGTGCTGATTCCGAACTGGTATCCGATCGGTATGATCGTTTTGGTGACCATAGTCCTGCGCCAGGGTGTGTCCTTTAGATCCATAGATAGACCTAGTCGCGCCGGCCTTTTTATCCAGGAGCTCACGTAAATCAGGTGCGGCATCGGTAGCCGCTCTATTGCGGTTACGAAGTGGTTTGTCCGGCCTCCTGGCCGTATTGTTTTTCGATGGAATGGCCTCATTGTCAAATTCTGGCAGTAGCTTGCATTTTGGATAGCTCTTTATGTGGCGATCGTCACTGTACTTTTCTTTAGTGTCTAGCACTTTATTCCATCTGTGATTGAGCGTTTCCTGTGCGGCTTTAAGCCTTTGCTTCTGCTTCTTTTGACTTCTCGCAGTGGCCGTAAGCCTTCTGTGGAGGTTATCTTGTTCCAAACCTGTTTCCAGGATGATGAGTGCATCGTCATCCGGACTGTGCTCTTGTCTCGGTGCGGTTTGATGAGTTCATCCATCGGGATCATTGTGATCGGGCGTCTGCTCCGAGCTGTGTTCGGCGTGACCTGGCTCATCATGCTCCATTGCTGGATCCATATGGTCGTTGTTGCCTTCAGAGTTGACTGGGGTGTCGATCTTTCTAGCGCTGTTAACGCTGTTTTTACTATTGCTGGACTTGGAGTAGCGGCTGCGCCGTCGTTTTGGCTTTTGTCCAGGGGTTTTATCCTCCGGTTTGTCGCCGTCGTCCTCCTTAGGCGTATCCACCATGTATATATCATATGACGAGGTGGCAGTCCAGCGCCTCGTTGGTTCTGAATCGTCTCCTACGACGACGTCCATACCATCGGTTTCATCGGAGTCGAAGTCAAGCATGTCTGATACATCATCGACAGTGGCTATGAAGTGGGTGGTGGGTGGGCAATGGATTTCTTCGTCACCTTCTTCCCTCTTGAGCCGGACATAGTTCGGCCAAGAGTCTCCTGCCAAAGAGAGAGACTTTATTGAGTTCAGCATGTCGCCAAACAGCGAGTACTGGAAGATATCCGCAGCGGTAAACTCCATTGCCGGAGCCCATCCAGATTCGGCGGGCTCGGGGGTGTGTGGATTGGAACCTACAGCCAGACGCGAGTCTAGGGGTCCGGCGACACGGGCTTCCTTGGGGGTGAAGCTGGTGCTCGGCTCTACCGCCGATGGATGTGCGGCCTCCGGGGCGGGTTCTATCCACCCGTCCTCGGACGACGCAATCTGCCCCAGATTTAGGTCCGGGGCTCCTGCAGGGGCAATATCCCAAGCATTGTCTGATAGCAGGTCTAAGCCATGCTCATCGTGTCTGTCCGGCGCTCCTAGCGCAGGCCCGAATCCGTTGAAGATCAAGTCTCTGCGGATATTGGCCGTGTAGTTCAAGTTTCCAAACCTGACCTGATGGCCAGGGGCGTATCTGTTGATCTGCTCCAGATGGCCAAGCGAATTGGCCCGTAGTACGAAGCCGCCGAACACGAAGGTCTGTCCGAGGGGAAAAGTCTCACCCTGGACCCTGTTGTTGTTGATTGAAGGAGCCATCAAGCCTTGCAGCGACGACACAGAGGAACTCTCAATGAAAGCACCAATGTCGGTGTCAAAACCGGCGGATCTCGGGTAGGGGGTCCCGATCTGTGCGTCTTAGGCTAATGGTAACAGGAGACAAGGGTCACGATGTTTACCCAGGTTCGGGCCCTCTTGATGGAGGTAAAACCCTACTTCCTGCTTGATTGATATTGATAATATGAGTGTTACAAGAGTTGATCTACCACGAGATCTTAGAGGCTAAATCCTAGAAGCTAGCCTATGATGATTATGATTCTGTCTCTAAGGACTAAACCCTTCGGTTTATATAGACACCGGAGAGGGCTAGGGTTTACATGGAGTCGGTTAAAAAGAAGGAAATATAATATCCGGATCGCCAAGCTTGTCTTCCACGCAAAGGAGAGTCCCATCCGGACACGGGACGAAGTCTTGAGTCTTGTATCTTCACGGTCCAACAGTCCGGCCAAAGTATATAGTCCGGTTGTCCGGATACCCCCTAATCCAGGACTCCCTCAGTGCTATCTATACAAATCTCAATTATATTGATCTAAAAAATTATAGAATCAAGATTAGTAAAAAGGAGGTGATTTTGCCACGTGGATGGCGGTGGAGGTTTCTTATTTTTAGAGGATGTTGTCCTGGCGGTTTGCTAACATGCGGTCTCACGTGTCAGTGCTTTACCAAGCCGATCTGCATACCACATGAGGTAGAACAACGGCAGAAGCAACACGTGGTTAACTTGAAGAAGACGAGGGACAAGCGGATTCAACAACGAGTGAAATGATGGTTGCTTCATCCCTCCAAATTATTCTTTTAGCATTATTACTTTGTCCATCCAACTTAACTGTGGGAAAGGTGCAGCTTTGTGATTTGACGCCTCATTGCTCATTACTACGCTGGCGCCATGACTGGGGTGCTTCACCCCGGCTGCTCTGCACTGTATTTCAGTATGGCACATGGACCCAGTAGCTTGATGTCCCACATGTCGGCGAAAGGGACTAGAAGATTTATGAAAGCGAGCGCTCCACTCTTAAGGTGGAGGAGCACACGACACGGCGGCCTAGTGAACTGTCACATGTATTGTATAGTAAATACTATAGTTTTGCTGTTCCGCACGATCCATCGATACAAACCCGATTAAATAGGAAAGGGCGGGACTTTTCCCGCGCGGTAGATGATACTGGCCATACATTTCAAAGGCAATTTTAATGTATGCAAACTGAATAATTAAGTAACAATATGATATCTAGTAAAACTAAAAACACATATGATTTATTGTGTTAGAGTGTAGTAGTAGTGCTGTATTGCATAGTTGTTAGGTGTAACATGCGAGAACGTGTAGAGATGTAGTTTTGGACGGCCTATAGATAGAAAAGCGTAATATGGTCACCGAACTTCAGAATAAGCTGATTATGGTCACTATATACGTTTTGCGGTGATTATACGATCACTTGCTCACGGTTCAGCATTAGATTGCACTCTGTTGACCGACCAAATAGTCTGCGTGGTACCATGTTGACTAGTTAAATTGACCATGTTCCTTGTGGGTCCCACCTGTTAGTTTGCATAGGGACAAGGTCAGATAAACACAAATTTATGCAGGCGCGACAAGACTCCAACCCGTGCGCGGGAATCACCTGGTTGTGTATGTGTCATCGGGCCTCGACGTGCGCATGCTGCACGTAGGTTGAGCACTTGAGCGTGAGAGTGTGTCTTGGTCATGTGGTGTACTGGTGTGTGCATGCATGCGTGCGTGTGTGTGTGTGTGTGTGTGTGTGTGAGTGTTGCGTGCATGTGTGGCTGCATGTGTACGTGTGAGTGTTGCGTGCGTGCATGGCTACATGTGTTCATGTGAGTGTTGCATGCATGCAGTTCGTGTGCATGCGTGCGTGTGTGTGTATAATCACCGCACCAGCTCCTGTGTGTTAAAATAGACGGCTCAGCATACCAATACAAGGCCACCTAGTACGTTGTGCCCACGGTCATGACTTCGAACCACCGTCCAATATTTTTTTGTCGTTTTTTTTCATTCTTACTAGCAAGATGCCCGTGCATTGCACGTAACATCAAGATGCATTTGTATGACTAGTTTATCTTGTGCGAGAAAAGGATGAACGAGGGAAGGCCTTATTTGCAAATGTGGAGAGGTGTGTGGGTACCTTTTTGCAAAATTGCCATAGTTTCCTTCCTATCCTTCAGATATAAATCGGATGGCCTATATTGCAGGATGGTAGGCACACCATCATCACCAACTCTGTTTTTTATAAGAGTGTATTTTATAAGAGTGTAGATGTAGAGTAGATACAAGCCGACAAGTGGGCCCAATGGTAGTGAGATAATGTGATGCAACACTAGAGGTGTCATGTGGAGCATTTTATAGGTCAACTAGTCATGTCTTGAGCAAATACAAAGTTGTACGGTGAGCCCGTAACTATATAATAACCACAAAATGTAAATGGTGACCGTAATGAGGGGATTCTGAGGTCCAATGTACGTATCGTGCTTTCGCTTCAAATACAATGATCGTCACTGTATATATCGCGAGAGAAAGATGAAACATGCATGAATGTGCTGTGGGCTTACTTTTAGAGGACCTAGAGATAGTTTGTGTGCGTACGTGAAAGGGGTGTAGAGGGGGGTATGCGATGGAGAGAGAGATGCTCTTTGTTTCTCTTTATTATGACTAACTTTATATATAGTATAAAAATAGAAAAATTCACAGTGCGGAATAAATATCATTGTGGGCACCATACAATGCAACTTAGCATTCATACTCCTCCATATAACTTTGTAATGTTGTATATATGTAGAAATTCTAAAATAGTTTTTTGGCCACACTTTATTCAAAAGGAATGTTGTATGCGAAATAAGCATGAAGAGATGGCTTTTTAGATCAATGGGGTACGTGATGTAACATGTGTGAATGTGTAGTTGATGCATTTGGCAGGGCCTAGAGAGGTATGTGTGTGTATTACCTATTCGCGAGAGGCATGGATAGAGGGGCCGGCAGGGGGGGACATGGGAGAGATAGCACTAGAAATGAGAGTGGTCTAGAGAGAGAGATGAATATGACATCACGGTGAGAGATTCCCTTGAGTGTGTATATGCAAGGGGGGAGGGGATAGAGGCACCAGGAGAATTTTTTGTGTGGTGTCTGTGTTGGTATGTGTGGGTGTGAGAAGATAATGAGACGTGGCGGTAGAGGGTGTGTCACCGCGTGAGGTCCAGTGGGTCGAGGTGAGGCCCTTCGTTCGGTTCCATCCTGCGCCACATTGGTCGGCCCGTGACGCATTTAGGGAGACCCATGGATGACGAGTCGTACAAGACAAAGATAGCAGAATTGTGAAGGACACTGTGTCCACTGACAAAGCCGGCTAGGATTTGTAACCCTAGGTTCTCGGACTAAGGTAACCCCTCATCTCTGATATTACTATTCATCCAACCTAACTTGAAGGGGCATCCTACAAAATGCTCTGCTAGAATCATACTCGTCAATTAGGAAGAGAGTTGTGAGACAATGCGTGAGAGACAGGCCTAAAGATAATGTGCGTACAGGAGACACGTAGGCAGGTCTATGTATATAGAAAGGGTCGATGGGGATTGTGCGTGTGTATGCTTGTGAGAGAAAGAGTGGTTGTGATAAAGGTTAGTGAAAACAGTCGTAAATGGTTACGAGAGGGAGGGAGGGTTATATCGAGAGCATGTCTGCGAGAAAGACACCTCGGGAGAGAGTGTGTGAGCATGTATGAGAGACCACCGATGGAGAGTGAAACTACACGTAAAAGGCTGATGTACACATTGATTAAAGATATAAATTGTATCCAAATATTAGGATGGGATCATGATATTTGCAATTCGCGTAAGGAACGGTCATTGATCCATCAGACATCTAGGTTCTATCAAATTTGAGCATGTCTATGTTATTATTCGACATAATTGATCCACAGAGTTAGTATTTTGACCTCCAGACAATGCGTCGCTTTAGCAATCAAATATAGACGTGAGTATAGTTAATGTTGTGTGTGTAAAGCACATTATACATACGGAAGTTACACAATCAATATTATGAATAGCTACCTATGAACTAGCATACATTTGAATCAACTTAAGGTGGTTTAAAAAAGTCGAATTCAACATGAAGTCCATTCAATTATTTGAATTCAATATCATGGCATTTGTAAATCATACCTAAATGATGGGGGCACCAATCTTTGCTCTGATTTTGTACATAATAGCACATGTAGTCGTGTACAAATAGATTCAAATTTAGCACCTCCATTCCAAAGTAATCGTAGTTATAGGATTTTCAAGTGTCAAAGTTTCAAAAAGAAGCGGATAATTTAATGAGGTTTTCAAACATACAAGGTCAAATTTAACGTTGTCTATTTAGGTCAATCCTCAAAGTTCAAGAGTACCCTAAACGTGAATGCTTGTGTTTCAAAATTTTGTACGAAGTGCCAAAAGAGCCTCTACTCGCCCGAAACCGCGTGAGACCAATGGTTGGTAGTACAAGGAAATTACTTTTCTAATAACTCCGACCCGTGAAACCTACCGGCCCGATGTCCAAAGGTCTAAACCGGGGTAGGTTTGTAGCTTCATCTAGGCGCCATGCAACCGCCTCTGAAAAACATTCATACATAATGGCCGCCTAAGAACACATGCGTGCGGCCGAAATCGCTCCCACCCACTATTTGGGACACCTGGGATTACCATCCTACCCCCGACCCGCAGTAGGTCCGAAATTTAAGAGGGGGGCAAAGTTTGTACTTTCCCCAAATTCCAAACAAGCACGTCCCATCTTCTGTTCAAAAAAGCCAAAAACAAGCGCGTCCCAGACCGAAACATGGTTCTCACTTAGATCTCCCCTCCCCCCCGCCCACCCATCCGATTCCCCATTCGTACTCTGTAAGCGCTAAAACTACCTCTCCACCAGCCGCGAAACCCTGGCGTCCTCCATCCGCCACCCCATCCCACCCATCAACTGCCACCCCTCCTCCATCACGCCGGAGACGATACCCCGACGTCGTCGTCCACCGCAACCTCAACCGCAACATCCTCCATGTCTAGTAGTAGAAGCCAAGGCCGAGCCGTTCGTACCCAAGCCAGTTCAACCACGCCGTCCTGCGCCTCACCACTGCCGCTCCAACTTCGCCGCCGTCCACCGCACCGGAGTTGTCGTGGAATTAACACGTTAGATGTCCTAGCGGAAGGACTTAGTCGTGGAGCCATTGCAACGAGATTAGCTTAAAGGGGTTAAACTGGAACAAAGGACACGGGAAGTTTATACTAGTTCAGCCCCTTGCGGTGAAGGTAAAAGCCTACGATCCAGTTGTTGTGGGATCGATTGATCTCGATGAGCAGGGAGCGAATCCGCTTTACCTATCTCTCGAGCTGTTGTTTTTTCTGTCCCTGAACCGCCGCCGGGTCGTCCCTTTATATACATAGGTTGACACCCGGCCGGTCTACAGAATCCCGAGGACGGCTCATACAAGTGTCCGGCTCGGTTTCTTCCTTTCCCTAACTTACAATACAAGTTATACATCTATGGCGGTTTACTACTATGGGCCCTAATCCGCCATTGGGCTCTGGGCCTCTAAGCTTTAATGGTAGAACGCCATACTCCTTGTCTTCATGGGCTTCAATATAGATGAGCGTAAACCGACCCCTCCTGGGCGGTTTACACTCAGTAGTTATATCCCCAACATTAGGCCCCAGATTGATTGGAACCTGTTCACGTCAATCTTCAATACTTAGAAAAATTCCCTAAACATCTTCTTATGATCCTTGTAAACCGCCATGACATCTTCTCCATGTGAGCTTGGTAAACCACCATGACGTCATCTTCTAAAATTGCAGTAAATCGTCATGACGTCATCTCTGTATAAAAAACTCATAAATATTTCCCTTTTATTAATTGATCTCCAAAGATCGAGGCGATAGCTATGCCCCATTCTCTGCTTCGAGCTCCTCGATTCCCGCGCTCACCTACTTATCCATTCGTCTTATAAATAGGCCTAGGGGTCTTTCCCTTTTCCCCTTCCGTGCCTCTTCTTCCTCCTCTCGACGCTCAAGCCCGAAAGCTCCACTGCCGCCTTCGACCTTCAAGTGCTGCATCGACCTGAACGTACCAGAGAACCACGAACCTTCTCCGCTGATCCTGCAAAGACGGTCAGCCTTCTTTTTCCAACCCTAGATCTGCATTAGGGTTTCATGCCTTCATCGGTGTTCATCAGTGTTCATCGGTGTTTACTGCTTTCTCTTACTGCCCATTGTATCCTGATGAACTTAATATCTTTCTTGTGTGGCCAAAACTATAGTTTACTTTTCCTCACCATAGCGTCCTTTCGCCTATGAACAGATCCCATCTGAATCTTTGTTGTTCTGTTGTCGCCACTTTTAAGCTTTGAATTTGTTCCTTTTCCTGAACTGCGCTAGATCCGTAATCATTATACCAACCTGTAGAACCTGTTTGCGTAGCACTTAGCAATTTTTTGATCTGTTTTCTTCCATACCACTGTAGGCGGTTTAACCTTTAGAAAATAATAATCCGCTAGGTACCATTAGCCCTCACGTAAACCGCCATCTTTACTTAAACATCAGTACCCGGTTTAACATGCACATATGCTCTGACTATATCCCCCGGTTCAATACCGGTTTAAGCATATTTACCTTGAACCATGAACCAGCATTTGAACTTCCTTTACAGCTTGTCACCAAAAATGGCCCAACAGTTCTCCTCTTGCAATTGGGTTCCTTCCCGGATTACAAAAGAGCAACTTACTGGTTATGTTGTGACTGGCGCTTTAGCAAAGAAGGAGGTCATTCATTGGAGAGTCCCGGGTACTGAAAATCCTCCCGAGCCTCAAGATGGAGAGGTAGTTGTGTTTATGCAGCATCTGGACCGAGGGTTTAGCCCTCCCGGATCAAAAAAATTCCGTGATGTACTTGCCAATTTCCAACTCCACCCTCAAGACATTGGACCGAACTCTGTGTCCAACATTTGCAATTTTCAAGTGTTCTATGAAGTTTATCTGCAAGAAGAACCGACTGTTGAGCTTTTTAGAGATTTCTTCCACTTGAACCGCCATACTGAATTTACTGATGGCCCCAATACTGAACTTGGCGGAGTGTCAATTCAAAAAAGTAAAGAAGTCAAGTTTCCTCATGCCAAACATCACAGCCACCCCAAGGATTGGAATCAGACGCGGTTCTACTGTCGGAACACTGCTCCTTTTGATGAAAATCCTCTGCCGGGTTATCGTGCTTACCGACTCAGCAATGAACATCCACTACCTCAATGGCTTACTGCCAGAGAACGACAAACATATGCACCACAACTTGCTAAGCTTTGGGCTCTTATGGCAAACGGTTTAATCGGTATTGACCTTGTCCGTTGTTGGGTTTCATGGGGTATCTTGCCCTTAAGCCGCCGCACCAGATTAATGCATGAATATACTGGGGATGTCAAAGATCCTCAACGGCACACTGAAATACAGATGAATGACGATGAGATCACTGACTCTGTCAAAAAGATGCTAGATGAACCGATATTTGAGTGCAGCAAGACTGGGTTGCGTCCCTTTTATGCCTCCAACAAACCGCCAGCTGTAAGAATTTATCTTTCTGCTTTTTAATCTGTCTCCCTTTTGACATTTTCTGATAGCCTTCTGTTTATTTTTACAGGACAAAGATCCATTCTAGAAGAGGAAAACTCAAGACAAACCGGCAAAACCTCAAGACAAACCGGTGAGAGCTCCTCGTGCTAAGAGCAAGGCCACAAAGAGGCCAGCAAAGAAGAAAACCGCCGAGTCCTCTGATCCGCCCGAAGATGTTGATGACTCGGAACCAAAGGTAGAACTTGACTCCCTTGGTTCATTTTTCATACATCTTATTGACAATGACCATTATCAGAATGATGCGGAAGCCAGCTGTGCTGACCATGTAGAGGTAATCTCCCTTTCCTCCAATTCCAATCTTGTGCCAGTACGAAAACTTCATCGCGTAGTCCGGAAAGTCAAACATTCCCATCCTCTCACTCATTTGGACCCACACTTTTCTTTGAAGACACAACACCCTGAAGCTCGTCGCACAACCCGGCAGAGTGGCCAACAAGTCACCTCCTCCGGTTTACCGGACACACCGATTCGGAAGCACCGTGCAGAGGTCTCTTGTAATTCTAACAAATCTTATCCCTTGGTGGGTTGCTTCCGATACCCTCTTAATCCGTCTGACTCGAATTATCAGGTAACTTCCAATTCATCCTCTGGCGATTCATCAACCACACAAATGCCTCCTCTCAAGACCGTCCCTGGGTAAGTATAATAATTTTAGTTTTGCTGTTTTGCACCGGTTTATCATACTAACCTCTGTTTGTTACTTGCAGTGCCAAAGCTCGACTCAGCAAGAAAGCCAAACTGAGTGCTCCCACTAAAGAAAATCCGTCTTTTGAACCGGAGAGGACTTCAGAAGCTGCTGATCAAGATGCTGACGTTGCTCTGGATGATCCTGTGCCACAGGATCAAGATACTTATGTTGACCCACCAGAAGTTAATCCGGCTAGTCCTCATGCTGATCCGCCAAGCCCAACTGCCAATCCACCAAGTCCAGCTGTCAATCCTCCAAGCCCAGCAAGAGCCGCTGCCAAACCGTCCAACACAGATGAGATTGTTGATGGCAAGACTGATGATGTGATGATTACCGGGTTTGGCCACACTTCTCCTGGCAACCCTGTCGCTTTGTCAAAGCACAATGCCAAAGCGGAATCTGCTACTGTGGAGAAAGGCAAATGGAAGATTGATTTGTCAAGCTATGCTCATCTCGATGCTTAGGAACTTCACTCTGGATATCTAAACCGCCTATATACAAGTCGTGATTACGAGGCCGATTTAGTCAACTTGATGAAGGAGCGCTATGAGGTAACTTCTATTCAAATATTGTATAAAATTTTCTTTGTACTTTATATCAACTCCATTGTAGCCCCAAGGGCCGGTTTATCTCTTCAAGATGAACCGGGACTTTGGATAAAAAAGACTTCAACTGTGTAGCCCCCAAGGGCCGGTTTATCTCTTCAAGATGAACCGGGACTTCCTGTTGCAAAGCTTGTCCTTGTTGAATTCCTTCACCTCCGGTTTATCTGATCAATTTAGGCATTAGCCCCCAAATGCCAAGATTAATACTTGTATTGAACGTTGGGACTTAAAATATCAGTGAAAAAGAAGCAATCCGCATTAGCCCCCAAGTGCCAAGTATATAACTTGTTATGTGCTTGGGACTTTGAGAAAAGTATTAACAACTTTATCATCTGTCTCTTGCAGGCTAACTTGAGTAACAAAGATTCCCAAATTGCCGATCTTCAAGAAAATATAAAGTCCCAGCAAGCAGAAACCTCCAAGGCCAAAGATGAATTTAAGGGCGCTTTAACTGCCATGGAGCAATTAAAGGATGGTTTCAAAAGTGAGCGGGCAGACTGGGGGACTGAGAGGGCCTCTTTGTTAAAACGGGCTGAGGATGCCGAAGCGGCTCTTAAACCGGTGGCAGAAGAGCTAACCGGTTTAAGACATCAGATCAATGCTATGACTTCTGCGATATTTGGTAAGTACTCTTTGTAAGATCTTTCCATACTCATCTTTGAAACTACTGGTTTAACAGCAAATTCGTAAACCGTTGCAGGTAGTCGTGTTGCTCATCTGGCTCAGATATGCGGATGAAGTTGAAAGCTACGTATACCTTGATAGAACAACTGTATACTAGTGCTCAACGTGTCATCTGTGCGGCCTCATACAATAAACCGGCACCAACATTGATCAAGGATACTTTGGCCAAATTATCTATGACACCTGCCCAGATAGAGGAGGTAAAGCAATCTGCTGCAAGGGTTGGTGCTTTATCAGCACTGACTCGAGCCAAAGCTTGGATAGCTGATCTTGATCCGGCAGATATTGGAAAGGGCTATCCTGGCCAACAAGAAAATGGGTTAGAATTTGACAGTGAAGCCCTCAAAGCCTTGACAAAGGAGATGCGACCGCTGGCAAGCCAATTGGCCGAAGAGGTTGACTTGTCTGTCCATCGGTCCAGCTGTGATACAGACAACAAACGGGTTGATGCAGCTGTGAAAGAAGCGTAGAATCTTATCCCGCCAATCCGTAAGCACACTTATGCCCTCGATGTTGAACCGTCCAATCTTATAAATAACGAAGCCGGTGACGAATAGTAATCCGATAGCCAGCTTTATCTCTGCAGATTGCATTATAGGCAAAAAACAATTATTCTTTTGGGCATCAAAGCGCCTCGTAATAGGCTAGTTGAAATACTTTGATCTTCTGCCATCGTGCACTGCTACATGACATTGTGTAATCCGTTATGATTGTTGTTATGCTTGCTCTCATGCGCGAGTTCTTTCATAAAATCCTGCCTTCTGCATTTGAGAAACTTAAATGTGCCCTGGTGGTTTACCGCCGGACGGGTTATGATACCCAATACAGAACCAGAGTTTTTATAACCAAGGCTTAAAGCAATAAAATTTGAAATATATCGTACCTGTGATATCGAATCACATTGTTGGTTTACCAACTTGCGTAGTAAGGGTGATAACCCAAATCTTGAGTGTTCATCACTCCCACCATGTTATACTGGTGCATAATAAACCATGCCGGGTTAAGATAAACACTGGATGATCATCCTGGCGACTTATAGTCAATGCCTGATACGTCTCCAACGTATCTATAATTTTTGATTGTTCCATGCTATTATATTACACCTTTTGGATGTTTATGGGCTTTATTTTACACATTTATATCATTTTTGGGACTAACCTACTAACCGGAGGCCCAGCCCGTATTGTTGCTTTTTTTGCCTATTTTAGTATTTCGAAGAAAAGGAAATATCAAACGGAGTCCAAACGGAATGAAACATTCGGGAGCGTGATTTTTGGAACGAACCTAATCCAGAGGACTTGGAGTGCAAGTCAAGAAGAAGCCGAAGCCTCCACGAGATAGGAGGGCCCCCCTATAGGGCGCGCCCCCTGTCTCGTGGTCACCGCGCGCGGCCACCGACGTACTTCTTCCTCCTATATAAGCCTACGTACCCCGAAAACATCTGGGGAGCCAACGAAACACAATTTCCACCGCCATAACCTTCTGTATCCGCGAGATCTCATCTTAGAGCCTTCGCCGGCACTCTGCCGGAGGGGGAATTGACCATGGAGGGCTTCTACATCAACACCATAGCCTCTCCGATGAGTTGTGAGTAGTTTACCACAGACCTAAGGGTCCATAGTTATTAGCTAGATGGCTTGTTCTCTCTTTTTGGATCTCAACACAATGTTCTCCCCCTCTCTTCTGGAGATCTATTCGATGTAAACTCTTTTTGCGATGTGTTTGTCGAGGTCCGATTAATTGTGGGTTTATGATCAAGTTTATCTATTAGTAATATTTGAATCTTCTCTGAATTCTTTTATGTATGATTGAGTTATCTTTGCAAGTCTCTTCGAATTATCAGTTTGGTTTGGCCTACTAGATTGATCTTTCTTGCCATGGGAGAAGTGCTTAGATTTGGGTTCAATCTTGCGGTGTCCTTACCCAGTGACAGCAGGGGCTGCAAGGCATGTATTGTATTGTTGCCATCGAGGATAAAAAGATGGGGTTTATATCATATTGCTTGAGTTTATCCCTCTACATCATGTCATCTTGCTTAAGGCGTTACTCTGTTCTTATGAACATAATACTCTAGATGCAGGCAGGAGTCGGTCGATGTGTGGAGTAATAGTAGTAGATGCAGGCAGGAGTCGGTCTACTTGTCACGGACGTGATACCTATATACATGATCATGCTTAGATAATCTCATAATTATTCGCTATTCCATCAATTGCTCGACAGTAATTTGTTCACCCACCGTAATACTTATGCTATCTTGAGAGGAGCCACTAGTGAAACCTATGGCCCCCGGGTCTATCTCTTCTCATATTTGCTTCCAATCTACTTTTATTTGCATCTTTACTTTTTGCATTTATATTTTAAAATACCAAAAATATATTTATCTTATCATACTATCTCTATTAGATCTCACTTTCGCAAGTGGCCGTGAAGGGATTGACAACCCCTTTATTGTGTTGGTTGCGAGTTCTTTGTTTGTTTGTGTAGGTGCGTGGGACTTTTGAGGAGCCTCCTACGAGATTGATACTTTGGTTCTCAAAAACTGAGGGAAATACTTACGCCACTATTGCTGCATCACCCTTTCCTCTTCAAGGAAAACCAACGCAAGCTCAAGACATAGCAAGAAGGATTTTTGGCGCCGTTGCCGGGGAGGTCTTCGCTCAAGTCAAGACATACCAAATACCCATCACAAACTCATCTCCCTTGCATTTACATTATTTGCCATTTGCCTCTCGTTTTCCTCTCCCCCACTTCACCCTTGCCGTTTTATTCGCCCTCTCTTTCCCAATCTCCTCCTCTCTTTTTCGCTTGCCTTTTTCTTTTTGCTTGTGTGTTGGATTACTTGTTGCCATGGCGCAAGATAATACCAAATTGTGTGATTTCTTGAATACCAATAATAATGATTTCCTTAGTACTCCAATTGCTCCTCTTAATGATGTTGAGTCTTGTGAAATCAATACTGCTTTGCTAAATCTTGTTATGAAAGATCAGTTCGCCGGCCTTCCTAGTGAAGATGCCGCTACTCATCTAAACAACTTTGTTGATTTGTGTGATATGCAAAAGAAGAAAGATACGGATAACGATATTGTTAAATTGAAGTTATTTCTCTTTTCACTTAGAGATCGTGCTAAAGTTTGGTTTTCATCTTGCCTAAAAATAGTATTGATTCTTGGAACAAGTGCAAAGATGCTTTTATATCTAAGTACTTTCCTCCCGCTAAGATTATCACTCTTAGGAACGATATTATGAATTTTAAACAACTTGATCATGAGCATGTTGCCCAATCTTGGGAAAGAATGAAATTGATGCTTCGCAATTGCCCTACTCATGGTTTGAATTTATGGATGATCATACAAAAACTGTATGCCGGTTTGAACTTTGCTTCTAGAAATCTCATAGATTCGGCTGCAGGAGGCACGTTTATGGAAATCACGTTAGGAGATGCTACAAAAACTTCTTGATAATATTATGGCTAATTATTCTCAATGGCACACCGAAAGATCTTCTAGTAAAAAAGTGCATGCTATAGAAGAAATCAATGTTTTGAGTGGAAAGATGGATGAACTTATGAAATTGTTTGCTACTAAAAATACTCCTCTTGATTCCAATGATATGCCTTTGTATACTTTGATTGAGAATAATAATGAATCTATGGATGTGAATTTTGTTGGTAGGAATAGTTTTGGAAACAATGCTTATAGAGGAAACTTCAATGCTAGACCGTTCCCTAGTAATTCCTCTAATAATTATGGAAATTCCTACAATAATTCTTATGGTAATTTTAATAAGACGCCCTCTGATTTTGAGAATAGTGTGAAAGAATTTATGATTTCTCAAAAGAATTTTAATGCTTTGCTTAAAGAAAAATTTCTCAAAGTTGATGATTTGGCTAGGAACATTGATAGACTTTCGCTTGATGTTGATTCTCTTAAACTTAGATCTTTTTCTCCTAAGCATGATATCAATGAGTCTCTCAAACTAATGAGAATTTCCATTGATGAGTGCAAAGAAAGAACCACTAGATTGCGTGCTAAGAAAGATAGCTTTATAAAGGCGTGCTCTTCTAGTTTCCATGAAAATAATGATGAAGATCTTAAAGTTATTGATGTGTCTCCTATTAGATCTATGTTTTGCATTATTAATCTTGATAATTATGGGACTGATGACGAGTCAACTTTACCTAGAAGGCATCCCAAGAATTCGGAGTTTTTAGATCTTGATGCTAAATTTGGTAAAAGTGGGATTGGAGAGGTCACAACTTTAAATAGCATTGAACCCACTATCTCGGATATCAAGGAATTTGATTATGATAATTGTTCTTTAGAAGGTTGTATTTCCTTGTTGCAATCCGTTGTTAATTCTCCTCATGCTTATAGTTAAAATAAAGCTTTTACCAAACATATCATTGATGCCTTGATGCAATCCTATGATGAAAAACTTAATTTGGAAGTTTCTATACCTAGAAAACTTAATGATGAGTGGGAACCTACTATAAAGATTAGAATTAAAGATCATGAGTGTTTTGCTTTGTGTGATTTGGGTGCTAGTGTTTCCACGATTTCGAAAACTTTATGTGATATTCTAGGTTACCATGATCTTGATGATTGCTCTTTAAATTTGCACCTTGCGGATTCCACCATTAAAAAGCAAATGGGAAGGATCAATTATGTTCTCATTGTTGCAAATAGAAATTAGGTGACCGTAGATTTTATCGTTCTTGATATAGATTGCAATCTTTCTTGCCCTATTATTCTTGGTAGACCTTTCCTTAGAATGATTGGTGCGATTATTGATATGAAGGAAGGGAATATTAGATTCCAATTTCCATTAAAGAAAGGCATGGAGAACTTTCCAAAAAGAAAGTCAAATTACCTTATGAATCCATCATGCGGGCTACTTATGAATTTAGTGCCAAAGATGGCACTACTTAGATCTATCTTCGCTTTTATGCCTAGCTAGGGGCGTTAAACGATAGCGCTAGTTGGGAGGCAACCCAATTTTCTTTGTGTTTTTTGTTTTTGTTCCTGTTTAATAATAAATCTTGCATCTACCTTCTGTTTAGATATGTTTTTATCTTTTAATTAGTGTTTGTGCCAAGTAGAACCTATAGGATAACCTATGATGATAGTTGATTTGATTCTGCTGAAAAACAGAAACTTTGCGCACACCAATTTAGTTTTGTTAAATCACAGAAACGTGCTTTTGCGTTGATTCTTTTTTCTGCTGATCAATAGATAAATTTTCCAGGACTTCCTATTTTGGTAGGAGTTTTAGAGTTACATATGTTTGCGTTAGTTACAGATTGCTACAGACTATTCTGTTTTTGACAGATTCTGTTTTCCGTGTGTTGTTTGCTTATTTCGATGCATCTATGGCTAGTAAATTAGTTTATAAACCATAGAGAAGTTGTATTACAGTAGGTTTAACACCAAAATAAATAAATAATGAGTTAACTGAAGTACCTTATGTGGTGGTTTTGTTTTCCTTCACTAACGGAGCTTATAAGATTTCCTGTTGAGTTTTGTGTTGTGAAGTTTTCAAGTTTTGGGTAAAGCTTTTATGGACTATGGAATAAGGAGTGGCAAGAGAATAAGATTGGGGATGCTTATTGCACCCCAAGATATTCAAGGATAGCCAAAAGCCTAAGCTTGGGGATGCCTCGGGAAGGCATCCCCTCTTTAGTCTTCGTTCATTGGTAACTTTACTCGGAGCTATATTTTTATTCGCCACATGATATGTGTTTTGCTTGGAGCGTCGTGTATTATATTAGTCTTTGCTTTTTAGGTTACCACAATCATCCTTGCTGTACACACCTTTTTGGAGAAGCCTATTTGATTAGAATTTTCTAGAATACTCTATGTGCTTCACTGATATCTTTTGAGCTTGATAGTTTTTTGCTCTAGTGCTTCACTTATATCTTTTAGAGCACGGCGGTGGCTTATTTTTGTAGAAATTGCTAGTCTCTCATGCTTCACTTGTATCTTTTTGTGAGTCTTTTAGAACAGCATGGTATTTTCTATGGTTATAAAATTGGTCCTAGAATGGTAGGCATCCAAGTTGGGTATAGTAAAAACTATCATAGGAAGTGAATTGGATGCTATGATCAATTTGATACTTGATAATTGTTTTGAGATATGGAGGTAGTGATATTAAAGTCATTCTAGTTGGGTGATTATGAATTTAAAGAATGCTTGTGTTGAAGTTAGCAAGTCCCGTAGCATACACGTATGGTTAAAGTTGTGTAACAAATTTGAAACATGAAGTGTAGCTGGCTTGTGCATCCTTATGAGTGGCGGTCGGGGACGAGCGATGGTCTTTTCCTACCAATCTATACCCCTAGGAGCATGCGTGTAGTGCTTGATTTTTGATGACTTCTAAATTTTTGCAATAAATATATGAGTTCTTTTGACTAATGTTGAGTCCATGGATTATACGCACTTTTACCTTTCCACCATTGCTAGCCTCTTCGGTACCGTGCATTGCTCTTTCTCACCTTGAGTGTTGGTGCAAACTTTGCCGGTGCATCCAAACCCCGGGATACAATATGCTCTATCACACATAAACCTCCTTATATCTTCCTCAAAACAGCCACCATACCTACCTATTATGGCATTTCCATAGCCATTCCGAGATATATTGCCATGCAACTTTCCACCGTTCCGTTCATCATCATCATGACATATTTTACTTTTGTCATATTGCCATTGCATGATCATGTAGTTGACATCGTATTTGTGGCAAAGCCACCATGCATTACTTTTCATACATGTCACTCTTGATTCATTGCACTATCCCGGTACACCGTCGGAGGCATTCATATAGAGTCATATCTTGTTCTAGTTTCGAGTTGTAATTCATATGTTGTAATCAATGAAAGTGTGATGATCATCAATTATTAGAGCATTGCCCAAAAAGAAAAGGAAAAGAAAGGCCAAAAAAAGAAAGGCCCAAAAAAAGAAAAAAAAGAAAAAAAAGAAAAAAATAATAAAAAAAGGGCAATGTTACTATCTCTTTTTCCACACTTGTGCTTCAAAGTAGCACCTTGTTCTTCATGTAGTGAGTCTCATATATTGTGCTTCAAAGTAGCACCATGTGTCAGGACCCCGACTCAATGCCACATCGATCTAGCATGTAACACCTCATATCACTTTGCGGCCTCACGCACGGTATCCCCACGGGTGTCGCCTTACCTTTGCCCGGGACCGTTTGCGCCTTTTGGCATACGTATATGATAGTGTCGCTAGCATCCATATGATAAGGAGCCCGGCTGACATGGCTAGTCGTAAACCCAAAGTGGCACTAACTTACGAGGACAGCATACATGACCCAAAGAACGAACGTGTCGGTCATCGAAAGTGAATCCAGGCTGTAGCACTGGGCTAGCAGACTCGGTGAACCGGCTGTGGCGGGCTAACAGGACTCGGTATTCATCGCGTGACATTTCCCGAAGGGATGTACGACGAACGAAGAAGGACACATGCCGCCAACCTCGTGTTCCGGAGCAAAGTAGCAAGCTACCATGGCTCAAAGGAAACACTAGGAGACATTTCCGTAAGAGAGGCTACTAAGAATAAACAACTAGATAGTCGATCCCACACATAGCAATACACATTACACGTCGCATAACATGCAAGTATGTGCTGTACAACATGGCATCACAAAGATAACTCAACAACTCATATAGATAAAGGCTCGGAAGAGCCATCATAGCATTTATTGCAAGCAGGGGTCACAGACCCATCATACGAGCATACAAGCAGCAAGCGGAAGCATTACATGTCCGAGTACGACATCTACAAATGAAAAAGGTCAAGAGCCCGACTATCTACAACATCCGATCAAGATCGTAGCTGAGGTACAAGCTACTCGTCAAGTCCACGAGAACACTAGTAAGACCAAGTCTCCGCTGCAAAAACATAAATAAAGCACCATGAGTACAAAGGTACTCAGCAAGACTTACATCGATCCTATCATACATGCATTTGTATCAAGAGGGTAATGTGGGGTTTAGTTGCAGCAAGCCAGCTTTGACTCTGTGGCTATCCTGTTCTCGACTACGAACTTCTTTGAGGTGATATGGCGCTGCGAGTCCACTAATCACCACACAATACACTACTATGGATTCATCCCGTCTCCCTCACGAGAAGGCCACCATAGTACTCACACTTTTCTTGAGCATTTTATTGTATCCACTTCAAGTTATCTATGTACCATGTAAGCATCCAAGAAGTCCATAACCATGGACCCGCTATTCAATAGATCATGTTAACCTGCAGGGTGTACTTCTTCACACACGCTCTCGCCACTTACCGCCATGTACACGTCATGTATCTCGGCAACCTTCAAGCGGAAGCCTGGCGAGGGTGTCGGCCACGACCTGACTAACCACACAAGACTCTAGCCCAGGTTTATCGCCTATTCGGGTTCCATCCGCAAGGAGATCCGCCCGGGGTGTCGCTCACGGCCCCAAACGATGTGTGCAGGGTTCCCGAGCCCACCATCCGGGTGCCACTCGGTACACCAGGCCACGTGTGCCTAGTCTGTCCCAAGCCCACCCTGCCGGGTGCCACTTGGTAGAAAAATAGCACTACCTACAAACACCAGAAACTAGTTGCGACTCCTGGACAGAGACCAAGTTGGTTAATAAGTCGAGAGGGGTCGAGTTACCGGAACCCAATGTGTGGTAGTATCGAGTCATTGGACAACATACATAGAACTCAGTGCTTAAGGACAGTTCCAATGAGACAACCCACCATGTACTCCTACATGGCCTCTCACCGCTACCTTTACCAAATCGTGTTCACACGCTCACTCTCGAGATCGTAACATATCGTAACACTCCAATTCATTCCCAATGAACCAGACCTGACACAACTCTAAGCAATAGCAGGCATAGCATGGTAGGAACACAACATGGCTCAATCAACTCCTACACATGCTAGTGGGTTTCAACTATTTACTGTGGCAATGACAGTCATGCAGAGGAATGGGTTCAACTACCGCAAAGACAATGTAGCGGATGAATCGTTTTGGTCCTAATGCAATAACGAGAGCAGGAGCGAGAGAGTAGGATTTTATCGGAATGAACAAGGGGTTTGCTTGCTCGGTAGATCAACAAGGAGGCACCTTTGCTTCATAGACAGTACTCTGAACGGTCTCCTGAGCAAGACCTATCGAGAAGGAACAGTGCCAACAATCAATACACAAGCATATGCAACAATATGATGCATGAACATGACATGAATATGTGATGCTGTTTGAGCTAATGCAACTAGTATTCATTTGGTTTGAAGTCCATTTGAACCCTAAGCTCATATGCAATTCTAATTTAAGTCTCTTAATACGCCATAATGTGTTTCCTCATATTCAGCATGTATAAGTTAGTTTGTCATGCATGAAACTAGTACAGATGGAAAGATTGCATTTTTCTGATAATTTTTCATATATAAATTATTTCAATCTGAGCTACGGTTGAATTTCTATGAATTTTTGAAGTTTAAATCATTTTCTGGAATTTCCTGATTTATTTTAATTCCAGAAAATAGTTAATTGCGTCAGCACTGCGTCATGCTTGCGTCAGCAGGTCAACGGTGCTGACCAGGTCAAACCTGACGACCGGGTCCCACATGTCATTGGCTTACTGTTAATTGGGAGTTAATCCCGTGTTGACTGAGATTTGACCCGCTGCGGGGCCCGCGTGTCGTGGCAGTGAGGTGGCTAATTAAGGGGGGTTAGTCCTAATGATGCGCCACGCCGGTCCGCCGGAGTTTTGGCGGCGACCAACAACGCGGCGACTTCGCGGACTTGCGCTTACGAAGCGGCGGCTGGTCGCGCGGAGACCATCTCGCGAGGAGCCTGTGCTCGCGCATCCAATGGGACACGCGGAGACCGTGGGGGTGCCGGAGCTCACCGGGCGGAGCTCGGGCGGCGGCGAGTTCGCCGAGGGCGGGCGAAGGCCGCGATGCATGGGGGCGGCTGAGAGCACCGGGGCGTAGCCCGGGCTCGTCCGCATCCAGCGGAGGCGACGGGAGGGCGCTGGGTGGCCTGAGCTCGCCGGAGCAGAGCTCGCGGCGGCGGCCGGTGTTCGGGAGCGAGTGGGGATGCGGCTGCGGTGTGCGGGGGCGAGAACGGAGAAGGGGAGGAGGAGCAGCAGCTCACAGCGGTTGCAGCGGCCGTCGAAGCGGGCTCGGGGACGCGCTGACGGCGGCGTATGGTCGCCGGAGATCTTCACGGCCGCGGGTTGAAGAAGGCGGCGGCGACGGCTCCACGGGGCGTCCGGCGTCTTGTGGCTTGACGGAGAGGACGAGGGAGTCGTGGCGGAGCTCGTGGACTCCACGGAGGGGCGAGGGGACGGCAGGGAGCGCGTCGGCGGTGAGCTGCGGCGGCAGCCTTGAAGCGCTGAGGAAGGGAGAGGTCCAGGGGAGGAGGGAGAGCGAGAGAGAGTGCGAAGAGGTCGGGGTGGCTGCGTGGCGTCTCCGGGGCATCCAGACGAGGAGGGGAGAGGTCAGGCAGGCAGAGAGGGAGGTGGCGTGGCGCGGCGGAGCGCACGCGTGTCGGGCACGCGCCCATCTCCCTGCCGAGGACGAAGACGACAGAGGAGGGCGCCAGTGGGCTGGGCGGGCTGGCTGCTTTGGGCTGCACAGGAGGAGGCCTGTAAGTCTCCTTTTATTTCTGTTTTCTATTTTTCGACATTTGTTTGGTTTAAATAAAATACTAAACCATTTTATTTTCTTATGCCAATTTTTGTAGGGCTAGTGGCATTATTCCGAGCTCCTCAAAGAAGTGGCATAATTTTTGGACAACATTTTATATATATAATAATATATATCCAAAGCAAATAACTATTGCGTTAATTCCAAATGCCCAAAATAAATATTTGTGAGCTCCTAAAAATATTGGTTTGATTTTTATCTCTGTCCAATATTTTCAGAGAGCAACATGAGCATTTTCTTCGACCCTTTTGGAGCAATTTTTATCTGGGTCATTTCCATAGATGATTTCTGAGGGTTTTACAAATCCCCATTTCACATTTAAATGAAATTTAAACATGATGCACAAATGACTAGCTAGTCTAGGTCATACCAGAACTAGGGACGTGACAACTCGCCCCCACTTGAAAGAATCTCGTCCCGAGATTCGGGGGTCGACGGAAAGAAGGTGGGGTACTCCAGCCGAAGACGATCTTCTCGCCCCAAGTAGCTTCTCTCGGAATGATGAGACCATCGAACCTTGAGAAACTTGATGTTATGACGCCGAGTGACACGCTCGCTTGATCGAGAATGCGAACCGGTACTCTCGGTATGTGAGGTTATCTTGGAGATCAAGCGCTTCGTGGTCCACTCCGCGGATAGGATCCGAGAAGCAACGCCTGAGTTGAGAGACGTGGAAGACATCATGAACTCGAGAAAGATGTGGGGGTAGTTCCAATTGGTAGGCAACCTCTCCTCGTTTAGCGAGAATGCGAAAAGGACCAATGTAACGAGGAGCCAACTTGCCCTTGATACCGAATCGATGGGTACCCTTCAAAGGAGTAACCCGAAGGTAAGCTTTGTCGCCAACTTCATAAGTCATATCCTTATGATGACGATCATACTGGCTTTTCTGACGAGACTGGGCTGTTTTCAAATTCTCACGAATGATGCGAACTTGCTCTTCTGCCTCCTGGATCATGTCCGGTCCAAAGAATTGTCTTTCACCGGTTTCTGACCAGTTCAAAGGTGTTCGACATCTTCGTCCATAGAGAATCTCAAAAGGAGCTTTCTTGAGACTGGATTGATAGCTATTGTTATAAGCAAACTCGGCAAAAGGAAGACATTTCTCCCAATCCATACCGAATGAGATAACGCAAGCTCTAAGCATGTCTTCGAGAATTTGGTTGACCTTTCCACCGACCACTTTCGACCGAGGGTGGAAAGCGGCATCAAGGAAAGATGGGTTCCCATGGCAGATTGGAAACTCTCCCGAAGTGAGAAGTGAAAAGACCGCCACGGTCTGAGTTAATCTCTAGTGGAACACCATGAAGTGATACTATTCGAGAAATATATAAGTCAGCGAGCTGACTAGCGGTGATACTCTCTCGAACAGGTAGGAAGTGCGCCACTTTGGATAGACGATCAATGACTACGAAGATAGAATTATTCCCTTTCTTGGTCCTGGGAAAGCCGGTGATGAAGTCCATACCAACTTTATCCCATTTCCATTCGGGAATAGCTAAAGGTCAAGGGTGCCAAGAGGGTCTTTGATGCTCGCTTAACGCAACGACAAACGCCACATTTAGCAATAAACTCAGCGATTTCTCTCTTCATCCTAGTCCACCAGAACCTCTGGCGTAGGTCCTGATACATCTTAGTACTACCGGGATGAATCGTGAGAGGAGATTCATGCGCCTCCTTAAGAATCAGTTGTCGAAGATGTCGCTTCTTAGGGACCACCAGCGGTTCCCAAAGAAAACGACACTCGATCATCTATAGAGAAACTACCAGCAATACCCTTGGCAATGTTTCTCTTGATCCGGTAATCCCGTATCATGCTTCGGGCTTCTATGATATGATCTACAAGAGTAGGTTTCGCCACCAAGGTAGAAAGGAACCGTGAGGAGCAATGTGAAGATTAAGCTTACAGAATTCCTCATGGAGAAGTGGTTGACCCTGCTGCAACATGAGATTGTTGCAATAGGATTTACGGCTTAGAGCATCAACCATGACATTAGTTTTGCCTGGAGTGTAGGTAATCCCTAGATCATAATCTGTGATTAACTCCAGCCAACGTCTTTGCCTAAGGTTCAAATCTGGTTGGGTGAAGATATACTTGAGACTCTGGTGATCGGTGTAGATCTCGCAACATTTACCAAGGAGGTAATGTCGCCAGGTCTTGAGTGCATAGACTACGGCTGCAAGCTCTAGATCATGTGTAGGATAATTATCCTCATGTGGATGCAACTGTCGAGATGCATAGGCAATCACATGACGATCCTGCATAAGAACGCAACCTAGTCCCCGTCGTGAGGCGCCGCAGAGATAACAAAGTCTTTAGTGAAACCGGTGGCACAAGTATGGGAGCAGAAGTCAGCGTCTTTTCGGTTCTGAAAACTGTACTCACATCTGTGGGGACCACTCGAACTTTTTATCTTTCTTGAGAAGTTCCGTGAGGGGTTTGGCTACTTTGGAGAAGTTTTCAACAAAGCGGCGACAATAGCTGGCTAGACCAAGGAAACTCCTAACTTGTTTAACGGTTTCAGGTGGAGTCCAATCGAGAACGGCCTTAACTCTCTCGGGGTTGACAGCAATGCCCTTACCAGAGATTACATGGCCTAGGTAGGTCACTTCTGGCAACCAGAATTCACACTTGGAGAACTTGGCATAAAGGCGGTGCTCTCTGAGTTTTTCTAATACAAGTCTAAGATGTTCGGCATGCTCTTCCTCGTTCTTCGAGTAAATAAGAATATCATCGAGGTAAACCACGACGAATTTATCTAAGTACTCCATGAAGATCGAGTTCATCAAGCGGGAGAATGTTGCTGGAGCGTTGGTTAGACCAAAGGACATGACGGTGTACTCGTACTGACCATAACGAGTGACAAAGGCTGTCTTGGGGATGTCCCCGTTTCTGATCTTGATTTGGTGGTAACCTAACCTCAAATCCATCTTGGAGAAGACTGGGGATCCAGCGAGCTGATCATATAGGTCGTTGATCCTGGGGAGCGGATATTTGTTCTTTATCGTGACCAAATTAACGGGACGATAATCTAAAACCATCCGGTCCGTACCATCCTTCTTCTTGACGAAGAGGACGGGGCAAGCCCAAGGAGAAGAACTAGGACGGATGAAACCCTTTTGCAAGGACTCATCAAGTTGTTTCTTAAGCTCGGCTAGTTCTAAGGGTGCCATCTTGTAAGGTCTCCTAGAAATTGGAGCGGTTCTGGGATAAGATCTATGATTTAACTCTACATCTCTCGCTGTGGAACACCTGGCAGTTCCTCTGGAAAGACATCCGGAAAGTCACGGACTACCGGGATATCTTCAAGGTCTGGAAGAGGGCTGGCATTAAGTGAATAGAGCTGACGCTTTGCAACTCTGGTGGAGACAGTGACTATCTTGCCAGATGGGTGTGTAAGCTGAACGGACCTGGTGTAACAATCAATCTTGGCATGATGAGCTGTCATCCAGTCCATACCCAAGATGATGTTAATATCTGAGGACTTGAGGGCTACAAGTGATGCAAGGAATACGAGTCTATCAACAAGGATTTCATTACCATAGCTGATTCTAGTGGTTTGCCATCTAGACCCTGGGGTTTGAATTTCAAGAGGAGTTGGCATATCACAAAATGACATGTCGTGCAAACGAGCATAGCCTTCAGAAATGAAAGAATGAGATGCTCCAAAGATGTCGATGTAACCGATCTTTGGATGACAATTGACAAGGAGTGTACCAAGAACAACATCCGGGTCATCATGAGCGTCTTTAGCTGAGACGCGATGCACACGTCCACGTTCAGTGGGGGCTGACTTGACACTGATCATCTTGCGTGATGGCTTACCACGGCCAACAGACTTCTCAGGCGGGGGTGGAGCATAACTAGTCTGAGAGCAGTCACGTGCATAGTGTCCTGGCTTCCCGCATGTGAAGCAAGTCCCTGAAGTTGGATGTGGACCCGCATTAACAAGCGGTCTACTAGTAGGCCTGGGTGGAACATACGACTGAGCTGGGGGATGGACCACATGAGATGGCCTTGGTGAATATCCGGGAGGAAGAGCGGAGTTCGGAACCCAGATCCGACGCTTCTGAGAACCAGAACCGGGAGAAGATCCCAAATCACGGGTGTGCTTATGAGACTCCTCGTAAGTGAGCTGAGCTGTCTCTGCATTAGTTGCCTTGTTCACAAGAGCTTGGAATGTATCACAATGATGCAAGTGGAGATCACGACGCAACTTGGGGTTGAGACCCTTCCGGAACCTAGCCTGCTTCTTAGCGTCCGTGGACACCTCTTCTGTGGCATAACGGGCGAGGTTCTCAAACTCTCTGCTGTAAGCATCAACAGCCATCTTACTCTGGGTGAAACTACAGAACTCTTCTCTCTTGCGATCGATGAGGGCCTGAGGAATGTGATGCTCGCGAAAAGCCTCAGTGAAATCCCTCCAGGTAGGAATCTGGCCAGCTGGAAGCATAGCCTCATAGTTCTGCCACCAAAGACTAGCAGGACCTTCCAAGTGGTATGTGGCATAGGTGACCTTGTCATCTTCAGCTACGTTCGCAGAACGGAGCTTGTGTGTGATACTACGGAGCCAGTCATCTGCATCGAGTGGCTCAATGGAATGATGAAAGGTAGGTGGGTGCAAGCGAATAAAGTCATGAATGGTCACAGATCCTTTGAACTGATGTGCGGTGTTCTCCTCGATACGTGCCAACAAGCGGTTAGACTCACGCTTGTTTCTCTCCATCTCTAACATGAACTCTGCCAACGAAGGCTGGTCGGGAGGATCCTCATCCCTACCATCTCCGTGGTTCTGGCTATGAGCAATAGAACTTCGCTTAGCTGATGACATCCTGAGAACGAAACCAAAGGCGGAATCAGCATCAACTATGGGCTATAGAATGTAGGACAAGGAAATTAGTATCTCTCGAACTCCTAGGGCAATTCCGGCAGCATAACGGCAGTAAAATGCTCAGAATGAGACATCCTGCCAAAAATGGGGTAGTAACATACTCTACATCTTCACTCAAGGTTCCGAGATCATACTAAACAGACTACACCGGAAGTACTCAAAAACTGGAATATGACTCTGACCAACCAATCCTATGGAACTACGGAGTAGTAACACGTGATCCTGATAGACGGAAGAGAAGCCTAGTTCCTTAACCCCGTATGAAAGATAGGATGACTCAGATCAGAAGGCCATGAGGTATAAGGAGTAAAAAGAGCCTTACGTTCCTTCCCACAATCAATTCCCTTACATAACTAAAGAATTTCTAGACTCAACTTCACCAGTTTGGCTTGGTAATCCTCTGAGCAATCGAGCTCGATACCAAAGCGATCGGGACCCGACTCAATGCCACATCAATCTAGCATGTAACACCTCATATCACTTTGCGGCCTCACGCACGGTATCCCCACGGTGTCGCCTTACCTTTGCCGGGACCGTTTGCGCTTTTGGCACACGATATGATAGTGTCGCTAGCATCCATATGATAAGGAGCCCGGCTGACATGGCTAGTCGTAAACCCAAAGTGGCACTAACTTACGAGGACAGGCATACATGACCCAAAGAACGAACGTGTCGGTCATCATTAGTGAATCCAGTGCTGTAGCACTGGGCTAGCAGACTCGTGAACCGGCTGTAGCGGCTAACAGACTCGGTATTCATCGCGTGACATTTCCCGGGATGCATACGAGAACGAAGAAGGACACATGCCGCCAACCTCGTGTTCAAGCAAGAGCAAGCTACCATGGCTCAATGGAAGCACTAGGAGACATTTCCGTAAGAGAGGCTACTAAGAATAAACAACTAGATAGTCGATCCCACACATAGCAATACACATTACACGTCGCATAACATGCAAGTATGTGCTGTACAACATGGCATCACAAAGATAACTCAACAACTCATATAGATAAAGGCTCGGAAGAGCCATCATAGCATTTATTGCAAACAGGGTCACAGACCCATCATACAGAGCATACAAGCAGCAAGCGGAAGCATTACATGTCCGAGTACAGCATCTACAAATGAAAAAGGTCAAGAGCCCGACTATCTACAACATCCGATCAAGATCGTAGCTGAGGTACAAGCTACTCGTCAAGTCCACGAGAACACTAGTAAGACCAAGTCTCCGCTGCAAAAACATAAATAAAGCACCATGAGTACAAAGGTACTCAAAGAAGACTTACATCGATCCTATCATACATGCATTTGTATCAAGAGGGTAATGTGGGGTTTAGTTGCAGCAAGCCAGCTTTGACTCGTGGCTATCTGTTCTCGACTACGAGAACTTCTTTGAGGTGATATGGCGCACACGAGTCCACTAATCACCACACAATACACTACTATGGATTCATCCCCGTCTCCCTACGAGAAGGCCATCCATAGTACTCACACTTTTCTTGAGCATTTTATTGTATCCACTTCAAGTTATCTATGTACCATGTAATCATCCAAGAAGTCCATAACCATGACCCGGCTATTGAATTGATCATGTTAACCTGCAGGGTGTACTTCTTCACCTGCGCTCTCGCCACTTACCGCCATGTACACGCATGTATCTCGGCAACCTTCAAGCGGAAGCTTTGGCGAGGGTGTCGGCCACGACCGACTAACCACACAAGACTCTAGCCCAGGTTTATCGCCTATTCGGTTCCATCCGCAAGGAGATCCGGTCGGGTGTCGCCACGGCCCCAAACGATGTGTGCAGGGTTCCCGAGCCCACCATCCGGTGCCACTCGGTACACCAGGCCACGTGTGTTTAGTCTGTCTAAGCCCACCCTGCGGGTGCCACTTGGTAGAAAAATAGCACTACCTACAAACACCGAAACTAGTTGCGACTCGGACAGAGACCAAGTTGGTTAATAAGTCGAGAGGGTCGAGTTACGGAACCCAATGTGTGGTAGTATCGAGTCATTGGACAACATACATAGAACTCGATTGCTTAAGGACGGTTCCAAAGAGACAACCCACCATGTACTCCTACATGGCCTCTCACCGCTACCTTTACCAAATCGTGTTCACACGCTCACTCTCGAGATCGTAACATATCGTAACACTCCAATTCATTCCCAATGAACCGCACTGACACAACTCTAACCAATAGCAGGCATAGCATGGTAGGAACACAACATGGCTCAATCAACTCCTACACATGCTAGTGGGTTTCAACTATTTATCGTGGCAATGACAGTCATGCAGAGGAATGGGTTCAACTCTTCGCAGACAATGTAGCAGATGAATCGTTGTTGTCCTAATGCAATAACCGAGAGCAGGAGCGAGAGAGTAGGATTTTATCGGAATGAACAAGGGGGTTTGCTTGCCTGGTATATCAACAAGGGAGGCACTGCTTCATAGACAGGTACTCTGGAACGGTCTCCGGAGCAAGACCTATCGAGAAGGAACGGTGCTAACAATCAATACACACGCATATGCAACAATATGATGCATGAACATGGCATGAAGATGTGATGCTGTTTGAGCTAATGCAACTAGTATTCATTTGGTTTGAAGTCCATTTGAACCCTAAGCTCATATGCAATTCTAATTTAAGTCTCTTAATATGCCATAATGTGTTTCCTCATATTCAGCATGTATAAGTTGGTTTGTCATGCATGAAACTAGTACAGATGGAAAGATTGCATTTTTCTGATAATTTTTCATATATAAATTATTTCAATCTGAGCTACGGTTGAATTTCTATGAATTTTTGAAGTTTAAATCATTTTCTGGAATTTCCTGATTTATTTTAATTCCAGAAAATAGTTAATTGCGTCAGCACTGCGTCATGCTTGCGTCAGCAGGTCAACGGTGCTGACCAGGTCAAACCTGACGACCGGGTCCCACATGTCATTGGCTTACTGTTAACTGGGAGTTAATCCCGTGTTGACTGAGATTTGACCCGCTGCGGGGCCCGCGTGTCAGTGGCAGTGAGGTGGCTAATTAATGGGGGGTTAGTCCTAATGACGCGCCACGTCGGTCCGCCAGAGTTTTGGCCGGCGGCGACCAACAACGCGGCGGCGACTCGCCGGACTTGCGCTACGAGCGGCGGCTGGTCGCGCGGAGACCATCTGCGAGGAGCCCAGGCTCGCGCGCATCCAATGGGACACGCGGGAGACCGTGGGGGTGCCGGAGCTCACCGGAGCGGAGCTCGGGGCGGCGGCCGGAGTTCGGCCGAGGGCGGGCGTAGCGCTGCGATGCATGGGGGCGGCGGCTGAGAGCACCGGGGCGTAGCCCGGGCTCGTCCGCATCCAGCGGAGGTGACGGGAGGGCGCTGGGTGGCCTGAGCTCGCCGGAGCAGAGCTCGCGGCGGCGGCCGGTGTTCGGGAGCGAGTGGGGATGCAGCTGCGGTGTGCGGGGGCGAGAACGGAGAAGGGGAGGAGGAGCAGCAGCTCACAGCGGTTGCAGTGGCCGTCGAAGCGGGCTCGGGACGCCTTGGGCGGCGCGTATGGTCGCCGGAGATCTTCACGGCCAGCAGGTTGAAGAAGGCGGCGGCGACGGCTCCACGGGCGCCCGGCGTCTTGTGGCTTGCGGAGAGGACGAGGGAGTCGTGGCGAGCTCGTGGACTCCACGGAGGGGCGAGGGGACGGCAGGGAGCGCGTCGGCGGTGAGCTGCGGCGGCGGCAGCGCTTCGGGCGCGGGGAAGGGAGAGGTCCAGGGGAGGAGGGAGAGCGAGAGAGAGTGCGAGAGAGGTCGGGGTGGCTGCGTGGCGTCTCCGGGGCATCCAGACAAGGAGGGGAGAGGGCAGGCAGGCAGAGAGGGAGGTGGCGTGGCGCGGCGGAGCGCACGCGCGTCGGGCACGCGCCCATCTCCCTGTCGAGGACGAAGACGACAGAGGAGGGCGCCAGGTGGGCTGGGCCGGGCTGGCTGCTGCTGGGCTGCACAGGGAGGAGGCCCAGGTAAGTCTCCCTTTTTATTTCTGTTTTCTATTTTTCTGACATTTGTTTGGTTTAAATAAAATACTAAACCATTTTATTTTCTTATGCCAATTTTTGTAGGGGCTAGTGGCATTATTCCAGAGCTCCTCAGCAAGTGGCATAGTTTTTGGACAACATTATATATATATAATAATATATATCCAAAGCAAATAACTATTGCATTAATTCCAAATGCCCAAAATAAATATTTGTGAGCTCCTAAAAATATTGGTTTGATTTTTATCTCTGTCCAATATTTTCAGAGAGCAACATGAGCATTTTCTTGGACCCTTTTGGAGCAATTTTTATCTGGGTCATTTCCATAGATGATTTCTGAGGGTTTTACAAATCCCCATTTCACATTTAAATGAAATTTAAACATGATGCACAAATGACTAGCTAGTCTAGGTCATACCAGAACTAGAGACGTGACACCATGTTTTTCATATAGTGAGTCTCATAGGTTGTCTTTTTTATGCTAGTGGGAATTTTTCATTATAGAACTTGGCCTGTATATTCCTACGATGGGCTTCCTCAAATGCCCTAGGTCTTCGTGAGCAAGCAAGTTGGATACACACCCACTAGTTTCTTTTTGTTGAGCATTCATTTATAGCTCTAGTGCATCCGTTGCATGGCAATCCCTACTCCTCATGTTGACATCAATTGATGGGCATCCCCATAGCCCGTTGATTATCCTTGTCAATGTGAGACTTTCTCCTTTTTTGTCTTCTCCACACAATCCCTATCATCATATTCTATTCCACCCATAGTGCTATATCCATGGCTCACGCTCATGTATTGCATGAAGATTGAAAAAGTTTGAGATTATTTAAGTATGAAACAATTGCTTGGCTTGTCTTCGGGGGTATATAAGTTGGGAACATCTTTGTGTGACGAAAATGAAGAATAGCCTAACTATATGATTTTGTAGGGATGAACTTTCTTTTGCCATGTTATTTTGAGAAGACATGATTACTTTGATTAGTATGCTTGAAGTGTTACTATTTCTTTTATCAATATGAACTTTTATTTTGAATCATTTGGATCTGAACATTCATGCCACAATAAAGAAAATTACATTAGAATTATGCTAGGTAGCATTCCACATCAAAAATTCTCTTTTTATCATTTACCTACTCGAGGACGAGCAGGAATTAAGCTTGGGGATGCTTGATACGTCTCCAATGTATCTATAATTTTTGATTGTTCCATGCTATTATATTACCCCTTTTGGATGTTTATGGGCTTTATTTTACACATTTATATCATTTTTGGGACTAACCTACTAACCGGAGGCCCAGCCCGTATTGCTGTTTTTTTTTGCCTATTTCGGTATTTCGAAGAAAAGGAACATCAAACGGAGTCCAAACGGAAAGAAACCTTCGGGAGCGTGATTTTTGGAACGAACGTGATCCAGAGGACTTGGAGTGCAAGTCAAGAAGTAGCCGAGGCCTCCACGAGATAGGAGGGCTCCCCCTATAGGGCGCGCCCCCTGTCTCGTGGGCCCCTCGGGCAGCCACCGACGTACTTCTTCCTCCTATATAAGCCTACGTACCCCAAAAACATCCAGGGAGCCAACGAAACACAATTTCCACTGGCGTAACCTTCTGTATACGCGAGATCTCACCTTGGAGCCTTCACCAACTCTCACGGAGGGGGAATCGACCATGGAGGGCTTCTACATCAACACCATAGCCCCTCCGATGAGTTGTGAGTAGTTTACCACAGACCTACGGGTCCATAGTTATTAGCTAGATGGCTTGTTCTCTCTTTTTGGATCTCAATACAATGTTCTCCCCCTCTCTTGTGGAGATCTATTCGATGTAAACTCTTTTTGCGGTGTGTTTGTCGAGATCCGATGAATTGTGGGTTTATGATCAAGTTTATCTATGAATAATATTTGAATCTACTCTGAATTCTTTTTTGTATGATTGAGTTATCTTTGCAAGTCTCTTCGAATTATCAGTTTGGTTTGGCCTACTAGATTGATCTTTATTGCCATGGGAGAAGTGCTTAGCTTTGGGTTCAATCTTGCGGTGTCCTTACCCAGTGACAGCAGGGGCTGCAAGGCACGTATTGTATTGTTGCCATCGAGGATAAAAAGATGGGGTTTATATCATATTGCTTGAGTTTGTCCCTCTACATCATGTCATCTTGCTTAAGGCGTTACTCTGTTCTTATGAACTTAATACTCTAGATGCAGGCAGGAGTTGGTCGATGTGTGGAGTAATAGTACTAGATGTAGGCAGGAGTCGGTCTACTTGTCACGGACGTGATGCCTATATACATGATCATTCCTAGATAATCTCATAATTATTCTCTATTCTATCAATTGCTCGACAGTAATTTGTTCACCCACCGTAATACTTATGCTATCTTGAGAGAAGCCACTAGTGAAACCTATGGCCCCCGGGTCTATATCTTATCATATTTGCTTCCAATCTACTTTTATTTGCATCTTTACTTTTTGCATCTATATTATAAAATACAACAAATATTATTTATCTTATCATACTATCTCTATTAGATCTCACTTTCGCAAGTGGCCATGAAGGGATTGACAACCCCTTTATTGCGTTGGTTGCGAGTTCTTTGTTTGTTTGTGTATGTGCATTAGACTTTTGAGGAGCCTCCTACTGGATTGATACCTTGGTTCTCAAAAACTGAGGGAAATACTTACACTACTATTGTTGCATCACCCTTTCCTCTTCAAGGAAAACCAACGCAAGATCAAGACGTAGCAATGCCAGACCGGGCTAAGAAACGCTGGATCATAATTTGATTATGTGCTAAACAACTGATAGTTGAAAGCTTGTGCCGGGTTAAGAAACACCAGACTGATGAAATGGCTTATAGTCAGGCCGGGTCAGTAGACGCCGGTTTAACTCAAAACCTTATCAAAGGAGCGAAAACTTCAAAAAAAATCAAATAAAATTTGTAGTCGAGGCATTTCAAGGGTTGCCAGGGCCAAATGCGATTCTTTTCATGGGCTGCCAGGCCACTGAGGTGAACCATTTGACAAAGCCTTTTAAGATGGGCCTCCAATTAACCAATTGTCGTTATAACTTCGACAAGTTCAGGGTCTATATAAGATTGACTTGTCAAACGTTCGGCGGGTCATACCAGGATTACCTAGACAGGAGTGGCTTACTTGATGAAGGCAAGTTAACCCGGGGTTTTAGGTGAATACACCAGGCTTCCAAGCCGTGGCTTGATAGCCTATTACAAGGTTCCTTTCAAACTCTTTGTTGCTTTGCACAAAGAGCCCCCAAGTAACTTTGTGAGCTATGCTCAATGGGTGCCTATGTTTGAGTCGTGCTTTAGCAACAATACTCTCTTTGGCCCCTTGGGTGTGAAGCTCCCAAGCTTTGTTGTGGCATGATAGCCGGTTTAATGGACAAATAGGAAATCGCTTTATAAGCAGAAGCCCCCTTGTAACCAAGAAATATTGGAAAAAATGGCAGAGGCCCTGCTTGTAGCAAGGATGTCGGTTTATTATATTGATCATAATATATACGTTGTCAAAATATGTACATAATGGGAGCCTATGGCTCAGGTGTAGTAAAGCCGTAGATGAGCGATATTCCACAGCCGACGGGTCTCCTCCTTTGATTTGCTTGAGTCTTTGTGCTCTCGAACATCGATGAGGTAGTATGATACGTTGTGCAGATTCTTGCTGACCACAAAGGGCCCTTCCCAAGGTGGGGATAACTTGTGCATACCGGTCTGATCCTGGATGAGCCGGAGCACTAAATCGCCTTCTTGAAAGGTTCTTGTTTTAACCCGGCGGCTGAGATAACGCCGCAGGTCTTGCTGATAAACCGCCAAATGAGCCAACGCCATGTCCCGTTTTTCATCTAACAAGTCCAGTGCTTCTTGACGTGCTTGCTCGTTGTCCACTTCAACATAATTGGCAACCCGGGGCGAGTCATGATGAATATCACTTGGGAGTACCGCCTCTGCCCCATAAACCATGAAGAAAGGTGTATAACCCGTAGATCGATTTTGGGTGGTGTTTATGCTCCATAACACAGATGGTAATTCCTCCACCCAACAAACCGGCATCCTCTTCAAAGGAACCATAAGCCGGGGCTTGATACCCTTCAAGATTTCCTGATTAGCCCTCTCAGCTTGACCGTTAGACTGGGGGTGAGCCACGGACGACACATCAAGAGGATGTGCTCTCATTGATAAAAGTCCTCCATCTCACCTTTGGAGAGGTTTGTGCCATTATCTGTGATGATGCCGTGTTGAAAACCAAAGCGGAATATCACCTTCGTGATGAGTTGAACCGCCGTGGCTGCGTCACACTTGCTTACTGGCTACGCTTCAACCCATTTAGTAAATTTGTCAACCGCCACCAACAGGCGGGTCTTCTTATCTTTGGATCGCTTGAAGGGCCCTACCATATCAATCCCCCAAGTAGCAAATGGCCAAGTGATTGGAATCATTCGTAGCTCCTGAGCCGGAACATGACCACGTCGTGAGAATTTCTGACAACCGTCACACCGCCTCACCAAGTCCTCAGCATCAGCATGAGCTGTCAGCCAATAGAAGCCATGACGAAAAGCTTTAGCAACCAAGGATTTTGAACCGGCGTGATGACCACAGTCTCCTTCGTGGATCTCATGTAGAATCTCATGGCCTTCTTCAGGAGAAACACAGCGCTGGAACACACCAGAGACACTGCAATGGTGTAACTCGCCGTTGTGAATAACCATGGACTTGGATCGCCGGATTATCTGCCTGGCCAAAACTGCATCTTCTGGCAACTCGCCCCAGTTCATATACGCCAAATATGGAACCGTCCAATCCAGAATAATGTGTAAAGAGGCCACCAATTGTGCCTCCAGATAAGGAATAGCGAGGTCCTCCTCTGTAGGCAACTGAACCGACGGGTTGTGCAAAACATCCAGAAAGGTATTGGGCGGCACCGGTTTACGCTGAGATCCCAACCGGCTTAAAGCATCTGCTGCCTCATTTTTGCGCCGATCAATGTGCTCCACTTGATAACCTTTGAAGTGACCAGCGACAATATCCACCTCTCGTCGGTAAGCCGCCATGAGTGGATCCTTGGAATCCCAAGTACCTGAAACTTGCTGCGCCACCAGATCGGAGTCTCCAAAGTATCGTACCCAGCTTAAGTTCATTTCCTTAGCCACTCGAAGACCATGGAGTAAGGCCTCGTACTCAGCTGCATTGTTAGTACAAGGAAACATTAAGCAAAGAACATAACAAATTTTATCACCTCGAGGGGAAGTAAGGACAACTCCAGCCCACGAGACCTCCAATTGTCTGGACCCATCAAAGTGGATAGTCCAGTATGTGATGTCCTGTTTGTCTTCCAGTGCCTACAACTCTGTCCAGTCAGATGAAATCCACAAGGGCCTGGGACTTGATAGTTGTTCGAGGCATATATTTCAAACCGTGTGGTCCAAGCTCAATAGCCCACTTAGCAACCTGGCCAGTTGCCTCCCTGTTCTGGATTATATCCCCTAAAGGAGCGGAACTGACCACTGTGATGGGATGGCCTTGAAAGTACTGTTTAAGCTTCCGACTTGCCATGAAAACCCCACACACCAGCTTCTGCTAATGCGGATATCTTTGCTTTGACTCAATGAGCACTTCGCTGATATAATAAACCGGCCTTTGAATCGGGTATTCCTTCCCAGCCTCCTTGCGCTCCACCACAATAGCTACGCTGACAGCCCGGGCATTAGCAGCCACGTATAAAAATAGTGGCTCCTTATCAACCGGAGCAGCAAGAATCGGTGGTTCAGCCAACTGTTTCTTTAAGTCCTCAAACATCGCATCAGCAGCATAATTCCAGACAAAATTGTTTGTCTTCTTCAACATCTGATACAGAGGGATCGCCTTCTCTCCCAACCTGCTAATAAAATGGCTCAAAGCCGCAATACGACCCGCTAGATGTTGAACATCATTGATACACGCCGGTTTAGCGAGAGACGTAATAGCTTTAATCTTTTCCGAATTAGCCTCAATGCCCCTGTTAGATACCAGAAAACTTAAGAGCTTGCCTGCCGGAACACCGAAGACGCACTTGTCCGGATTTAGCATCATCTTATAAAACCGAAGATTGCCAAAGGTCTCCTTCAGGTCATCTATCAATGTCTCCTTTTTCCTGGATTTTAACACAATATCATCCACATAAGCATGAACATTGCGCCCAATCTGACTATGAAGACAATTCTGCACACATCGCTGATAAGTTGCCTGGGCACTCTTGAGCCAAAAGGGCATAGACACATAACAGAAGGCTCCAAAGGGAGTGATGAAAGTTGTCTTCTCCTGGTCCTTAACTGCCATCTTGATTTGATGATAACCAGAATAAGCATCCAAGAAACTCAAACGCTCATAAGCCGTCGTAGCATCAATGATTTGATCAATACGAGGGAGAGCAAAAGGATCAGCCGGACAAGCCTTGTTTAAGTCCGTGTAATCCACACACATTCTCCAAGTGCCATTCTTCTTAAGCACTAGCACTGGATTGGCCAGCCACTCTGGATGAAAAACTTCAATTATAAACCCTGCTACTAAGAGCCGGCCAACTTCCTCACCAATGGCCTTACGCCTCTCCTTGTTCAAGCGGCGAAGAAACTGTTTGACCGGTTTGAACTTCGGATCAATATTAAGAGTGTGCTTAGCGAGTTCCCTCGGTACACCTGGCATGTCATAAGGTTTCCATGCAAAGATGTCCCGGTTCTCACGGATGAACTCGATGAGCGCGCTTTCCTATTTTGGATCCAAGTTGACGCTGATGCTGAACTGCTTGGATGAATCGCTAGGAAAAAAAATCAACCAATTTAGTCTCATCAGCCGATTTGAACTTCAAAGCCGGATCATGCTCTGTAGTGGGCTTCTTCAGAGAAGTCATATCTGCCGAATCAACATTGTCCTTATAGAACTTCAACTCCTTCGTTGCACAAACCGACTCAGCATAAGCCGCATCACCTTCCTCGCACTCCAGAGCAATCTTGCGGATACCATGAACCGTGATGGTACCCTTATGACCCGGCATCTTGAGCTGCAGATCAACATAACACGGCCTTGCCATGAATTTAGCATAAATCGGCCGTCCAAACAGGGCATGGTACGGACTTCTGATTTTAACCACTTCAAAGGTCACTGTCTCGGATCTTGAATCACGATCATCTCCAACAACCACCTCCAGAGCTATCTTACCGACCGGGTAATCCGATTTACCAGGCACCACACCGTGAAAAACGGTGTTTGACGGTTTAAGATTCTTATCTGTTAACCCCATACGTCGGAAAGTTTCATAATATAAGATATTGATACTGCTCCCTCCATCCATGAGTACTTTGGTGAACTTATAGCCTCCAACCTGTGGTGCAACCACCAAAGCTAGATGGCCAGGATTATCAACCCGGGGCGGATGATCCTCCCGACTCCAAATAATAGGCTGTTCAGACCAGCGCGGATAACGTGGTACTGCCCGTTCAACAGAGTTTACTGCCCTTTTATGGAGCTTCTGATCGCGCTTGCACAGACTAGTAGTGAAGACATGGTACTGTCCACCATTTAACTGCTTCGGGTTGCTCTGATAACCCGACTGCTGCTGATTCCCCTGATTACTCTGCTGATTGTGACCACCTTGGTTATTCTAGTTGCCCTAATTATTCTGAAATCCTGAGTTTGAACCGCCACCGCCATAACCTAGCCCGTGAGACCCTAGACCTGAACCGCCAGACGGACCCTGATCGTAACGGAAGAGATCAGAGTTTTTGAATTCCTTCATAATAAAGCAATCCTTCGAGAGGTGCGTGGCTGGAACCTCCTTCGTCCCATGCTTTGGGCAGGGATGGTTTAACAGGCACTCCAAATTCATGCCTCCACCGCGCTGGGGCCGTTTACCCTTACGACGCTGCACATTGCCCTGCATATTGGTGTTAGCCACAAAATCCGAATTGTCCGCTTTACGCTTAACATTTTTCCCATGGCCCGCCTGGTTATGCTGCTGTCCCTTTGTACTGCCGTTCTTCTTTCCCTTCTCTGGCTTCTCTTCGTCAGAATCGGGATTGTGGCACCCCGGCTCAGAGAAAACCGGAACGCCCCACATTCCAGCCCAGAGATCGAGATGAAGTCTTCTGGAATACGTCACTGCTTAGCATAGAAGAAACCAGATCTTTATTATTACACGAATATGAATACAAAGGTCTCCGATATTACAATGAATAACATTGGTACGATGACACTACGCCATCCTCAGTTGCTCTATGCACGCAGGCGAACAACTCGAAGAAGCGGAATAACTCTAGCAGCGAAACAACGATGACGGTGGTGAACTCCACTCCGCAGGGACTCTGGCTGGAACGCTTATCATAGCTCGCATGAACGGAAACCACGACAAGCAAGCAATCAAGTCCGGCATGACCTGGAAGCTGGCATGACACGCCAGGTCAGTACATTGAATGTACTTGCAATCTCACAAAAACCAGAAGCATTCAAGACAAACAACAGCATGGCAATTACAGGTTAAACATGAATTATCATGAGATCATCAGAGTAACATGGCATGATCAACATAAACATGATACAGCCAACACAACATGAACATATTAATTCGACAATACTAGCATGCAACATGATGACACTATATGCACCACTTATTCTGCTCGGGTTACCTCGTAACCAACACATGCATCACTTACCAACCTCGGACATCACACGATCATCTCAGGATCAAATCAAGCTTGGTATGAACAATACCGTAGTAATCAGTAAATGACTACAAGGAGCTTGATCTTTACCCACAACTCTCGTACAACATCATGAATATACAACAACTCAATATCCTCGATACCTCCGTGATCCTTACGGCGATCACAACCACGACCAACACTTGGTCTAAACCGTGATCCTTACAGCGATCACAACCCGACCACTAAATGCCCCGTGATCCTTACGATGATCACAACCCCACGACTAAATGGCCCGTGATCCTTACGGCGATCACAAACCGACCACTAAATGGCCCGTGATCCTTAAGGCGATCACAACCAACTTATCTCATTGTCATTAAGCACGTTATTCTTATTACTATTGACTCATGGTGTGACCTACTTTCGAACTGGGCCCTTATCCATGGGCACGGCTATCGATAGATTTAATATACACTCTGCAGAGGTTAGTACACTGTACCCACACTACGAAACCCATGGCCTCGCACTCCCATTCGGGTGGACCAACGGCGTTCCGACAAAACCGTCCTACTGCCATGACACTCTCCCGGCCACTCCGACTCACTCCCCACTGGGCTAAGTCATGGGTGGCCCCGTGTCTACCTCAAGACACAACGACCATCGTCGTGGCCCGTCCCGCACGGGTACACGGATCCAAAACTCAAACAACTCAACAACGGGCACACAAGGTTATGTCTGCTTACCGGGCCGGGGTATGATACGTCCATTTTGCATCATGCTTTTATATCGATATTTATCGCATTATGGGCTGTTATTTCACGATATGTCACAATACTTATGGCTATTCTCTCTTATTTTACAAGGTTTACCATGAAGAGGGGGAATGCCGGTAGCTGGAATTCTGGCTAGAAAAGGAGCAAATATTGGAGACCTATTCTGCGCAACTCCAAAAGTCCTGAAACTCCACGGAATATCTTAAAATAAATAAAGAAAAATCGTCGCCAAAGATGAAGGCCAGGCGGCCCACACCCTGCTCACGAGGGTGGGGGCGCGCCCCTCCCCCTGGGCACGCCGCCCTACCTCGTGGGCCCCCTCGTGGCTCTCCGACGCCCATCTTCTCCTATATGAAGTCTTTTGATGAGAAAAAAAATAAGCAACCTTTCGGGACGAGACTCCGCCGCCACGAGGCGGAACCTTGGCGGACCCAATCTAGGGCTCCGGCAGAGCTGTTCTGCCGGGGACACTTCCCTCCGGGAGGGGGAAATCATCACCATCGTCATCACCAACGCTCCTCTCATCGGGAGCGGGCAATCTCCATCAACATCTTCACCAGCACCATCTCATCTCCAAACCCTAGTACATCTCTTGTATCCAATTCTTGTCTCCAAGTCCGGGATTGGTGCTAGTAGGTTGATAGTAGTGTTGATTACTCCTTGTAGTTGATGCTAGTTGGTTTATTTGGTGGAATATCATATGTTCAGATCCTTTATGCATATTATTACCCCTCTGATTATGAACATGAATATGCTTTGTGAGTAGTTACGTTTGTTCCTGAGGACAAGGGAGAAGTCTTGCTATTAGTAGTCATGTGAATTTAGTATTCGTTCGATATTTTGATAAGATGTATGTTGTCTAACCTCTAGTGGTGTTATGTGAACGTCGACTACATAACACTTCACCATTATTTGGGCCTAGTGGAAGGCATTGGGAAGTAATAAGTAGATGATGGGTTGCTAGAGTGACAGAAGCTTAAACCCTAGTTTATGCCTTGCTTCGTAAGGGGCTGATTTGGATCCATATGTTTCATGCTATGGTTAGGTTTACCTTAATACTTTTGTTGTAGTTGCGGATGCTTGAAATAGAGGTTAATCATAAGTGGTATGCTTGTCCAAGTAAGGGCAGTACCCAAGCACCGGTCCACCCACATATCATATTATCAAAGTACCGAACGCGAATCATATGAGCGTGATGAAAACTAGCTTGACGATATTCCCATGTGTCCTCGGGAGCGCTTTTCCTATTATAAGAGTTTGTCCAGGCTTGTCCTTTGCTACAAAAAGGATTGGGCCACCTTGCTGCACTTTATTTACTTTTGTTACTTGTTGCTCGTTACCATTTATCTTATCACAAAACTATCTGTTACCACTTATTTCAGTACTTGCAGAGAATACCTTGCTGAAAACCGCTTATCATTTCCTTCTGCTCCTCGTTGGGTTCGACACTCTTACTTATTGAAAGGACTACGATAGATCCCCTATACTTGTGGGTCATCAAGACTCTTTTCTGGCGCCGTTGCCGGGGAGTCTAGCGCCTTTGGTAGGTGGAATTTGGTAAGGAAAAATTTATATAGTGTGCTGAAATTTTCTATCACTTGTTACTATGGAAACTGAATCTCTGAGTGGCTTGTTCGGGGTATCTTCACCCCGTCCAGTAGAGCAAAGAGTTGCTCCTCAACCTACTGAACCTATTGAAAATGAAACTCCTTTTGAATTTCCTTCGGGTATTATGGAAAAATTGCTGGCTAATACTTTTACAGGAGATGGGACAAAGTATCCCGACGAGCACCTACGCTATTTGGATGATATTTGTGGATTATTTAAGCTTGCGGGTATACCCGATGATGTTGTTAAGAAGAAGGCTTTCCCTTTATCTTTGAAGGGAGACACATCGACATGGTATAGGCTATGTGATGATACGAGATCATGGAACTATAAAAGAATGAAATTGGAATTTCATCAAAAGTATTACCCTATGCATCTTGTTCATCGTGATCGCAATTATATATATAATTTTTGGCCTCGCGAAGGAGAAAGCATCGCTCAAGCTTGGGGGAGGCTTAAATCCATGCTATATTCATGCCCCAATCATGAGCTCTCAAAATTGACAATTCTTCAGAATTTTTATGCTCGGCTCTTTGATAATAATAAAACCATGCTCGATACTTCTTGTGCTGGCTCTTTTATGATGAAGCCTATTGAATTCAGATGGAATTTATTGGATAGAATTAAACGCGACTCTAAAGATTGGGACCTCGACGAAGTTAAGGAGTCAGGTATGACACCTAAGTTTGATTGTGTCAAATCTTTTATGGATACCGATATTTTCCGTAAGTTTAGCACTAAATATGGACTTGACTCTAAGATAGTAGCCTCTTTCTGTGAATCTTTTGCTACTTATGTTGATCTCCCCAAGGAGAAGTGGTTTAAATATCATCCTCCCATAGAAGTAAAAGTAGCTGCACCTATTAAAGTTGAAGATGAAACCATCACTTATAATTATTCTATTGTTCCTACCTCTTATGTTGAGAAACCGCCTTTCCCTGCTAGAGTAAAGGATCATGCTAAAGCTTCAACTATTGTTCATAAAAGCAATACTAGAACTTATACACCTCCTGAGCAAGTCAAACTAGAACATAATATTGCTATTGTTAAAGATCTCTTGTCCGATAATATTGATGGGCATGTCATTGAATTCTCTGGTGAAACTGCTAGAATTGCTAAACCTTGTGATAGAGATAAACATAGACCCGTGGTAGGCGTGCCTGTTATTTCTGTTAAAATAGGAGATCATTGTTATCATGGCTTATGTGATATGGGTCCGAGTGGTAGTGTTATACCACATACTTTATACGAAGAAATTAAGAATGAAATTGCACCTGCTGAATTAGAAGGTATTGATGTCACAATTAAACTTGCCAATAGAGATACTATTTCTGCAATGGGAATTGTTAGAGATGTTGAAGTCTTGTGTGGGGAAACCAAATATCCCGCTGATTTTCTTGTTCTTGGTTCCCCACAAGATAGCTTTTGTCCCATTATATTTGGTAGACCATTCTTGAATACTGTTAATGCTATGATAGACTGTAAAAAGAATGTTGTTACTGTTGGCTTGGATGATATGGTTCATGAGTTTAATTTCTCTAAGTTTAGTAAACAACATCGTGAGGAAGAATTGCCTAGTAAGGATGAAATTATTGGTCTTGCTTCTATTGCCGTACCTCCTAGTGATCCTTTAGAACACTATTTGCTAGACCATGAAAATGAGATGTTCATGAATGAAAGAAGGGAAATAGATGAAGTATTCTTTGAACAAAAACCAATTCTGAAACACAATTTGCCTGTTAAAATCCTAGGGGATCCTCCTCCACCCAAGGGTGATCCCGTGTTTGAGCTTAAACCGTTGCCTGATAATCTTAAGTATGCTTATCTTGATGAAAAGAAAATATATCCTGTTATTATTAGTGCTAACCTTTCAGAGCATGAAGAAGAAAGATTATTGAAAACTCTGAAAAAGCACCGTGCCGCTATTGGATATACTCTGGATGATCTTAAGGGCATCAGTCCCACTCTATGTCAACATAAAATAAATTTGGAAGCTGATGCCAAACCAGTTTGTGATCCTCAACGACGTTTGAATCCTAAAATGAAAGAAGTGGTAAGAAAAGAAATACTCAAGCTTCTGGAGGCAGGTATAATTTATCCCGTTACTGATAGTCAGTGGGTAAGTCATGTCCATTGTGTCCCTAAGAAGGGAGGTATTACTGTTGTCCCTAATGATAAAGTTGAATTGATCCCGCAAAGAATTATCACAGGTTATAGGATGGTAATTGATTTCAGCAAATTAAATAAAGCTACTAAGAAAGATCATTACCCTTACCTTTTATTGATCAAATGCTAGAAAGATTATGCAAACATACACATTATTGCTTCCTAGATGGTTATTCTGGTTTCTCTCAAATACCTGTGTCGGCTAAAGATCAATCAAAGACTACTTTTACATGCCCTTTTGGTACTTTTGCTTATAGACGTATGCATTTTGGTTTATGTAATGCACCTGCTACCTTTAAAAGATGCATGATGGCTATATTCTCTGATTTTTGTGAGGAGATTTGTGAGGTTTTCATGGACGACTTTTCCGTCTATGGTTCCTCTTTTGATGATTGCTTGAGCAATCTTGATCGAGTTTTGCAGAGATGTGAAGAAACTAATCTTGTCTTGAATTGGGAAAAGTGCCACTTTATGGTTAATGAAGGTATTGTCTTGGGGCACAAAGTTTCTGAAAGAGGTATTGAAGTTGATAAAGCCAAGGTTGACGCTATTGAAAAGATGCCATGTCCCAAGGACATAAAAGGTATAAGAAGTTTCCTTGGTCATGCCGGATTTTATAGGAGGTTCATTAAGGACTTCTCAAAAATTTCTCGGCCTCTGACTAATTTATTACAAAAAGATGTACCATTTGTCTTTGATGATGATTGTGTAGAAGCATTTGAAATACTTAAGAAAGCATTAGCCTCTGCACCTATTGTTCAGCCACCTGATTGGAATTTACCTTTTGAAATTATGTGCGATGCTAGTGATTATGCTGTAGGTGCTGTTCTAGGGCAAAGAGTTGATAAGAAATTAAATGTTATCCATTATGCTAGTAAGACTCTAGACAATGCCCAAAGAAATTATGCTACTACCAAAAAGGAACTTTTAGCGGTTGTATTTGCTTGTGATAAATTCAGACCCTATATTGTTGATTCTAGAGTAACTATTCACACCGATCATGCTGCTATTAAATATCTTATGGAAAAGAAAGATGCTAAACCTAGACTCATTAGATGGGTTCTCTTGCTCCAAGAATTTGATTTACATATTGTTGATAGAAAAGGAGCTGAGAACCCGTTCTGAATAACTTGTCTAGGCTAGAGAATGTTCTTGATGACCCACTACCTATTGATGACAGCTTTCCTGATGAGCAATTAAATGTCATAAGTACTTCTCGTAGCACTCCATGGTATGCTGATTATGCTAATTATATTGTTGCTAAATTTATACCACCTAGCTTCACATGCCAACAAAAGAAAAAGTTTTTCTATGACTTGCGACATTACTTTTGGGATGACCCACATCTTTATAAAGGAGTAGATGGTGTTATTAGACGTTGTGTACCGAGCATGAACAGAACAGATCCTACATAATTGTCACTCCGAAGCTTATGGAGGACACCACGCTGGAGATAGAACTGCACATAAGGTATTGCAATCTGGTTTTTATTGGCCTACTCTCTTCAAGGATGCCCGTAAGTTTGTTTTGTCTTGTGATGAATGTCAAAGAATTGGTAATATTAGTAGACGCCAAGAAATGCCTATGAATTATTCACTTGTTATTGAGCCATTTGATGTTTGGGGCTTTGATTATATGGGACCTTTTCCTGCCTCTAATGGTTACACTCATATTTTAGTTGCTGTTGATTACGTTACTAAGTGGGTAGAAGCTATTCCAACTAGTAGTGCTGATCATAACACTTCTATTAAAATGCTTAAGGAAGTTATTTTCCAAGGTTTGGAGTCCCTAGATACTTAATGACTGATGGTGGTTCACACTTTATTCATGGTGCTTTCCGTAAGATGCTTGCTAAATACGATGTTAATCATAGAATTGCATCTCCTTATCACCCACAGTCTAGTGGTCAGGTAGAGTTGAGCAATAGAGAGCTCAAATTAATTTTGCAAAAGACTGTCAATAGGTCTAGAAAGAATTGGTCCAAAAAACTGAATGATGCATTATGGGCCTATAGAACTGCGTACAAGAATCCTATGGGTATGTCTCCGTATAAAATGGTTTATGGAAAAGCATGTCATTTACCTCTTGAATTAGAACATAAGGCATATTGGGCTATCAAAGAGCTCAATTATGACTTCAAACTTGCCGGTGAGAAGAGGTTGTTTGATATTAGCTCACTTGATGAATGGAGAACCCAAGCTTATGAAAATGCCAAGCTGTTTAAAGAAAAAGTTAAAAGGTGGCATGATAAAAGGATACAAAAGCGTGAGTTTAATGTAGGTGATTATGTATTACTATACAACTCTCTCTAAGATTTTTTGCAGGAAAACTTCTCTCCAATTGGGAAGGTCCTTACGTTATCGAGGAGGTCTATCGTTCCGGTGCCATAAAAATCAACAACTTCGCAGGCACAAATCCGAAGGTGGTAAACGGTCAAAGAATCAAACATTATATCTCAGGTAATCCCATAAATGTTGAAACCAATATTATTGAAACCGTAACCCCGGAGGAATACATAAGGGACACTTTCCAGTATGTTTCAGACTCCGAAAAGGAGTAGGTATGTGGTACGGTAAGTAAACCGATCCAAAACAATTTTTAAAGCAATATTTCTCCGTTTTGGAATATTTAGAAAAATAGAAAAATATGTAGCAGTCCAGGGAGGACACAAGGCCTCCACGAGGGTGGAGGGCGCGCCCTACCCCCTGGGCGCGCCCCCTACCTCGTGAGCACCTCGTGTGCCCTCCGGACTCCGTTTTCTTGCACGATACGTATTTTGGTCGGTAAAAATTCATTATATATTCCCCCGAAGGTTTTGACGACCGTATCACGCAAATATCCTTTGTTTTCTTTTCGAGCTGTTTCCGTTGCAGATTTGAGGATTCCGGAGACTCGATCATCCTTCTATGAGGGTGAGCCTATGCCATGGAAGGTGGACGACAAGCTTCCATCATCAACAACACCTCCACCGCCAACAACAAAGGAGATATAATCACATGGGTATGGGCACTCCCCTTGGCAACTGCCAAGCTTGGGGGAGTTGCCCCAGTATCGTATCACCATCACAACTCCTATCTTTACCGTTTTTCTTAGTTCAATCCTATTAGTAGTATCTTGATATAGTAGAATAAAGTCATGGCATGATCTAGTTTTGAAGTTTTGCTTTATGATCCCTCTATGCAATCGTGTCTGTGAGCTATATATAATAAAGATTAGTGTTGAGTCAAGGGCTTGATTATTTTGCCATGATCTTGGGTAAATAAAAGAAATGAATAAAAAGAAACAAAGAGTTTATATTGATCTTATTGAGAGTAATAACTTTACATAGAAAGAGTATGATGATTAAAAAGTTGTTTGGAGTTGGCAAATATAGCTTTGGTCATCGTAGCAATTAATAGGAAGTAATAAGGAGAGGGAGGTTTCACATATAGATATATTATCATTGACATCTTTTATGATTGGGAACACTCATTAGGATAAGACATGCTAAAGAGTTGATGTTGGACAAGGAAGACAACGTAATGAGTTATGTTTTCTTACATCTGAGATAAAGTATGTTGTCATGGTTCCTCTAACATGTTGAACTTGCCTTTCCCCCTCATGCTAGCCAAATTCTCAGCACCAAGTAGAGATACTACTTGTGCTTCCAAATACCCTTAAACCAGTTTAGCCATGAGAGTCCACCATATCTACCTATGGATTGAGTAAGATCCTTCAAGTAAGTTGTCATCGGTGCAAGCAATAAAAATTGCTCTTTAAATATGCATGACTTATTAGTGCAGAGAAATAGGCTTTGTACGAACTTGTTGTGGACGCAATAAAAGCGACGGACTGCATAATAAAGGTTCACATACAAGGGGCAATATAAAGTGACATTCTTTTGCATTAAGATTTTGTGCATCCAGCCATAAAAGCGCATGGCAACCTCTGCTTCCCTCTGCGAAGGGCCTATCTTTTATTATTATCTTCTATCTTATGCAAGAGTCACGGTGATCTTCACCTTTCCTTTTTTTATTTTATCCTTTGGCAAGCCCAGCATGTTAGAAAGAACATGATAAATATATTTAGTTGGATGTGGGGGAGCATGAATTATTATTGTTTACATTACCCTTGAGGTAAAAGGTTGTGGGGCAAAATTACAAGTCCCTATCTTTCTCTGTGTCAGGTTAAAACTCCGTAACCACTAGTATTGCGTGAGTGTTAGCAATTATGAAGGACTAAGTGATAGTTGAGTATGTGGACTTGCTTTTAAGCTCTAACATAGACTCTTTCCGATGTTATGATAAATTGCAATTGTTTCAATAATTGAGGGTATAATTTGTTAATGCTCCATAAGGTTTATGATTCATACTTTGGTTTGTGAAAAGATTATCACTTGAACATAAGTAATCATATGACAATCTATATATGTTGCTGTTATGAAAATAATCATGATGCCTTCATGTACGTATTTTATTTTTATCGACGCCTCTACTTCTAAACATGAGGACATATTTATTGTTATCGGCTTTTCGCTTGAGGACAAGCGAGGTCTAAGCTTGGGGGAGTTCATACGTCCATTTTGCATCATGCTTTTATATCGATATTTATCGCATTATGGGCGGTTATTTCACGATATGTCACAATACTTATGGCTATTCTCTCTTATTTTACAAGGTTTACCATGAAGAGGGGAATGCCGGCAATGGAATTCGGCCGAAAAGGAGCAAATATTGGAGACCTATTCTGCGCAACTCCAAAAGTCCTGAAACTCCACGGAATATCTTAAAATAAATAAAGAAAAATCGTCGCCAAAGATGAAGGCCAGGGGGCCCACACCCTGCTCACGACGCCCATCTTCTCCTATATGAAGTCTTTCGATGAGAAAAAAAATAAGCAACCTTTCGGGACGAGACTCCGCTGCCACGAGGCGGAACCTTGGCGAACCAATCTAGGGCTCCGCAGAGCTGTTCGCGGGGACACTTCCCTCCGGGAGGGGGAAATCATCACCATCGTCATCATCAATGCTCCTCTCATCGGGAGAGGGCAATCTCCATCAACATCTTCACCAGCACCATCTCATCTCCAAACCCTAGTTCATCTCTTGTATCCAATTCTTGTCTCCAAGTCCGGGATTGGTGCTAGTAGGTTGCTAGTAGTGTTGATTACTCCTTGTAGTTGATGCTAGTTAGTTTATTTGGTGGAAGATCATATGTTCAGATCCTTTATGCATATTATTACCCCTATGATTATGAACATGAATATGCTTTGTGAGTAGTTACGTTTGTTCCTAAGGACAAGGGAGAAGTCTTGCTATTAGTAGTCATGTGAATTTGGTATTCGTTTGATATTTTGATAAGATGTATGTTGTCTAACCTCTAGTGGTGTTATGTGAACGTCGACTACATAACACTTCACCATTATTTGGGCCTAGAGGAAGGCATTGGGAAGTAATAAGTAGATGATGGGTTGCTAGAGTGACAGAAGCTTAAATCCTAGTTTATGCCTTGCTTCATAAGGGACTGATTTGGATCCATATGTTTCATGCTATGGTTAGGTTTACCTTAATACTTTTGTTGTAGTTGCGGATGCTTGCAATAGTGGTTAATCATAAGTGGGATGCTTGTCCAAGTAAGGGCAGTACCCAAGCACCGGTCCACCCACATATCAAATTATCAAAGTGCCGAACGCGAATCATATGAGCGTGATGAAAACTAGCTTGACGATATTCCCATGTGTCCTCGGGAGCGCTTTTCCTGTTATAAGAGTTTGTCCAGGCTTGTCCTTTGCTACAAAAAGGATTGGGCCACCTTGCTACACTTTATTTACTTTTGTTACTTGTTGCTCGTTACCATTTATCTTATCACAAAACTATCTGTTACCACTTATTTCAGTACTTGTAGAGAATACCTTGCTGAAAACCGCTTATCATTTCCTTCTGCTCCTCGTTGGGTTCGACACTCTTACTTATCAAAAGGACTACGATAGATCCCCTATACTTGTGGGTCATCAGGGTACAGCACACCCATAACCTTCCCTCGTTGGAGGCACCGGCGAGAGGCACGACAATAGACCCAGTTAGGACCATCCCATACCAATAAGTGTGGTTGCACTGGTCAGCATCGATTCAGCGGCACCAAGACTCAGCCAACAGTTGTTCAAGTTCAATTTAATCCAGTTAACTTGAATGCAAATATGCTGAGCCATGATAAAATGCATGAACATGATATCAACATCATCATGAGGGTATCACATAACTATCCACCATATCAACAATAAATCATATCCACTGAGCATGGCATACTGACTAGCATGACCATCACCAACATCAACATGTACTACTAGCAAGCATAAACATATGAAAGGAAATACTAGTAGGTATAACATGATAACAGAGTATAAAACAACATAGCACAAAAGTGAACATGCAAATCTGAACATCACCGGAACAACGATAACCATCTTTTCAACAAGCAAACATTTAAAAAAAATTCAAGTTGAAAACCATGGCTACTGCATGACTATCATGCAAGTGGGTATCGTGGTTTGCCTGGGAATGAATAAGGCACCAGGGAGAAGTGCGGGAAACTCGCGGAACGAATCACCGGAAAACGTACTCTCTCGGAGGGGGCTGAATAAGGGCAAGAGCATAATGGTCATTTTCACAGTGTCAAACCATAGTGAAAGCATGACCAACAGAATGAGCTTGATGAAAAGAAGAAGTTGGCGTTGGTTTTACCTTAAACGGAGTTACGGTTAAAAAGTTACGGAGGGTTGAAGTTCAGGGACTTTTCTGCAAAACTTTCTTCAGCAAATATGTCCCTGAGTGGATAAGGTAGAAGCGTAAAATTAGAAATACGCTTTCGGCAAATGAAAACGCACACTCAGAAGGCGTCTCCACTTATTTGACATGGCCCTTGACCAGTCAATCGGGCAGGCAGGCGGGGCAGGCGTCGGGGCCGACCGGCAGTGGGGTCATGGGCCCGCCTTGCCAGTGCAACGCCCCACTGCCATCTCCTTCTTCCTCTCGATGAAGCGAGGAGAGGCGAGGCCGGCGGCGCGGCGATGGCTGGGCAGCTCCGTCGTCCTCGGTGGAGCTGGGACCACCAGCGGGCGCTGAACAGTCTTGCTCCCTCTGGAGGAGCAAAGACGACCGGGAGGGCTGGAGTTGACGGCGGCTGGCGGGGGCCAAGGGCAGCGGCGGCAGTTGACCTTGGGGCACGTGGCTAGGGGTACTCTGGCGACGAGGGGAAGGATTGGGGAGGGTCACCGGAGCATGGGAGGACGTGGGTGAGGTCAGTGGGTGGAGAAGGGGACCGGGGAGCTTGAATTTGAGCCGAGCTTCACGGCGGCCATGGAGATGGTGAGGGGCACAGAGAGCTCCTCGAGCTCGAAGAAGAAGCTAGGCGGGGCTAGAGGAGGTGCAGGAGGCCAATGGTGAGCTCGAGAGGCTCGGGGGATGGCTATATATAGTCAGGCGAGAGGGAGCCGCGCTGGCGTCACCGTGGACGCGTGGCCGACGCCATGGACGTGTGCTCGCGTGCATGGGCTCAGGGAAGACGACGGCTAGGCACAGGGCAGAGCTTCACGGGGAGGAGGAGGCCAAAGGAGCACGGGGAAGAAGGCGACGATGACGAACAGATCCAAACCGCCACTGTGCTCTCGTGGGTGTGCAGCGGTTTGCGTCGGTGAGCAAGCTGCCAGAGGGGGAGAGGGGTCCAAGAGAACGACGTCGACGTGGGGAACACGCTGGACATCTTCACAAACGCGAAGTCAATGAGAGGAGGAGGGGGTCTAGCACAAACAGTGTTCTGGAAACGCCACAACGCACAGAGCGCGCGCACAGGCATGCCAGCATCATAGTCACCACGTCACATGTGCATTAATGCTCTACAGCGCATAAAACATTGTCTAGTGGTAAGTTCCTCCAGGGTAGGTCTCAAATATGGTGGTAACTTGGTTAAATAGTCTTTGGGTAAATAGTTAGTGAGCTCTGAAGGTTACTGCAGTAAACTTTATCAGCTCAATGTGATCAACAGGGAGCTGCTAAGGGCCAAATTAGTTGTCTGGGGTGTTTAGGATAGGAAGGACTACAGTCTTAGGGAGTTTGGGAAGAAATGGACCAAGATAAATCATAGTTGCTTCACAACTGCATATTTGGTCCAGGAATGAAGATCAGCAAGATGCACTCACATGGAGTGTCCACTTGAGCTCAAATTGGGCAAGGCTTAGGCATTTGGTCATATGAAGATGCTCACAAAGTATCATACCATTTGGCAAAGCCAAAATGGTACTTGCTTCACAAACATCTCTGCTGACCAGAAACTTGAAATAATTATGGTGATCAAATGGCTCATTGAAATGATGCCAAATTGGGTGGAGAGATGTTGTATGGGTATAAGAATGATCTGGTAATTTATAAGGATTTTTGCAGCAATATAAAATACACTTGCTTCACAACCTGAAAATATTGCCAGGAACAAAGATTTGCTCCTGTGCTCACATAGTTAATTGGATGGGGCAGAAAATGTGTGGAGGGGATTAATATGAGAACATTAAGGAGTGTGAAAACGTTCAACTCATTTGGGTACTCCTAGCTAGTACTTCCTTCACAAAGCCTTCTGTTTGACAGAAACTTTGATAAATCACTAAGGAAGATTGGCTGGGCAAATAAATTTGAACTTGTGCATGGGGCAATTATTAGGACATATAAACATGCCCAAAAAGGTTGGGAGCCACTAGGAGAAATATAAATGACACTTCCTTCACAAAGTGCCATTCAGGGCAGAATAGAAAAAGGAATATTGGGGAATTATTTTTGAACATGGCAATGAAACGTTTTGCCATATTTGATCAAGATATGACCCAAACAATTTATGAGAATCATTTTGGAATTTTTGGAGTGAGGGAAATATAGGTTGCTTCACAACCTAGGGCAATTTGAGTTATTCCTTTAATAGAAAAGGAATATTCCCAATAAAAAGAATATTGGGATAAGGGCTAGGATGGAAATGACAGGGTCTAGGGAAGGATTTGGATATGGCAAGCCACTCTGGAAGCAAAGAAGAGAACATCTTCTTTAGTTTCCAGACCACAAAGCCACGAAAAAGGAAAATTCAGGCAAAAACCTCGGAAAAACAAAAGAAAAAGAAAGGGCCAAAAATCAGGCTGTCATAGGGATCCTTGGTATTATCAGAATCAGCATACTTAACCAAGGCTGTCATTAGTGTTCCCATGTCATTGCAGTGGCGTTTGAGCCATCCCAATTTCATCTTGAGCGACTTAAACCGACAATTACCCTCCAATGTTAGGATTGCCGAATCAGCCCTGATACGGTCCGATGAATGCAGAATTTCTGAAACCCGGCGCACCCAATGAGTGGTTGATTCATTTTCCCCTTGGTAACAAGCAGCCAGATCCACAATTGACATGGGTTGCTTGCATATATCTTTGAAGTTTGCTATAAACCGGGCTTTCAACTCATCCCATGAACCGATGGAGTTAGCGGGCAGGCTTTTTAACCAAGTACAAGTTGTTCCTTCCAACATCATGGTGAAGTACTTTGCACACGCCGCTTCATCCACATCCAGCATCTCCATTGCCATCTCATAACTTTCAATCCATGCCTCAGGGGGTTGATCGGCGGTATAATTAGGCACTTTACGTGGACCCTTGAAATTCTTGGGCAACCGCACATTACGCAGAGCTGGGGTGAGGCACGGCACCCCCCAAGAGCTAAAAGCCACTCCACGTTCAACTGATGCCACTGGTTGAACCGGAGCGGGTTGATTCGCATACTGTGCTCCCAATTGTGCTGCTAACTCTGCCTCTCGTCGTGCTCTGCCATTGTTTACCACATCCTGAGCATTCATACCACCGCACCGGATTAGGCCCTCTAGGGGTGTCTCGGTGCCGCGCACTGCATGACACAGCCGGTTCGTCCATGTGCCTGTTGTAACTCTTGCTCGGACGGGGGGTTGAATGTATTCTGTCTCTGTTGTAGGAATAAGCCTGCTGCTGTACAACAACGGTTTAAGAAGATCCCTAGCCCGTCGTGTCTCAACCGCCACCAGCGAGTCACCCACCATCGGAATAGCTGCCAAGCGAGACACTGCAGCAATCAAGTTATCCAAAGGGCTAGAGAAATGACCTGGTGGCGTTCGTATGTATTGCGGCGGGTTATCTGTTCGTCGAGGCAGGTCTGTCACCCGTGGCTGACCCGGCGCTGTGCCAGGTGCCTCGGTCCGGTTCACTGCTGCCGGATTACTTTGCCCGGCTCCCGGCGTATTGAAGAGATTCATTCCTTTGTAAACTGGTGGTAGACGAGACCGATACTTCTTCTGCAGTACTTCGTTTGACGCATTCTGATCCAACATAAGCCGGTAATTCTGCGCCTGGATCTGCTGTGACTGGGCGTCTAAAGCGGCCCGCTCTTCAGTCATCCTGGCTTCCTCAGCTGCCAAGTCCTCCTTGGCCTGAGTTATCTGGTCCCTCAGCTTTGTAACCTCTGCATTATGCTGATCCTGGGTCTCTGGGGTGACTGCCGTGGTCAACAATGTCATCAAAGCATCCAACAGACCGACAAGAACTTGAGCCGACCGGCGCGCAGGGCCTCTTTGCCCGGCTGCCAATCCGGAAATCACTGTTGCTGCCGATGAAGATTGCAAGGTGGGCTGTGTATCGGCCATGAAGATAGCAACCCGGTTCGGCGGTTCAAAGGGGTCCGAAATACTATCGCCATCGGAACAGCCCCCAATCCGGCTGTCTTGCAATTGGTACAACGACTCGGTTTTGCCAGTGGATGATTCGCCATCTAAGTAGATGACCGTTCCACCGTCGGACGCCGGTTCAGATCCTGCACCATGGATGAATCCAACGAACGCACGCTTCCTGGTAGGCTGAACCCGGGCAGGACTCGCACGCTGAGCCGTCTCGACGAGGTCGGTGAAGATGTCTGGCTCAGGGCCAGTTCGCCGATCTTGTCGACGAAAACGTGAATTCCGCCAAAGGGAACCCGGTACCCGTACTCAATTGAGTCGGCCTCGAGGCCCCATCCTGCGTCGTTGATGTAGAGCTTGCCGCGATGTCGGAGTAATGGGCCACGGGTAGGCTAACCCGAGTCCCAGAACCTTTCAAGACATCGGGGCGGGCTGCGCCCCTCAAGTCCCAGCAGCGACTCCAAGACGAGCCGAGTCCCAGCGGCGACTCCAAGACGAGCCGAGTCCCAGCAGCGACTCCAAGACGAGTCGAGTCCCAGAAGGCGACTCCAAGATAAGCCGAGTCCCATCAGCGACTCCAAGACGAGCCGAGTCCCAGAAGGCAACTCCAAGATAAGCCGAGTCCCAGCGGCGACTCCAAGATAAGCCGACTCCAGTCCAGCGACTTCTGGAGAGGCCGACTATAGGAAGTTGGCCTGCAACTCCAACCACCTTGTTATTTAAAGGCATGCATGGTCACAGTGCGCCGTACCAATGGAGATCTCCGTCCGGCGCGGCACTGTTGCCATGCCAGCCCTGACATCAGCTCTTGGGGGCGGAGCTCTGTGCCCACGACGGCCTGTCTGTACGGCCCGGAAACGGCGGGGCCTACCAGTCAGCGGGAGTACTGAAGACGGCAAGAGCGCCAAGAGACGGACCTGTTAGGAGTCGGCCCCCAGGAGTCGGCCGGCTCCTCCCACGGGCCCCACACGCCATTAACCAGACACAACGGGGAATGGCAACAGTGATCGTCCGTCGGGCGGCGGCACTGTTGCCATGACCCCATGATCGAGCCAGCATCATTAGAAGCACGGCTACAGTAATCTACAGCCGGCAAGACCCGCCCTCGGCGGACAAGGGCTGTCGGCCCCGTACCAGGCAAGTCGGCGGGACCCACCAGTCGGCGGGCCCCAGTAGTCGGCGGAGAAGACGGCGGCCTGAGAGACAAACGGCTGAGACCCGCACCCAGCCGGTTTTACCATTGTACCCCTGGGGGTAGGCCTATATAAACCCCCCAGGGCACCCATGCAAAGGGTTGGAATCCATTAGCACTAGACCAGATCATACAGGGAGGAGAAAGCTAGCCTTGCCTTCTCCTACCTCCAGAAATAGCTCTAGGAGCAACTTTGTATTCACTTTGCCTTAGTGACCATGCGGAGACCCCGCAGAGCAGCAGTAGGGGTGTTATCTCCTCGGAGAGCCCTGAAGCTGGGTAAGATCCGCCGGCGTGCATGTCTTCGCCTCATCCCGTTTCCAGGCACCGGCGACGTTCTACTCGCCCCCACCATGATAAGCCATCCTTTGGCATATGTCGCACCCAACCCCCGACATTTGGCGCCCACCGTGGGGCGAGGTGCACCGTCGTCCGGAGATCTGTTCTGGACGGGAACCCTTTTCCACCCTGGCGAGCGCAGCCAGCCAGGCTCGCCAGATGGAGTATGCATTGACGCGCTGCGCGGCGCTGAGGCCGCATGTGCAGCGAGCTGCCTCGCCGAACGTGTCAGCGAGGTTCGCCTCTCCGACGAGCCTGCATCCGACGCAGGCACGGGCGGCCCCGATAACCTCCTCGCGGGCCTCCTCGACCAACTCCACGTGACCGGCGAGCCTGTCGTGGACTTGGAGTCCGTAGGCTCCACCGACCCGATGCTGGTCGACTCCGACGCCGCGTCGCTTGACGCTTTCCCCACCAACGTGGTGGTCTACGACGAGCCACTCCCTCACGAGGAGAGCGGTGGAAGCGCCGTCACGGAGGTGCTCATCATTAGTCTTGATGAGCGTTCCGGTGAGGGAGCTCATGACCCATTTGTCGGGGCTCGCTCTCTTCTGCGGCCTCGAGCACCTATGGGGCACTTGGGGGCCCGTTCTGGTTCGGCGGGGGAGCGAGGGCCGTGCGCAGAGCATATCGAGGTCCGGCGCACGCGTGGGGAGACGGACAATCTTTACCCAGCTTCGGGGCTCTCCGGAGAGATAACACCCCTACTGCTGCTGTGTGTTGTTATTGAATCTAGCTCGAGCGTGCGAGCATATGGTGGCGATGCGGGTATCGAATGAACCGAACCCCTTCTACGTGCGCATGGGCCTCCCTTTTATAGTCTGAAGGGGGTACCCACAGGTGGCAGCGTAGGAAGAGGGGGTAGAAGCGTAAAAGCGCAGGTTGGTACAACAGTGCAACAAAGGCCCCTACCTAACTCGACGGCGGGGACAAGGGCATTAAATGCCCGTCCGTTAATAACAATGGCAAGTGGAGTGACCGTTAGGTGAGCCTCCGGTGCCACGACGGCGCCTCTGTCAGCTCCGCTTGCCACCTCGCTCTGCATGGTTGCGTAGTATCCCGCCACGCTCTTGGGATGGCTCGGTGATGATGCGTCCACAGGTGCGCTGGAGTTGGGTGGCAGCCTTGCTGCAAGTGCCTTGTCATGTCTTTGTCGTGCTTGCAAGCTTGCCGCCATCGAACTTGCCGGGCGAGCGGGCGCCGCGGCAAGTTTTCTGGTGATGCCATGGTTTGCCCTCCCGGCAAGCTCCTCTTGCCGGGGCCTTCGTTTTTCTGGGCTGGTACTTTGTTCTTGAATGACAGTGATAAGGAGTGGTGGGGAGCCTTGCCGGGCGTCAGGCGATCCTTGCCGCGGGGTGCTACGACTGCCCGTGCACAAGTTCGGGGTACTAAGGTGCCCCCCTACTTTAGTACACCGACAGGAGCCCCCGGGCCTGGGCCAGACACGGTGCCGAGCGTTGTTGGGCCAGGCCCAAGACAGTGCACGGGCACACATGGCCCGAGTTCGCACAGCAATGGGCTCCGCACCCACCGCGCTCTTCTGTAACGGTGCGCGTTGATTGCGGCGTCATGGGAGACGTGGGCGGCGCGTGCGGTCTTTAGGGCATCCACTCCCGTGATCGTGGTGCAGGGCGAGGTCACTTCACCCATCGCTCCGGCCCCGCCCACTCGCCAGGCGGCCTTCATGCATGGGGGTCGTGGGGCGGCGAAGGTGGGAGACCGAGCCGTCACGGGCGGAGATGGCGAGTCGGCCCCGCTCCTCTGCCCTCCTCGCTCTCTGATTGGCTGGGCGGGGCGGTCGAGCCCCCACCTTGCCCTTTAAAAGGGGCGGAAGGGGGGTACGATAGTCTCACACTTCCTCTCTTCCCTTCGTCTTCTACTTCCGTTACTCATCCGTCATGGAGGGAGGGAATCTTGGTCCTTCCACGGTGGCAGCAAGGGTCGCCTCCAGGCAGCGCACCTCTGCCTATCCCGCACCTGTGGCGGCAGAGCCGGCAACAAGGGGGAGAGGGAGGGGGCGAGGCCGCGGACGAGGCTGAGGACGTGGTCGAGGCGGTCGGGGGAGAGGCTGCCGGGGCGATGCGCCTCCCCCGTCTCCGCCGGCGGCCCCTTTCCTCGAGGCGGTCCATACTGGAGACGATCCCTGGGAGTTCTTCATCAAGCTGCGCCGAGCGCCTCGTCGCCGCCTCGGGCTGCCGGCCCGTTCATGAGCGCGATGGAACCGGATCCGCCCGAGGTGATGGAGTTGCGCATGAGGGGTGTGATCAGCGGCACTTTCGGGTGAGTGTCGTGTCCCGATCCCCGGCGTGATGTACTTGACCGAGGGTGGAAGACGTTCGCCAAGATCCACAGCTTGACGGCGGGTTTACCCTCCATTTCAAGTTAATGGAGGGCGACCTTCTCGCCGTCAAGGTCTTCGGGACTCGGGACCCGGCGAGATGTTGTGTGGACAGCTCCTCGATAGAGAAGGTCCTCCTCGAGCGAGAGTGACGAGGAGGGAGCGACAGCGACGACGCACGAGGATGGCGGGTCCGACTAGGCGCCGGACGCTGCTCAGCACCACCGGCGACCCCATCATCCGGTCGCTGCCTTCAACTCCCCGGGCCGTCTCCTTGGGCGGCCGGCGTGAGGGAGGCTGCGGAAGAGGAAGAGGGGTGGCGGCAAGGCCGTCAAATCGAGTACGAGGGCGAGGAGCCTCGCTGCGTCCGACGCCCCACCACCCCTCTTCAAGCTCTGCCTCGGCGCCTCCGCCTCCGCCAAGCTCTGGCCGCCCCGGAAGTTCTCTTGGTGTCTTCGCGCCTGTAGCTCTCCTAGGCGCCTCTTTTGCCCTTCCCGCAAGCTTCTCTTGCCGGGCCTCCTGAGCTACCTCCTGAACTCCCAACAGAGAAACAGGAGAGGGATTACGGGCATCTTATCTTTCAATTTGTAAGCCCTTGGGCCTTAGTTGTATTTAAAATATGTAATCCTCTCTATCATGTTTTTCATCCTCCATGGACTTGTACTAAACTAGGATGTTTTTAATGAAAAGAGGGGGAACGCTTGTCGGACAGAGTCTTTTACTTGACTTCGTGCCTTGTATGCTCCCATCCTACGCTTTGGGAGCTTGTCGGTAGCGAACACGCTTTGTCGAGTGTGGGACATCAAGAGTTCAGCTGGCGGTGTTGCTTCCGCAAGCGACCTTGCCGGGCGATTGCAGCGCACTTGCGTTTGTTGAGCGGACTCGGAAACAAACCAAGGGCGCAACTGGGTCACGACTCGGCTCCTCCGCGTATGGGTTTTACAAGACACGCTCGTTCAAGGGCGCAACCTCGCCTTCCCCGGTCCATAAGAGGATGCATGACGAGGGACGAAAAAAAACTTATCTGACTCCTCAGCCCCCCGGTGATATTAGCTTGTCGGGGAGGAACCTTGGCCTTCGCAGCTTCTGGCGGTTCTGGCTCCGCCAAGATCCGGACGTCAGCGTGCTTTCTTTGGTCCTCGTTGCAGACGCCTCGGCCGCCGGGGGCCCTGGCCCGTTTACGAAGGGTCTCTGGTACTTGCAGCCCCCAGCGAAGTTGGCTTGCCGGGGCCGGGCCATGAAGACAGCTGAGATAGGTCTGCAACAATTTCATTACTTATATGTATATATATAAATTCTTTTTGTGCGACTTCGCATGATGATGCCGTGCCTCGCCCTTCGTATGTTCATACTCTACGCTGCTAGGGAACTTGCCGGTGCTAACACACTTGCTGAGTACGGAACATCAGCAGCCTGCTGGCGGTGTTGTTTCCGGCAAGAAACCCTCTCGGGTCAGTTGCAGTGCACTTTCGTTGTTGAGCGGACTCGGAAACAAAGCAAGGACGCAACTTAACCACGAGTTGGCTCCTTTTTCGTGCAAGTTTCTCATACGAAGGGCGCCTTACGGCAATGCTTGCTACGTTACGCCCTCTACCTGCTATATCCTTTGTGCGTTTTTACCCTACGCTTCCAGGGAACTTGCCGGCGCTAACACACTTACTGAGTACGGGACATCAGCAGTCCGCTGGTGGTGTTGTTTCCGCAAGAAACCTTCCCGGCGATTGCAGCAGCACTTGCGTTGTTGAGCGGACTCGGAAACAAAGCAAGGACGCACTTAACCACGAGTTGGCTCCTTCGCGTGCGAGCATTGCATACAAAGGACGAACGCACAGAAAGGGCATAACATAAAAGGAACATGGAACTAACGGGTGTCATGTACAAAAACTCGGATGACTTAGCTCTTTTTTTTTAGTCCCGCTGAGGTCGCACTTCTTCCCCGATCCTTTCCCCTTGTATGTTCTTGTCCCTACGTTGCTGGGGAATCCACCGGCGCAATCATGCTTGCTGAGCGCAGGGCATCAGCGGCTCGCCGGCGGTGTTGCCTCCGACGGGGAGAACTTGTCGGGCTGGTTGCGGCGTGCTTTTATCGTCGAGCGGACTCAAGACGAATTGACGGCGCAACTTAACCACGACTCGTTCCCCCGTGCCCAGGTTCTGCATACAAGGTATGGATTTTCAGGGGATACGATCCAAAAGTTTGAAGCTTGGCATCTTTCTCTGTCCTACTGGCCGGTGGACTGTTTGGCGGAGCTCGATGGCGCGTCCTCAACGACAGCGTGGCGCTCCGGGGAAATGCGCCTGCCGGAGTGTGCACCAGAGTCGGAGCCGTCCTTGCCGGGCTTAGTCTTTGCTGATCTGTCTTCGCTTTCTCGTACTTGCCGGTGGAGCTCGATGGTGCGTCCTCGACGGCAACGCAGCGCTCCGGGGAGGTGCGCTTGCCGAGGTGTGCTCCAGAGCTATCCTTTCCGGACTTGGTCTTCTTCTTCCCCCGGGGAGCTTCAGCGGCAAGTGGCTCGCGCTCTGCCGCAGCAGCCGCTTCCCGGTATATCTTGTCGGCGTAGACGAGTGCATCCTTCTTGTCGCCTTGGATGGAAATGACACTCATCGGGCCAGACATCTTGAGCACATTGTATGCATGGTGAGAGGCCGCCATGAACTTGGCGAGTGCGGTTTGGCCGAGTATCCCATTGTAGGGTAAAGGGATATCAGCCACGTCGAAGGTGACCCTCTCAGTCCTGAAGTTCAGCTCTCTGCCGAACGTCACCGGCAATGTGATCTTCCCCATAGGTTTGCTCCTTCCCGGGTTTATTCCTTGGAAGGTGCCAGTCTTTTCAAGCTCGCTGTCGGGGATCTGGAGCTTCTTGAGCACTGCGGAGGAAATCAAGTTCAGGCCGGCCCCGCCGTCAACCAACATCTTCGTGACCTTGAGGTTGCGAATCGTTAGTGAGACCAATACAGTAAGCACCCGACCGCGGTGATGCGGTCGGGTGATCCTCAACGTCGAAGATGAGGGGTGGCTGGACCACTTCGAGGCCTCGCGCCTCGACGGACGGCTCATTGCATTCACTTCCCGCACCCATCGCTTGAGTTGGCGGTGCGAGGTGTGCGAGGCGCCGCCGCCGACGCACAATACCTCTGTCGCCTTCTGAAACTCTTGATCTTCAGTCTCATCTTCCTCCATTTCTTCATCTTCATCTTCCTCCTCGTCCTTGTCGCGGCCACGGGGAGGCCTGTCTCCTTGCCGCGCTTTGGCATTGCTGCGGTTCCCTCCCCGGGCGGGAAGCTTCTTGCCGGATCCTCCGCCACCTCCCTGGGCTCTCTCCTTATCGCGCGCTCAGACTCAGCTTTGCAGCTCCGCCATCTGCTCTACTTTTTTGCAGGTTTGGAGGTCATGGCCTTTGGTGCGATGGATCTTGCAATAACACTTGCCGCCATCACGCTTGTCGGCGGCTGCTACAGCCTCACCGAGTCGCCGGTCTTGGCTTTGTCGGAGCCGCCTCCGTTGTTTTAATGCTCAACAGCTAGCACATCCTTAGCTTTCCTCTTCCTATTGTTCCGCCTCGGTTCCTTCTTGCCGGGCGGCGTCCTCATTGTCGATCCTTCGCCCGGCAACCTCTCCGGATTTTCCTCCCCTCTTCAGCCCGTGCACACTTGTCGGCGAGAGCGTAGAGCTCGCTGACATCTCTGATCTTTATCATCGCCATCTCCTCCCTCATCATGCGGTTGCGCACGTTTTGATGAAACGCCCTGATAACCGCGGCAGCGTGGACGTCGGGGATGTTGCGCTGCACCTAGCTGAATCTTTGTATATACTTGCGCAGGGGCTCCCCCTCCTTCTGGATGAGTAAATGGAGGTCACTTTCCTGGCCATGAGGCTTGTGGCCGCCCGTGAAGGCGCCGACAAACCGATGACACAGTCCGCCCATGAAGAGATGGAGCCGTCCGGCAAGTGCATGAGCCAAGATCGGCGTTGGGTTTGAGTACCAGCGGAAGTAGTTGGCGAGATCTTCTCGTCGCGCCCTCCGCAGCCTGCACCGCGATGGTGTAGATGCTTTGAGAAACTCCGACGGTGTATCCTGCCATCATACTTCTCGCACATCCGCTTGAAGTTTTAGTTTTGGGCCCTCGACTTGCCGCAGCTCGCGGGTGAACGCAGGGCAACCAGCCGCGCACGGCAAGTCGCTGGTTCTCCGGTGCGTCTTGCGTCGACAATGGCCCGCGCGCTGGTCGATTGACGTCGCGCTTCCCTCCGGCGCTCAATGCGAAAAGGAAGTCTTAGCGTTGCCATTCTTGGAGAACGTGGCGCTGATCCCGCGAGTTCGCGGGTCCGGCGACGCGATGGAGTCGGCGTCGGGGTTGGTCCGGCGAGCCGCGATCTTGGCTGTGGGGCTGGGAGCGCGCAGGCGGTACCCAATGGGTCCTGTCGGCGCCGTCCCCGCGCCGGGCGTCTTGTCGGGCCCTCGGCGCGCTCGTCGCCGAGGTTTGTCGCCATTGGCGGCCGACAAAGGCTGTATGGCCATCCTCCAGTCGTCGATCTTGTGTGGCGCTGGAGGGAAGTCTAGGAGCAGCTGGGCTCGGGCCAGCGCTTCCTCTGCAGTCTTGGGCAGCGGTGGTGATGGGCGGCGCGAGGAGCGAGACGTGCTTGGGCTCCCAATCGGGTTGGGAGGAGCAACACCTCATCCAGGCGACCGTATCTCGCTCGCACAAGCATGCGTTCGTGCATGGTGCCTGCGAGCGTCCTGCGACCCACCGGCTTGGCCTTGCTCTAACGCGAGCACGGTTCTTGGAGCACCGGGGCGTTGTTGACCTTGAACCTCTTGGGACGGGCGCGGCGTCTGCACCGTTGCCGACGCTTGCGGGGCCTTGTTCCTGGATCTGGTGACGACTCGAGACCCACCGGCGGCACCCGCTCCCCCGCCAGCGTCCACCTCACCACCTGCTTGCACCGGCGGTGGCGGTAGAGTTGATGTAGACGGAGCGGCCACCTCCGAAGGCATTTTCTTCGGTGGCATGTTGACGATGACGTTGATGTAGTGCGCGTGGAGACCGGATCAGATGCTCACGACCTCGACGCCCCCTACCTGGCGCGCCAAAGATGTCGGGGCTCGCTCTCTTCTGCGGCCTCGAGCACCTATGGGGCACTTGGGGGCCCCTTCTGGTTCGGCGGGGGAGCGAGGGCCGTGCGCAGAGCAGATCGAGGTCCGGCGCACGCGTGGGGAGACGGACAATCTTTACCCAGCTTCGGGGCTCTCCAGAGAGATAACACCCCTACTGCTGCTCTGTGTTGTTATTGAATCTAGCTCGAGCGTGCGAGCATATGGTGGCGATGCGGGTATCGAATGAACCGAACCCCTTCTACATGCGCATGGGCCTCCCTTTTATAGTCTCAAGGGGGTACCCACGGTGGCAGCGAGGGAAGAGGGGTAGAAGCGTAAAGCGCAGGTTGGTACAACGGTGCTGTGATGCCCCTACCTAACTCGACGGCGGGGGACAAGGGCATTAAATGCCCGTCCGTCGCCTAACAAAGGCAAGTGGAGTGACCGTTAGGTGAGCCTCCGGTGCCACGACGGCGCCTCTGTCGACTCCGTTTGCCACCTCGCTCTGCATGGTTGCGTAGTATCCCGCCACGTGCTCTTGGGATGGCTTTCGTGATGACGCTGCCACAGTGCTTGCTGGAGTTGGGTGGCAGTTTTGCCATGGCAAGTGCCTTGTCATGTCTTTGTCGTCGCAAGCTTGCTTGCCATCGAACTTGCCGGGCGAGCGGGGCGCCACGGCAAGTTTTCTGGTGATGCCATGGTTTGCCCTCCCGGCAAGCTCCTCTTGCCGGGGCCTTCGTTTTTCTGGGCTGGTACTTTGTTCTTGAATGACAGTGATAAGGAGTGGTGGGGAGCCTTGCCGGGCGTCAGGCGATCCTTGCCGCGGGGTGCTACGACTGCCCGTGCACAAGTTTGGGGTACTAAGGTGCCCTTCTACTTTAGTACACCGACACCATTCGACGCGGCTCTGCAAGACCTGACTGCGCCTATTCCAGAAGACGTAGACGCCGAGACGCTGGAGACACACCGCCTTCAGATCATCGAAGGCGCCAAGAAGCTGGCAAGCATGAGGCACTTGTCAGAAGCCTACCAGCGCGAGATGGATCGCGTTGTGGGCGGCTCGCCGGCTCCGACTGGGCCTAGACGCCTAGGCGTGGTCCGACAGCGCGGCGCGACCATCGCCAACCTGTTCGGGGTCAATCGCCCCGTATATGCCACGCCTGCGGAGAACATTCGCGCCACCTAGGCAGCGACTGACGAGCTGAAGAACTTTGAAGGCGAAGAGCGCCGCATGATGACGGAGCGAGTCCAGCAGCTCCTCCACGTGGTTTCCGCGCAGAATGCAGCCGGCGGCCGCACAGAGGCGCCGCGGCAACCAAACGACGACCTGCCTCCCCGCCGAGATCAAGGCGCGACGTCTCCGACGCCGACTGGCGGAGTCCGCGGAAGAAAAGACAAAGAGCCAGCTGTCAGTCACAGTCGGACTCACATCACCATCGAGCGCGACCAAGACGGCCGCCCAAGAGCAGTGGAACGGCAGGGCGACTATCTGCCTCCCCCACCGAGAAGAGAATGGCGAGTTTCCCGACCGTCTGTTGAGCATCCAACTCTCGGTGGCCGCCTTGGCCGCCGAGAGGGAGTCAGAGAAAATGACACCCGCCACCGGATCGACCGACTCCATCGATCCCTGGCGCTGGAAGAAGAAGACGAGTTGGGTCCGCCATGCTTCGAACCCCGCATACGAGACGAGCCTTTTCCCAAAGTGTTCACGCTCCCCCGAGACACAGCCAAGTATACCGACTCCGTGAAACCAGAAGACTGGCTAGTTGACTACTCCACGGCCGTCAACATAGCGAACGACAACAAGCGATTTGCCGTGAAGTATGTTCCACTCACGCTCCAGGGCACGTCCCGGACATGGTTGAACAGTCTGAAGCCCCGCAGCATCAACAGCTGGGTCGACTTCCCCGAGGCCATCATCTGTAACTTCACGAGCACGTACAAGCGACCTCCCAAGCCGCGCCAGCTTTCCTTGTGCGTGCAAGGCCCTGACGAGTCAACACGCGACTACCTCACGCGCTGGGGCGAGCTTCGGAACTCCTGCGAGGGCATGCACGAGGTGCAGCCTATCGAGTACTTCACCGCCGGGTGCCGAGAAGGCACCCTCCTCAAGCACAAGCTCCTCTGCGACGAGCCAGAAACCCTCGACGAGCTGTTGATCATAGCAGACAAGTATGCCACAGCCGACTCCTCCATGAAGACGGAAATTCAAGTTAACGCGGCTGGCAAAGTGGCCCCTCAGGCTCCCAGAACTCCGGCTGGAAACGCCAGTCGGCGACAACAACAGAACGACAACAAGCGCAAGGCCCCACAACCGACTTCCAGCAGTCGGCAGGTTGCAACAGTCGAAGATCAACAGCCGGAGGGGCAGCCTCCGACCAAGCGACAGAAAGGCGGCAAGTCCAACTGGTTGCCGGCCTTCTCTTACGAGCAGACTCTAGACGGTCCCTGCAAGTTCCACAGCGGCGCGAAGCCATCAAACCATACCACCCGAAAGTGCCACTGGCTTACAAGAATCACCAAGGGAGACGGCCTCCTTCCTCCCCGCTTCTTTGAGCGCCGCCTCCACCGCCGCTTCAAAGACACCGGCTGCCGTGCCAGGTCGGCGCTTGACGGATGAGTACCCAGAAGAGCACGGAGCCTATGTGGTGTTCACCAGTGTGGCTGACGATCGACGTAGCAGGCGGCTGCAACAGCAAGAGGTGAATGCAGTAGCATCAGATACTCCAGAGTTTATGCATTGGTCCGAGAAGCCGATCAGTTGGAGCAGAGGAGATCACCTAGAGGTGATGCCGAATCCGGGCTCCTATGCCCTGGTCCTGAGTGCCACCTTGGCCACTGATAGGCGGGCCGCTCGCTTCTCGCGAGTCCTGATAGACGGAGGCAGTAGCATCAACATCCTGTACAAGGATACCATGGAAAAATTAGGAATCAAGCAAAGACAACTGCAGAGCAGCCGGACTATGTTCCATGGCATTGTACCTGGCCGTTCCTGCTCACCAATCGGCAAGATCCTGATAGACGTCCTCTTCGGAGACAAAGATCATTTCCGCCGAGAGCCAGTTTGGTTTGAAGTGGTGGACCTCGAAAGCCCATACCATGCGTTACTTGGCCGACCTGCTTTGGCCAAGTTCATGGCGGTCCCCCACTACGCCTACCTCAAGATGAAGATGCCGAGTTCCAAGGGAATTCTGACCGTAGCCGGCGACTACAGGAAGTCATCCGCTTGTGCAGCTGAGAGCAGTCGGCTGGCCGAGTCCCTGGTGATCGCGCCTGAGAAGCGGCTTCTTGATCGGGTTGTGGCGATGGCCGGCAAGCAGCCAGAGATGTCGCCCGACCCCAAGGAGTCGGAAGCTGAGGGCTCGTTCAAGCCGGCCAAAGAGACCAAGAAGATACCCTTGGACCCGGAGCACCCAGAGAGGTACGCTATCATAGGTGCGAACCTTGACAGCAAATAGGAAGGCGAGCTCGTCGATTTCCTTCGTGAGAATCGGGACATCTTTGCATGGTCCCCTAAGGACATGCCAGGTGTACCGACGGAATTCGTCGAGCACAAGTTACACGTCCGACCTGATGTGAAGCCCGTCAGGCAGCCTTTGCGCCGACTATCAGAAGAGAAGAGAAGATTCGTAGCAGAAGAGATAGCCTGGCTCCTTGCGGCCGGCTTCATTATGGAGGTGTTTTTTCCAGAGTGGTTGGCAAACCCGGTCTTGGTGCTGAAGAAGAACAAGCAGTGGTGGATGTGTATCGACTACACAAGCCTCAACAAAGCATGCCCCAAGGACCCATTTTCCCTACCAAGAATCGATCAGGTGATAGACTCCACAGCCGGATGCGAGCTGTTGAGCTTCTTAGATGCATACTCATGGTATCACCAGATCAAACTGAGCCCGGCAGACAGACTGAAGACTGCCTTCATCACGCCGTTCGGAGCCTTCTGCTACCTGACCATGACGTTTGGCTTGAGGAATGCCGGCGCCATCTTTCAGCGTTGCATGCAGAAGTGCCTCCTCAAGCAACTCGGCAGAAATGCCCACGTCTATGTAGATGATGTGGTGGTGAAGACGGAAAAACGCGGGACAGTGATGGAAGACCTCAAAGAAACCTTTGAGAACCTGCGCCGATTCCAGATCAAGCTCAACCCTGAGAAGTGCCTCTTTGGAGTACCAGCCGGCGAACTCCTTGGCTTCCTGGTCTCTGAACGCGGTATAGAGTGCAACCCTGTGAAGATTAAGGCCATCGAGAGGATGGAGGTACCCAGCCAACTGTTAGATGTGTAGAAGTTCACCGGCTGTTTGGTGTCCCACAGTCGATTCATCAGTCGGCTGGGCGAGAAAGCTCTCCCTTTGTACCAACTGATGAAGAAGACCACCTTTTTTGAGTGGAACCACAAGGCGGATGAAGCATTTCTCTAGCTAAAGAAGATGTTGACTACTCCCCCTGTGCTGGCGGCTCCGACTCCTAAAGAGCCCATGCTCCTATACATTGCCGCCACCAGCCGAGTAGTCAAGACATCGTGTAGCCGAACGCAAGGAGGAAGGCAAAGGCGCCCTCGCCTGAAGACCGGTATATTACATGAGCGAGGTACTATCGACCTCCAAGCAAAACTACCCCCACTACCAGAAGATGTGCTACGGCGTGCATTTTGCCGCCAAGAAGTTGAAGCCTTACTTCCAAGAGCATCCAATCATTGTGGTGTGCACAGCCCCGTTGGCGAGATCATCGGGAGCCGAGACGCTTCTGGCCGAGTGGCCAAATGGGCCATAGAGTTAGCTCCCTACACCATCTACTACCAGCCCCGCACCACCATCAAGTCGCAAGCGCTGGCCGACTTCCTCGTCGATTAGGCGAGACCCGAAGACTACTGCCGCCAAATACCGACTCCACCCATTGGCGGATGCATTTCGACGGCTCCAAGATGCGCACCGGCTTGGGAGTCGGCGTCGTCCTCACCTCCCCTAAAGGTGACAAGCTCAAGTATGCGCTACAGATCCACTTCACCGCCTCCAACAACGTCGCCGAATACGAGGCTCTCATTCACGGGCTCCGGCTTGCCAAAGAACTTAGCATTCGCCGGATCCTGTGCTATGGCAACTCCGATTTAGTGGTCCAGCAGTCATCTGGCGACTGGGACGCCAAAGATGCAAACATGGCGAGCTACCGCTTCCTGGTGCAGCAACTCAGCGGATACTTCGAGGGGTGCGAGTTCCTTCACGTGGCAAGAAATGACAACGACCAAGCAGACGCCTTGGCACGAGTCGGCTCCACCCGCCAAGCGATACCGTCCAGCGTCGCTCTTCAGCACCTCCTCAAGCCGTCTATCAAGCCTTCACCAGAATCAGACTCCATCTTTGTGCTGGCTCCCCCTGAAGAAGTCGGATCCAACTCAAGAGCCCCAGCAGACGGCACCAAGAAAATCGCAGTCAAAGCCGGCCCGGGGACTTCGGAACCCGGCCCAGGGACTGCGGCAACCGGCCCAAAGACTTGAAATTGCCCGGTATCAAGCTGCGCCCGTCGGCCAGGGGCTGCGCGCGATCGGCCGGGGACTTCGTCAATCCAGCAAGCGGCCGCAGGCTCCAGCCCGCCGCCTCCCAGCCCAGCCGCCCTTGTCCAAGTCGCCGTGGTGGCGGTTGAAGAAATAGCAACACCCTCATGGGCGCAGCCCATCCTCAAGTTTCTAGTGAACAAAGAGCTGCCAACTGATGAAATCTTGGCTCGGCAAGTGCAACACCGAGCAGCAGCCTACACCATAATCAACAGAGAGCTGGTCAGGCGCAGCGTCACTGGTGTCTACCAGCGCTGCGTCGATCCAGAGCAAGGCCAAGCAATTCTCAGAGACATCCATCAAGGCGAGTGCGGCCACCATGCGGCTTCAAGAGCACTCGTCGCCAAAGCCTTTCGGCACGGTTTCTTCTGGCCAACTGCCCTGGAAGAGCCAAGGAATTAGTCCAAAAATGCAAGGGGTGCCAGAAGTTCCGCTCCAAGCCGCTTCAGCCGGCTTCTGCACTGAAGACAATCCCCATCGCCTGGCCCTTTGCAGTTTGGGGCCTGGACATGGTGGGACCATTCAAGACGGCCCGAGGCGGCCTAACTCACTTACTCGTCGTAGTGGACAAGTTCACCAAGTGGATAGAAGCAAAGCCCATCAAGAAGTTGAACGGTCCGACTACGGTGACTTTCATCGCCGACATCACGGTTCGGTACGGCATACCGCACAGCATCATCACCGACAATGGCACAAATTTTGCCAAAGGCGCTTTGGCCCGTTTCTGCGTGACGCAGGGCATCCGACTGGACTTAGCGTCCGTTGCCCATCCGTAGTCAAACGGCCAAGTGGAGCGAGCGAATGGCTTCATCCTATCTGGCATCAAGCCTCGACTGGTCGAACCACTCGAGCGTTCGGCCGGCTGTTGGCTTGAGGAGCTGTCAGCCGTCCTCTGGAGTCTGCGCACGACTCCAAACAAGTCAACCGGCTTCACGCCTTTCTTCCTTGTCTACGGTGCCGAAGCCGTCATCTCGACAGACATAGAATTCGACTCTCCGCGAGTCACCATGTACACCAAAGAGGAAGCAGAAGAAGCACGTCAAGACGGTGTCGATCTGCTGGAAGAGGGCCGGCTGTTGGCACTCAGCCGGCCCAGCATCTACCAGCAGAGTCTGCGCCGATACTACAACAGGAAGGTCAGGCCAAGATCTTTCAAAGAGGGCGACCTTGTGCTCCGACTGATCCAGCGAACAGCCGACCAGCACAAGTTATCGGCGCCTTGGGAAGGCCCCTTCATCATCGACAAAGTCTTTGGCAACGACTCCTACTACCTAATCGGCGCCCGAAGCCCCGAAAGCACGCAAGAGGGGCGATTCCGGCAAAGAGTCGGAACGGTCATGGAACGCAAATCTTCTCCGAAGATTTTACAGTTGATGCAGTATGTACCACGCTATCCTTTGTATTAAAGTACCAAGACTTTGGGCCCCCGAGACGAGCTCGGGGACTGCCCCTTTTTGTCTGTATGATAAGAATTATGCCTTCGACTATTCTACTCTTTGTTAGGCCGCTTGGCGCCGGGTTCGACTAGTCGGCCCGGGACTTGCCGTCTTGCGCTATGAAATGCTTCCTGTAGTCGGACAAGTAGTGTGCGGCGCTTAAGCCGTCTCCTGTCAGAAGCCACAGCTCGCAGAGCGACTGTCGGTGGGCAGAGAGTAAGAAAGAATAAGCGCCCACACAAAAAATGACTAAGGACTCAAAGCATAAGCATAGCCCAAGCCGGCTTCCAGCCTCTCTTCGCAGAGCCGACTCTTAAATATTCGCTTGCCTTCTATCAACTTGGTAAAGACTCTAAAAAGGCCAAGTACTTGGCTTCCTAAAGTAGCTAAGCATTTGGCCCGATGGCGAATCAGCGGAGCGTTGTCCGTCTGACAAAGCGGCGACTGTGGGAAGGCGGCAAAGGAAAAGGCCAAAAGAGCAATGAGCAAGGAAAGATAAAACTCGGATAGATATTTACATAGCATAGGCCCCTGGCAAAGTTCAAAATACACCCCGCGGGTGGAATTTTGCAAATTAACAAGTTCTTCAAAGACTATGAAAGCAGATAAAATAAAGACAAGATGGCAGCCTAAGAAGCGGCAGACGGGTTCGGAGGGTCGGAGGAGACGGCGGTATCAGGCGCCGGGCGGCCGGGCGATCTCGCTTGATCGCCTCCGGTGGCAGCCGGCTCGATCGGACGCGGCTCGTTGCTGGAGGCGCGGTCGAGCTGAGGCTGGTCGCCCGCTCCGTCTTGGCGCCTCCTCGAACCACTCCGGCGGCACCTCCTCGCCGTTCGCGGCCTGCTCAGGAACGAAGACGCTGGTGTCGGTGTAGTCAGCAATCGCCGCCGCACGCTCGATGAGGGCGCCTTCCGCAGCCACCAACTCTGCCTGGGCCTCTGACCGGAACGCGGCCAGCCGGTCTAGGTCCAGCCCTGGATAGCAAGCCTTGACGAACCCCAAGGCCCGGCGCGCTCCAGCCCGGGCCGAGGAATCCTTCCAAGCCTCAAGGCGGCCAGTGCGACCTCCGGCCCACGGCGATCCGGTGAGGAGTCGCAGAGCCGGCATGTCAGGCCATAGGGCGGCAAATCGCCTGGGCCCCGGCACGTTGAAGCCGGCGCAGCAACTGATGGGCCGGCCGCAGATGAGTCTCGATGCTCAGGAGCTGCTCGTCGATGGTTAGGGGGGCGTTGGCGGCGATCTCCGCGCCATTTTCCCTCCGCGCCCGGCGATCAGCCTCAATGGCTCGATTGACCGCCTGCGACTGGCCAGAGAAGAAGTCTGCCAAACAACAAAGAAGCAAGAGAAAGAGTCAGGAGTCGGCCTGACTTATAGTCGGCGGCTCAAAGAAAGAAAGCAAAGAAACTCACCATCGACGATGTCTTCGATCTCATGGAAGCCGGAGGTCAACATCGCCTCCTTGTCGGTCCAGGAGGAGCGCTCGCTCTCGAACTCGGCCAGGAGAGCGGTCTCTTTCTTCTCTGCCTCGTCCTGCGCCTACTTGAGCAGCTCCTTCTACCCTGCCAGCTGGGCGGCCAGCAGGTCGCGCTCTGTGGCGAGCTTGCCGCACTCCTCCTCCTTGGAGCGTAGGGCAGTGCTGACTTCGCCCAACCGTTCCTGAAGAGCGGCATTGGCCTTTGAAGAACAAAAGAGAAAGGATGATAAGTTGCCAACAAAGAAGGTCGCCGGTAAGATCCGGCCCGACTGCTCAGCACTCGGCCCGAATCTCGGGGACTACAGCCCGCGGGTGCGCCAGCGCACCCTCGTGAAAAAGAAGATAAACTTACTCCGGCTCTCCGACAAGTCGGTAGTCCGCTTCCCCAGCTGCTCAACGTTGCAGTTGAAGGCAGTGACGCGGAGGTTGTGATACTCCTGTGATAAACAATCAGACGAAGGTGAATATCCAGAACTCGCCAGATGGAGTTCCGGGCCGCCTGCTCAGCAGCCGGCCCGAAACACGGGGACTACACCTAGTGGGTGCACTGGCGCGCCCCCACAGAGAAGAACGAGAAAAAACAAAGTCAAAGAAGCAAAACATACCCGAATAGCTGCTCGCGACACTAGATGTGCCTCAGTGCAGCCCTGGATGGCCTCACCCTCAGCTCGCAGCTTCGCCTGGACGTCCAGGAGCGCCTGGTTCAGCGGACCGTCGCCGTCTCCTCGCACCCACCCAGTAGGCGCGGCGCTTGTCGCCTCGGCATCTGGGATGGCCGAGCTGGCGGCGCCGGCCTCCAAGGGGCGTGGCGCCAAAATCGCCTTCTCAAGGTGGCGGCGCGCTGGTGAGGCGACTTGAAGGAGCAGCCTCGCCACCGCCTCGTCTTCAGTCGGCGACACTGGCGGGCCTACCGGCTGCTTACCATGCGTGCTCCCCGACGGCGGCGGAGGCGGCGGTGGCGGCGTGGCCGTGCCCGACGCGGAGGCCTCGCCACCATCCTTCTCCATGATGGGGTGCTCCCCGCCGACTTCTCCGGTCTGCCCCGTGAACTCCGGGGGCGGCGGTGCAGAGTTCGCCGGGATGACAAGCAACGCCGATTGGCGGTGCGCGGTCTCCTCAGCCCGCTGTCTGGCCTGCTCCAGTTTCTTCTAGGCGGAGGCCGCCGCTTTCTCGGCCTCCGCCTTCTCCAGGCGGTCGGCCTCCTCCTCGTCACGCTTCTCCCGCGCGTTTCGCTCCGTCGCCTCCCGGAGATCGGCGGCGGGGTCAATCCGCCGAGTATTGGCGGACGTCTCGGTCGACCCCATGACGGAGGGGACGGCGACCCTCTCAAGGGAAAGAGGGGCCCTGAAGCAAAGAAGGAATGAAAAAGACTCGGAAAAGATTCATCAAAGAAAACAAGACGAATGCAGAGAGCACTTACGCAGAGACTAGTGGCGGCTTCTTCACATCCTTGCGGAAGCGGTTGGCCTTCGCGACCGCCTCCTCCCGCTTGGTCGCGGCGGCCACCCCTTGAACTTCTTCGGCCGGTTGCCGAGCGAACTTCCAGCCCGGCGCTTCTTCGTGCCGACTTGACCGGCCAAGCCGGCGGAGGAACTCGCGCCTGGGTGGCCGGCTTTCGATTGGCGGCGTGGGGCGACTTCCCCTTCGGCGTCGTCTTCTGGCCAGTCGGTGAAGGTGGCCGAGGGCCTGAAGCCGCCTTCCGCTCCTCCTCCTCCGCCTTCGCTGTCGGCGTCCATCGCGGCCGCCCCCAAGTCGGGGTCGTCAACATCCGCTCGATCTGGAGCGAACTCGCGGGGTAGTCCCGTGGTGCTGGCTGCAGGCTGGATGAAGGGGGTTCTGACTCGAAGAAACCAAGAGTATCAGAAGTCGGATTCGGCTACAAAGAAAAACAGAAGAACAAAAGTACGACTTACCACTAGCAGGGGGTTGGCGCGCGAGTAGGGCTCTTTGCCGAACAGCCAGTCCGCCGCGAGATCGCAGTTCGCGAAGTGGTTCACCATGTTCGCCACCTCCGCGTGGGGCATGTCCCTGGTGCACATCCGACTCGGGTCCCGGTGGTCGCTCATCTGACAGATCAGATGAGGTCGGCCTTGGAGCGGGAGGACTCGGTGCACCACGAAGGCGGCCAGCAAGTCGGCCCCAACCAAGCCTTCCAACTGCGTCAGCACTCGGAGTCGCGCGACGGCGACGGTACCTGCGGAGTCAGCGTCTTGGCCCGGTGGACCAGCCGGGAAGCCTCCCAGCCGGCGCGCCGGCTTCGTAGGGCGGCAGGTTGACCCAGTCTCCGTCTGGGGCGACGTTCTTCACGTAGAAGTACGACCGCTGCCACATCTTCACCGACTTAATCAGTGCAATGGAGGGGAATGGATTGTCGGCGGTCGACCTTCGCATCGCGATGAAGGCGCCACACTAAGCCGGTATGCCGGCGACGTGCGTGCCGAGTTTGGATTGGAAGAACTTTCCCCATAGCTCGATGGTGGGGAGAACGCCAAGAAAACCCTCGCACATGGTGGCGAAGGCGGCCAGCAGCACCACCGTGTTCGGAGTGAGGTGGTGCGGCTAGAGCCCGTTGAACTCCAAGATGGAGCGGAAGAAGCCGCTCGCCGGCAGGCCCAGGCCGCGCATGAGGTGCGAGCGGAATATGACCTGCTCGCCCTCCTCCGGCGCCGGCCTTATTTCCCCCGCCGGCGCGGTGCGGGCTCGCACCAGGTTCACGCCGGGGAGCCGACGCATCTTGCGGAGGAGCTCAATGAGGTCGTCGTCCACCTCAGAGCCGTCCCACATGCCGGAGCGCACAGCAGGAGCCGCGGCGGCGGAGGAAGAACTCATCGCGGCGGTGGCAGCATGGTTTGGTATGACGATGGCAAGAAGAAGAAGAGGCAAGAGGAAGCGGGGAGGCAGGGAGGAATGGGCGCGCCTGTTTCGCCGTTCCGCTCCCCCCGCCTACTTATAGGCGCATAGGCTAAGAAGCCGATGGGGCGGGCGTGGGATTAACTGCGCGCGGGACCCCACGCCCCCCACGATTTACCCCACGAAATTCTGCGCGATAACGGCGTGGAAACTCCAACCGTCCGTAGCGGCGCAGCGGATCCGTTCAGGGCGGGCGCGGTAGTGGCGGGCCCCGCCAACCTGTCGTCGCGCGTGGGTGTGCTGATCGCCCTGCCGCGTGGCGCCGCGCGACCGGTCCGCGGCGAGCGGCTGCGGGGAAGCGTATTAGGCACGCCGCCTGGTTCCCGCCGCGACTTTCAAAACTCCTTAGGGGGCTAGACGGCCCTTTGCGAGTCCGACTCCATCTAGTCGGCCTAAAGGAAGATGGCCAGCAAGGTCTAAAGTCCACCACCAGAAGAATAAAACTGTTGAGGCCCCACGATGTATCACCCTCGGAGCCTCACCAGCTTCGGGAACTACTGTCGGAGTAATGGGCCACGGGTAGGCTAACCCGAGTCCCAGAACCTTTCAAGACATCGGGGTGGGCTGCGCCCCTCAAGTCCTAGCGGCGACTCCAAGACGAGCCAAGTCCCAGCGGCGACTCCAAGACGAGCCGAGTCCTAGCAGCGACTCCAAGACGAGCCGAGTCCCAGAAGGCAACTCCAAGATAAGCCGAGCCCCATCGGTGACTCCAAGACGAGCCGAGTCCCAGAAGGCAACTCCAAGATAAGCCGAGTCCCAGCGGCAACTCCAAGATAAGCTGACTCCAGTCCAGCGACTTCCGGAGAGGCCGACTATAGGAAGTCGGCCTGCAACTCCAACCACCTTGTTATTTAAGGGCAGGCATGGCCACAGTGCGCCGTACCAATGGAGATCTCCGTCCGGCGTGGCACTGTTGCCATGCCGGCCCTGACATCAGCTCTTGGGGGCGGAGCCCTGTGCCCACAACGGCCTGTCTGTACAGCCCGGAAATGGCGGGGCCTACCAGTCAGCGGGAGTACTGAAGACGGCAAGAGCGCCAAGAGACGGACCCGTTAGGAGTCGGCCTCCAGGAGTCGGCCGGCTCCTCGCATGGGCCCCACACGCCATTAACCAGACACGACGGGGAATGGCAACAGTGATCGCCCGTCGGGCGGCGGCACTGTTGCCATGACCCCATGACCGAGCCAGCGTCATTAGAAGCACGGCTACAGTAATCTGCAGCCGGCAAGACCCGCCCTCGGCGGACAAGGGCTGTCGGCCCCGTACCAGGCAAGTCGGCGGGACCCACCAGTCGGCGGGCCCCAGTAGTCGGCGGAGAAGACAGCGGCCTGAGAGACATACGGCTGGGACCCGCACCCAGCCGGTTTTACCATTGTACCCCTGGGGGGTAGGCCTATACAAACCCCCCAGGGCACCCATGCAAAGGGTTGGAATCCATTAGCACTAGACCAGATCATAAAGGGAGGAGAAAGGTAGCCTTGCCTTCTCCTACCTCCAGAAACAGCTCTAGGAGCAACCTTGTATTCACTTTGCCTTAGTGCCCATGCGGAGACCCCGCAGAGCAGCAGTAGGGGTGTTATCTCCTCGGAGAGCCCTGAAGCTGGGTAAGATCCGCCGGCGTGCATGTCTTCGCCTCATCCCGTTTCCAGGCACCGACGACGTTCTACTCGCCCCCACCATGATAGGCCATCCTTTGGCATATGTCGCACCCAACCCCCGACACGCGACGACTCTTGGTCATCCGACCAACCACGTATCCCTTGAGTCCTTCAAAGTTGCCCTTTAAGAACTTGAAACCATCGTGCGATAGCCCCATGGTGGGCGCCAACTATCGTGGAATTAACACGTCAGATGTCCTAGCGGAAGGACTTAGTCGTGTAGCCATCGCAACGAGATTAGCTTAAAGGGGTTAAACCGGAACAAAGGACACGAGAAGTTTATACTGTTTCGGCCCCTTGCGGTGAAGGTAAAAGCCTACGATCTAGTTGTTGTGGGATTGATTGATCTCGATGAGCAGGGAGCGAATCCGCTTTACCTATCTCTCGAGTTGTTTTTTTTCTGTCCCTAAACCGCCGCCGCGTCGTCCCTTTATATACATAGGTTGGCCTTGGCGGTCTCTGAGAATCGAGGCGGCTCATACAAGTGTCCGGCTCGGTTTCTTCCTTTCCCTAACTTACAATACAAGTTATACATCTATGGTGGTTTACTACTATGGGCCCTAATCCGCCATTGGGCTCTGGGCCTCTATGCTTTAATGGTAGAACGCCATACTCCTTGTCTACATGGGCTTCAATATAGATGAGCATAAACCGGCCCCTCCTAGGCGGTTTACACTCCGTAGTTATATCCCCAACAGGAGTTGTTCCTGCTACGCTGTCCTTCGCCGCCTTGAATCTGCTTCCCCTCCGCCGATATACGGCCACGACAACACAGTCAACAATTTGGCCATGGGTTTGTCCAAGGATCCACCGTCCTCCAAAACATCGGTTCCCCCGGGAGAAAAAAGAAGATCACCATGACATATGGAGGAGTCCACACTAGCAACCGATAATGGTACTCCTCTTCCCTTATTCGTGCAAATCTTACGTGTCTGCTTGCACGGTATTCATCCCACAGAAGACACTAGTTGACCGCTTCTTCTTGATACTAGATGTTCCAAGTAACTTGCGATGCACAAGGTTTCTCCTCATATACTATTTCACCTTAGCTAGAGGTCCATCGCCCACCCTGGATTTCAATTCCTGGTCAGTTGATTCCTAATTAACGGAATCATTCCCCAGCGTAACAGGTGCTAGTCTGCCTATTACGCCGGGGAAGCAGCGCCTTGGTGTTTATCTTAGGGGCGTGTGGGGCCTAGAGCTGCTAGCGCCCGATCTGGAGGTCGACCGGGATTTAAGGGATGGCCTGGGGGCGCTGCCAAGCACGGCGGTGGTGTGAGGTCAAGGGAGGCGGGCGGCGGAGGCAGGGTGCAGGCGATGGTTGCTAGCGGTTCGAGAAAAAACGTCAGCAAAGGTGGCGGGAGGTGGACGAAGGCCATCTACCCGTTCCTTATTGATCGGACGGTTCATAAAAAAATTGACTGACCTATTTATTTTCAGTCGACTGTTATCTTGATATGACCACATGTGGTGGTGAGCTGGAGGAGTACATGCATTTCCTGTGCTCATATATTACAAAATCATACGGAGTAGAATCTAATTTTGTTTGCCATGCAATGTTGTAGAGCTATCATATGTTTCCTTTCATTTATTTTTTAGCCACCTGCTATCTGCTACTTTTACAGTGCACTAGTTCTGCACACACTTTACCCATACTCTCACTATTGTGTTTTTATGCAAGGGTATTTCAGACTCTGCCTTGAGAGAAGCAGAAAAGAAAAGAGAGAAGTCGCTCCAGCTTCGTATGCGGGTAGGCAAGACAAGTTATAGCTCTATAAAGGGTGCAGTGTTAGTAGATGGAGATGGTAAGCGTAGCTCTGGAGTTGATGACCTCACTCGTAATGAACCACCATCCCAGGTGCTTGCTTTAACTTCACGGTGTCATATGTGGTTGCATGTTCCATATGGTGTCTAGCTTGTATTCGAAAGGCCGAAGTCGGTATTTATTAAGATAAGGAAAGATATTTTTTACATGAAACACCATCCCGTGAGCACTAGAAGACAAATAGCTAATCAGGGCACTGGCCGAGCCAGTGACAAGCCCAGCACAGACAGGCATCACCTGGAAGCCAACTAAAAAGCCACGACGGTGGCGAAGAAGCCCGCCTCCCACCAGGCTCTCAGGTCCTAGAGGATCATGCTCACCACTCCAGCCGGATGTCTAGCTTGTATTGCTTACAATTTGGTTAAATTGCATCTGCTTAACTTACACATTATACCTTTGAATATGACATGCCTTTCTGTTTTTGGTACATACTAGTACATCTGTCTATTAACCATGTTCTTACATCAAACTAATGTTCTTGTGTATCCCTCGTCAATCACTAATGATGAGGCAGTCAGGCAAGTGGACTACTGTGAGTAAAGATCCTCATTTAAAGAATGCAGCGTTAGCCTCCCCGACATGATTCTCAAGAAACAGCAAGGTTGTATGAAGATAGTGAACATAGCTCTGTAGTTGATTACCGCATTTCCCCTACTCTAGCATCGCTGGTGCTTGCTCTAACTTGGCAGCGTGATATGTGGTTGCATGTTGCATATGGTGTCTAGATTGTAATTCTTCTAATCTGGTTAAACTGCATGTGATATTATGCTTAGCTTATACATTATACCTGTTAATCTGACATGCCTTCCTATATTTAGTACATAGTACATATGTCTATTAAGCATGTCCTTGTTGGGGAACGTAGCAGAAATTCAAAATTTTCTACGCATCACCAAGATCAATCTACGGAGTAATCTAGAAACGAGGAAAGGAGAGTGCATCTACATACCCTTGTAGATCACTAAGTGGAAGCGTTCAAGTGAACGGGGTCGATGGAGTCGTACTCGTCGTGATCCAAATCACCGATGATCCTAGTGCCGAACGGACGGCACCTCCGCGTTCAACACACGTATAGCCCGGGGACGTCTCCTTCTTCTTGATCCAGCAAGGGGAGAGGAGAAGTTGAGGGAGAGCTCTGGCAGCACGACGGCATGGTGGTGGAGGTTGCAGTTCTCCGGCAGAGCTTCGCCAAGCACTACTACTACGGAGGAGGTGTTGGGGAGGGAGAGGGCTGCGCCAGGGGAAGGATGAAGCTCCCATGCGCCTCCCCACTATATATAGGGGTGGAGGGGGCTGGTTTCTTGCCCTCCAAGTCCATTGGGGCGTTGGCCAAGGTGGGAGGAAAGAAATCCCATCATTTCCTTCCCCACCGATTGTTATCCCCTATTTTTAGGGATCTTGATCTTATCCCTTCGGAATATGTCTTATTCCTTCTAAGGGGGGATCTTGGTGCACCTTGACCAGGGGTGTGGGGCCTTGCCCCCACTACCCACGTTCATGTGGGTCCCCCATGCAGGTGGGCCCCACTCCGGAACCTTCTAGAACCTTCCCGGTACAATACCGAAATATCCCAAACATTTTCCGGTGGCCAAAATAGGACTTCCCATATATAAATCTTTACCTCCGGACCATTCCGGAACTCCTCGTGACGTCCGGGATCTCATCCGGGACTCCGAACAACATTCGGTAACTGCACACTAATTCCCATAACAACTCTAGCGTCACCGAGCCTTAAGTGTGCAGACCCTACGGGTTCCGGAATCATGCAGACATGACCGAGATAGCTCTCTGGCCAATAAACAACAGCGGGATCTGGATACCCATGTTGGCTCCCACATGTTCCACGATGATCTCATCGGATGAACCACGATGTCAAGGATTCAAGCAATCCCGTATACAATTCCCTTTGTCAACTGGTATAGTACTTGCCCGAGATTCGATCGTCGGTATCCCGATACCTTGTTCAATCTCGTTACCGGCAAGTCTCTTTACTCGTTCCGTAACACATCATCCCGTGATCAACCCCTTGGTCACATTGTGCACAATATGATGATGTCCTACCGAGTGGGCCCAGAGATACCTCTCCGTCACACGGAGTGACAAAACCCAGTCTCGATTTGTGCCAACCCAACAGACACTTTCGGAGATACCCGTAGTGTACCTTTATAGCCACCCAGTTACGTTGTGGCGTTTGGTACACCCAAAGCATTCCTACGGTATCCGGGAGTTGCACAATCTCATGGTCTAAGGAAATGATACTTGACATTAGAAAAGCTTTAGCATACGAACTACACGATATTTGTGCTAGCTTAGGATTGGGTCTTCTCCATCACATCATTCTCCTAATGATGTGATACCATTATCAACAACATCCAATGTCCATGGTCAGGAAACCATAACCATCTATTGATCAACGAGCTAGTCAACTAGAGGCTTACTAGGGACATGGTGTTGTCTATGTATCCACACATGTATCTGAGTTTCCTATCAATACAATTATAGCATGGATAATAAACGATTATCATGAACAAGGAAATATAATAATAACTAATTTGTTATTGCCTCTAGGGCATATTTCCAACAGTCTCCCACTTGCACTAGAGTCAATAATCTAGTTCACATCGCCATGTGATTAACACTCATAGGTCACATCGCCATGTGACCAACATCCAAAGAGTTTACTAGTGTCACTAAACTAGTTCACATCATCATGTGATTAAGACTCAATGAGTTCTGGGGTTTGATCATGTTTTGCTTGTGAGAGAGGTTTTAGTCAGCAGTGCGCTACATTCAGACCGTATGTACTTCACAAATCTCTAGGTCATATTGTAAATCTGCTTCCACGCTCCACTTGGAGCTATTCCAAATAGTTGCTCCACTATCGTATCCGGTTTGCTACCCGAGTCATTCGGATAGGTGTTAAAGCTTGCATCGATGTAACCCTTTATGCCGAACTCTTTATCACCTCCATAATCGAGAAACATGTCCTTATTACTCCAAGGACAATTTTGACCGCTGTCCAATGATCCATTCCTGGATCACTCTTGTACCCCCTTGCCAGACATGTGGCAAGGCACACATCAGGTGCGATACTCAGCATAGCATATGTAGAGCCTACGTCTAAAGCATAGGGGACGACCTTCGTCCTTTCTCCCTATTCTGCCGTGGTTGAGCTTTAAGTCTTAACTTCATACCTTACAACTCAGGCAAGAACTCCTTCTTTGACTGATCCATCTTGAACACCTTCAAGATCATGTCAAGGTATGTGCTCATTTGAAAGTACCATTAAGCGTTTTTGATCTATCCTCATAGATCTTGATGGTCAATGTTCAAGCAGCTTAATCCAGGTTTTCTATTGAAAAACACTTTTCAAACAACCCTATATGGTTTCTAGAAACTCTACAACATTTCTGATCAACAATATGTTAGGAACATATACTCATCAGAAATTCTATAGTGCTCCCACTCACTTCTTTGGAAATACAAGTTTCTCATAAACTTTGTATAAACCCAAAATCTTTGATCATCTCATCAAAGTGTATATTCCATCTCCGAGATGCTTACTCCAGTCCTTAGAAGGACTACTGGAGTTTTGCATGCTTGTTAGCATCTTTCATGACTGAAAAAACCTTCTGGTTGTATCTCATACCAACTTTCCTCAAGAAAATTGTCGAGGAAACAATGTTTTGACATCCTATCTGCAAGATTTCATAAATAATGCAGTAACTGCTAATACAATTCCAATAGACTCTTAGCATCGCTACGAGTGAGAAAGTCTCACCATAGTTAACTCCTTGAACTTGTCGGAAAACATCTTAGCGACAAGTCGAGCTTTCTTAATGGTGACACTTACCATCATTGTTCGTCTTCCTTTTAAAATCCATCTATACTCAACAGCCTTACAACCATCGAGTAGTTCTTCCAAAGTCTACACTTTTTTTATACATGGATCCTCTCTTAGATTTTATGGCCTCGAGCCATTTGTCGGAATCCGGGCCCACCATCGCTTCTCCATAGCTCATAGGTTCATTGTTGTCTAGCAACATGACCTTCAAGACAGGATTACTGTACCACTCTGAAGTAGTACTCATCCTTGTCACCCTACGAGGTACGGTACTGACTTGATCCGAAGCTTCATGATCACTATCATAAGCTTCTACTTCAATTGGTGCAGGCGCCACAGGAACAACTTCTTGTGCACTGCTACACACTAGTTGAAGAGACGTTTCAATAACCTCATCAAGTCTCCACCATCCTCCCACTCAATTCTTTCGAGAGAAACTTTTCCTCGAGAAAGGACCTGATTCTAGAAACAATCCCTTTTGCTTCCGGAACTGAGACTGGAGGTATACCCAACTGTTTTGGGTGTCCTATGAAGAGGCATTTTATCCGCTTTGGGTTCGAGCTTATCTACCTGAAACTTTTTCACATAAGCGTTGCAGCCCCAAACTTTTAAGAAACGACAACTTAGGTTTCTCCAAACCATAGTTCAAACGGTGTCGTCTCAACGGAATTACGTGGTGCCCTATTAAAGTGAGTGCGGTTGTCTCTAATGCCTAACCCATGAACGATAGTGGTAATTCGATAAGAGACATCATGGTACGCACCATATCCAATAGGGTGCAACTATGATGTTCGGACACACCATCACACTATGGTGTTCCAGGCGGTATTAATTGTGAAACAATTTCCACAATGTCTTAGTTGCGTGCCAAAGCTCGTAACTCAGATACTCATCTCTATGATCATATCATAGACATTTTATCCTCTTGTCACGATGATCTTCAACTTCACTCTGAAATTACTTGAACCATTCAATAATTCAGACTTGTGTTTCATCAAGTAAATATACTCAGTATCTACTCACATCATCCATGAAGTAAGAACATAACGATATCCATCAAGGCCTCGGCACTCATTGGACTGCACACATCAAAATGTATTACTTCCAACAAGTTGCCTTCTTGTTCCATTTCTTTGAAACGAGGCTTTCAATCATCTTGCCCATGTGGTATGATTTGCATGTCTCAAGTGATTCAAAATCAAGTGAGTCCAAATGGTCCATTTGCATGGAGTTTCTTCATGCATATACACCAATAGACATGGTTCACATATCTCAAACTTTTCAAAAAAAAACTGAGTGAGTCCAAAGATCCATCAACATGGAGCTTCTTCATGCGTTTTATACAAATATGACTTACATGGCAGTGCCACAAGTAGGTGGTAATATCATTACTATCTTATATCTTTTGGCATGAACATGTGTATCACCACGATCGAGATTCAATAAACCATTCATTTTAGGTGCAAGACCATTGAAGGTATTATTCAAATAAGCAGAGTAACCATTATTCTCCTTAAATGAATAACCGTGTTGCGATAGACATAATCCAATCATGTCTATGCTCAACGCAAACACCAAATAACAATTATTTAGGTTTAACACCAATCTCGATGGTAGAGGGAGCATGCAATGCTTGATCACATCAACCTTGGAAACACTTCCAACACATATTGTCAGCTCACCTTTAGCTAGTCTCCGTTTATTCCGTAGCTTTTATTTCGAGTTACTAACACTTAGCAACCGAACCAGTATCTAATACCCTGGTGCTACTAGGAGTACTAGTAAAGTACACATTAACATAACGCATATCCAATATACTTCTATCGACCTTGCCAGCCTTCTCATTTACCAAGTATCTAGGGTAATTCTGCTCCAGTGACTGTTCCCCTTATTACAGAAGCACTTAGTCTTGGGTTTGGGTTCAACCTTGGGTTTCTTCACTAGAGCAGTAGCTGATTTGCCGTTTCATGAAGTATCCCTTCTTGCCCTTGCCCTTCTTGAAACTAGTGGTTTCACTAACCATCAACAATTGATGCTCCTTCTTGATTTCTACTTTCGCGGTGTCAAACATCGCGAATATTTCAAGGATCATCATATCTATCCCTGATATGTTATAGTTCATCACGAAGCTCTAGTAGCTTGGTGGCAATGACTTTGGAGAAACATCACTATCTCATCTGGAAGATTAACTCCCACTTGATTCAAGTGATTGTGGTACAAAGACAATCTGAGCACAAGCTCAACGATTGAGCTTTTCTCCCTTAGTTTGCAGGCTAAGAAACTCATCGGAGGTCTTATACCTCTTGACGTGGGCACGAGCCTGAAATCCCAATTTCAGCCCTCGAAACATCTCATATGTTTCGCGACGTTTCGAAATCGTCTTCGGTGCCTCAACTCTAAACCGTTTAACATTACTGAACTATCACATAGTTATCAAAACGTGTATGTCAGATGTTCGCAACATCCACAGACGACGTTCGAGGTTCATCACACTGAGCGGTGCATTATGGACATAAGCCTTCTACGCAGCAATGAGGACAATCCTCAGTTTACGGACCCAGTCCGCATAATTGCTACTATCAACTTTCAACTAAATTTTCTCTAGGAACATATCTAAATAGTAGAACTAAAGCGCGAGCTTACGACATAATTTGCAAAGATCTTTTGACTATGTTCAGGATAATTAAGTTCATCTTATGAACTCCCACTCAGATAGACATCCCTCTAGTCATCTAAGGGATCACATGATCCGAGTCAACTAGGCCGTGTCCGATCATCACGTGAGACGGACTAGTCATCATTGGTGAACATCTTCATGCTGATCATATCTACCATACGACTCATGCTCGACCTTTCGGTCTCTTGTGTTCGAGGCCATGTCTGTACATGCTAGGCTCGTCAAGTCAACCTAAGTGTTTCGCGTGTGTAAATCTGGCTTACACCCGTTGTATGTGAGCGTTAGAATCTATCACACCGATCATCACGTGGTGCTTGAAACAACGAACTTTCATAACGGTGCACGATTACGGGAACACTTTCTTGAAATTTTAATGAGGGATCATCTTATTTACTACCGTCGTTCTAAGCAAATAAGATGCATAAACATGATAAACATCACAAGCAATCAAAAAGTGACATGATATGGCCAATATCATTTTGCTCCTTTTGATCTCCATCTTCGGGGCTCAATGATCATCATCGTCACCGGCATGACACCATGATCTCCATCATTATGATCTCCATCATCGTGTCTCCATGAAGTTGTCTCGCTAACTATTACTTCGACTACTATGGATAATGGTTTAGCAATGAAGTAAAGTAATTACATGGCGTTGTTCATTGACACGCAGGTCATACAATAAATTAAGACAACTCCTATGGCTCCTGCCGGTTGTCATACTCATCGACATGCAAGTCGTGATTCCTATTACAAGAACATGATCAATCTCATAGATCACATATCATTCATCACATTCTTTTGGCCATATCACATCACATAGCATACCCTGCAAAAACAAGTTAGACGTCCTCTAATTGTTGTTTGCATGTTTTACGTGGCTGCTATGGGTTTCTAGCAAACGTTTCTTACCTCATAAAAACCACAACGTGAAATGTCAATTGCTACTTACCCTTCATAAGGACCCTTTTCATCGAATCCGATCCAACTAAAGTGGGAGAGACTGGCACCCGATAGCCACCTTATGCAACAAGTGCATGTCAGTCGGTGGAACCTGTCTCACGTAAGCGTACGTGTAAGGCCGGTCCAGGCCGCTTCATCCTACGATGCCGCCGAATCAAGATAAGACTAGTAACGGCAAGTAAATTGACAATATCGATGCCCACAACTGCTTTGTGTTCTACTCGTGCATAGAAACTACGCATAGACCTAGCTCATGATGCCACTGTTGGGGAACGTAGCAGAAATTCAAAATTTTCTACGCATCACCAAGATCAATCTACGGAGTAATCTAGCAACGAAGAAAGGAGAGTGCATCTACATACCCTTGTAGATCACTAAGCGGAAGCGTTCAAGTGAACGGGGTCGATGGAGTCATACTCGTCGTGATCCAAATCACCGATGATCCTAGTGCCGAACGGACGGCACCTCCGCGTTCAACACACGTACAGCCGGGGCGTCTCCTCCTTCTTGATCCAGCAAGGGAGAGGAGAAGTTGAGGAAACTCGGCAGCCTGACGGCGTGGTGGTGGAGCTTGCGATTCTCAGCGAGCCGCCAAGCACTACTATGGAGGAGGAGGTGTTGGGGAGGAGAGGGCTGCGCCGGGAAGGTGAAGCTCCATGCACCTCCCACTATATATAGGTGTGGAGGGGCTGGTTTCTTGCCCTCCAAGTCCATTGGGGCGTTGGCAAAGGTGGGAGGAAAGAAATCCCATCATTTCCTTCCCCACCGATCGTTACCCCCTTTTTTAGGGATCTTGATCTTATCCCTTCGGGATATGATCTTATTCCTTCTACGGGGGGATCTTGGTGTGCCTTGTCCAGGGGTGTGGGGCCTTGCCCCCACTACCCACGTTCATGTGGGTCCCCCCATGCAGGTGGGCCCCACTCCGGAACCTTCTAAAACCTTCCCGGTACAATACCGAAAAATCCCGAACATTTTCCGGTGACCAAAATAGGACTTCCCATATATAAATCTTTACATCCGGACCATTCCGAAACTCCTCGTGACGTCCGGGATCTCATCCGGTACTCCGAACAACATTCGGTAACTGCACACTAATTCCCATAACAACTCTAGCGTCATCGAACCTTAAGTGTGTAGACCCTACGGGTTCGGGAATCATGCGGACATGACCGAGACAGCTCTCTGGCCAATAACCAACAACGGGATCTGGATACCCATGTTGGCTCCCACATGTTCCACGATGATCTCATCGGATGAACCACGATATCAAGGATTCAAGAAATCCCGTATATAATTCCCTTTGTCAACTGGTATAGTACTTGCCCGAGATTCGATCGTCGGTATCCCGATACCTTGTTCAATCTCGTTACCGGCAAGTCTATTTACTCGTTCCGTAACACATCATCCCGTGATCAACCCCTTGGTCACATTGTGCACATTATGATGATGTCCTATCGAGTGGGCCCAGAGATACCTCTCCGTCACACGGAGTGACAAATCCCAGTCTCGATTCGTGACAACCCAACAGACACTTTCGGAGATACCCATAGTGTACCTTTATAGCCACCCAGTTACGTTGTGACGTTTGGTACACCCAAAGCATTCCTATGGTATCCAGGAGTTGCACAATCTCATGGTCTAAGGAAATGATACTTGACATTAGAAAAGCTTTGGCATACGAACTACATGATCTTTGTGCTAGGCTTAGGATTGGGTCTTGTCCATCACATCATTCTACTAATGATGTGATCCCGTTATCAATGACATCCAATGTCCATGGTCAGGAAACTGTAACCATCTATTGATCAACGAGCTAGTCAACTAGAGGCTTACTAGGGACATGGTGTTGTCTATGTATCCACACATGTATCTGAGTTTCCTATCAATACAATTATAGCATGGATAATAAACGATTATCATGAACAAGGAAATATAATAATAACTAATTTGTTATTGCCTCTAGGGCATATTTCCAATAGTCCTTACATAAAACTATTGTTTTTTGTATCCCGCATCAATCAATATGACGAGACACCTTTAGTATATGCAGTGCGATATTAGTTGCATCTTTCATATGATCTATAGCATGCCCTGCTTCTAATTTGTTGAAATGCCATTTATGATGGGACGCTTTTAACCTGGCAAAGTCATATTGGTTGCATCTTTCATGTGGTGTCTAGCTTGCATTGCTTCTTATTTGTTGGAATGGTTTCTGCTTAGTTTACACAAACAGTTGTGAACATGCCATGCCGTCCTTTTTTCGTACATATTCCATCATGGTATCATGTGTTTGCCTTACATCAAAGTAGTGATTGTCAGTATCATGCACGAATGAGTTCTGAAGAGAGAATTTTATTGCTTTTTCTTGTCGGTTTTACTTGACAATTCAAAATCAATAAAGTAGAAGGAAGTTAGCAAGGTAGCAGATAAAGGTGCTCCTTCCAAACGAAGTGCCTCTGCAGATTCTACTCCTCCATCCCCCCCCCCCCCCAAGATGATTTGCAAGACAACACATGCATAAACACTCAACGTAGTTGTGTTGATGATGAGCATGTATCCCCTAGTGCACCATCATAGGTGCTCCCTATAACTTGGCATTGTTATATGTGGTTGCATGTTATGTGCGATGTCTAGCTTGTATTGCTTCTAATTTTGTTGAATTACATCTGCTTACTTTACACATTATACTTGTGAATAAGACACGTGTTCCTGTTTCTAGAACATACAATATTTGTCTATCACACCGTGTTCTTACATCAAATTACTACTGTTATGTAACCTTCAAAAATCACTTATCATAAGACACGTTTGACTTGGGAGTGTAATATAGGTTACATCTCGCATTCTTTTCTAGCTTGTACTACTAATTTGTGTAAATGACACTTATGACGAGACAGTTTTAACTTGGTAGAGTGATATTCGTTGCATCTTTCATATGGTGTCTAGCTTTCATTGCTTCTAATTTGTTGAAATGCCTTCTCCTTAGTTTACACATCATAAGCTGTGAATATGCAATGTTGTGAATATGCAATAGCACTAATGATGAGAGACCTCTAACTTGGTAGTGTGATGTTGTTTGCATCTTGCATATGATTTATTTCTTGTACTGCTTCACATTTGTTTAAACGCCATTAATGATGAGACATTGTTAACTTGGCAGAGCGATATTTGTAGCATCTTTCGTATGGTGTCTACCTTCCATTGCATTGCTTCTAATTTAGTGAAATGTCTTCTGCTTAGTTTACACATCATAGTTCTGGTTATCTCATCCGTCCTGTTTTTCATACATATTACATCCTCCTATCATGTGGTTGTCTAACATCAAAGTTCAGTTCGTCTGTACCATGCATCAATTTGTTCTGAAGAACTAAATTGTTATTCAGTTTTCTTGTCGGCTTGACGTAACATGGCACAGAGAAAGAGGAAGAAACACAGAATGACAGGGAATGGGAAGCGAAAGAATCCTGCAGATTCTGCCAGTACTGATGGTGCAATAGAAGGTCAAGGTCCAGCGGAAAATTCTACAAACAGGGTATCCCATGCTACACGAGTTGTAGAACAAGCCAAACAGAAACAAATAGTTTCCACCAAACAAGCAGAGACAACCCTAGTTGTTGCAACACCTTCCACAGTACCACCAGCTGCACGAGTTCCTCGTGCATCAACTGAGCTAGCAGCATGTTCCCAAGCTCCCTTGCTACCTTACACTACTTCCCAAGCACTCTTGACACAAAGATGAGTTGGCAAGATCAGATCAACCTTGTGAGCTTCAACAGCAAGAAGGTAGTTACTGGAGTCAAGTTACAGTTGCATGCTTCTTTATATGTAGTCTCATAGTTTGATGTACCCTAACACTTCCTATGTTTGTTGTTGGACTAGCACCTAGGCGCAAGAGGAAACAAACATCAGGGATAATGCTCGATAGGTTAACTAAATCTAGAGGATGAAGAATAGAGATTCGTTTTGAGGCAGGTTTTAAAAGGCCACGTGATGCTACAGAGTCATCCAAGTTAGTATCAGAGGCAGCAGTTGCCGTTAGGTGTCATGTACGTATCCTCCCAACATGGATTCAGTACAGGAATGATAAAGACGAAACCCAGGTCAACAACTTCCTCGACCATTTATCAATAAGTATGGTTATGTATGGAAACTAGTAATACCGTCTTGCTCTATCCCATACTATCAAGGTTGCTGATAATGAGACTCCCATAATTTTCAACATATGAGGTTCAAGTTGGATAGCCAAGATGATGCAACCAGACAAGCTTGCACCCATGTTTTCAAGTCTGCTCTATGACAGTATAGGTATAGCTTGAGGAAAACTCACTTTGAAGGCAAGGCTAATAGTGAACTTGCCCAAACATCTCTAGTGGAAAATATATAGGATGAAGACTGGAGAGGCCTCGTTAAACACTGGTCTGATCCGAAGTATCAGTTACATTATATATATGTGATCAGATCACATGTCGAAGTCCTATTTACACATGTGCCACACAAATCTATCTTCTTGTAGGTGAACTGTTCAAAGAACAAGGCCAACCGTACGAAAGTGAAATTCCAACAAACGACAGGATCTCGTAGCTATATTGCACACTACGAGGCTCTTGTAATTAGCTGTTGTTTAACTCTTTTTCCTGTACCATATTATCAGATCTATATTGAATTGTTCCAAATGTAGAGGAAAGCCCGCAAGGACCAAAAAGTACCTAAACCAAATGCTGTGGAAATCTTCAAAGACTGTCACACCAGCAAGAAGAAGGGCATGACTACACCAGTCAAAGCTATTGTTGTAAGTCCTTAATCCTCATGCCTTTTAACTACCACTTACTCTGACTTGTGCCTTGAACTTCATGGTTTGCAGCCAATGCCTATTACTCTTTTCAGTTTTATACACAATTGTGTTACTGTACCATTGCACCTTACAACATTTAATAGATAGGAGTGATGTTCCTTTGATCTTGACATGTAATCTAGTTCCGTGATGGACTTTCCCACACAACGTTACAATTGCCTATTTGTCTATTCTCAGTTGTTTTGTGATATGAATGATGTCATACTATGCTTAACGTATTATAAACTTCGTCCCTTTATCCTTAGCCCTCAATACAATGTGAAGAAATAGACAATACATTAGCGATGGTACATGGTCATATGTTTGGAACTTGGTTTTATGTACTTTGCAATAAAATACAACTAATATTTTACATGGGTTCACCAGAATAAGTTCTGTATATAGACCAAAGCTATTTTGTTTGGTTTTGTTGCCTCCTTAATATCTTCTGTTCTGGTACTACTAATGTAAAAACTCAACTTTTTAGCAAGCTATGGAAAAAATGCTGGAACCGCCACCTTACGAAGGTGGCGAGGCAACTATAACCGCAATGTCGGCTCTTGCTGCGATGGGTCGATCTTGTCCACTAACAGTGCCAAAATCATGTTCCTGCGTAATACTGGGTTGGTTGTTAAGGCAATCTCGTCCAAACTGCCTCATGATCAAGATATGCAAGCTCAAAACAATGTTATATCTATGCTCCAGACACAAGTCCATTCCCTAACAGAGACCCTTTGTGAAACAAGGAGAGACATTATTCGATGTCGTCAAGATATGCATGGTTTTGAAACCAGACTATTAGACATTTGCTATGTTGTTCAGGAGCCTAGGAGAAATGAAGGCAAAGGTTATGGTGCTCCATCGGACAATACATCATGAAAATGTAACAGTCAGGTCAAATGAACTTAGCTTCTGAACTTTTGGTGGTGCATTTGTCTGCTAGACTGTTAACTTTTATGCCAACCTTCCTTTGTTTTATAGTTGTAATTTGTTTTGATGCGATAGAAAATTTGTTCTTAACATGCAGCCACCGGCTGAAGAAAACAGCAAGCCATTTTTGTATAGTGTAGGGTGTTCCCTATATTTGCACTGGTGGCGATATTTCATGCCGAGTGGATGTAATTTGTGCAATCGCCTTAATAGCCTAGCATTAGTTTCGGGCTTATTTATTTCCTAGTCTTCTTTTTACCTAGTTTGCTAGTGGCTGCACCAACCATGGGCCATATACGGACCGTGGTTACCTTGACCCTGCTACGGGCTGTAGGATCCATGGGTCTCCTACGGGCCATCCATAAATGGGCCTCCAACAGGGCCATAGAATCGGTGGGCCTCGAGTCGTCGGATAAATGGGTCTACATGGGCCGTAAACAGGCATAATTGGTATAGGCCCAGCATAGTAACGGGTCATTAACAGGCCGGAGGACAACAAAGGCTTAATTCTGTCACAGGCATAATGGGTTGTTAACGGGCCGGAATATAGGATGGGCTAGAATCGGCGCAATGGGTTAACAGGCCAGAAACAGGCCGACTCTTGCCATGGGCCGAATTTGGCCCATTAGGGGAACATGCCAGTAACGGGCTGGAAGTAATCGAGGGCCGGAAAGGAGCTCAAGAACATATAGGTCGTCAATAGGCCGAAAGCTAACACGGGCTGGAAATAGGCCAGGTGAATCATGGGGCGTTAACAGGTACAAAGAAATTTACTGTTCATTATGGGCTAGAGTCCCCGTGGGCCTCTAAAGGGCCTAAAGATACTAAGGCCTCATATGGGCTGAAAGACGTCGTGGGCCATACATGGGCCAAAAGTGAAACGGGCTGGTGCTATATTCGACGGCCCACATGATGTTCTTGGGCCAATTTCCATTAGGCCCTAACGGGGCATGAGTTATCGGGCCATAAAATGGGCTATTTGCGAAGAGACCGTTAACAGGCTTTTCATTGGCCAGCCCACTAACTTTTGACCAAGTCAAACAGGACGGCTTTGTAAGCTAAATGGGCCAATGGTGGGCCGTCGCACGTGTCGACATATCATAGGCACCTATCTGACCCACTGACGAGCTGACACGTGTTTCCTTCGGCGAATCAGAATTTTACACGTGGAAACTTCCCATTGGTCCGGGCTGTTAACGGGTTATCGTATCCAAAACCCGACCCGATAGCTTAATGAAGTTCCGTTAGGTGGATGCCACGTGTCGGTAACCCTTGACGAAAGCACTTCTATGACACGCGATTTATCGTCACGGAAATGGGCACTTCCGTGATGATAATTTTGGTAATGTCATGGAACACTTCCACGGCAGCACATGTATGACTATCTGATTTTGTCATAAAATCGTCATGGATGTACATGCACGACCTACTGTGAAAAACACGTAGCATCACAGAAGTGTATTTTTTTTGTAGTGCTAATGCCCAAATTAGCACACCAAGTTTTTACCTCATCGGTCGTAAAGTTAGAACCGTTGTTAGTAATAATACTATGCGGGACACCATAACGGTGCACCACACCGGATATGAAGTCTATAACTGGTCCGACTCGGCTGTTTTGACTGGTTTGGCTTCTATCCACTTCGTGAATTTGTCGACCATAACCAGTAAATATTTCTTCTTATGGCTTCCCCCTTTAAGGGGTCCGACCATGTCAAGCCCCCAAACCGCAAAAGGCCATGTAATGGGGATTGTTCGCAAAGCAGTGGGCGGCATATGGCTTTGATTTGCGAAAAGTTGGCATCCAACACATCGCTGTACGAGGTCTTGTGCGTCTGCTTGGGCCGTGGGCCAAAAGAAACCCATACTGAAGGACTTACTTACAAGGGCCCGAGCGGCGGCGTGATGGCCACCAAGACTGGTGTGTATTTTGGCCAAGAGCTGTCATCCTTCTTCTTAGGAGATACACCGTTGTAGGACTCCGGTGGTACTTTTCTTGTACAGTTCCCCCTCATGGACTTTGTAAGCCTTCGAGTGTCAAACAATGCGACAGGCCTCCGTCTGATCATCAGGGAGCTCGTTTTTAGTAAGGTAGGCGAGGAAAGGTTCGGTCCATGGGGCCAATTACAGCCATGATTTCGTGGGCTGATGGTGTTATTTTTGTGCCTGAATCCCGACGATATCGGAGCTGTGTTCGGAATCTGGGGGTATGGTCGGCTCTGGAACAGTGTTGCCGCTACCGTCCTACCACACAGGGGATGGCTTGAAAAGCCTCTCTACGAAGGTGTTAGGTGGGACGGGTTCGCGTTTAGCACCCATGCGGGCAAGTCTGCCGCTTGATTACTCTCTCGAGCCACATGATGAAACTCGAGCCCTTCGAACTGAGCTGAAATTTTGAGTACGGCATTACAATAAGCCGCCATCTTCGAATCTTTTGTGTCGAAGTCTCCATTTATCTGAGATATTGCGAGGTTTGAATCCCTGCGCACTTCAAGGTGTTGTATGCCCATGGAGACGGCCATCCGGAGACCGTGCAATAAGGCTCGTATTCGGCTGCATTGTTAGAATCTGTGTACAGTATTTGGAGCACATAACGGATTCTGTCTCCTGTGGGGGATGTCAAGACGACACCAGCCCCTAATCCGGCTAGCATCTTAGAGCCGTCGAAGTGCATCACCTAGTTGGAATATGTGTCATATTCTTTAGGGATTTCGGCCTCTGTCCATTCTGCAACGAAGTCAACCAACACCTGAGATTTAATAGCTCGGTGTGGCTTGTAAATTATTTCAAATGGTAAGAGCTCAATGGCCCATTTGGCAATCTAGCCGGTGGCATCCCAATTTTTTATAATATCATTAAGTAGTACTTCGGAAGCGACCGTGATGGAGCACTCTTGAAAGTAGTGCCACAACTTGTGGGATGCCATGAAAACCACATATGCTATCTTTTGATAATGTGGGTATCGGGATTTACATGGTGTAAGGACCGTTGATGCATAATATACTAGTTTTTGAAGTGGGAATTTGTCTCCCTCCTCATCTCGTTCCACAACGAGCACCGCACTCACTACTTGGTGAGTTGCAGATATGTAGAGTAGCATCGGTTCACCGATGTTTGGTGCGGACAGGATTGAGTTGCTCGCTAACATAGCCTTTTTTCCTCCAGTCCGGCTGTGGCAGCGTCCATCCACATGCCATGCACCCAGCTAATTTTTGGACCTGCTTGAGGGGTTTGCTTCGATTCCTCTATTGGAGACGATGAACCCAAGCAGTTTTCCGGCTGGAACGCTGAAAACACATTTTTCCGGATTGAACCGTATGTCATATGTTCGGAGGTTGTCGAATGTAAGGCGTAAGTCATCCACCAATGAATCGACGTGTTTGGTCTTGATGACTACGTCATCTACATATGCTTCCAAAGTTGTGTAGATCTGTTTTCCCAGGCATGTTTGAATCATGCGTTGGTAAGTTGCGCCGGCGTTCTTAAGTCCGAAAGGCATAGTGTTGAAGCAGAAGGGCCCATACGGAGTGATGAATGCCGTTGTGGCTTGGTCGGATTCTTTCATCTTTATTTGATGATATCTGGGATATGCATCAAGGAAGCACAACGAATCGTGCCCTGTGGTTGCATCAATAATATGGTCGATTCGAGGTAGTGGGAAGGGGTCCTTAGGGCAAGCCTTGTTAAGGTCTTTGAAATCGACACACATGCGCCAGGATTTATCCTTCTAACGTACCATGACCAGGTTTGCTAGCCAGTCCGGATGTTTAATCTCTCTGATAAACCCGGCTTCGAGTAGCTTGGCTAGCTCCTCCCCCATGGCCTGTCGTTTGGGTTCGGAGAATCGACAAAGAGTTTGTTTGACTGGTGTGTATCCTTTCAATATATTGAGACTATGCTCAGCCAGTCTTCATGGGCTACCTGGCATATCGGAAGGATGCTAGGAAAAAATGTCCCAGTTCTCATGCAAGAATGCACATAATGCAGCGTCCACCGTCGGATCCAGTTGTGCCCCAATGGAAGTTGTTTTATTGGGGTCCGTCAGTGGACTTGAAATTTGACTATCTCGTCTGCCGGCTTTAAGGAGGTAGACTTGGGTCTCTTATCAAGGATTACATCGTCCCTGTCTACTGTGGAATGTAGAGTGGTCAATTACTCGGCCGAGAGGGCCTCGGATAATGCCTCAAGGGCCAGAGAGGTAGTTTTGTTTTTGGCTTGGAGTGCGATGTCCGGATCACCGGTGATAGTGATAATTCCATTGGGCCCGGGCATTTTGAGCTTCATATACCCGTAATGGGTTATGACTTGGAAGCGCGTGAATGCGTCTCGCCCCAGCAAAGCATGATACCTGTTGTTGAATGGTGCCTCATGGAAGAGTAACTCTTTGGACCTATAGTTCTCCCATGTGCCGAATATCACATCGAGTTTGATTTTAACCGAGCATCTGGCTTCTCGACTGGGGATAATACCGCGAAAGGTTGTTTTACTTTGCTCAATGCGACCCCTGTCCATTTGCATTTTATTGAGCATGTGCTCGTAAATGAGGTTCAGTCCACTGCCGCCCTCCATGAGCACTTTAGTGAGCGGAAAGCCGTCTACGATTGGGTTTAGGACCAAAGCGGCTAGTGCCCAGACTGAGCGGGCTCTTGGTTCATCATCGGTGTTAAAAGTGATCGCCCTATCGTTCCAAGGGTTTACTGCTGCCACGTGGCAGACTTCGGCGAGGTTGCGGAGCGCTCTCTTGCACCGATTATTCGAAGGAAAGCTCTAGAAGACCGTGATACTTCGGGATCGTTGACCTCCGAAGAATAGTTCTATGGATTGTTGTTAGTGAGGAGACCCTCGCCGCTTTTGGCCACCTTCCTCAGTATCCAACATGCTCGAAGGCTATGCGTTTGTTCGCTGTCTGGAGTCACGTGAATTTTGCAAGGTTTGTCGAGCCATTCCTCGAGGAGAGTTTTATGCCCCGTAATGGGTTTAATTTTCTTTTCCACGGGGTGATATTGGGTGCTCCGCGGGGATGCATCCTCTTTACACGTCCGGGGGATGGCCTAAAGGCCTGCGGTTCCCAGCGGGCTGTCTGGGTTTTCCAGGCGCTTTTCATTGCACAGTACTTCTGTACAATGTGTGCCAAATCAGCAAAGTGCAGTACAGGATGGCGCTTGAGGGCATTAAGGATTCCCTCTTCCGTGCAATTGTTGCAAAATACCGAGATCACGTCATCACAGCAATCCTTGATCTTATTTTTAGCAAGCAGGAATCTAGCCCAAAAGTGGTGGACTGTTTCCTGAGGTTGCTGCCGCACATACATTAAGTCACATATGTCCGGACGACCGGAGTTGCTTGGGGAATATTGTTTGTGGTTGGTCGGCGGGATCAAATCCGAACCCTGACCCACTGAGAGATCCGGATTCTAAAGAAATTCCAGGGTTACAGGCCTGGACACCGGAGCATCCGGTGTGTTTTAGGCTTAGTGCAAAATTTAATGGTCGGAGGACACGAAGTGTCTTCCAGAAGAGGAGAGTTCGGTTCTCCGGGTCCAAAAATCCGAACATACTTTGCTCTCAACGTAGGAGAAGAGTCATCATCGGCTTGTTCCTCCATGATTGCCACATGATGGGTGATCAGCGGAGATCTGATTTCTCTCTGATCGGGTTTGAGCCCAATCCGATCATAGTCGGTTGAGACCCCCAGGGCGGCGATGCGATATAGCAGTTCGTTTAAGGCCGATACATCTGCCGGATCCATCTTGTCATGGTATTCAGGGCCGACATGGAGGCAATTTTTGGCGATGAGTTGCGCTGCTTCAGGCTTAACGGTCGGGCGAGCGCCCATAATGAAGCTGCCGAGTCGGAGGGTTTTCCCTAAAGCTAGGGCTTCTCCGAAAGTGATGATGTTTTTGATGACAAGCCGAGCCATCAATCCTTGTGTCGACGACATAGAGGAACTCTCAATGAAAGCACCAATGTCGGTGTCAAAACCGGGAGATCTCGGGTAGGGGGTCCCGAACTGTGCGTCTGAGGATCGAAGGTAACAAGGAGGCAAGGGACACAATGTTTACCCAGGTTCGGGCCCTCTTAATGGAGGTAATACCCTACTTCCTACTTGATTGACTATGATGAATATAGGGGTTTACAAGAATTGATCTACCTCGAGATCGTGATGGCTAAACCCTAGATGTCTAGCATGTATGATTGTGATTGCCTCCATGGAGTAAACCCTCCGGTTTATATAGGCACCGGAGGGGACTAGGGGTGTACAAAGTCGGTTTACAAAGGAAGGAAACTATACATTCGGACGCCAAGCTTGCCATCCACGCAAAGGAGAGTCCCATCTATACACGGGAGGAGGCCTTCTGTTCTTGTATCTTCACGACTCATTAGTCCGGCCCATGTCACATAGGCCGGCTCTCCGAAGACCCCATAATCCAGGATTCCCTCAGTAGCCCCCGAAATTTCCTCCGATGACGACGTTGTATTCGGCTCCATGTCTTCGGCTTTTGCAAGGTAAGTTCCCCATTGTGTTTCATATAGTTCGGCTTTTACATTAAATATTGTACTCTCCAGATTCTCACTGCCGTCACCTCGGCTTCCATGTGGCTGATGAATACGAAGGGTCTAAGTATTTTTACAAATAACCCCTTGTCCATGTAGATAAGGCACTTATAAAAGAGAGATCGAATCTTAGATTCCATTCCTCACCAGACATAAATCCTTAGGGCTTGCTACAAGAAACCAACCAAAGATGGCCAACGCTCCTTGCTCTTCCTTGGGTCCCCAAGGCCCTCGAGAAGGCGACTGGGGGAGCTGCTCGGTGTCCCACGCTCAATTGGCCAAGCTGCAGGTGCAGGTATACCTCCCTCCATCGGGTCTGGTCCCCATTTGGGCGGGATTAACCACCTACAATGGCGAAGCCCTGGCGGAGAAATTCCCCAATCCCAATCAAGGGCAGCGGGTGTGCTTCATTTCCTTCTTGCTGAGGGGAGTGGGATTTCCAGTCCACCCTTTCCTCAGAGGTCTTCTGGAGTACTATGGTCTCCAACTGCACAACCTCTCGCTGCGCTCCATTCTACACATTGCGGGCTTCATTGGTGTCGGTATTCTGGGAACTGGGGTCCCCAGACTTGCCTGCCTGCGGCGTGGCTCACGTGGTGGCCCAGTACGTCCCATCTTCATCAGCACAAGACTCAAGACCCTCGCGAGGGGCCAAGCCTCGTGGGACGGACGACTCAAGGCTTCCTCAGGAATGGCCTCACCAGGCAGGCTCGCGAGGAGGCGGAGAGATCAAGGCAGGGTACCTTGCGAGGTGCTCATGACGCAAGCCATGACGATCGAGACCAGGCGGGTGCCAGGCGGGCGCCGGCCTGCGCAGTGTCCTTGTTTCCTCTTTGGTGCAAAGGGGGCAAGCACATGCGTGGAGCACAGAGGCATCAGGCAATGGTTGCCATTTCAGTGCAACGTGACCAAGACCAGCAGAGCGGCAGGATGGAGGTCACCGTGGAGCCCAAGAAGGCATCATCGCCAGTGCCTTTGGCACCCGAAGACCAACTTTAGTCAGGATAACTTGTACTAGATGTTCCCCTTCGAAATTGCTATTGTTGGCGCCCTTCCCGCTCATTATTTGGGAAGAGGACCAGGGCCTCTATAAATAGGCCTAGCCACCACACAGTAGGGGGCATCAGATAGAGTGCTCGCTAGACCAAGGGGCGATCGAACTCACCAAGCAGTTCATTGCACCAGCTCAAGAACACCTCTCGTGAGGCTGTTCACTCTTTGTACTATTCATCATCAGCCCCTGAGGCAATCCACCACACCACACACTAGAGTAGGGTATTACACCATAACGGTGGCCTGAACCAGTATAAATCTCGTGTCCCTTGTGCTGTTCATCATTTTAGCTTAGATTCTCACAAGGCGATCGGACGTAGGTCGGTAGGGGAAGGATCTTCATGCAAAACCAAGAGTTCGAACCTTAAGGGTCTGCCGGAACCCAACATCCGACATTTGGCGCGCCAGGTAGGAGTGCGCCGGAGCTCTTCCTTCCGTCGACCCATTCTCCATCAACACCGCGCTCCGTAGTCATGGCGGCCAATGCACCGCCTGCTCCGGCTGTCGACGCCGGCGCGGGAACCAGGGGGCTCTGAGCCCTGGCCCCTGCCTTGCGATAGGTGCGGTGGCCGAACAAGTTCAAGCCGGACATGCCGCCGCGCTACGACGGCGCGGCCGATCCGCTGGCCTTCCTGCTAGCATATGAAGAAGCCGTCCTTAAGGCCGGAGGCGACGACAAGGTCATGGCTAACTGGCTACCCATGGCCCTCACCAGCGTCCCGCGCATGTGGCTGCTCCACCTGCCATTGGCTTCTGTGGCCTCCTGGGAGGAGTTGCGCAACCTCTTCCTCGCCCATCATGCTGCGCCAGCACCCCCAGCCGTCGCAGCCCTCCTGGGTGGATCGCTGGCACCACCTTCGAGCCGCCACATCAAGCCGTTCGTCCACCAGATCGGCGCCGTCCTCAAGCGCCGTGGAGCCCCCCCGGGCTGGGTGGCACCCAAGGCTGATTTGACCTTCGGCTCCGACGATCACCCCTCCGACACCGCCTGTTCGGGCGCACTCCCTATGCTATGCACCCCCACCATCTGCCAGGTGGCCGTCACCAGGACCCTCACCGACGGTGGTGCCGGCCTCAACGTGCTCTCGGTGGAGGCCTTCAGCCTCCTCCACGTGCCACTAGAGCAGCTCCAACCCAGCAAGCCCTTCTTGGGCGTTGGAGGCAGTTCCACCGGTTCCCTGGGGCAGATCCGCCTCCCGGTGACCTTCGGCACCCACGACAACTTCCGCACAGAGCTGTTCGACTTCGACATCGCCCCCATCGTCCTCCCGCACAACGCCATCCTCGGCTACCCAGCCTTGGCCCAGTTCATGGCAGCGACTCACCAGGTGTATAATCTCATGAAGATGCCCGGGAGCAGCGGCGTCCTTACCGTGCCCGGAGACACAAGGGATGCGCTGCAGGCGCTCAAACTCGCTTTCAAGGCGGCCGCGGTGGTGCAGCCCGCCAGCGCAGATACTCGAGCCCAAAGGAGCTGCACCAGCCAAGAAGAAGCAGCTATTCACCCAAGACAAGGCGGAGACCAAGCAAGTATCGGTCGATGAGGATGGATCCTCTGGCGCCACCTTCACCGTAGGCGCCAACCTCGATCCTGAGCAGGAGGGGGCCTTGGTGAAATTCATGCGCGCAAACAAGGAGGTGTTTGCGTGGGAACCTGATCAGCTAGCAGGGGTCCCAAGGGATGTGATTGAACACCATCTCAACGTGTGCCCCAACGTGCGCCCCGTGAAGTAGAAGGCAAGGCGATAGTCCAGTGAGAAGCAGGCCTTTATCGTCCAAGAAACCCGCAAGTTAGAGGCAACAGGCGTCATCCGCGAAGTTTGCTATCCTGAATGGTTGGCCAACCCTGTTGTTGTGCCAAAAAAGGGAGGAAAGGAGCGCATGTGTGTCGACTTCACCAACCTCAACAAGGCATGCCCTCAGGATCCATTCCCGCTCCCTCACATTGACCAGATCGTTGATTCTACCGCCGAGTGTGACCTGTTGTGCTTCCTGGATGCCTTCTCGGGCTATCACCAGATCAAGATGGCGGTAGAAGACGTGGAGAAAACGGCATTCCTGACCCTGTGTGGAGTGTACTGCTATACCTGCATGCCGTTCGGGTTGCGCAACGTGGGCGCGACCTTTCAGCGACTGATGCACATTGCCTTGGGCCGGCAGCTCGGGAGAAACATCGAGGCCTACATCGATGACATCGTGATGAAGTCTCGGGAGGCGAAGACCCTGATACAGGATCTGGAAGAAACCTTCGCGAGGCTCCGCAAAGTGGATCTGCGGCTCAACCCGGAGAAGTGCGTATTCGGAGTCCCCTCGGGCAAGCTCTTGGGCTTCCTCGTGTCCCACCAGGGCATCGAGGCTAACCCAGAGAAGGTCAAGGCAGTCGAAGACATGAGTCCGCCGAAGACCCTCAGAGAAATGCAGAAGCTCACCGGGCGAGTAACCGCGTTGGGACGCTTCATCTCCAAGCTAGGGGAGCAAGCACTGCCTTTCTTCAAGCTGATGAAGAAGAAGGGCCCATTCAAATGGACGGAGGAGGCCGACGAGGCATTCCAAGATCTCAAGAAGTACCTTACCAGCCCTCTGGGGATGGTGGCTCCGCGCCCTCAGGAGCCCTTGGTGCTCTACCTTGCAGCCATGCCCTACTCCGCCAGCACAGCCCTGTTGGCGGTTAGGGAGGATCGTCGGGTCAAGGGCGTGCCAGCTGCGGCCCCGGCCGAAGCAGAGCAAGGCCAAGAAGGCCTCGCGAAGACCGCGACCATGGCAGATGGGGGTCGCCCACAGCAGGGAGACGCACCCAGAGCAGAGGAGGCCATGCCAGGCGACCAGGCGCTGGGGGCTCTGTCGCCTCAGGAGGCGCCTCGACCTCCGGAAGAAGCAGGCCACGCCAGCACCCTCAGCCTCGTTGACCACCCCGTGTACTTCGTTAGCACGGTGCTACGGGACGCAAGGGCGCGATACCCCATGCCCCAAAAACTCCTCCTTGCGCTGTTAGTGGCTTCACGCAAGCTGTGGAACTACTTCCAAGGCCATCCCATCAAGGTCGTCTCGGCATACCCCTTGGAAAGGGTACTCAGGAGCTCCAACTCAGCTGGAAGGGTCGCTGAATGGAACATCGAGTTGCAAGCGTTTCAGCTGGAATCCAGTACGACCAGAGTAATCAAGGGAGCCGCACTTGCAGATTTTGTGGCGGAATGGACGGAGGCACCAGGGCTCGAAGCAGGCGAGGATCGGTCGCTTTCCCTAGGAAGGGAAGCATCGGATGGCTGGGTCATGTACTTCGGCGGGGTATTCTCGCGACATGGCGTGGGGGCTGGCGCAGTGCTCATATCCCCCACTCAGGACAAGCTCTACTATGCCGTGCAGCTCTGCTTCCAGCATGGAGAGAAGGTCTCCAACAACATAGCAGAATACGAGGGTCTGATAGTAAGCTTGAAAGCTGCAGCTGCCTTGGGGGTAAAGCACCTCATAATCAAGGGCGATTCACAACTCCTACTCAACTTCTCCAACAAGGTGTACGAGCTGAAGCACGAACACATGGAAGCATATCTTGGGGAGGTCCGCAGGATGGAAAAGCAGTTTTGGGGGGTTCGAATTGCAGCACCTGCCCCACGGCATCAATCAAGAGGCTGATGACATCGCCAAGAGGGCGTCCAGGCAGTTGCCTTAGGAGCCTGGCGTCTTCGAGGAATGACTCTTCAAACCTTCAGCAACGCCATCACTATCAAGCACCGCGCAGTCTCGGGAGGAGCTCCCTCAATCGCCTGCCTCGGGAGCCCCGGCCTATGGCCCGACCTCAGGAGCGCTGATGACCCACAAGTGTAGGGGATAAGTCGTAGTCCTTTTGATAAGTAAGAGTGTCAAACCTAACGAGGAGCAGAAGGAAATGATAAGCAGTTTTCAGTAAGGTTTTCTGTGCAAGCACACAAATTGTAGGTGATAGATAGTTTTGTAATGAGATAAATAGTAACGAGTAACAAGTAAATAAAGTAAATAAAGTGCAGCAAGGTGGCCCAATCCTTTATGTAGCACAGGATAAGCCTGGACAATTTCTAATAATGAGAAAGGAGCTCCCGAGGACACATGGGAATTATCGTCAAGCTAGTTTTCATCACGTTCATATGATTCGCGTTTGGTACTTTGATAATTTGATATGTGGGTGGACCGGTACTTGGGTACTGCCCTTACTTGGACAAGCATCCCACTTATGATTAACCCCTATTGCAAGCGTCTGCAACTACAAAAGAAGTATGAAGGTAAACCTAACCACATCATTAATCATATGGATCCATATCAGCCCCTAACGAAGCAACGCATAAACTAGGGTTTAAGCTTCTGTCACTCTAGCAACCCATCATCTACTTATTACTTCCCCATGCCTTCCTCTAGGCCCAAATAATGCTGAAGTGTCATGTCGTCGACGTTCAGATAACACCACTAGAGGAAAAGACAACATTCATCTCATCAAAATATCGAACGAATACCAAATTCACATGACTACTAATAGCAAGACTTCACGCATGCCCTCAGGAACAAACATAACTACTCACAAAGCATATTCATGTTCATAGTCAGAGGAGTAATAATATGCATAAAGGATCTGAACATATGATCTTCCACCAAGTAAACCAATTAGCATCAACTACAAGGAGTAATCAACACTACTAGCAACCCACAGGTACTAATTTGTGGTTCTGATACAAGATTGGATACAAGAGATGAACTAGGGTTTTGAGAGGAGATGGTGCTGGTGAAGATGTTGATGGAGATTGACCCCCTCCCAATGAGAGGATCGTTGGTGATGACGTTGGTGATGATTTCCCACTCCCAGAGGGAAGTGTCCCCGGCAGAACAGCTCTGCCGGAGCCCTAGATTGATTCCGCCAAGGTTCCGCCTCGTGGCGGCGGAGTTTCATCCCGTAAGCTTGCCCACCATTTTTTCCAGGGTAAAAACGAATATATAGCAGAAGATGGACACCGGAGGCCCACCTGGGGGCCCAGGAGATAGGGGCGCGCCCTATAGGGGGGGCGCCCTCCTGTCTCCTGGACAGGGTGTGGGGCCCCTGGTGTATTTCTTTCGCTCAATAATTCTTATAAATTCCAAAAAGATGTTTTGTGGAGTTTCAGGACTTTTGGAGCTGTGCAGAATAGGTTTCCAATGTTTGCTCCTTTTCCAGCCAGAATTCCTGCTGCCGGCATTCCCCCTCTTAATGGTGAACCTTGTAAAATAAGAGAGAATAGCCATAAGTATTGAGATATAATGTGTAATTACAGCCCATAATGCAATAAATATTGATATAAAAGCATGATGTGAAATGGACGTATCAGCTCCCCCAAGCTTAGACCTCGCTTGTCCTCAAGCGGAAGCCAAAATCGAAAAATATGTCCACATGTTTAGAGAAAGAGGTGTCGATCAAAAATAAAATACGGACATGAGGGCATCATGATCATTCTAACAACAGCAACATATATAGATTTTGTCATATGATTTCCTATGCTCAAGTGACAATCAATTCACAATGTCAAGTATGGTTCAAAAACTTCATTGGGAGCTAACAAACTATAATCTCAATCATTGAAGCAATTTCAATTTATCATAACATCATAAAGAGTCAACAATAGAGCTTTTCAGCAAGCTCACATACTCAACTATCTTGTAGTCTTCTATAACTGCTAACACTCACGCAATACTTGTGGTTATGGAGTTTCAGTCGGACACTCAGAAAGATAGGGGCTTATTGTGTTGCCTCCCAACATTGTCACCTTTAGGTGATGTCAACAATAATAGCCCATGCTAACTTACATCCAATTGGATATATATATATCATGATCTTTCAAACACGAGGAGCTTGCCAAAGGATAAAATGAAAAAGGGAAAGGTGAGGATCACCTTGACTCAAGCATAAAGTAAAAACATAAAGTAAAATATAGGCCCTTCGCAGAGGGAAGAAGAGGTTGTCATGTGCGTTTAGGGTTGATGCACAAAATCTTAATGCAAAAGAACGTCACTTTATATTGCCCCTTGTATGTGGACCTTTATTATGCAGTCCGTCGCTTTTATTACTTCCATAACAAGTTTGTACAAAGCTTATTTTCTCTGCACTAATAAGTCATACATATTTAGATAGCAATTTTTATTGCTTGCAACATGACAACTTACTTGAAGGATCTTAGTCAATCCATAGGTAGGTATGGTGGACTCTCATGGCAAAACTGGGTTTAAGGGTATTTGGAAGCACAAGTAGTATCTCTACTTGGTGCAAGGAATTTGGCTAGCATGAGGGGGAAAAGCAAGCTCAACATGTTTGGAAGGTCAATGACAATATACTTTAACTGAGATGTCGGAAACATAAACCATTACGTTGTCTTCCTTGTCCAACGTCAACTCTTTTAGCATGTCATACTTAATGAGTGCTCCCAATTATAAAAGGTGTCCAAGATAAAATATTTATATGTGAACCCCTCTTTCCTTATCACTTCCTATTATATGCAACGATGACCAAGGCTACGTTCATCAATTCTCAACAATTTTTATGCCTCATATTTTCTATGTGTGAAGTTATCACTATCCATAAGATCAATATGAACTCTTTTATTCTTTCTACTTTCTCAAGATCATAGCAACATAGCAAAGCCCTTGACTCAACACTAATCTTTATTATAGATGGCTCACGGACTCGATTACAAAAAGAGATCACAAAGGAAAACTCAAACTACTTGATATCGAAACTTTAATCTACTAGATCAAGATACTACTAAAAGGATCGAACTAAATAAAGCGGTAAAGATAGGAGCGTGATGGTGATATGATACCGGGGCACCTCCTCCAAGCTTGGCAGTTGCCAAGGGGAGTGCCCATACCCATGTGATTATGTCCTCGGAGGTGGTGAAGTAGGAGTTGTTGATGATGTAGGCTTGTCGTCCGTCTTCCCAGGCATAGGCTCTCCATCATAGAAGGATGATCGAGTCTCCGGGATCCTTAAATCTGCAGCCAAACTCATCCTCTTGAATCTATATTCATACTCACAGTTTTGGTTTTGCAGGTCATAGATCTGGGCTTGGAGGTGCTCGATTTTGTCTTGAAGCTTGAAGATTGTCTCCCCAATGACTTTGGCATCCAGCTTGTGGTTGTTGGTGAACTCCGTGATCATCATCTGGTTGGCGTTGATTCCACGCTCCACCATCCCTTGACACTTGAAAACTTGCTGCTCCACGGCTTCGAGCTTTGTCTCCATGCTCCCGGTAAGCCTTGGCCCTCGACATCGCAGATGTGCAGCACCCCCTCATGCATCTCAATGGTTTGAGGGTGTTGCAGCACCTCCAAGAGATAGGGGTTGATAACCCTCTCGAAAAACGTGTCCTTGGGAGCGCTTGGAGACGTCATGATGCTCTAGATCTGAAACAGAAACAGCTCGAAACGAAAACAGAGGATATTTGCGTGATACGGTGGTTAAAACCTTTGGGAGTGTATATAATGAATTTTTACCGACCAAAATACGTAGCGTGCAAGAAAACGGAGTCCGGGAGGCACACGAGGTGCCCGCAAGATAGGGGGCGCGCCCAGTAGGGGGGGCGCGCCCTCCACTCTCGTGGGAGCCTCGTGTCCCTTTCGGACTACTTCTTTCTTCCTAAAATTCTTAAATATTCCAAAACTGATAAAAATTGCCACTGGAGTCGTTTTGGAGTCAGTTTACTTACCGTACCACATACCTATACCTTTTTGGAGTCTGGAACATTCTGGAAAGTGTCCCTTATGTATTCCTCAGGGGTTACGATTTCAATAATATTAGTTTCAACATTGATAGGATTACCTGAAATATAATGTTTAATTCTTTGACCGTTTACCACCCTCAGACTCGTGCCTTCGAAGTTGTTGATTTTTATAGGAGCAGAACGATAGACCTCCTCGATAACATAAGGACCTTCCCATTTTGAGAGGAGTTCTCCTGCAAAAAATCTTAAAAGAGAGTTGAATAATAATACATAGTCTCCTACGTTAAACTCACGCTTTTGTATCCTTTTATCATGCCAGCGTTTAACTTTTTCTTTGAATAGCTTGGCATTCTAATATGCCTGGGTTCTCCATTCATCATGTGAGCTAATACCAAACAACCTCTTCTCACCGGCAAGTTTGAGTCATAATTGAGCTCTTTAATAGCCCAATATGCCTTATGTTCAAGTTCAAGAGGTAAAGGACATGCTTTTTCGTAATCCATCTTATATGGAGACATACCCATAGGATTTTTGTATGCTATTCTATAGGCCCATAATGCATCATCAAGTTTTTTGGACCAATTCTTTCTAGATCTATTCACAGTCTTTTGCAAAATTAATTTGAGCTCTCTATTGCTCAACTCTACTTGACCACTAGACTGCGGATGATATGGAGATGCGATTCTATGATTGACATCATACTTAGCAAGCATCTTACGGAAAGCTCCATGAATAAAATATGAACCACCATCAGTCATAAGATATCTAGGGACTCCAAACCTCGGAAAAATAACTTCTTTAAGCATTTTAATAGAGGTGTTATGATCAACACTACTAGTTGGAATAGCTTCTACCCACTTAGTAACGTAATCAACAACAACTAAAATATGTGTATAACCATTAGAGGCAGGAAAAGGTCCCATATAATCAAAGCCCCAAACATCAAACGGTTCAATAACAAGAGAACAATTCATAGGCATTTCTTGACATCTACTAATGTTACCTATGCTTTGACATTCATCACAGATAAGACAAACTTACGAGCATCTTTGAAGAGAGTAGGCCAATAAAAACCAGATTGTAGTACCTTGTGTGCAGTTCTGTCTCCAGTGTGGTGTCCTCCATAGGATTCAGAGTGACACTTACGTAGAATCTGTTCCTGTTCATGCTCACGCACACAACGTCTAATAACACCATCTACTCCTTCTTTATAAAGGTGTGGATCATCCCAGAAGAAGTAATGTCTTAAATCATAAAAGAAATTTTTCTTTTGCTGGTATGTGAAACTAGGCGGTATAAATTTAGCAACAATGTAATTAGCATAATCAGCATACCAAGGAGCAGTATGAGAAGCATTAATGACCGCTAATTGTTCATCAGGAAAGCTATCATTAATAGGCAGTGGGTCATCAAGAAAATTCTCTAACCTAGACAAGTTATCTGCAACGGGGTTCTCAGCTCCCTTTCTATCAATAATATGCAAGTCAAATTCCTGGAGCAAGAGAACCCATCTAATGAGCCTAGGCTTAACATCTTTCTTTCCATGAGATATTTAATAGCAGCATGATCAGTGTGAACAAGCAAACACAACTGCTAAGAACTCTTTTTCAGTAGTAGCATAATTTCTTTGGGCAGTATCAAGAGTCTTACTAGCATACTGGATAACATTCAATTTCTTATCAATTCTTTGCCCTAGAACAGCACCTACAACATAATCACTAGCATCACACATAATTCCAAAAGGTAAATTCCAATCAGGTGGCTGAACAATAGGTGCAGTGATCAAAGCTTTCTTAAGTATTTCAAATGCTTCTACACAATCATCATCAAAGACAAAAGGAATATCTTTTTGCAATAAATTAGTCAGAGGCCTAGAGATTTTAGAAAAGTCCTTAATGAACCTGCGATAAAAATCGGCATGACCAAGGAAACTTCTTATACCTTTTATATCCTTGGGACATGGCATCTTTTCAATAGCATCAACTTTGGCTTTATCAACTTCAATACCTCTCTCGGAGATCTTATGCCCCAAGACAATGCCTTCATTAACCATAAAGTGACACTTTTCCCAGTTCAGGAGGAGACTAGTGTCTTCGCATATCTGCAAAACTCGATCAAGGTTGCTCAAACAATCATCAAAAGAGGATCCATAAACGGAAAAGTCATCCATGAATACCTCACAAATGTTTTCACAAAAATCAGAGAAAATAGCCATCATGCATCTTTGAAAGGTAGCAGGTGCATTACATAAACCAAAAGGCATACATCTATAAGGAAAAGTACCAAAAGGGCAAGTAAAAGTAGTTTTAGATTGATCCTTCGCTGACACAGGTATTTGAGAGAAGCCAGAATAACCATCTAGAAAGCAGAAATGTGTGTGTTTGGATAGTCTTTCTAGCATTTGATCAATAAAAGGTAGAGGGTAATGATCTTTCTTAGTAGCTTTATTTAACTTACAGAAATCAATTACCATCCTATAAATTGTAATAATTCTTTGCGGGATCAATTCATCTTTATCATTAGGAACAACGGTAATACCTCCATTTTTAGGAACACAATGAACATGGCTTACCCATTCACTATCAGCAACGGGATAAATAATACCTGCCTCAAGGAGCTTTAGTATCTCCTTTATTACCACTTCCTTCATCTTGGGATTTAGTCGTCATTCACAATCTCTAACTGGTTTGGCATCGTCCTCCAATGTAATTTTGTGTTGGCATAACGTGGGACTAACGCCCTTGAGATCATCCAAAGTAAATCCAATAGCAGCTCGGTGCTTCTTCAGAGTTTTCAATAATCTTTCTTCTTCTTGCTCTGAAAGGTTAGCACTAATAATAATAGGATATATTTCCTTTTCATCAAGGTAAGCATACTTAAGATTATCAGGTAATGGTTTGAGTTCAAACACGGGATCTCCCTTGGGTGGAGGGGGATCCCCAAGAATTTCAACGGGAAGGTTACGTTTCAGCATAGGTTCCTGTTTAAGGAACACTTCATCTATTTCCTCCCTTTCCTTCATAAACATATCATTTTCATGGTATAGCAAATATTGTTCTAACGGATCAGTTGGAGGAACAGCAATGGAAGCAAGACCAATAATCTCATCCTTACTAGGTGGTTCCCTATCACGAGGTTGTCAACTAAACTTAGCGAAATTAAACTCATGAGACATACCATCAATGCCAATAGTGACAATATTCTTTTCACAATTAATCTTAGCACTAGCTATATTCAAGAAGGGTCTACCAAAAATAATGGGACAAAAATCATCTTGTGGGTAACCAAGAACAAGAAAATCAGCAGGGTATTTAACCTTCCCACACAAAACTTCAACATCTCTAACAATCCCAAAGGGTTTAATGGTATCCCTATTAGCAAGCTTAATAGTAACATCAATGTCTTCTAATTTAATGGGTGCAATGTCATGCATAATTTCTTGATATAAGGTATAAGGTATTGCACTAGCACTAGCACCCATATCACATAAGCCATGATAACAATGATCTCCTATTTTAACAGAAATAACAGGCATGCATACGGCAGGTCTACGTGTCTTAGTATCTGGCCTAGCAATATTAGCAGTCTCTCCACAGAAATAAATAACATGCCCATCTAAATCATCATCCAAGAGATCTTTAACCATAGCAATACTAGGTTCAACATTAATTTTCTCAGGAGGTGTATAAGTCCTAGTATTACTCTTACGAACAACAGTCGAAGCTTTAGCATGATCCTTTATCCTAACAGGGAAAGGAGGTTTTTCAACATAAGTAGTAGGAACAATAGGATCACTATAGGTGATAGTCTTTTCTTCGACTGTAATAGGTGCAACTACTTTCACTTCAACAGGAGGATTATATTTAAACCACTTCTCTTTAGGGAGATCAACATGAGTAGCAAAAGATTCACAGAAAGAAGCTACTATCTCAGAGTCAAGTCCATACTTAGCGCTAAATCCACGAAAATCATTGATATCCATAAAAGATCTAACACAATCGAACTTAGGTGTCATACCTGACTCCTTACCATCGTCGGAACCCCAATCTTCAGAGTTGCGTTTAATTCTTTCTAGTAAGTCCCATTTGAAATCAATATTCTTCAACATATAAGAACCAGCACAGGAAGTATCGAGTAGGTTGCAATTATCAAGAGAAAGCCGAGCATAAAAGTTCTGAATAATCATTTCCCGAGAGGCATAAATATAACATTGACTTAAGCCTACCCCAAGCTTGAGCGATGCTTTCTCCTTCGCGAGGCCAGAAATTATATATGTAATTACGATCACGATGAACAAGATGCATAGGATAGAACTTATGGTGAAATTCCAACTTCAGTCGCTTATAATTCCAAGATCTCGTATCATCACATAGCCTATACCATGTCAATGCATCTCCCTTCAAAGATAAAGGGAAGACCTTCCTTTTGACAACATTATCAGGAATACCTGCTAGCTTAAATAATCCACAAACTTCATCCACAAAGATAAGGTGTAAATCGGGATGCAATGTTCCATCTCCTGCAAATGGATTAGCTAGCAGTTTCTCTATCATACCCGAAGGAATCTCAAAGTGAATATTTTCATAAAGTTCAGTAGGTTGAGGAGCAACTCTTTGCTCTTCTGGTTGGGGTGAAGATACCCCAAACAAGCCCCTCAAAGGATTAGTTTCCATAGTGACAAGTAACAGAAAATTTCAGTACACTATATAAATGTTTCCTTACCAAGTTCCACTCACCAAAAGCGCTACACTCCCCGGCAACGGCGCCAGAAAAGAGTCTTGATGACCCACAAGTGTAGGGGATCAATCGTAGCCCTTTCGATAAGTAAGAGTGTCGAACCCAACAAGGAGCATAAGGAAATGATAAGCGGTTTTCAGTAAGGTTTTCTCTGCAAGCAATGAAATTGTAGGTGATAGATAGTTTTGTAATAAGATAAATAGTAACGAGTAACAAGTAATAAAGTAAATAAAGTGCAGCAAGGTGGCCCAATCCTTTATGTAGCACGGGATAAGCCTGGACAATTTCTAATAATGAGAAAGGAGCTCCCGAGGACACATGGGAATTATCGTCAAGCTAGTTTTCATCACGTTCATATGATTCGCGTTCGGTACTTTGATAATTTGATATGTGGGTGGACCGGTACTTGGGTACTGCCCTTACTTGGACAAGCATCCCACTTATGATTAACCCCTATTGCAAGTGTCCGCAACTACAAAAGAAGTTTTAAGGTAAACCTAACCACAGCATTAAACATATGGATCCATATCAGCCCCTAATGAAGCTACGCATAAACTAGGGTTTAAGCTTCTGTCACTCTAGCAACCCATCATCTACTTATTACTTCCCCATGCCTTCCTCTAGGCCCAAATAATGCTGAAGTGTCATGTAGTCGACGTTCACATAACACCACTAGAGGAAAAGGTAACATTCATCTCATCAAAATATCGAACGAATACCAAATTCACATGACTACTAATAGCAAGACTTCACCCATGTCCTCAGGAACAAACGTAACTACTCACAAAGCATATTCATGTTCATAATCAGAGGAGTAATAATATGCATAAAGGATCTGAACATATGATCTTCCACCAAGTAAACCAATTAGCATCAACTACAAGGAGTAATCAACACTACTAGCAACCCACAGGTACCAATTTGTGGTTTTGATACAATATTGGATACAAGAGATGAACTAGGGTTTTTAGAAGAGATGGTGCTGGTGAAGATGTTGATGGAGATTGACCCCCTCCCGATGAGAGGATCTTTGGTGATGACGTTGGTGATGATTTCCCCCTCCCAGAGGGAAGTGTCCCCGGCAGAACAGCTCTGCCGAAGCCCTAGATTGATTCTGCCAAGGTTCCGCCTCGTGGCGGCGGAGTTTCGTCCCGTAAGCTGGCCCACCATTTTTTTCCAGGGTAAAAGCGAATATATAGCAGAAGATGGACACCGGAGGCCCACCAGGGGGCCCAGGAGATAGGGGGCGCTCCCTATAGGGGGGCGCCCACCTGTCTCCTCGACAGGGTGTGGGCCCCCTGGTGTATTTCTTTCGCTCAATAATTCTTATAAATTCCAAAAAGATGTTTCGTGGAGTTTCAGGACTTTTGGAGCTGTGCAGAATAGGTTTCCAATGTTTGCTCCTTTTCCAACCAGAATTCCAGCTGCCAGCATTCCCCCTCTTAATGGTGAACCTTGTAAAATAAGAGAGAATGGTCATAAGTATTGAGATATAATGTGTAATAACAGCCCATAATGCAATAAATATTGATATAAAAGCATGATGCAAAATGGACGTATCAAGTGCGCCTGCTCCTGGCGCTGGAGCCTCGGGAGGGATGTTGGACCGCGGGGTTCAAGGATTACTTGGTGCAAGGGATTCTGCCAGAAAAGGAGGAGGACGCGAAACGTGTGGCGTGGCAGGCCACGGCCTACTGCATCCAAGACGGAGAGCTCTACCGGAAGCGGCCGAATGATGTTACCCTATGTTGCATCTCCAGGGAGCAAGGGAAAGAGTTACCGGCAGACATTCATGGTGGAGACTGCAGGCACCACTCGTCTTCACGCACACTCGTCGGCAAGGCGTTTCACAGCGGGTTCTATTTGCCAACGGCACTCAACGACACGGTCGAGCTGGTGAAGGCTTGTGAAGCCTAACAATTCCACGCCCAGCAGATTCATCAGCCGGCTCAGGGCCTACAGACCATTCCTCTCTCATGGCCATTCGCTGTTTGGGGGCTGGACATCCTCGGCCCGTTTCCTCGGGCGCTAGGGGGCTACCGCTACCTCTACGTCGCCATTGACAAGTTCACAAAGTGGGAAGAGGTGGAAGTTCTCCGCACCATCCCGGCTGGCTCAGCGGTCAAGTTCATCAAGGGCCTCGTGAGCCGGTTTGGGGTACCTAATCGCATCATCACCGACAATGGTTCGTAGTTCACCAGCAATGTCTTCAAAACATATTGTGCTAACCTTGGAACACAGATATGCTACGCTTTGGTGGTACACCATCGGAGTAACAGTCGCATTTCGGGTTCCGGTAGACCCTTGAGGTTTGAACTCTGGGGTGCGCACGGAGATCTTTCCCCTACCAGCTCGCGTCGTGAAGTCTCGCAAAGGAATCTAGGCTAGAAGGAAGAACACACAAGGGACACGAGGTTTATACTGGTTCAGGCCACCATTGTGGTGTAATACCCTACTCTAGTGTGTGGTGTGGTGGATTGCCTCAGGGGCTGATGATGAACAGTACAAAGGGAGAACAGCCTCGCGAGGGGCTGTTCTTGAGCTGGTGCGATGAACTGCTTGGGTGAGTTCGATCGCTTCTCTCTCTCTCTCTCTCTAGTTGATCCGTCCCAGAGATGGATCGATCCTCCCCGTGGTAGCTAGTCCTATTTATAGAGGGAGGCCCTGGGCCTCTCCCCAAATAATGAGTGGGAAGGGCGCCAGCAATTGGCCATTTTGAAGGGGAACATCTAGTACACTTATCCTGACTAAAGTTGGTCTTCGGCTGCCAAAAGGCTCTGATGATGACGCCGTCCTGGGCTCCACGATGACCTCCATCCTGCCGTTCTGCTGGTCTTGGTCTTGTTGCACCGAAACGGTAACCTTTGCTGATGCCTTGGCTTGTGCTTGCCCCTTTGCACGAAGGGGAAACAAGGACCTGCTGCGCGAGGCAGCGCCCACTGGCGCCCGCCTGGTCTCGTCGTCATGGCTTGCGTCACGGGCTCCTCGCGAGGTGCCTGCCTTGATCTCTCGCCTCCTCGCGAGCCTGCTGATGAGGCTGCTCTTGAGGAAGCTTCCTGTAGTCCTCCCCGCGAGGCTTGGCCCCTCGCGAGGGTCTTGAGCTTGAACTGATGAAGCTGGGCTGCGCTGGGCCCCCACTTGAGCCACACTGCAGGCCGCAGGCAGGCAAGTCTGGGGACCCCCGTTCCCAGAACACCGTCAATAGCCCCCGGGCCCAAGGCACGCCCGGACTTGGCTGTAGAGAAGCGAAGGGGCAAGTGCGAAGCGCCACGGGCCCCAACAACCTGCGGCCTTGGGCGCCGCGTGGCGATTGATTGGACGTGGGCGTCTCCATTTCCCCACGACGCCTCGGCAACTGCACGACTTGACAAGTCCTTCATGCAAAAATGGGTCATGATTACCTGCAATCATGGTGGCCGACGGTTGGCCTCCTCTGGCTATATGTACGGAACGACGCGAGCCCTTCCAGTCCATCCCTTCCTGCTACTCCCTTTCTTCTTCTTCCTTGCCCTTGCTCCACCTTACGCCAAACCAATCTGCTGGTTTTACTGCGAAGAAAGAAGCCCCGAGAGGTTCGACCCGCTTCCACCGAAGAAGCGGCTAGTCCTCTGCCGCCAAGATGAAGGTGCTCGGCAGGAGGTGTCGAGGCCCTGGTACGAGCGGCCGCCGCCTGGATTTCCGCTCCCCTTGTACGCCCGCATCGAGGGCTCTGGAGAAGAAGACGCCGAGCGACACCGGCGGTGCCGCCGCAGACGCCGGCGGGTTACGGCAGTGCGCGTCGTTCCTCGTGGAGTCCACGCCAAGGGCTCCTCTCGCGAGCTTGTGCTTCACACCGCCATGCCTCCTCGATCTTGGATTCGCCTTCCTCCCTCCTTCGCCTTCGAGATCCCGCCGAGGGGGCCTCTCAAGCTCTGGCTGCAGCACGTTGACTGCAGTACCCCTGCGACTGGAGCGGAGGTTGAGGTTGTCGCTCCGGGAAAGGTCTACATGACCCGCGACTAGGGCGAGATCGCCCGGGTCTGCCGGACAGGGGGCGCCCTCGTAATCCACCTCGAATACGATGGCGCCTCCTTGGTGTTCTTCAAGGTCTTCGACGCGGAAGGACGCCGGCTGGAATGTTGCCTCGGGAAAGGTGGCCGGTGCATCGTCGTGGCGAGCACCAGGCCCGCCAACCGCTTCCCCAGCAGCTCCTCAGGCAGCAGCAGAGGTGCCGGAGGGTCCACTGACTCCGCCGAGCTTTTCGCAACTCCGGAGACGAGCAATGACAGCTACGAGCCCCCGAGCTCGCGTCGCGCTCGGAGAAGGGCGGGTGCCTCAGGCCGTCGGCGCTGCTGATCTAGATGGGGTTGGCGCCGGCGCCCGATGGCCCATTGTTGATGATGGCATCTCCTGCGGAGGCGCGCATAGTTAGTGTTCCTTAGGATTAGCACCTTTTGTTCCCTGCGAGGAATCAAAGTACCACTCCGCGGGGGTATGTAAGGCGCTGGCCATGTCTTTTGTGAATATTATATCCTTATTATGAATCGATGCAAGATGCTTGTCCTGTCCCGGCACGGCTCCCCCTTTCTTTCCTCACGAGGGCTTGGTGCTCTACGCTGACAGGTCCCGGTCCCTAGGCAGGCTTCAGCCATCACTATTATGCCAGGTCACGATGCCGTGGTCAAGGCCAGGAGGTGAGCAGCCCAAGGTCTAGTAAGAGCCCCTGAGTCGCGATGCTCAGGAGGTCCCCTTTAGCGCTCAAGAAGCCTCCGCTGGGCAAGAAAGGTAGGCAATGTCGCCGCGACAGAGTTGCAGTAGGCGAGGGTTTAGCGCTGAGTCGAATCAGTTTTCGCGTGACTTATCTCGTAGGTTTGGCGTAGTTTTCGTCGAGGTGCCGGGCCTGCGCGGCGGCAGCTGAGGTGTTGCCAGGTTAGGTCCTCGCGAGCTTATTCCCTCTCCCCGCACTTTCCTTCATGCTCTACATCCTCAGGTCCCGGCCCTCGAGCGAGCTCAGCCACCGCTGGTATGACGAGTCGCGATGCCGTGGGTCAAGGCCAGGGGGTGAGGGCTGGAGAGCCAGTAGGAGCCCATGAGTCGCGATGCTTAGGCTCCCCCCTTTTAACGTGCAACCGGATCGTTCCGGAGAGAAGGAGAGAAAGTTCGCAACGTCCCCAGCGTTGCTTCTGGAGTAGGTCCTGCATACCAATCACGAGAGGAAGCAAGGTCTGTTGTTATGTTTGCCAGCCAACCATTGGTCGCTCCGAGAGAGTGATTGGGGCACTGAGGGCCTGGTGAGGTGGCGCCTTGCGGGGCTGCCGCGGCCAGAGCTCAGCCACTCAGATTTATCGGCGTTGCAGGGATGGACCCGTGCGCAAGTGTCGTGCCAGAGCGAGCGGCTCCAAAGGTAGGTGTCAATCGAGCAGGCGATTAAGTCAAGCAGGTTAAGCATGAAGAAGCAAATCCATTTAGATAGATGCGGAAAAAGAAAACGCCACTGTCTTAGGCCCGAGCGGCTTGGGGATAATGCAGCCCATGGGGCGCCCCCAACAAGGCAGGTAAAGAGCATAAGCAAAATGGATACATGCCGTAGGGACGGACCCATGCGACCTGGGAATGATGCGGCCCTGAGGGCGCTCCCAGCTGAAACAAAACTTGGAAAGAAGTCGCCTGATACCATTGTAGAGCGAGTGTCAGAGTAGCTGACGATGTGTGGTGAAGAAGCCAATCCTCACGAGCCTTGGAGTCCTGAGCCTCGGGAGGCTCCGGGGGCACAGGTGGATCTTCGAGGGCCATCTCCATCTCCGCCAGGACCGCGCGGTGCCTGGCCACATGAGCTTCCAGGATGCTCCTCATCAGGCGCTGGTGGGCAGAAGCCGCGTTCGGCAGGCCGAAGGGCATGCAAACGTAGCTGTGCGGTGGACCCTCACAACGCCCCATGCGCGAAGGCTAGAGGCGCTCCTGAGATGCGGCTCGGTTGAGCCCTGTTACGTCGATGCAGACGTGCAGCCCACCATCCTCGCCGGGATGTGGGGCTATGGTGGGTAGGCGGCGGCTGGCGCACATGACTCTTGACTGTTGTAGCTCCTGAGTGTTTCTCGCGATGAACTCATGAGGGTTTGGCCCTCCTTGCCTCATACCTTCCTGAGGGGAACGTGCCTTGCAGCACGCCTCCAAGTGATGCCCGAGCGCCTCCCTCGTGAGCTTGACAAAGTCAGTGGCTCTCCAAGAAAGAGCCCCCGAGCCCTGCCCGAGGAGGGCGCCGGGCACGCCTTCCTATGCGATAGAGGGTGGCGCCCCTTGAACGGGCGCGGATCCAGATGCAACGCCTCTGGAGGTGCCTGCCTCATGAAGGTTTGGGCCAGGTGAAGCCTTCTTCTTCTTAGGGACCACCTTGGGAAGTCTCCCACTCCTGTGATCTGGGTCTTCGATTGCCGCGGCTTGGGAGGCACGCCGAAGAGAACACACTGCATCCCTTTCCTCACAAGGCACTGTGATGACTCCGCCGCTTCCTAGCATCTTGAGGACGTTATAGCCATGGTGAGTCACTACCATGAACTTGGCCAGGGCTGGGTACCCGAGGATGGCATTGTATGGCAGACAAATGTGGGCGACGTCGAAGTCAGTGAGCTCGGTGCGGTAGTTGTTGCGCTGCCCAAAGGTGACAGGAAGGCGAACTTGCCCTATTGGGACGGTGGAACCATCAGTGACTCCTGAGAAAGGCTTGGTCGGCTAAAGCTGATCGTATGGCACTTGGAACATTGAGTCCTGCTCTGCCATTGATGAGGGTCCTGGTGACTTGCACATTGCTGATGACTGGGGAACAAAGCATCGGGAGGACACCGGCCATTGATGCGCACTTGAGCTGATCCGCTGAGCTGAACGTGATAGCGCACGCTGACCACCTGAGAGGGTGCGTGGCCACAAGCTTGGGGAGGACTGCATTCACCTCGCGAGCAAACTACTTGAAGAAGCATTGAGAGGCTGGGGCCTGAGCGCCGCCCAGGATGCAAGCGATTGCGCGTGGCTCCTGGAAGCCCCCAGCCCCCTCGTCCTGATGATGGTCTTCATTCCTCCTCGGTGGTAGTGGCAGAGGAGGGAGGCTCGCATTGCCTTGAGGGCGGTCCTCACGAGGCTGATCCCTCCAACCTCCCTCGTGAGGCTGGTCCTACTAGCGGTCCTCGCGAGGTCGGTCACGCCACCCTTAGCGAGGGCCACGGTCTTCCCAACGTCCTCCACATCTTCCTCCTCCTCGGTCATAGCTCTGATCGTTGTGCTCGGGGCGTCGGCCGCGCCCATCTCGCACAGCCCTGAGCTCGTGACATTCGTTGGTGTTGTGGGTGTGGAGGTCGTGGTACACGCAGTACCGGCTGCCCTTGGATGACTCAGGCTGATCCCTGCCTCGCTTGGTGTCTGGCTCCGCTGCGAGCACAACAGTCCCCTTGTACTTCACGTCCTTGTCCTTGGGCTTCTTCTCTACTGGATCGTCAGCCGGAAGCTCGAGGAGGGAGAAAAGCCCTTCCTCAGCCCTGGCGCACTTGGTTGCCAAGTTCAACAGCTCCAGGGATGTGCACAGGTCTTCATGGATTGCTAGCTCCTCTTTCATCTTGATGTCACATATGCCATCGGAGAAGGCTAAGATGATGGCTTCCTCAGTCACCCTGGGGATCTTGAGGCAAGCGTTGTTGAAGCACTGGATGTACTTCTGCAGGGTCTCTCCCGGCTATTGCTTGATGCGGCGCAGGTCACTCATGGCCAGGGGCCGGTCGCGAGTTCCTTGGAAGTTGGCAAAGAAGTGAGTGCGCATCTTGTCCCAGGAGGAGATCGTGCTAGGAGCCAGGTTTAGGAGCCAGGTGCGGGCACCGTCCTTGAGCTCCATGGGAAACCAATTCGCCATGACCTTTTTGTCCCTGTTGGTGGCTTCGATGCCCAGCTCGTAGAGCTGGAGGAACTCCACGGGGTCGGCAGTACCGTCGTAGAGAGGAGGCAGGTCCGGCTTGAACTTGCCGGGCCATGCGACGCTACACAGCTCGGCGGTGAAGGCGCGGTAGCCTGTGGTGGCCACCGGAGCCCTTGGTTGGTGCGGGGCTTGCTCCTGGAGATTTCCGTGCACCGCTGCCTGCAACAGCGCGGGGTCTTGACGCGGCGGTGCAGGGATGCGGTCGTGGCGCACAGGTGCTGGGAGCATGCAGGCACCTTCTTGCGGACGAGAGATTTCTTGGCAGCTCCTTTCTTGTCGCGCAGGCGCCGGACGTGGTGGGTCTCGTCCTGGGCCCACACGCCTTGGAGCCAGGGTGCCTTCTTGGAGAGGAGGTGGCGGAGGCACCTCTTGATCCAGGCCTCCCGCGCAGGATGGAGGGCGAAGCAGCGAGAGAGAGGGCATAGGAGAGCCCCCTGCGGTGCTGACGAGCTCGGTGATGCGGGCGAGCCAGTCCTCATAGAGGTCGTCGATGGGATGGTAGTGCAGGAGTTCACGCGCCAGGAGCAGCGCGGCGTGCGCGTCCGTGGGGGCACGACGGGCATGGGACGACGAACCGACTGGAGTCAGCGATGGGGTCGCGGTGCGGCCTTCCCGCCGCACCAAAGGATGCAGGGACGAGGCCTGCTCCTCGTTCCCCGCCGAGTCGGTGGCGGCTTTGGCGCAAAGCGACGGGGAACGTTGGGGGCATCCGCTGATAGGAGCCGTCTGGGCGACTCGAGCGGCGAGAGCAGCCCGACGCTCGGCGCGGGCTCGGTGAGCGTCAGACATGGACACGACGGAAGATCACACGCGACTAGCGGAAGAAAGATTCCGGCGCACCCCTACCTGGCCCGCCAAATGTCAGATTTCGGGTTCCGGCAGACCCTTGAGGTTCGAACTCTGGGGTGCGCACGGAGATCTTTCCCCTACCAGCTTGCGTCGTGAAGTCTCGCAAAGGAATCTAGGCTAGAAGGAAGAACGCACAAGGGACACGAGGTTTATACTGGTTCAGGACACCATTGTGGTGTAATACCCTACTCTAGTGTGTGGTGTGGTGGATTTCCTCAGGGGCTGATGATGAAGAGTACAAAGGGAGAACAGCCTCGCGAGGGGCTCTTCTTGAGCTGGTGCGATGAACTGCTTGGGTGAGTTCGATCGCTTCTCTCTTTCTCTCTCTCTCTCTCTCTCGCGCGCTCTCTCTCTCTCTCTCTCTCTCTAGTTGATCCGTCCCAGAGATGGATCGATCCTCCCTGTGGTGGCTAGTCCTATTTATAGAGGGAGGCCCTGGGCCTCTCCCCAATAATGAGCAGGAAGGGCGCCAACAATTGGCCATTTTGAAGCGGAACATCTAGTACACTTATCCTGACTAAAGTTGGTCTTCGTCTGCCAAAAGGCTATGACGATGACGCCGTCCTGGGCTCCACGATGACCTCCATCCTGCCGTTCTGCTGGTCTTGGTCTTGTTGCACCGAAACGGTAACCTTTTCCTGATGCCTTGGCTCATGCTTGCCCTTTGCAGAAGGGGAAACAAGGACATTTGCTTTCGGCTGGCGCCCTTGGTCTCGATCGTCATGGCTTGCATCACGGGCTCCTTGCGAGGTGCCCTGCCTTGATCCCTCCGCCTCCTCGCGAGCCTGCCTGATGAGGCTGCTCCTGAGGAAGCTTCCTGTCGTCCGCCTCATGAGGCTTGCCCCTCGCGAGGGTCTTGAGCTTGAATGATGAAGCTGGGCTGCGCTGGGCCCCACTTGAGCCACACCGCAGGCGCAGTGGCAAGTCTGGGACCCCATTCCCGAACGCCGGCAAGAACGCTGCTAAGCTAAGCCAACGCGAGGTCTGAAAGGCCTCAAAACCCGGACCTTCAAGAAGAAGCTAGAGGCCTGCGGCAGGGGCTGGCACGATGAGCTACAGTCCGTGCTATGGTCCCTCTGCATGACCTCTACCAAGTCGACCGGCGAAACCCCGTTCTTCCTCATCTACGGTGCTGAGGCGGTCCTTCCTCACGAGGTCAGGCATCGCTCCGCGCGGGTCCTGGCTTTCAACGAAGCACAGCAGGACGCCATGCGGGGGGTGGACCTCGTGTGGGGGGGGGGGAGCACCATCGGGAGGCTGCGCTTCGGGCAGCAAGATACCAAACAGGCATTGCGGCGGTACCACTGCCGCAACATCCGTCCCCGGGCCCTCGAGGTAAGTGACCTCGTGCTCAGGCGGGTGCTCTCGAGAGAAGGGCTGCACAAGCTCTCGCCCATGTGGGAGGGCCCGTTCAAGGTTGTTGATGTCTCCAGGCCTGGCGCCACATGCTTGGAGACTCGGGAGGGGGTGCCCATCCCAAACGCATGGAACATCCAACACCTCCGGAAATTCTACCCTTGAGGAAAGGCCCAGCGCCTGTGAAGCTAGACGAACCGAGAAAGGCCCGGTGCCTGTGAAGAAGGCCAACGCCTGTGAAGCTCATCGCCCCGAGAAAGGCCCGGAGCTTGTGAAGAAGCCAATGCCTGTGAAGCTCGCCGCCCGTGACACTCTCACGTAATAGAGCACTGGAGAAGCGAAGGGGCTCGTGCTGCGACGAATAATGCCATTGTTCATCATCTCACAGATTTGCTTCTCAATCTCTGTCAACTACTAAGCATAGTCAATTGCAAATCGGCCGGTTGGTTTGCTTCCTATATTTGATAGGAATACTAAGCTTCCAATTTGGAAGTGGTGGTGTATCCCACTAGTGCCCCACGAGGAGAGCCTTGTTTACTGATATGTTACTAAAAGACCAGAGGTGATGGCCTCTGAATTGCAGTGTATGGAAAGTGGGTGTTAATCAACAAGATTATCTACATTTGCGGAAACCCAGATGAAGAAGACTAGCGCCTACTAAAATAAGGGGGAGTAAATGATGGTAGTCCTAAGCAAGCTACTGCGTCTGTGAAGGCAATTGGCTTTTTAGTCATGTCCTTTCATTGGGTTTTTGAATTGGAAATGGGAAAGGCAGAGAGAATTTACTCAAATTCCGTGACTTGGGGCTATACACGCCCCGAAGTCTCCGGAGAGCCGCCCTCGGGCCTCGAGGGATCCCGCCCACGCCCAGTGGCTGCACTTAGCTCCGCGCTAGTGAGAAGACGTCGAAGACTAGATTAGGTGCCGGACGCGGCTTTTTCATTTGCTTTCTGCAGCTTGTTCGTCCCTATTTGAAGTTTTATTGGAAGTTGCTTTTAGCGTTATTGCCATCCCCGACCTGTGACTCTTTGTCTTTGTCTCCTACTTGACTCGTTTTCTCTCTCGCAAGTCTCGCGAGGGGGCTACGCGGGTGCCCTCGCGAGCGTTTCCTGACCTGGTCTCGTGAGGCTTTCCTACCCAAGTCCATTACGGGAGCACTCCTCCCGGACCATGCCCCATGGGCATCGCGACGCGAACACAGGGCCCGAGTCGGTTTCCCTCACGACCGAGACCGGAAGATTACCTCTCCTGACTAATTCTTGCAGGCCATGAAGCACGCGACGAGGCCCCAGCCTCGGGAAGTGAAGACTACGGCAAGTCCCCCCCCCCGAGCTAAGTAATTCCTACATGCGAGCACGCGGCACCAAACATAGCACAGGAATAACAAAAATAGCATAATAGTTAACAGCAACAGTCCAGCACGCCCCTGCGGGGCCCTACACTACTCTCTCTTTGCGCAGGGAAGGGAGAAAAACAAAATAGACACGGCTTGCTCGGCACCGAGTCGCGGCAAGGGCTCATACTGCCTCCGGAGCTCAGTCAGACTCCGCCTCGCGCTTCACCGAGGCACGACGGTGAACTGACCTGCTACCTCCCTCAAGGCGAGCGCGACGGCGCGGAGGCTGGTCGTGGCAACCGCTGGAGGAGCCGCCGTCCGAAGGGGAGCCGCTGAAGCTTGGCGAGCCACGAACACCACCGACCACATGCCTGCCTTCATCTTTGTCCGGACCATCGCCGAGGCTGAGTACCCGGTCGCCGTCATCGTCTTCGGGGCAGCACCCAGCGTGGCGGCCGTCTTCTCCGAACACCCTCACGTAGAGGGTGGCGTCGCCGTCGAACTTGAAATGCAGGGTGCACCGCTGGCTCAGGCCACGCGCGTGGGCAAACGTTTGCCAGCCGCGGGTCAGGGCCACGTTCCCGGCGACAGAGATCTCCAATGAGGCCCAGCTGCAGCAACCATCCGCCTGAAGCCAAAGGCCGCCAGGAGCGCCGGCCGGGAGTTCACCTGCAAAGAAGCGGGCATGCTGGAGCCAGCTGCTGGATGGGTCCACTGACCACACACGAACTCCGGCAACACTTCGGCCGAGTGGAAGCGTGACCTGGGGGGCCACACAGCCACGACGCGCATACCCTCACCCACCAGGCACCCATCGCCGCGCGGGAGATCGCAGTCGCGACCGCGGGGAGCCGCTGCAGGCGACGCAGGATGCTTGCGGGGACGACCCCGGCTACGCTTGGGCGGAGGAGAGTCAGGCCCTTCCCGACGAGCCTTTCCCTTCTCTGCGGCCGAGAACCTCTTCGGTGGCGCCATAAGAGAGGGCGAGCAGCTGGGACGGGGAGAAAGAAGGAAGCGAGGAGGAAGATGTATAGCGGGGGCTTGTGCCCTCCCGCATTTATAACTGGATGGAGGCCAACCATCGGCCTCCACGATCATAGGTAATCATGACTCATTTCTGCATGTAGGGACTTGTCAAGTCGAGTAGTTGCTGAGGCAGCGTGGGGAAGCAGGGACGCCCACGTCTGATCAACCGCCACGCGGCGCCCAAGGCCACAGGCTGATGGGGCCTGCGGCGCTCCGCACTTGCCCCTTCGCTTCTCCGCTAAGCCAAGTCCGAGCGCCCCTTGGGCCTGGGGGCTACTGTCGGCGTTCTAGGAACGGGGGTCCCCAGACTTGTCTGCCTGCGGCCTGCAGCATGGCTTACGTGGTGGCCCAGTACGGCCCATCTTCATCAGCACAAGACTCAAGACCCTCGCGAGGGGCCAAGCCTCGCGGGGCGGGCGACTCAAGGCTTCCTCAGGAATGACCTCACTAGGCAGGCTCGCGAGGAGGCTGAGAGATCAAGGCAGGGTACCTCGCAAGGTGCTCATGACGCAAGCCATGACGATCGAGACCAGGCGGGAGCCGGCCTGCGCAGTGTCCTTGTTTCCTCTTTGGTGCAAAGGGGCCAAGCACAGGCGTGGAGTACCGAGGCATCAGGCAAAGGTTGCCATTTCAGTGCAACGTGACCAATACCAGCAGAGCGGCAGTACGAAGGTCACCGTGGAGCCCAAGACGGCATCATCGCCAGTGCCTTTGGCAGCCTAAGACCAAATTTAGTCAGGATAACTTGTACTAGATGTTCCCTTCGAAATGGCCATTGTTGGCGCCCTTCCCGCTCAATATTTGGGAAGAGGACCAGGGCCTCTATAAATAGGCCTAGCCACCACACAGTAGGGGGCATCAGATAGAGTGCTCGCTAGACCAAGGGGCGATCAAACTCACCCACGCAGTTCATCACACCAGCTCAAGAACACCTCTCGCGAGGCTGTTCACTATTTGTACTATTCATCATCAGCCCCTGAGGCAATCCACCACACCACACACTGGAGTAGGGTATTACACCACAACGGTGGCCCGAACCAGTATAAATCTCGTGTCCCTTGTGTTGTTCATCGTTTTAGCTTAGATTCTCACAAGGCGATTGGACATAGGTCGGTAGGGAAAGGATCTTCGTGCGCACCCCGGAGTTCTAACCTTAAGGGTCTGCCGGAACCCAACATCCAACTGTTGCTCTTTGCGAGTTGTTCCTAGGCTGTGAGGCCCATTTCGATTTAGGGAGGAAATATTTCTGCGTCGTCCCCCATTCCCAAAAGGGATCTATTTTCGAGGTGGGCGGTGCCAAAGTATGGCATATAGGTGGAACAGGATACCTGCCCGGTACTCCAAACAAGGCATCCGAAGAGTGGCCCTCGGAGTGGTTCTATGTTGAAGACGTTGTTCTTCCGGACACGGGAGGAGGCCTTATGTTCTTGTATCTTCACGGCTTGTTAGTCCGGCCCATGTCACATAGGCCGGCTCTTTGAGGACACCATAATCCAGGACTCCCTCACCAGCCTCGCGAGAATCACCCCCAGGGCAACGCTGGCCTCTCTCCACTGCCACCACCACCAAGAAGGAATGAAGACTACCACCTGGACGAGGGGGCTGGCGGCTTCTAAGAGCCTCGTGCCATTGCTTGCATCCTGGGCGGCGCTCAGGCCCCTGCCTCCCACCGCATCTTCAAGCAGTTTGCTTGTGAGGTGAACACGGCTCTCCCCAGGCTCGAGGCAACGCGTCCACTTAGGTGGTCCAAATATGCCCTTGCCTTCAACTCCTCAGACCAGCTCAAGTGCGCAGTCACAGCTGATGCCCTCCCGATGCTTTGCCCGCCCATCATCAGCAACGTCCTTATCACCAAGACACTCATCGATTCCGGTGTGGGGTGATGTCTACTACACAACCTTCTTCTTGTAGACGTTGTTGGGCCTCCAAGTGCAGAGGTTTGTAGGACAGTAGCAAATTTTCCTCAAGTGGATGACCTAAGGTTTATTAATCCGTGGGAGGCGTAGGATGAAGATGGTCTCTCTCAAGCAACCCTGCAACAAAATAAAAAAGAGTCCCTTGTGTCCCCAACACACCCAATACAATGGTAAATTGTATAGGTGCACTAGTTCGGCGAAGAGATGTTGATACAAGTGCAATATGGATGGTAGATATAGGTTTTTGTAATCTTAAAATATAAAAAGAGCAAGGTAACTAATGATAAAAGTGAGCGTAAACGGTATTGCAATGGTAGGAAACAAGGCCTAAGGTTCATACTTTCACTAGTGCAAGTTCTCTCAACAATAATAACATAACCGGATCATATAACTATCCCTCAACATGCAACAAAGAGTCACTCCAAAGCCACTAATGGCGGAAAACAAATGAAGAGATTATGGTAGGGTACGAACCCACCTCAAAGTTATCCTTTCTGCTCGATCTATTCAAGAGTCCGTAGTAAAATAACATGAAGCTATTCTTTCCGTTCAATCTATCATAGAGTTCATACTAGAATAACACCTTAAGACACAAATCAACCAAAACCCTAATGTCACCTAGATACTCCAATGTCACCTCAAGTACCCGTGGGCATGATTATACGATATGCATCACACAATCTCAGATTCATCTATTCAACCAACAGAAAGTACTTCAAAGAGTGCCCCAAAGTTTCTACCGGAGAGTCAAGACAAAAACGCATGCCAACCCCTATGCATATGTTCATGGGCGGAACCCGCAAGTTGATCAACAAAACATACATCAAGTGGATCACGTGATATCCCATTGTCACGACAGATAAGCACAACAAGACATACATCAAGTGTTCTCAAATCCTTAAAGACGCAATCCGATAAGATAACTTCAAAGGCAAAACTCAATCCATTACAAGAGAGTAGAGGGGGGAGAAACATCATAAGATCCAACTATAATAGCAAAGCTAGCGATACATCAAGATCGTGCCATAGAGAGAACACGAGAGAGAGAGGGGGAGAGAGAGAGAGAGAGAGAGAGATCAAACACATAGCTACTGGTACATACCCTCAGCCCCGAGGGTGAACTACTCCCTCCTCGTCAAGGAGAGCACCGGGATGATGAAGATGGCCACCGGTGAGGGATTCCCCCTCTGTCAGGGTGCTGGAACGGGCTCCCGAGAGGTTTTTGGTGGTTACAGAGGCTTGCAGCAGCGGAACTCCCGATCTATTGTTCGCTTCGAAGGTTCTAGGGTATATGGGAATATATAGGCGAAAGATGTCGGTCGGGGGAGCCTCGAGGGTCCAACGAGAGTGGAGGGCGCGCCCAGGGGGTGGGCGCGCCCCCTATCTCGTGGCGTCCCCGAAGCTTCCCTGGCTTGTACTCCAAGTTCCCTGGATTCTTCCGTTCCAAAAATAAGTTTCCCGAAGGTTTCATTCTGTTTGGACTCCGTATGATATTTCTTTTCTTCGAAACACTGAAATAGGCAAGAAAACAACAATATGGGCTGGGCCTCCGGTTAATAGGTTTGTCCCAAAAATAATATAAAAGTGTATAATAAAGCCCATAAACATCCAAAACAGATAATAATATAGCATGAATGCTTCATAAATTATAGATACGTTGGAGACGTATCAGCATCCCCAAGCTTAATTCATGCTCGTCCTCGAGTAGGTAAATGATAAAAGAAAGAATTTATGAAGTGTGAATGCTAGCAGGTGCACAAGTTTGATCAATGATAATTTCAATCACCTTTTCTAGCATGATTATATGTCATAACAGTAGTTCATCTCATAAAACTTCTCAAGATCAAGTAACAAGCTATTCACATGTTAAAGCATAAACCATAAACTTTCTTGAAAACTAGCAAACTTCATTCTTAGTCATCAAACAATTACAATTCATCTTATTTTCAGGAAGGGTCTATGTCAGAGCTTTGATTTAGCGAACTCCACAATCTCAACTATCATATAGTCTTCTACAATTGCTAACACTCACGCAATACTAATGGTTATGGAGTTTTAATCGGACACTCAGAAAGATAGGGGCTTATAGTGTTGCCTCCCAATGTATTCACCTTTGGGTGATGTCAACAATAATAGTTCATGCTAACTTACATCCAATTGGATATATATATATATATATATATATATATATATATATATATATATATATATATATCAGGATCTTTCCAACACAAGGTGCTTGCCAAAAGATAAAATGAAAAAGGGAAAGGTGAAGATCACCTTGACTCTTGCATAAAGTAAAAGATAGGCCCTTCGCAGAGGGAAGCAGAGGTTGTCATGCGCTTTTATGGTTGGATGCACAAAATCTTAATGCAAAAGAACATCACCTTATATTGCCACTTGTGTATGGACCTTTATTATGCAGTCCGTCGCTTTTATTCCTTCCATAACAAGATTGTATAAAGCTTATTTTATTCACACTAATAGATCATACATATTTAGAGAGCAATTTTTATTGCTTGCACCGATGACAACTTACTTGAAGGATCTTACTCAATCCATAGTTAGGTATAGTGGACTCTGATGGCAAAACTGGCTTAAGGATATTTGGAAGCACAAGTAGTATCTCTACTTGGTGCAAGGAATTTTGGCTAGCATGAGCACTACTAGGAAAAGGCATGCTAGTGGCGCACCGAATTTGCCTTCTAATGGCGCACTCTTCGTGCGCCACCGCATCACGCCATTAGAATTAAATTCTAATGGCGCACTCTGGTGCGCCATTAGTATCTGGTGTTCTAATGGCGCACCACGTAGTGCGCCATTAGTATAACTGCGATGCGCCATTAGAATGCCTCCTGGGGGCCATATGTACAAATGTGCTTTGGCATTCTAATGGCGCACCAGCAGCTAATGCGCCATTAGTGTGATGATCACAGGTCGCCATTAGTGTCTTGTGTGGTGCGCCATTAGTATGAATATTAGGTTTTATTTTTTTGCTTTTCTGATTTTTGCACAGGTTACAAAATATATTATTGCATAGAATATAGACAGCAACACACAGCAACATCAGATTCATCAAATACAATAGAAGATTAGTCTCCTAATACAATTCATCATATTAGTCTCCGGATTCAAAAGACCGGACAAAGATAAAACATTACAAGTCTCAAGACCGCGAGTATCGAGCTTGCCTTCACATTACAAGTCGATATCGATCATCTAAACTACCATCACATAGAAGAGAGTTGTGGTCATCACGATGAGCATCATCGCGATCAAACTGGTCTTCATCCGGTTCCTCCAACGCTCCTCCTCTCTCCGCTAGATAGCGGGCGTATCTAGATTCGGCCTCCGCCCTAGTGGTGTACCCTTTGTAACCGTTATCGCTGAACGGTGAACCTGTCTCCGACACTCCTCCCGATCATCGTAGACTCGGGAACCTTACCCTTGTACCACGACATATGACGGCATCTCTATGCAGAAGCCAAACAACAGACAATACATAAGCTATGTGTAAGTATGCAACAAAAGGATCGGAAGAGAAAAGCAAGACATTAATAGCACAATTCATGGTCCTACTAATAAATAGCATTGATTACATCTAAGTTGAACAACCGTCCAAACCAAAGAGACATACGAATTCATTAAAGTTTAATTACAACATGAGCCAATCAATGTTTCAGAACTACACATCACTACTTTCGACTCAACTCATCGGATAGGAGCGTGGGTGAAGCCGCCGTCTGTCGTGATGGTCATGAAATCACGGTCGTTGTCACCCTGCATTTGTAGCGTTTCATCTATCACACTGTTGGACGGTTGATATCTGAGGAAGAACTGCCCCGCGGTATGAAGGACATCTTGATGGATGATGTCCGCAAACTCCGACTGGATGCGAAAGAATTCTTGTCTGAGGTCCGCGTCCTGGACTGCCGACAAGCTCGTGGCCCAATCTTTGAGATTATCTGGTAGCAGAAGGTGATGATGGTCCCTTACGATCGCCCGCATGTGATGGAGGGCGTAGTAGGCATCCTTCTGACCGCCAGGCGGCTGCTTGACGCAGCAGAACTTCGTATTGTGTGAGAAGATGTGCTTGCCGTACTTACGAACTGGCCTGGTGAAGGTGCCTCCAGATTTGGCGTAGCCGGGGAGAACATCATCAAGAACTTTCTTGACATTTGTGTAGTCTATCATGGAGTTACGGTTCGGGTCGAAATACGTGGCCATGGAATATTTCGGGCTTAAGAGGATGAGTGTGCAATGTGTGTCACTGCACAGAACACGGAATGTTAGAAAAAAAAGAACGATCGAAATCTAAGAAATCATATGTTACGGGGCGGTTAAGGGATGACTTACTCGGGAAAGTAAGGCACAAGGAAGTTATCCTTATCTGCGTTTGCCAGAATGACGCCTTCGAGGTGTGAACTCGCAACTTGGCGGTCCCCAGCGCTGCTCAAGTGCTTGGCACGCATGTAGAAGGGGTCGACTATCACGATGTCCGGGGTATTGTCTCTAATGATCCGCATCTGCATGCTCAGCGAAAACAGCCGAACGAAGGTGTAGTGCAACGGATGAAGGTTAAACATAGCAAAGATGTCATCAAACCGCAGGACGATCATACCCTTGATGTCGCCATCCACAAAGACCTTGCTCTCTGGCACCTTGGCCACGAAAACCGGGTATGCCACATCCTTCTCTCTGAGACGCCGCTTCTCCAAAATCAGAACACTGTCGTGCAGACTCCGCATAGCACCGGTTGCAGCATTCAACATATTTGGCGGTAGCATCGCCCTACCCGCCACATGCACCCTCCTCGAGATATCCTTAGGTGAAGGTGGCCCGTCTTGAGCACGGATCGAACTCGGTGCCGGCTGGCTCGCACCGGCGCCCTTGTTATTCTTTCGTTTCCGGCCCTTCTTCTTGATCTCCTGTAATGGGACCGAGTTCTGCTCACAGACCGCCTTCTTCAGTGTGTTGGGGCTGATAATATTTCGCGCCTCAGCTATCTGAGGCTCGGTGAAGCGGAGCTGGGCGTGTCTCGAGAACTGAACGCCGACGGCGCATGTTGCAATTGGATTTCTCCGCCGTACCAGCTAGATCGCGGTGGTCTTGGTTGTTCTTGAGAAAGAGGCCCGCAGAACTTCGTCGGCGTACCCATGTTCGGCAAAGTACTTATCAACTTTGGTAAATGTACCGTCGTTGTTGTCGTCGCCGTCCGGATCTCGTGCCATAGGGCTGTCCGGATCTGTGCCATAGGGATGTCCGACAGTCCGTAGCGTTGCGGCGTTCTTGCCATGGCTTGGCGCCGCACGACCGGGCGGTCTTGTGCGTGGGGTGGTGTCCCCGCCCCAAACGAATCGGCTCTTCGCCATAGCAGGGCCAGTTCTACGAGTGCGAGGGTCATCTCATCTTCTTCGTCGGCCCCAGCGGGTCGAATCGGAGGTAACAGCTCGTCGCAGCCTGGCAGCACCCGGACCACTTCAACCCTATACATTGTGGTTGGCATCAGATTACCGTGGAACATGGGGTTGCCCGGTTGAACGATTCTGCCCTTGGTGACATCGACCAACTCGGCGCCCACGAAGTGTAGAAGAGTGCAAGGAACGTCGGCGGTGCCCTGCGAAAACATGTATAGGGCGTCAGGGATGCCCAGTCAAAGGCAAGGAGATGAAGTCATCGGCCGAGAGGCTTAGTTACCGTGATGCCGTCGAGCTCGGCTAATGTCGAGGTACCGCCAACGGCGGGCGTGCAACTGACGGAGGGGGCGCTTGCTGGCGAGGTGCCGGTCGGCGTACACCCGGGTGCATTAAGCTCCAATGCCCGTGCCAGTGCCGGAGACACGAATACCGCCTCCGCCGAAGACACCAATGGCGCCGCCGCCGGAGACACCAATGGTGCCGCCGCCGAAGACACCAATGGCGCCGCCGCCGGAGACACCAATGGCGCCGCCGCCGGAGACACCAATGGCGCCGCCGCCGGAGACACCAATGGTGCCGCCGCCCGCGCAGGCGAAGTTCTTGGCCGTGAAGCCGGGAACCGGGAGGCCTTTTGCCGCCCGCAATCCATGTCGTCAGCCCATGAATCAACGTAGGCACCATGGCGTTGGCGTCGTTCCAAGTTGTTGTTGCACTTGCTCATGGACAAGCTCCAAATCCGCGCCACTTGTGCCTTGAGTTCTTCAACCTCGCGCGTCGCTTTCCGAGCTGGTCTTTTCTCCTTCCGCACACCAGCGGTATAGTATGACCCCATTTTGTGGACAAGCCTTTGCCGCCACACGACCAGGTGACGTCGGCTTATTGAGCTTATCCTTCTTTTCATTATGTTCAACGCCCTATTTAAAGGGGTGTCGAAGGGAGCTCTTAGACGACCCAGCGCCATCGCTTTCATTGTCTGCGAAAGGAACATGAACCATTTAGAAATATTGGGGATTAATTAGAGTGCAACCATATGGAGCTAATTACGCGGGGTGTATTCCTTACCAGAACAAGCTCAAGCGCCCTGGTCTTCGGATCCGTGGTAAGCTCCTTTGTTATCGGGTCCTCCTTGTACCGGGCCCTGACATAGTTCCTTGTCTGCTTGTCACCGCTGTATTTCTCGAAGCGGGGCGGTAGGCCTTGCTCGGCACGCTCCGCGTCCTCCTTGTCCCATATAGGCTCCGCCACTCTATAACCGCCGGGACCGAGTTTGTGTTCCCCTAAGTTCAACTCCCGCATTTCTTTCCCCCACTGACTTGATTCGGAGGTTGCGGGGCTCTGGCACTTGATCTTGAACTCCTTGTACTCATCTTCGCTCATCAAAGGATATTTCGCCTTGATCTTGTCATAACTATTACCTTTATCAATCATTCTCTTCACCGCTTCTCCAAGTAGACAGGCCGTGCTCATCTTCGTGAGGCGGCACTGTTCACTTTATTCCCTGAGAGGCGTGTGTTTTCAAATTCGGCGGGGAACTTGTATCGTTCGTGCAGCTTCGTGAAGAGGAGGTTGCGCAAATTCCCTCGGTCCTTATGCCTAAGTTTCTCGGTGTTGATCGAGACGGTGCTCCGGAGAATGCACCCGAGCTGAACCGAGTACCCATTGACTATATGTTTGGGCTCCATTGGATTCCCGTCGGAGTCCACTTGAGTGAATTCCTCCTTGACGGTGCGGAGCGCATTCGGGCGCCGGTCCTTCCTTTGCTTCTTCGGTTGGCTGCCATCTGTGTGTGCGCCGCCACCATCTGTGTGTGTGCCGCCATCATCAGTGGTGGCATCCTCGGCGGCACCATCAGTGGTGTCATCCCCGACGCCACTAGGGGTTGTGTAATCAGGATCGGTGTCTTCCGCGGCGTCATCATAGCGGTGAGGTTGTTCCTCCATCTCTTAGGACAGCTCCCAGAATTGCTTGCCGCCCGAACCACTGGCCTCATCGTTGTGGGCCATGTTTCTCTCTAAATAGGAAAAAAGTTTGTTTAAAAAGATGGTTATTGTCAAGGAACAAGATCATGGTCTCATGGTTTAGGGTTTGTCGACACCGAGGCACCCTAAAAGCCTAAGCTTTCATCATTTAGGTTCTCATCGACACCGAGGCATCCGGGGCAGCCAAGTTAAGTTTTCATCATTTAGGGTTTATCGATGTCGAGGCACCCTAGGTTGGGCCTAATCTTGGCTCTATTGCCACCTATGTTGGGTTTATCATCTAGGGTTTATCGATGCTAAGGATAATTCTAAGTTGGGCCTAATCACTTGGCTCTATTGCCACCTATGATTTAATGCAGCAAGAATGGCGAGGCAGTTGATCCTACTTAACTAAGTACTAAGATAGCCCGGCCCATGCATTAGTCATAAGTACCCCATATGTCCTATTTTTAGCAAAGTCATGCTAAAATTCACGAAAAATTTCAGCATGACCTTTGCTGAAAATAGGACATATGGAGTACCAAATTGCTTGAACGGAAGTTAATCGACATTCCGCAAACTCAAGGGCCTCTCGGGTACAAAGACAAACATCACAAGTTGACAAAATTTCCAAGTAGTACAGCAGCAGATCATAAGTAGTACCAATGAACATATAGTCCAGCACATTCTGAATTTCGATAAATGACAGAACTTAACTCATGCCGACAAAGAACAAACTTATAACAACATAAATGAAATTGCAGTTCCAAGTGGGTATGCGAAATAATAAAACCAGATAAATGATTTTGTTCGCTCCACTTAACAAAAATAAAGAAATGATATTACACAAGTATTAACAAAAACAATATGTATACATAAAAGTAACAAAGAGAATATAGTTAGGCTTTAACAGCGAAGGCAAGGAGTTCATCCTAAATAACACATAAACCCAATTCAACATGTCTTCAAACAGCCCAAAAGCAATCATATTACACAAGTATTGAGAGCTCATATAGTTAGATTTATTAATGCAGAGTACTACACTAACAGCGGCACCAAAATCCACTTGCATTTTACAAATCAGTATCTTCCCTGCCTGAAACTTGCATGGCATTACAGTTTTGCTATTTCAGTCGTTGTTTGTTAGCATCCACATAGAGGTATTCATACCTAATATTACAAATTGAGCTTTTGGATATATCACTTTATTGCTACCTATCTACATTTTTCCCGATAGTTTCAATAATTTTAGATGAAAACACCAAGTTCTAAGTTATATCTTATATATGCAACTATAGTCAGACTCCAGATCCTTGATTGTTTTGCTTTTCTCCTCTGCTACATGGATTCCCTTCTTAGAGAAGGGAGAAGACACAGGTTTGGAAATCTTTCTGTCATACACTTCTATTTGAAAATTGCAGTTACTGTCAGACCAAAGCCTTTGGAAGTTTCGTTAGCTTATAATGAACTGGTGTTTCTTCGGTTAAAAGAGTTGACCTGCTTTTCTTTGGCCAATGCAATTGTATTTCTAAGTCCAATTCAATATCAAATCAATTTTCATTTCACATGAATCCAGTCCAGAATGTATCTGGACACAAACGTGGTGTGTACTAGAGTACTAAATCGATTTGCTTGCCTGATATAATAAACCTTTTTTCCAGTGTTGAGATCACCCACTTTGTCTTTTATTTACCTATATTTGGTTGTTGCAGTTTTGCTGGGGTCTGCAATTATATAAATCTTAAACTCAAAACACAGCATGGTACGCAGGCATCAAGCGATTGGTTGGCTAACAGCACCGAAAAGCCAGGCCTACCCTAGGGTTTGTAGGTGAGGGGATGGAGGAGAAGGGAGGAATCACCTGGGGGAGGGGATGGAGGAATGGAGGAAGACGCCGGCGTTGAAGCTCCGGTGACACGTGGTGGGCTCCTCCACTCGCCTGTCTCTGCGTCTCGGATTGGGCGGAGGACGTCGAGGGCGCGGGCGCGGGCGGAGGGGGACGGCGAGGTAGGCGGCGCTCGGCTCGGCGTCGCGTGGCCTGGCTGAGCTGAGGTAGAGGCGGTCGTCGTCTCCTCTGGCTCGGGGGGCGACGGCGCGGGGGCAAAGTTAGGTCGAGTGGGGGGATCTGGCGAGGGAGGGAGAGAGGCCAGAGGGGAATAGGTGGAGGGAAGCTTTCTAATGGCGCACCACACGCCGGTGCGCCATAAGTACGACTGTTCTAATGGCGCACCACCCCGTGCGCCATTAGAATTTTGTTTTAATCTAGCCCAAGAGCCATATCTACAGCCCAACCCTATCTACAATGAGAACCCACCCACTAGCCCGACTGGTCAAGACACAACACACACACCAGAGGTCCCGGGTTCAATTCCTAGGATCCCCAATATATTTTTTATGCATTTTAAATGGTGTTTTTATATTTATTTGTGTTTAAATATGTTCAAACTTGTTTAAATCATAACAGAATATTTTTATGCATTTTAAATGCTGTTTTTATATTTATTTGTGTTTAAATATGTTCAAACTTGTTTAAATTATAACAGTAATATTTTTATAAAAATAGTAAAAAATTTAAAAATATGTTCAAAAGTCTTGGTCTTGGGGGCGGGTGCTCAAGCGGGGGAGGGGGAGTGTTGCGATGGGTGGAGCTAGCGGGGAGGTCTTGGTGCGATCGAGATGGAGGGGATCGAGATCGAGATGGAGGGGAATCGAGATCAAGTGTCCTCATGAATTCAAAAAGTGCCCATGAAATTTAAAAATATTCATGATATCAAAAAGTGCCCATGAAATACAATCGAGAAATGAAGACTACGATTTGAATACAATCGGTCTTAGCTAGCTATCTGTGCACAATCTTTTTGCCCTTCTTTTTTGCAAACGGAGTTCTTCTGTGGAACGGACGTCCTTTAGGTAGGGTGGTCCTGCTTCTTGTGGTGTGTGCTGCTACTTCATCATCGTCGTCCTGTTCAATCTTCGGGTCGCCGTACTTGTCGAAGTCTTGCTCATTGGCTACTCCATCCATTCCGATGATCTTCCTTTTGCCTCTCCTCACGACAACACGACTGGGCTTTGGCGGGTCGGTAATGAAGAAGCATTGGTCCACTTGGGAAGCCAGTACCCATGGCTCATTTTTTCATGGTGACGCTTGCGCCCATGGGTCTTGGATTTGGCTTCGGTATAACCATGGTGGTGAAATACCGGTCTTCTTTTATGACGTTTTGGCCCATCGACATGGAACATCGGGACCTTCTCTCCAACGTAGCTCAGCTCCCAGATCTCCTCGATCCTTCTGTAGTATCTGTCCTTGTCGTTACCGGTGTAGGATTCCATCGTTACCCCGGAGTTCTGATAACCATCGCTCTTCATGTCCTTGTCCTCGGTGTAGAATGTGTAGCCATTGATATCGTACGCCTCATAGGTCATCAGGTTGTGCTCGGCGCCCTATGACAAGGCGAATATGAGTTGTTCTTCCGCGGAAGAATCCTCATGTAAAGGGTACGACAGAAGCTTCTTCTTGAACCAACGCGTGAAACATGAGTTGTGCTCTTTGAGTATATCTCCGTCCGTCCTCTATTGGCCTCGGTCATTGTACGTCTTCTTAATAAAGGTTTTGTGCTCTACCACTGAAAGCACATTTGCTCCCCGGGTGGTTTTGGTAATTAATGACAACATACTTTGTGGTTTGACTAATGCTTTTATCAAGTATGTTTCAGGAAATTCAATCACATTGGCATGGCAAAAGGACTAAAGAAGTGGACCCCTCAAAATGCTAAGGCAAGCATTGGCAAAAGCTCAAGACTCCATTTTTGGTTTAGTGATCCAAGATCACATTGAGTCCATAGGAAAAGCCAATACTATTAAAAGGGGATGAGGTTATGATGATGATCTGGTTGCTCAAGTGCTTAGTGATACATCTCCTAAACTATCAAGAACTTTCACCGCCATATACACTCATAAGTAGTCTCGGTCCCACCGATATTCCAAACTCAGTCCACACCGAGATGAACCACCTCAGCCATAAGCCAAACCCTAGTAAACTTCGGATTTTCCGATTCGAACTCGGTCTCACGAAACATGAGTTGCCAAGTTTCTATAACCTTCGTCATCAAATCGGTGTCACCGAGATGATGAAGTCGGTCCCACCAAACTGGCATGCTCTTGTCATTGCACGAATTGGACTAACCGAGATTGTATATTCGGTCCCACGAAAATCCCAACGCTCACATTATTTGAACTATCGGTCTCACCGAGTTGTCCACTTCGGTCCCACCGAGATTGCTCAAATGTGTGTAACGGTTGGATTTTGTGTGGAGGCTATTTATACCCTCCACCCCTCTTCATTCGTGGAGAGAGCCATCGAAAGAACTACCACTCCTACCTTACATTTCGAGAAGAGAACTACCTACCCTTGTGTTGAGATCAAGTTGCTCCACTCCCACCATATGAAGCTTGATCTCTAGCCTTCCCAAGTTGCTTTCCACTCAATCCTTTCTTCCACCACAGCCAAATCAGTGAGGAGAGTTGAGTATTGGGGAGATTATCATTTGAAGCACAAGAGCAAGGAGTTCATCATCATCTACAACATCTATTACCTTTTGGAGGGTGGTGCCTCCTAGATTGGTTAGGTGTCGCTTGGGAGCCTCCGTCGTCGAGATGTGGAGTTGAACCAAGAAGTTTGTAAGGGCAAGGAGATCGCCTACTTCGTGAAGATCTACCCCAAGTAAGGCTAGCCCTCCGTGGGCGTAGGCCATGATGGAATAGACAAGGTTGCTTCTTCGTGGACCCTTCGTGGGTGGAGCCCTCCGTGGACTCTCATGCCGTTACCCTCCGTGGGTTGAAGTCTCCATCAACGTGGATGTACGATAGCGCCACCTATCGGAACCACGGGAAAAATCATTGCGTCTCCAAATTGCGTTTGATCTTCTCCACTTCTCTTTACTACTTGTGCAATTTACTTTCCGCTGCTGATACTCTAGAATTGCATGTGTAGTGTGCTACTTGACTTGTGTGTTATGCAAAATCTGCCAAAATCTGTCCTTGATAAAAGACAGAATTTTATCTTGTCGAGTAGTCTAATCACCCCCCCTCTAGACACTCTCACCTTCTTCGATCCCTCAATTGGTATCAGAGCTTTGGTCTCCATTACTTTGGTTTACACACCATTGGAGGAAGATGGGCGTGTCTACATTTGGGAGTGTTAGCCATAGAGTGCCTATTCTTAATGGAGTGTCCTATAACTCGTGGAGGATTGAAATGCTTATTATCTTTAAGACGTACAATTTATGCAAATATGTTGAGACCCCTATGTGCCTCCATTTGACCCCTTGCACCCTACCATGGATGAAGAGCTTGATTTGCTTCGTAACCTTAGGACTGTAAATCTTATCATTAGAGGTTACCCGATAACTTGCTTGAGCTTGTTACAAACTTTGAGTGCGCCTATGCTATGTGGAAGTTCTTGGAAGAACTTTATCCGGACTACTCTTTGAGAGGTCTTGATGAAATTCTATACAAGACTATTGAATTTGATATGATGCGCTAATGATCCCGACTTTGATAAATGCTTCTTTGAGCTTCGTGATCTTATGAAAAGAAGGGTGATCCCGGTCTTATCAATGTTCTAATTAGAAATGCTCTTGTATTGCATTCGATGATTATTGTCACATTGACAAAACTAATGCAAGTAGTTATCAAATTGACCTAGGTGTTGATGATGAACAATCTATGGGTCAATATGATGATGAGCATGAGCATGATGATGATTACTCGATTCGGACACCGAGCTAGACAAGATCATGAAGAGTCTCAATCTTATGGCAAATCGAGAGACTACATGTCCGGTGGAAAAGAGTGGATTCTTGATAGTGGATGCACCGACCACATGACCGGAGACAAAGACATGTTTCGAGAGCTTGCAAAGAACGATGGTCCACGCAAGTATGTGACTTTTGGAGACAACTCCAAGGGTAAGGTACTTGGCCTTGGTAAGGTGGCCATATCTCATGATAGCTCTATTCAAAATGCCATGCTTGTAGAATCTCTTGGATACAATTTACTTTCCGTGTCTAGATTAGCTGACTTTGGATTCAATGTGCTATTCACCGAAGTAGATTGCCAAGTCTTTCGTCGTGACAATCATAACATGGCGTTTACGGTATCCGTAGAGGTGATCTATATATTGTTGATTTCACTAAGAAAGCCCAACCTAGAGCTTGCTTCATTGCTAAATCCTCTAAAGGTTGGTTATGGCATAGAAGGCTTGGACATGTTGGTATCGTAATCTAGACAAGCTGATCAAAGGTGATCATATTCTTGGCGTTAAAGATGTTTTCTTTGACAAAGATAGACTTTGTAGTGCTTGTCAAGCGGGAAAACAAGTAGGTGGAAGTCATCCGTGAAGAACATCATGACCACAAGGAGACCGCTTGAGCTTCTTCATATGGATCTCTTCGGTCCCAATGCTTACAAAAGCCTTGGTGGTAACTCCTTTGGTCTAGTTATAGTTGATGATTATTCCAGATTTACGTGGGTATTTTTCCTTGATGACAAATCGCAGGTTCGAGAATCTTCAAAACCTTTGCCAAAAGGCCCAAAATCAATTTGAGGTGAAGATCAAGAAAGTTCGGAGTGACAATGGAGCGGAGTTCAAGAACGCCAATGTAGACTCTTTTCTCGATGAGGAAGGGATTCTACATGAGTTCTCGACTACGTACACTCCTCAACAAAATGGAGTTGTTGAGAGGAAGAACCGAACAGCTCATAGAGATGGCGAGAACGATGCTTGATGAATACAAGACAATCAAGCATTTTTAGGGGAAGCGATCGAGACAGCTTGTCATGCTATCAACAGGCTTTATCTTCATAAGCTCCTCGGCAAGACATCATCTGAGCTCCTCACCGGTAACAAACCCCAAGTGGGATACTTTCGTGTCTTTGGTTGAAATGCTATATCCTTGATAAGCATCGTCGGTCTAAATTTGCTCCTAAAACTCATGAAGGCTTTTTCTTGGTTATGGATCAAACTCCCACACCTACCGTGTCTACAATAATTTCACCCAAAAGGTTGAAGAGACGGTAGACGTGAAGTTTGATGAATCTAATGGCTCGCAAGTAGAGCAAATGCCTATTGATGTAGGAGACAAGGACCCATCGGAAGCTATCCAAGATTTATCTATTGGAAAGATCCGTCCCATGGAAGTGAAGGAGAGTACCTCATCTACATATGTGGAGCCCCCACCTCACAAATGAGATGAACCTCAAGGTAACATGGAGGCCTCCACAAGTGGAACTCACCAAGATGAGGAAGTGCAACAAGAAGATCCACCACAACCTCCTTCTCCACCGCCTCAAGACAACACCAACAACAATGAAGAAGAAGAAGAGGAAGATGAAGATGATGAGGAAGCTCAGCCACAACCTCAACAAAAGCTATCCCGAGTCCGAGCAAGAGTCAAGAAAAATCATCCCGTGGAACAAATGATGAACGACATCAACTCCGGGAGAATTACTCGCTCTAAAACTCGCTTAGCTAACTTTTGTGAGCATTACTCATTTATCTCTAGTATTGAACCTATGAAGGTAGAAGAAGCACTTGAAGACCCCGATTGGGTGAACGCTATGCACGAAGAACTACACAACTTCGAGAGGAACAAGGTATGGACTTTGGTAGAGAAGCCCAAGGATGATCAAAACGTCATTGGAACCAAATGGGTGTTTTGGAACAAGCAAGATGAAGATGGACAAGTCATCCGCAACAAGGCTCGTCTCGTAGCTCAAGGTTACACACAAGTCGAAGGTATGGACTATGGTAAGACCTATGCCCCCATTGCTAGACTTGAGTCCATTCGCATTCTTCTTGCTTATGCCAATCACCATGATATTACTCTCTATCAAATGGATATCAAAAGTGCTTTCCTAAATGGTGAAATTGAGGAGCAAGTATTTGTGAAACAACCTCCCGGATTTCTGAATCCCAAAAAGCCTAATCATGCTTACAAGTTGCACAAAGCTCTTTATGGTCTTAAACAAGCTCCTAGAGCTTGGTACAAATGCTTGACTAGCTTTCTTCTTGAAAAAGGCTTTGAGATTGGAAAGATAGACTCAATGCTGTTCACGAAAAGGGTTAATGGTGAACTATTTGTGTGCCAAATATATGTTGATGATATTATCTTTGGTTCAACTAACCCTCATTTTAGCAAGAAGTTTGGAAAGCTCATGTCGGAGAAGTATGAGATGTCCATGATGAGTGAACTCAAATTCTTCCTTGGGTTGCAAATCAAGCAATCTAAGGAGGGTACCTTTGTCTCACAAACAAAGTACACCAAGGATCTCTTCAAGAAGTTCAACATGCAAGAAAGCAAGGTATGAGAACCCCATGCCTACAAGTGGACATAATGACTTGACAAAAGATGGAGAACCCGTTGATCAAAGGGTTTACCGATCTATGATTGGTTCTCTACTATATCTTTGTGCTTCTTGTCCTGACATAATGTTGAGTGTATGCATGTGTGCTCGATATCAACCAGCTCCTAAAGAATGTCATCTTAAAGCTATTAAAAGGATTGTGAGATATTTGATACACACACCAAACTTTGGCATTTGGTATCCTAAGAGGGCCTCTTTCGACCTTGTTGGCTATTCCGACTCGGACTATGCCGGTGACAGGGTTGATAGAAAGTCAACTTCGGCGTGTCAATTCCTTGGTCGATCCCTTGTATCTTGGTCCTCCAAGAAACAAAATTCGGTATCATTATCCACTGCCGAAGCGGAATATATTGCTGCTGGTTCGTGTTGTGCTCAATTGCTATGGATGACACAAACGCTTAAGGATTATGGGATACATGTGAGACATGTTCCTTGCTTTGTGACATTGAGAGTGCGATTAAAATTGGACACAATCCCGTGCAACACTCTCGAACGAAACATATTGAAGTTCGTCACCATTTCATTCGTGATCACATTGCCAAGGGTGACATCAATCTTAAGCATGTTCGTACTGACAAACAACTCGCTGATATCTTTACAAAACCTCTTGATGAGAAGGTGTTTTGTCGCTTAAGGAGTGAGTTGAACATCATTGATGCTTCAAACTTGGAGTGAGAACTCCATTGATGCATGCAAGGCATGAGCCCACTTGACTAATCCTTGATATTTCTCTTATGATGGTGATCATATGTCTTGGACACATTTGCCTCCTTGTATTGCATCTAACTCCTTGCAGGTACTTGGATGATCTACATTCCACAAGATTACCACACACTCAAATCATGAGTAATCTTTTCATTGACCAAGTATCTAGCCCTTTGGGATGTTGAGTTCAAGGAACAAAATTCCACATATCCTTTTTGACATCTTTTACATCTAGTATTTCACTCTTGTCATCTTGGATATCCTTGAGTATTTCCTTGCTTGCCTAACCCATGTAGGAAGATGAACTACACAAGTGGAAATGGCGCCCAACTTCACATTCAATGAGCACCTACATCAAGTTTACCTACATGAGCAAAGCAACAACAAGCCCAAGGTATGTTCTTCACATCTTTAAGGAGCTTTGCTCAAAGTCATGAGTACAAGCAGCTTCATAAGATGTGATCACATCGAATGCTTAATCGAAAAATGGCAACCCCATTTTGAGCTTAAATGATGAGTATGACCTATGATCAAATGTCCTCATTCGACTCCTAAGTCAATATACTCAAACATAGGTGACCTTGTCGCCGACCTTTATCTAGATGAAGTACATATGTTTTGGAGTCTTTCTATTTTCTCTTATGTTCTCTCATTGAGTTTTCATTAAAAAACTTCATCTAGGAATCTTTTTCATTTCTATTCTTCTGTCTTTGTGAATATCCTTCTGGCTCTGATCAATTCCTCGAAAATCATTCACAAATTCATTGCAAATCCTTTGAAACATTCCTCGCAAAGTGAGCTGAATTATTTCAGTATTTCCTTGAATTTAACTCGGCCACCGATTTAAATATTTCGGTCTAACCGAAAAGGATCTACCCTAAGTCCCGACTTTCGGACCCACCGATCCATCTTAATTCGTGTCACCGATTTATTTCTTCCAGATATCATCTTCTGCAGCTCCACTCAATGATTCTCTATGCATGTTCCTTTTTGCCTGTTGTGATTCTTAAGGATCCCACTTCTTTCTTTCCATCTTCCCCGACCTTCCTAGTTTGCTGTCCTTTTCGGCACTTGATGTCAAAGGGGAGAAGACTTAGGGGAGAAGAGAAGATTTAGGGGAGAAGAAGAGCAATCTTACCTTAAGGGGGAGAGAATCACATCAAAGCTTTGCCGTGTTTTTCCTTATAAGAGAATTTCTTGCCGTGTTTCACATTGGACATTACAATTGGCGTCATTCTCATTTGGCGTCATTCTTTTGATTTTGCTCTTTCCATCAAACCCTTGATCTGAGAGAACTCAAAGGAGAGGAATCTTCACAATTGATATCTTATGGAAAGCAAAATCTCTCGAGTTCATTGAAAATCTTTTAGTTTCGGAGACATGTTTGCTGATTCAAGCTTGTGCTCAATATGAGACACTCTTTATACATGTCATCCTGACTTGGTACTCTTGATGTTCTTGCAGTTGGTTGAAGAAATACTCTTGTGTTATCTAACCTTGTTTTCCCAAGTTTATCTCTTCAGGTACAATGCCAAGGAACCTCAAGGTAAGTATATGCACTTTGCAGAATGTGCATGATGGTGACTTGCTTGTGAATACTTGTTTGCAAGAAATCACCATGCACATATGCATTATCACTCACTTCTTTTCATCTGCTCTCGATGCATATAGCCAAGCTGCATGTAGCACATCTTGCTTATCTCTCTTGTGTGCTTGTGGTAGTCCAAAACCATAATTTATGAAAATCTTGCACACTTGTAGGGGGAGCCTGTGTACTACATGTTTGTCAAAGCTTTCGTGATAATTCTGTCTTTCTTTCAATAAGCTTTGATGTCTTGTTTAGTGTGTTGCCATCAATTACCAAAAAGGGGGAGATTGAAAGCACATTTGCTCCCCGGGTGGTTTTGGTAATTAATGACAACATACTTTGTGGTTGGACTAATGCTTTTGTCAAGTATGTTTCAGAAATTCAATCACATTGGCATGGCAAAAGGACTAAAGAAGTGGACCCCTCAAAATGCTAAGGCAAGCATTGGCAAAAGCTCAAGACTCCATTTTTGGTTTAGTGATCCAAGATCACATTGAGTCCATAGGAAAAGCCAATACTATTAAAGGGGATGAGGTTATGATGATGATCTGGTTGCTCAAGTGCTTAGTGATACATCTCCTAAACTATCAGCAACTTTCACCGCCATATACACTCATAAGTAGTCTCGGTCCCACCGATATTCCAAACTCACCACACCGAGATGAACCACCTCACCATAAGCCAAACCCTAGTAAACTCGGATTTTCCGATTCGAACTCGGTCTCACCAAACATGAGTTGCCAAGTTTCTATAACCTTCATCATCAAATCGGTGTCACCGAGATGACGAAGTCGGTCCCACCAAACCGGCATGCTCTTGTCATTGCACGAATCGAACTAACCGAGATTGTATATTCGGTCCCACCGAAAATCCCAACGTTCACATTATTTGAACTATCGGTCTCACCGAGTTGTCCACTTCGGTCCCACCGAGATTTCTCAAATGTGTGTAACGGTTGGGTTTTGTGTGGAGGCTATTTATACCCCTCCACCCCCTCTTCATTCGTGGAGAGAGCCATCAGAAAGAACTACCACTCCTACCTTACATTTCTGAGAAGAGAACTACCTACCCTTGTGTTGAGATCAAGTTGCTCCACTCCCACCATATGAAGCTTGATCTCTAGCCTTCCCAAGTTGCTTTCCACTCAATCCTTTCTTCCACCATAGCCAAATCAGTGAGGAGAGTTGAGTGTTGGGGAGATTATCATTTGAAGCACAAGAGCAAGGAGTTCATCATCGTCTACAACATCTATTACCTTTTGGAGGGTGGTGCCTCCTAGATTGATTAGGTGTCGCTTGGGAGCCTCCGTCGTCGAGATGTGGAATTGAACCAAGAAGTTTGTAAGGGCAAGGAGATCGCCTACTTCGTGAAGATCTACCCCGAGTAAGGCTAGCCCTCCGTGGGAGTAGGCCATGATGGAATAGACAAGGTTGCTTCTTCGTGGACCCTTCGTGGGTGGAGCCCTCCGTGGACTCTCGCAGCCGTTACCCTCCGTGGGTTGAAGTCTCCATCAACGTGGATGTACGATAGCGCCACCTATCGGAACCATGGGAAAAATCATTGCGTCTCCAAATTGCGTTTGATCTTCTCCACTTCTCTTTACTACTTGTGCAATTTACTTTCCGCTGCCCATACTCTAGAATTGCATGTGTAGTGTGCTACTTGACTTGTGTGTTATGCAAAATCTGCCAAAATCTGTCCTTGATAAAAGACAGAATTTTTATCTTGTCGAGTAGTCTAATCACCCCCCTCTAGACACTCTCACCTTCTTCGATCCCTCAACCACCCAAGGATCGACCACGTCTATGTGTTGTAGCGCGACTAGGTTTGCTCTTTCAAAGTCGGCGAGTCGACCCTCGACGTCGACAAGCATTTCGCGGCGACCCTCATGGTGACCCCATCCAGCGAGCCTGCCGAGGTGCCTATTGACGGGCAGACCAACGGGGTTCTCGATGCCTAGATAATTCATGCAGTAGGAGATGCACTCTTTGGTCAGAAAGCCCCTGGCTATGCTTCCCTCTGGACGTGACATGTTGCGAGCGTATCCTTTGATGACACCATTCATCCTTTTGAACGGCATCATGCTGTGCAGGAACGTCGGCCCGAGTTGGATGATATCCTCCACTATATGGACCAGCAGATGCACCATAACGTCGAAGAATGCAGGCGGGAAGTACATCTCAAGCTCGCATAGTATCACCACGATCTCTTCCTGTAGCCTTCTGAGTTGCCTCACGCCAATCGACTTCCGAGAGATGACGTCGAAAAAGTTGCATAGGCCAAATAGCGTTTCACGGACGTGCGCGTCCATGATCCCACGGATTGCAACTGGAAGTATCTGCGTCATCAGCATGTGACAGTCGTGAGACTTCATCCCGCTGAACTTCTGCTTCGCTGGGTCTAGGTATCTGCTTATCTTCCCCGCGTAACCGTAAGGAAGTTTTACTCCTAGGAGGCAAGTGAAAAACTGCTCGATCTCCTCCTGACTTAGAGTGAAGCACGCGGGAGGGTAGTCATTTCCGGTCTTCTTGGCCTTTTTGCCTTTGCGACGACTTTCCGTGTCCTGCTTCGCCTCATCATCATCATCATCATCATCATTAGCGTGAAGCTCCTGCCTGATGCCCATTGATTTCAAGTATGCCCTTGCTTTCGGCCCATCTTTGGTCCTCTCTGGCATGTTGAGCAGGGTACCAAGCAGACTCTCGCACACGTTCTTCGTGATATGCATGATATCAAGGCTGTGAGGCACACGGTGGATCTTCCAGTATGGCAAGTCCCAGAAAACAGACCTCGTTTTCCATACCTTCAGCAGCGGCTCTGGCGCCTTTCGCTTCTTTCCCGGCAGTGGGCAGTCTTTCCAATTTTTCAACAGCTTGTCTATTTCCTCGCCGCTCCTCGTACACGGGCGTTTTCGGGGTTCGGTTTCACCATCGAACAGATCCTTGCGTTTCCTCCACGGGTCATCGTCGCGAAGCCACCTTCGATGTCCGATGAACACGGTTTTCGAAGACCCGGGATCTCTATCTAGCTGGCGATACGTTGTGTCATCCATGCACCTTACGCATCCGAAAATCCGTGGACTACCTGCCCCACGAGATATCCGTAATCGAGATAGTCGTGCACCGTCGTGAGCAAGTCGCGGCTCTCACAGGAAATATTCTTTCTCTGCGGCCCCACGTATTGGTGGCGTTTTCCACAAAGTGTCTAGCTCCTCCTTCAAAGAGCCCCATCTGATTGATGTCGTTCCTGGTTGTTTCGCCCTTCAATTAGCATACTCATGTGAATGTACTTCCTCTTCATGCACAACCAGGGTGGAAGGTTGTACATCCACAAAAACACAGGCCAGGTGCTATGTGTGCTTCTCTGGCTGCCAAACAGATTGACTCCATCGGTGCTCGCGCCCAGCACGATGTTCCTTGGATCCTTCCCAAATTCTGGGTATTCGCAGTTCAATGCTTGCCACTGGCTCGCATCCTTAGGGTGACTCAGCATCTTGTCTTTTTTATTTATCTCCGGATCATTTCCGTCATCTTCCCGCTTCTTATCCTCCCTATCCGCGTGCCAACGCAGGAGCTTTGCTACCTTAGGGTCCGCAAAATACCGCTGTAGACGAGGAGTGATCGGAAAGTACCACACCGATTTTCGAGGAGCTTTCTTCCTCTTCTTGTATCGAGTGACGCCGCACACCGGACATATGGTAGACTCCGCATGCTCGTCCCGATAAATGATGCAATTGTTCATGCACACATGGTATTTCACGTGCGGTAAATCCAGAGGACACACGATTTTCTTCGCCTCCTCGAAATTGGTCGGGCACTTGTTCCCCTTGGGAAGACGTTCGTGCGAATGACATGTTCTCGTCGAAGCATCGTCGGTCATTTTGTGTTTTACCTACATCTCGAGCCATGAGCGTTACTTTCAAAGGGTATCCTCGGCCTGCATCCTTCATACAATGGAGTAACCGCGTCTATCTCCAGTTGATCCAGCTTGGCTTTCTCTCGGCGGCGGCTCTTGCGTTATCCGTCCGCTTGAGAAGCAGCTCTTGAATATGAGGGTCCTGCACCCAGCCTCCATCGCCGCTCTGCTCCGCATCTTCATCTTCATGATCATGCCCTTCGTCTTGATCTTCCTCATCATCATGTACGACATCTTCTACATGATGATCGTATACAAGATCACCGTCGTGATCATGTCCTCGGAGATTCTTCGTCTTCTTGCCCGCCCTCGCCGCGGTGGTACTTGTCTTGTTGCCCTTCCTCATTTCTTGCCCGGCCCCAGCCATGGACGACTTGATAGTCATCTTCATCACCTTGCCACCGATAGCCATCCATGAAACCACGCAAGAGCAGGTGGTCCCTTTTGCCGGAATCCGGTCCGCAATAAGGCTCTTCACTTGCATCTTCGACATGGACATCTTATCTCCGTCTCGTTCTTTTGAAGCATCTCGCCTTCGTGGAGCTCAAAACCTATTCATGATGCCTTCAACATCGTGCGGACCATGGTCGTCATGGGTAGGGCAAAACGATATGTTAGAACCAAGAAAAAATTTGGCATGACCTTCCTAAAAATAGGACCAAAAAGATGCATAGTGCCAAAATTCTCGCCAAACGGAAATGAATCAAAACATTCCGCAAAATATTGGCAACTATCGCATATTTCAAATACCGGTACCTTCAAACACAAACATATATGCAACACCACAAACACATGCAACACCACAAACATACATAGATCTAGCTAGGCCACAAAAGTGCATGTGCACGTTGTTGGAGCGAGCTAGGGAGAAAAAAGTAGATCTATATCATGAAGATAGCTTTCCTTACTTACCTATCAAAAAGGTAATTTCACCACTTAATTTTGTTGAATCTATGGTGGAAATGAGGTGAGGAGGAGGAGATGGCCAAAGCTTGGAGAAGGAGGTGGATGGAATGAAGTGGGGAAAGTGAGTGGGTAGGTGTGGGCTGTCCAAAATATCTTGTTGGTCCTAGAAGACTAATGGCGCATCAGAGGAAAATGCGCCATTAGTAACCCTGGTTACTAATGGCGCATCAACAGACGGTGCACCATTAGTAGTTTTGCAAAAAGTAAAAATAATAGTATATATACTAATGGCGATCTCCTCCGAGTGCGCCATTACTAGTTTAAACTAGTAATGGCGCATCGTATGCGATGATGCGCCATTAGTAGTTTTGCAAAAAAAGAATGAAACAAAATTTACAGAATGGCGCATTGCCTGCTTGGTGCGCCATTAGTAGTTATAGATAGTAATGGCGCATTATGGACCAGATCGCCATTAGTATGTATTGGAAAATGGAAAAAAAATTCATACTAGTGGCGCACCCTGTTTACGGTGCGCCATTAGTGTCTTCCACACTAATGGCGTATCACAAACAGGTGCGCCATTAGTATATAGTAGTGGCACACTACTTCCACGGTGCGCCATTAGAATCAATCCTATCTATAGCCCTTTTCCTAGTAGTGGAGGGGAAAGGCAAGCTCAACATGTTTGAATGATCCATGACAATATACTTTAACTGAGATGTGAGAAACATAACCCATTACGTTGTCTTCCTTGTCCAACATCAACTCTTAAGCATGTCATACTTAATGAGTGCTCACAATTATAAAAGATGTCTAAGATAGTATATTTATATGTGAAATATCTCTTCCTTCAATATTCTTTCATGAATTGTTCAAATGACCAATACAATGCTTGCTAACCTTCAATAAATTTACAACCTCTACTTCTTAGATGTGAAGTCATTACTCCCCATGGGATAAGCAAATGAAACATATATAATTTCAGATTTATGACATTCAACTCTTCAACCATTTACTCATAGGATATAAGTGAAGCACACGAGTAAATGACAAACTACTCCAAAAAGATATAAGTGAATATCAATGAGTAGCTAAATAATTATGTAACTATGTGAAGACTCTCTCTCATTAAAGAATTTCAGATCTTGGTATTGTATTCAAACAGCAAGCAAAACAAAATAAAATGACATTGCAAGGATAGCACAACACATGTGAAGAAGCAAAAACTTAGGCTCAACCGATACTAACCGATAGTTGTTGAAGAAGAAAGGTGGGATGCCTACCGGGGAATCCCCAAGCTTAGATGCTTGAGATTTCTTGAAATATTATATTGGGTTGACTTGGGCATCCCCAAGCTTGAGCTTTTGTGTCTCCTTAATTCCTTTTATATCTCAGTTTCCTAAATCTCGAAAACTTCATCCACACCAAACTCAACAAGAACTCGTGAGATAAGTTAGTATAAACCAATGCAAAAACCTTATCATTTTCTACTGTAAAAAATAACTAAAATTATTATTCAACATTGCATAATAAATGCCTCTGCATATTTAATACTCCCATCCTCAAATAGAATCATTAAACAAGCAAACATATGCAGACAATGCAAACATACAGCAATCTGCCAAAACAGTATAGTCTATAAAGAATGCAAGATTCTTCATACTTACCTAACTCCAAAAATTATGAGAAAAATACCTAACTGTAGAATATTTATCAGATCCCAATATGCAAAAAGTTTCAACATTATACCATTCTCTGACTTTTCTAGGGAATTTTTGCAACAGCGGTAAACTTTCTGTTTTCAAACAGCAACATGTATACTAGCAAAATAAGCATGGTAAAGGCTATCCTTAACATTTTTATTGAAAATATAGATGCAAAACATTAATCTAGATAACAACAAGCAAATACTAAAAAAATAAAATGACGCTCCAAGCAAAACACATATCATGTGATGAATAAAAATATAGCTCCAAGTAAAGTTACCGATGAACGAAGACGAAAGAGGGGATGCCATCCGGGGCATTCCCAAGCTTAGGCTCTTGGTTGTCCTTTAATATTACCTTGGGGTGCCATGGGCATCCCCAAGCCTAGGCTCTTGCCACTCCTTATTCCATAATCCATCGAATCTTTACCCAAAACTTGAAAACTTCACAACACAAAACTCAACAGAAAACTCGTAAGCTCCGTTAGTACAAGAAAATAAAACCACCACTTAGGTACTGATGTGAACTCATTCTAAATTAATTTTGGTGTAATATCTACTGTATTCCAACTTCTCTATGGTTCATACCCTCCGATACTACTCATAGATTCATCAAAATAAGCAAAAAACACATAGAAAACAGAATCTGTCAAAAACAGAACAGTCTGTAGTAATATGTATCAAGCGTACACTTCTGGAACTCCAAAAATCCTTCCAAATTAGGAAGACCTAACAAATGTGTGTAAAAATCCAGATAAAAAAGAATCAGATCAAAAGGAACTTTCCGTTAATTATAAAAACTAATTTACTGGGTGCAAAAGTTTCTGATTCTCAGTAGGATCAACATAGTTATCACCGTAAGCTATCCTAAAGGTCTTACTTGGCACTTTATTGAAACAAAAGCTATAAAACATGATTACTACAGTAGCATAATCATGTGAACACACAAAAACAGTAAGGGCAAATATTGGGTTGTCTCCCAACAAGCGCTTTTCTTTAATGCCTTTCTAGCTAGGCATGATGATGACAATGATGCTCACACAAAAGATAAGAATGGAAACATAACAGGAGCATCATGAAGCATATGACTAGCACATTTAAGTCTAACCCACTTCCTATGCATAGGTATTTTGTGAGCAAACAACTTATGAGAACAATAATCAACTGTAACATCCCAAATTTTTAATTTGGAATGTTATACATTAGATCATCATTGCATATCATATTTTATTGCATTTGGTTTGATCCTAGAAATTCTATGCAACTCAAGGACCCACAGAGAGAGTTGGGGATTTCGTTATTTTCATATTTGAGTTTTCTCAAATTTTGAAAATAGGATCATTTGATTTTAATTATTTTATCTTTAATTATTTCTATTATAAAAATAAGAGAGAGGGAATAAAATGACTTTCCCAAAATAATGAAATATTGAGGATTTAATATTAAAATCAAATAAGATTTCATTTCGGAGTATTGTCGCTATTTTATTTGAACTAGTAAAGTGGCCCGCTTGATGCGCGGGCTAGTACTTAACGAAGTTTAATTAACTAATAAAGTAAATATATGACCCTAAGAAACAAAGTAAATATATAGCATTTTTTCTAGAAAATAAATAAACTTAACAAAGTTAAATTAACTAACAAAGTAAATATATAATATTTTATTCTAAAAAATAAATAAACTTAATAAAGTTTAATTAACTAACAAAGTAAATATATAACATTTTATTCTGAAAAATAAATAAACTAACAAAGTAAATATATAATATTTTATTCTCAAAATAAATAAACTTAAAAAGTTTAATTAACTAACCAAGTAAATATATAACATTTTATTCTAAAAATAAATAAACTAACAAAGTAAATATATAAAATTTTATTCTCAAAAGAAATAAACTTAACAAAGTTCAATTTACTAACAAAGTAAATATATAATATTTTATTCTAAAAAAGAAATAAACTTAGCAAAGTTCAATTTACTAACAAAGTTAATATATATCATTTTATTCTCAAAAATAAATAAGTAAATATATAACATTTATATCGTGTATTCATCAAGTGGTGATTGTAAGCATAAGTTTTACACTTAGACATATCTTATGTGGTGATAAGAGGAATTTTCCTTTCATGATCGGGAAAAATACTGTGCGTGGTCTTCTCATAAAATTCTCTGGGAGCACTTCACTCCAACCCGTGGGTTTGCCGGATGCGAACACACGATCATGTTAATAGTTTACGACGACTTCACATGAGATTGCACTTTCATATGCATAGCCCAAAATATCAAAGGTCGGTACTGGTTTGAGATTTATTTTTATCATCGTGTACTATATATTTTTCGATTTGTTCAGAATAATTTACAGTGTAGAGAATTATTATATAATGTAGGCTGGAGTAGACGTATGTGAACTCCACCTGCACACAATCATAGTATTCCACCTGCACACAATCATAGTATTTCGTTTAGGGTACGCAATCATAGTTGATTAGTGTCACGCCCAAGATGCGACCCTATCCTAAAGGAACTCGAAGGTCCCACCAAGGATAGAAGCGCATCTTGAAGACGCTTTTGCAAGGTGGATATCATTACATCAACATTACATAATAGATAGGGATACATACATAAGACATACAATGCCACACGAATACAACATCATCTTACATAAGAGTACCATCCGACTACGGATGAAACACAAACAAAACTCAAACGACATCCACCACCTAGCCCAGGCTGCCGACCGAACCTATCCCCTGATCGAAGAAGAAGCAGGAGAAGAACTCCAAAACAAGCAAACATCGCTCTCGCGTCATGATCATCACATAACCTGTACCTGCAACTGTTGTTGTAGTAAACTGTGAGCCACGAGGACTCAACAATCCCATTACCATGGGTATCAAGACTAGCAAAGCTCAATGGGAAAGGAAGGGGTAAATTTGTGAGGTTGCAGCAGCGACTAAGCATAATATGGTGGCTAACATACGCAAATGAGAGCGAGAAGAGAAACAAAGGAACGGTCGTGAAGCTAGTAATGATCAAGAGGTGATCCTGAACTCCTACTTACGTCAATCATAACACAGAAACCGTGTTCACTTCCCGGACTCCGCCGAGAAGAGACCATCACGGCTACACACGCGGTTGATGCGTTTTAATTCGGATCTGGTGTCAAGTTATCTACAACCGGACATTAACAAATTCGCATCTGCCACATAACCACGGGCATGGCTCTCGAAAGTTTATACCCTGCAGGGGTGTCCCAACTTAGCCCATGATAAGCTCTCGCGATCAACGAAGGATATACCTTCTCCCAGGAAGACCCGACCAGTCTCAAAATCCCGGTTTACAAGACATTTCGACAATGGTAAAACAAGACCAGCAAAGCCGCCCAATGTGCCGACAATCCCGATAGGAGCTGCACATATCTCGTTCTCAGGGCAACACCGGATAGGTCAGCCTATGAGTAAAACCAGACCTCGAGTTGCCCCGAGGTGGCCCTGCAGTCTGCCCGGTTCAGACCAGCACTTAGAGAAGCACTGGCCCGGGGGGCTAAAATAAAGATGACCCTCGGGTTGGCCGACCCAAGGAAACGGTATAGGTGGTGGTGAGGCAAATGGTAAAACCAAGGTTGGGCCTTGCTGGAGGAGTTTTATTCAAAGCGAACTGTCAAGGGGGTCCCATAAATCACCCGACCGCGTAAGGAACGCAAAATCTGGGAACATAACTCTGGTATGACGGAAACTAGGGCAGCAAGAGTGGAACAAAACACCAGGCATAAGGTCGAGCCTTCCACCCTTTACCAAATATATAGATGCACTAATAATATAAGAGATATTGTGATATCCGAACCAAAATCCTGTCCACCATGGAGTAATCTTCAACCTCACCTGAGACTATCAACGCTATAAGAGGGGCTGAGCAAAGCGGTAACATAGCCAAACAACGGTTTGCTAGGAAGGGTGTCAAAGGTTAGAGGTTCATGGCAATTTGGGAGGCTTGAAGAGCAAATGATAGGTAGCGCAACAAAGCGATAGAACGAAGCAACTAGCATAGCAATGATAGTAGTGAGATCCAGGGTAGCGGTCATCTTGCCTGAAATCCCGCAAGGAAGAAGAACGAGTCCATGAATAAGATGAAGCCACGAAGACTAACCACACGTAGACGAACGCATCCTCACGATCGCAACGAAACCGGAACTATCGAGAAGAAGCACACAACATGGTAAACACACCACACAAGAACAAGGCATGATGCACACTCAAGCATGATGCATGACAAAGCTAGATGAGTTTACTCATGGCAAGAGATGATGCAAACAAGAACAACACATCAAGGCAAGTTTAAATGAGGCCGGGAACAACATATAACAATTCCGGTAAGTCCTCATATGCAAATTTCAAAGTTGGTCCAGATCTGAATAAACCTTATGTTCAAGTTGTTAAACAACAAGTTAATATGCACCAAGATGATCTACACGAGATTCTAGTCAAGTTACATATAAAGTTCATTTAGTTCGGAGCTACGGCCTAGAAGATATGAGCAAAACAAGTTAAGCATGGCATTGATGCAAAATGCATACAAACATCAAGCAAACACTCTCAAACATGGATGCAACATGATAATATGAAACTTCAAGCAAAAACAGGCAAAAACAAGCAACGGTTCAACACATACACTATACAAGTTATAGCAACAATCTGTCCAAAATAGCAACTAGGCATATTGCAAGCATCAAAATAACATGCTAAATCACCCCAACATAATAAAAAAAGGCATGAGCATGAAGTACAGGTAAAGCATGACAAAACATGAACACCGAGCTATCTCCAGAAACGTCTAGAACATGCTCAAAAGGACATGGGAAGATTGCAAATAATAACAGTTTCAGAAATAACATCAGGTTGCAATGTTTAGAGCTCTCAAACAACATGTTAAAGAAACTTATCATGGCAAAAAAAGGCATGGCATCAATCTACTAATTGCATAGAACAAAAGTCCCTTACTGACCATGAGCCAAAAGGGCACAGAAAATATGATGGCACTCATGTAAACATGGAAAATGTTATGACAGATTCATACATGGCAGGAACAACAATAAGTAGGCATGTTGGTGAGCTTGAACCACTCACCACAGAGCAATACATGGCATGGCAAGGCAACCAATAGTAAGAAGACATGTTTATGAAGCTAAGCATGGCAACAACAAGTTCATATTGTGCATGGATCACTAGCAAACAATCATGGAAACATTGAACTTAATGTTAACAGGCTGACAGCAACATTATTTAGCAAGTTTGGAGCAAGATATGAACATGATACAGCAGGCTATAAATGCAACAAGGGGCATGAATGGATAGAGCATGACATGTATAACAAAACATCCTTAGTGAACATCTCCAGATTATGCATAGAATGACTAGTAGCAACAGGTTTACATAGCAACAAAATATAACATAATTTGTCTAGCAAAATAGCAACAGCAAGTACACTACTTAACAAGCTCGATGCACTCACTACAAGAATCACAAAAACACATGGATTGCACCTCTGGAAAGATGGCATATCATAGATCAAAACACATGTAGACATCAACCTCATAGGATGCACACATCAAACATGGCAAAAATGACAAATGAGCATGTTATAACAGTTCCAGCAGATTAACATCACATAGCACTCTTCCAACAGCATTTCGGGCATCACGATGAGCTCAAATTGAAATGACGCGATGAAATGAAATGAAGTACTCGTCGAGACGAACAATTTGACATATTATACGCACGAAACGGAGCTGCAGATGCAGAGATATGATGCGATGAACATGGCACGATAATGTCAAAAATACTCGGGACTTAGGGAAAATTTTGGGGGTCAACCTCACAGATCCAGATCAGGCACGGATGCCGAGGATGGCCGGCTCAGACCACCGGAATATAGGAAGGAGGCGCTCCGGTGGGGATGGCGGCGGCGGAGGCTCAGGGCGGCAGGGCGGCGCCAAGACGAAGTTCCGGCGGAGGCGCTTGGGCGGCGGCTCTGGCGGCGGGGTGGGGCGGCCGGGCGCGCGGCGAAGGCCGAGGGCGGCGGCGCTATCGATTCGCCGCTGGCTCGGCGATGAGCTCGGCGGAGGGCGGGTCGAGCGGCGGCGACGGGCGGCAGGGCGGCGCCGACGAGCCCACGGCGGCGGCGGACGGGCGACCGGCGGCGGAGCGCGCGCGAGACACGGGCGGCGTCTGTGGGCAGGTGGGCCTGCCTGGCCCCATGGGTCCGGCGGCGGCGGCTGGAGGCGGGGGGCCACACGGCGCCCTCTGGTTGGCATCGGGCGACGGCAGGGTGACGTGGCAAAGCCGGATTGGCTGCAGCGACGTGGCGGCGGCGGTGGACGCGTCCGACGCGGAGGCGGTGAAAGTGCAACTAATCCCCGGGTGGTTTTGGTAATTAATAACAACATATATATCATTGAACTAATAGTTACTTGGGAATCATTTCGAAAGTTCAAGGATATGGGTATGGCAAGGACTCAAGAAGTGGACCCCTCAAAATTCTAAGGCAAGCATTGGCAAAAGCTCAAGACTCCATTTTTGGTTTAGTGATCCAAGATTACATTGAGTCCATAGGAAAAGCCAATACTATTAAAAGGGGATGAGGTTATGATGATGATCTGGTTGCTCAAGTGCTTAGTGATACATCTCCTAAACTATCAGCAACTTTCACTGCCATATACACTCATAAGTAGTCTCGGTCCCACCGATATTCCAAACTTAGTCACACCGAGATGAACCACCTCAGCCATAAAGCCAAACTCTAGAAAACTCGGATTTTCCGATTCAGAACTCGGTCTCACCGAAACTTGAGTTGCCAAGCTTCTGTAACCTTCTGTCATCAAATCGGTGTCACCGAGATGATGAAGTCGGTCCCACCGAAATTGGCAAGCTCTTGTCTTTGCACGAATCGGACTCACCGAGATTGTATTTTCGGTCCCACCGAAAATCCCAACATTCACATTATTTGAACTTTCGGTCTCACCGAGTTGTCAACTTCGGTCCCACCGAGATTGCTCAAATGTGTGTAATGGTTGGATTTTGTGTGGAGGCTATAAATACCCCTCCACCCCTCTTCATTCGTGGAGAGAGCCATCAGAAAGAACTACCACTCCTACCTTACATTTCTGAGAAGAGAACTACCTACCCTTTTGTTGAGATCAAGTTGCTCCACTCCCACCATATGAAGCTTGATTTCTAGCCTTCCCAAGTTGCTTTCCACTCAATCCTTTCTTCCACCACAGCCAAATCAGTGAGGAGAGTTGAGTGTTGGGGAGATTATCATTTGAAGCACAAGAGCAAGGAGTTCATCATCATCAACACCATCTATTACCTTTTGGAGGGTGGTGCCTCCTAGATTGGTTAGGTGTCGCTTGGGAGCCTCCGTCGAGATGTGGAGTTGAACCAAGAAGTTTGTAAGGGCAAGGAGATCGCCTACTTCGTGAAGATCTACCCGAGTAAGGCTAGCCCTCCGTGGGCGTGAGCCATGATGGAATAGACAAGGTTGCTTCTTCGTGGACCCTTCGTGGGTGGAGCCTCCGTGGACTCTCGCAGCCGTTACCCTCCGTGGGTTGAAGTCTCCATCAACGTGGAAGTACGATAGCACCACCTATCGGAACCACGAGAAAAATCACCGCGTCTCCAAAATTGCGTTTGCTCTTCTCCACCTCTCTTTACTACATGTGCAATTTACTTTCCGCTGCCTATACTCTAGAATTGCATGTGTAGGGTGATGCTTGACGTGATCATAATTGTGAAACTGCCAAAAATTGTTCTTTGTCAAAAGGCAAAAATTTTATATTGTCAAGTAGTCTAATCACCCCCCCCTCTAGACATACTTTCGATCCTACAAGTGGTATCAGAGCTTTGGTCTCCATTGTATTGGTTTCCATTGCATTGGACTCCATAAGCTTGGTTTCACAACCTAGGAGAGTATGGCGTCTAGTGAGGGTAATTTTCGTAGAGGTCCTTACTTTGATGGTACAAATTTTGCTAGTTGGAAGCATAAAATGAAAATGCATATTCTTGGCCATAACCCAGCCGCATGGGGCATTATTTGTGTTGGTATGCAAGGTGAATTCTTCGAGGAAGGAAAAGTTCGGATCGCGGGTTACTAAATGGAAGAATTGCGGATGTTGCAAAACAATGCTCAAGCTTGTGACATTCTCTTCAATGCTTTGTGTCCCGAGGAGTTCAACAAAATCAGCCGTCTTGAGAATGCAAAAGAGATTTGGGATACTTTGGTTGAAATGCACGAAGGTACCGAGTCCGTGAAGGAGTCAAAGCTAGATATTCTTCAAGTTCAACTTGACAAGTTCAAGATGAAGGATGGTGAAGGTGTCGCTGAAATGTACTCTAGGCTTGCTCTCATCACAAATGAGATTGCCGGCTTAGGAAGCGAAGAAATGACCAACCGATTCATCATCAAGAAGATTCTCAGAGCTTTGGATGGAAAGTATGAGACCGTGTGCACTTTGATCCAAATGATGCCAAACTACAAGAATCTCAAGCCAACCGAAGTCATTGGAAGAATTGTTGCTCATGAGATGACACTTAAGGTTAAGGAAGAGCTTCACAACAAGTCAAGTGGTGCTTACAAAGCTACAAGTGATGCTCCCACAACCTCAAGTGACAAGTTAGTTTCCAATGAAGAGATAAGCCTAATGGTCAAGAACTTCAACAAATTCTACAAGAATAGAAGCAAAGAGAGAAGCTCAAAGTCTAGATCATATGATGAAAAGAGATCTTCTAGTCGTGATCGAAACTGCTACAATTGTGGAAGACCCGGACACTATTCAAATGAGTGTACGGCTCCCCACAAGAGAAGAGAAGAATCTCCAAGAAGAAGAAGCTCAAGAGATGAGTCACCTCAGAAAGAGAGAAGGAGCAGAGATGATCGTTATGAACGAAGACCCTCTCGGAGAAGCAAGGATTCGGAGAGGAAAGACAAGTCATCAAGGAGCTACACAAGAAGAAAACATCAAGCTCATGTAGGTGAATGGGTCTCCGGCTCCGACTCCGACAATCAATCCGAAGGAAGCTATCACTCCAACTCCGACTACAGTCAAGATGAAGGTGTTGCCGGTCTTGCTCTCGTATCCTCCAACTCCAACTCCTACGACTTATTTGATTCACCAAATGAGGGAATTGGAAGATGCTTCATGGCTAAAGGCCCCAAGGTATCACACCCTGAATTCATTGACTTTGATAGTGATGAGGATGACTTGCTTGGTGAAGATGAGCTCTTACTTGATAAATCCAATGAACCTAGTAACGATGAACATGCTAGTAGTCTTTATAGTCGAGAAGAGTCGAATGACAATGCTATGAAGGAGATTGAGCGCCTAACTAAAGAACTAAACACTCTTAAGTTAGCTCATGAAACAACTCAAGAAGATCATAGAGAGCTCCTAAGATCTCATGAGAAGCTACGCTTCGAGAAGCTCACTCTAGAGCAAGAACATGAGTTTCTAAAAGCAATCAATGACGATCTTCGAAAGAAGAGTTCTTCATATCTTGCCAAACGACTTCTCTTGTCTAATTTCTTGCCACCCATTAAGACTAAGCATGACAAGCATAAGAAAAATTCTTGCTCTAGTAGTAACAATAACCATGCTAAATCCAATATTGTTGCTTCTAGTAGTTCTCTTGATTCCACTAACAATGTTTCAAGCCAAGTTACACTTGAGCAAGAAAATAGTTTATTGGAAGGGATTATAGAGAAAGGTGTCTACAAGAGCCTTGCCGGAAGCAAGAACTTTGAGGAAATTGTTCGCAAGCAAGGAAGGCACCAAAAGAATCAAGGAATTGGTTTTGAGCGAAAGTTCAACGCCGAAGGTGTTGAATGGGAAGAAGGTCAATATCCTACTCCACAGTTTGTTTCTCAAAAGGAGAAGTATGATCCTACTTCTTCCAATGTGGAACAAGCTCAAGATGACCTTCCACCACAAGACCACAAGCTAAAAGGCAAGGACAAGCTTCAAGAGGAGATTGATGCATTTGTTGAAGCACCTCAAGCCATGGTCAAGTGGGTTCCCAAGGAAACGTCAAGTTCTACTTCGTCAAGCTCAACTACAACCCCAAGGATTCCCATCAAGATGATGTGGATCCCAAGAAGAAGAACTAGAAAGTTCTTGAGGGTGACTCCGCCAACATACTTCACTCACATTCATTTTGGCAAAAACTTGTGCAATCAACTTCCACATTGTGCACTAGTTCATGGAGTCACAAACCCTCTTGTTGGTAAGTCAAGGGACAAGGTAATCATTGCTTTCATGGACATCATCTATTGTGAACTTCAATCTATGTCCATGGATATCCTTGTTTGTTCCTTGTGGGACTAACCCATGTAGGTATTGAAAGTGCCCGAATCCAAAGGATAGCTCCCAACTCTTGATGATCACCATCAACATTGAGCATCCACATCTTCAACATCTACATGAAGTCTTCTACGACAACCCATGGTTAGTTTGACCCTTTAAAAGGGGTTCTCACATCTAGGGGGAGCTTTGCTCTAAAAATTGAGCTAAAGCATCTTCAAATGATGTGAACACATCAATGCTTTATGTAAAAGTGGTAACCCCACTTGTGCTTAAACGATGAGTATGACCTATGATCAAATGTTCTCATTTGGCTCCTAAGTCAATATACTCATATAAAGATGACCTAGTCATCGACAAATTGTGTGTTAGTTTTTGATTGTGCATGTTTGACACATATTTCATTTGCTATCTTATTGTGTGAGCATGTTGGATGCATGATTTTATCCATTCGAGGACATCCATTTGTTGTTTTGGTCGTTTTGAGTTTTCTGACCAAATGGATGGACAAGAATGCCTAAGTACCTCCCCTAGCTATCTATGCTTTCTTGTCTCAAATTCTATTCATGCTTACATCACAAATTTTGAACAAGTCATTTTCGGACCCTCCGGGTGAGGAGCACTTGGAGCCACCGATCCGTCAAGGGCTAACTTCCAAAACCTTCTAATTGATTTCGGTCAGACCAACTCACTCAAACTCGGTCGAACCGAAAGCATTTAGACTGATCTAGGTTTTCACCTCGGTGAAACCGAGTTGTGAATTTCGGCGTGACCGAAGTGCGTAACTGCCTAGCAGTTATCCATCTCGGTGCCACCGAGTTTTACAACTCGGTCCCACCGACAGCAAAGGGGTATATATACTCCGAGGGACGCGCGTGTTGATTTCTCCTTCAAACGTTTCGCCCCCACAACCCTTGCTGCCGTCGCCTTGGTCTCCGGATTGTCGCCGTAAATGCCTCAGGCGCCCTCGCCGCAGAGTCTCCGTCGCCGTCAACGGACATCTCCTCCGAGCCGTTGCCGCCGTGAGAAAACTCCACCAAGTTAGGGTGAGTTTGATCCCACTCGTGCTCCCATCTCCGATTCAATGCACGTTTGGTTTGCCTAGAATCTTGCCACGATTGAAATCCTCCTGTACACCAGATTAGTTCGTTTGGACTAGATTCGAGTAAAAGTTTTAGGGTTAGGTTTCCGCCGAACACATCTCGGTGAGACCGATTTTAGATTTTCGGTAAGACCGATTTGGCCTATGGCCATTGCACTGCACCCTTCGGTCCAACCGAGTTGTGCAAATCGATGTGACCGAAATGACGATTCTGTGAAACCCTAGTGTTTTCGGCAGGACCGAAACCCACTTCGGTCAAACCGAAAGTGGTGTGAAAGCTTCTGTTTAACACTTCGGATTCACCGAATTTTAAACTCGGTCTGACCGAAATGTCTTCTGTGAAAACCTAATACTAGAATTTGAACTCACTTTTGTTTGCAAAAACTTCTGCATTTGTGATGACTCTTCTTCTCTGCCTACACCTTATCTATTCACAGGTTGTCAGCCATGTCGATGCCAAAGGATCGTAACAGGTCAGAGACACCCATTGCAGATATTCCAGAGGCAGGCACTAGTCCTGATCCTAGCAGCTCATCTGATGATGGTGAGAGGAGTACACCAAGTGGATTGCCTCCTGCAGCCACCAGAGCCAGAAAGAAGAGAAATTCAGATGATGAAGATTCAGACTTTGTCGTTGAGGAAGAGGTGACCTCAAAGCCCAAAAGGAAGGTTGTTGCCAAAGAGCTTCGGAGAGCAAATACTTGAAGCTACCCAAAGGATTGAACAACGCCTGGCCAGCATTGTACAGTCTCAGGAGAGCCTAGAGAGGATTGTTGAGGACAAGATCCACGCCCGACGTGAAGTCGATCAAGTGCAAGTGATCACAACAAGCTTGAGGCGAGACATTGAGGAAGCAAAGCGGAGAAGGAAGAGCTTATGCGTGAGATGCAGGATGACTTAGTCCAGATGCTTATCAACAGACCGCTCCGGTTCCCACAGACCCCGATCACCAAGCTATTCCAAAGGATGACACCAGACTACAGCTTCAAAGACTCCCACAGTTCCAGCTTGCCCCTACTCCAGCTCCAGCTCCAAAGACCACTCCTCCAAAGACAGAGACATCAGCTGAAGTCTTCGCCGATGTCGTCATATCCACTCCGACATCAACCTGACGGAGCCGCCAAAGAGAGTCCCCAAAGTGACGCTTAGCTCTATGCGTTTCGAACTTTTTGGTAACTTGTTGCCAAAGGGGGAGAAATTGTATAGATCATAGGACTTCGAGAGAGAGAGTGTTGTTGTCTTTGCGTGCTTGATACTACGTTTGATTCTACCTTAATGAGTGCTTGGTCGTACTATGCTTTAATGTGTGCTTAATGCTTATCATATGCTATTCCTATCTTGTATGACCATTTACTCATGTCTTGGTGATTGGGTGCATGCTGTTCATTCTTATCATTTTGTGTGCTCCACCAACATGTATGTGACATGGAAGAGTGACCCATGATCCTAATCGATTGTGCATTTGCATTCAAATGCAAATCTTAAATAATGCACAAATTTAGGGGAGCTCTTGCTTATCACATACTTCTCAAAGCGATTTATATTATTCATTGATTATATCCTTTGTCGAAGCTTTGATCTATATGTTGTCATCAATTACAAAAAGGGGAGATTGAAAGTGCAACTAATCCCGGGTGGTTTTGGTAATTAATAACAACATATATATCATTGAACTAATAGTTACTTGGGAATCATTTCGAAAGTTCAAGGATATGGGTATGGCAAGGATCAAGAAGTGGACCCTCAAAATGCTAAGGCAAGCATTGGCAAAAGCTCAAGACTCCATTTTTGGTTTAGTGATCCAAGATTACATTGAGTCCATAGGAAAAGCCAATACTATTAAAAGGGGATGAGGTTATGATGATGATCTGGTTGCTCAAGTGCTTAGTGATACATCTCCTAAACTATCGCAACTTTCACTGCCATATACACTCATAAGTAGTCTCGGTCCCACCGATATACCAAACTCAGTCACACCGAGATGAACCACCTCAGCCATAAAGCCAAACCCTAGAAAACTCGGATTTTCCGATTCAGAACTCGGTCTCACCGAAACTTGAGTTGCCAAGCTTCAGAATCTTCATCATCAAATCGGTGTCACCGAGATGATGAAGTCGGTCCCACCGAAATTGGCAAGCTCTTGTCTTTGCACGAATCGGACTCACCGAGATTGTATTTTCGGTCCCACGAAAATCCCAACGCTCACATTATTTGAACTTTCGGTCTCACCGAGTTGTCAACTTCGGTCCCACCGAGATTGCTCAAATGTGTGTAACGGTTGGATTTTGTGTGGAGGCTATAAATACCCTCCACCCCTCTTCATTCGTGGAGAGAGCCATCGAAAGAACTACCACTCCTACCTTACATTTCGAGAAGAGAACTACCTACCCTTGTGTTGAGATCAAGTTGCTCCACTCCCACCATATGAAGCTTGATTTCTAGCCTTCCCAAGTTGCTTTCCACTCAATCCTTTCTTCCACCACAGCCAAATCAGTGAGGAGAGTTGAGTGTTGGGGAGATTATCATTTGAAGCACAAGAGCAAGGAGTTCATCATCATCAACACCATCTATTACCTTTTGGAGGGTGGTGCCTCCTAGATTGGTTAGGTGTTGCTTGGGAGCCTCCGTCGAGATGTGGAGTTGAACCAAGAAGTTTGTAAGGGCAAGGAGATCGCCTACTTCGTGAAGATCTACCCCGAGTAAGGCTAGCCTCCATGGGCGTGAGCCATGATGGAATAGACAAGGTTGCTTCTTCGTGGACCCTTCGTGGGTGGAGCCCTCCGTGGACTCTCGCAACCGTTACCCTCCGTGGGTTGAAGTCTCCATCAACGTGGAAGTACGATAGCACCACCTATTGGAACCACGAGAAAAATCACCGCGTCTCCAAAATTGCGTTTGCTCTTCTCCACCTCTCTTTACTACATGTGCAATTTACTTTCCACTGCCTATACTCTAGAATTGCATGTGTAGGGTGATGCTTGACTTGATCATAATTGTGAAACTGCCAAAAACTGTTCTTTGTCAAAAGGCAGAATTTTTATATTGTCAAGTAGTCTAATCACCCCCTCTAGACATACTTTCGATCCTACAAGTGGTATCGAGCTTTGGTCTCCATTGTATTGGTTTCCATTGCATTGGACTCCATAAGCTTGGTTTCACAACCTAGGAGAGTATGGCGTCTAGTGAGGGTAATTTTCAGAGAGGTCCTTACTTTGATGGTACAAATTTTGCTAGTTGGAAGCATAAAATGAAAATGCATATTCTTGGCCATAACCCAGCCGCATGGGGCATTATTTGTGTTGGTATGCAAGGTGAATTCTTCGAGGAAGGAAAAGTTCCGGATCACGAAGCTACAACGGAAGAATTGCGGATGTTGCAAAACAATGCTCAAGCTTGTGACATTCTCTTCAATGCTTTGTGTCCCGAGGAGTTCAACAAAATCAGCCGTCTTGAGAATGCAAAAGAGATTTGGGATACTTTGGTTGAAATGCACGAAGGTACCGAGTCCGTGAAAAATCAAATAATGCCCCATATTTGTGTTGGTATACTTTGGTTGAAATGCGGAGGCGGACATGTCCGGCGGCGGGGAGGAGCGGGGCTAGGGTTTCATCTGCGCGAAAAATCCGGGAGGGAGCACATATTTATAGGTAGAAGGAGGTGGGAGTGTCCAAATGAGGTGCGGTTTTCGCCCACACGATCGTGATCGAACGACCGAGAGCATGGAGGGGGTTTGGATGGGTTTTGGGCCACTTTGGAGGGGGTGTTGGGCTGCAACAAAAAAGGGCTTTGCGGTTACCCGGTTAACCGTTGGAGTATCAAACGACCTCCAAATGGCACGAAACTTGACAGGCGGTCTACCGGTGCTATACCAAGGCCGCTTGGCAAACCTCGGGCCATTGCGAGAAAGTTTAACACACGCACATGAAAAGAGGCAAAAGGGGGCACCGGGTGACATAGGAGTGTCGGATTGCAAAACGGACAACGGGGAAAAAGCTCGGATGCATGAGACAAACATGTATGGAAAATGAAATGCACATGATGACATGATACGAAATGCATATGATGACATGGCAAAGTGCAACACGCAAGTAAATGACATGGCAACGACGGTGAATAACTGGCAGACACCTGGCGCATCGAATCCGGGGCATTACAACTCTCCTCCACTAACAAGAGATCTCGTCCCGAGATCTTAGGACCGAGATGGAAGGGAAAAGGGATGAGGTGAAACAAAAACTCAAGAGAAGAAGCAAAGAATCGAGAGCACTCGAGAAGAAGAGAGGAACGACGAGAAGGACGAGAATCGAAAGCTCACGGACACAAATAGACTATGAAACCACTCCGGTTAGAACGAGATAAGAAACGAATAAGACTAAAAGGATTTAGACAGCACTCCGGCTGAACATGGAAGAATAGAACACGAGCTTGAGAGGACGGAATGATACTTGATAAAGACATGACACAAAACCTCCGGAAAGAATTGAAAAAGTTGAATGAAAAGAACGGAGAAGAAAATGATAACTTGTGCCATGAATGAAATTGAAACCATCTTTCGAAGGAAGGTTTAACGGAGTTGTTGAGAAAATCAACAACGAAAAGAATAGGCTTGTTGTGGACTTATAGGTAACATCTCAAGACCATAAGGTGATAACCGGCCACAAACGGAAATGATTGGATAGCTTAGAAGAACGAAGAAATGCAAAACTCCACTTCAAAAGAATACGGAGAATTAATTGCACTTCGAGACGTGGGAAGAAAAGATACTTGAATTCAATCAACAAAATCTTGATGAACTCTTGAAGAATGAATTAAATCGTGAAGAACCACCACGAAGAACTCCGGTAACAAAAGGATGACGAGATAAAATGAAGGATGAAAGAATAAGATTAAAGCTTGTGATGATTTAGATGGAGGTTCCGACGAAATGTCTAATGAAATTTGAACTCTGGAAAAGAAAAGATGAAAACACTAGGAACTAGAATTTATTCACCAAGAACAAACTCCGAAGGAAGGATTACTCACTTGGATGAAATAAGGATAAGATTTATCATATGCTTATCCTTCATCAAATTAAATTGATGACAAGCAATAGATTTTGCATACTACTTATTATTCTTGAAAAGGATTGAGAAGTGGCATATCGCAAACTTGAGAAGGTCTTCATGAATCACCGGTAGGATTGAAAAGAACGAAAGGATTAATATGACAATCAAGGAAAAAGAATCTGAAAGAACCACCGTTAGAATTTAGAAATGACTAACGAAAGAGAATGAATCACCGGGAAGAATTAGAAGAACAAATATGATAGAGGGGATTTAGATGCAAAAGAACAAAGAGATCATGCGCTGATTAAAGAACACTTGAACGAAGCACCGGGAGAATATTGAGACGAACGAAAGGGCACGGATATAGAATAATTGGGGAATGAATCTGAAAGCTTGGAAAGAAGCAATATTTTGAAAAGATGGCATCCGGATGATCGAGAGGGAAAGCAACTCCTGAAATACTCCGGATGGGTGAAAAGAATTGCACGACTGGAAACAATTTGAGCGGATAGCATCAAGCTAGCGACATGAATCTTCGGAAGAACGGACAAGATTTAAGAGAAACTCTTCTTCGATCTTCAAAGCTGATAATGACGACGAGAAACACCACCGAAATTACTAAGATACTCCGGGAGAATGAAAAGCGAAGAGGTTGAGTCAACAATGAAAAGAATTTGAAAACGAACTTGAAGAAGGCATGTGACTGATGAAACTCATTCTTACGTCACACTTGAAAAGAATTTGAGAATAACCCTGGGAGAATTAGAAGAGTCAGGTAAGATCCTGGGAAAAGACCTGTGGGCTAGGGCCCACTAAAGCGATAACACCGTTGGAAAGGGATGCTGAACAGATAGATGATGCACCGGAACAATTGAAATATATGAATGAGGTGACAACATCGAATTAATTCGAACACAGACGAATCTCCTGAGTTGTCTTGAACACTCCGGAAAGATAAACTGGTGAGAGGCGAACGAGCAAGGAAAACACTTGAGCCGAGGAAAAGAATATGATCAACACCGAAAAACTTGAATTGAGTGCACCGAAAAAAGAAAGGGATGAAGAATGACGAACGAGCCGAGAATTCACCGGCTGAAATAATTGTGGGAAGACTGAAGAGGCTCCACATGAATGGAATTAATGGTTGAAAGAGACTCACACACCGGGAAGAAGAGGGTGGGAGGGCGGGAAAAACAAAGGCAACTTGGAAGAGGGAAAATGTCACGACCGGTTTTTCCGGGTATAAATTTCCAGAAAAAGACCGTCGTGCTCATCAGCCCCAGGATTACTGTTAGCTGATGAGGCTCCAACTTGATACAGAACTTCCAAGCAAAATACAAAATATGAAGTACAAGACCATTCTGGCCTGTGAGTACAACAAATAGTTTCTAGTGGTTGAGGGCGGAAGCGGTTTGAGGATCATCAGGGTCTATGTGACTCCAATTCCCACAGGAACAACTGACCAGGTTAACTCCTATCTTCACGAGGCTGCTATCATCGTTGCTTAGGTTCCGGGGCTGTCATCGCGTCGCTCCTCTCCGTGCAAGAAATCTGGCCAAGACAATAGCCAGGGACAAGCCAGTGAGTACTTTGAATGTACTCGCAAACATTATGAACATAGGTATAACATAACGATGGTGTGCTAAAAACATTTTATGCTCATGACGTCAGTCACAAAAGATAAATAAAACTCTGATGCGTGCAAGCATGTTATTTATGAATATGCAATAACATCGTAGTATTAAGATTTATGAAAATAAATAACAAGCAATGCCACAGTCGGGCGTCTTAGCGACACCACATAAAGGGCTTTAAAAGAAATGCCACAGTCGGGCGTCTGAGCGACACCACATAAAGGGCTTTAAAAGAAATGCCACGATCGGGCCCGAGCGACACCACATAAAGGGCTTTTAAAAAATGCCACGATCGAAGGCCCGAGCGACACCACATAAAGGGCTTTAAAAGAAATGCCACGATCAAGGCGTCGAGCGACACCACATAAAGGGCTTTAGAAAAAAATGACACAGTCGGGCGTCTGAGCGACACCACATAAAGGGCTTTAAAAAAATGCCACAGTCGGGCGTCAAAGCAACACCACATAAAGGGCTTTAAAAGAAATGCCACAGTCGGGCGTCTGAGCGACACCACATAAAGGGCTTCAAAAGAAACAATCATAGTGAATATCCCGGAGGTAGAACCATCCCAGAGATACTCGATGATAACAATAATATCACGGGTTAGTCAACAATAATAATAATCATAATTATCACAAGTCACCAGTAGTAATTCCCGTTCTAGTTTAACAGTTTCACCTCCGAAGACCGACACTAAGACTGACACTTGACCCATCCCAGACTGTAATCCTTAACCATGGACACGCCTATTCGAATAGGTTTAATCTTTGCAGAGGGTGTACTCTTTACCCACGAGTAACGGATTTCTTTAGTCCATCGGGACTAATTCCGTCTACGGTCTTTTTGTTGAAAACACACCTAACTTGCACACACCGCTTAACTCACACGTGTGGAATCACCCACACACCTGCCAAGAAAACTCTAAGTGGGAGGCTACAACCTCGCATAGCATGGGATCAAATTTATATCGCACGCCTAAGGGTGGCCTCCTCTCGGTCCCAACCGAAACACCCATGCCCCGGACCGGTGGCACGCCTACCAGCTACAACCGGTATCTTCCACCTGGCCTCTCTGTACGGTGTGTGCTAGAAAGAGGTTGACAACTTACTGAACCGTACTCTACTTGCTGTAGAGACGAGTGGTAGTACGAAACAATTATGGGGGTTACTGGCACAAGACTCGATCTACGGTTGACTCAGGAGGTTTAAGTATTCCCTGCAAGATTAGCATAACAAGTATATTTCAACCAACAGAGTCACCGCTCATATCACCTTACCATGCCATACCAGACATAACCGTCCCGACGGAGACCGGCGACAAACTCATGCCTACCCAAGGCAGAGGTTCTCCTGGGTTCCTGCCAGTATGCATGCAAGGAACTTGAGGATGATCATCATCACAAGTGTGTTCATTTCCAACAGCATGGAAATCAATAACACGCACCCATGCATATGATCATATCACATGAAATAACAAGTTTCTCCAAAATGAGGTGATGTTATAAACGTGTCATCGAACACACAAAAATATTATGCCGGGTTCGAATGCTTGCCTTGAGTCACGGAAGGCGGTGCATTTCAAACTCTTGAAACATTTCTCCTCTCTCCAAAAATCCTATTTTAGCAATATAAATGAATTAACACACAAAATAAAACAACACAAAAAGTTGTTCTAAAAGTTTTTCAAATAAATCTTAAAATAAAGTAGACAATATTTGGGAAGCAACAGAAGAAGAATCACGTCATTTGGAGTTATATTTAAAAAGTTAAGCCCAGTCAAAGTTTAGTCAAAGTTCTGTTTAAAAAAATAGAAAAAGGAAAACGGTTCGCCCGGACTACGTCTTCTGAGATTGGTCACGTACTTACCGGAAATACGCTTCCACCAGAGAAAAACGTATCGGCGGGTTGCGCCACTAGTGGCTTGGGTTGGCTCACCGACAGGTGGTCCCCACCTGTCGGGTTCATCTTCTCCCCCCCCCCCCGTGCGCGCCTCGACAGAGACAGGGGCCATTTCCAACGGCGATTCCCGGTGACACAAGCCACCGTTCGACGCGCTCGTGATATGGGGGTGATCGGGAGGAGGTACCGCATCAACCTGCGGTGGTTAGGGACGTGGTGAATTTGGGGGTGAGAGCTCCTTCCTCCATGGCGGAGGGGAAGCTTCGGGAGGGAATGGGGCTTGTCATACCGTGGCTCCCAGGTGAAAATGGGAGTGGGAAAGGGTTCGCGGGGTCGACATGGAGCTAATGGAGGAGAGTACGGAGGGGAAGCAGCCTTGGTTGCTCGGAATCGACCAGAGGGCGGCGGCGGCCCAAACTGCCAGAGACGGAGAGATCGATGGCCTCTGGAGGAATGGGAGCTAGAGGGGCCTTTCTATGGCATCGAGGAGGGTTCATGTCCAGCATGAAGAGCTCGGAGTGGGTTTATATAGGCGAGGCGAGGCGGTTCCGCGGCGGCCGTGGATAAGTTCTCCGGCGGACCGCCTCTCTGTAGCTAGGGCGACGTGGCGGCGACGAGAGCTTGCAGACGAGCAAAGGATAAGCTCGCGAAGCTCCAGGGGCAGGTGGCGAGAGCTGGCGGCTCGGGCAGCGCTGCCCGTGGCAGACGCACACTGCGGACGCCGGCGTGCCGCCAAAAGTGCTCTGGCGGGGGCGCTGTAGGGCGCCAGGGCGGGCTGGCGTGTTGTGGCGAGGAGGGGAGCACGTGACGAGGTTCTGCAAAGCTGGCCAAAACCAGGGGGCCAGCGTGTCGGCTCGGGCGCGCGGCTGCAATTGGCGCGCTCTGGGCGCGCCCAGTGCACGCACGGAAGGTGTTCGATGAAATGCCAGGGTGGCCTAGAGGTCGCGGTTGAGGCTGGCAAGGACTAGGGCTAGTCTAGGTTTAGTAAGGGTAACAAGGGACATGGTGGTTTGGTCAGGAGACCAAGTTCACAATGTAGACTTGAAATCATGCCAAATCTGGCTATGCACATAAGGTGTTTGACAAAATGCCACATGCACCTAGGCTTTTCTTGGAGGGGCCAAATCTTCCAGATTAGTGTCTCTTTGGATGCACAAGAGGGTGGTGAGGTTAGTTGGTGGAAAGCACAAACTTGCTAGTGCAAGTTTTGCAGAACTCCAAATTTGGACAGGAGGTGTATGGCATTATTTCATGAACCAAAAATATGCCAATGGTAGCATGCTCCTGGACTTAGGAGTTTCACATGGAGGACTACAAGTAGGAGAAAGAATCAAGGGCTAAAGAGCAAGCAAAAATATGGTTGCTGTACAAACCATCATGTTGGACCAGAATGAAGATGAGGTTGTTTCACTCAAAATTTCCAAAGAACAACCCTGGATTTTTGCATATAATGGAATGATATGCCCCTACTGACATCCCAAAATTTTGGTGGAAGCTAGAAACAAATATTTAAAAGGGTTGTAGTGCAAAACTGCGCACTGGACCAGAGAAGGAAAACAGGTGTAGCACTTAAAATATGTAATGAATGAAATATATTATTGCACAAAAGTGATTTAGAGACATCACATGACATCTCCAAATTTTGGTTGGATTTTTAGATAAATATATCAAATGGTTGCAGTACAAAAAGAGCTCCAAAATTTAAAGAAAGTCATTTTAATGAATAAAGCTCAGAGTGAAATAATTTAATAAATAAATCTACCGATTGAGAGATGTTTTTAAATGAGAGGAAAAATAAGTCCAATATGTTTTGGAAGGATCCACTTGGGAAAAACTCCTTAATATTTAAAAGAAAAGTTTTGAAATCAACAGAGATATTCTTGCAGGCAAAATTTTTAAATTCTTGGCAAAATTTTAATAACTAAAACCTGGTTAAATTTTTGGGGTGTTACAATACTACCCCCCTTAAGAAAAATCTCGTCCTCGAGATTTGCTAAAAGCTGTTTAAAAAAATATATATACACATAGAAACAAAAATGGCTACAGTGAGAGGGCAATAAGTGGTGCAAAAAATACAGTGCGGGGCACTGGCGCTGCGTGGAAAAATCTACGGTTTTGGGAAGAAAACGAGGGATTTCTATACTGGTTATAAACTTGGAATAAATTCTAAATTTAATAATACGCTGGTCGTACCCGAGAGCACAGTGCTCTCTCTGGCTGACAGGTGGATCCGGGGCCCACTTTCGGCCTCTTCTTCTCCCTCTGGCTCTTTCTTCTTCCCCTCTCCCGCGTGCTTTCCCGCGCTTTCTCACCGGCGATGCCTAGCGCGTAGGGCATCTAGGCCGTACCGTGATAGTGCGCGGCGTGCTAGCTGACAGTGCAGCGTGCACTCACCTCGCGGGCTAGTGCGTTGTCGGCACTGCTCAAGGATTCGCCTTCAAACACCGGCGATCGGGTGACGAGCGGCGCTGGTGGACCTCGCCCACCGTACACCAAGCTCGAGCTATAAAACGGCCGAGGTGTTCTTCTCTTCTTCTCACACCTGGCCTTGCTTCTCCTCCTCTTTCCTTTGTTTCCGTTTGCCGAAGCTCGAGGCGAGGCTCTAATGGCGGCGGCGGTGCCGGACTGGTACGTGATTCTGTTGTGCGGAGGGCTGGCAGCGGTGCTGGGGGTCTCCATGCTCCTGTGCGCGATGATCCTCGATGATCGTCGCGGTGCTGCTGCTCGGGTGATGGCTCTCCGCGGTGGTGGTGATCACGAGGAGTAGGTGGAGTGTGTCGGGTGCTGACTGTTGTCAGGAGGTGCTCAGTTAGATGTAACACTGTTGCAAGGTTTTGCAAGCAGTGTATGTGCTCGAATGATTATGGTTGTGAGTCTGCTGCCGGGGTGCTGTGGGAAATAAAAATAATCCACGTCATGGGAAGATGTATGATGCAACAATTCAGGGAAGAAAAATCTTACTCCAGGATTTTTCACGAGAGAAAACAGTAATACATTAGAGTCAAATCGCAACAGAGCTACTCTCAATAATAGAAACTAAATGATTTACTTGCCGTGCAAACTCGGGGTACCACGCATAAGTTACAACACATAATAAAAGTTGCGATAATAAATATAGCAGTGACGTCTAAATCGAAAACGATAACTGGACGGGGTCCTGAGAAAATGTCTCTGTCATAGGGATACACTCTTCTTCTATCGGGGAAAGTGGATTGACCAAGACGATGAATGTGTCTCTCCTGGTCGGGCCTCCTGAAGGAAATATGCCCTAGAGGCAATAATAAAGTTATTATTTATTTCCTTATTTCATGATAAATGTTTATTATTCATGCTAGAATTGTATTAACCGGAAACATAATACATGTGTGAATAGATAGACAAACAGAATGTCACTAGTATGCCTCTACTAGACTAGCTTGTTAATCAAAGATGGTTAAGTTTCCTAACCATAGACAAAGGAGTTGTCATTTGATTAACAAGGTCACATCATTAGTTGAATGATCTGATTGACATGACCCATTTCATTAGCTTAGCACCCGATCGCTTAGTATGTTGCTAATGCTTTTATCCATGACTTATACATGTTCCTATGACTATGAGATTATGCAACTCCGCTTACGGAGGAACACTTTGGTACTACCAAACGTCACAACGTAACTAGGTGATTATAAAGGAGTACTACAGGTGTCTCCAAAGGCGATGTTGGGTTGGCGATTTGAGATTAGGATTTGTCACTCCGATTGCTCGGAGAGGTATCTCTGGGCCCTCTCGGTAATGCACATCACTTAAGCCTTGCAAGCATTTCAACTAATGAGTTAGTTGGGAGATGATGTATTACGGAACGAGTAAAGAGACTTGCCGTAACGAGATTGAACTAGGTATTGGATACCGACGATTGAATCTCGGGCAAGTAACATACCGATGACAAAGGAACAAACGTATGTTGTTATGCGGTCTCGACCGATAAAGATCTTCGTAGAATATGTAGGAGCCAATATGGGCATCCGGTCCCGCTATTGGTTATTGATCGGAGACGTGTCTCGGTCATGTCTACATAGTTCTCGAACCCGTAGGGTCCGCACGCTAACGCTTTAGCTGATGATATAGTATTATATGAGTTATGCATGTTGGTAACGAATGTTGTTCGAGTCCCGGATGAGATCATGGACATGACGAGGAACTCCGGAATGGTCCGAGATAAAGTTTGATATATGGGATAATAGTGTTTGATCTCCTAAGGGTTCCGAATTCACGGAAGGGGTTCGGATGTTTCGAAATGTTTGGGTACGAGAACACGTTATTTGGGCCTAAAGGAAAGCCCACAAGGTTTTGGAAAGCGCAAAGGAAGTTTTATGAGTCCGAGGCCGACGCCAGGTCCTCGGCGTCAGGGTCCAGACGCCGAACCCTGGCGTCTGGCCCCGAGTCCGAGAAGGACTCTTGCCTTCGGGTGAAACCGACTTTGTGGAGGCTTTTACTCCAAGTTTCACCCCAAGGCTCAACATATAAATAGAGGGGTAGGGCTAGCACCAAAGACACATCAAGAAACACCAAGCCGTGTGACGGCAACCCCGCCCCTCTAGTTTATCCTCCGTCATAGTTTCCGTAGTGCTTAGGCGAAGCCTCGCGGAGATTGTTCTTCACCAACACCGCTACCACGCCGTCGTGCTGCGGAACTCATCTACTACTTCGCCGCCTTGCTGGATCGAGAAGGCGAGGACGCCATCGAGCTGAACGTGTGCGTAACTTCGGAGGTGCCGTATGTTCGGTACTTGGATCGATCGGATCGTGAAGACATACGACTACATCAACGCGTTGATAAACGCTTCCGCTTAGCGATCTTCAAGGGTATGAAGATACACTCCCTTCTCGTTGCTATACATCACCATGATCTTGCGTGTGCGTGGAAATTTTTGAAATTACTGCGTTCCCCAACAAGGCATCCGAGCCTAGGTTTTATGCGCTGATGTTATATGCACGAGTAAAACACAAGTGAGTTGTGGACGATATAAGTCATACCGCCTACCAGCATGTCATACTTTGGTTCAGCGGTATTGTGAGATGAAGCGGCTGGACCGTGCGCTTACGCGAGACTGGTTTCACTGCTACGAGCACTCGTGCTTAAAGGTGGCTGGCGGGTGTCTGCTCTCTCACTTTAGTTGAACCAAGTGTGGCTACGCCGGTCCTTGTGAAGGTTAAAACAGAGTCTATTTGACAAACTATCGCTGTGGTTTTGATGCGTGGTAAGAACGGTTCTTGCTAAGCCCGTAGCAGCCACGTAAAATTTGCAACAACAAAGTAGAGGACGCCTAACTTGTTTTTGCAGGGCATGTTGTGATGTGATATGGTCAAGACGTGATGCTATATTTTATTGTATGAGATGATCATGTTTTGTAACCGGTTATCGGCAATGGCAGGAGCCATATGGTTGTCGCTTATTGTATGAAATGCAACGCATACATAATTGCTTTACTTTATCACTAAGCGGTAGCGATAGTTGTAGAAGCAATAGATGGCGAACGACAACGATGCTACGATGGAGATCAAGGTGTCGCGCCGGTGACGATGGTGATCATGACGGTGCTTGAAGATGGAGATCACAAGCACAAGATGATGATGGCCATATCATATCACTTATATTGATTGCATGTGATGTTTATCCTTTATGCATCTTATCTTGCTTTGATTAGCGGTAGCATTTTAAGATGATCTCTCACTAAAATTATCAAGAAGTGTTCTCCCGAGTATGCATTTGTTGCCAAAGTTCGTCGTGCCCGCACACCACGTGATGATCGGGTGTGATAAGCTCTCGTCCATCTACAACGGGTGAAAGCCAGTTTTGCACACGCAGAATACTCGAGTTATACTGACGAGCCTAGCATATGCAGATATGGCCTCGGAACACGGAGACCGAAAGGTCGAAGCGTGAATCATATAGTAGATATGATCAACATAAGATGTTCACCATTGAAAACTACTCCATCTCACGTGATGATCGGTTATGGTTTAGTTGATTTGGATCACGTGATCACTTAGATGACTAGAGAGATGTCTGCTAAGTGGGAGTTCTTAAGTAATATGATTAATTGAACTTAAATTTATCATGAACTTAGTACCGATAGTATCTTGCTTATCTATGTTTGTTTGTAGATAGATGGCTCGTCTTTGTTGTTCCGTTGAATTTTAATGCGCCCTTGAGAAAGCAAAGTTGAAAGATGATGGTAGCAATTACACGGATCGGGCCCGTAACTCCGAGGATTATCCTCATTGCTGCACGTAAGAGTTACGTCTGGATGCACCGCTGGGTGCGAACTGCCTCGCCGCCGATGTAACCGACGACGTTAAGAACGTCTGGCAGAGCTAAGCTGATGACTACTCTATAGTTCAGTGTGCCATGCTTTATGGCTTAGAACCGGGTCTTCAACGACGTTTTGAACGTCATGGAGCATATGAGATGTTCCAGGAGTTGAAGTTGATATTCCAACAGAATGCCCGGATTGAGAGATATGAAGTCTCCAATAAGTTCTATAGCTGCAATATTGAAGAGAATGGGTCCACGAAGCACATACTCGTAATGTCCGGGTATTACAATCACTTGACTCAACCGGGAGTTAATCTTCCGGATGATTGTGTCATTGATGAATTCTTCAATCACGCCACCAAGCTACAAAGGCTTCGTGAGGAACTATAATATGCAAGGGTTAGTAAAGACTATGCCCGAGCTCTTCGCAATGCTAAAGGCTGCGGAGGTAGAAATCAAGAAGGAGCATCAAGTGTTGATGGTCAATAAGACCACTAGTTTCAAGAAGAAAGGCAAAGGGAAGAAGAAGGAACTTCAAGAAGAACAGCAAGCAAGTTGTCGCTCGGAGAAGAAACCCAAGTCTGGACCTAAACCTGAAATCGAGTGCTTCTCTCGCAAGCGATCGTCCTTCGAAGCGGAACTGCCCCAAGTATTTGGCGGATAAGAAGGATGGCAAGGTGAACAAAGGTATATGTGATATACATGTTATTGATGTGTACCTTACTAGAGCTCGCAGAGCACTGGTATTTGATATGGTTCTGCTGCTAATATTTGCAACTCAAACAGGGACTACGGATTGCTTAACACCGGCAAAGGACGAGGTGACGATCTTGCGTGGGAAATGGTTCCAAAGTCGATGTGATCGCGGTCGGCACGCTACCTCTACATCTACCTTCGGGATTAGTTTTAGACCTAAATAATTGTTATTTGGTGCCAGCGTTGAGCATGAACATTATATCTGGATCTTGTTTGATGCGAGATGGTTATTCATTTAAATCTGAGAATAATGGTTGTTCTATTTATATGAGTAATATCTTTTATGGTCATGCACCCTTGAAGAGTGGTCTATTTTTAATGAATCTCGATAGTAGTGATACACATATTCATAATGTTGAAACCAAAAGATGCAGAGTTGATAATGATAGTGCAACTTATTTGTGGCACTGCCGTTTAGGTCATATCGGTATAAAACGCATGAAGAAACTCCATACTGATGGACTTTTGGAGTCACTTGATTATGAATCACTTGGCACTTGCGAACCGTGCCTCATGGGCTAGATGACTAAAACCCCGTTCTCCGGTACTATGGAGAGAGCAACAGATTTGTTGGAAATCATACATACAGATGTATGTGGTCCGATGAATGTTGAGGCTCGTGGCGGATATCGTTATTTTCTCACCTTCACAGATGATTTAAGCAGATATGGGTATATCTACTTAATGAAACACAAGTCTGAAACATTTGAAAAGTTCAAAGAATTTCAGAGTGAAGTTGAAAATCATCGTAATAAGAAAATAAAATTTCTACGATCTGATCGTGGAGGAGAATATTTGAGTTACGAGTTTGGTCTACATTTGAAACAATGCGAAATAGTTTCAAGCAACTCACGCCACCCGAACACCACAACAGAATGGTGTGTCCGAACGTCGTGTCGCACTTTACTAGATATGGTGCGATCTATGATGTCTCTTCAGATTTACCGCTATCGTTTTGGGGTTATGCTCTTGAGACGGCCGCATTCACACTGAATAGAACACCGTCAAAATCCGTTGAGACGACACCTTATGAACTATGGTTTAGCAAGAAACCAAAGTTGTCGTTTCTTAAAGTTTGGGGATGCGATGCTTATGTGAAAAAGCTTCAACCTGATAAGCTCGAACCCAAATCGGAGAAATATGTCTTCATAGGATACCCAAAGGAGACAGTTGGGTACACCTTCTATCACAGATCCGAAGGCAAGACATTTGTTGCTAAGAATGGATCCTTTCTAGAGAAGGAGTTTCTCTCGAAAGAAGTGAGTGGGAGGAAAGTAGAACTTGATGAGGTAATCTGTACCTTCTCCCTTATTGGAAGTAGTTTATCACGTAAACCGGTTTCGCGACATCTACACCAAATAGTGAGGAAGTTGATGATGTTGATCATGAAACTTCAGATCAAGTTACTACTGTAACCTCGTAGATCAACCAGAGTAAGATCCGCACTGAGTGGTACGGTAATCCTGTTCTCGAAGTCATGCTACTAGATCATGATGAACCTCGAACTATGAAGAAGCGATGGTGAGCCCAGATTCCGCAAAATGGCTTGAGGCCATGAAATCTGAGATGGGATCCATGTATGAAAACAAAGTATGGACTTTGGTTGACTTGCCCGAGGGTCGGCAAGCAATAGAAAACAAGTGGATCTTCAAGAAGACTGACGCTGACGGTAATGTTACTGTCTACAAAGCTCGACTTGTCGCAAAGGGTTTTCGACAAGTTCAAGGGATTGACTACGATGAGACCTTCTCACCCGTGGCGATGCTTAAGTCTGTCTCAATCATGTTAGCAATTGCCACATTTTATGATTATGAAATTTGGCAAATGGATGTAAAACTGCATTCTGAATGGATTTACGGAAGAAGAGTTGTATATGATGCAACCAGAAGGTTTTATCGATCCAAAGGGAGCTAACAAAGTGTGCAAGCTCCAGCGATCCATTTATGGACTGGTGCAAGCATCTCAGAGTTGGAATAAACGCTTTGATAGTGTGATCAAAGCATTTGGGTTTATACAGAGACTTGGAGAAGCTCAGATTTACAAGAAAGTGAGTGGAGCTCTGTAGCATTTCGATATTATATGTAGATGACATATTACTTATCGGAAATGATATAGAATTTTGGATAGCATAAAGGGTACTTGAATAAGAGTTTTTCTATGAAGGACCTCGGTGAAGCTGCTTACATATTGGGCATCAAAATCTATAGAGATAGATCAAGACGCTTAATTGGACTTTCACAAAGCACATACCTTGACAAAATTTTGAAGAAGTTCAAAATGGATCAAGCAAAGAAAGGGTTCTTGCCTGTGTTACAAGGTGTGAAGTTGAGTAAGACTCAATGGCCGACCACCGCAGAAGATAGAGAGAAAATGAAAGATGTTCCCTATGCTTCAGCCATAGGCTCTATCATGTATGCAATGCTGTGTACCAGACCTGATGTGTGCCTTGCTATAAGCTTAGCAGGGAGGTACCAAAGTAATCCAGGAGTGGATCACTAGACAGCGGTCAAGAACATCCTGAAGTACCTGAAAAGGACTAAGGATATGTTTCTCGTATATGGAGGTGACAAAGAGCTCATCGTAAACGGTTACGTTGATGCAAGCTTTGACAATGATCCGGACGATTCTAAATCGCAAACCGGATACGTATTTACACTAAACGGAGGAGCTGTCAGTTGGTGCAGTTCTAAACAAAGCGTCGTAGCGGGATCTACATGTGAAGCGGAGTACATAGCAGCTTCGAAGCAGCTAATGAAGGAGTCGGATGAAGGAGTTCATATCCGATCTAGGTGTCATACCTAGTGCATCGGGTCCAATGAAAATCTTTTGTGACAATACTGGAGCAATTGCTTTAGCGAAGGAATCCAGATTTCACAAGAGAACCAAACACATCAAGAGACGCTTCAATTCCATCCGGACTTGGTCCGTGGGAGACATAGAGATTTGCAAGATACATACGGATCTGAATGTAGCGTACCGTTGACTAAGCCTCTTCCACGAGCAAAACATGATCAGCACCAAGACTCCATGGGTGTTAGAATCATTACTATGTAATCTAGATTATTGACTCTAGTGCAAGTGGGAGATCAAGGAAATATGCCCTAGAGGCAATAATAAAGTTATTATTTATTTCCTTATTTCATGATAAATGTTTATTATTCATGCTAGAATTGTATTAACCGGAAACATAATACATGTGTGAATACATAGACAAATGAATGTCACTAGTATGCCTCTACTAGACTAGCTTGTTAATCAAAGATGGTTAAGTTTCCTAACCATAGACAAAGGAGTTGTCATTTGATTAACAAGGTCACATCATTAGTTGAATGATCGATTGACATGACCCATTTCATTAGCTTAGCACCCGATCGTTTAGTATGTTGCTAATGCTTTTATCCATGACTTATACATGTTCCTATGACTATGAGATTATTCAACTCCGCTTACGGAGGAACACTTTGGTACTACCAAACGTCACAACGTAATCGGGTGATTATAAAGGAGTACTACAGGTGTCTCCAAAGGCGGATGTTGGGTTGGCGTATTCGAGATTAGGATTTGTCACTCGATTGTCGGAGAGGTATCTCTGGGCCCTCTCGGTAATGCACATCACTTAAGCCTTGCAAGCATTTCAACTAATGAGTTAGTTGGGAGATGATGTATTACGGAACGAGTAAAGAGACTTGCCGTAACGAGATTGAACTAGGTATTGGATACCGACGATCGAATCTCGGGCAAGTAACATACCGATGACAAAGGAACAAACGTATGTTGTTATGCGGTCTCGACCGATAAAGATCTTCGTAGAATATGTAGGAGCCAATATGGGCATCCGGTCCCGCCATGGTTATTGATCGGAGACGTGTCTCGGTCATGTCTACATAGTTCTCGAACCCGTAGGGTCCGCACGCTTAACGCTTTAGCTGATTTATATAGTATTATATGAGTTATGCATGTTGGTAACCGAATGTTGTTCGAGTCCCGGATGAGATCATGGACATGACGAGGAACTCCTAATGGTCCGGAGATAAAGTTTGATATATGGGATAATAGTGTTTGATCTCGGAAGGGTTCCGAATTCATCGGAAGGGGTTCGGATGTTTCCGAAATGTTTGGGTACGAGAACACGTTATTTGGGCCTAAAGGGAAAGCCCACAAGGTTTTTGGAAAGCGCAAAGGAAGTTTTATGCGGAGTCGAGGGCAGACGCTAGGTCCAGACGCCAGGACCTGGCGTCGCCCCGAGTCCGAGAAGGACTCTTGCCTTCGGTGAAACCGACTTTGTGGAGGCTTTACTCCAAGTTTTGACCCCAAGGCTCAACATATAAATAGAGGGGTAGGGCTAGCACCAAAGACACATCAAGAAACACCAAGCCGTGTGCCGGCAACCCCGTCCCCTCTAGTTTATCCTCCGTCATAGTTTCCGTAGTGCTTAGGCGAAGCCCTGCGGAGATTGTTCTTCACCAACACCGTCACCACGCCGTCGTGTTGCCGGAACTCATCTACTACTTCGCCTATCTTGCTGGATCCAGAAGGCGAGGACGTCATCGAGCTGAACGTGTGCAGAACTCGGAGGTGCCGTGTGTTCGGTACTTGGATCGGTCGGATCGTGAAGACGTACGACTACATCAACCGCGTTGATAAACGCTTCTGCTTAGCGATCTTCAAGGGTATGAAGATACACTCCCCTTCTCGTTGCTATACATCACCATGATCTTGCGTGTGCGTAGGAAATTTTTTGAAATTACTGCATTCCCCAACACCTCCGTGATCTGCTGATGGCGATCTGAGGATTTAAATCTACGAGACTCTGGAGATAACCCATCGCTCGCTGGTTCAAATGCTCTTGAGTGATGATGTACTGGATAAGGTTGGCTAGTACTGGGTCTCTCTCAATCCGTCCACCGGGAAAAGATGTTACTTCTCCGGGTGCTGCACGGCTCGGAAAGTAATAATATCATCGTTCGCGGGCATGAGGTATTGCGGATCGAAGACGAGCAATTGCTTCGTTCGCAGCAGCTTCTATGGCCAAGAGTGGGGTCGGCATAGATTTCCCTACGAAGGAAACCTCTGTTGGATCTTGGTTGGGGTCTACAGGAGGAATGTGTACTGCTGCCCAATATTCCGAGGTGGATGGGGTGATTCTTGATTTGAACAGCTCGTACTGGGGTGGCTGGGTAGAACCCATGGTACTGCAGGTAAAGTGCCACAATATTTTGACAAAGCTACCTGGGGTTGCATTTGGGGTTCTCCGATAAATACTAGGGCTCGGCATGGCAAGAAATGGTTGTGAGAGTGGTGCACGAGGTGAGGGTTGCTGGGTAAGGTCACAAGGTGGCCTTCTTATATAGCATCTGGGCTGGTTTATTTACCGTGGTGAAAAGTAATAAAACTGCCAGATCACCTCCAAAGGTCGGAGTTAGTGAGAGAGATACACATATCTCATAAAGAGGCGTGTCACTGTAGGTGCCGTCGGGGTTGGTTTTGGTGGTTGTGCCCGGAAAATGTGCAGCTATGCGCTGACAAAGAAAATACGCAAGGCTACCATTAAAGCAGAGGCACAACGACAAGCTGCGCTTATATACACGGTCGCACGATTACAAAGCGAGGATACACTGAGACTCGGTACTACTCATACGGCTTAGTTTACCTCGTTTATGTCTAAACGGGCATGCCTGGTGGATGTCGAGGCTTCTCCACGTGTCTCACTGCCGGGATTAGTCGGAGATGGCGGAGGAACTGCAGGGTCGGGGTAGCGATGATGACCATTGCGGGGATTGTTAGCCACAATCCCGTTGGAGTGTGCTCCCAAAAGGCGACGAAGCACTTCTGGGGTCATCAAAGCATCTCGGTTGGCGGCTGGAGCTGAGCTCAGGGTTTTGATCGGGTGTCCGAACACCACGACTGGGTTGTCGGCGTCGGGCTCGTCTTCTCTGCTTGTTGGGGTTCGATGAACCAGCTCTCCTCGAGCTGCGATCAGATCAATGGTGATCTGGTCAAACAGTGTCTCTAGTGCACTTACATAGCGCACTAGGTGCAACAATGCGGGATCTGTCTCATCATCTCCGTTGGCAACTTGGGGTGGTCTACCATACCCTTCACGCCTGGGGTAGTAGTAGAACGAGCGACAGTTAACTCTGGGCGACAACTGCCGGAGTTGAACTATAGCTTCTCGAGCGGCTAGCTGGATAGCTTGCGGCTCGAAGGAAGTTGTTCTTCCGGTGAACCTGTAGGGGCGTTCTGGTGCTAGACCCCTACCGTAGATGTGTACAGTGGCCCAGAATTGACGGTCCTCACCGCTCATGGGTCCTTGGTACACAACATATTCAGGTGGCTCCTCTAACGCATAGGCACGACGGGTGAGGTTTGCGAGGATGGTCACAAAACCTCCAAGGTTGGTCGCTGTGGTCTCGTTGTGCACGACGGGGCCAGGCATTATGGCTCGGCTTGTGGTAGAGAATGTGCTGTGCTGGGTTGGGGCTAGCGTGCCCTTTTTATAGAAAAAGGCGATGGAGTCTTCCTTCGCACGCTTGCGAATGAGACATCTTGGGCGCTGGTTACTGGCGCGTGATCGACAAGCTAGGTTGGTAGGTTGGGCATCGACTGCTAAAAGTGTCGGGGTCACTGTGTGGCTATCTTGCACGAAAAGCTTGGCTGGGGTTTGGTTAAGGTCTGGTGGGTTGGTTTGCCTAAGTTTTTCGACCTGGCTAAGATAGGATTAGCCAATGGTCAGCATGGCTCTGATACCAAGTCTGTCGCGACCGGTTTTTCCGGGTATAAATTTCCAGAAAAAGACCGCCGTGCTCATTAGCCCCAGGATTACTGTTAGCTGATGAGGCTCCAATTTGATACAGAAATTCCAAGCAAAATACAAAATATGAAGTACAAGACCATTCTGGCTTGTGAGTACAACAAATAGTTTCTAGTTGTTGAGGGCGGAAGCGGTTTGAGGATCATCAGGGTCTATGGGACTCCAATTCCCACAGGAACAGCTGACCAGGTTAACTCCTATCTTCATGAGGCTGCTATCATCGTTGCTTCGGTTTCGGGGCTGTCATCGCGTCGCTCCTCTCCGTGCAAGAAATCTGGCCAAGACAATAGCTAGGGACAAGCCAGTGAGTACTTTGAATGTACTCGCAACCATTATGAACACAGGTATAACATAACGATGGTGTGCTAAAAATATTTTATGCTCGTGACGTCAGTCACAAAAGATAAATAAAACTCTGATGCGTGCAAGCATGTTATTTATGAATATGAAATAACATAGTAGTATTAAGATTTATGAAAATAAATAACAAGCAATGCCACAGTCGGGCGTCTTAGCGACACCACATAAAGGGCTTTAAAAGAAATGCCACAGTCGGGCGTCTGAGCGACACCACATAAAGGGCTTTAAAAGAAATGCCACAGTCGGGCATCTGAGCGACACCACATAAAGGGCTTTTAAAAAAATGCCAAAGTCGGGCGTCTGAGCGACACCACATAAAGGGCTTTAAAAGAAATGCCACATTCGGGCGTCTGAGCGACACCACATAAAGGGCTTTAGAAAAAAATGCCACGGTCGGGCGTCTGAGCGACACCACATAAAGGGCTTTAAAAAATGCCACAGTCGGGCGTCTGAGCGACACCACATAAAGGGCTTTAAAAGAAATGCCACAGTCGGGCGTCTGAGCGACACCACATAAAGGGCTTTAAAAGAAACAATCATAGTGAATATCCCGGAGGTAGAACCATCCCAGAGATACTCGATGATAACAATAATATCACGGGTTAGTCAACAATAATAATTATCATAATTATCACAAGTCACCAGTAGTAATTCCCGTTCTGGTTTAACAGTTTCACCTCCGAAGACCGACACTAAGACCGACACTTGACCCATCCCAGACTGTAATCCTTAACCATGGACACGGCTATTCGAATACGTTTAATCTCTGCAGAGGGTGTACTCTTTACCCACGAGTAACGGATTTCTTTAGTCCATCGGGACTAATTCCGTCTATGGTCTTTTTGTTGAAAACACACCTAACTTGCACACACCTGCTTAACTCACACGTGTCTGGAATCACCCACGACACCTGTCAAGCAAACTCTAAGTGGGGAGGCTACAACCTCGCGTAGCATGGGATCAAATTTATATCGCACGCTCTAAGGGGTGGCCTCCCCTCTCGGTCCCAACCGGAAACACCCATGCCCCCGGACCAGGTGGCCTGCCTACCAGCTACAACCGGTATCTTCCACCCTGGCCTCTCTGTACGGTGTGTGCTAGAAAGAGGTTGACAACTTACTGAACCGTACTCTACTTGCTGTAGAGACGAGTGGTAGTACGAAACAAGTATGATGGTTACTGGCACAAGACTCGATCTATGGTCGACTCAGGAGGGTTAAGTATTCCCTGCAAGATTAGCATAACGAGTATATTTCAACCAACAGAGTCACCGCTCATATCACCTTACCATGCCATACCAGACATAACCGTCCCGACGGAGACCGACGACAAACTCATGCCTACCCAAGGCAGAGGTTTTCCCGGTTTCCTGCCGGTATGCATGCAAGGCACTTGAGGATGATCATCATCACAAGTGTGTTCATTTCCAACAGCATGGAAATCAATAACATGCACCCATGCATATGATCATATCACATGAAATAACAAGTTTCTCCAAAATGAGGTGATGTTATAAACGTGTCATCGAACACACAAAAATATTATGCCAGGGTTTAGAATGCTTGCCTTCAGGTCACGGGAAGGCAGGGTGCATTTCAAACTCTTGAAACATTTCTCCTCTCTTCAAAAATCCTATTTTAGCAATATAAATGAATTAACACACAAAATAAAAACAGCACAAAAAGTTGTTCTGAAATTTTTTCAAATAAATCTTAAAATAAAGTAGACAATATTTCGGAAGCAACAGAAAAAGAATCAAGTCATTTGGAGTTATATTTAAAAAGTTAAGCCCAGTCAAAGTTCTGTTTAAAAAAAATAGAAAACGGAAAACGGTTCGCCCGGACTACGTCTTCTGAGATTGGTCGCGTACTTACTGGAAATATGCTTCCACCGGAGAAAATTGTATCGGCGGGTTGCGCCACTAGTGGCTTGGGTTGGCTCACCGACAGGTGGTCCCCACCTGTCGGGTTCATCTTCCCCCCCCCCCCCCGTGCGCGCCTCGACAGAGACAGGGGCCATTTCCAATGGCGATTCCCGGCGACACAAGCCACCGTTCGATGCGCTCGTGATATGGGGGTGATCGGGAGGAGGTACCGCATCAACCTGCGGTGGTTAGGGACGTGGTGAAGTTTGGGGGTGAGAGCTCCTTACTCCATGGCGGAGGGGAAGCTTCGGGAGGGAATGGGGCTTGTCATACCATGGCTCCCGGGTGAAAATGGGAGTGGGAAAGGGTTCGCGGGGTCGACATGGAGCTAATGGAGGAGAGTATGGAGGGGAAGCAGCCTTGGTTGCTCGGAATCGACCGGAGGGCGGCGGCGGCCCAAACTGCCAGAGACGGAGAGATCGATGGCCTCTGGAGGAATGGGAGCTAGAGGGGCCTTTCTATGGCATCGAGGAGGGTTCATGTCCAGCATGAAGAGCTCGGAGTGGGTTTATATAGGCGAGGCGAGGCGGTTCCGCGGCGGCCGTGGATAAGTTCTCCGGCGGACCGCCTCTCTGTAGCTAGGGCAACGTGGCGGCGACGAGAGCTTGCAGACGAGCGAGGGGATAAGCTCTCAAAGCTCCAGGGGCAGGTGGCGAGAGCTGGCGGCTTGGGCGGCGCTGCCCGTGGCAGACGCGCACTGCGGACGCTGGCGTGCCGCCAAAAGTGCTCTGGCGGGGGCGCTGTAGGGCGCCAGGGCGGGCTGGCGTGTTGTGGCGAGGAGGGGAGCGCGTGACGAGGTTCTGCAGAGCGGGCCAAAACCAGGGGGCTAGCGTGTCGGCTCGGGCGCGCGGCTGCAATTGGCGCGCTCTGCGCGCGCCCAGTGCACGCACGAAAGGTGTTCGATGAAATTCCAGGTTGGCCTAGAGGTCGCGGTTGAGGCTGGCAAGGACTAGGGCTAGTCTAGGTTTAGTAAGGGTAACAAGGGACATGGTGGTTTGGTCAGGAGACCAAGTTCACAATGTAGACTTGAAATCATGCCAAATCTGGCTATGCACACAAGGTGTTTGACAAAATGCCACAGGCACCTAGGCTTTTCTCTGAGGGGCCAAATCTTCCAGATCAGTGTCTCTTTGGATGCACAAGAGGGTGGTGAGGTTAGTTGGTGGAAAGCACAAACTTGCTAGTGCAAGTTTTGCAGAACTCCAAATCTGGACAGGAGGTGTATGGCATTATTTCATGAACCAAAAATATGCCAATGGTAGCATGCTCCTGGACTTAGGAGTTTCACATGGAGGACTACAAGTAGGAGAAAGGGCTAAAGAGCAAGCAAAAATATGGTTGCTGTACAAACCATCATGTTGGACCAGAATGAAGATGAGGTTGTTTCACTCAAAATTTCCAAAGAACAACCCTGGATTTTTGCATATAATGGAATGATATGCCCCTACTGACATCCCAAAATTTTGGTGGAAGCTAGAAACAAATATTTAAAAGGGTTGTAGTGCAAAACTGCCCACTGGACCAGAGAAGGAAAACAGGTGTAGCACTTAAAATATGTAATGAATGAAATATATTATTGCACAAAAGTGATTTAGAGACATCACATGACATCTCTCAATTTGGGTTGGATTTTTAGATAAATATATCAAATGGTTGCAGTACAAAAAGAGCTCCAAAATTTAAAGAAAGTCATTTTAATGAATAAAGCTCAGAGTGAAATAATTTAATAAATAAATCTACTGATTGAGAGATGTTTCTAAATGAGAGGAAAAATAAGTCCAATATGTTTTGGAAGGATCCACTTGGGAAAAACTCCTTAATATTTAAAAGAAAAGTTTTGAAATCAACAGAGATATTCTTGCAGGCAAAATTTTTAAATTCTTGGCAAAATTTTAATAACTAAAACCTGGTTAAATTTTTGGGGTGTTACAGAAAACGACGAATATCTTGAAGAGAAAACACCGGTTGAAAACAATGAGGATAGAAGGCAAAGGCTTCGCACGAGTAGGAAGGATACTCGATTACGGACTCCGGTTCCAAGAAGAGAAAGGGAGGGCGGGTGGGAAAAGAAAACAACTGAGGCTTGAACTTGACAACGATAAAGAGGCTTGAGTCAACTTGACGAGAAATGCACCGGACAAAAGAGGATGGACAACGAACGAAAACTAACCACGTGATCCTAAAGAAAAATTTGAACGGGAAGAGGAGTAATTCAAGACACCTACGTCAAGATTCCTCACCAGAGCGACGAAGGGGCTGAGGAGTAAAAAGAATTCCTACTCTCCGATATAACTAGACTCCGAAAACAGTTTTCTTCTAGACTCGACAGCGGCCAAACTACACGATCAATCAAGGGGGGCTACTAGGGTCGGTCGAGGCTCTAATACCAACTTGTCACGCCCAAGATGCGACCCTATCCTAAAGGAACTCGAAGGTCCCACCAAGGATAGAAGCGCATCTTGAAGACGCTTTTGCAAGGTGGATATCATTACATCAACATTACATAATAGATAGGGATACATACATAAGACATACAATGCCACACGAATACAACATCATCTTACATAAGAGCACCATCCGACTACGGATGAAACACAAACAGAAACTCAAACGACATCCACCCTACTAGCCCAGGCTGCCGACCTGGAACCTATCCCCTGATCGAAGAAGAAGCAGGAGAAGAACTCCAAAACAAGCAAACATCGCTCTCGCGTCATGATCATTGCATAACATGTACCTGCAACTGTTGTTGTAGTAAACTGTGAGCCACGAGGACTCAGCAATCCTATTACCATGGGTATCAAGACTAGCAAAGCTTAATGGGAAAGGAAGGGGTAAAGTGGTGAGGTTGCAGCAGCGACTAAGCATAATATGGTGGCTAACATACGCAAATGAGAGTGAGAAGAGAAACAAAGGAACGGTCGTGAAGCTAGTAATGATCAAGAGGTGATCCTGAACTCCTACTTACGTCAATCATAACACAGAAACAGTGTTCACTTCCCGGACTCCGCCGAGAAGAGACCATCACTGCTACACACGCGGTTGATGCGTTTTAATTTGGATCTGGTGTCAAGTTATCTACAACTGGACATTAACAAATTCCCATCTGCCACATAACCGCGGGCACGGCTCTCAAAAGTTTATACCCTGCAGGGGTGTCCCAACTTAGCCCATGATAAGCTCTCGCGATCAACGAAGGATATACCTTCTCCCAGGAAGACCCGATCAGTCTCGGAATCCCGGTTTACAAGACATTTCGACAATGGTAAAACAAGACCAGCAAAGCCGCCCAATGCACCGACAATCCCGATAGGAGCTACACATATCTCGTTCTCAGGGCAACACCGGATAGGTCAGCCTACGAGTAAAACCAGACCTCGAGTTGCCCCGAGGTGGCCTACGATCTGCCGGTTCGGACCAAAGACTTAGAGAAGCACTGGCCCGGGGGGGCTAAAATAAAGATGACCCTCGGGTTGCCCGACCCAATGGAAATGTATAGGTGGTGGTGAGGCAAATGGTAAAACCAAGGTTGGGCCTTGCTGGAGGAGTTTTATTCAAAGCGAATTGTCAAGGGGGTCCCATAAATCACCCGACCGCGTAAGGAACGCAAAATCCGGGAACATAACACCGGTATGACGGAAACTAGGGCGGCAAGAGTGGAACAAAACACCAGGCATAAAGCCGAGCCTTCCACTCTTTACCAAATATATAGATGCATTAATAATATAAGAGATATTGTGATATCCCAACCAAAATCCTGTCCACCATGGAGTAATCTTCAACTTCACCTGCAACTATCAACGCTATAAGAGGGGCTGAGCAAAGAGGTAACATAGCCAAACAATGGTTTGCTAGGAAGGGTGTCAAAGGTTAGAGGTTCATGGCAATTTGGGAGGCCTGAAGAGCAAATGATAGGTAGCGCAGCAAAGCGATAGAACGAAGCAACTAGCATAGCAATGATAGTAGTGAGATCCAGGGTAGCGGTCATCTTGCCTGAAATCCCGCAAGGAAGAAGAACGAGTCCATGAAGAAGATGAAGCCACGAAGAGGAACCACACGTAGACGAACGCATCCTCACGATCGCAACGAAATCGGAACTATCGAGAAGAAGCACACAACATGGTAAACACACCACACAAGAACAAGGCATGATGCACACTCAAGCATGATGCATGACAAAGCTAGATGAGGTTACTCATGGCAAGAGATGATGCAAACAAGAACAACACATCAAGGCAAGTTTAAATGAGGCCGGGAACAACATATAACAATTCCGGTAAGTCCTCATATGCAAATTTCAAAGTTGGTCCAGATCTGAATAAACCTTATGTTCAAGTTGTTAAACAGCAAGTTAAGATGCACCAAGATGATCTACACGAGATTCTAGTCAAGTTACATATAAAGTTCATTTAGTTCGGAGCTACGGCCTAGAGGATATGAGCAAAACAAGTTAAGCATGGCATTGATGCAAAATGCATACAAACATCAAGCAAACACTCTCAAACATGGATGCAACATGATAATATGAAACTTCATGCAAAAACAAGCAAGTTTCATATATAGCACACTCAAAACGGAGCAACGGTTCAACACACCCTCTATACAAGTTATAGCAACAATCTGTCCAAAACAGCAACTAGGCATATTGCAAGCATCAAAACAACATGCTAAAGCACCCCAACATAAGAACAAAAGGCATGAGCATGAAGTACAGGTAAAGCATGACAAAACATGAGCACTGAGCTATCTCCAAAAACTTCTAGAACATGCTCAAAAGGACATGAGAAGATTGCAAATACTAACAGTTTCAGACTTTGCAGAAATAACATCAGGTTGCAATGTTTAGAGCTCTCAAACAACATGTTACAGAAACTTATCATGGCAAACAAAGGCATGGCATGAATCTACTAATTGCATAGAACAAAAGTACCTTACTGACAATGAGCCAAAAGGGCACAGAAAATATGATGGCACTGATGTAAACATGGCAAATGTTATGACAGATTCATACATGGCAGGAACAACAATAAGTAGGCATGTTGGTGAGCTTGAACCACTCACCACAGAGCAATACATGGCATGGCAAGGCAACCAACAGTAAGAAGACGTGTTTATGAAGCTAAGCATGGCAAGAACAAGTTCATAGGGTGCATGGATCACTAGCAAACAATCATGGAAACATTGAACTTAATGTTAACAGGCTGACAGCAACATTATTTAGCAAGTTTGGAGCAAGATATGAACATGATACAACAGGCTATAAATGCAACCAGGGGAATGAATGGATATAGCATGACATGTATAACAAAACATCCTTCATGAACATCTCCAGATTATGCATAGAATGACTAGTAGCAACAGGTTTACATAGCAACAAAATATAACAATCTGTCTAGCAAAACAGCAACAGCAAGTACACTACTTAACAAGCTCGATGCACTCACTACAACAATCACAAAAATACATGGATTGCACCTCTGGAAAGATGGCATATCATAGATCAAAACACATGTAGACATCAACCTCATAGGATGCACACATCAAACATGGCAAAAATGACAAATGAGCATGTTATAACAGTTCCAGCAGATTAACATCACATAGCACCCTTCCAACAGCATTTAGGGCATCAAGATGAGCTCAAATTGAAATGACGCAATGGAATGAAATGAAGTACTCGTCGAGGCAAACAATTTGACATATTATACGCACGAAACTGAGCAGCAGATACAGAGATATGATGCGATGAACATGGCATGATTATGTCAAAAATACTCGGGACTTGGGGAAAATTTTGGGGGTCAACCTCACAGATCCAGATCGGGCATGGATGCCGAGGATGGCCAGCTCAGACCGCCGGAATAGAGAAAGGAGGCGGCCTGGGTTAGGGAAGGAGGCGCTCCGGCGGGGATGGCCGGCGGCGGGAGGCTCGGGCGGCGCGGGCGGCGCCAAGACGACGCCCAGCGGGAGGCGCGGCGGGGCGGCAGCTCCGGCGGCGGGCGGGCGCGGCCGGCAGAAAGGGCCGCCGGCGCGCGGCGGGCCGAGCGGGCGGCGGCGCTGAATCGGCGGGCGCTGCTTAGCGGCGAAGCTTCGGCGGAGGGCGGGTCGAGCGGCGGCGACGGGCGGCGTTGGGCGGCGCCAGCGAGCCCACGACGGCGGCGGACGGCGCACGGCGGCGGAGAGCGCTTGAGGACGCGGGCGGCGTGCACGGTCCCGGCGGGCCTGCCACAAGCCCTCGGGCCGGCGGCGGGCCGGAGGCGGGGCCACACGCCCTCTGGTTGTCCATGGCGGCGGCGGGTGACGTGGGAAAGCCGGATTGGCTGCAGCGACGTGGCGGCGGCGGTGGACGCGTCCGACGCGGAGGCGGACATGTCCGGCGGCGGGGAGGAGCGGGGCTAGGGTTTCATCTGCGCGAAAAATCCGGGAGGGAGCACATATTTATAGGTAGAAGGAGGTGGGAGTGTCCAAATGAGGTGCGGTTTTCGCCCACACGATCGTGATCGAACGACCGAGAGCATGGAGGGGGTTTGGATGGGTTTTGGGCCACTTTGGAGGGGGTGTTGGGCTGCAACAAAAGAGGGCTTTGCAGTTACCCGGTTAACCGTTGGAGTATCAAACGACCTCCAAATGGCACGAAACTTGACAGGCGGTCTACCGGTACTATACCAAGGCCGCTTGGAAAACCTCGGGCCATTCCGAGAAAGTTTAACACACGCACATGAAAAGAGGCAAAAGGGGGCGCCGGGTGACATAGGAGTGTCGGATTGCAAAACGGACAACGGGGAAAAAGCTCGGATGCATGAGACGAACATGTATGCAAAATGAAATGCACATGATGACATGATACGGAATGCATATGATGACATGGCAAAGTGCAACACGCAAGCAAATGACATGGCAACGACGGCGAATAACTGGCAGACACCTGGCGCATCGAATCCGGGGCGTTACAATTAGTAGGAAATCTGTGTGTTGTTTCTAGAATTTTTTTTCTTAGCTTGTACACACTTTTTCTGGTTGAGTCCCTCGCACTCACACCTTCACACTTCCTTCATAAAAAAAACTTCACACAGTCGGACCGCCGCACGTCGCTGTTGCCTGATCCCCTTTTCATCTCGCTCTAAAATTGCTTCCACCCAAGCGCTGCAGATTTAACTCCCAGCACATCTTAGTTTCCCCTCTTGATTCCTTGCCGTGATCTTGCTAGTCCTCACCTGCACGCACCTTTTGCAGCTTTGGCTCACTGGTGCGGTGACGACGTGACCATCTAGGGCGCTTGGTTTTCTCATATGTACGCCTCCTCAATCTCTTATGCTGGTCAACAGCGACGGATGGGTAGGAGGACTCGATGAGAAGCTAAGCAATGGAGGAGGCGAGCTTGTCGATCTTGACAGTGTCGTTGTCGTCGATGTCCTTGGGGGCGATGTGGGCGTGGATCTCGTCTCCCGTGTTGACGCTCAAAAGTGGCACGGTTATAAAGAGTAGCTTGAAGCTATGTCAATATTAACTCAAACTTATTGTTGAAAGTCACCATGAGATGGCTCTCTTCGAGAAGATCAAGATAGATATGAAGATGGTCTAAAACGGAGTTCGGATGCAAAAGTTATGACAAATTCAGAGATGCTCATGTTGACACCAGACTAAAGAATGGCATGTAACCAAATTAAGACGACCTCTGATGGAAAAAGTTACAACTGCAATGATTTTAGTCCCGTCGAAGCGGACGATTTTGATATAAAGATCATCCCCATCCGAGGTCGTATGCAAAAGTTACAGGTAAAACCGTATGCTGCAGCAATGTTTGGCCGGATCATCCGGGCCGGGGTCCGGATCATCCAGGTAATTGGAGCATCAAGACACCAGAAGTTGGCACTGAAGCCGGATGATTTGGGTCTAGTCCCGGATGATCCGGATGGAGGCCGGACAGTCCGGGTAGAAGTCCGAACGTCTGGGAAGATTTTCTGCTGCAGATGTTAGAAAACGGCCAGAAACTCCCTCAAGATGACCTCAGATCAAAACGTGTTTTACAGTAAAGTTGTGCGTCTCGTCGAGGCGGTTGATTTTGATATAAAAATTATCTTAATATGAGTTCGTATGAGAAAGTTACAGCTTGATTAGTGGACTGCTGTCAGAAATCTGGGCTTGGCCGGATCATCCGGGCCTAGAGCTGGACATCCGGGCCGGAGGTCGTGAGAAGTCCGAATTTGATTAGATTTTGATGATTTAGATTGCAAGGCAAGTCTTTTTCTTGTACGGGAAATCCATCCGCCTCTTATATAGACAAGAGGTGACGGCCGATTGAACAACACACAATCGAATAAATCTATCTACATCTTTTACCTTTACTTTTCTTTCTCCCTTGTTCTTCTTCTTCGTCGTTGTTTGTTCGTTCTTCTTCATTGCAGGGCGGCGAACCTCAAGGCCCTAGGGGCGGTCAGTCTGGCCTAGGGCAGCCCATAGCCGCCGCGCGCCCTGACAAGGTCCCTCCCGGGCGTGTGGGGCTTCGGGTCATCAAAAGCGCCCGCCGAATTGTCTTGCGTACCGCGCTTCCGGCGAGTCTCCTTCGACATGAGGTGCGGTGCATCACCCTCGGCGTTGGAGGTACACGGTGATGTGTTCGTGTGCGAACACACTTTTTGGCGACTCCGCTGGGGAACGAAGCTTTGAACGGTCTCCGGCCCGTTCTTACTACGAAGAGATCGTCATCTAGGGTTTGCAATCTACAAAGGTAACATGAATACCCAATTCACATATGTAGATGCAAATAATGCATATGTTGTTGCTAGATCATCTAATGATCATAATGTATAGGCTAGCCCTAGTTTAATCAATCATGCATCTAATTATGTGCAAGGGCTGATGCAACAAAATCTTCATGATTCTACTTCATATAATTTTAGCAACATGCAACATATGTATCCCAACTGCCATGCATCGGCAACCCCACAAATCCATATGCCGATGAACGACATAATGAGTTCGGTTAATCAAGTTGAAACACCCCATGTAGGATCTTTCAATGGCATGCAACATAGTGTTTCATCTTTTTATTCATCGGCAACTAATTTGCAACATGTTAATCCAAACATGCTGGTCGATAGGGGAATTGGCCATGTTGCTACTAGTTATTCAGCCAATTACCCTCAAACATCATATGCTACACCTCATGCTACTAGTTTTTTGGCACCATACACAACTGTTGATGTCCATAATTCGGCTCCGCACCTTAATGGTCATGGCCGAATAAGTGAAACTTCTGCAGGAGCACAAATGCCTTCACCTACTACAGTGGCATATCATGTCCCCCCTATACAATTACAGAATTTCAGCAACATCTCATTGCCGAAAGAGCCTAAAAGCATTGGGGGGCAACCATATCCAGACTGGGTAATTGAGAACAAGCTTACATTCTCTTGGGATTTGTGCAACTCTATTCGCCAGGAACTAATAGATGGCGGGAAGCCTCATGATTTTGCTGCTGTAAATGCTAGAGTTGTGCAAATGATGCAGTCGCCCAGTGTTGTACCATCCAGTGTACCACCTAAACAATCGCAAAGTTTCGGCACCTCATTGCCGAAAGAGTCTCAAAGTATTGGGGGGAAATCTCATGACGAGTGGATGGAAATTGAAATGAAAAAGTTTAAAGCTCACCAAGCTGAGATGTGGGCTAAAATTAGATGAGAGAAAGAAGCCTTGCAAATTCAAAAAGATAAAGTTGTTGATTCAGGTAACAAAGAAAATTCGGTTATTAGAAAAGCCGAATCAAGTAGTATATATTCTGAGTCCATATCCAAAGAGGCAAGCATTATTGAGAAAGGGCATGGAAAGCACTAGCAAAATAGCCATACTTGATTTTTTTTTCCAAAGTCAATGGAACCTACTTCCTTGCCTATGAGTTTTGTGCCATAGAAATTGACAAGCCTCAAGGACAAGAACAAGTAGCCAAACAAAGTTCGGCTGACATGGATCTTCAAAGAAATGAGGCACGGAATCAAGAAAAAGATAATGACAAGGTGTTGGGGAGCCATCCAAAGACGGAGCAAGATGTTCTTCAAGTGGCACCACCATCATGCTCTCCCGACATATTTGAAGAGGTATGCATAGAGAGTAATTTACCTATTTTCAGATTTGGTCGCAACTTCATTATTGATGCATCTATAAGAAATATTCTCATAAGTAATTTTGAAAGACCAACGAAGAAGAGTAATTTACTTGTTAGCAATAAACTTGTTATGGAACATATCGGTCAACCCATTGCGCCATTTATAAAGACTGAGAATAACTTATTGTTACAGCCAAAGTGTTCCCCATTGCTTTATCTAAAGTTCATATCTGGTTGGGTAGCTTTTCTTATTTAGTACTAGGCTTGCACTTGGTCTCAACTGAGACATGTAAGTTCTAAATATCTTCGTTTCAGAAATTTAAAGCCAAGGTTAAATTCTATTGAGAAAACCAATGCTAATATAATATCTTATCCAAAGACATCGGAGATAGAGTGTTAAACACAATGCATAGCCGAATGGGGAGATTCCAAATATGAACCATTCGTTTGCTTATCTCCAAAGCAGTTCAAACAGCAAGATCGACTAGAAAACAAGAAGTATACCTTCAATTCAAGCATGTGTGATCAAATATTTGATTTGTTGCTGAAAAATAATTACATTACAATTCTTGATCACCATGTTAAGCCATCAATCCAAGGACGAATGTATTGTAAGTTGCATGATTCGTCCAAGCATAATTTTAAGGATTGCAACATGTTTCATCAAATAGTTAAATCGGCCATTGAAAAAGGATGATTGAAGTTTGTTGAAACACCAAGAGATGACCAGTCTATTCCGATTGGTCCTGATGGCAAAAAGTCTTTGCATCGGCTGCTTCAAGCCAATCTATTTAAAGAGAATGTAAAATCTGCAGGTGATGGGCTCAAGCTTTCAAGTAAAGAAGTTGTTGAAGAGCATAATGAGCATAATCTTGAGGGCGAGAGTTCCATCAAAGCTACAATGGAGACGCCAAGGACTAGGGGGCAGCAAGCAAATCCAATGATCGATGAAAGCAAACCAAAAGAAAACAAAGGTCGGAATAAGCGCAAGTGTAAGAGATCAAAAATCACCTTCGTTGAACTGTTGGATAAATATCAAAAGAAGAGTGAAGAGAAGAATGCTTATCGGCCAAATCATGCAAAGAAACCAAGATCACCCCCAAGGCGCAAATATGAGGATTGGTATTGGCAAAGTGATAATTTTAATGCAACATATTCATATCCTTATTTTGGGCCGCCAATGCCAATGCCATGGATGCCTCCCTATGCTCATATAGATACATATTCATCATGGGACAGGTATGATACAAGGGCACATTCTCCATCTTATTCTAGACCATCTCCCAATACTATGCAGCTCCAAGGAGATCAACATTTGAACAATCACGCGTCAAAGCCCGTTTCAATCATAAGGAATCCTTCCAAAGCTCAAGGAAGAAGAAAGAGGTGGTAAAGCAAGTTTACCGCGTGAAAAGAGATGGTCGTAAGTGTGCTGCTTCAGATTTGATCTCAAATAACAAAGAGCCAATTAAAGTGTTGACATTGGCTACAAAAGGCAAAGAAGTGAAGCAATCAATTGATAAAAATCAGAGTGCCAAATCTGAAGAAAAGAAGTTGAGGATGCACAAGGCCCAAAAAGAGTTGCCATTGGTTGAAACAAAATCACAGTCGAGGTGCTCACTCGGCTTACCATATTGGCAAAAGAAGAAATTACAAAAACTTAGTGCACAAGAACTTGAGGAAAGGAATATGGCATGGGTTCCCAAAGGAAGTGCTCAAAATAAGAATTATGTGCAAGCTTCCATTACAAGAAGTGCGGCAAAGGTGAAGAAGGAAAGAGTGAAAACTATGAAGGACCAAGCCGAAGGGTTCAGCATCTTCGGTCTACAAATTATCCAGATTCTTCAACTATACCATTAACGCCTATGCCATGGAATTCGTCATCAAGTATGATTGGTAACCCTCAATGGGCTTATTTTAATCCACGGATGCAATATAATTTCTTACATCATGAAAGGGTATTACCAAATCACTATACGTTTGATTAGCTACAAGTTTGTTGCTGATCCAAAGGGCCGAAATACTTGATTTGCCATTTCATTTGTTTATTTCGGCTATATGTGCTTTGAATGAAGTTTACATGGTAATGGCCGATATTTATCTATCATCCTAAGATTATGTCAATGCATGGACGGTGTAGTATCCTAACATCGTCCTTGGTTCAATAGGAGACCAAAACAAGCCTCATACCACTTAAAAATATTTTTGCACAATAATAAAAGCCGAATATGAAATTTTATTCGGTTTGGAGCTTTTGGTTGCCATAGGTGCTATACATATTGAGGCTTTCGGTGATTCGTTATGAGTAGTGCAACAAATATCCACGGATTATCAATGTTTTGACGAATCACTTATAATTTATCTTGAGGCATGTCTAGATGTAATATCCTCCTTGGGTTGCTTTGAAATTATTCCCACATCTAGACATGACAATTCAAAAGAGTTGGCACAGCAAAGCATCCGACTACTATGTTACTCATGGTGCATTGTATTTCTATCAATAGCCGATGCTTAGTCTCGTCAGAATAGGTAAGGTCGAACCGAAGTCCACCGCTTCGTCCACTAATGAATTTTTTTATGCAGGCAAAAGTAAGGATTGGAGAAAGTTTATTGTTGATTATTTGCAAAATCCTAGCAAAAGGGTGAGCAATATGGTTCGGAGGATGACCTTGAGATACATATCTATGGGACCTTATCATCGGATTGTCAATGAAGTTGAGAAGGTTTCGCTCAAGTTTGCATCAAGGATTCAAAAAAATGATGACCGATATATAATTATCGCCCTAAGCATATAAATGGCCGATGGAGTGTTGACATCGTCCTTAGAACCAACATGGTGCATGTTATTTTTCGGCAGACTAGCTTTGCCGAAAAACAGGGGGGCATGTGTTGACGCTCAAAAGTGGCACGGTTATAAAGAGTAGCTTGAAGCTATGTCAATATTAATTCAGACTTATTGTTGAAAGTCACCATGAGATGGCTCTCTTCGAGAAGCTCAAGATAGATATGAAGATGGTCTAAAACGGAGCTCGGATGCAAAAGTTATGACAAATTCAGAGATGCTCATGTTGACACCAGACTAAAGAATGGCATAAAACCTAATTAAGATGACCTCTGATGGAAAACGTTACAACTACAAAGTTTTTCGTCTCGTCGAAGCGGACGATTTTGATATAAAGATCGTCCCCATCCAAGGTCGTATGCAAAAGTTACAGGTAAAACCGTGCGCTGCAGCAATGTTTGGCCGGATCATCCGGGCCGGGGTCCGGATCATCCGGGTAATTGGAGAATCAAGACACCAGAAGGTTGGCGCTGAAGCCGGATGATCTGGGTACAGTCCCGGATGATCCGGATGGAGGCCGGACAGTCCGGGTAGAAGTCCAGACGCCTGGGAAGTTTTTTCTGCTGGAGATGTTAGAAAACGGCCCGAAACTCCCTCAAGATGACCTCAGATCAAAACGTGTTCAATTGCAAAGTTGTGCGTCTCGTCGAGGCGGTTGATTTTGATATAAAAAATATCTTAATACGAGTTCGTATGAAAAAGTTATAGCTCAATTAGTTGACTGCTGTCAGAAATCTGGGCTTGGCCGGATCATCCGTGCCTAGAGCCGGACATCCGGGCCGGAGGTCGTGAGAACTCCGAATTTGGTTAGATTTTGATGATTTGGATGGCAAGGCAAGTCCTTTTCTTCTACGGGAAGTCCATCCGCCTCCTATATAAACAAGAGGTGACGGCCGATTGAACAACACACAATCGAACAAATCTATCTACATCTTTTACCTTTACTTTTCTTTCTCCCTTGTTCTTCTTCTTCCTCGTTCTTCGTTTGTTCTTCTTCATTGCAGGGCGGCGAACCTCGAGGCCCTAGGGGCGGTCAGGCTGACCTAGGGCAGCCCATAGCCGCCGCGCGCCCTGACGGGGTCCCTCCCGGGCGTGTGGGCTTTCGGGTCATCAAAAGCGCCCGCCGGATTGTCTTGCGTACCGCGCTTCCGGCGGGTCTCCTTCGACGTGAGCTGCGGTGCCTCACCCTCAGTGTTGGAGGTACACGGTGATTTGTTCGTGTGCGAACGTCCCGCAGCCAGCTTGAATCCACATCGCATCGTGGCTGTCCCCGAGCAAGACATCCCGACAGGTCGTCTTCATCCTCGACGAAGGTAGCCTGATTTCAGCGGCTCATTCTTCCACCTGCAAGTCGCCACTTCTCCATTTTGATGCATTTATCATACTACATACTTTTCTTGGTTCTTATGATCTTATCTTTTATCTGCATGTGTATGGCTAAACCAATATAATGTGCATTAAGGTACAACTTGTTAGTGAAACATGGAAATTTATTTATGCCCCTCCACTTTTTTCCATACTTGGCACTAGCATCGACAGCCCCACCCCCATTCATATTCAACAAATTTAATATGTAATTAATTTATTCGTGATTTTCTATACTTGTATGATTTTCCAAAGATAGAACTAATTTTAGCAAGTGTTGCATTTTACATATTAACTATAACGATCCGTGGATACTGTAACTATTGTCATGTACAGTAGAATAAGCTACAAATATCAGAGAATATGAATATATAGCATCGACAATTGGTACTATTGAGCTATTTGCACCGAATGTTGATGCATGTTTCCAATACTTCTGGAAGTAGTAGATCATATCCATTCCGTCATAGCATGTTAGCATGGAAAAACAGTTTTGTTCCATCTACTTATGGTTATCTCAAAAGGCTAGTAGCATTTGTAAGTGTGTTTTTAGTTCCTACCTTTAGGATATTTCTGTGTATACTATGTCCACATTATCCTTGTTGTTAGTTCATTTCCTATAGAAAAGAAAATAACATGTGTCATCAAGTCGGTAGGGTATTACTTGTGCGTGTGTTTTCCAAAGTATTCCGTTTCTCTTATGTTTCTCGTGAACTCCTTGACCTTTATGAAGATCACCTAGTCAACAATATGAGGTCTTTATGATGGTGCTATGCCTACTTTCTGTGGCATAGATTGAATCTCCAGCAAGCTGCGTTGCATGTGAATGTCACAAATAGGTCCTTGTATCCAGCAAACTGATATATTGCCATAACATCTTTCTTGTTTTATGCTTTGTATTTTGGGCTATCTGTGAAGCTGGATGGCACATGACAATAGTATTGTCCTTCATACCTGGGCGGCCCTTGTATCTCCTCTTTCTATTGCGTCTTGCAAGCCAGCATATAAGTGCATTCTTAGGTTCCCTTCATGTCTGTTGATGCAGTCTATTTGTACGGCACTACTGCGAAATGCATGCAAGCGCATCCACATTGCCATTTAAGCTTTTCAGACAGCAGCAAGTGTTTCGACTGGTCATTACATTGCGGTAGGAGTATATGATTCTCATGGTATTCCATTGTTGTTACATGCTTTCTCTTGCATTTTGCACCTTCTTTTATTGTGTAAGGTATTTCCTCTGTACCGATCTTCTCCGTAGAGCAATAAGAATGGATACTGCACATCCATGAATTTTGAATGGTTATCTGATATTCTTATCAGTCTCCTGTCTTTGTACTGAACAATGATATATCGTACTTTTCTATTCTCGGTTGTATCATTCATAATCAAGGCTGCTATTTCAGTTGTAGATGGCCTGCCCTGTCGTGTTAACCTCAAGTCGTGATAGTGACCTTCTTCAAATTTATCCCTTGCCATTCCAAGTGTTTTTGCTAGTCTATTATCTCTATCCAATATATTTTTAAGGCCCTCAATAATGTGAGGATCTGTTGACTCCCTTTTATCTTCTGATGTTGACATGTCAATCCTGATTCTTATGTCCTTTGTAGTGCCATAGGTGTAAAATTGCATCGTGCATGATTCGTTTTTACCTTCAGGTAGTAGAGTACCTATTCTGTGGTATTTTTGGCCATTCATTCCAAATACATAAGGTCTACGACCTTTAATTATTTCTGTGTCTACCTTTCCTCCCCTGGATTTGAAAGCGAAAATGGAGTTGTACAATCTTATATTTTGCATGTACCTTTTCCTCCTCTTTCATTGTGTTTCCTTAGCATTTTCATACGGTTAGCCGGCGACTGTCTTGATGGTGGCACGTCAACCTTGCCCTGTTGGCAGCCTAGTCCAAAAGATGGCATGCTTCTCGCTCTAGTTGAGGTTCCTTCTCCAGAAAATTTTACCACAACTCTCACACTTGCACCTTGGGTGTTCGACGTTCCAAATTTCCATATTCGTCCTCTCCAATGTCCCGTTCAAGTTGAATTCAGCATCAATTTAAATATTTGTACTGTCTGGTTGTTCTTGTTGGTACAAAAAACAAACTTCATAGAACTTACATATCCGGAGTTTTTCCCCCTCTATCTTTGGATTTTATGTTGTACAATTTGTGTTACTTTTAGTACTATACACGTGCATAAAAGAATACCAGGTTCATGAATGTTGTAGATCTTGATTGAACTTTCTTGTTACTTACCTCATAGTCTTACCAGGCTGACTGATTATTGAATTATGTGCATTTTTCTTTGTATTTTTCCCATAAAAGAAATATCAGGCTCTGCATTGCTCTTTCTTGCTCAAGGTTATGAAGATTTATGATTTTGATTTTTTTAGCTTACAGTTTTTCTTATTTGTTGTAGAAGTAAAGGAGATCAACTTACAAGACTAGTGGATGTTAAGTTCCAAACTTCATGTGAAAACAAAAATATTGTGAATATCTTTTACCCTAGTAGTGTAGTCACATGCAAGTCCATAAAAGCATATGTTTAGAGAAAAATAAGAAAGCAACTGATGATGATAAGTTCATGTACAATCACAACTAAAAAATTGGAAGGGTAATTTAGGGCCTAATATGAACTTAAAAGCATTTGATTGTGTTGTCATACCCGAATCAAGACGTGCATTGTATCTTTGATTCATTCTTGCTGTTAAGCAAGATTGAACTCTAAGAATAATATAATATTGCAATTGACAATGCAAAATTGATGTACAATAATGACTGAAAATCCACAAGGGGAACTTAGGAAAAGATTTAAAAGCGCTATTTTTTTCGAGAAAACGCAAAGGACTCTTTGCGTTTCATTTCATTGAAAAGATGAGAAGATACAATCCTCCTAGGAGGTGGTGGTTACATGGATTGGCAACCTATCAGTGGACATCCCAGTTAGTGGGGAGGACTACCCTGAGACCCAAAGCGCCAGCTTGTGCCCAACATTTGGCTTCGGCCTTAATCCTATCTACGAGTGCGGTAACCGACGGGCGCGCGTTCTCGAAGACGCACTCGTTGCGTTGTTTCCAAATCATCTTAAAAGAGCTATTTGATATGATTGAAAAGCTATTTTATTGTGCTGCCATACCTTCAATTGAAGACGTAAGTTGTACCATTGTTTCTGCTCCTGCTTTTAAAAAATCATTAAACTTTATGTCTGTTCTATATGATTTCTGCAGAAGGTCCAGCTATTGGAGGTGGTATGCTCGCCTGATGAAGCCGATGGCACAATGGAGGAGATTGTGGCACTTGCTCGTGAGAGTACTTTTTTCTGGGAAAGCCATCATCACGATGTATATTGATTTGTAATAGTAGTACATCATCTGCAAGAACAGCAAGTAAAAGAGTTGGAGGGTTGCCTGTGATGGTATGAGTCAAACCTATCATGAGTTTTTTTATAGGATCGTGAGATTGATTGTGAGATTAATGTAAAGAATATAGGAAGAATCATAAGAATGAGGATATGAAAAAAGATGGCATGCATGCAAATGATCATAGGTTGGATATTTGGGAAGCAATCAAGCGTACCTTCCTCCTTGTCCGCTGCTCACGTTGCATATTGATAAGCGATGTGACATGTGCCTTCCATCCCTATCTGCTTTGTCTTTGGCTGAAAGCCTGGATCTTTGCATGGTGTGCGCCAAGCCAATGGCGATGAAGATGGTGTAGCTAAGATAGGGTTTCCTGTGATTTTTTTAGCTTGTTTCTTCTCGTTTGGTCATGCGCCGGTAGGATTTTTTAGAGAAAAGAAGACAGAGGTGAGGAAAGGACGGTTTGTTCCATTATAATGGCAATGGTGGGTAATTTTCAAGTTAAACCTGATCTGATGGTTATAGAGTTCCTCTCTTTTAAATTAACGGTCGGATGTTTTTAATTTTTGTGGTAATTTCTAGCCTATTTTCTTTTTTCTGGTTGCCCCTCAAGCGCTTTTTATATATAAATAGATTAGGAAAAATGCACATTTTTCAAAATTGCATTTAGGCCCCAAATAAATGTTCATCTTGTCCGGCTTATTTTTAGAGGACAGGGATAATTTATTTCGGGATTTTTGGAGTCCGTTTAGTATTTCTTTTATTTGTTTTTCTATGCGAAATTATTTAAAAAAACGAACCGACCTACCGGGCCGTGTCCGACTAGGACTCCTGGCCCGGTTGGCCTTTATAAGCCGGGAGGCCGCCACCCCAGCCCACCCCAGCCACCCGTGCCCCCAAACCCTAACCCTAAGTCGCCGCCGCCGCCGCCGCCCGCCTCGCCGCCGGACCCCGCCGCCTCATGGGAGGTAGCCACCAGCCCATGGTTTTTATTCGAAAAATCGCCGTTTTTTATAAAACGCTGTTTTTTTAATAGATCGGTTTATTTTTTATTTTTTCGGTTTAGTCTATTTTGCGGAAGTTTGTCCGTACATTCGTTTTAACGAATGGTTTTCGTCGTTTAGCCCTAGACAGTGAACGTTCGTTCGTTAGCCTGTTCATCCGTTTTTCTTTTTCTCGAGTTTTCCGCGATTATTTCTGATCGTGATTTCTGATCTGATTTTCGTCCTAGTATAACTTTCCACTCGTTTATCGGAATCAGGCGATTCAAGCGCCTGGAGTTTCGTCTCAAAACCCTCTTTCCGTTTAACCAACTCAAACAAGTTTTTGCCACTGTAAAATTTGACTTAGGTCCAAATTAGTAAAACGAAGCTTGTTTCTTTCGCCGTTTGACTTCCGTTGCTTCGTTTGATTTGATTCTTTTTGCAAACCGGAGTTCTTAAGTTGAACTTTCTATTTAGATCTCTTATTTGTGTTTTACCTATGCATTAGATGAGTGCTTATTGTATGCTTGTTTGTTTGCGATAGAGTACCCGGTGTGCACCGCTTGCTACTTCGAGTCTCTAGGTTTCACGGATCATCAGCAAGGCAAGTAACACTTTGATCATACCTCTTTACTACCCAGTTTTATTGCATTAGATCAATCCTCAAATAATTGCATGATTAGGATCTGTTTAACATGTGGGTATTGGGAAGTAGATGAGGTAGTACCTATTACCTGTTTTACTATCAAAACTTGGGAGTTACTTGTATGTTTGCTTATATTGCTATGCTATGCTAGTAGACGTGGATTGGGTGAGTGTATCCATGACAGATGTGAGATTGTTATTTAATGGTTTACTTAAGGTGGCAACTTAAATTCACATCTGGGTGAAATGAGGCACCTGGGGAACCCAGTGTTGCCTGTATTTTTGGAAATCCCGGGGTACTGTGTGATTCTCCTATGGACCGCCACCCAGGTTCAAAGGGATCATGAGATTATTCATGCTAGAATCTTACGTGTGCAGCCGCAAGCTACTATGGGCTCTAGCATAGTTGAGTATGTTGCGTGAGCTCTTGAAGAGGTAGACTAGCAGATGTAGGGGATGTAGGTGGTACTGTCTACCCGGAGTAGAGAGTTAATGCTTCTGAAAGACTGTGTCTCGGTCATCCGTTTCTCAAACACCTTGTAGTGCAAGAAATCTAATGGAGAAGATCGAGTCTTGCGGGGGAAAGTGCACAAACCTCTGCAGAGTGTATAAACTAGTCATGGTTAGCCGTGGCCCCGGTTATGGACGTTTTGAGTATCTAGTACTTGGATTATCATGTGAATCTCATCATGTTACCTAATTTAATTTTATTGGGTTAATGATGATGCTTAATTGGGGTTGAGTTGGAGGAACCTTCTCAATGTTTAACAACCACCATGTTAGTTAAATAAAATTTATTCCTTTGTTGTAGGGAAAAATTGGCTTTAAGCAAAACTATAACCATAGAGCTTTCCACCAGCCATATATGCATGTAGTGATAGCATATTTTTGTTCATTACTCTCTATGTGTTACATTGCCAGCATATTCCATGTATTGACCCGTTTTCGGGCTGCAACGTTCATGTTGCAGACTTTTTAGATGACGAGTAAGGTGCCTTAGGTCGTGATCTTATACTCAGTGATGCCGTTGGAGTTGATGGACTCGCTTTGTCTTCCAAGCCTTCCGCTATTATCGTTGTTAGATGGCCTTAAGCCATATTTATTGTAATAAGTTCTCTTTTGAGACACTCGATGTAATAAGTGTGTGATTGCTACTCTGTTATAAATCCTTCGAGTACTGTGCGTGTCAGCATTACCGATCCAGGGATGACACTGATGCATAGAGATCAGACTGTTTGAGGTCTGGTCGCTACAAGTTGGTATCAGAGCACACGCTGACTGTATGACACAACCACTAAGCTAAAACCCTAGATCACTACCCACTCTCTTCTCATTTCTGACTCCTCATCTTTTCTACTCTTTTAGGATGGCGGATGCAAGGAACAAGTTCACGCAACCGGATGAAGATACACCTTTTGGACGCCACTTGAAGGAAGTCACTAGATACCTGAACACCGGAGTACCAAGCTTCACCAGGACCTACATCGACACTTTACCAGAAGAGGAGCATTGGATGATTCAAGTTCAAGTTCCAAGAAGGACATTCATGCCCGTCACTGAGCCCATAGAGTTTTCCTTTGATGCACCAACCTGGAGTCTAGGAAAGAGCATGGTAGCCCACATCACAATGGGACGCATTGGAGAAGTATACCGCAAGGACCTCAAGGATACTATCTACCAAATTTGTGGGCGCCGAGATGAGCAATGGGAGATGATCAACACCAGGAAGGATAGATCAATTGCAGCTTTCATCCAGGAGATAAATCAGCACATTCGTCGCCAGGAGAACCAGATGTGCGCATGCATGATAGATCTGAAGAAGGCTATGACCAAGATCACAGAACTGGAGGAAGAACTTAAGTCTACATGTGATGGTTATGAGGAGGAAATAGCAACACTCGTGGAGAAGAATGATGATCTGAAGAAGAAGCTAAAAGTATTTATGGGATTCTCGGCGACTGGAGGAGAAGATGATGATTGCACTTGCCTGGAGAACTACATCATCATCGACGACACTGACTCGGACCCAGACGATAGAGATGATGACTTTGTTGATGAAGCTGGAGCAGATATCATGGAGTCTTCGACAAATCAATTTTTCTAGTCGACCACCATAACAGTAGTAGTATTCCCCCATGTGTATAGTATAGTCTGAGCACTTTTGTAACGATGGTTAGACTGTTGTATGCCCTTGTTTGAATTGATTGAAGTGAAATTGTTTGCATTTGTCTCATGTGCATATGGGTAGTGTTTTCTCTCTAGACCTCATTCTATTCTATATTCTCATCTTTTCTAAACCCTCAGATGCCTCCGAGACGTGACAATGGATTTGCTTTCCCACCGGAGCTCACTCAATTGATCCAGCAGCAGAATGCATTGATGCAAATGTTAGTCCAGAGTCAGAATCAGGGGGAACAACAACAAAACTAGTGATAAAACAAGAAACAAAAAGATTCGATTGCAAGATCTAAAGATATACCTTCAAGCACTCACCTCCCCGGCAACGGCGCCAGAAAAGAGCTTGATGTCTACTACACAACCTTCTTCTTGTAAACGTTGTTGGGCCTCCCAAAGGAGAGGTTTGTAGGACAAGAGCAAATTTCCCCAAGTGGATGACCTAAGGTTTATCAATCCGTGGGAGGCGTAGGATGAAGATGGTCTCTCTCAAGCAACCCTGCAACCAAATAACAAAGAGTCTCTTGTGTCCCCAACACACCCAATACAATGGTAAATTGTATAGGTGCACTAGTTCGGCGAAGAGATGGTGATACAAGTGCAATATGGATGGTAGATATAGGTTTTTGTAATCTGAAAATATAAAAACAGCAAGGTAACTAATGATAAAAGTGAGCGTAAACGGTATTGCAATGGTAGGAAACAAGGCCTAAGGTTCATACTTTCACTAGTGCAAGTTCTCTCAACAATAATAACATAACCGGATCATATAACTATCCTTCAACATGCAACAAAGAGTCACTCCAAAGCCACTAATAGCAGAGAACAAACGAAGAGACTATGGTAGGGTACGAAACCACCTCAAAGTTATCCTTTCTGCTCGATCTATTCAAGAGTCCGTAGTAAAATAACATGAAGCTATTCTTTCCGTTCAATCTATCATAGAGTTCATACTAGAATAACACCTTAAGACACAAATCAACCAAAACCCTAATGTCACCTAGATACTCCAATGTCACCTCAAGTATCCGTGGGCATGATTATACGATATGCATCACACAATCTCAGATTCATCTATTCAACCAACAGAAAGTACTTCAAAGAGTGCCCCAAAGTTTCTACCGGAGAGTCAAGACGAAAACGTGTGCCAACCCCTATGCATAGGTTCATGGGCGGAACCCGCAAGTTGATCACCAAAACATACATCAAGTGGATCATGTGATATCCCATTGTCACCACAGATAAGCATGGCAAGACATACATCAAGTGTTCTCAAATCCTTAAAGACTCAATCCGATAAGATAACTTCAAAGGGAAAACTCAATCCATTACAAGAGAGTAGAGGGGGGAGAAACATCATAAGATCCAACTATAATAGCAAAGCTCGCGATACATCCAGATCGTGCCATAGAGAGAACATGAGAGAGAGAGAGAGAGAGAGAGAGAGAGATCAAACACATAGCTACTAGTACATACCCTCAGCCCCGAGGATGAACTACTCCCTCCTCGTCATGGAGAGCGCCGGGATGATGAAGATGACCACCGGTGAGGGATTCCCCCTCCGGCAGGGTGCCGAAACGGGCTCCCGAGAGGTTTTTGGTGGCTACAGAGGCTTGTGGCGGCGAAACTCCCGATCTATTGTTCGCTTCGAAGGTTTTAGGGTATATGGGAATATATAGGTAAAAGAATTCAGTCGGGGGAGCCTCGAGGGGCCCACGCGAGTGGAGGGCGCGCCCAGGGGGTGGGCGCGCTCCCCTATCTCGTGGCCTCCTCGAAGCTTCCCTGGCTTGTACTCCAAGTTCCCTGGATTTCTTCCGTTCCAAAAATAAGTTTCCCGAAGGTTTCATTCCGTTTGGACTCTGTTTGATATTCCCTTTCTTCGAAACACTGAAATAGGCAAGAAAACAGCAATATGGGCTGGGCCTTCGGTTAACAGGTTAGTCCTAAAAATAATATAAAAGTGTATAATAAAGCCCATAAACATCCAAAACAGATAATAATATAGCATGAATGCCTCATAAATGATAGATATGTTGGAGACGTATCATGGGGCTCAATGTTCTCTCTGTCGAGACGTTCGACACACTCCACGTGCCATACCACCATCTTCAGCCTACCAAGCCCTTCTCAGGAGTGACCGACGGCTCCACCACCCCGATAGGGAAGATCTACCTCCCTGTCACCTTTGGCAAGCGTGACAACTACCGCACAGAGCTCATCGACTTCGACATCGCTCACATTCGCCTCCCATACAATGCCATCCTCAGGTACCCAGCCTTGGCCAAGTTCATGGCGGCCAGTCACCATGGCTACAACGTCCTCAAGATGCCAGGAAGCTGTGGCATCATCACGGTCGCCTGCGAGGAGAAGGACACGGTGTGCTCTCTCAAGCGCGCCTACCAGGTCGCGGTGGTCGAGAACCGAGACGACGAGGGCGTTGTCTATCCTCCTGAGTCTGTCCCCAAGAAGAAGAAGCAGCTACTCCACCATGCACCTCAGGTGGATGGAGCAACCGGTGGCTCTGCCTTAGGACCTGCGCCCGCCGACGGGGCACCTCCCTCTCTCGCATAGGAAGGCGTGCCCAATGCCCCTCTCAGACTGGACTCGGGGACCCTCCTCTAGAGGGCCTCTGACCTAGCCAACGTCACAAGGGAGGCGCTCGGGCACCATGTGGAGGCGTGCTTTAGTGCGCGCTTCTGCCAGGAGGGCACGAGGCGCCAGGTGATCAGGAGTTCATCACCAAGACAATCGAGGAGCTTTAGGAGGCGCAAGCCATGCGTGGTGAGCGCCGCCACACACCACCCACATCGGCCCCCTGACGAGGGCCGCGAGCTGCACATCTGCGCCAACATCCTAGGGCTCAACAGGGCCGCATCTCAGGAGTTTTTCTAGCCATCCCACATCGGCCTATGCGAGGGCCCCCTCACAGCTACGTTTGCATGCCTTTTGGCTTGTCGAATAGGGCTACCACGTTCCAGCTCCACATGCGGGGCGTCCTGGCAGCTCATGAGGCCAGGCATCAGGTGATCCTACGGGAGATTGCGGCAAATCCTCGCAAGCCCCCCGGGTCTCTAGAGCCTCATGAGGTTCAGGACCTGGGCGACTCGTGAGGAGTGACTTCTATAGCACATGACTTCATCTACCTCAACACTTCTTCAGCAACGGTGCCAGCTGACGTGTTTCAGTTTGTTCAGTTGGGGCTGCCCTTGGGCTGCATCATCCTCAAGCCGCGTGGGTCCGTCCCTGCAGCATGTATCATTTTCGCATCCATCAAAACTAGCTCTACACTTTGATTATGAGTTGCTTTATGATTATCACATGTCTGTTCGGTGCACTGACGCCATGAATGTCGTGCGCCCTTGCAAGCCCACCCTTGACTACCTCATGATTAAGGAATGGCATGGCGTTTATGCTCGGGTCCGTCCCTGCAGCGTCGTTAAACCCAAGTGGCTGAGCTCTAGCTCGCAGGCCAGCTCCCGTGTACGTCACCTCCCAGGGTCCTTGGTGCCTTGTTCTCGCATGAGCTAATCGAGGGTGGGTAAGTTAGGGCGCGCGACCCGGTGCCTCACCACCGCGGGAGCCGCGCGCCGGTTGTCTTTCTTTAGGACATTCGCACGAGAAGACTGGGCATGGCATCTGTGCTCGGGTCCATCCCTGTAGCGTCGACAAACCCAACAGTTGAGCTCTGTCTGGCAGGCCGGCCCCGTTCACATCACCTCCTGGGGTCGTTGGTGTTTGGCCTTCTAATGTGATAACCTCAGGAGATTCACTCGGCGCGGGTTGCCTAACCATCTCGCAGGATTATCACAAGTGTTCTAAATCAAATTCAGGCACGAGCCGCCTTGAGGTAGGGCCTCGTGAGTCCCGCGCTGGCTCACAGGTACCCATACACACCTCCTCTAGCCCTGCCATGCAAGCCACGTGTCAGGGTGGGGCTGTACACACCCCGTGGTCTCTCCTCAGAGGGAGCCCCCACCCACATACTAGTGGAAGCACCATGCTCCATGCTGGCAGCTGATACGGTCGAGGAGCGGCTATGCCCGTGTAAGAGCGGAAGCACCATGCTCCGCGCTGGTCATAAACAACTGAGGGTAGCCTCACGGCTACAGCAACCTCAGGTGAGCCAGCAGGCTCAATGCTTAGCCTGACCGCACTGCTTTCCCCTCAGGAGAGTCACGCGATGGGGCTGGGCACGGGGGCTACACTCAGGTCACGCCTGGCGTACGCCACCTCGCCAGGTCCCATGGACCTGGTCTTCGTGCACCCCTCCCGAGCGAGAGCTCGGCAAGGAAATGTATGGTGGTCTGTTCGTACGTCAAGGGGGACCCCTGTGCATCGCGACCCAGGGGCCTAACTGGTAACATAACCCCTCACGCCTTGGTCTCGTCCTGGTGATCCGGACAATTGAACGGTGGCTGAGGTATGTGCGGGGCCAGGCCCTGCCGACGCAAAACGCTAAGATCTGCTTCCGCAACTCCTTCCCGAGGACTGTTCATACGTCAAGGGGGACTCCTGAGCATCGCGACTCAGGAGCCTAACTGGTCACGTAGCCCCTCACCCCTTGGTCTTGTCCTGACGACCCAACAGCGGCTGAGGTATGCGCGGGGCTGGGCCCTGCCAATGCAGAGCACTAAAGCAAACGGAAAGGAAATCACAGAACCTAGCAAACTATTAGAAAACATATTGTCTCTTAAAAGTTCTCATGCCTCAACGAGGCACGATACATGTTGCAGGAAAAGGATAGGGGAAGGTGCCGCTCTCGAGCCTCTTCCTCAGCCTTGGACACCACCGTCACCCGATTGAGGAGCCCCGCCATTGATGACGCCGCCGTCGCCCTTGCCATAAGCCGTGGTTGCGGGGTTGATGACGAGGAACCTCCGCGGTAGGGCCTCCACCTAATCCTTCACAGCTTCGGCAGCAGCAACACAAAGCTCAGGATTCACGGGCTCAACCAAGGCGCCAAGGTCGAAGCTAGAGTCCCGGAGAGAGAGGTGGCTGAAGACGCGCGTCACGGCCGAGGTGGAAAGAGCACGGGCCTCTCCTTACACCATGGGGCCTACTCCGAGGACGATTCCCTCAAGCGCAACGACGAGCTTGGGGAGCAGCCCTGCGTGGCCTTCCTCCGGAGTTGCCATCGGCTCCTTGTACTCATCCCCGTAGAGATCCTGCAATGCCTTGCGGGATCTCAGCTTGAGGGAGATGAAGGCATCGCGCCCCACGGCGGCCGCCTCCTCAACAGCGGCGAAGAGCTTCTCCCTGGCCTCTAGTAGAGTCTCGTCCTCGGAGACGAGCTTGGTGTGGGACGCCTAGGCCACCTCCACCTCTTCCTTCAGCTTCTCCAGGCGACCGCACTCTGTGGCCTATTCCTAGGATGCCTGGGTCAGTTCGGCATCACGATCGGCGATCGCAGCCTCCCGGGCCTTCAGCTTCTCCTCCTGCTAATCAAGCTGGCGGGTCCGGGCGGCCTGCTTATCGCGGAGGATTTTCAGCTCATCCTCCGCCTTGCGGCAGCGCTCCTCGGCAGTCTCTGCATCCTTCAGTGTGGCATCAAGAGCGGCCGCGGCCATGCCGGCCACCTTCCTGCCCTCCTCAGCGGCGGCCTCGGTTTGGCCCCAGGCTGCTCTGACAGACAAGTCTACCTGGAGCCACCCCGAGACCAGCTCCAGACGCCCCAACACCCTGCGCCGGTCAGGGCCACGAAGATCGTCCCGAAGCTGGTCCAGCGTGGAGAAGGCTTCCTCCAGAGCATCGGGTATGACAGAAGGACCATGGCCCGCCAATGTAATGGCTGGGGAAGGAGATGGCGCTGGCATCAAGACTGGTGAAGTAGTACCAGCAAGGATGACCGAGGGCTCCTGAGCCCTTAGGTCGTCGGCAGGTGCATTGAAGGCGAGCGCCTCCGGGGTCAACTTGGCCACAGGGGCAGTTTACTCCTGGGGCTGGGCCCCAAGCCTCGAGAGGGCAACTCGACCATGGGAGGACTCGAGGCAGCCTCCTCTTCCCGCACCAAGGTCACCGCGGCCATGGCGGGCCGTTTGGCCTCGGAAGCCCCTCATCCTCTTCGCCACCGACGTTGGCCTGACCGTGGAGAGGAAAATGCTAGAGCACCACGTCAAGAGCAGGAAGCAAAGACAAGATGATGCACTTACTGGTCTGTGGTGACGTACTCCCTCGTCTTCCTCAGGAGTGTGGTGCCCACGGGCTTCCTGGGCACAGGCTTCGTCGCATCTTCAAGGATGGGCGAGCGTCTAGCCGGTTTTGCAACGGCGGCTGCTGGCAATGAGGTAGAGGCGCCGCCCCGGGGAAGCAGCGCCGACCCGTCCTTCTTCGGGATACCCTGCCACAGCCTCTTCAGATGGGTACTTCCGGACCTCGTGGTGACCTCAGTGGCATGCGGCGACCCCTTGACCATGCGCTCGCTGGCGTCATTGTCATCAGAGAAGGCGCAGAGGAGCTCGCTCTACCGCGGGGGAGAGGTCTCCCCCGCCCCCTCCAAGGTGGCCTCCGAGTCCCTGTTCACATCCTCCCCAGAGAGGTCATCAGAGGACAACGGCCCTGGGGAGCTTGGGGGTTGGGAAGGCTTCAGCAGCACGAGCCCACGCTCATCGAAGGTGCGCATGGTGACAACCACCTTCTCTCCATCGGCGCGGCAGTACAGTAGGAGATGGGCGTCCGGAGGGCCGCCCTGGTCCTTCCCGAGCAGGGTGCGCACGACCTTGCTCAGCTCCTCGTAAGACAAGTTGTCTGGGCGTAATCAGAGATCGTCTTCCGTGCCCTTGAAGCTCCACAATGGGCGCGAGTGCACCTGGAGCGGAGCCAGGCACTGCGTCAGCAACTCCTTGACGATCATGGCCCTAGTCCGCTTCTCCACCTTCGGGTCCTCTGCCTTCAGGTCGGTCGTCATCCTCTCCAGCAACTACGCCGCCCTGGTGTCGATGAGCTTCTCGTGAGCTCATCGATCCAGGGGTGTCGGCAGCGCAGTCGACAGGTCCAGCTGTCGGCGTCAAAACTGGCGGACCTCGGGTAGGGGGTCCCGAACTGTGCGTCTAAGGCTAATGGTAACATGAGGCAGGGGACACAATGTTTTACCCAGGTTCAGGCCCTCTCGATGGAGGTAATACCCTACTTCCTGCTTGATTGATCTTGATGATATGAGTATTTCAAGAGTTGATCTACCACGAGATAGTAGAGGCTAAACCCTAGAAGCTAGACTATGATTATGATTGTTGCTGTCCTACGTACTAAACACTCTGGTTTATATAGACACCGGAAGGGGCTAGGGTTACACAGAGTCGGTTACAGAGAAGGAAATCTACACATCCGAATATCCAGGTTTGCCTTCCACGCAAAGGAGAGTCCCATCCGGACACGGGACGAAGTCTTCAATATTGTATCTTCATAGTCCAACAGTCCGGCCAAAGTATATAGTCCGGCTGTCCGAGGACCCCTTAACCCAGGACTCCCTCGGTATCCCCTGAACCAGGCTTCAATGACGATGAGTACGGCGCGCATATTGTCTTCGGCATTGCAAGGCGGGTTCCTTCTCCGAATACTCCATAAGAGATTTAGAACACAAGGATCGTGTCCAGCTCTGCAAAACAAATTCCACATTCCACCGTAGAGTGTATAATATTCCACAAATCTAACCTACTGACATCTTTTTATAGCATGACATCACGCCACGGTTTGGTCATTATTTGAACCGTTTTTCACAACCAGCCACCACACATATCACGAAGCGGCTTTATTGGCATGTCCTGTCGAAGCAGAGATCGTGTCCCCTTATCACGGGATTGTCATGAATATAGACGTGGGTAACCCAACTATGCCATCGAACGTGGCATTTGGGGAATAAGCGATTTTAGCGGGCAAGTGGGGAGGCACAGGATATTTGCTGCCTTTATAAGGGGATGAGGGTCTACCCTTCCACCCACGCCCTTCCCTATTCATCAATTCCTTTCCGCCCGAGCCCTAGTGCCCAAGTGTTTCTCTTCTTCGCCCAAAAGGGCTTCCCGAAGATGTCCGGATCTAGAGCAGGACGCAAGTGGATGGCCTCTACCGTTCGGGAGAAGGACATCAAAAAGCTTCGGGGGGTCGGGTATCTGGCCAAGAGAATTGGCCACCGTCTTCCGACGGCGGGACAGATAGTCCCCACCCCGGGACCCCATGAGAGGGTGGTATTTCTCCCTTATTTTGTCCGCGGGCTAGGGTTTCCACTCCACCCATTTGTTCGCGGCGTCATGTACTATTACGGGATTGATTTCCATGATCTATCCCCAAATTCCTTTCTCAACATCTCAACATTCATAGTCGTGTGCGAGGCCTTTCTCCGCGTCCCGCCGCACTTCGGCTTATGGCTAAGGTTTTGAATGTAAAGCCCAAGGTAGTGAGCGGCGAGCATGCCGAATGCGGAGGCGCCATGGTGAGCAAGATGCTCCATGTCACATGGCCGACAGGGACTTTCAATGATTCTGTCAAGGAGTGGCAGCAGCAGTGGTTCTACATCACCAAGCCGCGTGGCAAGGAGTGGACCGCCATTCCGGAGTTCAGATCCGGTGCCCCCTGTGACTTACGTCATGGCACGAGAAGAGCTTGAGCTGGGCTCCGTCTGACGAGCTATCAGAGCTCCAGACACGCGTCCAAGACATGGAAGACAAGAGCGTCAAGCTTGTCAATGTAGTCCAGGTGATGTTGGTTTGCTGGATTCTACCATGTCAACACCGAGCTTGCAGTCTATGGGAGTTCGACCCGGCCAAGCACCAGACCCTGCTAGAGCTCTTTGGCTCTACACACAAGGACATCTGGAAGGTGCTTTTCAAGTCCGGCAAACCATGGTCAGACTCCACCGAGGACCGCGGATACCAACTGTCCCGCCCCACAAGTTCGGTAAGCAACTGAATGTTTGATAGTTCATGCATTCTGTTCGTACATCCTCAGGGAGACACTTAACGTATTTCCCATCAATTTTGCTAGGGCTGTGCGAAGAAGGCGGGGCGGATCTACTGTCCTGCCCCTCTGCCAAAAGAACCGGCCGGCCCACTCCTGACAAAGATGCTAGTCCCGGCGCCATATAAAGCGCCGAAGAAAAAGACCGAGAAGGAAGCCAAGAAGACCATGAGCAGCCTCCGTCGCCGTGGTACCACGGACACAAAATCTGAAGACTCCAGTGCCCATTCTTCCTCCAAAGAGGACGAGGAGGAGGAGGACAAATCCTTCGCATGGGGAAAGAAGAAAAGAACGGCCTCCAGCTCCTTGGAGGCCTATTCGGCTAAGAGGGGAAAAACTCTTCTTCAAGAGGAGTCCACTGCGCCACCGATAGCAGCCCAGAGTGGGATCCCAGGGCCGAGCCCCTGGTGAACTCGTAAGCATAAAATCCTAACACACTCATGCGTCCGGACTTGTCATGGCATCACATTCTAATCTGAGTCGTGCTTTTCTTTTTCAGTCCGGCGAAGCCCCGCGCCGAGCGATCCTCGTCAGAGGATCTGCTGGGTTCGGACGCTATGGGGAGCGAGACACCCCTGAAGGCCTCCTCCTCCAAACGTAGGAACGAAACCGAGGTTTCATCCCAGAAGGACCCAGGTCACGGAGGAGGGGGGAAGGTTGCGAAGGCGGTGCCAAGAGCCCATACTTCTGAGGCCGATTACACGGGAGAGAAAAATCCCGTGGGTGTCGACGGCGGAGGTCATCTTGAATCCAGACCCAAGACAGACACGATTATAGAGACCCATAAGGTCCCCAAGTCCCATCCACCGGCTGCCTCTTTTCAACCAGGGGTGCCGGATACTTTATTGGCGGCGCTGAAGGGTGCCTCCATCGTTGATGAACACCATGCCCTCATGGGTGCGGTGGTTGAGAAGATTCAGTCCGCTGAGAGTGGACTGAACGAATCATGTGTCGGCCTCTTAAGAAGCTTTGAGTATGTTTTATGAGTTCTTGTGAGAATGTCATGGTATAGATAGCAGCCCCTGATACACTATTCGGTGAAATAAAGAACCGAACAGGGGATCAAATTCATGTTCGTAGGAGACTCACTTGATGATATTTATCACTCTTTTTAATCAGCAGGTATCTATAGCAACTGCGGCCTCTCAAGTTGCGGAAGTATCCGGACTAAGGCGTAGTCTGAAGTGGGCCGAAGGAGAAATTGGCCAAGTGAAGAGATAGTTGGAGGATAATCAAGGTATGTAGAAACCTTGTTTATGTAGCACGAAAGGATGAGTGTGCATGATAACAATCTTTTGATAATGTGTTCTAGGGGCGTCGGCCGAAATTGAGACCTTGAAGAAGGTTGTGGCCGAAGCCGAGGGGAAAGCAGCCGCAGAGCAGGTGCTCCATGAGAAGCATGAGACCAGAGTTATTGAGGCTGAGCGAGAACTTCAAGAGGCTGTGCAAAAATGCGAGACCCTGGAGCAGAGTTTAGCAAGGAAAGAATCCGAACTCTCCCGGGCTCGCCAAGATGCAAGTGATGCCCGGGGCGAAGCCTAAGGTGCCTTGAAGGAAATCTAGGAGGCGAGGAAGATTGCGGCTGGTAAGGCTTTTTCTGTAAAAAGCAAGTATAGGAGATGAGAAAATCAAATTTGACAATCTTGAGTTTTGATGTATACAGGGGTATTTGCGGAGCTGCCGCGCAGCATATCTGATGCCGCCCAATTCTACCGAGCCGAAGGGGGGAATACTATGGATAAGCTCTTCTGGATGCAGTATCTGGCGCCAAATTATCCGGTGCCTTTCTCCAATCAGCTGAAGCAGCTGGTCGAGCTGCACAAGGCAGCCAAATTAGCCATGAAGGATTTAATTATCTGGCTGTGGCCTGCTGAGCCGATTCCAAGCTGCTACTTCGAGCTCATGAAGCGACTTATAGGTTTGTGCCCTCGACTCGAAGTCATCAATCGGTCGGTCTGCATAGAGGGTGTGGGAATGGCCTTCGCCCGTGCCAAGGTGCATTAGGGGAAGATGGACGCGGAGAAGCTGATGACCGAGGGACCGCCGGAGGGGAAGGAGCACCGGAAGCCCGAACTGTATTATGAAGGTGTCTTGAAAGGAGCCCGCCTTGCGGCGGAGCAATGCACCAAGGACATTATATTTCCATGAATACGGTCATGTTCGTCTGTTGTAATATTTGAACAAGAGCATTCTTATCATCTATTGCTTTGTCGTATGAACGTTTTTCATCCTGTGCGGCCGTTGTATATAATAATTCTGAGAGTCGGCCAGTCGTCGGCTTCCGCCCCCACGTAGTGAGTACAGGGGTGTTCGAGATAAACCTTAGCACTCTTTATCCTAGTTTTGGGTCCCTAAAGGAGGTGTTCAGCACAGCGAACCAGGCAATCAGACTATAGGGCTTTATCGCTCTCACTTAGCCATAGGAGTTGTTTCGAGGAAGGTAGGCGCCACCCCTAGTGTTTGGAAGTCCGCATGAGGGGCTTTATAAGCGCCTGATCGGAAAAGGCCGATCCATCACACGTTGCATTGGTTATAGCATTATGTGGAAGAAATCCTTAAAGATTTTAGAACCCTCGAACAGCTGACCAGCTCTCGCTACATCATGACAGTCAGTTTTCGGCTTTCTCTACTGAGGTGCTCGTCCGGAAGAACCGGGACACAATCACAGTAGTTCTCCTAGTGCTACCTTAGCCGATATAGCGGAACGTAAGGTACCAAAACATGGGAGCCGGGCAAACCCAACTATTAACCCAAGACATGATTCCGAGCTGATGCATATGATGCTATAAGTTCGGGGTGCCGAACTACCATGAAGGTGTTCGGACTTTTTTACCGTAGTATGGGCATGATGAAGCCCCTAGCATATTGAGGCATATTGCGATAAGCAGCCGCCTTTTGACAAAGGAATTTTAAATAAGAAATTGTAATAGGTGAGCATCATATAAATCCACATGTTGCATTTGAGTAATACGTCAATTCGTATGAGTACAGGTGATGTGATAAAAAGAAATATGATTGCGGAACCTGCTGATACCAGGCGTGCGGGAATTGTGTTCGGATCCGGGGTGTAGTCGGATGATTACATAGGAATATCTAGAGATTCCCTGACGCGCTCGACCTGTTCCCATGCCTTCCATCATGGCCTACGTAGAGGTGAACCTGTAAAGAAATTGTAAGAAATGGTTTTGCGCCACCTGGCGGTTGAGCCGCGGCATGTGGCTTGTTCTATCCTTTTCCGGAGTGTTTTTAATTTATCTCCGGGCGGGCCGGACTATCCTGCCGCGCAGTAGTTCGGATTCCTTTGTTGGTGTCCGGGAGCTTTGCCTTCGACTCGAGGTTCGACTGTAAGGTGTCGTTCATTGTTCTTGCTGTTAAAGTGGTGGTAGACTCTTCTGCCGGGAGGGGAAATTTGTTTCTGCCATTAACTATGATGACGCCGCGTGGACCGGGCATCTTTAATTTACGGTAGGCATAATGTGGCATCGCTTTGAACCGAGCGAATCCGGTTCGTCCGAGCAGTGTCTGATGCTCGCTGCGAAAGGGGATGATTTCGAAGACTAAGTCTTCGGTACGGTGATTGTCCGGAGATCCGAAGACCACTTCCAGTGTGATTGAGCCCGTGCAATAGGCCTCTACACATGGTATTATACCTTTAAAGGTGGTTTTTGTGGGCTTGATCTTTGAAGGCTTGATGCCCATTTTGCGCACTGTATCCTGGTAAAGCAGGTTCAGGCTGCTGCCTCCGTCCATAAGGACTTGTGTGAGGTGGAATCCGTCAATGATGGGGTCGAGGACCAATGCGGCCGAACCGCTATGACGGATACTGGTAGGGTGGTCCCTGCGATCGAAAGTGATCAGGCAAGAGGACCATGGGTTGAACTTTGGGTCGATTGTATAGACCTCCCTTAGTGCACGTTTCCACTTGGGAATGTGGCTTGCACGTATCATATTTACCGTTTTCACCTGGGGATGGAATTTCATCTTTCCTCCTATATTCGGTGATTGGGGCTCTTGGTCGTCATCGTCGCTTTGAGACCCCTTCCCCTTGTTCTCGGCGCCTAACCTGCCGGCTTGTCTGAAGACCCAGCATTCTCTATTGGTGTGGTTGGCTGGTTTTCCAGGGGTGCCATGAATTTGGCATGGACGGTCGAGTATGTGGTCAAAACTGGACTGGCCTGAATTGTTTTTGTTGAATGGTTTCTTCCGCTGACCGGCCTTGGAGCCACTGAATCCGGCATTGACTGACGTATCTTCGGCATTATCACCGTTTTTACGGCGCTTTTGTTTGTTGTGCCGTGATTTATCGTTGCTATCTTTAGCTTTCGATGTGCCTAGCTTGCTTGCTGTATTGTTGCTACGGGCCAACCAGCTATCCTCGCCCGCGCAAAAGCGAGTCATGAGTGTTGTGAGAGCTGCCATGGACTTTGGCTTTTCCTGACCGAGAAGTCGGGCAAGCCATTCGTCACGGATGTTATGTTTAAAGGCCACTAGGGCTTCGGCATCCGGACAGTCAACAATTTGGTTCTTTTTGGTTAGGAACCGGGTCCAAAATTTCCTGGCTGACTCTCTAGGCTGCTGAGTTATGTGACTTAGATCATCAGCATCCAGCGGACGCATGTAAGTGCCCTGGAAGTTATCAAGGAATGCGTCTGCCAGGTTCTCCCAAGTCCCAATGGAGTTTGCCGGCAAGCTATTCAGCCAATGCCGAGCCGGTCCCTTTAGTTTTAGTGGGAGGTACTTGATGGCGTGTAGATCATCTCCGCGGGCCATGTGAATGTGGAGAAAAAACTCTTCTCTCCATAGCGCGGGGTCTGTGGTGCCATCGTATGATTCAATGTTCATGGATTTTAAACCTTCCGGGAATTCATGATCCATTACTTCATTAGTGAAGCATAGGGGGGTGTGGCACCTCTGTGCCGGGTTTCATTGTATTCGGCCCGACCGGATTTGTTAGTATATCCGGCGTGATGATTCTTGTCACGCGTTGGGGCGCGTCCCCGTGATCTGTAGATCGATCTTGACTGTCCTGCTTTGTTTTCCAATACATCTCGTAGGTCCTTCATGTAGCCCAGGGCCTTGGTATTATCGTTTGATTGGCGGCGGGGTGTGGTCTGGACTTTGGGCTGGTACGTCATTTTGTAGCGGCCACGGCGTGGCCGGTCAACCGCATCATGCGCTGGTAGCGTGGGCTTTGAAGCCTCTTCCTCGAGTTGAGGTAGCAACCTGCGCTTTGGGTAGCTTTTGCTAGGGTGCTCGAGTCCGTATTCCTCGGCAGCCAGGACCTCGGTCCATCTGTCAGTTAGCAGATCTTGATCAGCTTGAAGCTGTTGTCGCTTTTTCTTCTGGCTTTTTGCAGTGGCTATAAGCCGGCGGTTGAAGCACTCCTGCTCGACGGGATCCTCGGGCACAATGAATTCTTCATCGCCAAGGCTCACTTCGTCTTCGGAGAGAGGCATGTAACTATCGTCCTCTGATTCTCCATCAGTTGCGTGTTCTTTAGGGCTAGCTTGCCCATCCTCTTGCTCGGCCTGCTCGAAGCCTGGCTGGGCAGTATGTTCTTCGTCTTCGGCACCATCTGGATTGTTATCTCTTGTGTCGGTATCACTATTTTTGCTATGGCGGGGCTTGGAGCGGAGCCGATGACGCTGGTGTCTAGATTGCTTCCGCAAGGGGCTATCTTCTGTTGCCTTATCGCCATTGTTTTCTTTAGGGGTGTCCACCATGTAAGTATCATATGATGAGGTGGTTGTCCATCGCCCTACAGGTGGTGGTTCCTGTTCTTCTCCTGCATCGTCGTCCATACCATCGGTGTCTTCGGAGTCGAAGTCAAGCACGTCGGTTAAGTCATCGACAGTGGCTATAAAGTGGGTGGTGGGCGGGGGACGAATTTCTTCGTCGTCCGCTCCCCACTCGAGCCGGACATAGTTCGGCCAAGAATCTCCTGACAAGGACAAAGACCTTAATGAGTTCAACACATCACCCAGGGGTGAGTGGTGAAAGATATCCGCGACAGTGAACTCCATGACGGGTACCGAATCTGATTTGATAGGCACGGACGCACGCGGTTCGGATCCTGCAGCCGGAGACGAGTCCGGGGGTCCGATAACGCCACTACCACAGGAGGTGGGATCAGTGTTCGGCTCCGATGTTGATGAGTGTGCGGCCCCCATGGCGGGGCCCATCCACCCGTCCTCGGCAGGCACAATTTGCTCCGGATTGATTCCCGGTGCCAACGCGGGTGCGATCTCCTGAATACCGTCCGACGAGAGATCAAATTCATGTCCGTCGTGACTGTTCGGCGCACCTGTCATGGGCTCAAATCCGTAGAAGATCAAGTCTTCGCAGATGTTTAAGCTTCCAAACCTAACCTGATGGCCAGGGGTGTCGCTATCGAACTGCTCCAGATGGCCAAGCGAGTTGGCCCGTAGTACGAAGCCGCCGAATTCGAAGATCTGTCCGGGAAGGACAACCTCCCCCTGGACCGCATCGTTGAAGATGATCGAGGGATCCATCAAGCCTTATCGTGATGGCATGGTGGAACTCTCAATGAAAGCACCAATGTCGGTGTCAAAACCAGCGGATCTCGGGTAGGGGATCCTGAACTGTGCGTCTAAGGCTAATGGTAACAGGAGGCAGGGGACACGATGTTTTACCTAGGTTCGGGCCCTCTCGATGGAGGTAATACCCTACTTCCTGCTTGATTGATCTTGATGATATGAGTATTACAAGAGTTGATCTACCACAAGATCATAGAGGCTAAACCCTAGAAGCTAGCCTATGATTATGATTGTTGTTGTCCTACGTACTAAACCCTCCGGTTTATATAGACACCGGAAGGGGCTAGGGTTACACAGAGTCGGCTACAGAGAAGGAAATCTACACATCTGAATATCCAAGCTTTCCTTCCACGCAAAGGAGAGTCCCATCCGGACACGGGACGAAGTCTTCAATCTTGTATCTTCATAGTCCAACAGTCCAGCCAAAGTATATAGACCGGCTGTCCGAGGACCCCTTAACCCAGGACTCCCTCACCAGCCAAGCGTGGGAGCGCTTGGCGTCCATGAAGATCCAGTTGTGCCGGAAGTCCTCCACCTTCTTCCCGGCTCTCGAGATCGCATTGTTTTCGTGAGCCACAATGAAGCTGGCGCACCCAGAGCACTGCCTGCCATTTATCCGGATGTGGAAGAAGTGGTGGAATAGCACGACGAAGGGCATCACCCCCACGAACGCCTCATGATAGAAGGCAAAAATCGACAGGAGGAGAGTGGAGTTGGGGTGAAGATGGAGGGTGTAGAGCCCATAATGGCTAAGGATGGCGTAGAAGAATTTGGAGAAGGGGGGGGACAAGCCCCGCAAGGACGTTGTGCAGAAAGAAGGGGTAAAAGGTTTTACCCAGGGCTCTTGGCTCGATGGAGCCGACGTGGAGCGCCTTCTCACCTCCCTCGTTTCCACTGCCCGTCGTCAGCGGGAGCATGACGGCAAGGTGTCTCTCCTCGGCAATGGTGGACGTCCTGAGGGCCGGCTCAAACTAGAAAGCCGGGCGCACGGCTGGGGCCGATGACTTCGGCTTGTTGGAGGCCATCGGTGGAAAGCTCGGGGGAAGGATTCGGCAGATCTTGAGGTGCTCTGAGCAGAAGGAGAAGGGGATCTAAGCAAGACGAAGGAAAGGCAATTAAGGCTCAACGACAGATGCCAACCTTTTTGTCAGCCCGGGACAGTTTCCGAGGCTGCGTGAGGAAGCGGAGACGCCCACATCCCATCAATCGACATGCGTCGACCAAGACCGTGGGCGGTTAGGGCCCGCAATGCTCCGCGCTTGGCCTTTGGCTTCGCCTCGAAGCCAAGTTCGAGCACGCCTTGGGCCCGGGGCTACTATCAGCGTTACGGGAGCGGGGTACCCGACATGCTGCGCATGTGGCCTGGCGTGGCTCCATCAACAACTGGTATGGGCCAGACCAAAGATCAACAACTCAAGACCCACGCGAGGGGCCAAGCCTCACGAGGCGGACGACACCAAGACCTCCAGAAGGAGCGGCCTCCTTATGTCGTCTCCTGAGGAGCGAAGATTTCTATGCAAGCCTCATCTCGTGAGGTTTGGATGATGTGAGCCATGACGACCAAGGCCAAGCGCGCGCGAGCAGGCGCAGTGCAGCAGTTTCCCCTTTGGTGCTAAAGAAGCAAGCAGGCGCGGAGTCCCGAAGAATCGGCCAAGGGTTTCCATTCCCGTGCAACAAGACGAAGACCGCTAGGACAGCAGGACGGAGGTCATCGCCGATCCCACCACGCCGTCACGACTAGAGGCTTCGCAGGCAAAGACTACTTTTGTCAGGATAAGATGTACTAGTTGTCTCCAATCGAATTTGGTTGTTGTGGGATCCCTTCCCTCCTTCGTTTGGGAAGAGGACCAAGGCACTATAAATAGGACCTAGCCACCACCATAGAGGGGAATGAATCATTCAGATCAACCGCTTCCCACCAGCTCAAGAACACACCTCCTGAGGTAGTTCTTCCACTTTACTAGTTCACCCTCAGCCCCTTGAGGCCAATCTACCACAAAGAAGGAGTAGGATTTTACACCACAAGGTGGCTTGAACTTGGGTAAACTGTCGTGTCTTCTTTCCCTTGAGTTCATCGAGCTAGGTAGTGGGATCGTTGGGTTGGTAGATTGGCGAGGCTGAGTTCTTCGCACGCACCCCAGAGTTCAAACCTCTCAAGGGTTTGCGGATCCCGAAATCCGACAGAATGGGCGATATCTAGATGATCAAGGGGGATTTGCTTCCCTAGAAGCTTTGTCGACAAGGAAGGGTCATCGTCAAAGTCATTGTACTTGGGGGCAGTGGCAGTCTTGGGGTCTACTGGAGAGAAGGAGGGGGAAGAAATAGTAAATATAAAGCATACAAATGTAGCACAATGCATGGCATGGCAAATCGTTGTGCTAGGGGTGCTCTCATGCATTAATAAGTATTTTTAAAGAAGAGGGAAATGTTGGAAATATGCCCTAGAGGCGATAATAAATTGGTTATTATCATATTTCCCTGTTCATGATAATAGTTTATTATCCATGCTAGAATTGTATTGATCGGAAACTCAAATACATGTGTGGATACATAGACAACAATGTGTCCCTAGTAAGCCTCTTCTATACTAGCTCATTGATCAAAGAAGGTCAAGGTTTCCTAACCATAGACATGAGTTGTCATTTTATAATGGGGTCACATCATTAGGAGAATGATGTGATGGACAAGACCCAAACTAGTAATGTAGCATATGATCATATCATGTTTATTGCTATCGTTTTCTGCATGTCAAGTATATGTTCCTATGACCATCAGATCATGCAATTCACTGACTGTCGGATTTCGGTTTCCGGCAAAACCCTTGAGGTTCAAACACTGGGGTGCGCATGAAGATCTCCCCCTACCAAATCATGCTCTTAGCCTCGCCGCGATCTCTAAGCTAGCTCGATGAACTCACAACACAAGAGATACAAGATTTATACAGGTTCGGGCCACCGTTGTGATGTAATACCCTACTCCTGTGTGTGGTGGTGGTGGATTGCCTCTTGGGCTGATGATGAACAGTACAAGGGAAGAACAACCTCCTGAGGAGAGGTGTTCTTGTGCTTGGCGACCTTGTGTGGGGTGAGGGTGATCTGAATGATCCGTCCCTTCTACTGTGGTGGCTATCCTATTTATAGAGGCCCTGGTCCTCTCCCTAAATATTGAGCGGGAAGGGATCCAACAACGGCCAATTCGAAAGGGGACAGCTAATACAAGCTATCCTGACTAAAGGTGGTCTTCGCCTGCCAAAGGCCCTGGTGGTGACACTGTCCTAGGCTCCACGATGACCTCCGTCCTGATGTCCTGTTGGTCTTGGTCTTGTTGCACCAATATGGAAACCTTTGCCTGATGCCTCGGTACTTCGCGCCTGCGCTTGCCCCCTAAGAACCAAAGGGGAAAGAGGACACTGCACGCGCTGGCGCCTGCCTGGCCTTAGTCGTCACGGCTTGCGTCACGGGAACCTCGCGAGGTACACCTTTGCCTTGATCTCTCTGCCTCCCTCGCGAGCCTGCCTAGTGAGGCCGCTCCTGAGGAGGCCTTATGTCATCCACCCCGTGAGGCTTGGCCCCTCGCGAGGGTCTTGAGTCTTGGTTGATGAAGAAAGGCCGTACTGGGCTACTGGTGGAGCCACGCCGTGGGCTGCAAGCAGGCTAGTCTGGGGACCCCCTAAGGGAGTCCTAGATTAGGGGGCATCTGGACAGCCGGACTATATACTTTGGTCGGACTGTTAGACCGTGAAGATACAAGACTCAAGACTTCGTCCCGTGTCCGGATGGGACTCTCCTTTGCGTGGAAGACAAGCTTGGCGATCCGGATATTATATTTTCTTCTTTGTAACCGACTCCATGTAAACCCTAGCCCTCTCTGGTGTCTATATAAACCGGAGGGTTTAGTACTTAGGGACACAATCATAATCATCATAGGCTAGCTCCTAGGGTTTAGCCTCTACGATCTCGTGGTAGATCAACTCTTGTAATACCCATATCATCAATATCAATCAAGCAGGAAGTAGGGTTTTACCTTCATCGAGAGGGCCAGAACCTGGGTAAACATTGTGTCCCTTGCCTCTTGTTACCATTAACCTAAGATGCACCGATCGGGACTCCCTACCCGAGATCCGCCGGTTCTAACACCGACAATGGTGCTTTCATTGAGAGTTCCTCTGTGTCGTCGCTGCAAGGCTCGATGGCCCATCTCATTGTCAAGGACAACATCACCTCTGGGGGAGCGCTAGCTATAGGCCAAACTCTCCAACTAGGTGGCTTCATCATGGTCACCCAATCGGCCGTCGCGCCGGCGATGACCTCTCGGGTCATCACAAATAGCCTCCACGTCAATTCGGAACTCGCCGAACAGATGGATCCAATGGATCTCTCCTCCCTTAATGAGCTCTTGGATTGCACCGCTGCTTTGGGAGTCGTCACATACTATGACTGGATTGGGCTTAAACCCGACCAAAGGGATATTAAATCCCCAACGGTCACCCACGAGATAGCGGTAGTGGAGGAGCCACATAGGGATTGTCCCTCTATTTTGAGGACGAATTATGTCCGGATCACCGAGCTCCCTTAGCCGGATACCCGCTCACGGGAGGACATGGCCCAGACCCCGGACCTAGAGTCGGGCATCGGGCCAAAAAAATCGGGCAGCACCCCGGATCCCGAGCAATCAAGCCCGAAAACTCCTCTGCCCCTAGGCGGCAGATCGGATCAGAATCCAGATTCCACTACACCCACCCACCAGGACTTAAATCGTCTCTCCCATATCAGACAAGAGCCCTAAGAGACAGTACATCGCTATTGGGCCAGATTCCTCCTTGTGCTAAATAAGGTCAAGGACTGTCGTGAGGAAGACACAATCTCACTTTTTTGCAAAAACTGCACGAACAAGGGGATTCTTAATGCTATAAGTCACTATGACATAGCACACTTTGCTGACTTAGCAGCCATAGTACAGAAGTACTGTGTGATGGAAAGAGCCTGGAAAACCCAAGCAGAATTTTGGGATAGTCCGGCTCTCACTAAAACCTTTGTCCGAACTAAACAAGCAAACTCTCGTAAGTCAGCCGATCCAATCCCCAAGAAACCAAAGCCCACCCCAGGGCGTGGAACCGTATTGGAAGAATGGCTCAATAGGCCATGTAAACTCCACAGCACGCCGGACACTACACCAACACATAGCCTTAGAGCATGTTGGATACTCCGGCATGTAGCAAAAAGTGGCGAGGATCTTCTTGTAAGCCATAAAGCAGACCAACATCCCGCCAAAGAAAACAATACGATACTAATAGTCTTCGAGACTTTCGCCTCAAACAATAGGCGCAAGCGATCTCATCAAAATTTTGCTGAAATTTGCCACGTGGCAAAAATAAATCCGTGGAACGAAACTACTATAACTTTCAGTGCCAGTGATGAGCCTCAATTCTAGACAGTTCGGGCACCAGCCGCTTTGGTCCTTAGCCCAATCGTGGATGGCTTTCGGCTCACTAAAGTACTCATGGACGGCGCAAGCGGATTAAACTTGATCTACGAAGAAACACTCAACAAGAGGGAAATTGATAAAAGCCGCATTGAGCAAAGCGGCACAACCTTCAGGGGAATCATCCCTAGTCGGGAAGCACGGTGTGCAGGAAAAATCACACTCGATGTGGTATTCGGCACTCCGGAGAATTACAGGTCCAAGGAAATCACATTCCAAGTGTCTCCTTTCAGCAGTGGATACCATGCCCTTTTAGGGCGGGACGCATTCACAAGCTTTCATGCTATACCCCATTACGGGTACATGAAGCTTAAAATGCCCGGACCCAATGGAATCATCACTCTAGCCAGCGATCCGGACGTCGCACTTCGTGCCGAAAATAAAACCGCAGCACTAGCCCTGGAAGCATTATCTGAAGCTCTAGTAGCCGAAGAACTAACAACGCTGCTCGCCACCGTGGACAGAGACGACGTGATACTCGACAAGCGACCCAGGTCCACATCATTCAAACCCGCAGACGAGATAGTCAAATTCCAGGTCCACCCAACGAACCCCATGAAGACAGCTTCCATCGGGACACAGTTGAGCCCCACAATGGACGTCGCACTACGATAATTCCTACGCGAGAATTGGGACATTTTCGCCTGGCACCCTTCGGACATGCCGGGCATCCCACGCAGACTGGCCGAACATAGCCTCAATATACTGAAAGGATACAAGCCTGTCAAACAGACTCTCAGGCGCTTCTCAGAGCCCAAACGGCAAGCCATGGGGGAAGAGCTAGCCAAGCTACTCGAGGCCGGATTCATCAGAGATATCAAGCATCCAGGTTGGCTGGCAAATCTGGTAATGGTACCAAAGAAGGACAAATCCTGGTGCCTATGCGTCAACTTCAAAGACCTCAACGAGGCTTGCCCCAAGGATCCCTTCCCCCTCCCTCGCATTGACCAAATCATCAACGCCATTGCAAGACATGACTCACTAAGTTTTCTCAACGCATACTCTGGATACCATCAAATAAAGATGGCAGAGTCCGACCAAGCTGCAACGGCTTTCATAACGCCATATGGTCCTTTTTGCTTCAACACTATGCCTTTCGGGCTTAAAATGCCGGCGCAACCTATCAACGCATGATTCAAACATGCCTAGAAAAGCAAATTGGCAAAATAGTTGAGGCATATGTGGACGATGTGGTCATAAAAACAAGACACGTCGAAACCCTAATAGACGACTTGAGGCTTACGTTCGATAACCTCCGAACATATGACATCAAGCTAAACCCGGAAAAATGTGTTTTTGGCGTGCCCTCTGGGAAGCTGCTCGACTTCATTGTTTCCAATAGAGGAATTGAAGCAAATCCGGCAAAAATCTGAGCTCTGTCGTAGTTGGCTATACCAACAGACCTCAGGCATATCTAGAAACTAGCTGGATGCGTGGCTACCTTAAGCTGTTTTATCTCCCGGTTAGGAGAAAAGGCATTACCTCTTTACTGCCTTCTTCGGCGCACCGAACACTTCATGTTGACGGAGGCAGCCGCGGCCGGACTGGACGAAATGAAGACCTTATTGGCTAGTAATCCAGTCCTAACAGCGCCAAATACTGGCGAACCTATGCTATTGTACATAGCTGCAACACATCAAGTTGTAAGCGCAGTGCTCATCGTCGAACGCGAGGCCGACGGATACAAATTCCCGCTCCAGAATCCAGTATACTATGTATCCACGGTCTTCAACCCATGCAAATCCCAATACCCACACTATCAAAAGATAGCATACGCGGTCTTCATGGCATCCCGGAAGCTACGACACTACTTTCAAGAGTGTTCGATTACTGTGGCCTCCGAAGTACCACTCAACGACATAATAAATAACCGCGATGCTACGGGCCGGATTGCTAAATGGGCCATTGAGCTCCTTCCGTTCGACATAACATACAAACCACGGCGGGCCATCAAGTCGCAAGTACTGGCTGACTTTGTCGCCGAATGGACAAAAGCCGAACTCCCTAAAGAGTACGGCGCGTACTCTAACTGGATCATGCACTTCAACGGCTCTAAAATGTTGGCCGGATTGGGAGCAGGTGTAGTCCTGACGTCTCCCATCAGAGACACGGTCCAATACGTACTCCAAATATTATACACAGACTCCAACAACGCAGCCGAATACGAGGCTCTGTTGCACGGTCTTTGGATGGCAGTCTCTATGGGCATTCAACGCCTGGAGGTGCGCGGGGATTCAACCCTCGCAATATCACAAATAAACAGAGATTTTGATGCCAAGGATCCGAAAATGGCGGCCTACCGTAACACCGTCCTCAAAATGTCAGCTCGGTTCGAGGGGCTCGAATTCCACCATGTGGCTCGAGAAAACAATCAAGCGGCGGATATCCTCGCCCGCATCAGCGCTAAACGCGACCCTGTCCCACCTAACATATTCCTGGAAAGGCTGTTCAAGCCATCTGTGGTATGGGAAGGGGAGTCCGGCAACACTAGCACGGATCCGAATACACCCCAGTTACGAACCATCAGACATAATCGGAGGCTCCGCCACCGAAATAACACCTTCGGCCCACGAAATCATGGCTGTAATCGCCTCGTGGACTGAGCCTTTCTTGGTCTACCTAAATAGGCAGGAGCTCACTGAGGACCAAAATGAAGCACGTTGCATCGTGCGGCATTCTAAAGCTTACAAAGTCCATGAGGGGGAACTCTATAAGAAAAGTGCGTCCGGAGTGCTCCAAAGGTGCATCTCCGAAGAGGAAGGGCGGCAGCTCTTGGCTGAAATCCTTGCCGAACTCGGCAGACACCACGCTGCGGCTCGGGCACTTGTCAGCAAGGCCTTCCGCACAGGCTTTTATTGGCCTACAGCCCGAGCAGACGCACAAGACCTTGTCCAACACTGCGTAGGTTGCCAGCTCTTTGCCAATCAGAGCCACATGCCCCCTACCGCTCTCCAAACAATCCCCATCACTTGGCCCTTCATGGTCTGGGGGCTAGATATGGTCGGACCCCTTAAGGGGGGAAGCCACAAGAAAAAATACTTATTGTTCATGGTGGACAAGTTCACCAAATGGATAGAAGCCAAACCAGTCAAAATGGTCAGATCCGGACCAGTGATAGACTTCATATCCTGGGTTGTACACCGATACGGCATCCCCCACAGCATCATCACTGACAATGGCTCAAACTTCATAGCCAATGAAGTAAAAACTTAGTGCGGCAATATGGGCATTAAGCTCGATTATGCCTCCGTCTACCATCCCCAAACAAACGGCCAGGTCGAACGTGCAAACGGTCTCATCATGAGCGGCATCAAACCCAGGCTAGTGCGATCCTTGACAGAATCGGACACGCACTGGGTCGAGGAGCTCGACTCCATACCTTGGGGGCTGCGAACCACGCCGAATCGCACCACCAGATACACACCATTTTTTATGGTGTACGACGCAGAAGTAGTACTACCCTGCGACATAATACATGATTCGCCTCGCGTGCGCATGTACGAAGAGAAGGAAGCCGAGTTAGATTGGCAGGACAACTTAGATGCCCTGGAGGAGGAGTGCGATGTCGCAAAAGCCCGTTCTGCATTCTATCAGCAGCAGGCTCGATGGTACCAAAGCAGAGAAGTGCGGGCCAAAACTTATAATATTGACGAACTCGTTCTACGCCTACCGGAGAAGAAGAAGGACAAGTGAAAGTGCAACTATCCCTAGGTGGTTTTGGTAATTCATAACTACATATAGCTCATTGAGCTAATGCTATTCCAAGACTATTATTTCAGGAAAGCTCAATGAATGGCATGGCATGGATGATGAAAGTGGACCCCTCAAAATACTAAGGACAAAGGATTGGCTCAAGCTCAAAAGCTCAAGACTCTTCATTTTATATTTTAGTGATCCAAGATCACATTGAGTCTATAGGAAAAGCCAATACTATCAAGGAGGGATGAGGTGTTGCTTAATGAGCCTCTTGCTTCATGTGCTTAGTGATATGCTCCAAAACCCTCAACTACTTTCCCAAATCCACAAATGACCTAAACCCAAAGCCAAAATTGGTCACACCGATTCTTCCTATCCGGCACCACCGATTCCAAAAGTCATAGCCACTGCCACAAACCCTAAGCAAATCGGTCTTACTGATAGGGATCTCGGTCTCACCGAGATGGGGTTATAATCTCTCTGTTTCCCTTAGAACGTTTGGTCTAACCGAAGTGAGCGATCGGTCCCACCGAGATTGCAATGTAAACTCTCTGTTTTCTTTTTGTAACATTTCGTCTCACGAAAAGAGCAAATCGGTCCCACCGAGTTTACGACCAACTCTCTCGAAAGCTTATTACCAAATCGGTCTCACCGAGTTTGTGTAATCGGTCTTACCGAGATTACGTTATGCCCTAACCCTAACCGAGTCGGTCTCACCGAGATGCATGTCAGTCCCACCGGAAATCACTAACGGTCACTAGGTTTACTAAATCGGTTCGACCGAGTTTAATAATTCGGTCCCACCAAGTTTGGTAAATTGTGTGTAACGGTTAGATTTTGTGTGGAGGCTATATATACCCCTCCACCTCCTCTTCATTCGTGGAGAGAGCCATCAGAACGAACCTACACTTCCAACTTACCATTTCTGAGAGAGAACCACCTACTCATGTGTTGAGGCCAAGATATTCCATTTCTACCATATGAATCTTGATCTCTAGCCTTCCCCAAGTTGCTTTCCACTCAAAACTTCTTTCCACCAGATCCAAAACCTATGAGAGAGAGTTGAGTGTTGGGGAGACTATCATTTGAAGCACAAGAGCAAGGAGTTCATCATCAATGCACCATTTGTTACTTCTTGGAGAGTGGTGTCTCCTAGATTGGCTAGGTGTCACTTGGGAGCCTTCGACAAGATTGTGGAGTTGAACCAAGGAGTTTGTAAGGGCAAGGAGATCGCCTACTTCGTGAAGATCTACCGCTAGTGAGGCAAGTCCTTCGTGGGCGACCGCCATGGTGGGATAGACAAGGTTGCTTCTTCGTGGACCCTTCGTGGGTGGAGCCCTCCGTGGACTCGCGCATCCGTTACCCTTCGTGGGTTGAAGTCTCCATCAACGTGGATGTACGATAGCACCACCTATCAGAACCACGCCAAAAACATCCGTGTCTCCAATTGTGTTTGAATCCTCCAAACCCTTCCCTTTACTTTCTCGCAAGTTCCATGCTTTAATTTCCGCTGCCTATACACTCTTTGCATGCTTGCTTGAATTGTGTGATGATTTCTTGACTTGTCCTAAATAGCTAAAATCTGCCAAACTCTAAAATTGGGAAAAGGTTAAGTTTTTATTGGTCAAGTAGTGTAATCACCCCCCCCCCCTCTAGACATACTTTAAGGTCCTACAAGTGGTATCAGAGCTTTGGTCTCCATTTGCTTTGATTTCCATAGCTTTTGGTGGTCATAGCCTTGGTTTCACAACCTAGGAGAGTATGTCGTCTAGCGAAGGAAATTATCACCGTAGAGGTCCTTACTTTGATGGTACTAATTTTGCTAGTTGGAAGCATAAGATGAAAATGCATATTCTTGGACATAACCCCGCTATTTGGGCAATTATTTGTATTGGCTTGCTAGGTGAATTTTTCGATGGGAGAGAACCAAACCGTGAAGCTAATGCGGAAGAATTGAAGATGCTGCAATACAACGCTCAAGCTCGTGATATCATCTTCAACGGATTGTGCGCCGAAGAATTCAACAAAATCAGCCGTCTTGAGAATGCAAAGGAAATTTGGGATACTTTGATTGATATGCATGAAGGTACCGAGTCCGTCGAGGAATCGAAGTTGGATGTGCTCCAGAGTAAGCTTGACAAGTTCAAAATGAAGGATGGTGAAGGTGTCGCTGAAATGTACTCTAGGCTTGCTCTTATCACAAATGCGATTGCCGGCTTAGGGAGTGAAGAGATGACCGACAAATTCATCATCAAGAAGATTCTAAGAGCATTGGATGGAAAGTATGATACCGTGTGCACATTGATTCAAATGATGCCAAACTACAAAAATCTCAAGCCAACGGAAGTCATTGGAAGAATTGTTGCTCATGAGATGTCACTCAAGGATAAGGAGGAACTTCACAACAAGTCAAGTGGTGCTTACAAAGCCTCAAGTGAAGCCCCCACATCATCAAGTGAGAAACAAACCTTCAATGAAGAATTGAGCTTAATGGTGAAGAACTTCAACAAATTCTACAAGAGTAGAAGCAAAGAAAGGTCTTACAATGACAAAAGATCTTCTAGTCGAGAGCGAAATTGCTACAATTGTGGGAGACCCGGACACTACTCAAATGAGTGTACGACACCCTACAAAAGAAGAGAAGATTCTCCAAGAAGAAGGAGCAAAAGAGAAGAATCACCACCAAGAGAGAGGAGGAGTAGAGATGATTGTTATGAACAAAGACCCTCACGGAGAAGCAAGGATTCGGAAAGGAAGGACAAGTCATCAAGGAGCTACACAAAACGAAGACATCAAGCTCATGTTGGTGAATGGGTATCCGGCTCCGACTCCGACAATCACTCCGAGAGAAGCTATCACTCCAACTCCGAATATACTCAAGATGAAGGTGTTGCCGGTCTAGCACTTGTGTCAACCAACTCCTACGACATATTTGACTCACCAAATGAAGGTGTTGGAAGATGCTTCATGGCCAAAGGTCCAAAGGTAACACATCCCGAGTATGTTGATTTCAATAGTGATGAAGATGACTTGCTTGTGGATGATGATTTACTTGTTGACAACTCTAGTGATGAATACTATGATGAAACGTCAATTAATCATGCTAATCAAGATAAAACGAATGAAAATGTTAAGGAGAAGATTGAGCTTCTAACTAAAGAACTAAACTCTCTTAAGTTAGTTCATGAAACTATCTACGAAGATCATCGAGAACTTTTAAGGGCTCATGAGAAGTTATGCTTTGAAAAGCTCAATCTTGAGCAAGAGCATGAGTTCTTAAAAGCAATCAATGATGATCTTCGCAAGAAAAGTTCTTCTTACATTGCCAAGCGTTTACTCTTATCTACTTACATGCCTCAAGTCAAGTCTAGTAATAAGTACAAGAAAGATACTTCCTCTAGTAGTAACAATAATAATGTCAAATCCAATATTGTTGCTTCTAGTAGTTCTCTTGATTCCACTAATGATTCTCTTAGCCAAGTTACACTTGAGCAAGAAAATAGCTTATTGAAGGGAATTATAGAGAAGGGTCTTTACAAGAGCCTTGCCGGGAGTAAGCAATTCGAGGAAATTGTACGCAAGCAAGGAAGGCACCGGAAGAATCAAGGTGTTGGTTTTGAACGAAAGTTCAATGCCAATGGAGTTGAGTGGGAAGAAGATCAATACCCCAAGACGAAGTTTGTTCCTCAACAAGAGAAGTATGATCGTACTTCCTTCAAGGGAACACAAGCTCAAGATGATCTTCCACCACAAGACCACAAGAACAAAGGCAAGGACAAGCTTCAAGAAGAGAATGATTCATTTGAAGAAGCACCTAAAGCCTCGTTCAAGTGGGTCCCCAAGACTACGTCAAGTTCTACTTCATCAAGTACAACTACAACTCCAAGGATTCCCATCAAGATGATGTGGATCCCGAAGAAGAAGAACTAGAGAGTTCTTGAGGGTGACTCCGCCAACATTCTTCACTCATATCATTTTGGCAAGAACAAGTGCAATCAACTTCCACATCTTGCACTAGTTCAAGGAGTCACAAACCCTCATGTTGGTAAGGCAAGGGACAAGGTAACCTAATGAATTCATGGACATCATCTTGTGTGTGCATCACTCTATGTCTATGGATATTCTTGTTTGTTCCTTGTGGGACTAACCCATGTAGGAAAGTTGAAAGTGCAACTCACTCCAAAGGATTGCTCCAAATGATCTACACCAACATTGAGCATGCACATCTTCAACACCTACATGAAGTCATCATCGACAAAACCCAAGGTTCGTTCATCCCTCTAGGGGGGATCTCACATCTAGGGGGAGCTTAACTCTAAGAATTGAGTCAAAGCAACTCTAATGGTGTGAACACATCACTGCATTATGTAAAAGTGGTAACCCCACTTGAGCTTAAACAATGAGTATGACCTATGATCAAATGTTCTCATTTGACTCCTAAGTCAATATACTCATATATAGATGACCTAGTCATCGCCAATTGTTTGATAGATGCTAGAATTGGTTGTGCATGCTTTGCCACATATTTCATTTGCCATCTTATTGTGTGAGCATGTTGGTGCATATTTTACTCATTCAAGGACATCCACTTGTTGTTTTGATTGTTTGGGTTCTCTTTCTCTTTGCCAAGTGGATGGACAAGAATGCCTAAGAACCTTCTTTAGCTATCTATGCTTTTCTCATCTCAAACTCTATTCATGCTACATCACAAAATTTGATCAAGTCAGGTTCGAACCACTCTGTGTGAGGAGCACTTGGAGTCCCTGATTCGTCATAGACTTAAACTTCCAAAACCTCTTTGTGATTCTCGGTCAGACCGATTCCACCATTTCGGTCCTACCGAGATCATCAAGTTGATCTGAGTTTTTAATCTCGGTGCAACCGATTTGAACGTTTCGGTCTCACCGATTTGCTGTAACTGAAAACAGTTATGCATCTCGGTGCCACTGAGTTGTTCCACTCGGTCACACCGATAGGATCGGGCTATATATAGCCACGGGCAAAATTTTGGAAATTTCTCCGAAACCCTTCGCCCGCGCAATAGCTCACTCTGCCATCGGAGGTCTCCGGATCGTCTCCTCGTCGCCAGCAGCCTCCTGTCGCTGGTCTCCGCCGCCATCAACAGATTTCGTCCCTGCCGTTGCCGCCGTAGCAAGTCCATCGCCAAGTTAGGGTATGGACTTGATCTTTGTGCTATCCACTTCTGATACCAAGCACATTGTATTTATATTGAATCTTGCCATGATTGAAACTCTTCTATCCAACCAAAGTAATCCATAGATTAGATGAGATTCAAATTTTTAGGGTTAGGTTTCCGCCGAAACCATCTCGGACCCACCGAGTTGAAAAACTCGGTCTCACCGATTTGGCTTATGCCATTGCACTAGTGACTCTCGGTCTGACCAAAAATTACTAATCGGTGCGACCGATTTGAGGATTCTGTGAAACCCTAGCAGTCTCGGTGCCACCGAACTATGACTCGGTTCAACCGAGATCATCAGTTTAGGTTCCAAAGCTGCTTCGGTATCACCGAGTTTGAAAATCGGTTGATCCGAAATGCTTTTTGTGGAAAACTAAAACTGAACTTTTGAATCATTCTTTTGCAAACATCTCTGCATTTTGTGCTGCTCATCTATTCTATCTCATCTATAACTCTTCACAGAGTCAGCAGTCAGCTTTTGCAGTATGTCAGATCAGAGTGACAGCCAGAACATGTCAGTTGAGCAGATGGACTTGAGTGAGGGCACTAGTCCCTCAACTTCAGATGAAGGGAGCAGAAGTACTCCTAGCAATTTGCCTAAGGCTACAACTAGGCAAAGGAGGAAAAGAACTTCAGATTCTGAGGATGAAGATTACAAAGCTGAGGAAGATGAGGCCACTTCCAAGAAAGTGGTGCTCAAGAAGGAATATGGCTCTGCTCAGAGCACAAAGCCAGGTCTGAAGAAGAAAGTTCCTGCCAAGAGGACACCAATGCCAAAGGCCAGAAAGTCCACTCAAGTGCCAGCTCAGGCTCAACCCAAAGAGGCACCTACAAGGAAAGATACGTCATCCAAACCTCAGAAAGTCCCAACTGGTGCAACTATGAAGTTCACAATTGAATCAGAGGATGATGGTGATCAGGACAAGAAAAAGAAGAGAGCAAGAAGGGCAGGTCGGCAATGATCTCCCGAGAGGCTGCTCCTGCCCGGACGGTGCCTGGAGCCGCCTCCAGCCCTTCTGCTGCACCTCTTCAGCTCCTGGAGCCCTTACGGCTGCGCCCCGTGTCACGAGGCTCTCGGGCTTCAAGCTCAGCAAGAGGAAGGTGCACTACTCCGTGGTAGACCAGTAAGTGTTCGTGCTCCATCTTGTTCTTGATTTTGCTGTTGGCCCTTGACGTTCACCGTTGATTGGCCAGGCCGCCACCTGCAACAAAGAAGAAGAAGGAGGACGCGGTGACGCCATCTGGGGCCGATCCATTTGCCATGGCCGCACCTTCTTCCGTGGGGAGGGGAGGCGACGTCGCTTGCACCTCCCCTGCCCGGTCATCCTCGCGAGGCCTGGAGGAGCACCCTGGTGGGGAGCCAGCCCCATGGCCCCGCTAGCTCCAGAGGCACTGATGCCTAACGCTGCTGCTGAGGTACCCTAGGCTCGGGAGGCCCCAGTCACCCAAGCCATGGCTACGCTGCCGCCTCCTCCTTCTGCTACGCCGCTAGTTCCGGGTCCTTCCGCCTCCTCCGATGTCTTGGAACGCGCCCTTTCCGAGATGGCCCAGCTGCGGGGAGACCTCCAGGGCGCTGACTCCCATATGGTGGCCGGGCGTCTGGAGCTGGTTTCTGGCCGGCTTCACTCTGACACCTCTGTCCGAGCGGTGCTGAGATGGGCCACGGCCGCCTCTGAGGAGGAGAACCGGGCCGCTACCCAAGATGCAGCTACTCGCGAGGTTGCGCTGAAGGAAACCATGGCCGCCTAGGACCGCTGCAAGGCACTAGAAGCTGAGCTGAAGGATTTGCGCGACAAGCATGCCGAAGAAGTTCGTGGCCGCCAGGCGAAGTAGGAGAGGATGAAGGCTCAGGAGGACGCTGTTAGGGACCGCGACGCCGAGCTAGCGCGGTTGGAGGAGGCGCAGACCACTGAGCGTGGCCGGCTGGAAGCGCTAGAGCAGAAGGTGAGGGTGGAGAAGGCCGAGCTCGACGCCAAGGCGAAGGTCCTGGTCGAGGACCACGCGACCTTCACACTCCTCGAGGAGAGGTATCGCGTGGCGCTAAAGGAACTTTATGAGAAGGGCCTAGAGAAGCCGTTGGCTACCAACGAGGACGGCCCTGCCCAGCTGCTTCCTTACTTGGTCGAGGCGCTTGAGGAAGTCTTGAGCGCTGTTGGCCCCATGGCAGCGGTAGAAGCTCGCATCCTTTCTTCTGCGGCGCTGACGCGCGTATTCAGCCACCTCCACATCTATGACCCTGATGCCAACCTTGACGAGCTACTGGAGCCTGTGGACGGCGAGCGCTACACTGCTGCTGCTGAAGCCGTGAAGGGCCAGGTGGAGGCCTTGCAGGGGAAGTTCCGCGCCTTCGCTCCTGCGCCCATGGCAGGCAGTGCTGCTGATCCTGGCTCTGCCCCAGGCGAGCGACGACGGTGTCCAAGGGTGATTTACTTGCGGCTTCTTTCCTGCTTAATTCCTACAATGTGCACCATGCCTTGTGGAGGCGTTTAAACTAGCGTCTGGTATTGTGAAGACAATTGTGGTTTGTAATATTTGCTTCGAGATTTTGCAGTTTTCTCCTATTTGCTTTACGTTCTACGTCAGCAGAGCCCGGCCCTGTGCATACCTCAGCCACCGTTGGCCCCGACCGGATCACCAGGACGGGACCAAGGAGTGAGGGGCTATGTGACCCGTTAGTCTCCTGAGTCACGATGCTCAAGAGTCACCCTTGATGCGCAAACAGCTTATAGGAAGCAAACGTACGGGTAGATCTATCGTTCTACGTTGGCAGAGCCCGGCCCCATGCATACCTCAACCGCTGTTGGCCCCGACCGGATCACCAGGACAGGACCAAGGAGTGAAGGGCTACGTGACCAGTTAGGCTCCTAAGTCGCGATGCTCAAGAGCCCCCCTTGATGTTCAAACGACCTTCATACCTTGGCTCTGCTCGGGGAGGGGCGCGCGACGAACGGGTCCGGAGGACCTGGCTGGGTGGCATACGCTCGGGCGTGACCCGGGCGCAGCCCCCGTGCCCAGCGCCCTCGCTCGACGCTCCTGAGGGGAGGTGTTGCGATGAGGCCAGAGACTGAGCTCTGGGGCTCCCTCAGGTTGATACGGCCGTGAGGCCGCTGATGTCTACTACACAACCTTCTTCTTGTAGACGTTGTTGGGCCTGCAAGTGCACAGGTTTGTAGGACAGTAGCAAATTTCCCTCAAGTGGATGACCTAAGGTTTATCAATCCGTAGGAGGCGTAGGATGAAGATGGTCTCTCTCAAGCAACCCTGCAACCAAATAACAAAGAGTCTCTTGTGTCCCCAACACACCCAATACAATGGCAAATTGTATAGGTGCACTAGTTCGGCGAAGAGATGGTGATACAAGTGCAAAATAGATAGTAGATAAAGGTTTTTGTAATCTGAAAATATAAAAACAGCAAGGTAACAAATGATAAAAGTGAGTGTAAACGGTATTGCAATGATAGAAAACAAGGCCTAGGGTTCATACTTTCACTAGTGCAAGTTCTCTCAGCAATAATAACATAGATAGATCATATAACAAGCCCTCAACATGCAACAAAGAGTCACTCCAAAGCCACTAATAGCGGAGAACAAACGTAGAGATTATGGTAGGGTACGAAACCACCTCAAATTTTTCTTTCGGATCAATCAATACAAGAGTTCATACTAGAATAACACCTTAAGACACAAATCAACCAAAACCCTAATGTCACCTAGATACTGCATTGTCACCTCAAGTATCCGTGGGCATGATTATACGATATGCATCACACAATCTCAGATTCATCCAACCAACACAAAGTACTTCAAAGAGTGCCCCAAAGTTTCTATCGGTGAGTCAAGAACATGTGCCAACCCCTATGCATAGGTTCCCAATGTCACGAAACCCGCAAGTTGATCACCAAAACATACATCAAGTGGCACATGATATCCCATTGTCACCACAGATAATCACGGCAAGACATACATCAAGTGTTCTCATAAAAGACTCAATCCGATAAGATAACTCCAAAGGGGAAACTCAATTCATCACAACAGAGTAGAGGGGGAGAAACATCATAAGATCCAACTACAATAGCAAAGCTCGGGATACATCAAGATCGTGCCATAGAGGGAACACGAGAGAGAGAGAGATCAAACACATAGCTACTGGTACATACCCTCAGCCCCGAGGGTGAACTACTCCCTCCTCGTCATGGATAGCGCCGGATGATGAAGATGGCCACGGTGATGGGTTCCCCCCGGCAGGTGCCGAGAAGGGCTCCCAGAGGTTTTGGTGGCTACAGAGGCTTGCGGCGGAACTCCCGATCTATCTTCTGTTCTGGAAATTTTAGGGTACGTAGGTATATATGGGTGCAAGGGGTTCGTCGGTGGACCTCCGGGGTGCTCACGAGGTAGGGGGCGCGCCCGGGGGGGTGGGCGCGCCCCCCACCCTCATGGGCAACCCGGGACTCCCCTGACGTGCACTCCAAGTCTATCAGGTTGCTTTCCTTCCAAAAATAACTTCTCCAGTTGATTTCGTTCCGTTTTGACTCCGTCTGATATTCCTTTTCCTCGAAACGCTGAAATAGGCATAAAACAGCAAATCTGGGCTGGGCCTCCGGTTAATAGCTTAGTCCCAAAAATAATATAAAAGTGGAAAATAAAGTCCAATATTGCCTAAAACAGTAGATAAAGTAGCATGGAGCAATTAAAAATTATAGATACGGTGGAGACGTATCAAGCATCCCCAAGCTTAATTCCTGCTCGTCCTCGAGTAGGTAAATGATAAAAAAGAATTTTTGATGCGGAGTGCTACTTGACATAATTTCAATGTAATTCTTCTTACTTGTGATATGGATATTCAGATCCGAAAGATTCAAGACAAAAGTTCATATTGACATAAAAATAATAATACTTCAAGCATAGTAATAAAGCAATCATGTCTTCTCAAAAAAACATGGCAAAAGAAAGTTCATCCCTACAAAATCATATAGTTAGGCTATGCTTCATTTTCGTCACACAAAGCTGTTCCCAACTTCTATACCCCCGATGACAAGCCAAGCAATTGTTTCATACTTAAATAATCTCAAACTTTTTTAGCCTTCACGCAATACATGAGCGTGAGCCATGGATATAGCACTATGGGTGGAATAGAATATGATGATGGGGATTGTGTGGAGAAGACAAAAAAGGAGAAAGTCTCATATTGACGAGGCTAATCAACGGGCTATGGAGATGCCCATCAATTGATGTCAACATGAGGAGTAGGGATTGCCATGCAACGGATGCACTAGAGCTATGAATGCTCAACAAAAGAAAACTAGTGGGTGTGCATCCAACTTGCTTGCTCATGAAGACCTAGGGTATTTGAGGAAGCCCATCGTAGGAATATACAAGCCAAGTTCTATAATGAAAAAATCCCACTAGTATAAAAAGACAACTTATGAGACTCACTACATGAAGAACAAGGTGCTACTTTGAAGCACAATATATGAGACTCACTACATGAAGAACAAGGTGCTACTTTGAAGCACAAGTGTGGAAAAAGAGATATTTGGGCCTTTTTTATTATTTTGGCCTTTCTCTTTTTTTTATTTGGGCAATGCTCTAATAATGATGATCATCACACTTCTATTGATTACAACATAAGGATTACGACTCGAAACTTAGAACAAGATATGACTCTATATGAATACCTCCGGCGGTGTACCGGGATGGTGCAATGAATCAAGAGTGACATGTATGGAAAAAATTCATGGTGGCTTTGCCACAAATACGATGTCAACTACATGATCATGCAATGGCAATATGACAAAAGTAATGTATGTCATGATGATGATGGTGGAAGTTGCATGGCAATATATCTCGGAATGGCTATGGAAATGCCATGATAGGTAGGTATGGTGGCTATTTTGAGGAAGATATAAGGAGGTTTATGTATGATAGAGCATATCATATCACGGGGTTTGGATGCACCGGCGAAGTTTGCGCCAACTCTCAAGGTGAGAAAGGGCAATGCACGGTACCGAAGAGGCTAGCAAAGGCGGAAAGGTGAGAGTGCGTATAATCCATGGACTCAACATTAGTCAAAAGAACTCATATACTTATTGCAAAAATTTAGAAGCCATCAAAAATCAAGTACTACGCGCATGCTCCTAGGGTGATAGATTGGTAGGAAAAGACCATCGCTCGTCCCCGACCGCCACTCATAAGGATGCACAAGCCAGGTACACTTCATGTTTCAAATTTGTTACACAACTTTAACCATACGTTCCTGCTACGGGACTTGAAAACTTCAACACAAACATTTCTCAAATTCACAATTACCCAACTAGCACGACTTTGATATTATCACCTCCATATCTCAAAACAATTATCAAGCATCAAACTTATCTTAGTAATCAATTCACTCAAAAGAAAGTTTCACATATCTTGAACACTAAGTATATTAATATTAAGCAAATTACCATGCTATTAACGACTCTCAAAATAATATAAGTGAAGCATGAGAGTTCATCTATTTCTTCAAAATAAAACTACCACCATGCTTTAAAAGATATAAGTGAAGCACTAGAGCAAATGACAAACTACTCCGAAAGATATAAGTGAAGATCAATGAGTAGTTGAATAATTATGCAACTATGCGAAGTCTCTCTCTCATTTATTAATTTCAGATCTTGATACTTTATTCAAACAGCAAGCAAAGCTAAGGAAAACTACATTGCAAGGATAGCACAACTCATGTGAAAAGGCAAAAACTTAGGCTCAACCGATACTAACCGATAGTTGTTGAAGAAGAAAGGTGGGATGCCGACCGGGGCATCCCCAAGCTTAGATGCTTGAGACTTCTTGAAATATTATCTTGGGGTGCCTTGGGCATCCCCAAGCTTGAACTTTTGTGTCTCCTTAATTCCTCTCATATCATGGTTTCTCTTTTTATCAAAAGCTTCATTCACAACAAACTCAACAAGAACTCGTGAGATAGGTTAGTATAAACCAATGCAAAACCTTATCATTTTCTACTGTAACAAATCACTAAAATTATTATTCAACATTGAATACTAAATGCCTCTGCATATTTAATACTTCTATCCTCAAATAGAATCATTAAACAAACAAACATATGCAAACAATGCAACCATAACAGCAATCTGCCAAAACAGTACAGTCTGTAAAGAATGCAAGATTCATCATACTTCCCTAACTCCAAAAATTATGAACTAAAATTCCCACTGTAATAAATTTGTCAGATCTCAATATGCAAAAATATTCAACATTATACCACTCTCTGACTTTTCTAGGGAATTTTTGTAACAGCGGTAAACTTTCTGTTTTTCAAACAGCAACATGTATACTAGCAAAATAAGCATGGCAAAGGCTACCGTTGACTTCTTTATTGAAACTAAAGATGCAAAAAATTATTCTAACTAACAGCAAGCAAAAACTAACAAGAGTAAATGAAGCTCCAAGCAAAACACATATCATGTGGTGAATAAAAATATAGCTCCAAGTAAAGTTACCGATGGTACGAAGACGAAAGAGGGGATGCCTTCCGGGGCATCCCCAAGCTTAGGCTCTTGGTTGTACTTGAATATTACCTTGGGGTGCCTTGGGCATCCCCAAGCTTAGGCTCTTGCCACTCCTTATTCCATAGTCCATCGAATCTTTACCAAAAACTTGAAAACTCCACAACACAAAACTCAACAGAAAACTCGTAAGCTTCGTTAGTATAAGAAAATAAAACAACCACTTGGGTACTGTAATTAACTCATTCTAAATTCATATTGGTGTAATATCTACTGTACTTCAACTTACCTATGGTTCATACCCTCCGATACTACTCATAGATTCATCAAAATAAGCAAACAACACATAGAAAACAGAATCTGTCAAAAACCGAACAGTCTGTAGTAATCTGTGTCAAAGGTATACTTTTGCAACTCCAAAAATCCTACAAAATTAGGAAGTCCTAAGAAATTTGTGCACCAATCGAGAGCAAAAAGAATCTGATCAAGAGCACGTTTCTGTGAATTAACAGAACTAATTTACCGGGTGAAAAAGTTTCTGATTTTCAGCAGGATCAACACAACTATCACCGTAAGCTATCCTAAAGGTCTTACTTGGCACTTTATTGAAACAAAACCTATAAAAAATGATTACTACAGTAGCATAATCATGTGGACACATAAAAACAGTAAGGATAAATATTGGGTTGTCTCCCAACAAGCGCTTTTTTTAATGCCTTTCTAGCTAGGCATGATGATGACAATGATGCTCACATTTAAATACATTATAACTGAGCACTCTAGGGGCTCTCTCAGGCCATTAGCGCTTTCACCATCAGATCTCAAGTTGGGGGCCTTTCTTGGCCATTGGATCTCCCCTCATTCCCACATGGGCTGCTTATTTGCTCCACCAAGCGTTTTACGTCTGAGGGCCGATACTCTGTAACAAAATCGGTCACTTCGTAATCGGGCCTGATGGGCTTTATTTCATTCTTTCGTAAAGTTTACACAGAACAAAAACTACCGTCACGCCCTAGCCTAGTGGCTCCTAGCTATCGCCGCACTCTTCTAAAGAAAAGCTATCGTCCGCACTATTCTCAAAAAGCTTTTGCCAAGATCACGACCATGCCGCCGCACGGAAGAAGCCATCTTGTGGCGGCGGACGCGAGGTGTTCGCTTAGCCGGTGGCTGCAGTGCGCTTCAAGTCGGCGTAAAGTAGAGGGTGGCGGCGACGGAACGACACGGTAGAGTACCACTCTCCTTCTCTGATGACAATTATCATCCTTACATCTAGACTGATTAGAATTTTCAACTTTGATTACTCAAAACATGTGGGTCGTCAATACCTATCATTTCATTATAAAAATCGACGGGCGCGGCAACGCGCACCGTCATGGTCTAGTAAAAGATAAGAACTGAAACATAACGGGAGCATCATGAAGCATATGACTAGCACATTTAAGTCTAACCCACTTCCTATGCATAGGGATTTTGTGAGCAAACAACTTATGGGAACAATAATCAACAAACATAGGAAGGCAAAACAAGCATGGCTTCAAGATTTTAAACACATTGAGAGGAAACTTGATATTATTGCAATTCCTACAAGCATATATTCCTCCCTCATAATAATGTTCAGTGGCATCATGAATGAATTCAACAATATAACCAGCACCTAAAGCATTCTTTTCATGATCTACTTGCATAGAAAATTTACTACTCTCACCATAAGCAAAATTCTTCTCATGAATAGTAGTGGGAGCAAACTCAACAAAATAACTATCATATGATTTAAAATTAGGATCAAGATGACAAGTTTCATGGTTATCATTATTCTTTAAAGCATATGTGTCATCACAATAATCATCATAGATAGGAGGCATGCTTTCATCATAGTAAATTTGCTCATCAAAGCTTGGGGGACAAAAAATATCATCTTCATCAAACATAGCTTCCCCAAGCTTGTGGCTTTGCATATCATTAGCATCATGGATATTCAAGGAATTCATACTAACAACATTGCAATCATGCTCATCATTCACATATTTTATGCCAAGCATTCTATGTAATTCTTCTTCTAGTAATTGAGCACAATTTTCCTTCCCATCATTTTCACGAAAGACATTAAAAAGATGAAGCATATGAGGCATCCTTAATTCCATTTTTTAGTTTCTTTTATAAACTAAACTAGTGATAAAACAAGAAACAAAAAGATTCGATTGCAAGATCTAAAGATATGCCTTCACTTACCTAGCCTCACCGGCAACAGCGCCAGAAAAGAGCTTGATGTCTACTACACAACCTTCTTCTTGTAGACGTTGTTGGGCCTGCAAGTGCACAGGTTTGTAGGACAGTAGCAAATTTCCCTCAAGTGGATGACCTAAGGTTTATCAATCCGTAGGAGGCGTAGGATGAAGATGGTCTCTCCCAAGCAACCCTACAACCAAATAACAAAGAGTCTCTTGTGTCCCCAACACACCCAATACAATGGCAAATTGTATAGGTGCACTAGTTCGGCGAAGAGATGGTGATACAAGTGCAAAATAGATAGTAGATAAAGGTTTTTGTAATCTGAAAATATAAAAACAGCAAGGTAACAAATGATAAAAGTGAGCGTAAACGGTATTGCAATGATAGGAAACAAGGCCTAGGGTTCATACTTTCACTAGTGCAAGTTCTCTCAACAATAATAACATAGATAGATCATATAACAAGCCCTCAACATGCAGCAAAGAGTCACTCCAAAGCCACTAATAGCGGAGAACAAACGTAGAGATTATGGTAGGGTACGAAACCACCTCAAAGTTATTCTTTCGGATCAATCTATAAAAGAGTTCGTACTAGAATAACACCTTAAGACACAAATCAACCAAAACCCTAATGTCACCTAGATACTCCATTGTCACCTCAAGTATCCGTGGGCATGATTATACGATATGCATCACACGATCTCAGATTCATCCAACCAACACAAAGTACTTTAAAGAGTGCCCCAAAGTTTCTATCAGAGAGTCAAGAACGTGTGCCAACCCCTATGCATAGGTTCCCAATGTCACGAAACCCGCAAGTTGATCACCAAAACATACATCAAGTGGCACATGATATCCCATTATCACCACAGATAATCACGGCAAGACATACATCAAGTGTTCTCATAAAAGACACAATCCGACACCAAAGGGGAAACTCAACTCATCACAAGAGAGTAGAGGGGGAGAAACATCATAAGATCCAACTACAATAGCAAAGCTCGGGATACATCAAGATCGTTCCATAGAGGGAACACGAGAGAGAGAGAGAGAGAGAGAGAGAGAGAGAGAGATCAGACACATAGCTACTGGTACATACCCTCAGCCCCGAGGGTGAACTGCTCCCTCCTCGTCATGGATAGCGCGGGGATGATGAAGATGGCCACCGGTGATGGGTTCCCCCTCCGGCAGGGTGCCGAGAAGGGCTCCCGAGAGGTTTTTGGTGGCTACAGAGGCTTGCGGCGGCGGAACTCCCGATCTATCTTATGTTCTGGAAATTTTAGGGTACGAGGTATATATGGGTGCAAGGTACGTCGGTGGACTTCCGGGTGCTCACGAGGCGGGGGCGCGCTTAGGGGTGGGCGCACCCCCACCCTCGTGGCAGCCCGGGACTCCCCGACGCACTCCAAGTCTATCGGTTGCTTTCCTTCAAAAATAACTTCTCCAGCTTGATTTCGCTCTGTTTTGACTCCGTCGATATTCCTTTTCCTCGAAACACCGAATAGGCATAAAACAGCAAATCTGGGCTGGGCCTCCGCTTAATAGGTTAGTCCCAAAAAATAATATAAAAGTGGAAAATAAAGCCCAATATTGCCTAAAACAGTAGATAAAGTAGCATGGAGCAATCAAAAATTATAGATACGTTGGAGATCCAGTAAGAACTCCTGAGTTGGGATGCTTAGGAGCCCCCCTTTTAACGCGCAAGCGAATTGCATGAGAGAGGGAGGGACCCGTGGTAGGTGTCAATCGAGTAGGCGATAATCATAGGTAAGGCATGAAAGGCAAATTAGCTTAGGTAAATGCAGAATGGATACATGCCAGTGGGCCAGACCCAAGCGGCTTGGGGATGATGCAGCCTGAGGGGCGCCCCCAGCAAGGTAAGCTAAAGACATGAAAAGAGATACATGCCGCGGGGACGGACCCACACGGCCTGGCAATGATGCAGCCCTAAGGGCGCTCCTAGCTGAAATGAACATGGAAGATGTCACCTGGTTCCACTGTAGAAAGGGGTGTTGAGGTAGCTGAAGATGTGCGGTGAAGGGCCCGACCCTCATGAGTCACCGGGGCCCTGAGCCTCAGGAGGCTCTGGGGGTCCGGGTGGTTCCTTGAGGACCATCTCCATCTCTGCTAGGACCGCGTGATGCTTTGCCTCCTGAGCCGCCAGAATGCTCCGCAGGTGATGCTGATAGGTGGCAGCCGCGTTCGGAGGGCCGAAAGGCATGCGAACGTAGCTGTGTGGCGGACCCTCGCAGCGTCCCACGCGCGAGGGCCAAAAGCGCTCCTGAGATGCGGCTCGATTGAGCCCTGGGATGTCGACGCAGACGCACAGCCCACCATCCTCGCCTGGATGGGGAGCCGCGCCGGGCAAGCGGCGGTCGCCGTGCACGGTCCTCGCTTCCTGAAGCTCCCGAGTGGTCTTGGCAATGAACTCCTGAACGTTGGGCTTTCCATGCCCTGTGCCTTCCTGAGGGAAACGTGTCATGAAGCACGCCTCCAAGTGGTGCCCGAGCGCCTCCCTCATGATGTTGGCGAGGTCTAAGGCCCTCCAGAAGAGAGCCCCCGAGCCCTGCCCGAGGAGGGCGCCGGGCGCGCCTTCCTATGTGATGGAAGGAGGCTCCCAAGCACGGGCGCTGATCCTGACGCACCACCACCCGAGGTGTCAACCTCCTGAGGCCCTGTGCTAAGCAGTTGCTTCTTCTTCTTGGGGATGGCCTCAGGAGGGTTTTCGCCCCTGCTATCCGGGTCCTCGATTGCTGCGGCTTGGAAGGCGCGCTCAAGGGAGCACACCGCATCTCTCTCTTCGTAGGGGACCATGATAATTCCGCTGCTTCTTGTCATCTTGAGGACATTGTAGCCGTGGTGGGTCACTGCCATGAACTTGGCTAGGGCTGGATACCCGAGGATGGCATTATACGGCAGGTGGATGTGGGCGACGTTGAAGTCGATGAGCTCGTTGCAGTAGTTGTCGCGCTTTCAGAAGGTTACAGGGAGGCGGACCTACCCTATCAGGGTGGTGGAACCACCGGTAACTCCTGACAAGGGCTTGGTAGGCTGAAGTTGATCATATGGCACTTGAAGGTCGTCGAACATCTCAACGGACAGGACGTTAAGCCCTGCGCCACCGTCGATGAGGGTCCTGGTGACTTGCACGTTGCTGATGACTGGTGAGCAGAGCATCAGGAGAACGCCAGTAGTAGCCGCGCACTTTAGTTGATCTGCTGAGCTGAAGGTGATGGCGCACTTGGACCACCTGAGCGGGCGCGTAGCCTCGAGCCTGGGGAGGGCTGCATTCACCTCACGAGCAAACTGCTTAAAGATATGCTGAGAGGCTGGGGCCTGAGCTCCGCCCAAGATGCAAGCGATAGCACGTGGCTCCTGGAAGCCCCCAGCCCCCTCGTCCCGATGATGGTCGTCATTCCTTCTTGGCGACGGCAGCGGAGGAAGACCTGCGTTACCCTGGGGGCGGTCCTCGCGAGGCTGATCCCTCCAAGCGCCCTCGCGAGCCTGGTCTTGCCAGCGATCCTCATGAGGTCGGTCACGCCACTCCTGATGAGGGCCACGGTCGTCCCATCGTCCTCCGCCACATCCTCTTCCTCGGTCGTAGCCCGGTCGTTGCGCTCAGCGCATCGACCGAAGCGTCCTTCTCAAACGGCCCTGAGCTCCTGGCAGCCATTGGTGTTGTGGGTGTGGAGGTTGTGGTAGGCGCAGAATGGTCGGCTGCCCTTGGACGACTCTGGCTGGTCCCTGTCATGCTACGTGTCTGGTTCTGCTGCGAGCACGGCTGCTCCCTTGCGCTTCACGTCCTTGGCCTTGGTCTTCTTTTCTTCCGGGTCAGCAGCTGGAAGCTCGAGGAGGGAGAGGCGTCCTTCCTCAACTCTTGCGCAATTGGTTGCCAGGTTGAACAGCTCCAGGGATGTGCACAACTCCTCGTGGATGGCGAGCTCCTCCTTCATATTGATGTCACGGACACCATCAGAGAACGCTGAGATGATGGCCTCGTCCGTCACCTTGGGGATCTTGAGGCGGACACTGTTGAAGCGTTGGATGTATTTCTGTAGGGTCTCCCCAGGCTGTTGCTTGAGGCGGCGCAGGTCACCCGCGGCCAGGTGGCGGTCGTGAGTGCCCTGGAAGTTGGCGATGAAGCGGCTGCGCATCTCGTCCCAGGAGGAGATCGAGCCGGGAGGCAGGTTCAGGAGCCATGAGCGGGCACCGTCCTTGAGTGCCATGGGAAACCAATTCGCCATGACTTTCTCGTTGCCGTTGGCCGCCTCGATGCTCAGCTCGTAGAGCTGCAAGAACTCCGCAGGGTCGGGGGTGCCGTCGTCGCAAGGAGGCAGATCCGGCTTGAACTTGTCGGGCCAGGCGACGCTACGCAGCTCGGGGGTGAAGGCACGGCAGCCTATTGTTGTCACCGGGGCCCTTTGCAGACGCGGAGCTTGCTCTTGACGGTACCCACGCACCGCCGCCATAGGCAGCACACGGTCTTGTCGCGCCGGTGCAGGGAGCACGGGGGCGCATTCTTGAGGCCGAGGGATTTCTTGACAGCTTCCTTCTTGTCGCGCGGGCACCGAACGCGGTGGGTCACGCCCAGGGGCCACGCGCCTTGGCGCCAAGGCGACGTCTTGGGGCAGAGGCGGTGGAGGCGCTCCTTGAGCCACGTCGCCCGCACCTGGTGGAGGGCGAGGCAACGAGAGGGACGGCGCGGGTGAGCCCCCTGCGGTGCTGACGAGCTCGATGATGTGAGCGAGCCATTCTTCGTAGAGGTCGTCGACGGGGCAGTAATGTAGAAGCTTGCGTGCCATGAGCAGCGTGGCCTGCACGTCCGTGGCGGCGCGACGAGCGTGGGACGACGAGCCAGCTAGGGTCAGCGACGGAGTGGTGGTGCGGCCATCCTGCCGCACCGAGGGGTGCAGCGAGGATGCTTGCTGCTCGTTCCCTGCTGGGCCGGTGGCGGCGTTGGCGGCACGCAACGGAGAACGATGGGGAGGTCCTCCGACAGGAGCCGTCTGGGCGACGCGTGCGGCGAGAGCGGCCTGGCGCTCGGCGCGGGCTCGGCGGGCGTCCGACATGGATGTGACGAAGCGATGGGACGCGGATCAGCGGAAGGAAGATTTTGGCACACCCCTACCCGGCGCGCCAAATGTCGGATTTCGGGTTCCGGCAAAACCCTTGAGGTTCGAACACTAGGGTGCGCACGAAGATCTCCCCTGCCGAATCACGCTCTCAGCCTCGCCGTGATCTCTAAGCTAGCTCGATGAACTCACAACACAAGAGATACAAGATTTATATAGGTTCGGGCCACGGTTGTGGTGTAATACCCTAATCCTGTGTGTGGTGGTGGTGGATTGTGTCTTGGGATAATGATTAACAGTACAAGGGAAGAACAGCCTCCTGAGGAGAGGTGTTCTTGTGCTTGACGAACTTGTGTGGGGTGAGGGTGATCTGAATGATCTGTCCCTTCAACTGTGGGAAGGGATCTCCCTGGTCCTCTCCCCAAATATTGAGTGGGAAGGGATCCAACAACGGCTAATTCGAAAGGGGACAGCTAGTACAAGCTATCCCGACTAAAGGTGGTCTTCGCCTGCCAAAGGCGCTGGTGGTGATGCCGTCTTGGGCTCCACAATGACCTCCTTACTGCCGTCCTGCTGGACTTGGTCTTGTTGCACCAATATGGAAACCTTTGCCTGATGCCTCGAAACTCCGCACCTGCTCTTGCCCCCTAAGCACCAAAGGGGAAACGAAGACACTGCACACGCTGGCACCCGCCTGGCCTTGGTCGTCACGGCTTGCGTCACGGGAACCTCACGAGGTACCCCTTTGCCTTGATCTCTCTGCCTCCCTCGTGAGCCTGCCTGGCGAGGCCGCTCCTGAGGAGGCCATGTGTTGTCCGCCCCGCGAGGCTTGGCCCCTCGCGAGGGTCTTGAGTGTTGGTTGCACTACAAAAAATGAGACATCCGTGACATTTTGGGCCAAACGAAATTTTTTTCTGTGATACATATGACACTTCTATGACGATATTTGTGACAAAACCCAGTATCATCATAGATGTGGTGGGCTCCTACTTCTATGAAAATAAATCATGACAGAAAATGGGCTTTTCGTCCTGGGGAGGCCGGAGACGCAACTGCATGACATTCTTTGGGCCGTCCATGATGGAAAAAACCATGGTAGAAGCGAGGGGGAGGAAAATTTCGGGGAGTTGCCGGTTACGGTGGGAGGTCGAGGGCGGAGCGATGCGCGTTTCTCTCATACAGGTGCGAGGCATTGGCTCTAATTGAATCCGAGCAAGGCATTGGGCCCTAACTGAACCCGAGAGATTGCACTGCAGGCTACGCGTTACTGAACCTGAGCGATCCATCGATGGCTATTAACTGAACCCGATGGAGCGATTCTTCGCTCTCGCTGCTAATCAAGCCGATCGATTGATGAACAAAGGAGCGCTATGGGAGGGGGTTGGATGAATAAAGGAGCGGTGGCGTTGCCTCTAGATGAACAGGACCCTGTGGTGTGGAGGGCTGGATGAACAGTAGGCGATGGAGGGGTGGCCGTGGAGGGGTGGTTGAACAGGACCCCGTGGTGCGGAGGGCTGGATGAACAGTAGAGGGTAGAGGGGTGCCCGTGGAGGGGTGGTTCAATAGTAGCTAGTGGAGTAGCGCGCGGTGGAGGCTGGATGAACAGGAGCCCGTGGAGGCTGGAGGAGGTCGATGGTGGAGATGAACAAGATCTGTGGAGTCCTGCTTATGTACGCCACACCCTCCCGGCGAACAGACCCCGCTTTGACCGTAGCACTCCAACACAAGTCCGTTTCGTCGGTTTTGCGGTACGCCACACCCCTCCTGATCAACAGGACCCCCGTTTCAACCGTAGGAGGTCCGTTTCCTCCATTTTGCGGTACGCCACACCCTTCCCGATCAACAGGACCCCCATTTCGACCGTAGGAGGTCCGTTTCCTCTGTTTTGCGGTACGCCAGGCCCCTCCCGATCAACAAGACCCCATTTCGAACGTGGCCGGTCGAACACAAGGCCGTTTCCTCTGTTGTGCGGTACACTAGGCCTCGTTTCCATCGCATGTTCCGTCCAAGCCCTCCCGATGAACACGACCACACATTCCGTTCTGACCCAGCCGGTTGACTCCCACGTGTTCGGTTGCCTCCCGATTAACACGACGCATTCTGTTCCCTCCCCATGAACACGACGCATTCCATTGCCTCCCGATGAAAACGACGCATTCCGTTCCCTCCCCATGAACACGACGCATTCCGTTGCCTTCCCATGAACACGATGATGACGCTGTTTCTCTGTTCCGACCCAACCATATACGTATGCGCGAGTAGGCGTTCGAGACCCTGCCCGTATGTACGTACATGGCCATATTTTCTTTCTTGCACCATGGCCGCTATACGTACGTGTACGTGCTATGTGCGCGCCTCTACTACGCATGCGGCGCCGCTTACTACGACACGCGGCGCCGCCTCTACATCGACCAAGATGTACGCACATCGTCAAGGCCCGAATGACAACGCACGCACGCTTCGACCAGGTGGGTCCCGACCGTCATGCACTTCCTTGCTCAAAGATGTAGCTGGTGGGTCCCAGCAATCGGGGCTTAATTGTTTTGGGTTTTTTTTGCCCGGACGCACTTCCTTGCATGCGAAGATGTAGCTGGTGGGTCCCAGCAGTCAGGGGGCGAATCATTTTTTTCGGACGCACTTCCTTGCAAGCAAAGATGTAGCTGGTGGGTCCCAGCAGATAGGAGGAAATGTTTTTTCGCGAAATACGGTGGCCCATCCGGTGGGTCCCAGCTTTCAGGTGGAGGAATAATTATTTTGCGCATAATAAGGAGGCACTTCCTTGTCATGCGTCAGGACCCACTGGTGTCACCTCTCCACGTCTGATCCCCACGTCCGATGGAAGCCATTCCTTGACCACGTTGACCACGCCGCACCAAGAGCACCAGGGCGATGGACGACGGCGAGGCCTAGGAAGGGGACGACGCAGAGCCGTGGAAGACGCGGCAGTGGATGCCCACGCGTAGAGGAGTATGAGGGCTCACTCGTTCGGCTGCGGTGTGAGGCTGCCGTCGCCGCAGAATAACAGGGGGTGTGGGTGCGTAGAGGGATGGCCTGGCCAGCGGTGGGAGTAGTAGGGGCGGTGAGGCCTCCGCGGCATCACAACCGGCCACGGGTGGCAGGAGCAGGCGGCACGACCGGCGCTGCTTTGGGCGGCTGGAGCAAGAAGACCAGAGGTTGAAGAAGCACTACGGCCGTTAGATGGACATCGTACGGTCACTGGAGCTAGAATGGTTCATATATTGACTGAAGTTGACAAAGGCCTCCGTCCCAGTCAACTTAGTAGGCCCACAAGTCAGCCTCCCACCAAGGTTGGTCCCAGCTAGCAGGGGGGTATTCATTTTTTTGTGCGTAATAAGGAGGCACTTTCGGTGGGTCCGAGCTGACAGCAAGGGGAATGTTTTTTTCGCAAAATACGGTGGCCCGTCCAGTGGTCCCAGCTGTCAGGTGGAGGAATAATTATTTTCCGTGTAATAAGGAGGCACTTCCTTGCGGCTGCCGTGGACCCAGCTGTCAGCCTCTCCACGTACAGTACTCTTTCGATGGAAGTCGGTCGTTGACCACATTGACCACGCCGTGCCGAGAGCACCACGGCGGTGGACGACGGCGAGGCCTAGGAAGGGGGCGATGCGGAGCCGGGGAAGACGCAGCAGTGGAAGCCCGCGCGGAGAGGAGTACGAGGGTTCACCGGTTTGGCTGCGGTGTGAGGCTGCCGTCGTTGCAGAATAACAGGGGGTGTGGGTGAGTAGAGGGATGCCCTCGCCAGCGGTGGGAGTAGTAGGGGCGCTGAGGCCTGCGCGGCAGCACAGCCGGCCACGGGAGGCGGGAGCAGGCGGTCCCGCCGGTGCTGCTTTGGCGGCTGGAGCAAGAAGATAGATTGAAGAAACACGACGGCCGTTGGATTGACATCCAACGGTGACGTCTGCTAGAATCGTTTGTTGACGTAGTATATAATAACTAAAAATATCTTGCATACATGTCAACTAAACAGGCCCACAAGTCAGACCACTCCCTCTTTTTTTAATAATTTATATATAGCTCATTGCAACTTCTTATGCAATTTATTGCGCTCGTTTTTTGTTTGTTGGGGCCAATTTCAGATATTTCGTGGGTTCCAAACTATTTTTAATAATTTAAATGTCGAGCCAGATTTAAAGTACTTTGAAGATATATTTGAATTAGGTTAATGCCCAATGAAATAGGAATCAAAATGTGAAAAAAATCAAAAATTATAAAGTAATTGCCAATTTGTCATCTGTTTTTATATTTACAACCCATTTCATATTACTTTCAAGATTTGCAAAGCGCCTTGAAAGAGTTGCAGCCCATCGGGGCGAGAAAATAAGTAGGCATGGATTGGGTATTCTTCAGAAAAAATAAACTGGGCTCATTTTCACAAAGAAAAAATAGCTGGGCTGGCCACATGGTGAACATAAAATATAAGCCTGGGCAAGACGGGCCACAGCCCAGTTCAAACCTTGCTCCATCTCAACAATACCAAACAAAAAATACCGCCGAGTAGCTACGCCCCTGTGTCACCGATCTTGTGTTGTTCTCTTGTCTATTGACTATATACGCTCACAATGTCGTGGGTCCCAGATGTCAGGAAAACACTAGGAGGAAGCATTTTATTTTTCCATACGCTGACGTGTGGGCCCCTACTGTCATCCTCTCCACATACTTCTGCCGATTCCTATTGTTTGTTGACCATGTTGACACCGCGAGAGGGCGGCGCCGTGGCGAGCGCACCAAAGCGCACGGAGGACGTCAGCGTTAACGATTTAGGAGAGGTGGGGCGGCGATCGTCTTGCCGAGGTGCAGCCACCATGGAGGTGGAATCAAGGCGGCCCTTGGCGCTGGTTTGGTTTTGGCGGCTGGAGGAAGACAGGACTGAAGAAACACGACAGACTATAAAAGCAGCAGGAGTACTTAACAACCTTAATCAAACCAGCGGGGGCACTTAACAACCAAAGTCGAAAGCAGTATGAGTACTTATACAGGTTCAAGCGTACAAAGCACGCCTCGAACAGTGCTACTTTGCCTACAGTTAACCAAGGGTGAGGCCGCCAAGCCCCAGGACAAGGCCTAGGCGCTACCCCGCGCATCCACAACCTTCTGAAAGCGGCTTCATCTCGCAACGTGGCCAATAAACAGGATATTCGCTTTAGAGCCATGGAAAAGCATGAACATAATCTTCTGTCCTATTCTCCAAGATGGACGGGCCTTCATTATCTGAGACCACCCACGAATAAGTATCTTTTCACCTCCAAGGGGAATTGAGTAGGTCGACATAAACATCATGTTGTGACCAAGCGCAAGTCTTACCCGACCATGCTCGAGCATCTCAGATAGGAACAATAGAACTCGATAGCCTGTTTCAAGAAGATCACAACTGTAAACTGTGTATAAGCAATAGTTTATGAACAACATATATTACAAAAAACAGCTCGCACTATAAGTTTCTCGACACGCTTGGACCTGTTCAACGAGTGCAGCGAGGGAACACATATCCCACATGGCCTTCCACCATTGAAACGCCCCACAAGGACCTCAAGACGATCAATAAAGTGTAGGAACTTGTGGATGTCGCTCGACCAACTTCAAGCCCATTAGTAACAAATGAGTTATTACAGAGTAACAAACGAATGCATCGCTTAACTCTGAAAAAACCTACACGTGCCACCAATTATAAGACAATATTAGTTAGAAGTAGCATCTTCGTGAGAGATTCGTTGCTACTTCTAAAGTTAAATTGTGATTAGTTAGACAGAGTAGGTGCATTAAGAAGTAATCGAGGCAACAAGCAAGAACCAGATACAAAACTAACATGGATGAACAATTGGAATGACGTCGGGGTGGAAGATCGCAGTGAAGATGAGACCAGGTTCTGCTATTTCCATCAACATTCGTGCGCCAACTTTCAGTCCGTAACACTTGAGAAAGTTTATCCAAGTTCGGCCATAAAAAAAGCAGCGATCTTCTTGGTTCATGAACCCAACTCAGAAGCAATATCCATGGATTGTCTTCACTGTGATCATTAAACTAGTGTATTCAGTTATGGCAAGGCCGAGCATCTTGAGTACATGTGTTCTGGCAGAGCAAGTAATACACTTCAGGAAAAATAATATGAGAACACAGCATGTTCAAAAAAACCCCACCCTCCCGGATAGAGAAGAGGATTCTAGGAACATACTGTGCATGTTTCAAAATGTTGTGGTAGGATGAGAAGGAACAAGTGTGGCCTCTGCCGTGCGCAGAAATCTATAGGGTACTCGACTTTGGGCAATCGCAATCAAACACACTAGATTCAGTACAAAGAAAAATGCATCAACAGCGGTGGCTGCCATCCTAGGATTACCTGCGACCAAGGGACTTGGATTTATCGAGGATGGATGAAGAATTCATACCTGGTTCTCCATGAGAAAACCCTATGCAATCACCGAGCGAGGGTTTTCTCTGAACAAGCAGACGAGGGAGAAGGGGATTCAGGCCGAGTGAAATATTGTCGCTTTGTTCGCCCAGCTTACTGCTAAAGCTGGAAAGGGGGGTTGTGATTTGATGGCTCATTAGGCATTACTGCGGTGCTACGACCGGGGTGTGTCTACCGTGAAGTTGTGCACTCTAATTTGTGCATATGGCACGTGGACCCCATTGGCGGTTGCCCCACATATCAGTGAAAGGAAGTAGAAAGACATGAGTAACTAGTTACACATTAATATATTTTTTGACACAGAGATACTCCCTCTGTAAAGAAGAATACAAATCTTTTATATCACAGGCTCACCTTGCCGAGAAATATACTCCCTCCGCAACGCACGGGCATTATGGGGTTCAGCTTTTTTATGGGGGTTCAAATTGAGAATATAATACTCGATAGGCTCACGGTTCGACTTTGGGCATGAGCCGACCTCGCATGTTTGGGGGCCCTTGTGTTCTACCTCGGCGCTTTTCATATTGCAAGCGATCGGTATCGCGCTGGTTTTAGATGTCGTCGCAAGGCTTAATACACAAAATTGAATAAAGCACGGCATAGCTTGTTGGAATGAAATCAAACGACAGTTCCTAACCAGCAATCAAAGTTGCAATTCTATCAACGATATACCATGTGATAAATAATACTGTCGTACTATTTATACACATAGGACACTTGTTTCACCATGCCAGATTATTACATTAAAATCTCTCGGAGGATAGATCAGTTCGGCAATATGCGTCTTTGCTCTCAAGAATTTCAAAGTTGATTTGGACCAGCTCTCCTTGCCGAGAAAGTTCGATTTTGACATCATCCCCTACCGCAAGATATGATTTAGATTTGAACCTTGACCATCCTTTAGCATCAATCATCATGCGACCATCCTTTGTACTTACGGTATATTGAGCAGGTTCATTCACACCAAGGCTGCGCATGGTAAGAGAAACTTGGCCGCGGTCGCCCGGATTGTTGAACGACTCCCTCGTTGCTCTAGCAATTCTCTATTTGAAAACAAGAAGACATACCCAAACAGTTAGATCAACACAGTGAATCATGTGAAACAACATGGAAAGAAAAAAGAACGAAGCACTTGGGCGGCCAATGCTTACCAAGAAGGTGGACATGTCGGTTTTTGTAAGGATTTTGGTATATGAAGTGTGAACTGCAGCCCAGTCTGTTGCCGGTGCAACTACACGGGCCGGACCAAATGCAAGTGCAAGTGTTGGTGCAGGTGCCGAAGCCGCTGCTGCTGTCGGAGATGGTGCTCCTTGTAGAGATGGTGCCGGTGTCGATGCCCGATCCTCCGGTAGATCAGACTGATCCGCTGACGCGGTTAGTGCCCAATCCTCAGCTGGATCAGACTGAGTTGCTGCCGCGGTCAATGCTAGAGCAACTGCCGGTGCTCAATCTGTGCGAGACAGCGGGGATCGTGTCTGGTCTGCTGTGATCAGCTTTCTAACTTGACTAGGATCCATGACCATGATCCAGTTTTTTTCTTCATTTCTTTTAAACGCGAGAAGGACTAATTGTGGTGTTTTTGTTAAACCAAGCTGCAGTTCATCATAGGGATTTAGCTTGTACTCAGACAACAGACTGATCCAATTTTTTCCAGTAATATAAGTGATGGACAAAGGCCTTCAAGCATCGACACGACATAAGAAGTGAAACCTGCAAAAATAGCCATCGTAGAGCAAACCAAACGGTTTATTCTGTGATGAATGTCACATGGCAAAACCTGCATCGTAAAATTGCAGGAAAAGAAAGAAAACATGACATTAAATCAATAAGATTTAGACAGTAAATCAATAAGATTTACTTGATGTGACACGAGTGAATCCTTACCAGGAAATCACTATGTTGAAGTACTAAACAGAAGATTGATCGTCCAACTACGCGTGGCATGCAGGGGCCCGCCTACTCCCACAAGCAGGACAGTCCAAAGGTCGTGAAAAATCGTATGGACCGAACATCCATGGGACTGGAAATCCTAGTGGGTGCGATAAACCCTGCAATGCATACAGATATTGGAGTGTAACCATAATTGATAAACCGTCCTCACAAAAAATATGATCTGGATACTTCAAAATGTACAGACTGAATTGAGTGGATAGACATTAACATAGACCGTTCTCAGGACTGACCACACACCAAAAGCGGCAGTACTAATAAACAATAGAGGGTTCACAAACACAAATCAAGTACTGAACAATAGTACTTACTACAGACAAGCAAAGTTGCACTAACTAAACTCTGCAGACTATTTCTTGCCACCGACCTACGGGATGAACCCCGCATAACTGACTAGGCCATGGACTTCGTGTGAGATGTCTACATGCACCATCACCATCTTTTCAACCTTGGAGAACCTAACAGAGTGGTCTTTCCACTCATAAACATGATGATGAAGACAGGCCGCATCAGATTTGTTGGGAAGCTTTACAAGAACCACACCCTTCATAATCGAAGGCACAGCCAGGAAATTGTTGTGGTCAAGTACAGCCTCGAGAACACGCCTGACAACCATGCTACAGGAAAACACTAGTTCAGGACATGTGGCGACAAGGACACAGCAGCTGGATAGTTCAGCAGTAGAACTCATCATCAGGTCTTCCAGTTCACACGGCATGACTTTGAGAACTTCATCTCCACCGCAGACCTGGTTCTAATTCAAACAGAAACCATATTTCATTACTACCTCCATTCAGAAATATAAGATGATTTTCGATATTATACTCCATATATGACTACATATACCCACAGAAATGAGTGAACAAAGACACTAGAACATGTCTTCAAAGGCATGAGAGCAGAGGGATTACATGCAATATCCATAACACAAGTTACTGAGGCAAATATACCCTCTTAAAAGGTAGCATTGATGTTCATGAAGTACTCCCTCCGTCCAAAATTCTTGTCTTAGATTTGTCTAGATACGGATGTATCAAGTCATATTTTAGTATTAGATACATCCGTATCTAGACAAATCTAAGACAAGAAATTTGGGACAGAGGGAGTAGTTGAAAGTAATCTATAAGAAATCAGTGTCAACCTCTCGCATGTTTTGGTCAAAATAGGAATTTAGAACTGTCATTTGGCACACTAAAATCACATGCAAGATCACCCAGAAAGTTGTACTACCAGTACTAGTACTGCATGTTAGATGAAAAAACACGATCAAGATCGAGAAAAAGATCGTCAACAAGAGACATTACCTGGACTTGCTTAATGAGGGATCCCGGAGAGGGGGGCTTAGACAGGGCGATGGCTTTGAGCTTGTTCTTGTAGTCTCAAGGGTGCTTGCGCTTCTTCGTACCATGAGCCTCGACGGTTTTGGCCAGAGCCATAGACATCACGTCGGCCAGTGCTCCGGCGTCCATCCAAGAGAGGAAGCTGAGAGAAGAGTGAAAGGAAGATGAGGGAGAAGCGAAGCGAGTGGGGGTTTTCTTCAAGAGAGGAAGCTGAGAGAGAAGAGTGAAATGATGTTTGCTTCGTCCGTCCAACTTACTGTTGGAAAGGAGGGGGCTTTGTGATTTGATGGCTCATTGGGCATTACTGCGGCGGTTCGATCGGGGTAGTCTACCGTCAGTCTACTACAGAGTAATTTAGTGCATGGTTGGTGGACCCATGTGCTGGCTGTCCCACACGTCGGCGAAAGTGAGTAATTTAGTGCATGGCTGGAGGAGGATCTGCATGGTAGAGCGTGTCCACTGTTTTTCATTCTGAAGAAAAAATGATTACACCAAGCGTTTCCACTCTTACGATGGAGGAGTGCGAAACACGGCAGCCACTTGAACATACACAGTGCTCCTACTACTAGGCATGTGTAGTGGTTCATACGTCAGTACTACACAATCTTGTTGCTAGTGTTGTGCGCATGTCAACTACTCCAATATGTAACATAGTACCGCTTTTTCGACTGTCCGGTTGAGAATGAACGGTGAGATCAATGTTAACAGAACTAGGTCCACAGCGCATGGAGAGTACGGTGCTATAGTACTCCACGACACATGAACCATATGAAGCACATCCTATAGTGTTAGACAGGGTGTATGAAGGGTGCACGGGGTGGGAGCAAAAGTTCCCTTCTCGACCCACTTTTGGGTGTTTGGCAGAGTGCATGAAGGGTGCATGAGTCCACACTAGTAGGTTGCCAAAAATACACGAAGAGGAAACAACTATATTTAGATGAGAATGCAACCAAACACACCCACACGCTTTGTGCTACAGTGACGGATCTGCACCGCCTGAGTTTGATCCAACGGTCATGTTGCACCGAGACATGGACATGCCCATGCAGAGGGTGCCTAAACACCACAGAAGTCCCTCTGCTTCTCGAGGCGCACGACGTTGGTGATGCAGGGTGCGACCACCCGCAGAGCCCGCTCCCGGTCGACGGGAGCCAGCTCGTCAAAGACGGCGTCCAATGGCACGAATGGATTCCAGTGACGAAGCCCTGAAAGGATTCGCCCGGCAACGGCAACGGCAGCGCGCAACCCCTCCTTGTCCAGCTCAGTCCCCACCATCACGCGGAGACGGCTTAGCTCCTCGGAGATACAGGTGAAGAAGGAGACTAGGTCAGGAAGCCGCAGCTCGTTGAAGTCGACCGGGTGGTCGAACGGGTTTAGCCCGACGGCCGACATCGTCGCGCTGGCACGATGGTAGGCATCGCGCAGCCGCAACACGTGCGTGGCAACTTGGTTCACCAAGTGGCTGAGGCGATCCTGGACCTCATCACGATCGGCCCGCTCGCGCTCCAGCCAGCTCCTCTGACGGACTATTGTATCTCCCGCTTTCTGCAGCAACGCCGCCGACGCCTCGAGCATCTTTGTGGTGGACGCATGCCGCTTTTGATGCTCCGTGAACTCCCGCACATAACGGAGGATCATGGCACTCCTCTCCTCCTTGAGCTCACGGAGCTCCACGTCCTTGGCCCTGAGCTCCGCATCCTTGGCATGGAGCTCCTGTGTAAGGCGCCTCACCTCAGACTCCGTGATCTGTTGTGCCGCCATGGCACCAGGTAGAGGCAATGGGGATAGGAAGCAAAGGGGGCGAAACGGCTGAAGGCAATGCAATCTACGGGAAGGCGGAGGGAGCCAGCTGAGGAGCGGGGAATCTTTTGGTTTTCACCACGGTAAAACACCAGTCGACGACTACTCACATCGAGGAGCAAAGGGTTTTACAGCGGAGTCATCGTGACTAATTGCTACCGCGCCTGCTCCCGTCAATCAAAAAATTAAAAATCCTGCCGCGCCTGCTCCCGTCAATCAAAAAATTAAAATCCCGCTGCACCCAAACACCAGAGCAACGCCGCAGTGGATATTTAAATTTACCTGCCGGCAAGTAGATAAAAAAAGGGGTGAAAAAACAAATGTTGTGGCGGCCTAGCTAATCGGTCGAACTAGCCCAACTAGCTAGCCACCGTGCTCGGCGGGAAAGGTGGTCTTTCGTGATTTGATGACTCATTTACTTGCTTCGACGCTACGACTGAGGAGGACCCAGAAAACGCGCGGTAGGGCGTCCCACGTCAGGAAGAATATATGCGTGCGCCACCCGGGAGGACCCCGAAACCGTGCGGTAGGGTGTGCCACGTCTCGGCACAGAGGAAAAATGTGCGTGTAAAAATATATTGTATCAGACGTAGTACCTATGGTTCGACCTCGGGACCCAGCCAGTCGGTCGAAAACACCCCACTAGCCACACAGCTTCATCATGCAAACGTGGCACGGTTAGCTCCGTCTCGACCAGCCGCATCGTCTCTTGTTCTAGGCGATTCTTCTATTTTCCATGCTTTTTTTTAGTTGTAATAACACCATGGCAAGCTAGCGCCACTCTTCATGTGTGCCCATGCAAAGGTTAGACGATGGAGATAAGAGAGATTGAGATCACAGACCTGGGACCCACCCGTAAGTGAGACAACGGTCATGCACGTGTTGACGAGGCACTCCCTCTACTCTACTCAACGCAAGTACTGTATAAAATCAAGTTATGGGACAAAGCCAACAACCATTCATTTTTTCAGGCTATCGACTTTCGCTTTGTAGTCTAGGTTGCCAGTTCGAATCTCGTCTTTCAGATTTGTTAGTTTTAGGTCCAAATTTGATTAATGACAAGTGGGACCCCGTGTGTTGTTCCGATATTTCAGTGTAGGATGGTTTTTTGAACAAACACTTTGCGCGTTAGACAAGTAACGGCACGAGTTACACGTATTTTGCAAGTTTACGAACAAAATGACAGCGCATAGAATATCACATCCACCACGGAGCTTAGATACTATGGTGATACGAAGTTTTACAATTGCTGAAGTGAGATCCAATGGCTTGGGAGTAGTCTTTGTAATTATGCGCAATTTCCAAACTCTCCAAAGTTTTTTTGCAAATAAAACATTCAGGCCTCGTGTGTGCCGCTGCATCTTCAATTCAACGGCTCCCCGGTGCTAATATTAGGTGCTCCCCGTAGCTTAATTACCCGCTACGGTTGTCGTGGCGATGGGAGACGACACCTATGGGGCCGGGGGACAGCCCCTTCGTGTGTTCGGTACGAGGGCGGAGGATGCGCGGAGAGCAGATCGAGGCGATGCGCGCGGGCGAGGATTTTTACCCAGCTTCGGGCCGCGATGGTCGCGTAAAACCCTACTGCTGCTTTGTGTTGTATTGTGCTCCGGAGCCTGGAGAGCAGCTACACCGAGCGTGGGAGTTGCGAAAGAGTCGAACCTCCTCTACGTTGTGCATGGGCCTCCTTTTATAGGGCAAGGGGTCACCGACAGGTGTCAACGTAAGGTAGAGGGGTAAAAATGTAAAAGAGGTGGTAGTTGGAATCTTGGGAACAAGGCAGCTATAGTGCATGAACAAAGGGATTCTACCTACTTTTGACAGAGGGGGACAAGAGCATTTAATGCCCGTCGCCGCCGCCCCAAAAGCTCCCGCCCTTGCGTCTCCGCTTGCCACGGGCGATGAAGCCACCACCGTGGAGTGCCACCGCACCCTTCATGCAACACTGCCCATCCGCCACGCGCTCTGGAGAGGGTCAAGGCGACGCTGGGGTAGATGACCGGAGTGCGGGCACGCAGCACAGCTCTCCCGGCAAGTACCTTGCCGGGTCTTGATCTTGCCGGCCCGGAGCTTGTCGGGCTCAGAACTTGCCGCCTCCCGGCCCTCGCCGACGTGTATAGCGCCGAGGCGCCTTCTCGTGATGTAGTCTTCTAGCCTCCCGGGCGAGCCCCTCTCGCCAGGGCCTTGTGTGGGTGATATGATCTTGAGCCTGGAACGGCCTTCCCGGCAAGCTCCTCTTGCCGGGGCCTTGATCTTCTGCCTAGTACACTTTATTCTTGACTGGCTTGATACGGAGTGGGAATGGTCTCCGGCAAGCAAATGGTGAACCCTGCCGCGGGGAGTTGCAACAGCCCGTGCACAAGTTGGGGTACTGAGGTACCCCTACCTTAGTACACCAACAGGAGCCCCCGGGCCTGGGCCATACACGGTGCCGAGCGCTGTTGGGCCAGGCCCAAAGCAGTGCACGGGCACGCGAAGCCCATGGCGCGTCGAATCCACCTCTGCATCCGCCGCCTCCCCCGAAACGGCACGCGTCGATTGCGGCGTCGTGGGAGACGTGGCGGCGATGTAGCCTTTAAGGCATCCACCCGTGATCGTGGCGCGAGCGGGTCGCTTCACCGTCGCTCGGCTCCACTTTTTCGCCACGCGGCCCTCATGCACGGGGGTCGTGGGCGGCGAAGGTGGGAGGCCGAGCCGTCACGGGCGGAGAAGGCGAGTCGGCCCCGCTCCTCTGGCCTCCTCGCTTCCTGATTGGTCGAGCGGGGTGGTTGAGCCCCCACCTCGCCCCTTTAAAAAGGGGGCGGAAGGGGTGCACAATGGCCACACCCATCCTCTTCTCCCTTCGTCTCCATCTTCTATTCTTCTTGCCGCCATGGAAGGAGGGAATCCTGGCTCTTCGACGGTGGCGGCGAGGGTCGCTTCTAGGCAGCGCACCACTCCCCATCCTGCTCCCGTGGCGGCGGAGCCGGCTCCGAGAGGGAGAGGAAGGGGGCGTGGTCGCGGACGAGGCCGAGGGCGTGGCCGAGGCGCCCGGGGGAGAGGCGGTCGTGGTGATGTGCCTCCGCCTCCCCGGGCGCGTCTCGACCACGGTGCGGTCCATACCGGAGATGACCCCTGGGAGTTCTTCATCAAGCTTCGCCGGGCGCCTCGTCGCCGCCTCCGGCTGCCGGTCCCATTTGCGGACGCGATGGGACCGGATCGACCCGATGTGATGGAGCTACGCATGAGGGGCTGCGGGATCAGCGGCACTCGAGTGAGTGTCGTGTCCCCAGCCCCCGGCGTGATGTTCTTCGACCGAGGGTGGAAGACGTTCGCCCGGATCCATAGCTTGATGGCGGGGTTCACCCTCCATTTCAAGTTAATGGATGGTGACCTCCTCGCCGTCAAGGTCTTCGGGGACTATGGAACCCGGGTGCGCTGCTGTGCGGACAGCTCCTCGGATAGCGAAGGCCCCTCCTCGAGCGAGAGTGACGAGGAGGAGAACGACAGCGGCGACGAGGGGGATGGCGGGCCCGACTAGGCGTCGGACACCGCTGCCTCGCGCGCCACCGGCAACCCCATCTTCTGGGTTGCCGGCCTCCTGAACTCCCCGAGGCCGTCTTCTTGGCGGCTGGCGTAGGGAGGCTGCGGAAGAGGAAGAGGGGGAGTGACGGCAAGGCCGTTAAATCGGAGTACGAGGGCGAGGTGCCCTCGTGCCGATGTCCCACCACCCCGTCTTCAAGCTCTGCCTCCGACGCCTCTGTCTCCGCCAAGCTCCTGGCTGGCCCCCGGGGTGTTCTCTTGGTGTCTTCGGCGCCCATGCTCTCCGCATGCGCTCCCCATGCCCGCCACCTTCATGCAGCCTCTGGGCACGGGCGGCGCCACCGCCACGCCTTCTAGGCGCCTTTAGCCCTTCTCCGACAAGTTCCTCTTGCAGGGCCTCCTTCCCAGCAGGCTCATCTTGCGGGGCTCCTTGACCTACCTCCCGAACTCCCTAACAGAGAAACAGAGAGGGATCACGGTACCTTATCTTTTAAATTTATAAGCCCTCGGCCTTAGTTGCATTTAAGAACTTGTAACCCTCTCTATCATGTTTTCCATCCTCTATGGACTTGTACTAAGTTGGATGTTTTTAATGAAAAGAGGGAAAGCTTGCGGATCGAGTCTTTTACTTGATCTGCGTGCCTTGTGTGTTCTTACGCTTATCGGGAGCTCGCCAGTATGAACACGCTTGCGATCACGGACAGCCCGCCGGTGGTGTCGCCCGCAAGCAACCTTGCCGGGCCGATTCGCGATGCTTAACTTGGCGAGCAGGCTCGAAGCAAGATAAGGTGCAGCGGCACACTTGTGTTTGTTGAGCGGACTCGAAACAAACCAAGCACGAATCGGGCCACGACTCGCTCCTCCACGTCACGGGTTTTACAAGACACGCCGTTCCAAGACGCAGCCCCGCATTTCCGGTCCATAGGAGGATGCATGACGAGGATGAAAACTTATCGATATCGCAGCCCCCAAAGAACTCCAGCTTGCCGGAGATTTAATCTTGGCGCTTGCAGCCCCAGCGAGGCTGGTTTGCGGGGAAGAACTTTACACTCGCAGCCCCGAAATGACCTCGCTTGCCGGGCCCCAAAGGGTGTGATTTTTCGGTTCCCCCTTGTTGCTGCAATTTCAGCCATAAAACGGCTGAGATAGATCTGCAAGAGCTTCATTATCTATATGTACGTAAGTCTTGATTTTGCAATCGATGCGCGATTTTGCCCCTCGTATGTTTGTACTCTCGCTTTCGGGCTTGCCGGGCGAACACGCTTGCCGAAGCGGACAGCCATTGGCGGTGTCGCCCGGCAAGCAACCTTGCCGCCGGGCGATTCGACGCTTAACTTGCTGAGCAGGCTCGAAGCAAGATAAGGTGCAGCAGCACACTTGTGTTTGTTGAGCGGACTCGGAAACAAAACAAGTACGCAACTGGACCACGACTTGGCTCCTCTCGCGCACAAGCCTCTCATATGAAGGACATCTCACGGCAGGGCTTGCCACGTTACACCTCTACTTTACATCCTTTGTGCGCTTTTACCCTCGCCTAGGTAACTTGCGGTGCTTAACACGCTTGCTTTGTACGGAACATCAGCAGCCCATCGGCTGGTGTCGCTTCCGGCAAGCAACCTTGCCGTGTCCAGCCGCGACGCACTTAACCCGCTGAGCAGACTCGAAACGAAACAAGGGCGCGGAGCTGGCCGCGGCTCACTTTTTACTCGTTGAGTGTGTTCGAAGCAAAGTAAGGGTGCGGCTATTCACAAGCAGGCTCCTCAGCGCACAGGTTTTGAGCACAAACGACGAACGCGAGAGGGATATAACGAACAAAAGCATGGAATTAAGGAGTGCTCTGCACGAAGGCTTGAGCGACTTAGCTTTTCTTTTTCTTGTTTCTCTGCACTTGCTGGTGGGGCTCAATGGCGCGTCCTCGACAGCGCAGCACTCCGGGGAGGTGCGTTCGCCGGAACGAGCACCAGAGCTGTCCTCGCCGGGCTTATAGCGTCCCGAGGAGCTGCGCTTGCCGGAGTGAGCGCCAGAGCCGTCCTCGCCGGACTTAGAGCTCGATGGCGCGTCCTCGATGACAGCGTAGCGCTCCAGGGAGATGCGCTTGCCGGAATGGGGGGAAGCGGGAGCGAGCAGCGCGAGGAACAGGACATGCTCGGATTCCTAGTAGCGATAGGAGGAGCAAGGCCCTGCCCCGGCACTTTCGCTTTGCTCATGCCTGGACAGCAGCCCGGAGCATCCCGCGAGCCCCCAGCCTGTTCTTGCCCCAAAGACGCGAGTACCACCTCCGGGCACAACGCTGCTTGGGTTATTGCGCCGAGATGGACGTGGATCTCACGGAGGCCGAGGCGTGGTCCTCCGCCCCGCTCCTCAGATCTGGTGGCGCCGCGAGTGCCATCGCCGGTGTCCACCCTATCGACGGCGTCTCCTCCGCCCGCCGCGGGCTCCGGTGGCGGCGGGTGAGACGCAGATGGGTCTGCAACCCTTGAGGCCCTCGTCTTCGGGGCCATGGCGCAGTTGTCGACGAAGTTGCTGACGAAGCTGGAGAGGTTGATGAAGAGCGCGGCCGCGCGAACGCCGGATCAGGTCCGCACAACCTCGACGCCCCCTACCTGGCGCGCCAAAGATGTCGTGGCGATGGGGGGACGACACCTATGGGGCCGGGGGACGGCCCCTTCGTGTGTTCGGTACGAGGGCGGAGGATGCGCGGAGAGCAGATCGAGGCGATGCGCTGGCGAGATTTTACCCACCGGGCGCGATGGTCGCAGAAACCCTACTGCTGCTTTGTGTTGTATTGTGCTCCGGAGCCTGGAGAGCAGCTACACCGAGCGTGGGAGTTGCGAAAGAGTCGAACCTCCTCTACGTTGTGCATGGGCCTCCTTTTATAGGGCAAGGGGTCACCGACAGGTGTCAACGTAAGGTAGAGGGTAAAAATGTAAAAGAGGTGGTAGTTGGAACAGTGCGGGAACAGTGCAGCTATAGTGCATGAACAGTGGATTCTACCTACTTTTGACAGAGGGGGACAAGAGCATTTAATGCCCGTCGCCGTCGCCCCAAAAGCTCCCGCCCTTGCGTCTCCGTTTGCCACGGCGATGAAGCCACCACCGTGGAGTGCCACCGCACCTTCATGCAAACAGACCATCCGCCACGCGTCTCGGAGAGGGCTGAAGGCGACGCGTGGGTAGATGACACGGAGTGCGGGCACGCAGCCTGCAGCTCTCCCGGCAAGTACCTTGCCGGGGTCTTGATCTTGCCGGGCCCGGGAGCTTGTCGGGCTCTGTAACTTGCCGCTCCCCGGGCCCTCGCCGGGACGCGTATAGCGCCGAGGCGCGTCTTCTGTGATGTAGTCTTCTAGCCTCCCCGGCGAGCCCCTCTCGCCAGGGCCTTGTGTGGGTGATATGATCTTGAGCCTGGAACGGCCTTCCCGGCAAGCTCCTCTTGCCGGGGCCTTGATCTTCTGCCTAGTACACTTTATTCTTGACTGGCTTGATACGGAGTGGGAATGGTCTCCGGCAAGCAAATGGTGAACCCTGCCGCGGGGAGTTGCAACAGCCCGTGCACAAGTTGGGGTACTGAGGTACCCCTACCTTAGTACACCGACAACGGTGATATGAGCATCTAGGTCGTATGATCAGTGATCAGATGGCACATGCATAGTACTTGTACTTTCTGCGCATTTCCCAAACTCTATCAGCCGTATATTGCAAAAACATTCAAACCTCCTACTGTGGGCCGTTAGATCTCAGTGAACTCGTATCACCATAGAATCTACGGTGCGGGAGCACCTCATACTCTCCCGTGCGAGAAAACATAAGGTGCTATCGCAGCTAGGATGCTACGGTGATACAAGCTTGGAGGTCATTTGATCTGAGATCCAATGGCATCTGAAAGCGATCTTTGTGCTTGTAAGCGATGGCGAACTCTTTGGGGCTTTTTCGCAAAAACCATTCGAACCACCGAGGAGGTGTTGGGTCACAAATCCAACGCCTCCGAAGAGCTTGTATCACCAAAGCATCAAAGGTGTGGTGGCACATGATATTCTTACATACAGGAGAATATGATGTCCTCCTTCACCTTAGATGCTACGGTGATACGAGCTTCGAGGTCATTGGATATGGGATCAAAGGGCATCTAAGTAGTTTTTGTACAAATTGTGTGCAATTCTCAAACTCATCAAGGTTTCCTACAAAAAAAATTAAGACACATCATGTGAGCTGCTATATCTCAGATCTACAAGCTCCAAGCAACTCGTATCGGCATATAGCATGTAAGGTATGGGGGCACATGATACTCTCCCGGGGAGGAGGGGTGGGAGGTGCACAACCAATCGGTGGTTGGGAGAGTGGGGACAAATATAATCTAAACAACCCTAAACAGAGCTCCACAATTTTATCTAAGGTCGAGGGGTTGACCCCCGACAATCATAGCTCCGCCTAAACACAACATTTGCATTACCTGTAGTACTAGACTTAATATTCATGTTTCAGTTTCATGTTAATTTTAAATATTGAACTGAGGACCATGGATGTCTTACATTTTACTCCCTTCGTTCCTAAATATTATTCTTTTTAGAGGCTTCAAATGGACTAGAGCATACGGATGTATATAGACATATTTTAGAGTCTAGATTCACTCATTTTGCTCCGTATGTAGTCACTTGTTGAACTCTCTAAAAGACTAATATTTAGGAATAGAAGGAGTATTTTTGAACTCGTGTCATACATGCATGGGTTGGAAAAATAGATGCACTATACTTATTGGATTGTTGTTGTGTTCGTGCGTGTGTGTCTGTGTGTGTGTGTGTGTGTGTGTGTGTGGTCATATGCTTGGTACATACAAAGTTTTCTCACCTCCATATTGTTCATCTTTTAAATTTGAATTTGCATTGGAAAACTTACTAGGGATACCATGAAATGCGAAATCCACGTTGAGATCACTATATCACAAATTCACTCTAATTCAACGACTCGTCATAAATCAATTACCACGTTGAGATTAGTATTTGCAAGGAAAATATGGGTATTGTAATACACATAGATTCATTCGGCAATTTAAAAGGTTCCCTTCATATTCTCAAATGGTAGGACCCAACGGCGTACCAGCCAGACCTTGGCTCGTGTTGATCCTAAAAAATGGGCTCCTGTCCTTCGGTGGCATGCATGGTACACACATTAGGCAACCCCAACCAGTCGAGCCTCAGCGTTTCAAGTCGAAATATCTGGCAGCCAGAATTCCAGCCCTAGGAAATTCCCCTCATGTCCCCAGTCCATAATGACTACCGATGAACAACGGAGGGATGCTTTAGTAACTATACAACGTTACCTACCGTGCCGAGCACGGTTCAATTCCCTCGGTCGCCGCTCGTCAATGTCACCCATCAACTGCATTGCCTAGTACTACTACTACTACACCAGGATGAGCACAGAATTGAGCCCGTTTGTTCGTGCTTAGTAATTGAGTTAATATATCAGGCAATGCACTGGTACAGAGGGATTATCCTTTTACTCCCTCCTTTCTGGTTTATAGGGCTTATCTCGAAATTTTAGTTTTCCCATTTTATAAGTCACAATTTGGTTGTTCCCCATCACATGTTCAGATTTCAAGGTGCAATAAATCATTACATGCATGCATGTACTTTATGCATGCATGCATTGCAATTAATGCATTCGTAAACACAACTTTTGAGGAAAACAAGCGCATTAATTGAGTGGTTTTGCAAACTACAACAATTGTTCCACCACTCACCATCTACCTTGGTTGGTGAGATTTTTGAATTGAGCCCTATAAACCGGAAAGGAGGTTTAACTAAGCAAAATGTTTGACCAAATCCTTTCTTAAGAAATACAATAGGACAGATGTACGGCTTGAAAATTTATTGCATGATGCAGGTTATGATATTGTTTCGAATCATGGGTCTTAAATTTCAGGAAATCCAAAAGTGAGCATAAATTCTTGAAACTGAGCATCGTCACGTGATATGGCACAAATATTACTTTGTAAGTTTTTTCTTCAATTCGAGACAAGCTGCTTATGACAAGTTGCACAAATGAAGAGCCAAGGTATTTTGGAACAAATACCTGTCACGTTAAGGCGAACGCTTTCACTATTGAAACCGTGGGCGTTTACGTGCTGCCACGAGTCCCCGCTTCTCATCGGCAGGTGCCGTCCCAGCAAGCGTGTGAGTCAACGGGGCGCGGCGAGCGCACCGCTTCGCCCGTCGTGTCGAGGCGTGCAAGCAGACCGCTGTGCAGACTCACCGAGAGGCGAGCCCTTTGACCAGGCTCCGCCGCCCACCATCGTCCCAACTGCTCCCACTTTTAATGTCGCCGGCGCCGCAGTTTAAAATCAACCCCGCACTACACGGTATCGCTACAATCCTCTCTCTTCCTCTCCGATTCTCCTATCGTCTACCTCCAACTAGCTTGACCTAAACGTACGCCATGCTGCATCACGATGGTCTGCCCTTAGTGTTCCAGTTTCATGAGGAAGACACCCAGCCGGAGTCTCAAGAACATAAGGCGCTTTGGGGCGAACTTGAACTGCCTTTGCGGAAGACGCCGCGCCGTCCCGCTCCCCTGCTGCGCTCCGTCGCCCGATCGCGCCAAGCGCCCATCCCCGTGGCATTGATGGGATGGGAGCCACACATTGTCGCCGAGCTTGATGCCACGGGGTTCCACAAGGTCCCCGCCGACTTTCATGCGCCCGCACTGCCAACAAGATAGCCTGCGCGTGCATCGACGCGTGCGCCGCAGCCGGTGCCCGTGCACCTGCCAGTGCATGTGCGTGCGCGTGCACTGACATGCGTGCCCGTGCCGGTGCCCATGCACACGAACGTCTCCGCCGCGCCGTTGATGCGCTTTGTCCCAGCTGGTGCCAAGGTTCTCAGCAGCATGGATGGCCGCCGTCGACCGCTTCCTTGCACCAACGCCAATCGCCTCCTCCCGCCAGTTGACTCGCTCCAAAGTCCAGAACATTTTGGCCTTCCTTGAAGCTAGGCAAACGTCCAGGAGTACGCCAACAACGGCGCAAGATGCCACCATCACCATCAGTCAGTGGCCTGAGGACACATAGAGCACGGCAGAGGAGCCGCTTCCCACCATGAGACACCCCCGCCGCCGCCGTGTAATCTAAATTTGCCATGAAAAACGATCGGATTGCCATGCTTAAAATCCGAATGTTTATCATTTTCGTTTATTTTATATCGATCGTCGTATAATTTAAAGTCGGAGTCAGACTGAACGAAATGTATGGTTTGATCGATTGAATGTTCTGCTAGAGCCGTATCAAATTAAATATAAAACGTCATCAAGCCACATGTATTCCTCGTCATCCAACGACCTACACTGCTTCAATGTCGAGCGCTCAACACGTTTAGCGTGCAGTTAATTTCATGTCAAAAATAGTGCTAATCACATGACAACACGCAAATAATATCCTAGTAGTTAATATCCGCGTGCACTTAATATACATCCAAATTAACATGCATTGCACGTACACAGTGACTAGTGCTGCTAGTACGTGAAACTGGTGCCGTGACTTGTAAACGCGTCCAGATATGGTCAACGGCAGCATCGCGCGCGAGTTCTTCCTGTTTGCCCATGCGTCTAAACGTAGAAGGGGGGAGAGAGAAAGAGCACACATGGAACCCACCAGTAAGTGAAGGTGAATAGTACTAAAAATAATATTACATGTTATCCATTAATTAGGTTGTGGTAATATAAAAACATTATGTGAACAAAGGGGGTACAACAAACATTGCTATTCTACGTATGTTGCCTATTGACGTGCGGCTTGAAGGCCCGGTCGCATGTTCGATCCTCGTCCTTTAATTTTTTAATTTGTATATGGGTCCAAATTTGTTTCATGACATGTGGGCCCCTTGGTGTGTAGTTTGTAGCACTTTAATTTGTGGGTCGAAATTTGTTCCATTCCAACTGGACTATCGGTGTGTAGTTTTGTAGCTTATTTATAATAATTAAAGAGAACAACAATTTTTTTCAATAATACCATGGTGCGACGTTGAAGGTGAGAAAGGACGTGCGAGAGAGCGATGACCGAGCCAGAGGGAAATCAACTAGGGGAGTTGCGTGGGTTGCAACAGCGTTTGGAGTAGTTGTGGGCCGAATGCTACGAAAATATAATCTAAACCGACCGGAATAAATGCCTACACAAATTAATCCAAGGTTGGAGTGCCCCCCACAATGTAAATAGCTCCGGCTTTGCGAGGGATGGAGAGGTAGTAGCTTCAACGCATGGAAGATACGGTATGAGAAAGCGAGGTCAATCGAGAGACATATAGATAGAGAGACAAAGTGAGTGTGGTCCGAAATTCATTGAACAAATATATATGCTCCGGAGAGATATTGTCCGATTGAGCTTTTGGTAAGGGTGAGGGCTGTAAGATAGAGCTTGAGAGATGATCAAGTCACAGACGTGTAGATATATTTTGTGCGTGGGAGGAAGCAAGGTCAACCGATCACATAGGGTCGCCGTGTGATCGAAAGAGTGAGACGGGTTGGAGAGGGTGGCCTAGATAGACGATGTGCGTGAGAGAGTATGCAATGTGAAAAGGTCGAATTGGGCTCAAACATGGTGATATATCGATTTTGTCCAAGAAAGAGCGAGGTAAATCGAGACATACACACACACACACACAGAGAGAGAGAGAGAGAGAGATTGAGTGAGCGTGGCCCACCATGAGGTCGAAAGAGTGGCGGCGGCTTGGATGGACTGACCTAGATAGACAATCTGCGTGAGAGAGTATAGAGTGTGTCGATCGAGGCCCGAACAGGGAGATATATCATTTGTGTGTGAAAGAAAACAAGGTTAAACGAGACTCAGATAAAGAGAGCGAGATTGAGCGAGTGTGGCCCGCCGTGCGGAAGAAAGAGTGAGACAGTCTCGAGGGAGTGACCTAGATATACAACGTGCGTTGGTGCGCACGAGAGGTTGGGGGGCTAGATAGTCAATGCATGTATTTAGTGCGAGAGGGTGAGAGGGAGAGGGGGGAGAGAGAGCTCGGCATGGGGTGCAATGGCGGGTGTGTGAGGTAAATACATTTGGTAACAGGAGTGGAAAAAGGGGTTGTGTAGTTGCGAGACTTAGAGATCGAAACATGGAGAGAAAGAATTAACGTGTGTTGGAAACCGATAGCTTGCTAAGGTGGTTAGGAGAGGAAGATTGACCGATACAGGAAGCATGTAGTGTTTGTGCGCGGGGGGGGGGGGACTAAAAACAACATTTGAATGTACATAGTACGAGACTTAATATCGATGTTTCAATTCGGTGTACATTGTAAGATTTGAACCGAGGACCAGGAATACAGGTAATTATTTCGAATTCGTGCCATACTAAATTTCAAAAAGTTGACATTGGCTAAATTTGTTGTGCTATTTTGTAGGTCATATGTTTGAATCCATCCAAAAGTTTTCTCACTACCATGGTGTTCATCATATACATATGAATTTGTATTAAAAAAAGTAGCATGGATACAGTGAAATGCGAAATCCACGTTAGAATTGGAGATCGCTACGTGACACACACTCTAATTCAAATAACTAACTATGTGACACACACTCTAATTCAAATAACTAATTATGTGACACACTCTAATCCATGTTAGCGTGGGTACCATTTCGATTTTTTTTTCAAATAACTCCTCATTAATTAATTTATAGTACTCCCTCTGTTCACTTTTATAAGACCTTGAAGACATTTCAGACAATGTGCAAAACAGTTCATTTTAAGTTGTATGAAACAACTTACAAAAGTGAACAGATGGAGTATCTCGTTTCGAATGACTAATTATTGCAACGAAAATGCGGGCATGGTAATACATACAAATTCATTAGCAAATGAAAGAAGATTCGTTTGCATTCTCAAATGTAGGCGCACCAGGCAGACCAGGGTCGTGTCGGGGTGGACGCTGCTTCGGTGCCTTAAAGGCAACAGCCCTTGGGTGACTGACATGTGGGCCAGCCACTTGTTTGGCCCACATGTCATGGACACAAAGGCAGGTGCCTGAAGGCATCAAAGCGTAGTCTTGTCGGGGTGGTCGCGTGTGTCGGACGGATGCGTAGCACCCAGCCACCCACCCACCTCCCCCCAAAAAAAGGACGACGACAATATAAGTTTGCGCTTCCACGTTTCGGATTGAAATATCTAGCGGCCCCAATTCCAGCCCTGCAAAATCACTCTTCTCCACCATCCCCTTCCGCGCCCAGATTGCTCAAATCCCTAATTTGCCGCCATCCCTTGAATCGCCCCTTGTCTTGTCTCTTTCCCCACCGTTCCCCACCTCTGTGTCGAACGACGACGACGAAGACGACAGTCGCGCTTCACCACCGCACCAGAGCTACCTCATCTACGCCCTCATCCGCCGCACCGGGTGGTCCACCGACACTGTCGGCCGCCGCAACCGACGTGCCTCACGTACACCGAAGTTCCACCGCATCATGTGCGCTTCACCGACGCCGCCTCCCAGCTCACGGGGCTACTTCACCGAGCACATCGTCGCACCTCCGCCCCACGAGGTCGCTGGGGCTTCACCAACGGTCTCGCCCACCGCATCAGAAGCGCCCGCTGCCACTCAAGATTTGCATCCGCGGCGCGCCAGCCAACGCCAGCAGCATCACCCTCAACGGCTCTGAAGTGACCCGACTCTAGCTAGGCGAGCATGCCCAAACGCCGCCCAACTAGGTATCCACACATCACTCCCTTGTGCACTGTTCCGACGATGTTTGGATATCCTTTCACTGCTCTCTTAGCTTACACGCCTATGCAACTCTGACTTTAACTCTCATTTCTTCTGGAGATATCATCTGAAACAAGCAAATCCATTTTTAGCGAAGCATGACAGGGCTATGGGATCTGGTACACATCCTACACACCCGTATAACCTTGTAAGTATTTGTCCTCCGGTACAACATCAAGGTCGATTCCTCTTATTTGATCAACCATTCGCCGTGTCAAAAATGCAGAGGGGGACGCAAGGAGCACAAGGCCTGCAAATCCAAGCAAGCGGTAACATGGACTTGTACATGGAATATCCCAAGCGCAAGCAGGGCTGCAGTGAGCCTGTACAACGAGCTAGCGTAAGTCCCTACATTTCATTTAATTCGTACTGGCATTCATGTATGATTTGTGTGCAGTGGCTGATCCACGGATTCAAGTTACCAGGGGCGAACATTTAACTTAAAAAATATGAAGGCACTTGCACTCCGGAAATCAACATAACCTGAGAAATGTGAAGCTACATGCACTTTGAAAACCAGCTAATGATCCAAAGTAGTTCAGATTATAAACACTAAATGATGCAAGCACCAAAAATCCAAACATAGGAGGTCTGTTTCCTCTGTTGTGCGGTACGCCAGGCCTCGTTTCCATCGCCTATTCCGTCCAAGCCCTCCCGATGAACATGACCACGCATTCCGTTCTGACCCAGCCGTTTAGCTCCCCATGAAACAACGACGATGTTGTTTCTCCGTTCCGACCCAGCCATGTACGTATGTGCGATAGGCGTTAGAGACCCTGCCCGTTTGTACGTACGTGGTCGTATTTTCTTTCTTGCACCCTCGCCGTTGTACGTACATGTACATGCTACGTGCGCGCCTCTACTACGACACGTGCGCGCCTCTACTACGACACGTGTGTGCCTCTACATCCACCAGTATATATGTACGTACACATTCGCGACCAGAATGACAACGCTACATACACTTCGACCAGGTGGGTCCCGATTTCAGGCACTTCCTTGCGTGCGAAGATGTAGCTGGTGGGTCCCAGCAGTCAGGGGGCGAATCGGTTTTTTTCGGACGCACTTCCTTGCATGCGAAGATGTAATTTGTGGGTCCCAGCAGACAGGGGGAAACGTTTTTTTTTCGCTAAATACGGTGGCCCGTCCGGTGGGTTCCTGCTGTCAGGTGGAGGAATAATTATTTTGTGCGTAATAAGGAGGCACTTCCTTGCTACGGCCGTGGACCCAGCTGCCAGCCTCTCCACGTACAGTCCACGTCCAATGGAAGCCATTCCTTGACCACGTTGACCATGCCGCGCCGAGAGCACCACGGCGGTGGACGACGGCGAGGCCTAGGAAGGGGACGACGCGGAGCAGGGGAAGACGCGGAAGTGGATGCCCATGCGTAGAGGAGTATGAGGGTTCACTAGTTCGCTGCGGTGTGAGGCTGTCGTTGCCGCAGAATAAGAGGGGGTGTGGGTGAGTAGAGGGATGGCCTGGCCAGCGATGGGAGTAGTAGGGGGCGGTGAGGCCTCCGCCGCATCGCAGCCGGCCACGGGAGGCAGGAGCATGAGGCACGACCGGCGCTGGTTTGGGCGGCTGGAGCAAGAAGACCAGAGGTTGAAGAAGCACTACGGCCATTGGATGGACATCGTATGGTCACTGGAGCTAGAATCGTGCATATTGACTAAGTTGACAAAGCCCTCCATCCCCGTCAACTTAGTAGGCCCACAAGTCAGCCTGCCACTATACTAGGTCCCAGCTAACAGGGGGAGTATTCTTTTTTTTGTGCGTAATAAGGAGGCACTTGCGTGTGAAGATATAGCTGGTGGGTCCGAGCTGTCAGCGGCGGTAACTTTTTTTCGCGAAATACTGAGGCCCTTTCGATGGGTCCCTGATGTCAGGTGGACGAATCATTATTGTGCGCGTAATAAGGAGGCATCTTGCGTGCGGCCGTGGACCCAGCTGTCGGCCTCTCCACGTACAATCCACTTCAGATGCATGTCGGTCGTTGACCACGTTGACCAGGCCGCACCGAGAGCACCAGGGCGGTGGACGAAGGCGAGGCCTAGGAAGGGAACAACACGGAGGCGGGGAAGACTCAGCAGTTGTTTCCCACGCGGAGGGGAGTACGACTGAACGAGGGTTTATCGATTCGCTCTGCTGCCGCCAGAGAATAACAGCGAAAAGCGTGAGTAGAGGGATGGCTAGGCCAGCGATGGGAGTACGGTGGGGCGGTGAGGACTGCACGGCAAAGACAGCCGCCAAGGGAGGAGGGAGCAGCAGTCCGTCGGCGCTTGTTTGAGCGGCTGGAGCAGGAAGAGCAGAGATTGAAGAAGCATGACGGCCGTTGGATGGCCATCCAACAGTCACTGCTTGTGCGTCAACCTTTTTTTAGGAAAGCCTCAAATCTGTGGAAAATAGCATACAGCCCATCTGCCATTATTTCTAATAATTTACAGCCCATTTGCTGATTCTTAAGGTTTTTTTGGAGCCCATATTCTTTTTGTTAGCATTACAGCCCATATTGTGGCCACGGTTAAAAAATTATACGAATTTTTGCATATTTCGTCACGGTCCGAACTGTTTTTAATCCTGAAATTTTGACTCACATTCAAACTGATTTTAAAAATAAATGTATATCAATATAAAATCCAACAAATTCTCCACGCATAAAAATTAATGTAATTTAAAATCTCGAAATGAAAAAAAAAGATATTTGAAACTAATTGCCGCTTTGATGTGTTTTAAAAATGTACATCCCATTTCTCATTACTGATGGGCCATTTTCGCCAAATTAATGAAAGCTCTCCACGTCTTGAAAGATTTGCAGCCCAACAGGCCTGACAAAGCGACTTACTTGGCAAATCACAAAAAAAGTGGGCTGTGGCTGTGGACCCAGCTGTCAACCTCTCCACGTACAGTACTCTTCCGATGGAAGTCGTTCCTTGACCACGTTGACCATGCCGCGCAGAGAGCACCACGGCGGTGGACGACGGCGAGGCCTAGGAAGGGGACGACGCGGAGCCGGGGAAGACGCGGCAGTGGAAGCCCGCGCGGAGAGGAGTACGAGGGTTCACTGGTTCGGCTGCGGTGTGAGGCTGCTGTCGCCGCAGGGCCTGGCCAGCGGTGGAATAGTAGGGGGCGGTGAGTCCTCCGCGGCAGCACAGCCGGCCATGGAAGGCAGGAGCATGAGGCACGACCGGCGCTGGTTTGGGCGGCTGGAGCAAGAAGACGAGAGGTTGAAGAAGCACTACGGCCGTTGGATGGACATCGTACGGTCACTGGAGCTAGAATCGTTCATATTGACTAAGTTGACAAAGCCCTTCGTCCCCGTGAACTTAGTAGGCCCACAAGTCAGCCTCCTACCAAGGTCGGTCCCAGCTAGCAGGGGGAGTATTCATTTTGTTTTGTGCGTAATAAGGAGGCACTTCCGGTGGGTCCGAGCTGACAGCGGGGGGGGGGGCATTTTTTCACGAAATACGGTGGCCCGTCAGGTGGGTCCCAGCAGTCAAGGGGCAAAAAAATTCGCAAAATACGGTGGCCCATCCAGTGGGTCCCTGCTGTCAGTTGGAGGAATCATTATTTTCCGCGTAATAAGGAGGCACTTACTTGCTGCGTCAGGACCCAACTGAGACTCTCCACGACAAAGATACTCCTTCCGATGGAAGTCGTTCCTTGACCACGTTGACCTCGCCATGTTCCTTTGCATGCATGCGACCATGGGCGTGGTGCGTCCCCACTGTCAGCCTCTCACGTACAGTCATCTTCTAATGACTCTAGGTTGTTGACCACGTTGACCACACGGTGCCGAGCGCACCCAGACTGGAATGACCCGGAGATGGGGAAGACGCGGCAGTGGAGTCGCAGATGGAGAGTGGGAAACTTCACTGGTTCGGGTGCGCGGCAAAGACAGCAGCAGTACGCCCACGGAGACAGGAGCAAGAACAGAGGTTGAAGAAGGAGTACGGCTGTTGGATTAACATCCAACGGTCCAGCTGCTAGAATCATTTGTTGATTGTTGACAAAGTCGTATGCGTATCGCCCGCTTAGCAGCCCACAAGTCACCACCAACCGACGGGTCCCACTGTCAATGGATGAATAATTTTTTCGCAAAATGTCGGATTTCGGGTTCCGCAGACCCTTGAGGTTCAACACCTGCGCGCGGAGATTCAACCTCTACCACCTCGCTCCTCACCAATCGCTAGGATCTAAACTACCAAACAGAATGTTACAAGGGACACAAGATTTATATCGTTCAGCCACCATTGTGGTGTAATACCCTACTCTAGTGTGTGGTGTGGTGGATTGCCTCTTGGGCGGATGATGAACAATACAAGGCAGAACAGCCTTGCGAGGGTCTGTTCTTGGCTGGTGTTACTTGGTTCTGGCTCCTGGACTCTCCATGCTAGATGCTCGATGCCTCTACCCTAGGGGTGGCTAGTCCTATTTATAGGCAAAGGCCCTGGGCCTCTTCCCAAATATTAAGCAGGAAGGGCGCCAACAATTGGCCATTTTGAAGGGGAACATCGGGTACACTTATCCTGACTAAAGTTGGTCCTCGCTCGTCAAAGGCTCGTGGTGACGCCCTTTGCTTGGGCTCCACAATGACTCCTTCCTGCCGTTAGGCTGGTCTTGGTCTTGTTGCACCAAATGGACGCTTTGCTTGATGCTCTCTTTGTGCTTGCTCCCTTTGCACCAAAGAGGAAGGGAGGACACCGCGCGGGCTGGCGCCTCGACCGTGCCCTTGGTTGTCATGGCTATGCCATGGGCACCTCGCGAGGTACCCCGCCTTGAACTCTCCGCCTCCTCGTGAGCCAGCCTCGACGAGACCGTGCTCGAGGAAGCCCTTGTCGCCCGCCTCATGAGGCTTGGCCCCTCGCGAGGGTCTTGAGCTTGTGTTGACGAAGATGGGCTGTGCTGGGCCTCCTTTGAGCCACACCGCAGGCCGCATGCAGGCAAGTCTGGGGAACCCCGTTCCCAGAACACCGACAGTAGCCCCCGGGCCCATGGCGTGCCCGAACTTGGCCGAGCGGAGAGGCGAAGGGCAGGCGGCGTCGAGGTTCTAACAGCCGCGCCTTGGGGCGCCAGCGTCATGTTGATTGATTGGGCGCGGCGCAACTGCAACCGCTGAAGTTGATAAAGGAGCAGCATCTCCCTTGCCTCCTTTACTTCCTCCAGTTGCTGCCCAGATCCCCTTTCTTGGGCCTCTCCTCCTTGCTTCCGAAATCTTCAGATCTACTCCGTCTGCGCTTCTAGCCAAATATGGCGCCGCCAAGCCCCACCGAGCTTGGTACTCGCCTGCCTTGGACTCGCCAAATGTGTCAGAGGCGAGCCTTGCCCAGGTGCGCCAGATGGCGGAGGCGCAGGGCATCGACGGGACGAAGGCATTCATGGCCGGCTCTTCCATCCCTGAAGGCCGAGGGAGCACCTTCTATCCGCTCTTCGTGAGCGCCATCGTCGCCGGTCTGTTGCCTCCCTTTTCTGAGTTCTTCTTCTCTGCCCTCCGCCACTATAATATTCAAGCTCGCACCTCCATCCCAACTCCGTCCTTCTTCTGGCGATCTTCGCCTACTATTGTGAGGCTCACGTAGGGGTGAAACCCTCGGTGGCCTTGCTACGCCACTACTTCTCCATCCGGACCTCCCGTGGTTCCGCCTCCGTGTGCGCGAGCTTCGTCGTGTACGGCCGCTCCATCGCCATTTCGAACCCTGGGAAGAGGATCGAGGGCTTCAGGAGCAAGTGGGTCTTGGTAGATGCTGGGCGCGTCCATCCTCGGCTGATCCTACCCACGGAGCACCCCGCGAGCTCCGACGACTGGTCCCGAGTGGAGCTTCTGGATCCCCGCGCGAAGCTGGTGTTGGAGAAGATGGACGCAGATCCGAGGCCGCCAGGCGGCGGCGCGGCGGCCGACCGTGCAGGCCGCTGCCGAGGGAGTTCCCGGAGCATCACCGGCTCCGCTCGCCAAGATTGCCTGGCGTGAGGCCTCACCCGAGCCCCATGGTCTTGGCCGACGAGGATCTCGCTGCGGTCCTCCGCCCTGGTTGGGGCGACGGGCGAGGCCGGGGGCGCCCACGCCTGCTCTTCAAGCGAGGATTGGGAGCGGTAGTGGGGTCCATGCCCGCCTTCAACGGGACGGGCCCATGCTCAAGGAGGCTCTAGAGGACCTGTGGACGTGTCCTCCGATGACTCCAGCAAAGAGAAGGAAGAAGGGGAGCAGGAAGATGGGGCTGACTCAGAGGCGGAGTCAAGGGCTCCTCCCCTTCTGCGCAGGTCCCGTACCCTCCGCCTCCCCCAGAGTAACGATGACGAGGATGAGGATGAGTAGGGCGGCGGGAGCCTGCCTCCGATCCCGAAGAAGGACCGGAGTGGGCTGATCCCCCGCGGGTCTGCCCCGGCCCCGAGGCGATCCGCAGGCGCGCCTCTTGCTCCCGAGCACCTTGAAGCTGATCCCAGCAGCCGGCTCTCAGGCTTTAAGTACGGCCGGAGGCTGCTTGAGCCCGCCAGCGATGACCTGTAAGTGCTTGATTCCTATCTTGATTATTGTTCTGTTGCCAAGACATGATGCTCGTATCTTCCGGCCAGGCTAGCGCCCGCGGCAAAGCGAAGGGAGCTCCTGAGGTCCCATCTGTGGCAGTGCCTCTGCCCGAGAAAGAAGGTGACTATGACGCGTAGGCCTCTCCTGCCCGGGCATCCTCGCGAGGCGAGGCTGAGCCTGCTGGGGCGAGCTCAGCCCCCTTGGCCCAGGCGACTCCCGAGTTGCCCTTGACCGACGCCGCCACCATAGCCGTCGTGGTGCAGGAGGTTCCGTCTCAGAATATTGTGGTCACGCGGTTGTCTTCTCCTCCTACTCCGCCGACTGCGGCTTCCCCAAATACTGTTCTGGATCGCGCCATTGCCGGGTCCGGACCGCTCGCGGCAGATCTTCCGGGCGCCGACCCTCGCCTAGTGGTCGGGCGCTTGAGCTGGCTTCGCTGGATTCGCCCGACAGCTGATACGGGCGTTTCTGTTCTGTGCCTCGACGGCTTGCGACGAGGAGAAACAGGCCGTCCTTGAGGCGAAGGTTGCCCATGATGCTGCCCTGGGGGAGGCAGCTAGCATCCAAGGTCGCTGTGAGACGTTGGAGAGCGAGCTGAAGGGCCTGCAGAACCAGCTTGCCGAGGAGGCCCGCCTTCGCCAAGAGCAGGAGGAAAGCATGAAGGCTCGCGAGGCGGCCGCTGGCGACCTGGAGGCCAAGCTCAAGAGGCGCCGTGGCCGCCTAAGCGCGCTGGAGCAAGAGCTGGAGGCGAGGAAGGTTGAGCTGGACGGCAAGGCCCGGGTTCTCGCCGAGGATCGCGTGGCCTTTGCGGATATGGAGGAGAAGGCTCGCACTTCGCTGAAGACGCTTTATGACAGCAGCCTTGAGAGCCCGCTGGCCGACGAGGAGGATGGCCCCGCCAAGCTGCTTCCCTTCCTGGTTCGTGCCCTTCAAGACGTCACCCTTGGCCTTGGCCCTACGGCTGAGGCCGAGGCACGCGTCTTGTCTTCGCAGCAATACCGACACGGTCTTCACCCACATCTATCTTCGTGACCCCAACATCGACCTCGACAGCCTGCTGGAGCCAGTGAGGGGCGAGCGTGCCGCTGCCGCTGCTGAGGCCGTGAAGGGTCGTGCGGAGGCTCTGCTGGGGAAGTTCCGGGCCTTCAGTACCAAGCCGAAGCGGAGCGCTGCTAGCCCTGCTGCTCCGCAAGGTGAACCTGCCCCGCGCAGCTCCCCTGCCAGCAAGTGACTCCATCGTGGCTCCCGTCCTGCTTTTAATTCCTGCGCATGTACCATGCCTTGGGGAGGCGTTAAAACTTATGTTTGATGATGTGGTAACAGTATGGACTATAACATTTGCTTTTGAATTCCCTGAAATTTGCATTACCCCTTCCTACTTGCTTATGTTCTACGCCGGCAGAGCCCGCCTCACAAGATACTCAAGCCGCCATTGGCCCCGACCAAAACCAGGACGGACCAAGGAGTGAGGGGCTACATGACAAGTTAGGGTTCTCGAGTCGCGATGCTCGTGAGTCCCCTTGGCGCCGAACAGCAAGTAGGGAGGTGAGATGTGGGGTGACTTCTTAGGAGGTGAGATGCGAGTGGATCTGCCGTTTCTCGCCTGCAGCCCGGCCTCGCAAGATACCTCAACCGCAGCTAGCATTTCGAACTAAGGAGTGAGGGGCTACGTGACCAGTTAGGCTCCCGAGTCGCGATGCTCAGGAGTCCCTTGACGCCAAATGGCCTTCGTACCTTGGCTCCGGCCGGGAGGGGCGTGGCGACGAACCAGGTCCGGGGGCCTGGCCAGTGGTGTGCGCCTAGGCGTGATCCAGCGCAGCCCCCATGCCCAGCCCTTCGCGCGGCACTCCCGAGGAGGCGCGGCGACAAGGCCGCACACCGAGCTCCGGCCTCTCGAGGTTGATGCGCCCGAGGCCACCCTTAGTTGTTTATCACCAGCAAGAGCATAGCGCTCAGATGCATATGGGCATAGCCGCCTCAAGAGTGTCGCCACCAACAAGGAGCATGGTGCTTCCATTGGTGCGTGGAGGGGGGCCCGGAGGAGCCCCGGGCGATACAGCCCCACCCTAACACGTGGCTGGCACGGTAGGGCTTGACGAGGTGTATCAGGCACCCGTGAGCCAGCGGGACTCACGGGCCCTACCAAGGCGGGTTGCGCCTGCCTGGGCCTTATCTTGGAGTGTGTTCCTGCAAATTTGGCCAGATGCCGGTGCTCTACGTCTTCAGGTCCCGGCTCTCGGGCTGGTCTGAGCCGTCGCTGGCATGCCAGGTCGCGATGCCGTGGACAAGACCAGAGGGTGAGGGCCGGAGAGCCGGTAGGAGCCCTGAGTCGCGATGCTCAGGCACCCCCCCCCTTTAACGCGCAAGCTGGGTTAGATGTTGAAACTCTACGTCCTCGGGTCCCAGCTCTCGGGCTGATCTCAGCCGTCGCTGGCATGCCAGGTCGCGATGCCGTGGACAAGACCAGAGGGTGAGGGCCAGAGAGCCGGTAGGAGCCCTGAGTCGCGATGCTCAGGCACCCCCCCTTTAACGCGCAAGTTGAGTTAGATGTTGAAACTCTACGTCCTCGGGTCCCGGCTCTCGGCTGGTCTCAGCCGTCGCTGGCATGCCAGGTCGCGATGCCGTGGACAAGACCAGAGGGTGAGGGCCGGAGAGCCGGTAGGAGCCCTGAGTGGCGATGCTCAGGCACCCCCCCCCCCTTAACGCCCAAGATTCCGACACCCAGGAGAAAAGGCACCAAATAACAAGCATGATGGATCGAAAGCATTGCCCTAAGATAAATGCAAGAAGGGTACATGCCGCTGGGTCAGGCCCGAGTGGCTTGGGGATGATGCAGCCCGAGGGGCGCCCCCAATAAGGTAAGCCAGGAACATGAAACAAAAGGGATACATGCCGCAGGACGGACTCCACGCGCCGGGAATAATGCGCCCCGAGGGCGCCCCACCAGAAATGAAACTTAAAAGATGTCACCCGATGATGTTGGGCACGGCGGGTTGTTGGTGTAGCAGACTCGTGGGCTGCGGAGCTAATCTTCACGAGCCCCTGTGCCCAGGGGCCTCGAGGCTCCGGAGGCGCCGGGCGGCTCGCAGCCACCTCCATCTCCGCCAGGCTGCGGCGCTACCTGACCTCTTGAGCCTCCAAGATGGCCCTCATGAGACGCTGTGCGCGCAGCCGCTGCTCGCAAGCTGTAAGGCATGCGACGTAGTCGGGGCGGACCTTCGAACGCCCCACTTGCGAGGGCCAGAGGCACTTGAGACACGGCTCGGCTGAGCCCCGTATGTCGATGCAGACGCTGCAGCCCACCATGCTCGCCTCGATGGGGGCCACAGGGGCGGCGGCTGCCTCTCATGACCCTTGACTCAGAATTCCCGAATGGCCTTGCTAACGAACTCCTGAGGGTTTGTCCCTCCTTGCCTTGCTCCTTCTTGAGGGAAACGTGCTTCGATGCACGCCTCCACGTGGTGCCCAAACGCCTCCCTCGTGACCTTGGCGAGGTCGGCGGCCCTCCAGGGGAGAGCCCCCGAGCCCTGCCTGAGGAGGGTGTCGGGCGTGCTTCCCTATGTGATGGAAGGAGGCTCCCCCTGGGCAGGCGCGGGCCCTGAGGGGCCTGCCTCCTGAGGGGCCGGGTCGGTCGATGTCTTCTTCTTCTTGGGTGCGGCCTCGAGGCCTCCTACTCCATGGTCCGGTCTTCCAAAGGATGCGCCTAAAAGGCTCGCTCCAGGGAGCACACTACGCCTCTCTCTTCGCAGGGCACCGTGATGACCCCGCCGCTTCCTGGCATCTTGAGGACGCTGTAGCCGTGGTGGGTCACGGCCATGAACTTGGCCAGCGCCGTACCCGAGGATGGCGCCAGTACGGCAAAGTAATGTGGGCGACGCCGGTCGGCGAGCTCGGGCGGAAGTTGTCGCGGCCCGAAGGTGACAGAAGGTGGACCTGCCCGATCGGGACCGTGGAGCCATTGGTGACTCCAGAGAAGGGCTTGGTTGGTCAAGTCGATCAGTAGGGCACTTGAAGATTGTTGAACGCTTCCACGACAGACGTTGAGCCCCGCCCCACCGCCGATGAGGGTCTTGGTGACTAGCACATTGCCGATGATTGGGGAACAAAGCATCGGGAGGACTCGCTATGGCCAAGACTTGAGCTGATCCGCCGAGCTGAACGTGATGGCGATGCCGACCACCGAGAGGGCGCGTGGCCTCGAGCTTGGGAAGGACTGCATTCACTTCGCGGGCGAATCGCTTGAAGATGCGCCGAGAGGTCTGGGCTTGAGCTCCGCCAGATGCACGCGATTGCGCTGCGGTTCCCGGAAGCCCCCACCGCCTCATCCCGATGACGGTCTTCATTTCTCCTTGGCTGCGGCGGCAGCGGAGGAGGCTCTGCTCTTCCCTTGCGGGCGATCTCGCGAGGCTGATCCTCCAGTCTCCCTCGCGAGGCGGGTCCTACCAGCGATCCTCGCGAGGTTGGTCGCGCCACCCTTGGCGCGGGCCGCGGTCTTCCCAACGTCCTGCATTCCTTCCTCCTCCTCGGTCGTAGCCCCGGTCGCTGCAGCTGACGCTCACGACCCTTCCTTCACGCACGGCCCGGAGCTCTTGGCATTCATTGGTGTTGTGGGTGTGGAGGTCATGGTACACGCAGTACCAACTGCCCTTGGAGGGTTCGGGCTGATCTCTGCCCCGCTTGGTGTTTGGCTCAGCCGCGAGTACGGCAGCTCCCTTGTGCTTCACGTCCTTGGCCTTGGGCTTCTTCTCCTCGGGGTCCACGGCAGGCAGCTCGAGGAGGGAGAGGCACCCCTCCTCAACCCTGGTGCGCTTGGTCGCCAAGTTGAACAGCTCCAAGGAGGTGCACAGGTCTTCATGCATCACCAGCTCCTCCTTCATCTTGACGTCGTGCACACCGTCAGAGAAGGCAGAGATGATGGCCTCCTCCGTCACCTTGGGGATCTTGAGGCGCGCTGTGTGAAGCGCCGATGTACTTCAGGTTTCCCAGTTGCTGCTTGATACGGCGCATGTCGCCACGGCGGTGGCCGGTCGCGAGTACCACGGAAGTTGGCGATGAAGCGGTGTGCATCTCGCCCCAGAGGAGATCGTGCTCGGGGCCGATTCGTGGAGCGAGGTGCGGGCCCTGTCCTTGAGCGCCATGGGAAACCAGTTCGCCATGACCTTTTCGTCTCCGTTGGCAGCCTTGATGCCCAACTCGTAGAGCTGGAGGAACTCTGCAGGGTCAGCCATGCCGTCGTAGCGAGGAGGCAGGTCTGGCTTGAACTTGTCGGGCCACGCGACGCTGCCCAGCTCGGAGGTGAATGTGCGGCAGCCCGCCGTGGCCACAGGTGGCCTTGGGCGATGGAGAGCTTGGTCCTGCGGGTCCCCATGCGCCACGGCTGGGGGCAGCGCAGGGTCTTGACGCGCTGGAGCATGGAGCGCTCGGGCAGCTTCCTGAGGGCGAGGGACTTCTTGGCAGCTCGCTTTGCCGCTACCGGGCGCTCGATGGAGCGGGTTCCGCCAGGGGTCAAGCGTGCCTTGGGGCCGTGGCGCTTCTGAGGAGGAGGCGGCCGAGGCGCCCAGAGTTTCATTGCCAGCGCAGGCGGGTGCGGTGTAGCGAGAAGGACGGCGCGGGGGCGCCTCCAGCGGCGCAGACGAGCTCGGCGACTCGGTCGAGCCATTCTTCGTAGATGTCGTCGATGGGGAAGTAACGCAGGAGCTCGTTTGCCGTGATGAGCGCAGCTCGGGCCTCCATGGCCGCGCGGGGCGCGCGTGATGAAGAACCAGCGGGGGTGAGCGAGGGCGTGGCAGTGCGGCCGTCCCGCCTCATGGATGGATGCTGGGATGATGCTTGCTATTCGTTCCCCGCCGGGCCGGTGGCGGCGTTGACGGCAGGTGACGGGGAACGACGAGGGCGCCCGCCGACGGGAGCCGTTTGGGCGACATGGGAAGCGAGGGTGGCTCAGCGCTCGGTGCGAGCCCGTCGACCATCAGACATGGATGCGATGGTCGGAGAAGAACGAGGCGGCGGAAGGCAAATTCCGGCGCACCCCTACCTGGCGCGCCAAATGTCGGATTTTGGGTTCCGCACTTTGAGGTTCAACACCGGGTGCGCACGGAGATTCAACCCTCTACCGGCTCGCTCCTCACCGAATCGCTAGGATCTAAACTACCAAACAGAACAGCAAAAGGGACACAAGATTTATACTAGTTCAGGCCACCATTGTGGTGTAATACCTTACTCCAGTGTGTGGTGTGGTGGATTGCCTCTTGGGCGGATGATGAACAATACAAGGCAGAACAGCCTCGCGAGGGTCTGTTCTTGGCTGGTGTTACTTGGTTCTGGCTCCGAGACTCTCGATGCTAGATGCTCGATGCCTCTACCCTAGGGGTGGCTAGTCCTATTTATAGGCAAAGGCCCTGGGCCTCTTCCCAAATATTGAGCGGGAAGGGCGCCAACAATTGGCCATTTTGAAGGGGAACATCGGGTACACTTATCCTGACTAAAGTTGGTCCTCGCCTGCCAAAGGCTCTGGTGGTGACGCCTACTTGGGCTCCACAATGACTCCTTCCCTGCCGTTGGGCTGGTCTTGGTCTTGTTGCACCGAAATGGACGCCTTTGCTTGATGCTCTCGCCTGCGCTTGCTCCCTTTGCACCAAAGAGGAAGGGAGGACACTGCGCGGGCTGGCGCCCGACTGGCGCCATTGGTCGTCATGGCTTGCGTCATGGGTACCTCGCGAGGTACCCTGCCTTGAACTCTCCGCCTCCTCGTGAGCCAGCCTGACGAGACCGTGCCTGAGGAAGCTCCTTGTCGTCCGCCCCGCGAGGCTTGGCCCCTCGCGAGGGTCTTGAGCTTGTGTTGATGAAGATGGGTTGTGCTGGGCCTCCTTTGAGCCACGCCGCAGGCCGCAGGCAGGCAAGTCTAGGGACCCCCGTTCCCAGAACGCCGACACAAAACAAGGAGGCACTTCCTTCCGTGCGAAGATACAGCTGGTGGGTCCCAGCTGTCAGTTGGAGGAAACATTTTTTTCAGCTTAATAAGGAGGAACTTTCCTTGCGTGCGACCATGGACCTCGTGGGTCCCAGCCGTCAGGCTCTCCACGTACAGTCCTCCTCTTCCGATGACTCTCGTTTGTTGACCATGCCGCACCGAACACAGCGAGGCGGTGGACGACGGTGAGGCCCCGAACGGGAATGACTCGAAGATGGGAAAACGCGGCAGTGGAGTCGCAGATTGAGAGGAGGAGAAGGGTTATAACTGGTTCTGTTGCAATTCATATCAAACTCAGGTTCACAGGACACGTTCATATTCATAGCCAACATTCACTATCAACAACTCAAAAGATTCATATATACACAAGCTCAGCATATCTATGCATCCAAATGATTGATAGATCACACGACAATATTCATACATAATTCACAAAAAGATTCAGATATACACATGTTCAGTATGTTTATGCATCCAAATGATTGATATCACAGCCAATATGATCCAGGGATGAACTTTAATTACCTAGGGTACGGACTGGTAAATGGTGTTCAATCAGAGGTACTTCTTGCTAAAATTAGTTCTTGTACGAGTAAACTTTCGAGTACATAAGAGGTAGTACAGACAATCTGAACTTTGCTTGTAGGTTTATCCTCAAATAGTGGCCTCATGCCGACGGAGGTTTGAGCAACTTGGCCACTACTTTCATCCAACTAGTTTACTGGCTCATCTTGGTCTTGTATCTCGCCAAAATTCTACATTGCAGACGAGAAAGGAGGCGGTTGAGAAAATGAACCACCCAAATTTTTTGTGCAGTTCAACAGAAATGGAGCATCCTTGGCGTGCAGACTGATTAAGTCCCAGATGAATATACACGTCAACCAACTTGTCTGGAATCTTTAGACTCCAAGCCATATAGTTCGCTACCATATGTGTCGATAACCAAAAGGCACAAGCTGGGACCAAAGACTGGAGTGCATTTTTCTAGGCTATGCACCAAGCAATATTTTTGGCGTTCACTCTCCTAATACTTGGTTTGACAATTGGTTGACGCTGATTGATACTCGAATGAATATAGGCACTTCTTGTCAACATCGATGCTTGTCTGAGTGAACTTTGGAGTACATAGCAGCAGCATAAGTACCTATCCATCTAATCATTTTGTGCAGTTCTACTGAAATCACCCGATGTAATGATTTGCCTGCGAGTTCAGGCTCCAAATTACTCCTTTATGAAATCAGCAAACAGTGGCACAATACCAAATTACCAATACATATGACAAGCACAATAATCAGGATAAAGACCAGTACCCACCTGTGTGAGGTAGCATATCAATTACTATTTCCTTTGACCGAAGCCGAGATAAGCCAAGCGATCGACAAAGAAAGGAAGAAAGCAAGTGGAGATTAGCGAACGACAGAAAGGACGAAAGTTGGCGAGGCAATGAAGCACCCAAAGTTTTTGTGCGCCCACCAAAATCGAGCATCCTCAAGGCACATATATTGAGAGAGTGAGATTACTGTAATAGTGAGACTAGTTGATGAAACATACACTAACAAATAGAAGCACCCTCATTATCTTAATGGGTAAAGTTAGCAACATAGTAGTCTTGCTTAAAGAGAGGTATTAGTTTATTTAATCAGCGCCAATTAGCTCAACTCAACACTCAAAGCATTGCCATTTATCATAGGTTGCAAAACTTAAAAGTGCAAAGATAAAGGAGTTTCTCATGACAGTAGCACGATACAAATAGAGATGACAAAGAACTAATATGGATGAAGGCCTTAGGCCTGCACTCAACCTGAGAAAAAAAGCTTATTCATGTAGTCCCATAAGAGATGATAAAGCACTCACTAGAATCACACAATAGTATATATTTTTGTGCACTTCAAATATATGGTTGAAATCACTCTTGTTTACCAGTGCTGAGATTATATTGAAAGATTATCAAGAACTTCCAGCAGAGTTAAAGCACTGGCTGGGATACAGTTCATTGTATTGTCTTGTGTAGTTCCACTAAAATTTATGATTGGCACAACATGATCCCTGTTTGCAAAAGTAGGAACAAGGTGAAACCTTCATTAGCTTAGTGAGAAAGGATAGGAAGACATTAGCATATTACTCAAACCGTAGCATTAAATTCATGATGGACAATACGCAAAACATTGCCTCATTGAACCAATGGCAATAAATTGACATGCAAAACAATAGCACTATTATGTCATGACACTAATAATATTACCTCCCTGCTCCACCACATGATTCACCTCCATAGACAAACATTCACACGTACATGATTCAGCATAGGGTCCTACTAAAGATTTGTTTAACTCCAACAGAAAATTAGGCAAGAATAAATTAGTGGTACTTAAGTACTCCTAATTAATTAAGTGAGATAGCGAAGTGGAAGGGCTCCTCGAGGATCGCCTCACATGTAAGGTAGTCGCTGTCGAGCCCTTGAATAGCCTCGACTAAGGCCTCTGGCTTCAGCAAGATCACCTTGGCACTGTTTATTCTTCTTCTTCTTCTTCCTCTTCATGCTCTGTTTCTCTTTATCCTCACCAGTTGGTGAAACCAAGTACATGATTGGCCTTCTAATTCAGAATTGGTTTTGTTAGTGAGGGAGTACAAGTGTACTAGTAAAAAACAGCATTATTTTCTCATGGGAGTCAGAAAATAGAGATGAACACATGCATTAAATATCATTCTTACCTAAAGGAAGGTTATGGCGCCAATATGGATGATGAGGATTGGAACACAGATCTCCCTTTGTGCAGTTCCACCAAAATGAACCAACTGCTCCATCTCGACATTCCAGCTTAAACAAAGACAAAAGTCACTTCTTTTAAGAAGAGTTTTGTGCAAAGGCACCAAAAGGTCACAACAAAGAACTGTGTGAATTGATATCCTCGTTTGCACAAAAAGGCACAGAGGAAACAGTCAGAGTCTCAAACAATTACAGGCAAAAACATTTAGCTAAACTTGTCAGAGTCTCAAACAATTACAGGCAAAAACAGTGGCATGGCTTCATTTTTACCAGGGACATTATATTAAGAACAGCTAAGGCTGCGTTTGGTTCACATGTTTGGTGCAGGATTTTCGTAGGAACACAATTCCTACGGTATTCTTTCCCTTCCAACCGTTCGGAACACGGGAAAGGTGAATAGTGTTTCATAGGAAAGCTGGTCTGGTAGTACTGATTCCATCGGATTAGAAACATCCACGCGCTGCTCATTTTTTGGGCGGAAGCCCGAGGCAGGCGCTCGCTGCCATGCATTAGACAGGTTGCTGTGTTGTGTTTGCCGGAATAAAAAAATCAACCTATGTGTGGTACATGAGGTGAGGACAAGAGTAGTCACTGTGCAGCTGAATAAACAAATAGCATCTCATACTGCCAAGCATGCTACTCTAAAAAAACAAATCTGTACATTTCGTAGTCCATCCGAACACATTCTCTTGAGAGTTTCCTCCGGCTCGCTGTTCCATAGTTTTATACCTACATTCCTTTCCTATTCCTCTATTTCCATCAAGACCTATGTTTTCTGCCCCTTTATTCCGACCAGAGCCTAAATATTTGGTATAAGGGCATGGGACATTGGGTGCACCAGCAGTACAGCACCATGTACGTAAACAGGGGCATAAAGTGCTGATTCATAGTTTGTTGCCCCGAGAAACAAACATCCAAGAAACATATCTGGGTTGGTCCCATTGTTGTTCACTCTAGCCACCTACTCATATGTGTGGATAGCAAATCTAGTCCTGGTCATACCACTGTGTACAGCGTTACCCCTATATTTCCCTTCTCGACCAAGAGACCGGTTGGATGACCAGTCTGTACTACTTTCATCCCCTTTCCTTCCTGTTTGTACCAAGTCCGATGTACATACTAAATTCCCCCAGCCCCACTTTATTTCAATGACAAGTATTTTCGAACGGAGGGAGTACAAGATTCAACTCCATGAAGTAGCTTTACCTCTAACAATAGAGGAAAAAATAGGTGACGTTGGACCATCCGATCGAGAGGGGCTGAGAGGTAGAAAATGATGCACATGCAGTGACGTAGCGAGCTAGGGAAGTAGAGCTAAGGCAGTTTCGAATGAAGATATACCTGAAGGTCGTCGGGATGTGGATAGGTGGGTGGCGGGAGGCCAGATCCGCCCACAGGCAACGATGAAGGGGTCGGAGGACCTCCCGCCGGGCGCCGCCGAGATAACGGTGCAGCCGGCAATGGGTCTCCTCCCTCGCTGTTGACGACGGCCTAAACGCTGCCCCTCCTCCCCTTCACCGGCAGAGGGGGATATGTCCGAATCTGTAACCAGCGGCGAGGATAGAAAGCCAGTGTTTTTTGAAGGGAGAAAGACAGGGTTACTACACCTATCTTGTTTAGATCTGGAGAGGATGAGAGTGTGTGAATAGAGAAGCCCTAGCAAGCAAGCGCGGAGGCTCCGGCCTATATATAAGTAGTGGGGTAGTTTTCCTTTTTCACTAAATCAAAACAATCGTTTAAAATTGTGTACTACTACATGCCAGGTCGTGGTTTTTTTAGTTGTTGATTGTTTTTTGAGATAGTTACCTACTTGGTCCAAGTGGTGTTACGGTGTGCCAGGTCACACTTTGTATCGTTCAAGTCTGGTAGTACTACAAGTCCCTCCATTAAATGAACAACCACCCCCTCGTAAAAAATGTGAACAAGCCCACAGCTCAAATTAGCGGAAACGTGGGTTGCCCCAACATGCATTATTATTTATATTTTCTACTCCCTCCGTTCCTAAATATAAGTCTTTTTTATTAGCCACACCTAAGACAAGAATTTTTTTATTAGCAGTGAACCCCACATGTCATAGACAAAAAAATTGTGGCAAGATTCCCTTAGGCAAGCCAAAGTGTGTCTAACAATTTGAGCAACTTAGGTTAGGCAAGTGTGGCAAGTGTGGGAAAAATAATGTGGCAACATAAGACAAACATAGTCACAATCCAAACAGCCCCGTGATTTTTTGTGACGTGCATGAAAATTTGGTTAGTTAAATTTATAGTCAAAATTTGGCAAGGTGGATCAAATCAACACATACAAGTATCAAAAGGAAAGTCACTGCATGCATGCATGTGTTGTACTCCCTTCGTTTCCAAATATATGTCTTTTTAGAGATTGCAACAAGTGACTACTCCCTCTATTCCTAAATGTAAGTCTTTTTAGGGATTCCACTACAAACTACATACGGATGTATATAGAAATATTTTAGAGTGTAGATTCACTCATTTTGTTTCGTATGTAGTTCAGAGTGAAATCTCTAGAAAGACTTATATTTTGGAACTGAGGGAGTACATACGAAACAGAATATGTCTACTCCTACATACGAAGTAGCCCATTTGAAATGTGTAAATAGACTTTTATCGAATGCAGTGCTTTGATGTGTCGCGTCAACTCATACAAGACCGAGAAATTTGATTACTACAACGCCCTCTCCCTCGCAGACTGAGCTCCGGTGCCTTAGCTGCACCTGCCTTTGGCTGCATGACAGGTGGGCCAACCACCTGTTGGGCCCACCTGTCATGGACGCAAAGGCAGGAGCAGTAAGTAGAAGCTTTCGCTACACGCTATCCCTCCCGCACGAGGTGGACGGACATGCAGCAGTGGATTCGATACTATAGAAGTAGGAGTAACATCATTGTTCGTCTTCTCGAAGAGGCGAAGAGCCAAGTGCAAACCGAATGTGGCAGTTGCGAACGCTCGCGTGGTGCGGTTCCTTGGAGTACTAGGCAGGCTCTTGCATGAGACAAAATTGCTATTGTTTAACAATTAAACTCCGTTATCCATTGGTTGATACTCATTCTGCATAGGTCCAAGCGCTTAGCACCGTTTCCTCCTGGGGTCACCAATGTTTATTTGCTAATTAATAGCATTCCATAAAATGAACTAGCCATTGTAAGTCATTAAAAGCATGCACACCTCTCATCTCTTATTGGTTGATACGTATGTCAAGAAACAAGAAACAAGGTAGAAGTTAATGCACCGCGCCTAAGTGTTTTGGGACTATTTGGTTTTTGTAAGATGACTTACACACCTAGACGGAGGGAGTAGTATAGACCTGTAAACCGGAAAGGAGTATTTGCCTTTCTAGAGATTTCAACAAGTGACTAGACTTCGGCTCAAAAAAACAAGTGACTAGACTACACCGTGTGCAAGACTCCTCCCTTCCGGTTTATAGGGCTCAAATCTCAAATCTCATGAACCAAGGCATTTTACATTGGAGGAATGTATCTCAGACTTTAAAAACTACCCTAATTAAACTCATGCATTAATTACGTAGTTCTCTCGCTTCCGCTCCGCCTTGATCGCGGTGCACAATATTGAGAGAGTGTTGGATACGCTTTTAGTCTCATGACTAAAAGTAGTGGGACTAAAACTTGTTAGCCTCATCCATGCTTGAATCCAAATACTAAAGAGACTAAAATCAAGTTAATGACATTTCAAAGCATCCGGCCCGCGTGCCATCCACCAAATCACAGCGAGGTGCTACAATGAGACTCACCGCCACCCGGTGTGGCCGCCATGGCCCATCATATCACAAAACCCACACCTTTACCAAAGAAGTGGTAAGGTGGCTCCAAGTTGGACCGGACGAAGCAACCATCATTTCATTGGAACGCTGCTCAAGCCCTTTCTTATCTTTCTTGAAGAAAACCTCACTCCTGTGCTACTCACTTCGCCATTTCTCTTCCCTACCGACGAAGGAAAGGTGGGCTAATCAGTTATGCTGCTATATTTTCATTCCAATAATCTTCTTTTATGGCAATCAATCGATTCTCACATCCTATTCTTTTCCCGCTTTCATTGCGATTGTGGTTTCCTTTCGATTGCTTTTTGTTTGTCGGTTCATTGATGGATCCCGAGCACTAGGCAAAGAGTTGCCACGGACAACCCATCGGAGACAGCGATCTCCGTGAAGCGAGCACGACCAACGAAGTCGACTATGTTGGCGGGCCAACCCATGGAGACGAAGAACTCCAAGAAACAAGCACCGCCAAAGAGTTGAGGACGCTATGCATTTAACTCCTCAAAGAAAGTTGGAAGAACAGCAAGGGCCCCACCGTGCCTACCCCAGGAGCTCTGATTGCCACCTATGTGAGGCTCAAGACCGAGTTTGAGGAGATAGTCGCTGTTGAGAAGCAGTATTCCCCTGGCAAGGTGATGGCCCACATCGAGGACGAGGAGATGACCCCCGGAGAGATGAGATCCCCCGGTGAGTTGCACAAGGTAAAAGATAATGGCTTATTACCATAGTTGTGGTTTTTGATTATTTGCAATGTGCTTTCTTTTTGATTATTTGCAATGTGCTTGCTAATATGTTAGTGTTGTGCAGGTGCCGGTGGTTGTCCTTGATGATTCCGATGTCGCGGGTCGCCCCTGCTGGCATCGCCGAGATTGATTCCGATGCCGTTGTGCATCCTGTGGACATCGCCCTAGAGATCGATTCCGATGTCGCGTCACCCAAAGGACATCGCCCGTAAATCGATTCCCATGCCGCCGTCTGCGGCTGTGGTCATTGCCCGAGAGATCGATGACAAGAAATAGTTGGTCGCGCTAATCCTTCAGGTTTGTTTGCATTGCCCTGTGTTTAATTACCAGAATGATGCATGTTATCAAACCATCTTAGGGCTAGTGCACTGTCTTGTGTGGGCGGATCTTGCTACTTTTGTTTGATAGTGAATCATGTGAACCCTCTCCGAGTTGTGGAAACAGATGTATCCTCGCCAGCTTTTGATGTAATATATGGCATGCTTAGATGTAAGTTTGAACTGTTTATCATATCAGCAGGGCTTGTTTGATGATTCTTGGTGTTAGTAGGCTAGCTACTGTGCGAGCTATAGTACTTGCAAAACACTCACCGAAGAGAAACGTTGGGGCTGATGAGCTCGTGGTACGCTTATACTTATCCCTCGTCGATCGACCAATAGCCCTAGCTCCTAAAATTGTAGGCTTAGCGATCGATCAGACAATAGTCGACATACATTCAGGCCTCATTTGGTTCATAGGGTAGGAAAATCGTACTCCCTCCGTCTAGGTGAGTAAGTCATCTTAGGTTGTGCACCGTGACCAAGGAGGAGAGGAAAACGAGAGACCTTAATGTTTATTTGCTAATTAATAGCATTGCATGCAATGAACTAACCACTGCATGTCGTGTTTGATAGTCTCATGTCATTAAAAGCATGCACACCCCTCATCTCTTATTGGTTGATATGTGAAGAAACAAGAAAGAGGTAGAAGTCAATGCACCGCGCCTAAGTGTTTTGGGATTATTTGGTTTTCGTAAGATGACTTACACACCTAGACGGAGGGAGTAGCAAAAGTACAGAGAACGTGCAACACGAAATCATAGCAGTGCAAAGACGTACTCCCTCCGTTCCAAAATAGATTACGTAGGCGGGCTAGTTTGGCCTAGTGGGTTTCAGTGATATGACGTGGTACAGTGTTGTCCAGTCTTTGCGTGTGGTAGAAGTATTGTGGGTACAGTAAGTTTTCTTGAAGAAGTGGAATTCAACGAAGTCATGATAGTTCCTTCGTCCGAACAACTTACGGTGGGAAAGGTTGGTCCTGCGATACGACCGGGGTAGACCAGGATAATTTTGTGCATGGCAGGTGGACCAGGATGGTCGACGTCCCACATGTCGGTGAATGAAAGTATTCTTTCCGCTATAGAGGACGAGCAACGAGTATTCATAGTTTATTTTTGATGAAAGCTATTGTCTCCACTGCTACTCCTTGACTTTGTCAATGCCTCTCTCGACTACTTTCTATGCATGCAGCAGGCAGCTGGTGTCTTGAGGGGCCAGGACGGTGAGAGCGGGCTCCGGAAGCGGTCCAGACTCCAGCATGGCCCACCTCACATTATCACCATATATTTCTTGGAGTCCATGCGCGGCGGGTGAGCGATCTCTTCTCCCTCCCCCGTTTCTCTCTTCTCAGCCGACGCCCGCGGAGCGATTAGATTTCGGCTATCGATGGTTTATTCAATTACGGTCCCACATGTCAGTGAAATTGCAAGACAACGCGTGTCCCCTCTGGTGAGCGGCGTGCGAGCCGGACTATCGGGGTTGCGACGCGTACGAGTCGTAAGTGTGCCGCCTTTTCCTTTAGAACTTGCGAAGTGTAACATTTTTGCGCGATCAATCGATAGAAATCCAGAACAAAATGACGAGGGCGGTGCTTTCCTGCTTGTTAGGCGGGCTAGTTCGAGTGATATGACGTGCTACAGTGCCGTCCACTTGCTCCATTTTTATGTAAGCAAGAGTTTACACTCGTATGCGGAAGGAGTGCGAAACACCGTGGATCTGATTTTGATCGACGGATAACTGTTCCCTGACAATAATGGAGGATTGTTAGCGATTATAGCATGATAGTTAGGGCATCTCCAGCACTAGCCCACAAATTTACACCGGCATCAGTCCGAGGACACTGATGGATGCCATCCGATGCTTCCCGCATACCTTTCGACAACTATATGAACTAACCGGACGAAATTCATGCAAACAAAACAAATTTCAAATTAATCGGATGAAATTAACCGGATGAAATTCATTACATTTCGAAAACTTTTCCTACAAACTGGACGAAATTCATTACATATTTCGCACAAACCGTACTAAACCTATTGTATACCTAATCTAAACGATCGCCGGCGCCCGACCACCATGTCTGGCCATGAACCCGAGAAAGCTGGCCATTGCCTTTGCCTCCTCCTCCTCCGCCTCGATAACCTCCTCCTCCGGCCGGAGCACGAGGTTATGAAGATTTCCGCCTCCACGTCGCCGTCAAGCGGCTAATCGGCCACCGATGTTTACACCACCAAGCTTGGCGTCGACTGAGTGGAGTAGCGGTCGCCTTCCCGGGACCAGAGCGGCGGAGACCTACCGTGTACTACTCTTCCTCGCTGCCAGCTGCGCCCACGCACGTGCGCCGGCTTCGTGGTCGTGGCGGCGGAGGGTGGCCCGGGGGGTGCCGGCGATCTCCTTCGTTTGCTCCTGCGACAGTACATCCAAGAGAGCTTTGGAGCGCGCCCGGAGCGGAGCCGCCGATGTCCTCGCTCGCTTCCTCGCGATAGTACGCCCAAGAGAGCTTCGGAGCGCCACGAGGCCATGGTTGAAGTGGTGCCGACAGAAGGAAGGGACCGGAGGAGAATAAGTGTGGGTCTTTGGCTATGGCTGGGAGCTAGGGCTCAAGTTAATATAGCGGGCGAATGGCAATGAGTCGCGGCAGACGGATGGACAACTGGCACCGGAGTAGGTTCATCGGGCGTGAATGCGGACGCTGCTTCAGTGACTTAACTGTAGATGCGTTTGGGTGTCTGACATGTGGGCCCAATGGGCGTCTGGCCTGCATGTCAGTGACACACCAATTGCACCTGCAGTTAGTCCAGTGAATGCGGCATTGACATTCGGAGAGACGGTGACCGTTTCAGGCGCATGCGGACTGTTTGACTAGTCAACCATACAAATACGGAGCTATACGCTGAGCCAGCGACCATATAATCACCATATCTCGTATACAATGATCAAAGTGAGCTATCAAGACAAGTTCGATGACCGCCAATGCGTTTTACTCGGTAATAAATGACCAAGATTGAAGGGGAATCCTAATTTGCTTCGTCTTCTGTCCTTGAGCTCTTGACAAACCAATGAACTATACGGTTGTCCGGCCACTCCACCCCAGAGCTCTCACCAAGCGTCGTTCATGCCACCGCGCCGCACACTAATCGGTAAGGCAGCGATGGCATCCCGTCGCGCCGAGTTCCTCGCTGCCCACGAACGCACACAAAATGGTAGGGAAGCGATGGCATCCCGCCGTGCCGAGTTCATCGCCTCTCGCGACCTCACAACTATGTGGGAGGAATTTGAAGAAGCCAAGGCTGAATGGGCGGTAGAGCAAGAGGTGGCCTAAGCCGCACAGAAGGAGCGGAAAAGTCAGAAAGCACTCCAGAAAAGAGAGGCCCGCCGCCGCAAGAAAGAAAAGGACGCACACGCTGCTGCGGAGAGGTCGGCGTAGATCCAAGCACGGTGGGGTGTCACCGACAAAGCCGGGAAGGAGAACGACGGCGTCTGGCCAGCATGTGAGAAGTAGTAGTACTAGTGGTTAGTGTGTGTGTGTGTGTGTGTCTGTGTCTGAGTACGAGCATGTACCAGTACTACTAGTTACTACTATAGTTTTTAGAGCAAATTACCAGTACATTAGCCTAGACTAAATGGAAAAATTCCTATCCTATGCATCAAATGGCATCTCTTTCTCTATAGGAATTGAGATGCATGTCATCTCACTTCCTATGATTTTCATATTCCTATCCTAAGAACGAAAGGAAGCTTCTGTTGGAGTAAATATTGTAGCTAGCAGTACTGCTGGTACAGTAGTTTTCTTCAAGAAGCGAAATTCAACGAAGTCATGATGGTTCCTTCGTCCGAGCAACTTCAAAGTGGGACGTGGGCCTGTGATTTGATGGCTCATTAGTCATTGTTACTGCGGTGCGACGACCTAGGTGACTCTCCCTTGGAGTTCTGCATGCATGGCAAGTGGACCAAGATGGTCGACTTCCCACATGTTGGCGAACGGAAGTATTCTTTCCGATATCGAGGAGCAAGGAAACGTGTGCTATAGTATCACTGCTTATTGGTTTGCAAAAAAATAGTATCACTGCCGATTTATAATTATTTTTTATTTCTGATGAATGCTAGTGTTTCAACTCTTACGACGAAGGGTGCCAAACATGGCACGTGTTGGATGTCCCACACGTCAGTGGAAGGAGTGGGACATGAACAGCATGGTAGAGCCCAGCGTAAAAAAAACCAGCGTGGTAGAGTGTCTCCACTTCTTCAACTTCTATGTCAGAGACCACACGTAGTAGTACTTAGTTGTATGAACGATACAAAGTGCGACCTGGAGAGAAGTACACGTCTAGTTGGAAGGTCTCGGGGCATACACGTAAACAAATATGAAAGTTAATATGTGCCTCCAACTAATATAGTAGTAGTAGAGTACTTACGCACGCATCTATAACATCATCAGGCATTGCACGCATAACATTTAGTGGTAGTACGTAGTAAGAGACAAATGCCGCCCAAGAGTTCCCTTCTTGGCCTACTTTTGGGTGTTTGGTAGAGTGTATGGAGGGTGCATGAGTCAACACTAGTTTAGCACAAATACACTAGAAGCATGCATGAAGAGAGCATGCATGAAGAGGGGTGTTGAGTTGAGCATGCATGAAGAGGGAACAACTATGCTGAGACGAGAACGCAACCAAACACACCCTGTATGCCACGCATGTTCATACCATTTGTGCCTTTCTACTTCACTTACTGTGCTACATTACACAGGTTCGTACGTCCTCCTGGGTACATGTCCGTCTCGTAGTTCCAGTGCCACGTGTTCTTCATATAGATGGAACGATCGTTGCATAACACGTGCGCCTTGATGCTAGATGTCTCGCGTGTTGGCAAAAGGATGAACAAAGCTCACGTAAAAAATAGAGTGGAAGAACATAGATTCCTGGACGACCGAGAAGGAGCAAGGAACCTCATGGTGGAGCGCCTGCACTCATAATATTTAATATTATTCAGCGATATAAAATTAACCAATCATCTCCACAAAGGATCGGAAGAGTATGAAACACGGCAGCCCAAAGTAGTTACATCATACTAGTACATGGCTAACCCACGCTATCACCATATTTCTTGGCTTCCGTGCGACACCTATCTCTAGTAATCCAAAGCAGTCAGACGCTTCTCCTCCTCATCTCTATCAAAGTGCGGCGGGCTGGCGTTTACGCCATCTATTGAGGTCGGTTAACTATCACATGTTAGCGACATGCCAAGAGCATTCTAAAAAATTCCTTTCACGCTTCGCTTTCAAAAAGAAAAAATCCTTTCACGCATTTAATTTGCTCGTATGCTTTGAGCAACTTGCATGTCCTATACTGCTCCTGTTTGATACTCTAACTTAGCTAGAGGTTAGACTAACTCATGACTAACCCTGAACTAACTGTAGCCAAAGAGGTGTTTGGGTGACAAGGTTAGATTGACAATAAATGCACTTCATGGAGAGAGAAAAGTGATTTTTCAGTGGTCCCAATGAGAACTATCTCCAGTTAGCACCTCTTGGGTGGGATAGTAGTTTTTTTTGGTGGGTTCAGTGCAACTTGCTCCAATTTAAACCCTCATGCTTGGATACTTTAGGGCTATTTGAGCCCCAACTAGCGCAAACTAACTCTAACCCATGGATCCAAACAGGCCTATGGCCAGTCTTGACACGGAGCAGTCGCGTGCACCGGGAAGCAGCGCTCTCTCGGCCGCCGCGCCACTTCAAAGCCAGCGCCAGTGAGAGGTCGCCTCCGCTCTGGTCGGGCATTAATGCGGCACTGATGCTCCAGGGCGACGCTGACCGTTTCACACGGGAAGTGCACGCTAGCAAGGGAGTATAGGTTTTGAACCGTTTCAGGTGTAGTAGTAATGGCAGTTTGCAAAACTACTCAATTATTGCACTCAGTTTCCTAAGAAATTGTGGTAAAAAATGTTACTCCACAGCCCGCTTCCCTTCTCCTTCTTGCTCGTGATTTATGTGGCCATGTTAACGTGGTTGTGTCAAAAAATGTCACTTCCTGCTCATGATTTGCGTTATATAATTACAAGCAAGATTCTCGTGCATTGCATGGAACATCAATATGCATTTTTTTTACAAAACATCTGTTGTGATTGACCCATGCAGGAGTAATCCCATGTGTAAAAACTAATGATATCTCGAGAATTTTATCGAAAAACTAGTATCTCGAGAATGTCACCGAAAAAATGAAAGATGAGAGATAAGGCGAGGAGGAGTGGAGCGTGGTGGTGACTGGTGGTCGGAATGGGTGGAGGCATGGGGATGGACAGCGCCGGCAGGCTGCAGCGGCCACCATGCATGCTAGATTGTTCCAGAGAGTTATTCCTTTTTTAATTGCTGAGCATTGAGGTTGCGGGAGATAATGATGTGGAGAGAGGTGCGGGTATCTTTTGTAAAATTATCATAATTTGCTTCCTATCTGTCAGATATAGATCATACGGTCTGTATTACAAGATGGCAGGCACACCATCATCGCCAACTCGTTTTTTTATAAGGGTATACAGATGATAAGTTTGCTGACTACTAAAGTAAAGTGGAACCTGTCCATGTTATGCAAGTAAATAAAGGTGATTGTTTATCATACGGGTAAGGTTGGATGAAGGGTGGTAGGAACAAATGCTCCGCCTAGAGCATGTGTGTGTGAGATGGAGTCTTAGTGTGTGTGTGTGTGTGTGTGTGTGTGTGTGTGTGTGTGTGAGAGAGAGAGAGAGAAGAGAGAGAGATATGGAGACTTAGTTTGTGTGTGTGTGTGAGAGAGAGAGAGATGGAGTCTAAGTGTGTGTGGGGGGTGCGTGTGTGTGTGTGTGTGTGTGTGTGTGTGTGTGTGAGAGAGAGAGAGAGAGAGAGAGAGAGATGGAGTCTTAGTGTGTGTGGGGGGGTGCGTGCGTGTGTGTGTGTGTGTGTGTCACGGGGTCCTCTGTGGCGGATCTAATTTAAGTGTGCATGGCTTCATCATAGAGAGGTGATGTGTATGGCAGAGGCCACCAACGATGGGGTGCGAGAGAGAAAATGCCCGTAGGAGGGAAGAGAAGGTGCGTCCGCGTGAGAGGAGTCGACATCGAGAGAACGTGTTTGTTCGAGAGACACCACGGAAGACTACTATATATCGATGGTGCATGTAGGTGGGAATTAAACAAAATGATGGTCTTATTGGTTTCGGGGATATAGGGGAAGAGTGAGAGGCGCGCGGGGCGGGGGGCGGGGGGGGTAGCTAGAAGGATATTGTTAAGTGTGAGTGTGTGTTTTGCCCATCCAGGCGGAAGTTATGTGCACAAAAGAGGAGAACGATTCGATGTGGCATTAGGATTGAGGGTAATTAACTACGTATGGAGACATAGAGACCCTGAATGTGCATGTGTGAGAAGTATACATGTATATGTGGGATGTGTGTGTGTGTGCGCACGCATGATCGAGATAAAAGAAAGAAGACATAAGTCCTAAGATCAACGATATGGGAGAGACGAATCGGTATGACAATATGCATGCATGTGAGAATGCAGGGAAGAAGGCCCGACAATTGAGCATGTGTTTTTGTCTTTAAGAGATAGTGGCGTGGGCTGGAGCATGCATCTATGGCGAGCAGAGGGGGTGAGGCGCAACGATTGTGCAAAAGAGATCAACCTATAAATGCATATGTATGGATAGACATATATAGTGTGGGTGATAGGAAGCAAGACTCCGTGCGAGAAAGAAATGTTGACGGAGAAACTACAGATAGATACAGAGATGGAGATGCTAGCTAGAGAGACATTTGTTAGTTTGGGTGTCGGAGATGACCGTCGGGTGGTTCTCAGGGTGAAGTTATATATGTGTGTGAGAGGGCACTTGACTGCATGTAGAGAGAAACATATGTAGTGTGCATGATAGGAATCAAGAGTGAGGGCGAGAAACAAGGTTGATGGAGAAACAGATAAATAGAAAGATAAAGATGCTAGCTAGTGTGCACAAGAGATAGGAGTAGAGTGGATCAGAAGGCTGGGTTATGTGTGTGGGTGTGAGAGAGATAGAGAGAGGGTGCATGTGAGTCACATACAAACAAATATCAGAAAGAAATGAGATCCATAGAGACGGAGTTTTGTCTCTGCGAGAGAGAAAGATATTTCCCAACGAGAGTGATAGCTAGAGAGGCATATGAGGGAACGCAAGATATCTCTAGGGAGAGAGGGTGTGTTTGAGCGACATACAAGAGAACAATGGAGAAATATGAGACCCTGGGAGACAGAGTTTGTGTTTGTGTGTGAGAAAGAGATATTGAAGAGGAAGAGTCGTAGGTTCTCATATCTAAGGAGCGAAAGACATCTCTGTATGAGGGGTGTGTGGGTGGCACACATGGGAATAGTTGAGAGAAATGAGACCCCGGGAGACAAAGTTTTGTGTTTGTGTGAGAGAAAGAGATTCCACATGGAGAATCATAGCTAGAGACACATAGCAGGGAGCGAGATATACTTAGAGAGAGATAGAGTGATGAAGGTCGATGGAGAGAGTACCGTCAACAAGTGTTACTTAAGATAAAAGATCATTGTCGACATACGTGTAGCACGAGAAATACCTGAGAGACAATGAACGCGTATAGGTCCAGAGAGATAGTCCTATATAAGCATGAGTGATAGCTATATGACACGAATATCTGGATTAAAGGGGATTCAAATATTTAAACTGGAGATCACGACATCGATAATATCATAACGCAAATTGGTGTATCAAACATGCATATTCATTTGAATTTGGGCACACGTGTAATATTATATAGTTTATCAATATTGGTGATCCATAGATTCTTCAATTACAAACAATGCATGGTTTATATGCAATTAATGTCTAAACGGGATTACACTATATGTTGCGTGTGTGAAACACATTATACATGTTTGAGAAGTTCAAAAAAAACGCATGAAACACACATTAATTGGAGACAAATAGCGAGGAATGCATACATTGGATTTCAACATAAAGTGGTTTCAAATATTTGAAAATCCACATTGATGGATACAACCTTATGAATCTGAGATCATGCCATTTGTAAACCATATTTATGTATAAATGGTGTTGTGCTTTTGAAAGTATTTATGTAAAAAATGATGTATATAGAATGTAATTCCAATTGAAAATGGATCCCGCCCGAAAAAAAATAGTAGAATACAAACGGGATTCGAATTGAGTTGGCACGGTAAACGGGCACTGTGCAAAATTTGAACGAAGCGGGGAAAGTCGCAGTAACCGCCCGAAACCAAAATCTGCGAGATGGAAATCACTACTGCCTATCCCTGCCGTGCAAAGCCTATCTACCGGATTCATACACGGTGGGTGCCAAAACACAGTGTGCCCTCGGCCGAAATAGACTCCCTCCCCGATTCATATTCATACACGGTGGGCGCCAAAAACAAATTCTCGTCGGCAAATATTCGGTGTATGCGAGATTACCGTCCTATCCCCAACCGACTAATGTTGTTGTGATGTAGTAGAAATTTGAAACGATGGCTAAGTTTGTAGATTTCCTCGCATTTGAGACAAGCGCGCCCTGAATACATGGTTCCCCCTTCCTCTCTACCTCCCTTTTCCCCATTCGTACTCCGTGGGCGCCAAAACACCCTCTCCACCCCACCCTCCTCCGTCCGCCGCCGTCTGCCACCCCATCCAGCGCCGTCCTCCTCCACCATGCCGGAGCTGATACCCCGACGCCGCTGTCCATTACAAGAGATTGACCTCTCTCATCCACGCCTTCGGACCGGGATCCTTGCATCCCGTCCTCTCGCTTCATCCCCGCCGGCGTCCACCTTACAGGCGCCGCTCCTACGACCGTCTCGTCCACCGTGCCCCGCCGCCACCGTTACCCTCCTAGATCTTCTTCCACGCCGCTGATAGCCATCACTACCGCAGCACCATCAAATTCTCACCAGATGCGTACACGGCTCCGCACCAGAGGCGGTACTCTTTCGTATCTGCTCAACTTATTTATCGCAGCAAGAAAATAGATCGCCACTGCTTTACTCTGATTTCTTGTCTTGGTTGCGAAGTTGCCTTTGTCCGGTTTGCACCTTCAGATCCGCCATGGCACGCTCAACACTATACTCCCAATACTCATGGTTTTCCTCTTTTATATTCCACACTAGTTAAATCACAGAGACTAAATTTCAAAATTGGGTCACCGATTTTTGAGCTCGCGGAGTTCGCGGTGCGATCCAAGGGGCTCGGGTGGTTGTGGGGCCTCGCCGAACAAAGAAAACTCGACGCTGGTGGGGGTGGGTGGTAGAGGAACACAGACGGTGGGGGCCGGTGGTCCGGCCGGCGGCCGCTTGATTGCTCTCGACGAGGAAGAAGAAGGGTTAGGAGACGAGGATCTTCATCCAACCGCCTGAAATGGTCGAGAGAGCCGGGAGTTGCATTCTTAATGCGCCTCGTTCATCATGTGTGGCACCGCGCAACCAACATTTTATTATCCAAAATCTGCTTGCTCTTCTTTACGATGTTCGATAGTGCTGGCTCAGACGTGATCGATAGGCTTTCAATTACTAGCGGCAATACAACACCGTATTTTCAAGCCGCCCACTTTCCGATTTATATATCGTGGTTATGGTGTACCCCTGTTATGTACACTATGATCTGCCTAGTTGCTGTGTGCTCTTGTTATCATGGTTTGGCAATAAACTATCTATACAGTATATTATGAACCTATCATCTGCCAACTATCCTTACTTCTGGAGCCTATTTTTTGTGTACTTGTGCCAGATTATATAAATGCACGCACGATATTACAGCACACATGAGCTCTCTCATCAGAATCCAGTGATAGCACATAAGTGTTTACAGGGGCGCCCCTATATTAGAATATCATCTGCATTACAAAGATAATCTCACAAGTATTTATGTTTTCATGGTTCTCAGATACTATACGCAATTTCAGTGAATATCGAATCCAAGATCGGAAGAATATTGTGGAACACCGCAATGACTTACAAAATTGGCACCAAGGCATTGAGTGCCATTCTGGAAGCAATGAAACTCGTACGCTCCCCACCTATTGATTCTTGTTCAGAATATCATTCTAATGACTATTCAAACCTCGAGGAGTCAAAGGCAGATGGCCTGTCCTGTTCACCCATCAAGGTGCCTGTTCTAATTTGGCAAGGTTTTATTGATTGTGCGCATCTTGCATATGTTGTCTTGCATTTCTTCTACTTTGTTGCACCACCATCTGCTTAGTTTACTCATCATATAACTTGAGATGCCATGCCCATCCATTATCAATACATATTCCATCTATAAACAAAGCATTGCAGCAGTATCGGTGTTACCTGAGGAAATCACACTTTGATGGCAAGTCTATAAACGAATTTCCGGTGAAGTCTCCTGTGCTAAATTTAGAAGACATTGAATGGAAAAACCTTGTTATGCAATCGTCTCGCTCCGTGATGAGGTACCGCTCTATGAAACCACATGACAATTTGAACTTCTACTTTTCCGCATGTGCCTTACAAATCTTTTTTGCAGGAAATCAGCTCGAAGAAGAATTCCGGTTTGAAAAGAACGACAGGATATCGCAAATATGCTGCCCGCTGCTTTGCTCTTGTTAGTACCGTTGTCAGATCACTGCATTTGCATACATACCGGTTCATTATGTGATGTAAGTATGCATGATAGCTTGCTTATCAATTGTTCGCTCCAAATTATCTCGATCTGTATGAATGGTTACATTAGTGTAGAATATATCCAATGCCAATGAATTTTTTTATCTCTGCATTGTTCTTGTAAGTACATGATGTCCTTTATCAGTGTACTTATATTGACAGGTAGTTGTTCATGTACCATCACTTTGCAGCTTATTTTCCTTTTCCTCCATTTTCTACACATCGATCTATATTTACTCTTACCATAAGGTTGGTATCAAGAAGTTTAGCTGTGCATTGCTCTTGGTCGTGCCTTTTGCCTCAGATCGCTGCACATACATTTATAGCTACTTGGTTATGTAGCATCACTCTTCATTTTATCTTAAATATTCTCCATTTTTTCAGATATTATCACATCTATATTTACTCTTAACAAAATGTAGAATATAGGCAATGCTTATGAAGAACATTATGTGCTAAACTTCTTGAATTGCCCCCCATCAAGATGGACAAGGGCTTTATAGAGCATGTCTTCACCAGTAATGTAAGTTTGTCCTTCTCAAGCCTTCAAACTTTGTTGTGTATATTTGGTTAGGCATGACTGCAACAGCTGTTTATTTTTGGTGTTTGCATCAAATTGCATGTTTAAAGTTTATTATGTAGTTCATAAACAGAAGTTTGTCCTTCTCAATTTAAGTTTTCAGTTGTACAACCAAGCTCCTTCTTCATACCATGTAAATTAAACTATATAGAGCAAGTGGTCTTATTTTGCACTGCATGTATGCTTCTGTTCTTCATCCGTAACCTAGTGGTGTGGTGAACCTACCCACTACAGCACAATGTCATATTCTGCAATGTCTTAATCATGAACAATGTCATATCATTCTACTATTATTTAAACCGCCTCTTTATTTGCCAATCTGAAATGGGATAAATTGGCAGCACACTAACCATTGATACTTATGAGTTCTTGATCTGTAATCCAGTGGTGTCGTGAAGCTGCCAACTCCTTCACAATGTCAATTCCTGCCATGTCTTGACCTAAACAATACCATATTGTGTTAATGCAATTTTAAATTGTGTCACTTTATTTGTCAGTGAGAAATGTGATGAATTGTCAGCACTGATACTTTTATGTGCAAAACCTGTCATCTGTCTGCTTGTTTATCTTTCAGAGTGAGGAAGATATAAGTGTTGAACAAGCGCAGTCTCATCATCTTGCTCAGCTGCTTGCGCTACAGCTCCCCATCAGGGCTAACCTTTCTTGAACTCTATTGAAGTGATGTCGGTTTTGTATATTATTTTGTCGGCGTGTTTATTTGCACTGGTGACGATCTTTGATGCCCAGTGTATGTAATCTGCTGTCTGCTTGTGCTTTATTATCATAGTGGCAAACTTTGATGCCCAGTGGATGTAATATGCCATAATTTTTTTATTGTATAGTCTAGGTTTTTCTTATTCACGATGCTGCAGTTATTTTACAGTATATATATCCTGTCTTCGCAGTAAACCGGCCAAACCGTAAAATTATGGTACATAATCGGGCCATCATGCAATCACGATGTATGATCCGCATCATGGGCCCCGTCAAACTGGCCCACTAGTAGATTCGGGCCTTTAATAGGCCGAGTAACCCCCGGCCCTCTTTTCGCAAGAAAACTCAATGGGCTTTTAGGAGGTTGAGAAGTAGGCTGGGCATGAAACGTGTCGAATAGCTCATGGGCCGGCGACAGCCCGAAATGGACCCCAGCCCATGATTGTGCGAATCAATTCACGGGCTTTTAACAAGCCAAAGTAGTCTCGGTCCTTGTTTGGCCCAATAAGATATCGGCTGCGAGCAGGCCGGATGCAAACCGGGTCGTAGTTAAGCCCAACTATATGACGGGCTTTTAACAGGCCGAAATTAATATGGGGCCAAAATGTTAAATGGGCCCTTAATAGGCCGAAACTAATATCAGGCCGAATTACTAAATGGGTCTTTAGCAAGTGGGCCCAAAAGCATAGCGTCCAGTCAACGGGCCGAATCTGATATGGGCCATAATTGAGCCCAAAGCCTCTTAAAGGGACGGACCTGATCTGGGCCGTGATTTGGCCCAGAAAGTGGGAGGCTTTTAACGGGCCGGATCTTATATGGGCCATTATTAGGCTTAACGTGGCGAGCCATTAATGGACCGGATCAATTATGGGCCGGCATTTGGCCCAAAACATGGCAGCCAGTTAATGGGTCGGCCTACTAGGGTCCTCAAAATCTTGTGGGCCTATAGCTGGGCCGGCCCATTAATGTCGGCAAAATCTCGTGGGCCTTTAGCTGGGCCAGCCCATTATGATCTCCAAGAATTTTGTGGGCCTTTACCTGGGCCGGCCCATTATGGCACAGATAAATCTTGTGGGCCTTTACCTGGGTCGGCCTATTATGGCCCACGAAATCTTGTGGTCCTTTAGCTGGGCCAGCCCATTATAGACCGCAAAATCTCGTGGGCCTTTAACTGGGCCGGCCCATTATGGGTCGCAAAATCTTGTGGGCCTTTAGTTGGGCCGGCCCATTTAAACTTGATTGGCCGTGCCACGTGTCGACGTTCATAGGCGCCTTATGTCCAATGAGTTGATGACATCTGTCCCAACGATGAGCCGACACGTGTTTCCTCCAGCCAATGATGATTTTACACATGGAAAATCCCCATTGGTCGGGGTTGTTAACGGGTTATTGGATCCAAAACCCGACCCGATAGCTTAACGGCATTTCCATTATGATGGATGCCACGTGTCGGTCACCCTTGACGAAAGCACTTTTGTGACGCGCGATTTATCGTCATGGAAGTGGACACTTCCGTGATGATAATTTTGGTAATGTCATCAAACACTTCTACGACGGCACATGTATGACTATCTTGATTCTGTCATAAATTTGTCATGGATGTGCATGCATGACAAAAAGGGCGACCTACTATGAAAAATACGTATCATCACGGAAGTGTATTTTTTTGTAGTGTTTGACAAAGACGGGTCATACTGGGCCACTGGTGGAGCCACGTCGTGGGCCGCAGGCAGGCAAGTCTGGTGACCCCCATTCCCAGAACGCCGACACTGACACTGGAGGAATACCTTGTGTGTATCAAACATCGCAACGTAACTGGGTGACTATAAAGGTGCTCTACATGTATCTCCAAGGGTGTCCGTTGAGTTGGCATGGATCAAGACTGGGATTTGTCACTCCGTATGACGGAGAGGTATCTCTGGGCCCACTTGGTAATACAACATCACAACAGGCTTGCAAGCAATGTGACTAAGGAGTTAGTCAGAACATCTTGTTTCATGGAACGAGTAAAGAGACTTGCCGTAACGAGATTGAACTAGGTAAGGAGATACCGACGATCGAATCTCGGGCAAGTAACATACCGCTAGACAAAGGGAACTGCATGCGAGATCGATTGAATCCTTGGCATTGTGGTTCGACCGGTAAAGATCTTCGTGGAATATGTGGGAACCAATATGGTTATACAGGTCCCGCAATTGGTTATTGACCAGAGAGGTGTCTCGGTCATGTCCACATGATTCTCGAACCCGTAGAGTCCACACGGTTAACGTTCAGTGACGCTAGAGTAGTATTGGGATATTCACGTTGGTGACTGAATGTTGTTCAGAGTCCCGGATGAGATCCCCGACATCACGGGGAGCTCTAGAATGGTCCGGATGTAAATATTTATATATGGGAAGTCATATTTTGGCTACCGGAAAAGTTTCGGGTTTTAGCGGTATTATACTGGGAAGCTTCTAGAAGGTTCTAGAAGGTTCCGGAGGGTTCTGGAGGAGTTCAGAAGGGTGCCTCCAGCACCTAGGGCATGCATGGGCTGTAGGGGGCGCGCTGGCCTTATTGGGCCAGGGGCACCAGCCCCAAAGAGGCCGATGCGCCTAGGGGAAGGGAAACCCTAAGGGGGAGGGCCCTCCACTTGACTTGGAGGTCACTCCTCCCCCTTGGAGGAGGGGCTAGGGCTGCGCCCTCAGGCCTCCCACACCCCTATATATAGTGGGGAGGGGCGTGGGGTCTGGGCACACCAATTCCCACGCCCTGGAGGCAGCCCTACCTCTCCCATTACTCTGTTTTCTCCTCAGATCGCATCTATGGTAGCGCTTAGCGAAGCCCTGGTGGGATTGCTCCACCACCATCTCCTCCCTCTCTTGCTGGATCAAGAAGGAGGAGGCGTCATCGAGCCGCACTTGTACTGAACACGGAGGTGTCGTCCGTTCAGCCCTTGATCGAGAGTTCGTGGGATGGATCGTGATTGGATCTCGAAGACGTTCGATTACATCAACCGCGTTTCTTAATGCTTCCGTTTAGAGATCTACAAGGGTATGTAGATCCAATCTCTCCTCTCGTAGATGTTCATCTCCTAGATTGTTCTTGGTGAGCGTAGGAATTTTTTGTTTCCCATGCAACGTTCCCCAACAGTGGCATCATGAGCTAGGTCTATGCGTATATGACATCACGAGTAGAACACAAAGGAGTTTGTGGGTGTTGATATTCAGATTGCTTCCTTCCTTGGTCTTTTCTTGATTTGGTGATATTGTGGGATGAAGCGGCCGGACCAACTTTATATGTCCACGTACATGAGACCGGTTCCATCGACTGACATGTGACTTTGATGCATAAAGATGGCTGGCGGGTGTCTGTCTCTCCCACCTTAGTTGAATCGAATTCAATAAAGGCGGACCTTGTAGAATGTTAAATAGCAAGTTGCATATCACCATTGTGGCTTTGCGTAGGTAAGAATCGTTCTTGCTAGATACCCATAGCAGCCACGTAAAACATGCAACAACAATTAGAGGACGCCTAACTTGTTTTTGCAGGGTATATTGTGATATGATATGGCCAAAGACATGATGAAATATATTTGATGTATGAGAAGATCATGTTTGTAATAGTTGATAACAACTTGCATGTCGATGCATACGGCAATCGACAGGAGCCATAGGGTTGTCTTTAATTATTGTATGACCTGCATGTCAATCATTAAGCGCTATGTACTGCTTTACTTTGTCGCTAAGTGGTACCAATAGTAGTATAAGCATGGTTGGCGTGACAACCATGATGGCGGCATGATAATGGAGATCATGGTATCATGCTGGTGACGATGGAGATCATGCCGGTGCTTTGGAGATGGAGATCAAAAGCACAAGTTGATGGCCATATCATGTCACTTATGATTTGCATGTGATGTTAATCCTTTTATGCATCTTATTTTGCTTAGGACGATGGTAGCATTATAAGGTGATAGCTCACTAAAATTTCAAGATAATATTGTGTTCTCCCCAAGTGTGCACCGTTGCGAAGGTTGTCATTTCGAAGCACCATGTGATGATCGGTTGTGATAGACTCTACATTCCTGTCACGCCCAAGATGCAACCCTATCCTAAAAGAACTCGAAGGTCCCACCAAGGATAGAAGCGCATCTTGAAGATGCTTTTGCAAGGTGGATATCATTACATCAACATTACATAATAGTGGGGATACATCCGATACATACAATGTCACATGAATACGACAAAACAACATACAAGAACAACATCCGACTACGGATGAATCATAAATGTAAACTCAAACAATATCCACCTCGCTAGCCCAGTGCTGCCGACCGAACCTATCCCCGATCGAAGAAGAAGCGTAAGAAGAACTCCAAAACAAGCAAACATCGCTCTCGCATCAAGATCATCGTGATAACCTGTACTGCAATCGTTGTTGTAGTAATCAGTGAGCCACGAGGACTCAGCAATCCCATTACCATGGGTATCAAGACTAGCAAAGCTTAATGGGAAAGGAAGGGGTAAAGTGGTGAGGTTGCAGCAGCGGCTAAACATATATGGTGGCTAACATACGCAAATGAGAGCGAGAAGAGAAACAAAGGAACGGTCGTCATCTAGCAATGATCAAGAGGTGATCCTGAACTTCTACTTACGTCAATCATAACCCAGAAACCGTGTTCACTTCCCGGACTCCGCCGAAAAGATACCATCACGGCTACACACACGGTTGATGCATTTTAATTCGGATCTAGTGTCAAGTTATCTACAACCGGACATTAACAAATTCCCATCTGCCACATAACCATGGGCACCGCTTTCGAAAGATAATACCCTGCAGGGGTGTCCCAACTTAGCCCATGATAAGCTCTCGCGATCAACGAAGGATATTCCTTCTCCCCGGGAAGACCCGATCAGTCTCGGAATCCCGGCTACAAGACATTTCGACAGTAATAAAACAAGACCAGCGAGACCTCCGGCGCGCCGACATCCCGATAGTAGCCGCGTAGATCTCGCCTCGAGCCACGACCGGATGAGCACTACGTACAACTAGAACCAGCCCTCAAGTTTCCCCGAGGTGGCGCTGCAAGTGGCTCTAGTTTGGACCAACACTTAGACAAGCATTGGCCCGGGGGGCTAAAATAAAGATGACCCTTGGGATGCGCGACTCCCAAGGGAAAAAGGTAATAGGTGAGTCAAATGGTAAAACCAATGTTGGGCCTTGCTGGAGGAGTCTTATTCAAAGCGAACTGTCAGGGGGGTCCCATAAATCACCCGACCGCATTAGGAATGCAAAATCCGGGAACATAACACCGGTATGACGGAAACTAGGGCGGCAAGAGTGGAACAAAACACCAGGCATAAGGCCGAGCCTTCCAACCTTTACCAAGTATATAGATGCATTAATAATATAAGAGATATTGTGATATCCCAAGATAACCCTGTCCACCATGAAGCAATCTTCAACTTCACCAGCAACTAACAACGGTATAAGAGGGGCTGAGCAAAGCGGTAACATAGCCAAACAACGGTTTGCTAGGAAGGGTGTCAAAGGTTAGAGGTTCATGGCAATATGAGAGGCTTGAAGAGCAAATGATAGGTAATGCAGCATAGCGATAGAACGAAGCAACTAGCATAGCAATGATAGAAGTGAGATCCAGGGTAGCGGTCATCTTGCCTGAAATCCCGCTAGGAAGAAGAACGAGTCCATGAAGAAGACGAACGGGAGTAGTCGGACGAATCCTCACAATCGCAACATTACCGGAACTAAGAAGCAACACCGGAAAGGAAACAAACAAAATGGTAAACACACAAGCATAAACATGGCATGATGCACAAACAAGTATGATGTATGTCCGGTTTAATAAGGCATGGCATGGCAAAGTGCAACAAACAATATTACAAGTTAAGTGGAGCTCAATATGCAACGAGTTGCATATTGACAAAACACCACATCCAATTATTTAGTTTGATCTCGTTATAAGCTACTCAACAATATTAAATGTTGTTAAACATGGCAAGGGGTGAAGCATAATTAAACTAGCTATTTAGGCAAGTTTAAATGAGGCCGGAACAACAAACAACACTTCCGGAAAATCCCTATGTTATTTAGCAATTTAATGCAACAACAATTTTAAGCATTTAAATTGTTATTATCATGATGCGGATGACATATGCAAGTTTTATGCAATTTTATGAAAATGTTGACATGAGCATGTTATGAAGCATTTGGTCACCATGGCGGAACAAAAGGGTGCCATGGCGGCGAACGGAAATGGTGCCACGGCAACATTCGGTCCCGTAACTCGATTGAGATACCGATGCAAAAGAGCAAGTGTGCGGATGTGCGCAACATGCAAGAGATGGGGGGTGATCCCGGATACCGGGTGGCCCACATGACGGTGGCATGGCAAACGAGGAACGTGCAAAGACAATTCGATCACGGTGCAAAACTCGAGCATCTCATACAACGCACAAGCATTCGGTCCACGGCGGTCGTTCTCGGCGGTTATACCTTCGAAGCGTGCATTTTCGGAGCGGGTCGAGTTTGTAGTGGAAGTAGTGGAAGTAGACGTTCTCGCGACGGTAGTGGAAGTAGTGGTTCACGTTTCGTAGAGGAACTTGACGAATCCGATGTCTCCGGGGGCGACGGTAGTGGTACTCGTTTCGGAAGCGGCGACGCTGGTAGTCGAACTTGATGATCCGAAGGGGTACTTGGCGGATGACGACCGTAGTGGTACTTGGGGAAAAACTCCCGGAGACGATGCTTGGCGGTCCTGGTGTGGTCTTGGCATCCATGTAGTCGATCTTGCCGGCCTTGACGGTCCAACACAAAACAACACAAGGGCCTCGGTTGATAGCGTTCAAAAGGACACGATGAACTGGTCACCTCCGACGGCGGCAAGTTTCGCAGATGGGGTGCTCGCAGGAGTGGTAGATGCATGGGGCAAGGACAGCAGGAGGTCAACGCGCACGACCGGATCGAGCCTTGCTCGATGAAGCGGGCGCAGGGGAGAGGGTACCGCGATGCAGAGCAGGGCGTAGCTGGACTTGGCGGGGCAACGAGGACCGGGCAGAGGCGGCCGAATCCAAGGCGGGGGAGGCGCGACAGGAAGCAGGGGCGGCTAGTCAGCAGGGTGAGGACGACGGCGACCGGTGCTTGGGCCCCGGCGAGCTCCGGCCAAAACGACGGGGACAAGTGGCACAAGGATTGGGAGCTCCTCTCCCGATCGAGCGGAGGCTACAGGAGGCAGAGGCGGCTAGCTTGGCGCGTCGGAGGTGGCGACGGGGCCCTGCCGGCGGGATCCGGCCGGGAACAGGCGAACGGCATCATGGGCGGAGGAGCTGATGGAGGGGGCCAGAGGAGGTCGCAGAGGGCTTGCCGGCGACGGCCAAGGTCGCTGCAGGGGGGTCGCTGGGGCGCGGGACAGGCGGAACTGGAGAAGAACGGCAACGAGGGAAGGGAGAGGCCATGGATCGGCGCAGGAGCTCCTCTCCTGAGCGTGGAGGTGGCGCGAGGGAGGAGAGGCAGGCGAGTGATCGAGGGAAGGGAGAGGGGATCGAGCTGGAGGCGGCAGCCAGAGGGAGAGATCGAGAGGAGGGGGTTCAGGGCTAGGGTTAGATAGGCAGGGGCGGCTGGGCCTGTGGAACGGGCCGGTCTGGTTGGTCAGGCTCAAGAGGCCGGCTGGGCTGGCTCCTCTCCCCTCTCTTCTCTTATAACAGAGAAAAAGAAAGAAAAAGGGAATAAAAGAAAAGGTTAGAGCAAGAGTTTGGGCATGGGGATTATTTTCCCGGACTCACAAAAATATGCTTGTTCCGAGAAAATACAAAAAGCCATGATTGAAAGATGTAAATTCAAACTCATTTGAATTTAATTCAAATGGGTTTGAACTAGGACTTGATAAAAGGAAGGTCCAAAGATGTTCGGATTTTTGGTGGAGCTCCGGAATATGATGACAGATTATATGGCAAGGTTGGAGACCAAGAATTAAGATAACAAAGGCATTGGGATATTTTGTAAGTGGGTTATGGTTAATTCCAAATAAATGGAATAATTTTATTATAGCTCCCCAATAATGACTTTAAATATGTTTTAAAGAGAAATCACCATGTGAATATCCCTCGATTTAAATGGACCGTAGATCCATACGGTTTATATAGTTGAGTTTTTAAAAGGGTTGCATGAAGACATGATGCAATGCAAATGATGCAATGATGAATGCATGACATGAACAAAAAGCAAAACGAAGACAAAAACCCAACCACGAAGGAAATAACATATCGCATCTCCGGAAAAGGCAAGAGTTGGAGTTACAAATATGGAAAGTTGCATCCGGGGCGTTACAACACTCCACCACTACAAGAGGATCTCGTCCCGAGATCTAGGATGGCACCGGAGGGAAAAGGAAGAGGAAGAGGAGAGGTAAAACTAAGTTGCTTCTTTGACGAATGAGTGAAACCACGAACCTTGAGAGGTTGAGCAATTTAAAAGAAAGAGTACAATAAAGACGAACAAGATTGCAAACAATCCGGTAGAAAAGAGGAACAAGGAGTATTACGAGAACTTGAAGGTTGAAAGACATGGAAATAAGAGCTTCATGAACGAAAAGAATATGACCACCTCGGTATAATGAGATAGCCAAGGAACAAGAATGAAAGAATTTGGACAGCACTCCGGTAGAAAAGAGAAGAAAACTTGATGAGATGAAAAGATATTGAAGAGGTGATACAACACTCCGGTTAAATGGATAAGCAAGAAAAGAACACGATCCTCACAAAATGAGGTGATGGGTGAAGAGCACAACATCACAATGCCTCCGTAACGAAAGAATAGAAGTTAGATCGTTGGGATAAAGGAACGGAGAAGAAAATGACAACTTTTGCCACAAGTGAACTTGGAAAGCATCCTTGCAAAGAAGAACCGAACGGAGTTGTTGGAAAATCAACAACGAGAAGCACAAGCTTGTTGTGGGCTTATGGAAAACATCTAAAAATTATGAGGTGACAAGGAAGAGAGAAAGCTTCTTCCACCGAGGTGATAAAGAGATAACTTGGATCATTGATAAGCACCAGAAATAGCAACAACCCTTAAGGAAAGGCTTTAGGTGAAATCTGACACAAGATAACTCCAACGAAGAGATTGGTGGATTTAAAATGTCTCATTCTTGACAACATGTGAATCATGAAACACGAACTCAAATTGTCAAGAATGACATAACACCACCTCAAAATATAAGGTAGAAAGAATTGCACTTTGAAATGCAAGAAGAAGAATATTTGAACGCCTCAAAACAAAACATGTGTTGAGCATCATGTTTATTTTAGAGTGTAGCTTGGTGGATCATAACTTCAAGAGAAATCTTGAAGAACAAATCGAGAATGAAAGGAATCCTTGACAAACCACCATGTAGAGCCTCCATGAAGAACTCCGATAATAAAAGGATGATGAAAAGAAAAAGAAGTTGAAAACACAAGGTGAAGCCTTGCAATGATTTAGATGGTGCTTCGCGACGATGTAACCGAGAAAACTTGGAACTCCGAAAAAGGAAAAGATGAAACACTAGAACCGTGAATTACTTCATCATGAACAATCTCCGGAAGAAAAGAATTAAACACTTGGATGAAACAAGAATAAGAATTATGTTATGCGTATCCTTCATCAATTTAAGTTGATGACAAGCAACGGATTTGGCATACTACTTATTCCCGTAGAAAAGGATTAAGAGATATATAGCGCAAACTTGAGAAGGTATTGATGGAACCACCAGTGGGATTGAAACAACGAAAAAAATGAATGAATTGATACGATAACGAAGGAAGAGAAATCTTGAACGAACCACCGTAAGAATTGAAAATGAAAGTAGCAAAGGCACAAATCATCAGGAAGAATGGGAAAACGAATGAAGATACTTGAGGGGATTTAGATACATGAGAACAAAGAGACCATGAACTAATTAGAGGTTATTTGAACGATGCACCGGTAAGATTTGGAGAACGATAGCTACACGCTGAGAATGAAGAATTATGACCTGATGGCCTTCGGAGGAAAGAAATGGAGACAACTCATGAAATGCTCCGGATGGGTAAAAAGAATTCTCACAATCGAAAACAATTATGAGAGGATGGCATCAGGCTAGAACCATGAATCTTGAGGTGAATGGAGCAAGATTTAAGAGAAACTCTTCTTCGGTCTTCAAAATCCGAGAAATGACGACAAGAAACACCACCATGGATTGTTGAGATACTCCGGGAGAATGAAAAACAAAGAGGTTGAGCCAACAATGAAAATGATTCGAAATTGATCTTGGAAAACATCTGACTGATGAAATTCATTCTTACATCAAACTTCAAAAAGAATTTGGGAATGGCTCCGGGAAAATTAAAAGAGTCAGGTAAGATCCTGGGAAAAGACATGTGGGTTAGGGCCCACTCAAAAGAGAACATCGTTGAACAATTGATTTTAAAGAGAGATTGCACCGGTTGAATTAAATGGCTTGAATGAGATAACAATCTCAAAATAGCTTGAACGGATTAAGAATCGAAACACAAATCTTCTGAGATATCTTCAACACTCTGGAACAAATGAATAGCAAGAGGTGAGTGATTGAGAGGTGCACCGGCATGAGAAAGCATTTGACACGAGGAAAGGAATATGATCAACACTGAAAGCTTGAATTGGATCCACGGAGAAGAAAAAAGAATGAAGGATGATGAACTTGAAGCTCGTGAGCATCTTCACGAGGGGTCACCGGATCAGAACATTGATTGAAAAGAGTGAAGTGACTTCACATAAATAAATGGATACTTGATTAAAATAAATGAGTCCTTGAAGAAAAGGGTGGGAGGGTGGGGAAAAACAAAGACAACTTGGGATGAACGAAACAAACACCATTGAGAAAACTTAGAATCAATCTCGCAAATGTTGGAATGAACGGATGCACTTGAAGAGAAACACGCCGGTTGGAAAAGAATTAACATGACAATCTCGATGATCAAAAGGATTTGTACTCCCATAGAAATATGAGAACACCATTTAGGAAAGGTATGGATTCAACATTTGATTTCGAAGCAACTCGAATACCACATATAACACGAAACAAAGGATTTGGCTTGCAGAATAAGCCGGAACAAACATATGATAGAGATTTCGTCCGAAGTTTTCGTGGTGGGGCCCACACGGGCTCAATCGTACAGCACCATCATGTGCAAGGCAGTGCACATGACATACGAAGTGTCCCGGAATCGGCATAGCCAAGGATTCTTTAAGACACAACGAGACCATCAGAAACCAACAAAGGATAGGCGGACCACTAGACGTCGAACCCCAATCTCATATCATGCATCTGTCGAAAAGATATTCTAGGAGCTACTTGAATTCCCACCTATAAAACTCCCGAAACTTTCTGGTTATGCAATCTGGTGTTGGGGATACAGGGGAAGCAATATATATCTCACCCAAAACTAACAATACCTACATCCAAGTTGTATCCATCCGTCAACACATAACCAAGAAAACTCCGGAAACCGTGTACCTCAACCTTTGAAAAGCATCTGTTATACAAGCTATGGCAATACTTCGAACTCCCGAAAGATCGGGTGACGCCGAGGTTATCTCACCAACAACTCGCATAAAAGAGATTTTCGATGTCGGCAAAACTCGTATTCCGAATCGCAACGATAAAATTATGACGACAACACCTCGGAGCTCAACTCCCCGGGACACTGCCACAACCCCTAAATGACAGGAGGCACCAAGAACAATGTTATCGTCATAAGAATATCGGAACAATCCCAAGATACCCGCGTGATCCTAAAAAAATTAGTGAAATTTGAGGAGAGGAAAGACAAAACATCTACGTCAGGAGACCTCACCAGAGCGACGAAGGGGGCTGAGGAGTAAAAAGAATCCTACTCTCCGATATATATAATCCTAAGACTCAAAATAGTTTTTTTTCTAGACTCAACAATGGCCAACAATCAAGGGGGCTCCTATGGTCGGTCGAGGCTCTGATTACCAACTTGTCACGCCCAAGATGCGACCCTATCCTAAAAGAACTCGAAGGTCCCACCAAGGATAGAAGCGCATCTTGAAGACGCTTTTGCAAGGTGGATATCATTACATCAACATTACATAATAGTGGGGATACATCCGATACATACAATGTCACATGAATACGACAAAACAACATACAAGAACAACATCCGACTACGGATGGATCATAAATAGAAACTCAAACAATATCCACCCTGCTAGCCCAGGCTGCCGACCTGGAACCTATCCCCTGATCAAAGAAGAAGCAGAAGAAGAACTCCAAAACAAGCAAACATCGCTCTTGCATCAAGATCATCGCATAACCTGTACCTGCAACTGTTGTTGTAGTAATCTGTGAGCCACGAGGACTCGGCAATCCCATTACCATGGGTATCAAGACTAGCAAAGCTTAATGGGAAAGGAAGGGGTAAAGTGGTGAGGTTGCAGCAGCGGCTAAGCATATATGGTGGCTAACATACGCAAATGAGAGCGAGAAGAGAAACAAAGGAACGGTCGTCATCTAGCAATGATCAAGAGGTGATCCTGAACTTCTACTTACGTCAATCATAACACAGAAACCATGTTCACTTCCCGGACTCCGCCGAAAAGAGACCATCACGGCTACACACACGGTTGATGCATTTTAATTCGGATCTAGTGTCAAGTTATCTACAACCGGACATTAACAAATTCCCATCTGCCACATAACCGCGGGCACGGCTTTCGAAAGATAATACCCTGCAGGGGTGTCCCAACTTAGCCCATGATAAGCTCTCGCGATCAACGAAGGATATTCCTTCTCCCCGGGAAGACCCGATCAGTCTCGGATCCCGGCTACAAGACATTTCGACAGTAATAAAACAAGACCAGCAAGACCTCCCGCGCGCCGACATCCCGATAGTAGCCGCAGATCTCGCCTCGTGCCACGACCGGATGAGCACTACGCATAACTAGAACCAGCCCTCAAGTTTCCCGAGGTGGCGCCGCAAGTGGCTCTAGTTTGGACCAACACTTAGACAAGCATTGGCCCGGGGCTAAAATAAAGATGACCCTTGGGATGCGCGACTCCCAAGGAAAAAGGTAATAGGTGAGGCAAATGGTAAAACCAATGTTGGGCCTTGCCGGAGGAGTCTTATTCAAAGCGAACTGTCGGGGGTCCCATAAATCACCCGACCGTTAGGAACGCAAAAATCCGGGAACATAACACCGGTATGACGGAAACTAGGGCGGCAAGAGTGGAACAAAACCCAGGCATAAGGCCGAGCCTTCCACCCTTTACCAAGTATGTAGATGCATTAATAATATAAGAGATATTGTGATATCCCAAGATAACCCTGTCCACCATGAAGCAATCTTCAACTTCACCTGCAACTAACAACGCTATAAGAGGGGCTGAGGAAAGCGGTAACATAGCCAAACAACGGTTTGCTAGGAAGGGTGACAAAGGTTAGAGGTTCATGGCAATTTGGGAGGCTTGAAGAGCAAATGATAGGTAACGCAGCATAGCGATAGAACGAAGCAACTAGCATAGCAATGATAGAAGTGAGATCCAGGGTAGCGGTCATCTTGCCTGAAATCCCGCTAGGAAGAAGAACGAGTCCATGAAGAAGACGAACGGGAGTAGTCGGACGAATCCTCACAATCGCAACATTACCGGAACTAAGAAGCAACACCGGAAAGGAAACAAACAAAATGGTAAACACACAAGCATAAACATGGCATGATGCACAAACAAGTATGATGCATGTCCGGTTTAATAAGGCATGGCATGGCAAAGTGCAACAAACAATATTACAAGTTAAGTGGAGCTCAATATGCAACGAGTTGCATATTGACAAAACACCACATCCAATTATTTAGTTTGATCTCGTTATAAGCTACTCAACAATATTAAATGTTGTTAAACATGGCAAGGGGTGAAGCATAATTAAACTAGCTATTTAGGCAAGTTTAAATGAGGCCGGAACAACAAACAACACTTCCGGAAAATCCCCATGTTATTTAGCAATTTAATGCAACAACAATTTTAAGCATTTAAATTGTTATTATCATGATGCGGATGACATATGCAAGTTTTATGCAATTTTATGAAAATGTTGACATGAGCATGTTATGAAGCATTTGGTCACCATGGCGGAACAAAAAGGGTGCCACGGCGGCGAAACGGAAATGGTGCCACGACAACATTCCGGTCCCGGTAACTCGATTGAGATACCGATGCAAAAGAGCAAGTGTGCGGATGTGCGCAACATGCAAGAGATGGGGGGTGATCCCGGATACCGGGTGGCCCACATGACGGTGGCATGGCAAACGAGGAACGTGCAAAGACAATTCGATCACGGTGCAAAACTCGAGCATCTCATACAACGCACAAGCATTCAGTCCACGGCGGTCATTCTCGGCGGTTATACCTTTGAAGCGTGCATTTTCGGAGCGGGTCGAGTTTGTAGTGGAAGTAGTGGAAGTAGACGTTCTCGCGACGGTAGTGGAAGTAGTGGTTCACGTTTCGTAGAGGAACTTGACGAATCCGATGTCTCCGGGGGCGACGGTAGTGGTACTCGTTTCGGAAGCGGCGACGCTGGTAGTCGAACTTGATGATCCGAAGGGGTACTTGGCGGATGACGACCGTAGTGGTACTTGGGGAAAAACTCCCGGAGACGATGCTTGGCGGTCCTGGTGTGGTCTTGGCGTCCATGTAGTCGATCTTGCCGGCCTTGACGGTCCAACACAAAACAACACAAGGGCCTCGGTTGATAGCGTTCAAAAGGACACGATGAACTGGTCACCTCCGACGGCGGCAAGTTTCGCAGATGGGGTGCTCGCAGGAGTGGTAGATGCATGGGGCAAGGACAGCAGGAGGTCAACGCGCACGATCGGATTGAGCCTTGCTTGATGCAGCGGGCGCAGGGGAGAGGGTACCGTGATGCAGAGCAGGGCGTAGCTGGACTTGGCGGGGCAACGAGGACCGGGCAGAGGCGGCCGAATCCAAGGCGGGGAAGGCGCGACAGGAAGCAGGGGCGGCTGGTCAGCAGGGTGAGGACGACGGCGACCGGTGCTAGGGCCCCGGCGAGCTCCAGCCAAAACGACGGGGACAAGCGGCACAAGGATCGGGAGCTCCTCTCCCGATCGAGCGGAGGCTACAGGAGGCAGAGGCGGCTAGCTTGGCGCGTCGGAGGTGGCAACGGGGCCCTGCCGGCGGGATCCGGCCGGGAACAGGCGAACGGTAGCGTGGGCGGAGGAGCTGATGGAGGGGGCCGGAGGAGGTCGCAGAGGGCTTGCCGGTGACGTCCAAGGTCGCTGCAGGGGGGTCGTTGGGGCGCGGGACAGGCGGAACTGGAGAAAAACGGCAACGAGGGAAGGGAGAGGCCATGGATCGGCGCAAGAGCTCCTCTCCTGAGCGTGGAGGCGGCGCGAGGGAGGAGAGGCAGGCGAGTGATCGAGGGAAGGGAGAGGGGATCGAGCAGGAGGCGGCAGCCAGAGGGAGAGATCGAGAGGAGGGGGTTCAGGGCTAGGGTTAGATAGGCAGGGGCCGCTGGGCCTGTGGAACGGGCCGGTCTAGTTGGTCAGGCTCAAGAGGCCGACTGGGCTGGCTCCTCTCCCCTCTCTTCTCTTATAACAGAGAAAAAGAAAGAAAAAGGGAAGAAAAGAAAAGGTTAGAGCAAGAGTTTGGGCATGGGGATTATTTTCCCGGACTCACAAAAATATGCTTGTTCCGAGAAAATACAAAAAGCCATGATTGAAAGATGTAAATTCAAACTCATTTGAATTTAATTCAAATGGGTTTGAACTAGGACTTGATAAAAGGAAGGTCCAAAGATGTTCGGATTTTTGGTGGAGCTCCGGAATATGATGACAGATTATATGGCAAGATTGGAGACCAAGAATTAAGATAACAAAGGCATTGGGATATTTTGTAAGTGGGTTATGGTTAATTCCAAATAAATGGAATAATTTTATTATAGCTCCTCAATAATATTGAGAGACTTTAAATATGTTTTAAAGAGAAATCACCATGTGAATATCCCTCGATTTAAATGGACCGAAGATCCATACGGTTTATTTAGTTGAGTTTTTAAAAGGGTTGCATGAAGACATGATGCAATGCAAATGATGCAATGATGAATGCATGACATGAACAAAAAGCAAAACGAAGACAAAAACCCAACCACGAAGGAAATAACATATCACATCTCCGGAAAAGGCAAGAGTTGGAGTTACGAATATGGAAAGTTGCATCCGGGGCGTTACAATTCCCATACAACGGGTGCAAGCCAGTTTTGCACATGCGGAACACTTGGGTTAAACATGACGAGCCTAGCATGTACAGACATGGCCTCGCAACACCAGAGACTGAAAGGTCGAACATGAGTCATATAGTAGATATGATCAACATAGAGATGTTCACCATTGAAACCACCTCATCTCACGTGATGATCGGACTTGGGTTGGTGAATTTGGATCGCTTTGCACTCGGACAACCAGAGCGATGTTGATTTGAGTGGGAGTTCTTAGATAATATGATTAATTGAGCTCATTATCATGAACAATAGTCTAAGTTGTCTTTGCAAATTATGTTCCAGATCAATAGCTCATGCTATAGCTCCCTATTTTAATACGTTCCTAGAGAAAGACTAAGTTGAAAGATATTGTAAGAAATTATGCAGACTAGGGCCGCAGTCTGAGGATTGTCCCCACTGCTACACAGAAGACTTATGCCCTTGATGCACCGCTCGGTGTGCCAACCCCTCTAGTGTCATTTGTGTATGTTGTGAACATCTGGCAGACACGTTCTGATGACTACTTGATAGTTTAGTGCGCCATGCTTTACGGCTTAGAATCGAGGCTCCAAAGGCTATTGAACGCCATGGAACATATGAGATGTTCCAAGAGCTGAAACTGGTATTTCAGGCTCATGCCCGTGTTGAGAGGTATGAGACCTCTCACAAGTTATTTGCCTACAAGATGGAGGAGAATAGCTCAGCCAGTGAGCATGTGCTCAGAATGTCTGGGCGCTACAATCGCTTGAATCAAGTGGGAGTTAATCTCCCAGATAAGATAGTGATTGGCAGAGTTCTCCAGTCACTATCACCAAGCTACTAGAGCTTCGTGATGAACTATAACATGCAAAGGATGGAGATGATCCCGGAGCTGTTCGCGGTGCTTGAGGCCGTGAAGTTAGAAATCAAGAAGGAGCATCAAGTGTTGATGGTTAACAAGACCACTTGTTTCAAGAAGGGAAACTTCATGAATGGCAAGCCAGTTGCCGCTCCAGTGAAGAAACCTAAGGTTGAACCCAAACTCGAGACTAAGTGCTTATATTATAATGGGAACGGACACTTGTAGCGGAACTACCCCAATAGATAAGAAGGCTGGCAGCTTCAACAAAAGTATATTTGATATACATGTTGTTGATGTGTACCTTACTAGTACTCCTAGTAGCACCTAGGTATTAGGCGGTTCAATTGCTAGTATTGATAACTCCAAACAAAAGCTACGGAATAAATGGAGACTAGCTAAGGGCGAGGTGGCGATGTGTGTTGGAAGTGTTTCCAAGGTTGATGTGATCACCATCGCACGCTCCCTCTACCCTCGAGATTAGTGTTGAACCTAGATAAATGTTATTTGGTGTCTGCGTTGAGCATGAACATGATTAGATCATGTTTATTGCAATACGGTTGTTCATTTAATTTGAAAAATAATGGTTATTCTTTTTACATGAATAATACCTTCTATGGTCATGCACCCAATGTGAATGGTTTATTGAATCTCAATCGTACTGATACACATGTTCATAACATTGCTGCCAAAAGATGTAGAGTTGATAATGATAGTATGATACGTCTCCATCGTATCTACTTTTCCAAACACGTTTGCCCTTGTTTTGGACTCTAACTTGCATGATTTGAATGGAACTAACCTAGACTAACGTTGTTATCAGCAGAATTGCCATGGTGTTATTTTTGTGCAGAAATAGAAGTTCTCGGAATGACCTGAAACTCCACAGCGAATATTTTTGGAATTAATGAAAAATATTGGCGAAAGAATCAAGGCCAGGGGACCCACACCCAGTCCACGAGGGTGGAGGCGCGCCCTACCCCCCTGGGCGCACTCCCCTGCCTCGTGGGCCTCCTGGTGCTCCACCGACCTCAACTCCAACTCCATATATTCACGTTCGGGGAGAAAAAAATCAGAGAGAAGGATTCATTGCGTTTTACGATACGGAGCCGCCGCCAAGCCCTAATCTCTCTCGGGAGGGCTGATCTGGAGTCCGTTCGAGGCTCTGGAGAGGGGAATCCGTCGCCGTCGTCATCATCAACCATCCTCCATCACCAATTTCATGATGCTCACCGCCGCGCGTGAGTAATTCCATCGTAGGCTTGCTGGACGGTGATGGGTTGGATGAGATTTATCATGTAATCGAGTTAGTTTTGTTAGGGTTTGATCCCTAGTATCCACTATGTTCTGAGATTGATGTTGTTGTGACTTTGCTATGCTTAATGCTTGTCACTAGGGCCTGAGTGCCATGATTTCATATATGAACCTATTATGTTTTCATAAATATATGTGAGTTCTTGATCCTATCTTGCAAGTCAATAGTCACCTACTATGTGTTATGATCCGGCAACCCCGAAGTGACAATAATCGGGACCACTCCCGGTGATGACTGTAGTTTGAGGACTTCATGTATTCACTAAGTGTTAATGCTTTGGTCCGGTACTCTATTAAAAGGAGGCCTTAATATCCCTTAGCTTCCAATAGGACCCCACTGCCACGGGAGGGTAGAACAAAAGATGTCATCCAAGTTCTTTTCCATAAGCACATATGACTATATTCAGAATACATGCCTACATTACATTGATGAACTGGAGCTAGTTCTATGTCACCCTATGTTATAACTGTTGCATGAGGAATCGCATCCGACATAATTATCCATCACTGATCCAATGCCTACGAGCTTTTCACATTCATTGCTTAGTTACTTTACCGTTGTCACTGTTACAATTACTACAAAACTGCTACTATTACCTTTGCCACTATTACCGTTACTTCTATACTACTTTGCTACTAAATACTTTGCTGCAGATATTAAGTTATCCAGGTGTGGTTGAATTGACAACTCAACTACTAATACTTGAGAATATTCTTTGGCTCCCCTTGTGTCGAATCAATAAATTTGGGTTGAATACTCTGCCCTTGAAAACTGTTGTGATCCCCTATAATTGTGGGTTATCATAGTGCCACTTTTTTGTGGCACTGCTGCTTGGGTCACATTGGTGTAAAGCGCATGAAGAAACTCCATGCTAATGGACTTTTGGAGTCACTTGATTTGAATCACTTGACACATGCGAACCATGCCTCATGGGCAAGATGACTAAAGCCCCGTTTTCCGGAACAATGGAACGGGCGAGTGACTTGTTGGAAATCATACATGTTGATGTGTGTGGTCCGTTGAGTGTTGACACGCACGGTGGATATCGTTATTTCCTCACCTTCACCGATGATTTGAGTAGATATGGGTATGTTTACTTAATGAAGCATAAGTCTGAAATGTTTGAAAAGTTCAAGAAATTTCAGAATGAAGATGAGAATCATCGTAACAAGAAGATTAAATTCCTATGATCTGATCGAAGGGGAGAATATCTAAGTTATGAGTTTGGAAATCACTTAAGACAATGTGGAATTGTTTCACAGTTGACGCCACCTAGAACACCACAGCGTAATGGTGTGTCTGAATGTTGTAATTGTACCTTATTGGATATGGTGCGTTCTATAATGTCTCTTGCCAATCTACCAGTATTGTTTTGCGGTATGCATTAGAGACAACTACATTCAATTTAAATAGGGAACCATCTAAATCCATTGATACGAGACCGTATGAATTATAGTTTGGCAAGAAACCTAAGTTGTCGTTTCTTAACGTTTGGGGCTGCAACACTTATGTGAAAAGACTTCAGCCTGATAAGCTCAAACCCAAAGCGTACAAGTGCGTCTTCATACGATACCCTAAGGAAACCGTCGGGTACACCCTATATCTCAGATCCGAAGGCAAGGTCTTTGTTGCCAAGAATGGATCCTTTCTAGAGAAGGAGTTTCTCTCGAAAGAATTGAGTGGGAGGAAGGTAGAACTTGATGAGGTTGTTGAACAGTCACTTCAATTGGAAAGTAGGATGACACAGAAAGATGCTTCTGTGGTGCCTGCGCCAAGTGAAGAGGAAGCTAATGATGATGATCATGAAGTTTAGATCAAGTTACTACTGAGCCTCGTAGGTCAACAAGGACTCGTACCGCCCTTGAGTGGTACGGCAATCCTATCTTGGAGGTCATGTTGTTAGAAAACAGCGAACGTACAAACTATGAAGAAGCGATGGTGGGCCTGGATTCCAACAAATGGCTAGGAACCATGAAATCCAAGATAGGGTGAAAAAAGTATGGACTTTGGTGTACTTGCCCGATGATCAACAACCCATTAAGGATAAGTGGATCTTTAAGAAGACATACGCTGATGGTAATGTCACCATTTATGAAGCTCGACTTGTCGCAAAGAAGTTGTCGACAAGTTCAAGGAGTTGACTATGATGAGACTTTCTCACTCATAGCGATGCTAAAGTCTTTTGGAATTATGTTAGTGATTGCTGCATTTTCAGCTATGAAATCTGGTAGAAGGATGTCAAAACAAAGTTTCCTTGATGGTTTCCGTGAGGAAAGGTTGTATGTGATACAACCAGATGGTGTTGTCGATCCTAAGGATGCTAAAAGGTATGCAAGCTCCAGCGATCCTCCTATGGACTAGAGCAAGCATCTCGGAGTTGGAACATACGCTTTGATGAGGTGATCAAAGCTTTTGGGTTTATACAAAGTTTGCAAGAAACTTGTATTTACAAGAAAGTGAGTGGGAGCACTAAAACATTTCTGATAAGTATATGTGGATGACATATTGTTGATCAGAAATGATGTAGAATTTCTGGAAAGCATAAAGGGTTGTTTTAAAGCATTTTTGCAAAGGAAGACCTGGGTAAAGTTGCTTACATATTGGGCAACAAGATATATGGAGATAGATCAAGACGCCTGATAAGACTTTCACAGAGCACATACCTTGACATGATTTTGAAGGAGTTGAAAATGGATTAGTCAAAGAAGGAGTTCTTGCCTAAGTTGTAAGGTGTGAAGTTGAGTAAGATTCACAGCTTGACCATGGTAGGAGAAAGAAAAAGGACGAAGGTCGTCCCCTATGACTTAGCCATAGGTTCTATACAGTATGCCATGATGTGTACCGCACCTGATGTGTGCCTTGCCATGGGTCTAGAAAGGGGGTACAAGAGTGATCCAGGAGTGGATCACTAGACAGCGGTCGAAATTATCCTTAGAGGAATAAGGAAATGTTTCTCGGTTATGGAGGTGATAAATAGTTCGGCATAAAGGTTTACGTTGATGCAAGCTTTATCACCAATCCGGATGACTCTGAGTAGCAAACTGGATATGTATAGTGGAGCAGCCATTTGGAATAGCTCCAGCTAGAGCGTGGTAGCAACATCTACAATATGACATAGAGATTTGCAAAGTACACGCGGATCTGAATGTTGCAGACCTGTTGACTAAAACCTCTCTCACAAGCATAACAAGATCTAACCCTAGAACTCATTGGGTGTTAATCACATGGTGATGTGAACCAGATTATTGACTCTAGTGCAAGTGGGAGACTGTTGGAAATATGCCCTAGAGGCAATAATAAATTGGTTATCATCATACTTCCTTGTTCATGATATTGGTTTATTATCCATCCTAGAATTGTATTTATCAGAAACTCAGATACATGTGTGGATACATAGACAACAACGTGTCCCTAATGAGCCTCTACTAGACTGGCTCGTTGATCAAAGATGGTTAAGGTTTCCTAACCATAGACATGAGTTGTCATTCGATAACGGGGTCACATCATTAGGAGAATGATGTGATGGACAAGACCCAAACTATGAACGTAGCATATGATCATATCATGTTTATTGCTATCGTTTTATGCATGTCAAGTATATGTTCCTATGACCATGAGATTATGCAACTCAATGATACAGGAGGAATAGTTTGTGTGTACCAAATGTCGCAATGTAACTGGGTGACCATAAAGGTGCTCTACAGGTATCTCCAAGGGTGTCTGTTGAGTTGGCATGGATCAAGACAGGGATTTCTCACTCTGTATGATGAAGAGGTATCTCTGGGCCCACTTGGTAATACAACATCACAACAGGCTTGCAAGCAATGTGACTAAGGAGTTAGTCATGGTATCTTGTATTACGGAATGAGTAAAGAGACTTGTCGTAACAAGATTGAACTAGGTATGGAGATTTCGACGATCGAATCTAGGGCAAGTAACATAACGCTAGACAAAGGGAATTGCATACGAGATTGATTGAATCCTTGGCATTATGGTTCGACCGATAAAGATCTTTCTGGAATATGTTGGAACCAATATGGGCATCCAGGTCCCCGCTATTGGTTATTGACCGGAGAGGTGTCTTGGTCATGTCCACATGATTCTCGAACCCGTAGGGTCCGCACGCTTAACATTTGGTGACGCTAGAGTAGTATTCGGATATTCATGTTGGTGACCGAATGTTGTTCGGAGTCCCGAATGATATCCCGGACGTCACGAGGAGCTCCGAAATGGTCAAGAGGTAGAGATTTATATATGGGAAGTCATATATTGGCTATTGGAGAAGTTTTGGGTTTTGCCGGTATTGTATCAGGAAGCTTCCTGAAGGTTCTAGAAGGTTCCGAAGGAGTCCGGAAGGGTCCCAACAGCACCTAGGGCATGCATGGGCTGCAGGGGGGCGCCCTAACCCTTATTGGGCCAGGGGCACCAGCCCCAAAGAGGCACATGCGCCTAGGGGAAGGGAAACCCTAAAGAGGAGGGCCCTCCACTTTACTTGGAGGGCACTCCTCCGCCTTGGACGCCTCCCCTCCTTGGAGGAGGTGCTAGGGCTGCGCCCCCAGGCCTCCCACACCCCTATATATAGTGGGGAGGGGCGTGGGGGCTGGGCTCACCAACTCCCATGCCCTGGAGGCAGCCCTACCTCTCCCATTACTCTGTTTTCTCCTCAAATCGCATCTACGGTAGCGCTTGGCGAAGCCCTGCTGGGATTGCTCCACCACCATCTCCACCATGCTGTCGTGCTGGTTGAGATCCCATATACTTATCCTCCTTCTCTTGCTGGATCAAGAAGGAGGAGACATCATCGAGCCGCACGTGTGCTGAAGGCGGAGGTGTCGTCCGCTCGGCACTTGATCGGGGGTTCATGGGATGGATCGTGATTGGATCACGAAGACATTCGACTACATCAACCGCGTTTCTTAAGGCTTTCGCTTAACGATCTACAAAGGTATGTAGATCCAATCTCTCCTCTCGTAGATGTTCATCTCCTAGATTGGTCTTGGTGAGCGTAGGATTTTTTTTCCCATGCAACGTTCTCAACAGGAAATTATCTGGTAAGAATTTCCCAGCTCCAAGCATTTTTTGGTATATTCATCCATGGGCCAAATATCGATGTTCATTATGATAGAGGGGTGTGGGAGGTATGTCGATGGCATATTCGGACTCATTATTTTTTTAATCATTTCTCATATGATGACCCACAAGTATTGGGGATCTATTATAGACCTTTTGATAAGTAAGAGTGTCGAACCCAACGAGGAGCAGAAGGAAACGACAAGCGGGTTTCAACAAGGTATTTTCTGCACACACTGAAATTGTTGGTAATAGATAGTTTGATAGCAAAGTAATTTTTAACGAGCAAGTAACAATAACGGTAACAAAAGTGCAGCAAGGTAGCTCGATCCTTTTTGTAGCAAAGGATAGGCCGGAGCGATCTCTTATAATAAGCAAAGCGTTCAGTGTCATCTAGTCACTTTCGTCATGTTTATTTGATTCGCGTTCGCTACTTTGATAATTTGATATGTGGGTGGACCGGTGCTTGGGTGTTGTTTTTACTTGAACAAGCCTCACACTTATGATTAACCCCTCTCGCAAGCATCCGCAACTACGAGAGAAGAATTAAGATAAAATCTAACCATAGCCTTAAACATATGGATCCAAATCAGCCCCTTAGGGAATAGTGCATAAACTAGGGTTTAAGCTTCTGTCACTCTAGCAAGCCATCATCTAATAACTACTCCACAATGCATTCCCTTAGGCCCAAAGATGGTGAAGTGTCATGTATTCGATGTTCACATAACACCACTAAGGGAATCAACAACATACATATCATCAAAATATCGAACGAATACTAAATTCACATGATTACTTATGACAAGACTTCTCCCATGCCCTCAACAACAAAAGTAACTACTCACAAAACATATTCATGCTCAAGATCAGAGGGGTATTGAATAGCATAATAGATCTGAATGTATGATCTTCCACCAAATAAACCAAATAGCATCAACTACAAGATGTAATCAACACTATTTGTCACCCACAGGTGCCAAACTAAGGATTTTATACAAAGATTGAACACAAGAGATGAACTAGGGTTTTGAGATCAGATGGTGTTTTTGAAGATGTTGATGAAGATTGGCCCTCCCACGATGAGCGGGTTGTGGGTGATGACGATGGCTTCAATTTCCCCCTCGCGGAGGGAAGTATCCCAGCGGAATCTCTCCGCCGGAGAGCAAAAGTGCTCTTGCCCAAGTTCCGCCTCGAGGCGGCGGTGCTTCGTCCCGAAAGTCTTCTCCTTTTTTTCTAGGGCAAATGGGCTAATTATATACTAGAAGATGGGCACCGGAGGCTGGCCAGGGGGCCCACTACCCACCAAGGCGCGCTAGGGGGTAGGCGCGCCCTGGTGGCTAGTGGGTACCTGGTTGGCCCACTCTGTTATTTCTTTTCTCCAATAATTTTTATATATTCCAAAATAAATCTCCTTAAAATTCCAGCTCATTTGGAGATGTGCATAATAGGTATCAGAATTCCAACTGCCGATATTCGCCCTCTTTGTCTAAATGTTGCATATTATGAGAGAAAAGGCATTACAATTGCTCCACAAAGTACTATATTGATTGAAAACACTATAAATAACAGTAGGAGAACATGATGCAAAATGGACGTATCAACTCCCCCAAGCTTAGACCTCGCTTGTCCTCAAGCGAAAGCCGATATCGATAATCTTGTCCACGTGTTTAGAGAGAGAGGTGTCGATAAAAACAAAATGCAGACATAGTAGCATCATGATCATTATTATGACAACAATATTCATTATCATATAATTTCTCATGAGCAACTAATAATTCATCACAACGTTGAAGTATAAGGCATAAACTTTCTTAAAAACTAACAAACTATGTTCTCAGTCAACAATGCAATTGGAATTCATCATATTTTCAGGAAGGGTCTCATGTCAGAGCTTTTTAGCAAGTCCACATACTCAACCATCATTTAGTCTTCTATGATTGCTAACACTCACAACATATATACGGAGCAAAAAGTTTCAGCCAGACACATAGAAAGATAGGGGCTTATAATCGCCTCCCAACTTATTCACCTCAGGGGTGATGTCAACAATAATAACTCATGATCACTCATATCCAACTGGATATATGTGCCTAGATCTTTCTCCACCACATGATGCTTGCAAAAGAGAAAAATAAAAAGGAATAGAGGAGAACACTATCGACTATTGCATCAAAAGTAAATACATAAAAGTAAAAGATAGGCCCTCCGCAGAGGGAAGCAGAGGTTGTCATACGCTTTTTGTTTTCGGGTGCAAAAACTCTTAATCCAAAGGAACGCCACGTTATTTGCCCCTTATGATAGCAACCTTTATTATGCAGTCCTTCGCTTTTATTACTTTGCCATCACAAGTTCGTACAACGCTTATTTTCCCTTGCAATAATAGATCAAAAATATTTAGAAGCACTTTTTATTGCTTTATGCACTGATAATAACTTACTTGAAGGATCTTATTCAATCCATAGGCAGGTATAGTGGACTCTCATAGCATGAAATTGGGTTTAAGGTTTTTGGATGCACAAGTAGTATCTCTACTTGGTGCGGATTTTTGGCTAGCAAAGATGTTGGGCAAGCACCACATGTTGGGGGATCTATCACAATATAACTTCTATGTGAATATGAACAAACATAAATCATTACGTTGTCTTCCTTGTCCAATGTCAACAATTTGGCATAAAATACTTAATTGGGGCTCCCAATCATAAAAGATGTCCAAGATAGTATATTTGCATGTGAATCTCCTCTTCCCTTATTAATTCTTTCATGAATTGCATCATTGACCAATGTTATGTTTGTCAACTTCCAATAAATTTTACCACTTATACTTTTCCTCATGTAATGTCATTACTTTCCATAAGATTAACATATGATCTTTTTCATTATTTTCTTTATTTTGATTGAAACATAAAAGTAAAGAAGCAAAAACTCAAACTAATCATTATTATATAACTCTCGACTCGATTACATAGATAGATTTATCACACAACTAGCACTCGAAAATAGATTATACTAAACTTTTATTCAACTAAATCACGAAATAACTAAGGATCAAACTAAAAACTGGTGAAGATAATAAAAGTGATGGTGATACGATACGAGGGCACCTCCCCCAAGCTTGGCACAAGCCAAGCGGAGTGCCCATACCCGTGTACTTAAGTTTTTTTTCTTCGGTGAGTGGCGATGTTGTGGTGGGCTTGTCCTCCAGCTTCCATGGCATAGGTTCACCATCATAAACATACGCATGAGTCTCCGGAGTCCTGAAACTTGCAGCTAAACTCATTCCTTTGAATCTTGCCTCATACTCAAAATTTTGATTTTGAAGATCATAAATTTGGGCTTGGAGATAATCGATTCGTACGTTGAAGTTGAAGACGATGCCCTTCATGGACTAGCCATCCACCTTGTGATCACGGGTGTATTACGTGATCATGGAGTGGTTGGCACTAAGCCCACGCTCCACCATCCCTTGGCACTTGAAGATCTCCTGCTCCAGTGCCTCGAGCTGGCCTCCATGCTTCCCGTCTTCTTGGGCCCTTGAACATCCCGGATGTGGAGCACTCCCTCACGCATCTCAATAGCTTGAGGGTGCTTCATCACCACTGGTAGGTAGGGGTTGATGACCTTCTCATAGAACTTGTCCTTAGAGGGGCTTGGTGGAGCCATGGCGACCTAGAATTGACAGAAAAATAGCACAAAACAAGAATAGAGGATATTTCCATGATGCGGTAGTCAAAACGTTCAGGAGTATATATGAAGAATTTTTATCTTGCAAAACAAGTAATCCAGAGGAAAACAGAGTCGGGAAGGCTCCCGAGGGGCCCACTACCCACCAGGGCGCGTCGGGGGAGGCAGGCGCTCCCTGGTGCCTAGTGGGCACCTAGGTTGCCTTCTCAGATTTTTCTTATTTTTTTCAAATATTCCAAAACTTATAAAAAAATATTTTTATGGAATTTTTGGAGTCTGTCTACATACCATATCACGTACCTCTTCCTTTTCAGGGTGCTGGAGTGTTCTGGAAGGTGTCTTTTATGTATTCCTTCGATGTCATTGTTTGAATGATGTTAGTTCCAACACTAATAGGTGTACCCGAGATATAGTGCTTAATTCTTTGTCCATTGACCACCCTCGGATTTGTGCCTTCGACATTATTAATCTTGATAGCTCCAGAACGATAAAATTCTTCAATGATATATGGTCCTTCCCATTTAGAGAGGAGTTTTCCTGCAAAAAATCTAAAACGAGAATTATACAATAGAACATACTCACCCACCTTGAATTCCCGCTTTTGGATTCTTTTGTCATGCCATATTTTAACTTTTTCTTTAAACAATTTGGTATTTTCATAATCTTGGGTTCTCCATTCGTCTAATGAGATGATATCAAATAACCTCTTTTCAACGGCAAGTTTGAAATCATAATTGAGTTCTTTAATTGCCTAGTATGCTTTATGTTCTAACTTAAGAGGCAAATTTCCATACACCATTTTATATGGAGACATACCCATAGGATTTTATAAGTAGTTCTATAAGCCCATAATGCATCATCAAGTTTCTTAGACCAATTCTTTTGAGACCTGTTGACGGTCTTTTGCAAAATTAAATTTATTTCTCTATTGCTCAACTCAACTTGACCAATAGATTAAGGGTGATAATGGGATGCAATTCTATGATTGACATCATATTTAGCAAGCAATTTAGGAAAAGCACCATGAATAAAATGTGAACCACCATCAATCATTAAATATCTAGGGACTCCAAACCTTGGGAAAATAACTTCTTTAAGCATTTTAATGGAAGTGTTATGATCAACACTACTAGTTGGAACAGCTTCTACCCATTTAGTGACATACTCAACAACAACCAAGATATGTGTATACCTATTAGAGGAAGGAAAGGTCCCATATAATCAAATCCCCAAACATCAAATGGTTCAATAACAAGTGAATAATTCATAGGCATTAGCTGACGTCTACTAATATTACCAATTGTTTGACATTCATCACAAGATAAGACAAATTTACGAGCATCCTTGAAAAGAGTAGGCCAATAAAAACAGATTGTAATAGCTTATGTGCAGTTCTGTCTCCCGCATGGTGTCCTCCGTAAGCCTCGGGTGACACTTCCGTAGGATTTGTTCATGTTCATGCTTAGGTATACAACGTCTAATAATACCATCTACTCCTTCTTCATAAAGATGTGGGTCATCCCAAAAGTAATGTCTTAAATCAAAGAAGAATTTTTTTCTTTTGTTGGTCTGTAAAACTAGGTGGTATAACTTTAGCAACAATATAATTAGCATAGTCTGCATAAAAAGGAGTATTACAAGAAGCGTTTAAGACAGCTAGTTGTTCATCAAGAAAACTATCATCAATAGGTAGTGGGTCATCAAGGACATTTTCTAACCTAGACAAGTTATCAGCTACAGGATTCTCGGCTCCCTTCCTATTAGTAATATGCAAGTAAAATTCTTGTAGCAAAAGAACCCACCTAACAAGAGGTTTAGCATCTTTCTTTTCCATAAGGTATTGATAGCAACATGATCGGTGCGAACAATTACTTTAGAATAAACAATATAAGATCTGAATTTATCACAAGCAGACACAACTGCTAAAATTCTTTTTCAGTAGTAGCATAATTTCTTTGATCACTATCTAGAGTTTTGCTAGCATAGTGTATAACATTTAATTCTTATCAACTCTTTGTCCTAGAAGAACACCAACAACATAATCACTAGCATCACACATAATTTCAAAAGGCAAGTTCCAATCAGGTGGTTGAACAATGGGTGCAAAAATTAAGGCTTTCTTAAGGGTTTCAAAGGCTTCTACTCAATCATCATCAAAAACAAATGGAACATCTTTTTGCAAGAGATTAGTAAGAGGCCTAGAAATTTTAGAGAAGTCTTTAATAAACCTCCTATAGAAACCAGCATGACCAAGGAAACTTCTTATACCTTTGATATGTTTAGGACATGGCATTTTCTCAATTGCATCAACTTTGGCCTTATCCATTTCAATGTCACGCTCAGAAATTTTATGCCCTAAGACAATACCTTCATTCACCAGTGGCACTTCTCCTAATCCAAGACAAGATTAGTTTCTTCACATCTCTGCAAAACTCGGTCAAGGTTGCTTAAGCAATCATCAAAAAAGGTTCCGTAAACAAAAACATCATCCATGAAAACCTCAACAATCTTTTCACAAAAGTCAGAGAATATATCAGTCATACATCTTTGAAAGGTAGAGACGGGAATACGAAAAGAGAACAGAACCGGTAACGAGGTAACTGGCATAGTGAACAAGTTGTTGATTCACGGGGATGTCATTAAGTCTCACCTCGGGTGTTTGTAACATATCCTGAAGCAACAGGAGCAACATCGGTAACTATAGGTTCACTCGAATATTCGTTTGTGTGGGTATAGGGGTCAATATGGATGTCCACGGTTCCGTTATTGATCATTGATCGGAACAAGAGTTCTGGTCATGTCTATACTTCACCGAAGTTATAGGGTCACACTTAAGGGTCATCTATCTGCTAAGTAATAGATACGGAGTTAAAGAGATTGTTTCTCGAAAAGTTTCGGAGACGACAGGAAAGTTTCAGAGAGAAAACTGTAAATGTTTCAGGGTCACCGTAAGTGTTTCGGAGATAAAAACATCATACCAAAAATGTTACGGATCGCGTCCAGAATTATTTTAGGGGGTGCCGGAATTGTTTTGGACCTTTGGGAATTTTTATAGATTAAACGGTCGCGGAAAAATCTTGACCCAGTGTGAGGGGACAAGATCCCACGAATCATGGGATGATGTAGGCAACACTATTGCCATGTTTGGGGGCTTTATTTGAAAGCCACCTTTTGGGGCTTTGTCCCTAAAGTTGTGGGGCATGTTTTGGGGAGGTGGGGTCCCCCATGAGTCATCCCAAACCGTCCATGGTAACGGGAGGGCACCCAAGGGGCTTCCTCCCACCTTTGGTGGCTTTTGGGTGTAAAATATCCAAGGTCGTTTTGGTATTTTCAAGTGCCTTCTACCCCGGGCCTCCCACTATAAATAGAGGTGGAAAGAGCTCTCCATTTCACTGAGTCTCCCTAAAAAACATAAGGCATGCATGATTTCCCATCTCTCTCTCTCTCTCTCTCTCTCTCTCTCTCTCTCTCTCTCTCTCTCTCTCTCTCTCTCTCTCTCTCTCTCTCTCTCACGAAATAGTTTAGTAGAGCCGGAAGGCTATCTAGTCTTCAGTAGGGCCTAGTTCTGGACGGTGAAGCCCTGCCGGATAGTTAACACTATATGTGTGCAACCCGGTAGAGAGGTCGTAGTTTCGATCTTAGTTCGAGAGATATGTTGAGGTTTTGTCTCATGTTTTGTCCGAGAATCTGACCATGTGCCTCCCGAAGGGCTATCCGAGGGAAAACATCCTCGCAGTTGGGAGGTTTTAAAATCCTAGTTGCGGGGATCTGCACCGACGATCTCCACCGACTCTCCTTCCGCCGCGCTTCGAGTCGGTAACGATCAGGTCAAACCTTGTATGCATCTTCATAGTGGTCCTAGGCTGGTGCGTAGGTCAGATTTTTTTGTTTTCTACTATGTTACCCTACAGAAATCAATAGTTGATGAGCATGTGTGGTGTACGAATGGAGTTCAATTTGATTCAGATACTGAACTCATCATGTATGCTATCAAATGTACAAAGCCATATGTTTCGTATGTACTAATCATTAGTGCTACCTTAGTGATCCTAGAGAGGTTCACAAGGGTGATTGTTTAAAGATTTAGTACCCAAGTTTGACGAACGTTTTGATTCTTATCCTTGGAGGAAATGAAGAGATTATTGTAAATAGTTACAAAAATTGTTTGTCATAAAGGTTGCACAAGACAACTTCATGATTAATAAACTATCAGGCTATAATTTTGAAATAGTTTCAGAAAATGAACATAATTGTGGATTTTATAAATGATTTGGATTTAGGCTTGATAAGTATTCAGTAGAATATAATCTAGATCAATAAAATTTTATTGATAGACTATGGTGTAGTTCCAAATAAAATTGACTATATGTAGATATACTGGACTCTATGGAGATATAGTGTTACCGCTAATACATAGAATTATGCAGAAAACCCCAGATATTATCGGCACAAATAACATTAGGATTTGAAGAGTATCAGATCCAGTGACAAAGGCTCTACCACTAGCAAAGCATGAAAACACCAGATAGCCGTGGGTGTTAGATAAAACATGCAACTAGATATTTACTCTAGTGCAAGTGGGAGACTATTGGAAATATGCCCTCGAGGCAATAATATTTGTATTATTATATTTCCATATTCATAATTTTAGAGTTTATACTTTATGCTTTAAATGCTATTATCCTAGAATATGTGATTCAGTGGAAAACTCATATGCATGTGTGGAATGATAAACGGTAAAATAAAAGGTTCCTAGTCTTGTCTCTAGGACTAGCTCAAATGTTGTTGGTGATCACATTTTCCTAATCTTAGGATATCGTTAAGTGTTAAACGATAGTAACAACTTTGAGATTAAGCCTTTAGAAAAATGATCATATTGAATCAACCCAAAATTGTTTGTTATGAATTTAGTTAATATCGATTGTATTCAATACATGAGGTATTGAGCTCTTTTTTAAAACATAAGTTTTGGAGCCTCCTCTAGTTCATCTAACCCTAGTTCTAGTTGGTCCTAGTTGATTAATTAGAGCTCGGTCTAGTTCCTCTAATCCTCATAATTAGAATTCTAGTGTGGTTCTAGTCTCCTCCCTCTAATTCTCCGACGACAATTAACTCTGGACGGCGAATCACTGCCGGATCGTGAAGGTTGCATGCTCGCAACCAAGTAGAGAGGTTGTGCTTTCGGTCTTCGGTTCGAGGCACTGTTCGTGGGCGGTTCTTGGGATCATTCATTGACGGTTCGAGGGACTCCAAGTACAATCTACACCGACATGTTCTTCTTCCACTGCAACTTGGTGACGGTAACGATCGTGATCCCAACCTGTTATGCATCTTCATATTGATCTTGCGTGCGCGTAGACACGCTTTTTTTGTTTTCTACTACATTTACCAACATCTCCACCCCCCCCCCTCTCTCTCTCTCTCTTCCCCTTCTCACCATCTGCCCTTCTTTTCTCTTACTTTTTTTTGCATAGAGTGGCTAACTCCTCCGCAAGAGACCGCTGGCCTTGCAGAGCATCACCTAAACCTGGGTTGCAGAGTCCGAGCCGAGCTGGACTTGTGGAGCAGCATGTTGGGGAAGCGTGATGGCCATGCCCTTAATTGGCTCTGCAAAGGTGATAGGAACACGACATTTTTCCAGGGGTTTGCATCGACACAACGGAAACACAATACTATTAAAGACTAAAAAATCAGGCTAGTGATTGGGTTGAAGGTACGAATGGTATGAACCCACTTATTCTTGATTATTTTACTAATCTATTCTCATATGAGGGTAATCAAACTGATGTGGGTTTATTAGAGAAAATAAATCCAAAGGTCACCCAAGCTATGAATGATATGTTAACAGCTAATGCACTGGTGGCATATGAATGTGTCCATGCAATAAATAATAAAAAGTCAAGAAAGAGTGGACTGTGTGCAGTCAAACTCGACATGCACAAATCCTATGATAGGGTTAAATGGGTGTTCTTCAAAAATATAATGTTGAAGCTTGGTTTTCAAGAGAGCTGGGTGAACATGATGATGGCATGTGTTTCCTCTATTAGACATAACATACGATATAATTCTCAAGAAACTGAAAGGATCACCCCTACGAGAGGTTTCCGCCAAGAGGATCCTCTCTCACCATATTTGTTCCTTTTATGCGCAAAGGCACTTTCAAGTCGATTATTGTTTGAAAAAGAAGTTGGTGGCATGGATGGGATTAGGGTGTGCAGAAATGCACCGTCGGTATCACACCTTTTTTCAGTTGATGATTCCCTTATTCTCATGAAAGCTGATAGGACTAATGCAACTTCCCTACAGCAAAGTCTTGATGTGTACTGTAACAACTCTAGACAACTGATAAGTGTGGCAAAGTCAAAACTAAACCAGACATGAGAACAAACATATGCAACTGCCTGCATATTGACATCGAAACTCTTTCAGATAAATATCTGAGGTTACCAGCTCTAGTTGGTGCAGATAGAAGCGGCTGCTTTAATCATTTTGTAGAAAGAGTTTGCTCTAGGAGACATGGATGGAAAGAAAAGCAGTTGTCAACTGAAGGTAAAGAAATTTTACTGAAGTTTGTATCCCAAGCTATATCTGTTTTTGCCATGTCTGTTTTCAACCTCCCTAAAGGTATATGTAATGATATCATAGATGCAATTGCAAGATTTTGGTGGGTAGATTTTTTTTTCTTTTTTTTCGAAAAGGGGGGGTACCCCGGCCTCTGCATCTAGAATGATGCATACGGCCCTCTTATTAATCAAAGCAGCAAAGTGTGCATACAAGGTTCCATAGTCTCAAAATCAAACAAAGGAAATGCAGCCCATATCGATCATGGAGGCTAGAAACACAGACTAGCGAAATAAAATGCCACAACCGGTGGCTAAAGAAGATAGGAAAACTAATTGCCTATCCTATTACATGACCGCCATCCAAACCGGTTGAAGATAACCCGAGTAACCATCTCCCATCGGGTAGACCCGATAACAAATGCTCCTCGCCTCCATCGGAGTGAGTAACGACCACGAACGGATCAAAGCCGTAGCTCGGAATAGAACCTGCAAAAAATGAATTCGTGATGTTCTGTTAAAAACCAAATCATTTCTGCACAACCAGATGGTCCACATCAACGCACAAACTCCCACCCGAATATGCCTTGCTAATGCAGAATCAATCCCATTAAGCCAAGTCCCAAATAAAGCGGTAACCGTGGTGGGTGGAGTAATATTAAAGGCAATGTGCACCGTCTGCCATAGAACCTTAGCTAGCGGGCAATCAAAAAAGAGATGTTTAATTGTCTCATCTCGATCACAGAAACTACACCTAGTAGTTCCTGTCCAATGACGCTTTATCAAATTGTCCTTTGTGAGAATGACTTGTTTATTCACAAACCACATAAACACTTTTATTTTCAAAGGAACTTTAACATCCCATACCTTTTTGGACGTTGGAATGGAACTTGAGTTAATAACATCAAGATACATTGACCTCACTCTAAATACCCCATTCTTGGTCAACTTCGGTAGAATACATCAAAGTTGGTCGAGAGTTGTACCTCCATTAGTCTCCTTACTAACTGGAGCCAAACCTCCCAGCGATTGCCCACTAACGACCGTCTAAACTGAATATTAAGGGGGATAGTTTGAAATACCGTTGCCACGAACACCTCACGTCGTTGCGCAATACGATATAAAGACGGATATTGCATAGCCAAGGGTGAGTCTCACAGCCAAGAATCCTCCCAGAAACGTGTAGTAGCACCATTTCCAAGGACCACTTTTGTCCTATTGAACAAGAATATTTTGACTTTCATTAGTCCCTTCCGTAAAAGCGAATCACCGCCTAACTCGATACTGTGATAACGTTCTAGTCTGGAGGTACTTGCTGCGAATGATTTAGCCCACATTGCTTCAAAGGTTTGACGCGAGCTTCCACAACCACTTACTAAGAAGGCATCTGTTCTTAACTTCTAGATTCTCAATACCAAGCCCACCTTGGTCTTTGGGTCGACAGATAATATCCCACTTAGCAAGCCGGTATTTTCTTTTGTGCTCATCACCCTGCCAAAAGAAACGTGATCGATAGAAGTCCAGTCTTTTCCTAACACCCACTGGAACCTCAAAGAAAGATAAGAGGAACATAGGCATACTTGTGAGCACCGAGTTAATCAAGATTAACCGGCCTCCGTATGACATGAGCTTACCCTTCCAGCAGCTCAGTTTCTTCTCAAATCGATCCTCGATACACTTCCACTCATTGTTAGTTAGCCTACGATGATGTATCGGAATGCCAAGGTAGGAGAAAGGTAAACTTCCCAACTCGCACCCAAACAATTGCCTATAAGACTCTTGTTCGTCTTTGGCTCTCCCAAAGCAGAACAACTCGCTCTTATGGAAATTGATCTTCAACCCCGATAATTGTTCAAAGAGGCATAGTAACAGCTTCATATTTCTCGCCTTGGTGGGTAGATGATGAGAATTCTAGGAGAATGCACTGGTGGGCATAGTGGAAATTGTGTTTTCCAAGGAAAGATGGAGGGATGGGCTTTCGAAACCTGCAGGGGTTTGGCGCATGGGTTCTCCGTGCAAAGTATTACCCATCAAGGGACATCCTCTCAAATGGACCTAAGAAGGGCTCCTCATTCACATGGCAAGGTATATTTGCTCGCATTCAAACATTCAAACAGGGACAGATTTGGAGAGTTGGGAGTGGAGAAAAATAATAATAGCTGGGAAGATCATTGGATCCCATCTAGTCCATAGAGGAAAATTATAACACCAAGGAATGGGGTTCTAATTACAGGAGTAAATGAGTTGATTGACCCAACTACAGAAAGGTGGGATGAGGCTTTGGTTCGGGACATTTTCAACCCAGTTGATGTCACTCAAATACTTTGGATTCCACTGAGTCTCAACTCGTTTGAGGGCTTTGTTGCATGGAATGGTACAAGCACGAGTATTTTCTCTGTCCGGTCTGCCTATCATGTAGAATGGAAACATCGGTTTCAAAAAAACAACCTACCACATGCATGACCAACGGCCCCTCTATTTGGCCTGCGTTGTGGAAATTGAATGTTCCAGGAAAAAACAAGATATTTTGCTGGAGGGCTTTACATGGAAATATACCACTGGAAAGCATACTAACAAACAAGCATGTGGGAACGAGTAGTCATTGTCCTATTTGCCCGCTAGGGGCAGAAGACATCAAGCACTTATTATTTACCTGTGTAAGAGCTAAGAAAATGTGGAGATAGATGGGTTGCTCGCAAATTATTTCTGAAGCAATGCAAGAGAACAGATCGGGCTCCATTATCTTAGAACAATTTTTCTGCCTCCCTGATTCGCATTTGCCAAATCTGCCTTCAGTAGGTTTGAAAGAAGCAATAGCGTCCACCTGTTGGTACCTCTGGTGGATGAGGCGCCAGCAAACTCACCACAACCAGAGTTCACTGGTGTCCAAATGTGCAGTGTCCGTTAGAGCAACTTGTATGAATTTCGAAAGAAGCATCGCAATCAAAATTGTGCCTGCAATCCGTACTGAAGTACTAGTATATTGGAACAAGCCAAGGGAAATATTATGGTAAATGTTGATTCCTCCTTTCATGATGAAACACGTAGTGGTTCCACGGGTGTGGTGATCTAAGATAGTTACGCCACCTTCCTTGCTGCTTCATGCTTTTTTCTTCGACATGTATCTGATGCTCATGCTGCAGAAACTCTAGCAGGGAACCACGGTCTTACACCGGCGAACGGCATGGGACTACACTCAATTCAAATTGAGTCTGATGCACTAGTGATTAATGCATGCTCGGGAAAAGATAGAATCTAGAATGAAGCTTCAGCTATTTACGCAGAGTGCTTTATTTTGGCTGGGATGATTGGTGATGTCCAGTTCTTGCATTGTTTGAGGAAAGCCAACAAGGTGGCACATAGCTTACCAAAATATGCATTTCACTAGCTAAGTGCCCGTGCGCTGCAACGGGGATACAAATTCTAGTGGTTGGACACACAAATTTCAGTGGTTCAGCATCAACCGTGTCAAACATATACTTATGGTTCTCATGCATATTCAATAACTACCCCCCCTCCCCCCAGTAATTGTGCACCTGTTAATACCACTTAATTACAAATATTGGAAGCAAAAGAAATCGTAACATAAAATGTTTGCCCACACCAATTGCAGCTATTTCATGTTGGAAATTTAATTTTCTACGAGAAGGATTTAACTTGAGAAATTATAGCTTGTCTTATTAAATTCGAAGAGCTGTGCTATTGCATACTTGTCAATCAAGCAAACATTGTATTTGCCAAATACAAAATTACAGGGTTAGTGTCCAAGAGAAGGAACATCAACTTGTAAGAATGGACCTACACACTTTGTTATCTTCAGTCTGTAAAATCGCTCCTATGCCACTTGGAGATTCAGAGATAGATCACATTCCAAGTGTCAGGTCCTTGATATAATTCTCAAGAATACATGCGAAGTTTGAAGGATGACTCTGGTGATTCTAGAGAGTTACTTGAGCAAATTAAAAAAAAGTATTGAATAGTTCCTAAGGAAAATTGTAACTTGTTGATGATTCTCATGAGCAGCAAAGTTGGCTAGAACTAAGAAAATATTGCCTTTGACTATAAGGCCTCCTTTTACTAACCAAAATTGCATCCTATATGAGGTAAAATGTAGCTAGGTATTTATGTACTGAGACAGCTACGTGCAGCAAGAGAAAGCGAAGATCTAACAAAATACAAATTTAATTAGTTATTGCTCTTGTACTATGCTCCATACCGGAAGTATTACGCCACCCAAACTATTAAAGTAACTTCGGAATCTAGGCAACTTAATCCAAGTAATATAGAATATTGAAAGAAACAACGTGGTGAAGAACTGACGAGTATAGTGTCACCATTCAATCATTCAATATATATAGATAATAAAGAGCTATAGCCTGCAATTACGCTCAGGTTCAGCTGCACTATGACATGATAATAAAAAGTATTGGAAGATTATTCAGTAAATAAAATATCAATGATATCAGATGAAAACACTACCGCCAGAAACAACCTGCCATGACTTAGCATCAGTTCTGGCAAAACTGCAATGAAAATTGTTCCACCAAGTAGTTGTACAGGTGTGACAGTACTATTGCTATACCTTCTTGATCCATGGAACTTTAATATGTTTTGGACCGCTGCTTGGGGCTGCCAAGTGTGACGAGTTCTCCTCGCGTCATGAGGCTATCCCTAGGTACGCGTGATTCACCCAATCCACCGCGAACTCGATCTAATCCGGCATTGGCAGGAGACTATAGGAAGGTCCTTTAGAAGGTTACTGTTGCCTTGACAACCGTCGGCTGACTCGGATCTTCCCTGCCGCCCTGTTGCAGCTATCAACGGCTTGCTATCTTCTTCATTAGTACGGCATCTAGGAATCCATGTACAAGCTACCAGCCTCGGCCTGCATTCTGAGGAATTGATCTCATAACTTTATTTAGAGATTGATTAATACTTTCCTACTCATGAAGATAAATTGATCTTTTGCATTCTCTTCTTCTCAACCAGGCCTGATAATTGTTACACAGTTGCCTTATTACGTGGATGTGTAGATAAACCTGGAGGCCCAGACTTTGCTCGGAAACTCAATGGACGTCCGGAGAACGTGATCCCAGGAGAAATTAAGCTGTATAGTCCTCACGGCCAAAGCTCCTCTCCGAGTCGCCCGCACCTGACCTGCAGAACAAAAACAGAGGAAGATGAGGTAGGGGAGCACGAACTGAGAGGGTAGAGTGGCCGGTAACCGGATCGGCACCATGTACAAGCCCAGCGGCGGCGGGCCCTGGGAGGCCAGGAGCTGAGGCCGACGCCCTCCTTAACGTCGAAGTCAAAGTAGCTCCGAGCTCCGGCCGGCTGCTTCGAATCCTTTTGTCGCCGGCTTCGGCGGCCTCGCTCCGTCGTAGGTGGCAGGTTTCGGACGGGAACCGAGCGCGGGGGTGTGGGGGAAGGGGGGGCGACGCCGGATTCGGCGCGACCAGATCGGAAGGAGAAGAGGTGGGTTCGGGAGCGGATAGAGAGAGATCGCGTTTGACTGACGTACATAATTTTTTTTCCACGGGAAAACCAACTTCGGAAGAGAACACGATGGGTGGAGGGATTGACGAATCGGGCGACGTAAGGGGGGAGACGGATCCTTACGTTTTTTTAAAGTAGTAGAGATATTACGTGGATGTGTAGATAAACCTGGAGGCCCGGACTTTGCTCGGAAACTCAATGGACGTCCGGAGAACGTGATCCCAGGAGAAATTAAGCTGTATAGTCCTCACGGCCAAAGCTCCTCTCCGAGTCGCCCGCACCTGACCTGCAGAACAAAAACAGAGGAAGATGAGGTAGGGGGGGCACGAACTGAGAGGGTAGAGTGGCCGGTAACCGGATCGGCACCATGTACAAGCCCAGCGGGCGGGCCCCGGAGGCCAGGAGCTGAGGCCGACGCCTCCTTAACGTCGAAGTCAAAGTAGCTCCGGCTCCGGCCGCTGCTTGAATCCTTTGTCGCCGGCTTTGCCTCCTCGCGTCGTGGGTGGCGGGTTCGGACGGAACCGAGCGCCGGTGTGGGGAAGGGGCGACGCCGGATTCGGCGCGACCAGATCGGAAGGGAAGAGGTGGGTTCGGGAGCGGAGAGAGAGATCGCGTTTGGTAGACGTACATAATTTTTTTTCCACGGGAAAACCAACTTCGGAAGAGAACACGATGGGTGGAGGGATTGACGAATCGGGCGACGTAAGGGGGGAGACGGATCCTTACGTTTTTTTAAAGTAGTAGAGATAATAATCTTGCTTGTAACTGGGTCGATGAACCCCCAGATGTCGTGGTAGAAAACCTTGCAAATGATGTAACTATTCTACCTATGCAATAAACTAGCCATGATGGAATTCCCTAAAAAGCACATTTTGTGTCCCCTTCATTTTGGTATATCAGTTAGGCCAACTCCAATGCGCGGCTGCAAACGGACGGTTGTTTTGCCCGGTTTGTGTCTGTTTGCGCCGGGAAAATGGACGGTCGTGTCCTGTTTTGGCCGTCTGCACGCTAGGTGCACCGAACCGGCCGCTGCATCTCAAAACATATGTCCTATTTGGACTTAAAGACAGAAAAAAGGCATTGCAAAATAATTGAAAAACAGACATATATTACAATAAACTTAAAAAGTCCATGAAAGTCACGGCCGCACATTAGAACTTATATTGAAATTATTATTATTTTGAAAAAGTAGATCCGCCCGTCGTTGCCGCGGCCGCCTATGATGTCGCTACCGATGTCGGGGCTGTCTTTAGGCGTCGCCGTCCTCGTCCTCGTCGTCCATGGTGAGGTCGATGTAGTGTGGCGGCTGCCAGAGGTGGGTTGGCGGCCCCAAGCTAGGGTGGGTGCCTCTTGGGGCTGCCTTTGCGGGGCAGGTTGTGGTGGTGGTGGGGGGTGACCACGACGCCCACGAGGCCGGTAGTGGTGAGGGTCGGCTGCATGGCACCATGGTCGTCCACGACCACGACCACGACTGCCCGTACAAGGTCGAGTTCCACTCTAGGGTGGACGACCAGTCCTCCATCACCTCCTGCTTCACGTCGAGCTCTGGGACGTAGACACCGCTGGCAGCCGTAGTTCTGTCATCTCCTCCAAACCCTCCCACTCCTCCTCCTGCATGCGCTTGAACTCTATCTTGGAGTCCTCCATCACGGCCTACACCAGCCGCTCCTCCTCTTCGGCGATCATGGTGGGAGGTGGTGGTGGTGGCGGGGATGGAGAGGGGGAGGTCGTCGGTGTCAGGCCGTGCACCGACGCACGACCGCGCGCTCTGGGTGGGCTCGGTACGTGCGCATGCGGCTCACGGGGTGGGCTACGGGCACGACCGACAAATAACGTTTGTCGGCGCATGTCGTGCTCGTCTTGGAACCAAGTGTCCCAGAGCGGTGAGTCTGCAAGTTACCTGCAGTCGGCAAGGAGGTGGTGCAGGATACGACACCGCTGGCGGTTGATCTCCACGAGGCGGGCACGACCGGTTGCCTGGACAACCAGGATCCACACCCGATCCGGGCTCAGATGCGACCCATTAAGGAGGTGGGCATGGGACCACGGTAGCGTGGTGTCGATCTCCCAATAGCGTCGGCATATCTCCACCTTCACGTACGGGCGAAAGTGTGGAGGGGACGCAGGAGGGGAAATGGAGAATGCGGGTGGCAGGTGGAGTACGCGACGGCATTGTCTGACGACGGGGAGCACGACCCCGCCTCGTGGTCGTGCTTCTCCTTCCTGTCAGGCACCACCTTCCACATGCACATTCCGGCGGTCGGCAGGGAGCGAGGAGGGGCGAGCTGGGCGCCGCTAGGGTTTGTTGGTCGGGGCTGGAGGGTGGAAAGGAGTGGGAGTGTGTGGACGCGGCTAGGAAGTGGATTGGCCGGTCCACGACTTTGCCATTAAAAAGGACACGGCGTGGACGGCTGGGAAGCTGACGTGCGGCCCATGCACCCGTGTGGATCAAATGGGGCCGGTGAGGAGTGATTGAGGGGCCGACATGCGGGCTCGGAGGCGGACAATGAGCCAACACGTGCGCATTCGTCTAGTCTAAACGCAAGGCCGGCCAAAAATGCGTCCAGTTTGGGTCAAAATGGACATGAGACGGACGTTTCGGGTTTGCCCTCGCTGATTGGGTTGTTGATCATGTTCTTTTCTTTTTTTATTGAAGGCAAAACAATACTTTATGACGTATGCTACAAATCGGAGGGATGATAGAAATCATCCACCTAGCCAGCCATCCGATCAGCGCGCTGACTGCCGTTGGATCGCAGCAACATCACGCCAACAGCTATTGTGTGTCAGTTTCAACAGAGTTAATTGCACAGAAGTACCACAATTCAGGCATCACATGCAGATTGATATCACAATTGCTAATTTTTGCGTGTCAATACCAACATTGGTCCAAATTTTTGCAAAAAAGGCTGATTTATACGTGTTGACTGTGTATGTGACCGTTGGGGCCTGTGTCAGGTGCCGACGTGGCATATTTTTTGCAGAAAACCCCTTGGCTATATATGTAATCACATAAATGCCCATTTTTTCGCAGGAAAACCGTCATTGAGAGTGACTTTTTTTTTCGTTCGCAAGTTTTTCACGGACTTGTTCGAAAGTTTCCGGCGAATTGAACAAATAAATAACCGGAACGAAAAAACGCGTGCGAGCACTATTCGAACCAGCGACCTGCAGGTCTGCCGGAACGAAAAAACGCGTGCACGCTAGCCACTACGCCACAGCCTCGCTATTGATGTGATACAGGCGAAATTTGTATTATACTAGCACATACACGCTGGGCCGGCAGCTGGACCAAGCAAAACCTGCAATATTTTACAAATAATTTAGTAGATGCAAAATGATCATTTTTTAATAGATGCAAAATGATCATTTTTTCTTATTTTTACACAGGCTGTATTAATAGCATTATCTTTGAGAAAAATATTAGTTTGGTAAACATGTAGATTACTACATGTGTTATTTTTGGACAAATCGAAATATGAACCCGAGAATGAAACTTTCATCGTTTTAAAAAGGTTCAATATATAGGTGACAAATGGTTTTATAATACAAAAAAGTTCATCGATACTTATATAAAATCATTGTATATAAAAAAATGTTCAATGTTCAGTGTGTATTTACAAAAAATATCGCAGAATAAAAATTTCACTATAAACCTAAAAAAATTTATGATCATTTTGCATCTATTAATTTTTTTTACATAATGCGCCATTCATATTTATTACAAAAATGATCAATATAAGTTAAAAAAATCTTAATATATGTTGAAATATTTTGGTAACATATATTAAGAAAATTGTTCAACATATATTACAAAAATGATCAATTTCATTGAATGAAAAAAGATGAAGAAACGAAAAGAAACCTGGGCAAGAACGAGCCCCAGCAAAACGCAAAACGAAAAAGTTATTACAGGCCTCGCTTGGCACAACCACCGGTCCAGCGTTTTCTTGTTTGTATAAAGAGGTACTGCCCGCATATTAACGAGAGCATACCTGTGGCCTGTGGCTAGCGCGCTCCTCTTGCGTGTTGCTGGTCGCAGGTTCGAAACCTGTTGTGTGCTGTTTTTCCTTTATTTTATTTATTTATGCTGAACATTTTTTTAAATACGTTGAACATTTTTCTAAAGATATGATGAATATTTGACATAATGCAAGGTGAATTTCTTGTAATTTATGGTGAACATTTTCTTAGACATGATGGATTTTCGTAAAATATTGCAGGCTTTGCTTGCCGGTCCAGCGTGTGTGTGCTAGTATAATATATATTTCGCCTGTATCACGTCAAGAGGGAGGTTGTGGCGTAGTGGCTAGCGCACCCATCGGCAGACCTGCAAGTCGCGGGTTTGAATCGTGCTCGCGCGCGTTTTTTCGTTATGGTTATTTATTTGTTCAATTCGCCGCAAACTTTCTAACAAGTCCGTGAAAAACTTGCGAACGAAAAAAAAGTCCCTCTCAATGGCGGTTTTCCTGCGAAAAAATGGGCATTTATGTGATTGCATATGAAGCCAAGGGGTTTTCTGCAAAAAATATGCCACGTCGGCACCTGACGGACGGGCCCCAATGGTCAGATACACTGTCAATACGTATAAATCAGCCTTTTAGCCTTTTTTGTAAAAATTTGGATCAATGTTGGTACTGACACGTAAAAATTAGCAATCGTGGTACCAATCTACATGTGATGCCTGAATTGTGGTACTTTTGTGCAATTAACTCGTTTCAACACAACGCCATTACAGCCTCGATGGAGCTCCAACGCAGCACCGACGACATCTTGGCAAAGCTCCATTGCAGCCCTGGCGGAGCTCCAACGCAACAACAACGACGTCCGGCAAAGCTCCATTACAACTCCGGCGAAGCTTCATTGCAACGCCGACTATGCTTCTGGCATCCCGGTGTTGCTCCATTGCAGCTCCGGCGGTGCTCCCAATAGCTTCAAGGCAACATCGCCGGAGTTGCAGCGCCCCCGTCGGCCTCTCGCCGCTGTTGCCGTCGCAGCGCCGCCGACGCTCCATTGTAGCCCTGGAAGGCCTGCGCGATGCAAAATCGTAGCTTTGAAGGCATCACATCGACCCTCGACGCAACACAAGTCGCCGCACCGCAATACGGCGACGACGCATCACCGCCGACTTTACAACACCGCATCGGGAAGGTGTCAGACGGGAGCCGCAGTCGACGTCGTCGTTGGGTCAGCCGGAGTGTGGCTGGCCGGAGGGGCGTGGGGTGCGTGGATAGTGAGTTTGACGCCGGGTGCTGCAAAAGCTGCCCCGCAGGCTGCTCCGGCTAGAATCAGGTCGATGAGGACGGGAGAAGAGTGAAGGTAGAAGACGAAGTAGAAAGGGATGTGGCTCAGGTAGGGAAAGAGATAAGGTAGGCAGCGACTAAAACAAGAAAAAGATAAGGGAGCCAACGCGTGGGGTGTGTGGCGCCGTGCGTGGCCCCATGACGTGTGGCGTGCGGGAGACCCAGCTGATTTTTCCATAAATCAGTCGGTTGTTTCTAAACGTTTTCCATACTTCATAGATTAGGGGAAGAGGGGGCAGCCCTCGGCCCGGTCATCCAATTCGCTCCGACGTTGAATGACGTGTTGTTAAAGAAAATAGATGCCTGCTATTGGGATAAAATGAAGAGAAAAAAGCAACAAAATACTAGAAGGATACGATGTCTATGCTATTATTGGGATAAAATGAAGAGAAAAAAGCAACAAAATACGAGAAGGATTTCTTTTAAAGGGTGTATACATTAGAGTGCGGGGCATATCACCCAACGCACGAGTAGCCACAATGGTCGCGTTGGGCACTCGACTTTCCATGCGACCCGGGAATGAAATTGTGAACCCGCTCGGCTAAATCGACCAATCATCATATGAAGTCGATCTAGGCTTATTTTATTGGTGTTTCCTCTCGATTCCCCTCGTTCCACTTCCGCCGCCCGCCCAAGTGCCCCCGTCACATCATGAGCCCTGACACACGAGTGTCGCCGTTTCCTCTCCTTCTCGCCCTCCGCGTCTCAAATCGGAGAAAACCTAGGCCATACGCCGATCAGGTAAAAATCCTCCTCTCATCTCCAATTGTCCTTTATATTTGGCGCGCGCGCGTGTGTGTGTATCTGGGGCATCAATTAACCTAGCTGCTAGCCTTTCCTTGTTCTAAGTGCTAGAGGGGCAGGGAGATGGTGAATTGGTGATGATTGGTTTTGGTCCTTGGCGCCGTCGAGCACGCAGTGCTAACAGATTGTGGTGGCGCGCTATGTTGCCCATTGTAAGTTCACTTCATGGATCATCGACCAACCAATTTATATATTTTATTTATAGATTTGTGTATGGATCTTTACTCTTTAAGTACTAAAATCAATGAGTATTTTGAACTTTGACATTCGACTACTGCTCTAGTTTGTATCTAGGGTAGTCAATTTGTATTGGCGTGGCCCAGCTATTGGTTTCCGTACGTCCTCTGACCGCCGAACGCAACCTCCATGGCCAATCCTGACATTTGCCGTGGGCCCTCGGCAGAGTTAAAATAGTGGCCCTTTATTTGCACAACATTACTGATTCTGTTTTCTTACTACAAAATAAATATATGTTCAATGCATCACAAACCCCAAATTACTCGTTGATAGTAGAATATTTTTTAGAAAGCAAAACACAAAACCAAAGTTTGAAAGGATCACTGCAACATGTTTGAATATTGTGCAACATAGGATTGTTCTTTCAAATGAATAATATGTGCATCTTAAACATATAAGGTTTCAATGCTACTCGGAAGAAATTTGCATGTTCGAGTTCCTTGCACTACATTTTAATTGGCCTCAGTTGAAGTGATAGAGAACTGCAAATGTGAAGTAACTAGAATACCAGCAGGGTAAGGAGCGTCTTTTTTTGGTGGCGGGCAGGCTTGTTTTTACTTCAAGCCATTTTTTTTAGGTATTCTTCAAGCAATTGACTTGCAAAACGATGTGCAACGCCATTGTTTCTAATTGCCCTCACTCTAGAGACTTTGTTTACCAACATCCAATATTTCTAAAGAAAAAAGGTTGAACCGTACCTCGCTCCAGTGACTCCATGATGGAACACGTCCCTTCTCTCCCCTAGAGACGCTATTTACTGAACATGGAATGCTTGTAAAGAACAAGGAACATGAAATTAGTAGTATGTTTGTTTGTTTGTGTTAGGTCCCCACATGCAAGTAAAAGTGTATTTGTTTATTTATGTCTCTTAGACGGTTGCTAGTCCCACATGTGAATTTGAGTTCATTTGTTTATTTGTGGGTCTTACAAAGTTATTGGTCCCGCATATGAGTGATAGTGGAGGAAGAGAAGTGAACTCACCATTAACTCCGACCTTTATAAGTAGTAGGCAAGATAAAGTGCCTAGTCTTTATTGGATCCTCCATCGCATATTCACATCCACCCCTAGAACTTGGCACAAACACATGCACGAAGTGATCAGGGACGAGTGGTGATTTCAAGAGTGCCCACAAAATCACACACATTCACTAGATCATAAACGATATTAAAATGCATTTGTCCATCAAGATTGCCTCAAGAACAAAGGATGGTCCGCATAAGGTGCGCACTAGACAAGTGCTCTGTAAAGGCCATGACAGCGAATTGTCGGTAGGCATAGCTTCCTCGGAGAAATCAATGACACCTCACCAACCATGTGGAAGGAAATTGGACCCGACACACCAAAATTGACTCTTTAATATATTCTTAAATATGGTGCATCCTCTTTGAAATTGTAACTACCATGAACAATGAAAAGATGAAGATCCTCAATTGACGTTATCCTGCAGAGAAATGCCGTTTGAGCACACTATTATAGATTATATCTTGGAAATACCACATAAGAATATTGTGATCCAGCACATACCACATACTAATGTCATTTCTTGTACTCCATCCGTACTAAAGTCGTGCTAAAGCCGCGACAATTAATTTGGATAGGAGGGAGTAGCAAATTTTGCAGTTTTAATCAAGTGGTACACCTACTGTAAAGTTTGTCTGTTAATCCCAAAAGACATACTTATGTTTTGCTAAGACTCTAAACCATGGTGATTTCATACAATAATCTAACTGAACTGATCCTTATTCTACCTATCCCGTTTTGGCCAAAAGACTCCCCATGGCTATTTTGTACAACCATGTGTCCATGTTTCAACAGGATGTCACCTCTTCCTTCTGCGCCACCAAGGACCATCATAGCATGGCTTGCTGACTGGTTGCTCAAAGGATTAAGAACAGGCAGTCTTGGGTCGAATTCGTACACATCACCAGGCTTATAGTTCTGGAAGTTCTGAGATATTGGAACAGTTACGACCAATGCATTGCCCTTTCTTGGCTGTTGAGACGCAATCTCAAGAGAACTTTCCCTGTGCTCAGTGTCATGGCGATCATAAATTCGCCTATATCTGGATATCTTATACACCTGAAAGGATATGTTGTGGAACTCCACTGTATTGGTTAAAACAAGAACAGTTCTCCTTATTTAATGAGAAATTCGAAATTATAAACTAAAAGGTATATAATGTCATATTCGGCAAATAACCATGAACAGTAACTTGCTGCAGGCCAATTCAACAAATGTGGCATCTAAACTACGTTTGCCAAATAAAGTCAATGATAGAAAAACCGTGTAACCCTGTTTGCCACTGAAATATCCAGAGTACAGTTCAACAAATATTGCAATATGACTTTAAGATTAAGAATAAAATCCACAGAAATTCTGCATAATACCTTATTGTTTGACTCAGATACAGCCCCTTCTGTTTGAAGAATACCAAATACATTCTCCAATCGTTTGCTTCCTCTACCATCTATTTCTTTCCCAATTCCAATGTGCCTTTTGTTGTATTCTTTTAACACTTTGTCTTTTGATAAATTGGCATTGAAATCTTCTGACATAAAGAGTGCTGCTGATATGTAATTGATGTGAAATTCCATTGTTGCTAAACTCGAATGTATGGTACAGTGATCTGCATGACACAACAGTTAGATGAGTGGGTTTTTAGTTAATAAAGCATGAAACAGAAAGTTCTGGAGTTTTTTGCACTTACTTTCACCTCCCTGGTCACGCACTGGAGGAGGAATGGACTTCTGATAATATGGCCGGCCGACCCAGGTAACCTCATAAGCTGGTACTTTGACCTGAATTTTTTGCATTGTTAAATTGAACTTTAGATCATCACAAATATGGTTTGGCGACAAGAACAACTTTGCTCACATGCTTTTTTTTCGAGAAAACGCAAACGACTTTTGCGTTTCCTTTCATTGCATTGAACTTTGCTCACATGTTACCACATAATCATATATATATTTGTATCTTCCATCTACCCATGTATTTTTCTTAGTTTACGTACCTTCCATGTATTTTTCTTAGTTTACGTTCCTTCGAGCTTTAATAAGCCAGTTAAAATCATCTTCCTATGGAAGTGTAACCCAGTTGAACTTTTCATCATGTTTATACTGATAATGAATTTTCTTTTTTGCAGGGATACTTTTGGTTCCCTGTCATATGTAATCTACGAACTAGCAATTGGGAGCTAGCAATTTCAACCTGATGTTATTGAAGAATCTGTACTGGGTATTGAAATCAAAAGTAACTGCAACCAACACGTACTGATGCATTCCTCAAAGAAAAATGTACTTATGCAATGAACCCAGCTAAGTGTATGTAACACAGTTAAATGTTTTCTTTCATACTGGTAATACTTTCTTTTTTGCAGAGATACTGTTGATACCTTGAATTTTTTTATCTACAACTAGCATTTGGAATATATCACTTTCATATTCCTGCTGGTATGGAAGAATCAAAATAGCCGAGGTATTGAATCAAAAGTAACTTCAAAGACAACTTGTGCAATAAACATGTTGTGAACCGCATTGACACCTAGCTCTTTTTAACAAATAGTTAGAACTTACATTTGAACTAGTAAGCCCATGAGTAGAACTCGGATTATCCCAAGTGCTAAGATGTCCATATTCGTCGATGATAGCAGACTGTCCCGGGTAATGTGGGAAGATCTCTTGGAAACAACCACGGTCTTTAGCATCCTCCATCAGTTTTTTCCATATCATGTTTTCTGCAAGCTCGGTCGCATCACCAACAATCCAAAGGTAGTGCCTAGATAAGAGACATTTATTGTTATATTTACTGAAATGAACTGTTGATGAAATATATTTAACTAAAATGGATGTTACATACCTTGCTCTAGTAATCATATAATTAATGTACTTGCCATTGTTTCGCACTTCATGGGCTGCAATGATTAAGATGTCATAATTCTTGTTTTGGAATGTATCAGCTGATTGAACGGTCAGATTAAATTGACTATGACGTCCCAGTACTTTAAGCTCTGGCGTAGAACATATCACTCTGACTTCCGGCTCCAACTCTCGACCCCCTTTTGTCCAATCTGCAACAAAGTGGTGAATGAGCTGGATCAAATTTGCCATAGAGGTCAACAACATAAATTAGGGTCAATTTTATATTCCATAAAAAATACCTTCATGAATGTAAGTGATCAAAAGTAATAAGGCATCAAGAGTTTTCTCAGTGTTCACGTTGAAAAATATGTAGCTCTGCAATCTCAGCTTTAGGATCGTATTGGTGTAGGCCATGGCATTTGAAATTTGCCCCCCATAGAAATATCTGTTAGGAAAAGAAGAAATAGATGGATGCATTCTTTCTTGTGTTCTGAGCAAATATCTGCTGGATCCCAATAAAATGAATCTCGAGAAAAGACTTCTCCCAAAACCAGAATCTCCATTCATCTAGCAAGACAAAAGGGCATACAGAAGTCACTACATGTAATAGCAATGTGAAATACAAACATGGTTCAAGAGTTTGCTTGTAAAATGACATGTGATACCTCGCTCTTAGTTGGTGAGCATAGTTGTGCATCATCTCCTATCAGTGATATGTGTCGAATTGAAGGAAGTGAAAATGCAGCAACTACCTCACATTCTTTTATTTGGGCTGCCCCTGTTACAATTAGCATTCTGATTTTGTCATTAGACACATAATGCAAGCCATGTGCATCGGAAGGTGTGGATAAGAGAATTTTGGATTCCTCAATCAGATATCTTCTCATCCACTGAACATTCTTCGTATGGGGGAAATTAAGAACTCTTTTGACATATTCCAACTGCTCAACACATTTGTCTTTAGAGCGACAGATTTCCTTCACATTTGCAGACATTGGCTGGCGATGCTTGTTTCTAGATTTAACTGTGGAAAATTTAACTCGAGAAGATGTGATGGAAGCACATTCAAATGCGATCTTCACATCATTTTCAGTGACAGCCTCTATTGATAAAAGGTTGTTGAACGTTGCTAGAGCATCAAAAAGAGCTGCTAGCCCTTTTGCTACTCGTTGAGAAGAAACGTCACTTGGTGAGTGCAACCATATTGTGTCCAGCAACTTGATCAGTACATCTGATTTGCACTTGAATAATTTTTTCAACAATTCCAAAGCCGATAGGTTCTTCTTATTATCTGCTGTCACTTTTGTGTACATCTCTCTGAATTCCTTCTCTAAGAGGGAGATCAAGCCGTCAATTTTACTCTTCCACACCATGCATGGCATAATCTCCTGGAGCCTCCACTCTAGACAGAATTGTTTGGCATTGTCATTCTTTACTTCTAACAAATCACATAATAAAACTACATCCCCAAACTTTGGGTCAGCTCCATCATATCTTCCTGATTTCCTTATAAGGTCATCCAGGCAACAGCATAATGATGAGAAATCTGAGTAAGTGGAAGCACAAACAAGGGTTTTTGTTTGTAAACCTTGCAAAGCTGCCATGACTGTTGCTATGGTTTTACTCTTTCCTGTTCCTGGCAGGCCCCAGATGATATTTATGCTCTCTCGATGATCGCATTCTGCATTAGAAGCAATGCTCAGTGCAAGATTGGCCTGTCCTTCATTGAGATAGCGATCAAACCGGAAATCAAGTGACTTTGATACCTTATCGGCATCGCAGCTACCACAAGTGCCTTTTCCCTGTTATGAAAAAGGCAAGCAGATGCATTAGCTATGTCATGGATAAAAACTACAGTGAATATACAGAAGATCAGTCTTTTAAGAACATACATTGAGGGACAGAGGCAATGTCGATATTTGTTTAATGATGGCGTTTTCACCAATGCCCAAATGTAATGTCCTCCACATGCACAGGCTATCCTTGAGATTGCAAAGGAATATTGCAAATTTGCACTTGGCAGAGTTTACATTAGCACCGACTTTAGCTTCGAAACTTTTGATGAAGTATTCATCAGGTGTGGCATTAGCTGCTATAACAAACACTCCACAATTATCATTTAGCTGCAAGTCTTTTGGTTCTTGATCAGATATCAGGAACAGATCAGCATTGCGAGTAATGTGATGACCACCTTGTTCAAAACATGTGTCGATGTCCAGGTATGCATAAGCGGTATTCACATGCATTTCTTTTGAAGAAGAATCACTCACATGCACTGGTAAGATGCCAAGAAGCTTGTAATACTCAGATGTGCTGATGGATTTCAGACTGGATTTTATTTCTGATCGTACTTCTTCTATCAAGGGCTTCTTGAAGCTTGTCAAATATTGTTCACTTGAATGGAATGTTGTAGGGATCTTGTCAACCTGCATGTCAAGTAACAGTAATATTGTAAATCTGCTGGTGTTGTTTCTGTCTATAAGCTGGAAAAAGTGCTTCTTTTGGCTACTTTGTTTTTGGGCCCAATTTATGATTTCTTTGATTGAGTTGTAGCAATATTTTGAATGAATGATAAGAAAAATGCCATTTTGAATTATCTTGGTCTACTGTATGACCTTAAAAGAGTGCTGTAATGACATTGCTGTTCAGAAAGCAATTGATATTACAAAGGCTGATATGGAGGGATAGTTGAAAAAGAAGGTTGCTTTATATGGTCTATCTACTAATGAACCTATGCTCCATGTCAGCCGATTCTTAAGACATGTAGAAAGATGAATCTTGTTTCAGCATCCGGCTCTTCACACTGGAACCGAGGAAAACACAATTACGAGACGCGCCCGCCGTGCGGCAGTGCGCTCTCAACACCACTCACGAAGGAGTTTGACAAGGAGGGCAAGTAGTCGGTGGGATTATTAGCAATAATCGGAAGAAACGACTCGCTGGGGTCGTTCGTATCATCCGTTGTCCCTGGGCAAGGTGGCATGGACGAACCAGCTCTGGAGAAGCACCACCACTGCGACCGGCATAGAGAGGAGAGGAAATCGGGCATGGCTTGCTAATCTTACCGCTTCTTCTTTGTGTAGGTCTGAGTAAGACCACGACAGGATCCGTCGTTCTAAGCCATCGCTAGTATCATAAGGTGCTGCCATCTGCAAAAAAAAAAGTAGGCATTTTTGGGGGAGAAGATCAGGAGTATGAACGTAGTGCACGACTCAAGAACACGCTCAAAATCAGAACGAGATGATCTAGCTCGTACCCTGCTCTTTTACCTCTCAGTTGCCAAACCGAGATAGGGATAGAGAGAGAGCGCCTAGGTTTCTTCTCGCTTGGGAGAAGCAGAGATTAGCTCCATTGCTTTGTTCCCCAGATGGAGATGGAGGAGGAGGTGGTCGAAATGGAGATGGAGAGGAAGAGATGAGACGGAGAGGCCTGCCAGGGCTCAGGGTACCAGACTGCAAAGAGAAAAAGTCTGCCCTGTTCCGCATCCTTTCTTTTCTTCGAACGTTTGTTTGTTTGGGTGGGTGGGTCATGCATGCACTTGCCCGGGTACTGGAAAGACAAAGTAAAGATAACAGAGCCAGGGGGAGCAAAAGATACAGAACCCATTTCAAGCTTCTAAACTGGCACCAACACCTCGGTATGTGCGAGTGGGAATGTATGCCCCTCGACCTGTCAACCCAAACCAATGAACCACATTTCAAAAGAAATAAACCAATGAACCAACTTCAAGCCTACATTTGTAGGCCAACTCCAGCGCACGACCCTAAACGGACATCCGTTTGGGTAGGTCAATGAGGTCGTGTTCGGGCAATTTCTGGATGCGGTGGCTGTGTGTCCAACGCGTGGCTGCATCCCGGCCGCATCCTATCTACGTGAATTTTTCTTTACAAGTCCATATTTTTTTTCATCATTGATTTTTGAAACATGGGAATACAACACCAAATTTTAACTAGAAAAGCAAGTCCAAAGAAAACAAGAACCACACGAATACATTTTAGAAGATATCCAACTTCCATAACTGCTCCTGTAAGTTGGATTAGTGCCTTCTCGATGCATTCATTGTTGATCTGTGGAGGCTCTATCTTGCGTATTTCTTTCTTCTTCGAGTGTAAAGAAGTAGACGTTGCTTCCTCACATCTAGTCTCATGTCTAGCCTCTATTCTAGCAACAAATGCACTAGTCTCATCTCTAGCCTCTATGCTAGCTAAAAGTGCACGAACATCTACTAAATTGCGCTCTATCAATATATCGATGTACTCTTCTTCCCAATACTAAAACTTGCATCCATTCTACACAATAAAATTTTAAATTAGCACAACTAGTCAAATCCGAGAATACAATCGAAGCTAAAGTAGCACGTACCCCATCGTTTGAGCATTTGATGAACACCCATCTAGGATGTTCCGGTGTTGTAGACAAGCGGCGCAAGACCTTCTTTGCGCAGTCGTCGCACTTAATGAGTGGCAACGGTGCGTCGACGAGCTTTTGGGCCAGCACCGAGCCTGGCTGACCGCCATTCATGTATCTGTCAGCGGACCACCGACAGTGTAGATCCGAATGGCTAGAGGAGGAGCCAATACCTGCATGCGTCCTTGCGGCCTTGTCGCGGCCTTCCGGCCCTGTGCCCGGCCATCCATGGCACGGCGCGGCCTCCCACAGCCGGGCGAGCTCAAGCTCGACCGGATCCGCTCCAAATCCAGCCATCGGGTGTGTAAATCAAGTGGCCATGGTTGATTAGCTCGGGGGCATCGAGGGAAAGGGGGCTAGGCTGGGCGAGTGCGCGTCCGAGCTGCACAGCTGCAATGGCAGCGCGCGGCGGCGGCGGCGGCGAGGGGCAAGAGTGGAGAAGAGTGGAGGAGGTGCGGCTGGAAGGGGGGGGCGGATAGAAAAAGGGATCCCTGTGCCACCGACGGGCGGGCCAGGGGAGGACAAGCGCACACGGCCCGCCCGTCCGCGTGCTGTCTGTTCCACCCCAAAAGCGGCCCAAACTTGGACCGAGGATGGGTCGAAAGCGGACAGAAAATGGACAAAAGTCAGTTTGCGTCCGCGCGTTGAGCCGTCTGGTATGACCGTTTTATCCTAAACGGACACACCCGGACATGATGGGATCACGCGCTGGAGTTGGCCTTACACCACATGACATCCAACTCCCCTGATATTGTTTGGCACAGAGGTGTGCAAACCTCTGCCAAACAGTGCAAACCTCATTACCACCATCCCTCCCATGTGATCAATAGTAGTGTTAAAATGAGGGTTTGGAAATGAAGAGTGTGCTTGCAATGGTGGACCAATGAAGGGTGATCGGCTCATGTCTACGGACACATGCGTTGACTTATAGGGGGTCATATTTTGCCAAAGTGTGATTGTATCCCCCAACTCCAAAATTATGCACTTATGTTACCGAAATTCAGTTCGACTCTAGTGAGTATTGACTCCCGGGTGTGAAAATGGCTTTTGCAAATGTGGGAAAAAATACAAAAACTTTTAGACATGCTCGTACTCAAATTTTATCCGTAAACTTTTAGGCCTCCCTTGCTTTGTAGGAATTTTGTGGAAATTTCATAGGATATGATTTGTATAGGAAATATTTTTTTAGATCCCTTTGGTTTGTAGGAATAGAATCCTATTTCTATGGAGGAATTCTTTCTATCCTGCACATTTCATAGAAAAATAAACATTAGCCTAGGCTCAATGGAAAAAATCCTATGATGTGAATCAAAGGGCATTTTCTTTCATATTTCTATTCATAGGATTTCAGATACATGTCATCTCATTTTCTATAATTTTCCTGTTCCTATAATTTTCCTACCCTATGAACCAAAGGGGGCCTTAGGGAGGAAACATAAACATTTCAGCATGTGCAGAGAAAAAAAACAAGTTGTACATTGATTTTTGGTATTTTCTGACTGGATATTGTTAATTTCACGGACAAAATATTCTATCCTGTTTTGCATGAAAATTGTCAAACACGCTTCAGACACTAACATAAACATCTACAAAATAAACATAATTATTATTATTGTTATCATGCAGAAGCAAATGCACTCGAGAGCCAAAGCACCGTGGCGGGTTGCGGGTATTGGAGTTGTCAAAGTACGTGATGAAACTAGTCCAATAAGGAGGTCACGTTCTCTTCAAATTGAAAGGCAGTATTGGATAGTCGTACCAAGGTTGCATGAAAAAAAATCCACTACTTATTACATAGTCATGCAAGGTCCAAAAACACATATGTCTTTCATTCAACTACCGATGGATGTTTTCGTATACATGTATCCATACATGATTACTTGTTTTCCTCTTCCTTCCAATATGGCATGCATGAAATCTGAAACAACTTTATTTTCAAATCGTATGTCAGATTTATGATTTGTTTGGGCCTTTCTATCTATGGTCATGACATCTTCAAAACAACGATATTTGATATAATTTGCATGGATTCTACGCTCAGTTATTATTTGTAGAAGTATTAATTAACTCAGATTCACTTTAGTATAAAACCATATTCTAATTGGAATGCCACATAATCAAAGATAATTCTGTTTACTCCTTCACTTAGAGCATCTATAACCAGACCTCTATTTACTCCTTCACTTAGAGCATCTATAACCAGACCCCCCCCCCCCAAATGTCTGGGCAGACCGCCTGGACCAAGAAACGCCACTCAACTAGGACCCCGCAAACCAAAGCCCATATGTCTAGGTTGTACGACATCCCTCATAACCAACCCATATGTGGGGCAGATATGGAGACGCCCAGACACGCCGACACGTCAGACTGATGGGCGGGACCCAAGCGAAAACACTTCCGTCGGAGGAGCTCACCGGTTTGGTGACCGCATTCATGGTGCCGCTCCGGCGCACCGTCCGATGAACCAAGAACCTGGCTACGGCGATGGAAAACCCTAGCCACCTACATCCCCTCATTTTCCTCATGTCAGCGTCGCCACTGAATCCACATTATCCTTCCCCTTCCACTCCGACCTCCTAGTTTGCCATGGTCCGTGAGAAAATAACCTACAACAAAATGCTAACGTCCAAGCACCGGGTGGCGATCGTGCGGGAGATGCGCGCCGTGGAGGCACACCGCACGACAAAGGCAAACCGCGCCACTCCCCGTGCAGAGGAGTATGAGGCACATGCCCATTGGGAGGCCGAGGTGCCAGAAGATTACGAGAGGAGGAATAGGAAGAGGAGGCGTCCATGGAGGTTGGGCCTGGTAGTTTTGGGTGTAAGTGCATCTAGTGCCCCTTAGTGATTTTGGTGTATTGAAGACTTATAGGTTAAGTAACTGATGCGTTTGTGAGTGTACACAGGTCTATAAGTCTATGAGGAGTTTGATATTTACAGAGAAAGTCGACCCCTAAAAATGAAGTTCTTCAATCAAGACTTTGATATTCAAGACTTTCAAGACTTTGAAAGTGAAGAAATTGGTGTGACCACGAAGACTTGATATTCATTCGAGGAATATGAAGCGTGAAGACTTTTGTTTTCGTAGTTTCATTTTCTCCTTCTTGAGTCATAGGAAACACCGTCTTTGTTAAAGGGGTCAAGGAAATACTAAGGAAAAATTTCCATGTGATGCTCAACTCAAAATCCTACACCTACCAATCCTTCGAGTGAAGCCATTGAAATCTCATACAGCTTCAGTCAAATTCTTCATGTGAGACGCAGTTCTTCCGTCATCGATGACTTTGCTCGATCGAGGAGTTAGGAATTCGCTAGTGCGAATTGCCTACATGAGGAACATGATAGCCCCGAGGACTTTGAGAGTCAAATTTCCGACCGTTCTTTGTCTTGCTTGCGGCGGACCAAAATATCTTATCCACCTAACGGTCATATCATTGAAGGGCATTTATGTCTTATCATGTCGGGCTGCTCCCTAGGCTATAAATAGCCGCTCCCTACAACCACTAGTTGGTTGGCTGCTCCGAGAGAACTTGACACTTGTCATCTGAGAGCAACCCATCCTCTGAGGACTTTGAGAGAAAATCATCAAGTGAGGAAAATCCCAAAACCAAACCCACAAAAACCCAAGTGATTGAGCATCACTGAAGAAATTGATCCTGCGTGGATCCGACGCTTGTTACCTTTGAAGACTGTGCTTCTTCCAGACGGTTAGGCGTCAAGGTCTAGAGCATCCAAGAGGAATTGTGGATCGCCGAGTGACCAAGTCTGTGAAGGTTTGGAAGTCACCTGAAGACTTACCACGAGTGATTGGACGAGGCCTGCGTGGTCTTAGTTCAAGGAGAATACGGTGAGGACTGGGTGTCCTGAGTTGCGGCTCGAGATCGGGTGTCCGGATCGTGTGTCCTCGAGTTTAAATACTCACCGCTCCAACCAGACGTATAACCGAGACAAAGCAGTTGGAACTGGTTTACCAAATCATTGTCTTCACCAACCGACCGGTTCTATTTCCTCAACTCATCCATTTCCTCATTCTCATGTTGCATGTTGTTCATATCTCGTGCTTGAAGACTTTGATCAAGACTTTCACAAATTCCTCACCCAATTTCTTCATCTGTTTGTCTTCATCTTGTTATCCTGTGTTTACGCTTCTTGTACTGCTCTAGTCTTCATTTTATCATGCTTGACTATGTATATAATCTGTTATGTTTTCCTCTGAGTACTTATTCCGCTGCAAATAGTTCTTCGCTAAGGAATTTCCTCACTGGCAAATTCCTCAGTGAAGAATTTCTTAAAAATCGCCTATTCACCCCCCCTCTAGTCGATATAACGACTTTCAATTGGTATCGAGCAAGGTACTCCTTGTTCGTGTGATTTTGGTTTAACCACCGGAGTTCTAGTTATGTCGACCGCAGTATGATCAAGGTCTCGGCTGGGTGTCCTACCTTTGATGGAACGGACTACCCCCACTGGAAGAACAAGATGCGAATGCATCTTGAGGTAATTGATAATGATCTACGGTATGTTGTGGAAAATGGTGTCCCCATCCTTTGAAACACCGACCGCCATCGATGTGAAGAGATTCAAACAACTCAACTCTCAAGCGAAGAATATCATCTGTGGCCATCTGAGCAAAGGACAGTATGGAAGAGTGAGTGCTTTGGAAACTGCCAAGCTAATCTGGGATAGGCTATCCAAAGTAAATGAAGGAGTCTCAACTCAGCGTGACTCTCGAGTTGATGTTCTTCGTAATCTCTTCAACCGCTTCAAAAGACTCGACAACGAAAATGTCCAACAAACCTTCGATCGCCTCACTGACATTTCAAATGAGCTTCAAGCCCTCGGTGCCACTGACATCACTGATCATGAAGTTGTGAAGAAACTGCTAAGATCGCTTGATTCCTCATTTGATACTCTGGGACTGATGATACAAGAGCGTCTTGACTACAAGTCACTTGATCCTGCCGATATCCTCGAAAGGCTTAACACTCACGAGTTCCACTTCTTTCAAAAGAGAGATCTCTATGGCTCAAACTATGGCAAACCACGTGCCACAAGGCTATGGTTGTGTCGACTCAATGTGAGGACTCGGTAGTAGCCTTGGTGATCTGAAGAATCGAGCCAGATCTAGCTCTCCTTGTGAAGAAATTCCAGAAATTCACAAGACGTGGTCGCTTTGGAAAACCCTCAAGGGGAAGTGATTCTTCATCCAGTGACTACAAGAGAAGACTTTGCCACAAATGCAAGAAGCCTGGTCACTATATTCAAGATTGTCCTCAGTGGGAAAAGGAAATGAAGAAGAAGAAATACAAGGACTACAGTTCTGATGAAATGAAGAAGAAGAAGAAATCATCAAATTCCTCGTCTTCAAAACCATCAAAGTCTTCATCTCACAAGAAGGGCAGCTCCAAGAAAGCTCGGGCATTCATTGGCAAGGAAATGGACTCTGAAGCTGAATCTGAGGAAAATGATGAAGAGGAGGAGTCTGAAGAATCTGAGTCTGGTGTGGCGAGTCTGGCCGTTGCTCTGATACCAATTGAAAGTCCATCTTCAACATTGAAGAAACTGATTCCACCAACAAGCCTGATGAAGATAATGATGGCTACGCTCCCACCTATTGCTTCATGGCAAAAGCAGCTAAGGTACTCAAATACAACTCCTTTGATTCTAGTGAAAATGAATCTGATGAGGATCTTAAGCCTAGCTACTCTAAACTTGCTAAAATTGCTGTGAAACAACAACGGGCTCTTGAAAAGGTTCAAAACATGCTAGATAAAAGTGATGATATGTTGGGTGAAGAAATGGATCGCACTAAAGCCCCGATCGAAAATCTTCAGAGACTTGGTCTAAGTATGATAACCTTCAAGGTCATCATAACTCCCTCTTGTCGATCATGAGAAACTTTCTTATGAATTTCTTCAAGAAAAGCAAGACAATGAGTAGCTTTCTCTTGAAGCTATTCAAAGAAAGGCAGATCTTGAAAAGCTAAGAGTATGTTATGAAGATCTTCAGAAGGAGCGCGATTCATTACTAGCTCAACAAATCAGCGCTTCTCAGGAAGAATTTGTTCCTCCATGTTTAAAGTGCATTGAACGTGAATCTGCTAATTCTTCACCTGAATGTTCAAATGCTTCAACTGTTACAAATTCTTCATCTGCCTCTGCTATCACTAATTCCTCATCCGAGGACATTGCTAGTATCACCGACAATGCAGGGGTTGAAGGAATTGTACATGACGAGCATGTAAAAAGCCTCAAAGGGCATCGACACTTTGTGATGTGCTCAAAAGCAGATCCTCAACCAAACCCTAGGAAAGAGGGTATTGCCTTTGAGAGGAAACTGAATGCCGATGGAACATATTGGAAACCCGAGCGGTATCCCAAAACCTCATGGGTTGTTTGCAAAGGACCTCCATTGATCCATCTAACTTATCCGCTTTACATGTGAATCTCCTCATTCTTCGATGAGTCATTTGACTCAACTATAAACTGTTCAAAAATCGAATGGTGAAGTATTTGCTAGATATGTTGGCACTAACTGCAGGAACGGTTCCCCTATGAAGAAAATTTGGGTTCCCAAAAGCTGTGTTGAAAGTCTTCAGGTGAATGTCCTCATGACACCACCAGTGAAGAACAGGAACCCCAGATCAAATTCTTCATATGGACCAAATTCTTCATATGGATCCAAATCCTCACATGTACCAAATTCTTCATGAGGATCAAATTCCTCAACTGGATCAAAGTCCTCATATGATTATCATCGTGCTAACAAATCTGTCTCGCAGGGTAAAGATAAGGGCTATGAATATGTGCATTATTCTTCAAACCACTATGTTCATAAGTCCTCGAAGAATTACTCTGCTTATTCATATGCTTACCCTAACCCTCCTATGCTAAACGAAATGGTTTGGCATCTTTGCCACCTTTCTCACATGGTGCTCGCAGGATGATGAACTCTTTCCACCCCTCCGGATGTGGGTGGTGAAGAAAAGAACTAATCTCTTCTGCGGGTCAGTCTCGGGCGTGCTCAAACGTCTGAAGAATTTGTTTGGGACCTCGACAAAATGCTCGAAAGGACGCAGCGAATCATGATGAAATGAACTTTCATTTCACACGTCCTCATCTTGCTATATCTCTCTTTCATCGCTTGTTGAAATTCATCTGATGAACTTGATATCATATTCTTCACTGATGAAGCATATGAGATTGTAAGTTATACTAATTCATTTGCAGGATGATCAACCCAAAACCACTAAATGGGTCCTCGACAGTGGATGTACAAATCACATGACTGGTGACAAGAATCTTTTGATGAATGCTCCTTTATCACCGTCACCTCTGAAGCATATCATATTTGCTGACAAAGGCAAAAGTCAGGTATTGGGTCTTGGTAAGGTTGCTATCTCTAAGGATAAGCACATGGACAAAGTCATGCTTGTTGAATCCTTAGGATACAATCTCATGTCAGTCTCAATGCTTTGTGATCTTGATATGGTTGTTGTCTTTGGCAAATATCGCTGTGTTGTGATTATGGAAGTGACAATTCCAAAGTCTTCAAGGCTTTAGGAGAGGAGATCTGTATATTGTTGATTTCTCTACAGACCACAACCAGCCATGTGTCTACTTGCAAAAGCTTCGAAGGCTGGCTATGGCATCGACGACTTGGTCATGCGGGCATGAGGAATTTGAACACGCTTGCGAAGAAGAAGCATGTCATTGGCATTGAGAATGTCAAATTCCTCAAGGATCACTTATGCGAGCATGTGAAGCGGAAAAATGACCAAGGCCAAGCATCCAAATAAGACTATCATGACCACTACCCGTCCATTCAATTGCTTCACATGGACCTCTTCGACCTAATCATTATTTAGCAATCACTAATGATGCATCTCTATATGGTTTTGTCATTGTTGATGATTATTCTCGATATACATGGGTACACATTGTTACTTACAAACATGAAGTGCGTGGAAGTCTTCAAACAATTTTCCTCGAGGGCTTCAACCAACTTTGGTGTGAAGATCAAGCATATCGAAGTGACAATGGCTGAGTTCAAGAATTCGGTCTTGATGCCTATCTTGATGAACTTGGTATTACTCATGAATTATCTGCTCCCTATACTCCTCGGCAAAATGGCGTCGTGGAGCGCAAGAACGAACTCTTGTTGAGATGGCTCGCACTATGCTTGATGAATACAAAACGCCTCAGCGTTTTGGATTGATGCAATTGATACTTGCGCCACATCATCAACAGAGTATATCTTCACAAATTCTTCAAGAAAACTGCCTATGAACTCCTCACTGACAAGAAACCCAATGTGAGTTATTTCAAAGTCTTCGGTGCTAAATGTTGGATTAGAGATCCTCACCACAACTCTAAATTTGCACCAAAAGCACATGAAGATTTTATGCTTGGTTACGGAAAGGACTCGCACACCTACAGAGTCTTCAACATTGTTCTTCACAAGATTGTTAACACCGTAGATGTGCGGTTCGATGAAACTAATGGCTCGCAAAGAGAGCACCTACCTTCTGTGTTAGATGAACCAGCACCTGAAGATGCTATCAAGCTCAAGGCAACTGAGGATGTCATTCCTCTTCAAGAATCTGTGAAGAATTCATTCCTGTTCGTGAAGAACATCGAGTGATGCACCAAGAACATGATGAGGAAAATGGTGCTGAAGAAAATGCTGATCAAAATCCTCAGCGACAACCCACTCATCCACGTGTTGCAAAAGAAGTGCAAGTTGAGAGGATCATCGATGACATCAGCGCACCAGGTCCTCTCACCCTCTCAAAAGCCTCACACTTATCTAACTTTTGTGGGCACTATGCTTTTGTCTCTATCTCAGAGCCCACTAAGGTAGATGAAGCATTTACGGGCCGGAGTGGATTCAGGGCTATGCAAGAAGAATTACATCAGTTCGAGCTGAACAATGTCCGGAATTGGTCAACCGCCCGAGATCCTCGCAAGCATAATATCATCGGCACAAAGTGGATCTACCGCAACAAGCAAGATGAAAATGGCCTTGTGGTGAGGAATAAGGCACGACTAGTAGCTCAAGGCTACACACGAGTTGAAGGAGTTGATTTCGATGAAACTTTTGCACTGTTGCTAGACTTGAGGCTATTCGCATTTTACTTGCCTATGCTAACCATCATGATATCATCTTATATCAAATGGATGTGAAAAGTGCATTCCTCAATGGTAAGCTTGAGGAAGAAGTATATGTTGCTCAACCCCAGTGTTTTGAAGATCCCAAGAATCGACAAAGTCTTGAGACTAAATAAGGCTCTCTATGGCCTCAAGCAAGCCCCTCGGGCGTGGTATGACACATCAAGGAATTCTTCGTGAAGAATGGCTTCACACCCGTTCACTTGACCCTACTTTATTTACTAAATCATATGATGGTGAACTGTTTGTGTGCCAAATATATGTTGATGATATTATCTTTGGTTGTACTAACCAACGATATAGTGATGAATTTGCCTATATGATGAGTGAAGAATATCAAATGTCTATGATGGGAGAGTTGAAATTCTTCTTAGGTCTTCAAATTAAATCAAGACGAATGGCATATTCATATCTCAGAGAAATACCTCAAAGATGTCTTGAGGAAATTCGCATGCAAGATTGCAAAGGCGTCAAAATTCCTATGCCCACAAATGGTCATCTATGCAATCGATGAAAATGGTATCGACTTGATCACAAGGTATACCGCTCCATGATTGGTTCTTTATTGTACTTATGTGCATCTAGGCGGATATAATGCTTAATGTTTGCATGTGTGCCCGATTTCAAGCTGCACCAAGGAATCACACCATAAGGTCTGTGAAGCATATTCTTGATATCTAGCTCACACACCAACACTAGGATTATGGTACCCCAAGGGCTCTGCTTTTGATCTCATTGGATATTCGACTCTAACTATGCTTGGTGATCGTGTGGACCGCAAGTCAACATCGGCACTTGTCATTTCCTCGGACGATCTTTGGTCCATTGGTCCTCGAAGAAACAGAATCTGCGTATCACCGCTTCATCTTTGAAGCTGAATACATTGTTGCTGGCTCATGTGTGCTCAACTGCTTTGGATGAAGCAAACTCTCAAGGACTATGGCGTCAACGTGAAGAATGTGCCTCTCCTCTGCGATAATGAGAGTGCCATCAAGATTGCTCACAACCCAGTTCAGCACTCGAAGACTAAGCACATCTAGATTCGTCATCATTTTCTTCGTGATCATGTGTTGAAGGGTGACATCTCCATCGAGCATGTGAAGACTGAAGAACAGCCGGCTGATATCTTCACCAAGCCCTTGGATGAGAAGAGATTTAGCAAGTTGCGGTGTGAGCTAAATATCTTAGAATCTTCGAATGTTCTTTGAAAAGGACACACATCCTAACCCTTATGCATAATTGATGACTTAGATGTGCAACACATGAAGAAACGTTGTTCCTCAATCAATGAAGAATAACACTCTAAAGTGTGAAGAAATCAATGAAGAATTTGATTCTCAGAACCCTACGACAATTGTATGCGGTGTCTGAAATCATCATTCTTATACTGGTGAGCTACGCCACCACAAAAGTTGAAAATCTTCAATTTGAGTTTTCCTCATTTTTGAAATTCCTCGCTTTTCAAATTCTTCAACTTTGCAAAATCTTCAGATTTCCATCGTCTTTCTTCATTGGCTATATATATATATGAGTTTATGTCCTCTACAAGATTCACTTATTGCTAATTCTTCAAATTGCGATTTACGCTAAGTGAATGTGATCGGACCCTTCCCTCTATGCTATACTCAATCCAATCTATTCACAAATTCTTCATGTGCGTTCGATTGAAACTGTTCAAAGTCTTCACTGGTCCTTGACAACTGAAGAAATTGCGAACGACACTTTTAAACAAATCCTATCCAAAATTTTCGGTTTTACCGCTCAAACCGTTCCGCATCCCACGATGTATTAGTTTAATCACCCACGATCTTACACGATCTCATCTGCACAGTACGTGGGTGACACACGTCGCGTGAAGGAGAAAGGGCAGGGACATGTTCGTCCAAAATCTTCGGGCGAACAGTTTTTCACCGTGGCTATAAATACCCCTTTACCCTCCTCACTTCATTTACTCCGCTCGATTGCTGTCTCTCGCTCGAGCTCTCCTCAAACCCTAGAACCGCCGCTACTCCATCGCCGCCGGTGAGGAAAAGCTTCACTGCCTCGACCTAATCGCCGTCACTCGCGCCGGTCGCGGAAATCTTCACTCCGCCGCCGCCGTAGTCGTCTTCCTCTACCAAGTTAGGGCGTGGGAGATCCAACGTGACGAACTTCTCTACAGTTCATCTCTGTTCGTCGTGTTCTTCAGTTCGGGTAATTAAAAGTCACTTTTATTACTCGCGTTGATTCTCAAATCTTTCTGAAAATCTTCAAAGGTGTTTTTACTCTTCAAAATCTTCACATATGAACACCTCACACACTATATGTTCTTGATTTATCTCCCTAAGCATTCATTTCTTCAAGATTCCTCAATTGTGCGGATTTTCAATCAGCACAACTCGAACCTAAGGCAAGCGCTTAGTGAAATTCCTCAAGGCTCAACTGGTCAAATTCCTCAAAACTTGCTTCTTTTGAAAAATCTTCTGACAACGCATATGACCTCTCCAAATTCCTCGCACCTACACTCTGTTCATAGGTACTCATGTCATTCTTTGAATCACTAGGTTCTCATCAACTTAACTCATTTGCAGCGTTCCTTGAAGTAAAACTGCATACTTCTTCAGAGTGCTCTATTGTTCAAATTCCTCACGTGAAGAAAATGGCAAAAGGCAAGAGACCGCAGAAGGGAGGAAAGAAACCGGAAGTCATGACTGCTTTTGAGATTCCTGAGGAAATATACAAAGACTACTGCACACCTGATGAATCCAAATTTGGCAAGGAGACCAAAAATCAGCGCAAAGTGCGATCTGAGAGGATAGAAAGAAGATGGGCACGAGAATGGAGGGAGTACCGCTACGTTACTCCCAAGTACATGAGGAAATTCGCTTTGAACCCTCCATGCCCAAGAGCTCCTTTGGCACCTGGCCAAATCGCAGATCCCACTAGCATCAAGAGTGGTGAAGACTTTCCTGAAGAATGGTCCAGGCGCCAAGCCAAATTGGCAAGACAGGCCAAGGAGGCAGTGAGGAAATTCAATGAGGATTCTGCTGCTGCTGCCGCTGCTGAGCCCTCGGTCAAGCCGAGGCAATCAATGCCAAAGAAGCCTGCACGCAAGCCAAGTGCTTCACCGTCAGCGCCCTCACGGCCCAGTTCCTCAGCCGCGCCCTCACGGCAAATTCCTCGATCGCTGCTGCTCATGCAAAATCCTCGGCAGCTCCTCCAAGTCCTCAACACTGCATCCGCTACTTGTCAAAGGACTCGGGGTTTCTCAATTGCTTCGTGTTTCAGAAGTTCCTCGGTTGCACCAATGTCCTCAACAGCCCCACTCTGCTGAAGACAAAAGCAAGCTGCTGGGCGCGGTCCTCGGCCAAGTCCAAAGAAGAAACAGGTTGCATTCAACGTTCCCTCTGATGATGAAGCCTCTGATGAAGAACTTGAAGAAATCATCAGAGACAGACTGACCAAGGCCGCTAGAGCCAAAAGAACAAGTGTGCCTCTGCTTTTGGATCCAAAGAAGATCCTTGACTTCATTGACCTGTGGCATCAGGATCCACACACTCCTCTTCCGGATCTGCCACTGACTCCTGGTCAAAGTCATATGCTGAACCATTTCATCTCTGAAGAGAAATGGAAATTTGAAAAGGCTCGTGAATTGAAGAGAGCAAAAGCCAGAAAGGAGAAGCTTCTGAGGAAAAACATCATCAACTTGACTCTGAAGAACTTCTTAAAGCTCAATCAAATCCAAGCACTTAGCAAGGATTTTGATGCTTACAATCTTGACCGGCAAGGAGCCAAGGTGAGATTCGTCACTCGACGAAGAAAATGTCAACTATTGCAACTCCATCGCAACAAGAAAATCCTCAGTGAAGAATCTGCTCACCTCTTTGAAGAACATGCCAAGATCGCTGATGACTTTCAGCGTCTTGATGAAAACACAAGTTCGAGGCTGATGACTCCATTCCATTCTGCCAAGAACTTCCTGGGGCATCCACTAGTGGTGCGCCTAAAGAATCTGAAGGAAACAGGGCAACTGCACCAGATGTGCCTGAAGAAACTGTACCAAAATCCTCAGCTCCTCCTGCGCCAACACCATCTCCAATTCTTCCTTCTGCCTATGAAGTGAAGAAGACAAAGGCTGCAGAACGAGCTGCAGTAAAGAAAAGGAAGGCATCAGCTGCGTCAAATTCTTTGGCTGCGAAGAAAATGAACCAATGACCAACTCAATTGAAAATCCTATCGATGCCATTCCCATTTCCTCCATGTCATCCAAGGAAATTGTTCCCTTTGGAGAAGAATACACGATCCCAAGCGGATCAGATGAAGAAAATCAATCTGTTGCTACTTGAACAGCTTGATGAAGAAATTGAAGTGGAAGCTTTCCTTCAACTCCTGTTGCTTCCTCACCGTGCCTCGGTTCACAGGTGAAGAGGCGGTGTTGAGGAAATTGAAAAGAAGATGAAGATGTGGATATTGGGTGCACTACACCTGTGATGAGCGATGACTTTTGGGAAAGTCAGCACCCCAATACTCCTCTCTTCACTCCGCTTCAACAAGTTCCTCGACCACCGCTACTACTGCTCAAATGGGCTCAAGAAACTCATCCCACATCGTCATCAACGAAGAGATTCCAGCCACTAGCGCTGAACAACCCATCTTGATCCTCAAGCTGCACAAGGAGAGGAACCAGAAATTCCTCACTGAAGAACTGAGCTCGCGATTCCAGAGGTTGTGCTTGCAAATCACCGATATTCCTCTGCCCAAGCCAAAGAATCCGTTCTCAAGCAAGCAAAATTCAAGGCTGAAGACTTCTTTTTGAGCACGTGTTCTTCATCTTACAATCCTTATGACTCTGCTCGAATGAGGAAAAGACGCTCGGACTCCAACACAAGCAAACTTCTATTCCTCGCTATTTGACAAGGACAAGATCTTCGACCATGAGCATATTCCTCATGTGGACATGGAATCACTTTCGTGCTTGAGCCATTACTCGTGTTCTTCACGATGCAGGCTGCTGAATTTCTGACCGATATATGTGGATCGAATGAAGAACTCATTCTTCGTTCTATGCCACCTGCACATCACCGGAGATCTCAAGACATCAACTCATGGGTTCTGGATTGGATGATGAAAATACTCACTACAAGGCACCAAAGAACTGAATTGCTTCGTGTCCTTCCTCTTGATCCTCCCCATGAATCGCTCGTTGCCTCTACAATGAGCGTGAGTCGTCGATCACTTTATGCAAGTGCTTATGAAGCCATTGAAGCCAGGCCAAGCCCTCGAACCAAATTCCTCGTCAAGGATTTGTTTGTATGTGCCTCGGACTGTGTATAGAATCTTGACGAAGACAATGAGTCCAATCAAAGGCCACGACTCAAATGACGAAGACGTCGTTGGCATCATGAAGAACATGCTTTTCAATATCATTCATGGCGTTCCAGTCAACTTCCATGATTTCTTCATGAGGACTCTGGCCAATATTGCAATGTCACCTTTTGAGCTGAAGCCATATGCGCCTTGGATCATGAGATTCATAAGGGCAAGATCTTCACTGAACTATAAGGCTGACACTCTAAACCATGGCAGCTTCCTGCCGCCCATTGAAGTCCTCAAGCGACCAATTTCATCATCTGATGACAAGGGCAAGGCAGCAGCTGTAATTGATGAAGGCACTCGTCCATTGGATGGTCAGTTTCGCAAAGCTGCATCTTACTCCACCAATGACGATTACGCAACGCATGATACCGCCGCAAATACCTCAACCAAGCAACAGCCTCAAGCCACAAAGACCGTGGTGATGACCGATCGTGAGTTACTCCTCGGTCTTCATCGGAAGGTTGATCGCAATCGAAATGGATCAAGCGCCAATTTGCTGCAATTCTTCACAATATGACCTCAACGCATAATGCAAAGAAGAAAACCAAGACTACCTTCATGAAACCCTCAACCGCACTGGGCTGTTCTTAATCATGTCTATTCCATGGAAGAATTGAAGACTATGGGTCTTCGTGAAGCTTATGACTAGTCGCACCACCTCCAAGAAATTCAAGAGAGTCAAAGTTCCCGATTTGGTGGCTGGTTCTTATTCTTCATCGCTGGCCCGATGAATATGAAGATTTGGAAGACAACTGCGGCAGCCCTACTTCAACAACCAACCCCGACAACGCCGCGCTCCTCCATCAACTTAAATATCTTGAGGCGTTAGTCCTCAGTTTCGATCCTTTTGGTCATTTGATGACAAAGGGGGAGAAATCTGAGTTAGTCTTCAAGCGGGTTTATACTATGGGCGTTTTTATTAAGTTACAACTCTCGTTCTTCCGAAACTTTATTGGATCGAGTTGTAATCTTAAATCCGATGGTGCCCTGATACTTTTGAACGGTGCATTGTGCTGACTTTGCACTGTGCTCTGATACTCTTGATCGTGCTTCTGATGCTCTGATTTTGATACGTATTATACTTTGATGCTTTTGAAGCACTAAGCTCTGAATGTGATATTTGAGCTCTGATACTTTTGATGTGCTATTCTGCATGCTTATTCCTCGTTAAATATCATTGCACGCATGCTGAATCTCATCAGGCACCATATTTCATCATGCATTTCAAATTCTTCATAGTATATATATCAAATGCGTGTATGAATTACAAGATATAGGGGGAGTTCTCCATGATTTAATTCTTCAAATGTGCACTGCCTCATAAGCAAATTCCTCATTATGCACATATTCAGGGGGAGTTCTTCTATATCTTGCAATCAAATTCCTCAATATCAGTATTTACACCTCATATGTTTATCCCGTTGAAAACTTAACCTATGTTGTCATCAATCACCAAAAGGGGAGATTGTAAGTGCATCTAGTGCCCTTAGTGATTTTGGTGTATTGAAGACTTATAGGTTAAGTAACTGATCTTGTTGTGAGTGTACACAGGTCTATAAGTCTATGAGGAGTTTGATATTTACAGAGAAAGTCGACCCTAAAAATGAAGTTCTTCAATCAAGACTTTGATATTCTGAAGACTTTCTGAAGACTTTGAAAGTGAAGAAATTGGTGTGACCACGAAGACTTGATATTCATTCGAGGAATATGAAGCGTGAAGACTTTTGTTTTCGTAGTTTCATTTTCTCCTTCTTGAGTCATAGGAAACACCGTACTGTTAAAGGGGGTCGAGGAAATACTAAGGAAAAATTTCCATGTGATGCTCAACTCAAAATCCTACACCTACCAATCCCTTGAGTGAAGCCATTGGAAATCTCATACAGCCTCATCAAATTCTTGATGTGATGAGACGCAGTTCTTACGTCACCGATGACTTTGTTCGATCGAGAGTTAGGAATTCGCTAGTCTGAATTGCCTACATGAGGAACATGATAGCCCCGAGGACTTTGAGAGTCAAATTTCCGACCGTTCTTTGTCTTTGCTACCGGCGAACCAAAATATCTTATCCACCTAACGGTCATATCATTGAAGGGCATTTATGTCTTATCATGTCGGGCTGCTCCCTAGGCTATAAATAGCCGCCCCCTACAACCACTAGTTGGTTGGCTGCTCCGAGAGAACTTGACACTTGTCATCTGAGAGCAACCCATCCTCTGAGGACTTTGAGAGAAAATCATCAAGTGAGGAAAATCCCAAAACCAAACCCACAAAAACCCAAGTGATTGAGCATCACTGAAGAAATTGATCCTGCGTGGATCCGACGCTTGTTACCTTTGAATCTCGTGCTTCTTCCGACGGTTAGGCGTCAAGGTCTAGAGCATCCAAGAGGAATTGTGGATCGCCGAGTGACCAAGTCTGTGAAGGTTTGGAAGTCACCAAGACTTACCACGAGTGATTGGGCGAGGCTGCGTGGTCTTAGTTCAAGGAGAATATGGTGAGGATGGGTGTCTGAGTTGCGCTCGAGATCGGGTGTCCGGATCTGTGTCCTCGAGTTTAAATACTCACCGCTCCAACCAGACGTATAACCGAGACAAAGAGTTGGAACTGGTTTACCAAATCATTGTCTTCACCAACCGACCGGTTCTATTTCCTCAACTCATCCATTTCCTCATTACATGTTGCATGTTGTTCATATCTGTGCTTGAAGACTTTGATGAAGACTTTCACAAATTCCTCACCCAATTTCTTCATCTGTTTGTCTTCATCTTGTTATCCTGTGTTTACGCTTCACACTCTGTTCTAGTCTTCATTTTATCATCTTGACTATGTATGTAATCTGTTATGTTTTCCTCTGAGTACTTATTCCACTGCAAATAGTTCTTCGCTAAGGAATTTCCTCACCGGCAAATTCCTCAGTGAAGAATTTCTTAAAAATCGCCTATTCACCCCCCTCTAGTCGATATAACGCACTTTCATTGGGCGGAGGTGCGGTGGAAGTCCGAGCAAGTGGGCGATGTTGCCTACTCGACGCTCGTCACTCGTAGCCGAGAACCAGGCCATCCTGGACTCGATCTAGTCCGAGCAGGAGGTGGCGGAGAACTGTCGCCTTATCTACCTCATGAACATGGAGTGGGAGCTTCTCTTCGCAGACGAGGACGATGAGGAGGAGGAGGCTCCAAAGCATCGCCCCGCCGCCAATTACCATGAGGGTGATGGCTAAGACAATGGGGCCATCAATATCTCTGACGACAAGTAGGATAGAGCTGTTTGATTCATGATGATTACATAGATGTATTGGAGGTGATGAGGGTTTGTAAATGGAGAGTGTGGTTGCAATGGTGGACAAATGGGGGGTGACCGGCTCCTGTCTGTGGAGCGTGTTTTGACTTATAGGGGGTCATATTTGCCAAGTATGATTGTACCCCCCCCGCCCCCCCCCGACTCCAAAATTATGCACTTAGTTTACAGAAATTCAGTTCGGCTCTAGGCAGCATTTGCTCCCAAGTGCGAAAAAAGTTTTTTTTTTTGCAAATGTGGGAAAAATTCGAAAACTTTTAGACATGTTCATATTCAAATCTTTATCTGCAAACTTTTAGGGAGGAAATATAAACATTTTGACATGTGCAAAGAAAAGAAAACAAGTTGAACAATGTTTTTTGGCATTGTCTGACCACTAATTTTCTTTTTCATGGACAAAGCATTGCTATTTTATTTCGCATGAAAATTGTCAAACATGCTTCAGACACTAACATGAACATCTACGAAACAAACAGAATTGTAAGTGCATCTAGTGCCACCCCTGGTTGGTTTTGGAGTATTGACGACAAAGTTGGTTGAGGGACTAATGCGTTTGTGAGAATTTGCAGGATAACGCAGGTAGTGTCCCTCATTGATTCGGTTTACCTACCGGAGATGACCCCTAAAAATGTATGAAGACATTTAAGACAATGGTGGTAAGAGAAGATATTCATATTGAAGACTATGACATGAGAAGACATTGCGTGAAGACTATGAAGCGCGAAGACTGTGTGGTTTTGTTGCTTTCTTTTCTTCTTTGTTGAGTCATAGGAACCACCGTCTTCATTAAGTGGGGTCCAAGTGAACTAAGTCGAGCGATCAAGTGATGCTCAACTCAAATCCTATGTCTTGAGCGAAGACAATGAGAGCAAATCTTATCCAGAATGGATGAGTCACTTTGCTTGTAGCCCAAGTAAAGTTGTCGTGCGTTTGAAATCGACCGTTGGAACACGTGTCGGTTCCTCGATGACCAGTGAAGGAAATATGCCCTAAAGGCAATAATAAAGTTATTATTTATTTCCTCATATCATGATAAATGTTTATTATTCATGCTAGAATTGTATTAACCGAAACATGATACATGTGTGAATACATAGACAAAACTATAGTCACTAGTATGCCTCTACTTGACTAGCCTATTAATCAAAGATGGTTATGTTTCCTAACCATAGACATGTGTTGTCATTTGATTAGTGGGATCACATCATTAGGAGAATGATGTGATTGACATGACCCATTCCGTTAGCCTAGCACTTGATCGCTTAGTATCTTGCTAATGCTTTCTTCATGACTTATACAAAGTTCCTCAACGATGAGATTGTGCAACTCCCGTATACCGGAAGAACACTTTGTGTGCTACCAAACGTCACAATGTAACTGGGTGATTATAAAGGTACTCTACAGGTGTTTCCGAAGGTACATGTTGGGTTGGCATAATTCGAGATTAGGTTTTGTCACTCCGATTGTCGGAGAGGTATCTCTGGGCCCTCTCGGTAATACTCATCACTGAAGCCTTGCAAGCATGTAACTAATGAGTTAGTTATGAGATGATGTATTATAGAACGAGTAAAGAGACTTGTCAGTAACGAGATTGAACTAGGTATTGGATACCGACGATCAAATCGCGGACAAGTAACATACCGATGACAAAGGGAACAACGTATGTTGTTATGCGGTTTGACCGATAAAGATCTTCGTAGAATATGTAGGAACCAATATGGGCATCAAGGTCCCGCTATTGGTTATTGACCGAGAATTATTTTAGGTCATGTCTACATAGTTCTCGAACCCGTAGGGTCCGCACGCTTAACGTTTCGATGACAGTTTTATTATGAGTTTATAAGTTTTGATGTACCAAAGTTTGTTCGGAGTCCCGGATGTGCTCGCGGACATGAAGAGGAGTCTCGGAATGGTCGAGACATAAAGATTGATATATTGGAAGCCTATATTAGGACATCGGAATGGTTCCGGGTGAAATCGGCATTTTACCGGAGTACCGGGAGGTTACCGGAACCCCCCGAGGGGTTAATGGGCCTACATGGGCCAAGAGGGAGAAGAGGGAAGGAGCCAGGAGGGGCGCGCCTCCCTTCCTAGTCTGAATAGGACAAGGGAAGGGGCGGCGCCCCCCCTTTCCTTCCCCTCTTCCTCCTCTTTCCCCCTTCTCCTACTCCTACTTGGAAAAGGGGAGTCCTACTCCCGGTGGGAGTAGGACTCCCCCCTTGGCGCGCCCTCTAGGCCGGCCGCCTCCTCCCCCCTGGCTCCTTTATATACGGGGGCGGGGGGCACCCCAAAGACACACAAGTTGATCTACGGATCGTTCCTTAGCCGTGTAACGGTGCCCCTTCCACCATATTCCACCTCGGTCATATCGTCGCGGAGTTTAGGCGAAGCCCTGCGCCGGTAGAACATCATCATCGTCACCATGCCGTCGTGCTGACGGAACTCATCTCCGGAGCTCGGCTGGATCGGAGACTGGAGATCGTCATCGAGCTGAACGTGTGCTAAACTCGGACGCTCCGTACGTTCGGTGCTTGGATCGGCCGGATCGTAAAGACGTATGACTACATCAACCGCGTTGTGCTAACGCTTCCGCTTACGGTCTACGAGGGTACGTGGACGGACACTCTCCCCTCTCGTTGCTATATCATCACCATGATCTTGCGTGTGCATAGGATTTTTTTTGAAATTACTACGTTCCCCAACAGTGGCATCCGAGCCTAGGTTTTATGCGTTGATGTTATATGCACGAGTAGAACACAAGTGAGTTGTGGGCGATACAAGTCATACTGCTTACCAGCATGTCATACTTTGGTTCGGCGGTATTGTAAGATGAAGCGTCCCAGACCGACATTACGCGTACGCTTACGCAAGACTGGTTTCACCGTTACGAGCATTCGTGCTTAAAGGTGGCTGGCGGGTGTCTGTCTCTCTCACTTTAGCTGAATCGAGTGTGGCTACGCTCGGTCCTTGCGAAGGTTAAAACAACACTAACTTGACGAACTATCATTGTGGTTTTTGATGCGTAGGTAAGAACGGTTCTTGCTAAGCCCGTAGCAGCCACGCAAAATTTGCAACAACAAAGTAGAGGACGTCTAACTTGTTTTTGCAGGGCATGTTGTGATGTGATATGGTCAAGACGTGATGCTATATTTTATTGTATGAGATGATCATGTTTTGTAACCGGTTATCGGCAATGGCAGGAGCCATATGGTTGTCGCTTTATTGTATGAAATGCAACGCATACATAATTGCTTTACTTTATCACTAAGCGGTAGCGATAGTCGTAGAAGCAATAGATGGTGTAAACGACAACGATGCTACGATGGAGATCAAGGTGTCGCACCGGTGACGATGGTGATCATGACAGTGCTTCGGAGATGGAGATCACAAGCACAAGATGTTGATGGCCATATCATATCACTTATATTGATTGCATGTGATGTTTATCCTTTATGCATCTTATCTTGCTTTGATTGACGGTAGCATTTTAAGATGATCTCTCACTAAAATTATCAAGTAGTGTTCTCCATGAGTATGCACCGTTGCCAAAGTTCGTCGTGCCGAGACACCACGTGATGATCGGGTGTGATAAGCTCTACATCCATCTACAACGGGTGCAAGCCAGTTTTGCACACGCGGAATATTCAGGTTAAACTTGACGAGCCTAGCATATGCAGATATGGCCTCGGAACACGGAGACCGAAAGGTCGAGCGTGAATCATATAGTAGATATGATCAACATAGTGATGTTCACCATTGAAAACTACTCCATATCACGTGATGATCGGTTATGGTTTAGTTGATTTGGATCACATGATCACTTAGATGACTAGAGAGATGTCTGTCTAAGTGGGAGTTCTTAAGTAATATGATTAATTGAACTTAAATTTATCATGAACTTAGTACTGATAGTATCTTGCTTGTCTATGTTTGTTTGTAGATAGATGGCTCGTCTTTGTTGTTCCGTTGAATTTTAATGCGTTCCTTGAGAAAGCAAAGTTGAAAGATGATGGTAGCAATTACACGGATCGGGTCCGTATCTCGAGGATTATCCTCATTGCTGCACAAAAAGTTACATCCTGGAAGCACCGCTGGGTGCGAACTTCTTCTGCTGATGCAACCGACGACGTTAAGAACGTCTGGCGAGCAAAGTCGATGACTACTCTATAGTTCGATGTGCCATGCTTTACGGCTTAGAATCGGGCCTTCAACGACGTTTTGAGCGTCATGGAGCATATGAGATGTTCCAGAGTTGAAGTTAATATTTCAAGCAAATGCCCGGATTGAGAGATATGAAGTCTCCAATAAGTTCTATAGCTGCAAGATGGAGGAGAATAATTACAAGGTGAACACATACTCAAAATGTCTGGGTATAATAATCACTTGATTCAACCGGGAGTTAATCTTCCCGATGATAGTGTCATTGATGAAATTCTCCAATCACTACCACCAAGCTACAAGAGCTTCGTGATGAACTATAATATGCAAGGGATGAACAAGACTATTCGAGCTCTTCGCGATGCCGAAAGCATGGAGGTAGAAATCAAGAAGGAGCATCAAGTGTTGATGGTTAACAAGACTACTAGTTTCAAGAAGAAGGAAAAGGGAAGAAGAAGGGAACTTCAAAAGAACGGCAAGCAAGTTGCTGCTCAAGAGAAGAAACCCAAGTCGGACCTAAGCACTGAAACGAGTGCTTCTACCGCAAGCGCACTAGACACCGGAAGTGGAACTGCCCCAAGTATTTGGCGGATAAGAAGGATGGCAAAGTGAACAAAGGTATATGTGATATACATGTTATTGATGTGTACCTAACTAGAGCTCATAGTAGCACCGGGTATTTGATCTGGTTATGTTGCTAATATTTGCAACTCAAAGCAGGACTACGGAATAAGTGAGCATCGCCAAGGACGAGGTGACGATCGCGTGGGAAACGGTTCCAAAGTTGATGTGATCGCGGTCGGCACGCTACCTCTACATCTACCTTCGGGATTAGTTTTAGACTTGAATAATTGTTATTTGGTGCCAGCGTTGAGCATGAACATTATATCTGGATCTTGTTTAATGCGAGACGGTTATTCATTTAAATCAGAGAATAATGGTTGTTCTATTTATATGAGTAATAACTTTTATGGTCATGCACCCTTGAAGAGTGGTCTATTTTTATTGAATCTCGATAGTAGTGATACACATATTCATAATGTTGAAGCCAAAAGATGCAGAGTTGATAATGATAGTGCAACTTATTTGTGGCACTTGCCGTTTAGGTCATATTGGTGTAAAACGCATGAAGAAACTCCATCTTGATGGACTTCGGAATCACTTGATTATGAATCACTTGGTACTTATGAACCGTGCCTCATGGGCAAGATGACTAAAACACCGTTCTCCGGAACTATGGAGAGAGCAACAGATTTATTGGAAATCATACATACAGATGTATGTGGTCCGATGAATGTTGAGGCTCGTGGCGGATATCGTTATTTTCTCACCTGCATAGATGATTTGAGCAGATATGGGTATATCTACTTAATGAAGCACAAGTCTGAAACATTTGAAAAGTTCAAAGAATTTCAGAATGAAGTGGAAAATCATCGTAACAAGAAAATAAAGTTTCTACGATCTGATCGTGGAGGAGAATATTTGAGTTACGAGTTTGGTTTACATTTGAAACAATGTGGAATAGTTTAAGAAACTTACGCCACCCGAACACCACAACGAAATGGTGTGTCCGAACGTCAGAATCGTACTTTACTTGATATGGTGCGATCTATGATGTCTCTTACCGATTTACCGCTATCGTTTTGGGGTTATGCTTTAGAGACGGCCGATTCACGTTAAATAGGGCACCATCAAAATCCGTTGAGACGGCGCCTTATGAACTATGGTTTGGCAAGAAACCAAAGTTGTCGTTTCTTAAAGTTTGGGGCTGCGATGCTTATGTGAAGAAACTTCAACCGATAAGCTCGAACCCAAATCGAGAAATGTGTCTTCATAGGATATCCAAAAGAGATCGTTGGATACACCTTCTATCACAGATTCGAAGGCAAGACATTCGTTGCTAAGAATGGATCCTTTCTAGAGAAGGAGTTTCTCTCGAAAGAAGTGAGTGGGAGGAAAGTAGAACTTGATGAAATAACTATATCTACTCCCTTATTGGAAAGTAGTTCATCACGAGAACCGGTTCCTATGACGACTACACCAATTAGTGAGGAAGCTAATGATATTGATCATGAAACTTCAGATCAAGTTTCTGCTAAACCTCGTAGGTCTACCAGAGTAAGATCCGCACTAGAGTGGTACGGTAATCCTATTCTGGAAGTCATGTTACTTGACCATGATGAACCTACGAACTATGAGGAAGCGATGATGAGCCCAGATTCCGCTAAATGGCTAGAGGCCGTGAAATCTGAGATGGGATCCATGTATGAAAACAAAGTATGGACTTTGGTTGACTTGCCAGATGATCGGCAAGCCATTGAGAATAAATGGATCTTTAAGAAGAAGACTGACGCTGATGGTAATGTAACTGTCTATAAAGCTCGACTTGTTGCGAAAGGTTCTCGACAAGTTCAAGGGGTTGACTACGATGAGACTTTCTCACCCGTAGCGATGCTTAAGTCTGTCTGAATCATGTTAGCTATTGCTGCATTTCATGATTATGAAATTTGGCAAATGGATGTCAAGACTGTATTCTTGAATGGATTTCTAGAAGAAGAGTTGTATATGATGCAGCCGGAAGATTTTGTTGATCCAAAAGGTGCTAACAAAGTATGCAAGCTCCAGCGTTCCATTTATGGACTAGTGCAAGCATCTCGGAGTTGGAATAAACGCTTTGATAATGTGATCAAAGCATATGGTTTTATACAGACTTTTGGAGAAGCCTGTATTTACAAGAAAGTGAGTGGGAGCTCTGTAGCATTTCTAGTTTTATATGTAGATGACATATTATTAATTGGAAATGATATAGAATTTCTGGATAGCATAAAGGGATACTTGAATAAAAGTTTTTCAATGAAAGACCTCGGTGAAGCTGCTTACATATTGGGCATCAAGATCTATAGAGATAGATCAAGACACTTAATAGGACTTTCACAAAGCACATACCTTGACAAAATTTTGAAAAAGTTCAAAATGGATCAGGCAAAGAAAGGATTCTTGCCTGTGTAACAAGGTGTGAAGTTGAGTCAGACTCAATGCCCGACCACAGCAGAAGATAGAGAGAAAATGAAAAATGTTCCCTATGCTTCAGCCATAGGCTCTATCATGTATGCAATGTTGTGTACCAGACCTGACGTATGCTTAGTTATAAGCTTGGCAGGAAGGTACCAAAGTAATCTAGGAGTGGATCACTGGACAGCGGTCAAGAACATCCTGAAATACCTGAAAAGGACTAAGGATATGTTTCTCGTATATGGAGGTGACAAAGAGCTAGTCGTAAATGGTTACGTCGATGCAAGCTTTGACACTGATCCGGACGATTCTAAATCTCAAACCGGATACGTGTTTTTATTAAACTGTGGAGCTGTAAGTTGGTGCAGTTCTAAACAAAGCGTCGTGGCGGGATCTACATGTGAAGCGGAGTACATAGCTGCTTCTGAAGCAGCGAATGAAGGAGTCTGGATGAAGGAGTTCATTTCCGATCTAGGTGTCATACCTAGTGCATCGAGACCAATGAAGATCTTTTGTGACAATACTGGTGCAATTTCTTTGGCAAAGGAATCCAAATTTCACAAGAGGACCAAGCACATCAAGAGACGCTTCAATTCCATTCGAGACCAAGTCCAAGTGGGAGACATAGAGATTTGCAAGATACATACGGATCTGAATGTTGCAGACCCATTGACTAAGCCTCTCTCACGAGCAAAACATGATCAGGACCAAGACTCCATGGGTGTTAGAATCATTACTATGTAATCTAGATTATTGACTCTAGTGCAAGTGGGAGACTGAAGGAAATATGCCCTAGAGGCAATAATAAAGTTATTATTTATTTCCTCATATCATGATAAATGTTTATTATTCATGCTAGAATTGTATTAACCGGAAACATGATACATGTGTGAATACATAGACAAAACTATAGTCACTAGTATGCCTCTACTTGACTAGCCTATTAATCAAAGATGGTTATGTTTCCTGACCATAGACATGTGTTGTCATTTGATTAGTGGGATCACATCATTAGGAGAATGATGTGATTGACATGACCCATTCCGTTAGCCTAGCACTTGATCGTTTAGTATACTGCTAATGCTTTCTTCATGACTTATACAAAGTTCCTGCAACTATGAGATTGTGCAACTCCCGTATACCGGAAGAACACTTTGTGTGCTACCAAACGTCACAACGAATCGGGTGATTATAAAGGTACTCTCTGGTGTTTCCGAAGGTACATGTTGGGTTGGCATAATTCGAGATTAGGTTTTGTCACTCCGATTGTCGGAGAGGTATCTCTGGGCCCTCTCGGTAATACTCATCACCTAAGCCTTGCAAGCATGTAACTAATGAGTTAGTTATGAGATGATGTATTACGGAACGAGTAAAGAGACTTGCCGGTAATGAGATTGAACTAGGTATTGGATACCGACGATCAAATCTCGGATAAGTAACATACCGATGACAAAGGGAACAATGTATGTTGTTATGCGGTTTGACCGATAAAGATCTTCGTAGAATATGTAGGAACCAATATGGGCATCCAGGTCCCGCTATTGGTTATTGACCGAGAATTGTTTTAGGTCATGTCTACATAGTTGTCGAACCCGTAGGGTCCGCACGCTTAACGCTTCGATGACAGTTTTATTATGAGTTTATAAGTTTTGATGTACGAAGTTTGTTGAGTCCGGATGTGATCATGGACATGACGAGGAGTCTCGGAATGGTCGAGACATAAAGATTGATATATTGGAAGCCTATATTAGGACATCGGAATGGTTCTGGGTGAAATCGGCATTTTACCGGAGTACCAGGAGGTTACCTGAACCCCCCGGGGGGTTAATGGGCCTACATGGGCCAAGAGGGAGAAGAGGGAAGGAGCCAGGAGGGGGCCGCGCGCCCCTCCCCCTCCTAGTCCGAATAGGAAAAGGGAAGGGGGGCGGCGCCCCCCCTTTCCTTCCCCTCTTCCTCCTCTTTCCCCCTTTCTCCTACTCCTACTTGGAAAAGGGGAGTCCTACTCCCGGTGGGAGTAGGACTCCCCCCCTTGGCGCGCCCTCTAGGCCGGCTGCCTCCTCTCCCCTGGCTCCTTTATATACGGGGGCGGGGGGGCACCCCAAAGACACACAAGTTGATCTACGGATCGTTCCTTAGCCGTGTACGGTGCCCCCTTCCACCATATTCCACCTCGGTCATATCGTCGCGGAGTTTAGGCGAAGCCCTGCGCCGGTAGAACATCATCATCGTCACCACGCCGTCATGCTGACGGAACTCATCTCCGGAGCTCGGCTGGATCGGAGGCCGGAGATCATCATCGAGCTGAACGTGTGCTAAACTCGGAGGCTCTGTACGTTCGGTGCTTGGATCGGTCGGATCGTGAAGACGTACGACTATATCAACCGCGTTGTGCTAACGCTTCCGCTTACGGTCTACGAGGGTACATGGACGGACACTCTCCCCTCTCGTTGCTATATCATCACCATGATCTTGCATGTGCGTAGGAAATTTTTTGAAATTACTATGTTCCCCAACACCAGGGTCATTTTGGACAAATCAGGTCGGGTTGCCTAGTGGCTATAAATAGCCCACCCCCTACACCATAAATTGGTGGCTGCTCAGAGTTTGTGCACGACTTTTGTCATTTGAGAGCAACCCACCTCGAAGCATTTGAGAGAGAGAGAAATCCTTGCGAGGACCAAGCCCAAACACCCAGAGCCAAAGAGTGTTAGGCATCATCAAGTCTTTCATGTCTGTGACTCAAGACTTATTACACTTGAGGACTGTGAATCCTCCGGCCGGTTAGGCGTCGCGTTCTGAGCATCCAAGAGTCATTGTGGATTGCGGTGAACGAAGTCTGTGAAGGTTTGGAAGTCTCCTTGAAGACTTACCAGATCAAGGTGTCCTTAGCTCAAGGGAATAAGGTGAAGACACGGTCTTGAGTTAAATCTCAGCCTCCCTAACTGGACGTCATAGTTGTCACAAAGAATCGAACTGGTCCAACAAATCCTGTGTCTTCAACAAGCAACTGGTTCTGTCCCTTCCCAACCTTACTTTAGTTTGTCTTCGTGAAGTCAATTCCTATCTGTTTATCTGATTGACTTCATTGCTTGACTACTATTGTTGATTGGCTTCACACTATCTTCCATCTTGATCCTTACTACCTAACTGCTATTAGTCCTATACTTTCACATCATTACATACTTGACTATGGCTTGTTTAGGGTAGTTTATCTTCCGCTGCATATCAATTAGGTTGTTTCTGTTGTTTGTCTTTGAAACTTCCAAGTTTTGAAGACTTTCATAAAAATCGCCTATTCACCCCCCTCTAGTCGATACTAGCACTTTCAATTGGTATCAGAGTGAGGTACTCCCTTGTTCTGTGTGATTCGGTTTAACCACCTGGAGTTTCAGCTATGTCGACTGCAGGATTGAGGAACATATCGTGTCCCACCTTTGACGGTCATGAGTATCCCCGATGGAAGGCCATGATGATGAAGCTACTCATGTCCATGGATAGCGAACTATGGACCATCACTGAGATTGGACTCACTGATCTATGCAAGATGGCAGAGGCTGATGACATTCGCAATTATACTCTATTGAACCTCACAGCGAAGGATGTCATCTGCTGTCATCTGTCCCGAAATCACTTCAGGAATGTTATGCACCTCAATCACGCGAAGCTAATCTGGGACCGGCTCTCTGATGTATACGAAGGTCATCGCACTCGTCATGATCCGCGGTTTGAGGACTACAAGGAATCTCTCAAGGAAATGACCTTTGCACCTGAATCATCATCATCCTCATCATGCCACATGGCAAGGGGTGATAAGGTAACTGAATGCTATCTCTCTGAATCTAGTGATGATGAATCAGGTGATGAATTTGGCCCCAGTTATGACAAGCTTGCTTCCCTTGCCACTAAACAACAAAGAATCTTGTAAAAGGCTCAAGACATGCTTAGTAAAAGCGATGATATGTTGGGTGAAGAAATGGATCGGTCAAAAGCTTTGGCTGATAGTCTTCAGAGACTTCATGCTAAGTTTGACACCCTTCAAGATCAACATAATGCTCTCTTATCTGATCATGGGAAGCTGTCTTCAGAATGTCTTCAAAGAAAGCTAGACCTTGAAAGGATAAGAGTGGATTATGAAGATCTTCGGAAGGAGCGAGATTCACTTCGCGCCCAACAGATCAGTTCTGCTCAGGATGGATTTGAACCACCATGTCTAAAATGCATTGAGCGTGATAACGCTACATCATTCTTTGAATGTTCCACTCATCGCTCTCGTTTCATTGTCTTCACCTCTTGATGTGGTTACTAACCCTCTGCGGAGGATACCACTACTATTGCCGATGAAAATGCTATGTTGAAGACATTGCTTCAAACAGGATGTACAAAAGTTTGAAGGGACATCGACTCTCTCGCGATGTCCTCAAAAGCGATTCTGAACCGAAACCCTAGGAAAGAGGGTGTTGGGTTGAAAGGAAAATGAATGTTGATGGCTCGTACTAGAAGCCTAAGCAGTACCCCAAAACCACATGGGTTGCTGCAAAGGAACCTTCAGTAGATCCATCTACCTTATCTGGCTTTACCTGTGCTAATCCTATTATCATTGATGAATCCTTTGATGCAAACTATAAGCTGTTCAAAAATCAGAATGGTGAAGTGTTTGCCAGGTACATTGGTACTAATTGCAGGAATGGACCACCTATGAAGAAGATCTGGGTACCTAAGTGGTACATTGAGAATCTTCCTGTGAATGTCGTCATGACACCACCAAGGAAGAAGACAAACACCAGACCTATAGCTTCATGTGGCCCAAAGGCTTCATACAGATACATGACTCACATGAGTCACCCTAACGCCAATGTTTTGCAGGTAAATCATGCTCAGACTTATGAATATGAGCGTGTATCTTCGAACCGCTATGTTCATAGGACTAAGAACTTTTCTGCTTATTCATATGAGTATCATTCATCTCCGAAGGCTATTTGCTAGGGCTTCAAAGCCAAAATTCTCGAGATCTGCACTTAGACTCATTGCTTCTAAGCCCCCACTAAAGATGTGGGTGGCGAAGAAGAACTAACTCTCTTTGCGAAAATGGTCTCCACCAAAGATCATTGGCGTCCGATACTATTGTCAGGGACCTAAAACTCATTTAGGACGACGATAAAATGTCATTCAATATACTTCATCTGAATCTCTTATCACTCATACTATGTCCTAACCTTGATATAAGATGTGACTGTCCCTATATGTGTCAAATGCTTATGCTTCACAACACTCTTGTGAAGCCTATCCTCCTAACTGCACTGTAGGGTACATCACCAAAAGCTTCAGAATGGATTATGGACAGTGGATGTACAAATCATATGACTTGTGATCGAAGTCTTCTCATGGACTCAACCTTACGTCCATCCGACAAGAGTCACATCACATTTGCTGACACTGGTAAAAGAAAGGTATTGGGTCTAGGTAGAGTTGCAATCTCAAAGGATCAACACATGGATAAAGTGATGCTTGTTGAATCCCTTGGTTTCAACTTAATGTCTATCTCAACTTTGTGACTTGAACATGATTGTGATATTTGGCAAATATCATTGCCTTGTACTAATGGAATCTGACAAATCTCTAGTCTTTGAAGGGTATCGAAAAGATGGTCTATACATGGTAGATTTCTCAGTAGGTCCACAGCTTGCCGTGTGTCTTCTCACAAAAGCTTCAGAATGCTGGCTCTGGCATCGAAGGCTAGGTCATGCTGGCATGAGGAACCTACACTCACTCGTCAAGAAGAAGCATGTCATTGGCATTGAGGATGTCAAGTTCAAGAAGGATCATCTGTGTGGTGCCTGTGAGGCTGGAAAGATGACAAGGGCAAAGCACCCCTCGAAGACAATCATGACAACATCTCAACCCTTCGAGCTGTTACACATGGACTTGTTCGGACCTACTCACTACTCCACCCTTACAACAACTGCCTGTCTCTATGGCTTCGTCATTGTTGATGACTACTCAAGATACACATGGGTTCATATAATTCTTTACAAGACTGAAGTGCAAGATGTCTTGAGCGCTTTAAATCGAGCAATGGACAATTATGGTGTGAAGATCAAGCACATCGAAGTGACAATGGCATCAATTCAAAAACACTTGGACTTGATCTCAGATCTGGATACAATGGGAATCACTCATGAGTTCTCTCTCCTGCACACACCTCAAAGAAACGGCATTGTTGAACGAAAAACAAAACCCTCATTGAGATGGCTCGAACAATGCTAGATGAGTACAAGACACCAAGAAAGTTCGGCTGAAGCTATTGATACAAAGATTTCATATCATCAATCGTGTGTACATTCATAAGCTTCAACAAAACATCATATGAGCTACTTATCGGCAAGAAGCCGAACGCCGCCATACTTGAGTATTTGGAGCTAGATGCTGGATAAAGGATCCCCATCACAAGTCAAAGTTTGCACCTAAGGCTCACGAAGGCTTCATGCTTGGCTATGGAAAGGATTCACACTCCTACAGAGTCTTCAACCTTTATCTCTACAAGATCGTTGAAACTGTGGATGTGAAATTTGATGAAACCAATGGTTCACAGAGAGAGATTCTGCCAAGTACACTTGATGAAGCTCCTTCAAACGAGTCTATCAAGCTGATGGGAACTAGTGAAATCATGCCCTCTGAAGCATAGCTCAAGAGGAACTTATCATCTCGCACCAAATCAACTCAAGACAATGCTCATCCAAGACAATCCTCCCAATGATGACAATGATCAGCGAGCAAAATCTTCGTCTGTTCATCCTCGTGTTGCAAATGAAGTTCAAATAGAGAAGATAATTTACAAAGATCAATGCACTGGTCCGCTCACTCGATCAAGAGCAACACAGCTAGCAAACTTCGTGGGCACTTTTCATTTGTGTCAACATCGAACCCAAGAAAGTTCTTTGAAGCTTTTATGGAACCTGAATGGATTCAAGCCATGCAAGAAGAACTTCAACAGTTCAAACTGAATAATGTCTGGGAACTTGTCAAGCGACCTGATCCTCGCAAGCATAACATTATTGGAACAAAATGGATATATCAAAACAAGCAAGATGAGCATGGTCAAGTCGTCAGAAACAAAGCACGTCTTGTGGCTCAAGGATACACTCAAGTTGAAGAAATTGACTTCAATGAAACATTTGCTCCTGTTGCTAGGCTTGAAGCTATTCGCATACTGCTAGCCTACGCTAATCATCACAATATCTTGCTATATCAAATGGATGTAAAGAGTGCATTTCTCAATGGCAAGATTGAAGAAGAACTATATGTCGCTCAACCACCTGGCTTTGAAGATCCAAAACATCCTGATATGGTGTACAAGCTAAACAAGGCATCAGATGGCCTCAAACAAGCCCCTCGTGCTCGGTATGATACAATCAAAGACTTCACGAAGAGCAAAGGCTTCAAACCTGGATCCTCGATCCCACTCTTCACGAAGACATATGATGGTGAACTGTTTGTGTGCCAAATATATGTGGATGACATAATCTTCGGATGCACCAACCAGAAGTATAGTGATGAGTTTGGGTACATGATGCAAGAGCAATATCAGATGTCCATGATGGGTGAGCTGAAATTCTTCCTTGGTCTTCAAATTCGTCAGCAGAGGAATGGCATCTTCATATCTCAAGAGAAATACCTCAAAGACTGTCTGAAGAAGTTTGGAATGGAAGACTGCAAAGGCTACACGACGCCAATGCCAGCCAAACACCATCTTGGTCCCGATGACAATGGTAAAGAGTTCGATCAAAAGGTATATCACTCCATGATTGGTTCTTTGCTTTATTTATGTGCATCTAGGTCAGATATTATGCTTAGTGTTTGCATGTGTGCTCGATTCCAAGCGGCACCAAAGGAATCGCATCACTTAGTTGTGAAGCAAATTCTTCGATATTTGGCTTACACCCCAACACTCGGCTTATGGTATCCCAAGGGCTCAAAATTTGATTTGGTTGGATTCTCGGATGCTGATTATGCTGGTGACAAGGTGGATCGCAAGTCAACATCAGGCACATGTCATTTTCTTGGTCGATCACTTGTCTGTTGGTCTTGAAGAAGCGAACTGTATCACTCTCAACTGCTGAATCTGAATACATTGTCAGCTGGATCTGTTGTGCTCAGCTTCTATGGATGAAGGAAACTCTCAAGGATTATGGCATCAACCTGAAACAAGTACCTCTCTTCTGCGACAACGAGAGTGCCATCAAAATAGCCAACAATCCAGTCCAACACTTGAAGACAAAGCACATTGAAATTCGTCATCACTTTCTCAGAGATCATGTTATGAAGAAAGATATCAATATCATTCACGTCAACACTGAAGAGCAACTAGCAGATATCTTCACAAAGCCCTTGGATGAGAAAAGGTTTTGCAAGTTACGGTGTGAGCTAAATATCTTGGAATCCTCTAATGTCCTGTAATCAGGCACACATCCTAACACTTATGCATGTTGATGACTTAGATGTGCAACACACAAAGTAATGTATATCTTCAATCAATGAAGATTTACACTCAGAGTGTGAATATATTAACATGGAATTTGACTTCGGAGCGCCACGATAATTGTGCGCCGTGTCTGGGTCTAATACTTCCTATACGGTGGGTAACGCCACCACCAACTTTCTTTGTTTGAAGTGTTTCACTCAAGGCGTTGTATTGCAATGACTTCGCATTTGGTTTGTCTTCAGTTTCAATTTGTCTTCATGACTTTCTGCACTATGATGATTTGATTGCTTTCTGATATATATATATATATATATATATATATATACACTAGTGTTCTATCCTCTACAGCATTCACTTATAGCTATGTCTTCAAGATTGGGTCTTTTGAACTAAGTGAATGTGATCGGACAATAACCTCTCTATGCTTCCTATCTCAAACTATATCTGTCCAAATCATATGCATTCTATTGAAACTGTCGAATGTCTTCTCTGCGTCCTAGTCAGCAGAAGGCAAAGAGACAAACATTAAATCTGTTTTAAAAGGCTTATCTTTATTGTTGAAATCTGGAGAAGCCGGAACAACTCTCCGACATGCCTGGCGGGCGTGGGAACGTGGGAAAACCCTGAGCATGTTGCATGCATGCCACATGCCCCTCAGATGTGAACCGCCAGGGGCACCAGCGTAATTGCGTTGTGTCTCTCACCTACTTATAAATACCTGTCCCCTGCGGTAAAGAAATCCTTCTCCCACCTCTCCACCTCTGTCAAAACCCTAGCGCCACCGCTAGCTCGTGACAACGCCGGCAACGAAGCGCTTAGCTGCCGCGACTTCTCCGACGCCGTCCCCACGCCGGCCGCGGACATCGTCCTCTCCGCCGTCGCCGTAGGTGTCCTCCGTCGCCAAGTTAGGGCACGGTGGGCTGAACTGCTCCATCTCCTATTCTTCCCATCTAGCAGTTCTTCGTGTGGTAATTATAACTCTATTTTTACCACCTTTTTGATCTTCAAGATTCATCTTGTTTACCGAAAGTAGTTTCTGTCCATTCAAGCTAGATCTATTCCGTCTGCATCTCATACTGCTTAGTCGATTCACTTAGATTTCTTGTCTAGTTTGATTCCTCGCTTGTACTTATTCACGGATTGGTACAAATCTGGAACCAACTCACCTATATAAGTGAATGTCTTCGCATCATGAGGTCAATGTCTTCAAACTGATTATCTTCAAAATCTTCTGAGAATGCATATGACCTCTTCCTCTTCCCTCGCATCTCTAATGCTGTCACAGGTACATGTCCGTGGGAGAATCCCTTGGTTCTCATAGTCTGCATTTGTTTGCAGAATACTTACAGCATCATATAAATTCTCCTGAAGCCAGTTCCTGCTTGACCAGCAAGCGTAAATATCTGAAGCCTCTAAATGTATTGAAGCCTTTCAGCTTGAAGTTCATGGCTGCAGAAAAATCAGCAAGGAAGGGTGGCAGACAGCGCAGAGAAGGAACTTCCAAGGATCTGCCTGATGACTTAGCAGAACTATACAAAACAGATCCTGAAGAGAAATATCATCAGAGAAAGACGCGAATCCAATGGATTCGACGCTATTGGGCTGAGGAGTGGTTCAAGTACAAGTTTGTTACGAAGGAATATGCAGAGAAGAATGCCTTCAAGAGACCTTGGGGTGATATTCTCTATCGAGGCCTTCATCCCAAGACCAGAGCTGAAGCCATTGACCAAGGCTTCTATCCTTGCATGGTCCGTGGGCCACAGCCAGCGAACGCAGATCCCACCTCACTACTATGGTGTCGTGATGATTCTCTCTTCAAGCGCAACTACCAGTTTGCTGTGGCTTCGGCCAAGAAGAACAAGAAGTCCTTGGTTTGGACTTCAACCCAGGTCCCTCTGCTCCCCGTGCTGACGGCTCCCGTGATGCTAATCCCAATGTCATTGGCCCCTACGCCAACCTTGACGGCCTCATCACCTACATCATGGTCTAAGGCGCCAGAGTGGATCATTCTGACAATGGTGCTGACTCTGATGAAGCCCCGGCTCCTCCTCCAAAGCCCCAGAAGCAAAAGAAGTCAAATTCTTCAACCTCAGATGCACCTCCCAAGACTTCACATACGAAGCCACTGGCCACTGCACCTCCTGAAGCCAGTGTGCAGTCTGAAGATCAATCCCGTGTCTCCAAGAGAATGGAGAAGAAGAAGCAACTAGTCAGACCATCTGATCAAAGAACCTTGACTCCTGCTGCCATTCTGCGTGAAGAACCCATTGATCTATCAAGTGATGAAGATCTTGCCGATGATGCTCTTGAACAGCTGATAAAGAGTAAGGAAGAAGCAGAAATCTTCAGCAACTTGCCTCTCTTTGATGTGGCCATCATCCACAATTTCATTGATGAGTGGTTCGACACCCCCAACGTCAGCTTTGAAGATTTATAGCTCCCCATTGGCCTCAGCGTCACCTTCAATAGCGCCATTGCTTCTGAGCTAGCTCTCGCTCAGCGCATCGTTGAGCTCAAAAACAAGATTGACTATGAGAAGGCTCAATTCAAGAAGCATGTGGCCAAGCTAAGTGTTCAAGACGTTAGAAACTTCAAGGTCATGCTGAATAGAGTGCGATTACGACGTTCGGACACACCGTTACGCTGAGGTGTTCCAGGCGGCATGAGTTGTGAAACGATTCCACATTTCCTTAAGTGTGTACCAAATTCGTGACTTAGGTATTCTCCTCCACGATCTGATCATAGGAACTTTATCTTTCGGTCACGTTGATTCTCCACCTCATTCTGAAATTCTTTGAACTTTTCAAAGGTCTCAGACTTGTGTTTCATTAAGTAGACATACCCATATCTACTCAAGTCATCAAGGAGAGTGAGAACATAACGATATCCTCCATGAGCCTCAACGCCATTGGACCGCACACATCGGTATGTATGATTTCCAACAAGTTGGTTGCTCGCTCCATTGTTCCAAGAACGGAGTCTTGGTCATTTGCCCATGAGGCATGGTTTGCATGTGTCAAACGATTCATGATCAAGAGACTCTAAAAGTCCATCAAGATGGAGCTTCTTCATGCGCTTGACACCAATGTGACCAAGGCGGCGATGCCACAAGTATGTGGGACTATCGTTATCAACTTTACATCTTTTGGCATCCACACTATGAACATGTGTAATATTACGCCAAGATTCATTAAGAATAAACCATTGACCATCGGAGCATGACCATAAAACATATCTCTCATATAAATCGAACAACCATTATTCTCGGACTTAAATGAGTAGCCATCTCGTATTAAATGAGATCCGGATACAATGTTCATGCTCAAACTTGGCACTAAATAACAATTATTAAGGTTCAAAACTAATCCCGTAGGTAAATGTAGAGGCAGCGTCGACGGCGATCACATCGACTCGGATCCATTCCCGACGCCAAGATCGTCACCTCGTCCTTCGTCGGTCTCCGTTTATTCCGCAGCTCCCTGCTGTGAGTTACAAATATGAGCAACAAAGACCGTATCAAATACCCGGGAGTTACTACGAGTATTGGTAAGGTACACATCAATTACATGTATATCAAATATACCTTTGGTGTTGCGGCCTTCTTATCCGCTAAGTATTTGGGGCAGTTCCGCTTCGAAGGACCCTTCCTTTGCAATAAAAGCACTCACCTCGTGCTTGGGTCCATTCTTTGACTTCTTCCGGCAATCGGCTTATCGGCGCGGCAACATCTTTGCCGTCCTTCTTGAAGTTCTTCTTACCCTTGCCCTTCTTGAACTTAGTGGTCTTATTGACCATCAACACTTGATGTTCTTTCTTGATTTCAGCCTCTGCTGACTTCACGATTGAGAACACTTCAGAATGGTCTTCACCATCCCTGCATGTTGTAGTTCATCACAAAGCTCTTGTAGCTTGGTGGGAGCGATCGAGGATTCTGTCAATGACCACCTCATCTAGGAGGTTAATGTTCACCGGGTCATATGGTTGTGCAACCTGCACATCTTTAGGATGTGCTCACTTGATGTAACTGTTTTCCTCCATCTTACAATCAGAGAACTTGTCGGAGACATCATATCTCTCGACCGGGCATGAGCTTGGAAAACTAGTTTCAGCTCTTGAACATCTCATATGCTCCATGATGCTCAAAACGCTTTTGGAGCCCGGTTCTAAGCTATAAAGCATGCCGCCTTGAACGAGGGAGTAATCATCAAGCATGAGCTTGCTGCGCTCATAACGCCTTGGTTCTGCGGGACGGAGCGTCACCTAGCGGTCCTTCTAGGACATATTGCTTCTGGCAGCTATGAGGATGATCTCGGGTTCCGACCCAAATCCGTATAGTTGCTGCCATCATCTTTCAGCTTGGTTTTCTAGGAAGCGCTGAAGTTCATGTTGACCTGAGCGTTGGCCATTTGATCTACAAGACATATTTGCAAAGGTTTTAGACTAAGTTCATGATAATTAAGTTCTAATCAAATTATGAACTCCCACTCAGATTAGACATCCCTCTAGTCATCTAAGTGTTACACGATCCGAGTCGACTAGCCCGTGTCCGATCATCACGTGAGACGGACTAGTCATCGTCGGTGAACATCTTCATGTTGATCGTATCTTCCATACGACTCGTGTTCGACCTTTCGGTCTCCGTGTTCCGAGGCCATGTCTGCACATGCTAGGCTCGTCAAGTTAACCCTAAGTGTTTTTGCTGTGTAAAACTGTCTTACACCCGTTGTATGTGAACGTAAGGATCTATCACACCCGATCATCACGTGGTGCTTCGAAACGACGAACTGTAGCAACGGTGCACAGTTAGGGGAGAACACTTCTTGAAATTTTTGTAAGGGATCATCTTATTTACTACCGTCGTCCTAAGTAAACAAGATGCATAAACATAATAAACATCACATGCAATTATATAGTTGTGACATGATATGGCCAATATCATATAGCTCCATTGATCTCCATCTTCGGGGCTCCATGATCATCTTGTCACCGGCTTGACACCATGATCTCCATCATCATGATCTCCATCATCGTGTCTTTATGAAGTTGTCACGCCAACGACTACTTCTACTTCTATGGCTAACGCGTTTAGCAATAAAGTAAAGTAGTTTACATGGCGTTCTTCAATGACACGCAGGTCATACAAAAAATAAAGACAACTCCTATGGCTCTTGCCGGTTGTCATACTCATCGACATGCAAGTCATGAATCCTATTACAAGAACATGATCTCATACATCACAATTCATCATTCATCACAACTTCTGGCCATATCACATCACATGATCAATCGCTGCAAAAACAAGTTAGACGTCCTCTAATTGTTGTTGCATCTTTTACGTGGCTGCAATTGGGTTCTAGCAAGAATGTTTTCTTACCTACGAATAACCACAACGTGATTTTGTCAACTTCTATACCCTTCATAAGGGCCCTTTTCATCGAATCCGCTCCAACTAAAGTGGGAGAGACAGACACCCGCCAGCCACCTTATGCAACTAGTGCATGTCAATCGGTGGAACCGGTCTCACGTAAGCGTACGTGTAAGGTTGGTCCGGGCCGCTTCATCCCACAATACTGCTGAAGCAAGAAAAGACTAGTAGAGGCAAGCAAGTTGACAAGATCCATGCCCACAACAAAATTGTGTTCTACTCGTGCATTAGAGAACTATGCATAGACCTAGCTCATGATGCCACTGTTGGGGAACGTTGCAGAAAATTAAAAATTTTCCTACGGTTTCACCAAGATCCATCTATGAGTTCATCTAAGAAACAAGTCATGGAAGAGAGTTTGCATCTACATACCACTTGTAGATCGCGTGCGGAAGCTTGCAAGGGGATGGTGATGATGGAGTCGTACTCGACGTGATTCAAATCACCGATGTCCAAGTGCTGAACGGACAGCACCTCCGCGTTCAACACACGTACGGGACGGGAGACGTCTCCTCCTTCTTGATCCAGCAAGGGGGAAGGAGAGGTTGAGGAAGATCGCTCCAACGGCAAAGACGACGGCGTGGTGGTGTTGGTGCAGCGAAGATTCGGCTGTGGCTTCGCAAGCACGTAACGGAGGAGGAGATGTGTTGGGAAGGGGAGGGGCTGCGCCTTGGAGGTGTGTACAGCAGCCTTCCCCTCACCCCTCTATTTATAGGGGAAGGGGCAAGGGGGGCCGACCCCTCTAGATGGGATCTAGAGGGGCGGCGGCCAGGAAGGGGGGACTTGCCCCCAAGCAAGGGGGGCACCCCTTTAGGGTTCCCCCCCAACCCTAGGCGCATGGGCCCAAGGTGGGGCGCCCCAGCCCTCCAGGGCTGGCTCCTCCCCTTCGGCCCATGTGGCCCTCCGGAGGGGTGGCCCCCCGGTGGACCCCGAACCCTCCAAGGTGGCCCCAGACAATACCGATAAGCCCCCGAAACTTTCCGGTGTCCGTATGACAACTTCCCATATATAAAACTTCACCTCCGGACCATTCCGGAACTCCTCGTGATGTCCGAGATCTCATCCGGGACTCCGAACAACATTCGGTAGTCACATACTAGTCTTCCTAACAACCCTAGCGTCACCAAACCTTAAGTGTGTAGACCCTACAGGTTCGGGAGACATGCAGACATGACCGAGACCACTATCCGGTCAATAACCAACAGCGGGATCTGGATACCCATGTTGGCTCCCACATGCTCCTCGATGATTTCATCGGTTGAACCACGATGTCGAGGATTCGATCAAACCCCGTATACAATTCCCTTTGTCAATTGGTACGTTACTTGCCCGAGACTCGATCGTCGGTATCCCAATACCTTATTCAGTCTCATTACCGGCAAGTCACTTTACTCGTACCATAATGCATGATCCCATGGCCAACACCTTGGTCACCTTGAGCTCATTATGATGATGCATTACCGAGTGGGCCCAGAGATACCTCTCCGTCATACGGAGTGACAAATCCCAGTCTCGATCTGTGTCAACCCAACAGACACTTTCGGAGATACCGTAATGCACCTTTATAGTCACCCGATTCGTTGTGACGTTTGATACACCCAAAGCACTCCTACGGTATCCGGGAGTTACACGATCTCATGGTCGAAGGAAGAGATACTTGACATTGGCAAAGCTCTAGCAAACGAACTACACGATCTTTGTGCTATGCTTAGGATTGGGTCTTGTCCATCACATCATTCTCCTAATGATGTGATCCTCGTTATCAACGACATCCAATGTCCATAGCAGAAACCATGACTATCTGTTGATCACAACGAGCTAGTCAACTAGAGGCTCACTAGGGACATATTGTGGTCTATGTATTCACACGTGTATTACGATTTTCGGATAATACAGCTTATAGCTTGAATAAAGACAATTATCATGATCAATGAAATATAATAATACTTTTATTATTGCCTCTAGGGCATATTTCCAACAGTCTCCCACTTGCACTAGAGTCACCAATCTAGTTACATTGTGATGAATCGAACACCCATAGAGTTCTGGTGTTGATCATGCTTTGCTCGCGAGAGAGGTTTAGTCAACGGATCTGCGACATTCAGATCCGTGTGTACTTTGCAAATATCTATGTCTCCATCTTGAACATTTTCACGGATGGAGTTGAAACGACGCTTGATGTGCCTGGTCTTCTTGTGAAACCTGGGCTCCTTTGCAAGGGCAATAGCTCCAGTGTTGTCACAGAAGAGTTTGATCGGCCCCGACGCATTGGGTATGACTCCTAGGTCGGTGATGAAATCCTTCACCCAAATCGCTTCATGCGCTGCCTCCGAGCCTGCCATGTACTCCACTTCACACGTAGATCCCGCCACGACGCTCTGCTTGCAGCTGCACCAACTTACTGCTCCACCATTCAACATATACACGATCCGGTTTGTGACTTAGAGTCATCGGATCTGAGTCGAAGCTAAGCGTCGACGTAACCCTTTATGACGAGCTCTTCGTCTCCTCCATAAACGAGAAACATGTCCTTTGTCCTTTTCGGTACTTCAGATATTCTTGACCGCTGTCCAATGTTCCTTGCGGGATTACTTTGGTACCTCGCTACCAAACTTACGGCAAGGTTTACATCGGTCAGTACACAAGATGGCATACATAATAGATCCTATGGTGAAGCATAGGGATGACACTCATCTCTTCTTTATCTTTTGCCATGGTCGGTGGTCGAGCCGAGCTCAATCTCACACCTTGTAACATAGGCAAGAACCCCTTCTTGGACTGATCCATTTTGAACCTCTTCAAAATCTTATCAAGGTATGTGCTTTGTGAAAGACCTATGAGGCGTCTCGATCTATCTCTATAGATCTTGATGCCTAATATATAAGCAGCTTCTCCAAGGTCCTTCATTGAAAAACACTTATTCAAGTAGGCCTTAATGCTGTCCAGAAGTTCTATATCATTTCCCATCAAGAGTATGTCATCTACATATAATATGAGAAATGCTACAGAGCTCCCACTCACTTTCTTGTAAACGCAGGCTTCTCCATAAGTCTGCATAAACCCAAACGCTTTGATCATCTCATCAAAGCAAATGTTCCAACTCCGAGATGCTTGCACCAGCCCATAAATGGATCGCTAGAGCTTGCATACTTTGTTAGCGTTCTTAGGATCGACAAAACCTTCCGGCTGCATCATATACAGCTCTTCTTAAGATGTCCATTAAGGAATGCCGTTTTGACGTCCATCTGCCATATCTCATAATCATAGTATGCGGCAATTGCTAACATGATTCGAATGGACTTCAGCTTCGCTATGGGAGAGAATGTCTCGTCGTAGTCAATCCCTTGAACTTGTTGGTAACCCTTAGCGACAAGTCGAGCATTATAAATGGTAACATTACCATCCGTGTCCGTCTTCTTCTTAAAAATCCATTTGTTTTCTATCGCTCGCCGATCATCGGGCAAGTCTGTCAAAGTCCATACTTTGTTTTCATACATGGATTCTATCTCGGATTTCATGGCTTCAAGCCATTTGTTGGAATCTGGGCCCGCCATCGCTTCTTCATAGTTTGAAGGTTCACCGTTGTCTAACAACATGATTTCCAGGACAGGGTTGCCGTACCACTCTGGTGTGGAACGTGTCCTTGTGGACCTCTGAAGTCCAAGAGCAACTTGATCTCAAGTACCTTGATCATCATCATTGTTTTCCTCTTCGGTTGGTGTGGGCATCACAGAACGGTTTCTGCTGCTGCACCACTTTCCCGCTCGAGAGGTAGTACTTCATCGAAGTTCTACTTTCCTCCCACTTACTTCTTTCGAGAGAAACTCTTTTCCGAAAGCATCCGTTCTTGGCAACAAAGATCTTGCCCTCGAATCTTAAGTAGAAGGTATACCCGACGCTTCCTTAGGGTATCCTATGAAGACGATTTTTCCGACTTGGGTTCGAGCTTTTCAGGTTGAAGTTTCTTGACATAAGCATCGCATCCCCAAACTTTTAGAAACGACAGCTTAGGTTTCTTCCCAAACCATAATTCATACGGTGTCGTCTCAACGGATTTAGATGGTGCCCTATTTAAAGTGAATGTAGCTGTTTCTAGAGCGTATCCCCAAAATGATAGCGGTAAATCGGTAAGAGACATCATAGACCGCACCATATCTAATAGAGTGCGATTACGATGTTCGGACACACCGTTACGCTGAGGTGTTCCAGGCGGCGTGAGTTGTGAAACGATTCCACATTTCCTTAAGTGTGTACCAAATTTGTGACTTAGGTATTCTCCTCCACGATCTGATCGTAGGAACTTTATCTTTCGGTCACGTTGATTCTCCACCTCATTCTGAAATTCTTTGAACTTTTCAAAGGTCTCAGACTTGTGTTTCATTAAGTAGACATACCCATATCTACTCAAGTCATCAGTGAGAGTGAGAACATAACGATATCCTCCGCGAGCCTCAACGCTCATTGGACCGCACACATCGGTATGTATGATTTCCAACAAGTTGGTTGCTCGCTCCATTGTTCCGAGAACGGAGTCTTGGTCATTTGCCCATGAGGCATGGTTCGCATGTGTCAAACGATTCATAATCAAGAGACTCTAAAAGTCCATCAGCATGGAGCTTCTTCATGCGCTTGACACCAATATGACCAAGGCGGCAATGTACACAAGTATGTGGGACTATCGTTATCAACTTTACATCTTTTGGCATCCACACTATGAACATGTGTAATATTACGCTCGAGATTCATTAAGAATAAACCATTGACCATCGGAGCATGACCATAAAACATATCTCTCATATAAATCGAACAACCATTATTCTCGGACTTAAATGAGTAGCCATCTCGTATTATACGAGATCCAGATATAATGTTCATGCTCAAACTTGGCACTAAATAACAATTATTAAGGTTCAAAACTAATCCCGTAGGTAAATGTAGAGGCAGCGTGCCGACAGCGATCACATCGACTCTGGATCCATTCCCGACGCGCATCGTCACCTCGTCCTTCGCCAGTCTCTGTTTATTCCGCAGCTCCTGTTGTGAGTTACAAATATGAGCAACGGCACCGGTTGTTGGGAAACGTAGTAATTTCAAAAAAATTCCTACACACACGCAAGATCATGGTGATGCATAGCAACGAGAGGGGAGAGTGTTGTCTACATACCCTCGTAGACCGAAGCGGAAGCGATCACAACGTAGAGGAAGTAGTCGTACGTTCTCCTCGCGATCCAACCGATCCCAGCGCCGTTACTCCGGCGCCTCCGAGTTCTTGACACACGTACAGCTCGGTGACGCTCCTCGGGCTCCGATCCAAAGAAAGCTTCGGGAGAGAGAGTTCCGTCAAGACGACGGCGTGGTGGCGATCTTGATGTTCCACCGACGCAGGCTTCGCCTAAGCACCGCCACGATATGACCGAGGTGGATTATGGTGGAGGGGGCACCGCACGGCTAAGGAACGATCTCAAGGATCAACTTGTGTGTTCTAGGGTGCCCCCTGCCTCAGATATAAAGGAGCAGGGGAGGGCCTGCCGCCCTAGGAGGCGCGCCAAGGGAGGGGGAGTCCTCCTCCTAGTGGGAGTAGGACTCCCCTTTCCTAGTCCAACTAGGAAGGAGGAAGGGGGAAGGAAGGAGAGGGAGAGGGAGAGGGAAAGGGGGGCCGCCCCCCCTCCTTGTCCTATTCGGACTCCCCATGGGGCGCCACCTCCTGGCGCAGCCCTCTCTCTCCCCTCTTGGCCCATTAAGGCCCATTACTTCCCGGGGTTCCGTAACCCTCCCAAGACTCCGTTTTCTCCGAAACTTCCGGAACCTTTCCGGTGTCCGAATATAGCCGTCCAATATATCAATCTTTATGTCTCGACCATTTCGAGACTCCTCGTCATGTCCGTGATCACATCCGGGACTCCGAACTCCTTCGGTACATCAAAATACACAAACTCATAATATAACCGCCATCGAAACCTTAAGCGTGCAAGGACCCTACGGTTCGAGAACAATGTAGACATGACCGAGACACGTCTCGGTCAACAACCAATAGCGGGACCTGGATGCCCATATTGGCTCCTACATATTCTACGAAGATCTTTATCGGTCGACCGCATAACAACATACGTTGTTTCCTTTGTCATCGGTATGTTACTTGCCCGAGATTCGATCGTCGGTATCCAATACCTAGTTCAATCTCGTTACCGCAAGTCTCTTTACTCGTTCCGTAATACATCATCTCACAGCTAACTCATTAGTTGTAATGCTTGCAAGGCTTAAGTGATGTGCATTACCGAGAGGGCCCAGAGATACCTCTCCGAGAATCGGAGTGACAAATCCTAATCTCGAAATCGCCAACCCAACATCCGCCTTTGGAGACACTGTAGTACTCCTTTATAATCACCCAGCTTATGTTGTGACGCTTGGTAGTACCCAAAGTGTTCCTCCGTAAACGGAGTTGCATAATCTCATAGTTATAGGAACATGTATAAGTCATGGATAAAAGCAATAGCAACATACTAAACGATCGGGTGCTAAGCTAATGGAATGGGTCATGTCAATCAGATCATTCAACTAATGATGTGACCTTGTTAATCAAATGACAAGTCCTTTGTCTATGGTTAGGAAACTTAACCATCTTTGATTAACAAGCTAGTCTAGTAGAGGCATACTAGTGACACTCTGTTTGTCTATGTATTCACACATGTATTATGTTTCCGGTTAATACAATTCTAGCATGAATAATAAACATTTATCATGAAATAAGGAAATAAATAATAACTTTATTATTGCCTCTAGGGCATATTTCCTTCAGTCTCCCACTTGCACTAGAGTCAATAATCTAGATTACATAGTAATGATTCTAACACCCATGGAGTCTTGGTGCTGATCATGTTTTGCTCGTGGAAGAGGCTTAGTCAACGGTGCTGCTACATTCAGATCCGTATGTATCTTGCAAATCTCTATGTCTCCCACCGACCAAGTCCCTGATGGAATTGAAGCGTCTCTTGATGTGTTTGGTTCTCTTGTGAAATCTGGATTCCTTCGCTAAAGCAATTGCTCGAAGATTGTCACAAAAGATTTTCATTGGACCCGATGCACTAGGTATGACACCTAGATCGGATATGAACTCCTTCATCCGCACTCCTTCATTAGCTGCTTCGGTCGCTATGTACTCCGCTTCACATGTAGATCCCGCCACGACGCTTTGTTTAGAACTGCACCAACCGACAGCTCCTCCATTTAGTGTAAATCGATCCGGTCTGCGATTTAGAATCGTCCGGATCGGTGTCAAAGCTTGCATCAACGTAACCGCCATTTATGAGCTCTTTGTCACCTCCATATACGAGAAAATATCCTTAGTCCTTTTCGTGTATTTCAGATGTTCTTGACCGCTGTCCAAAGGATCCACTCTGGAGTACTTTGGTACCTCCTGCTAAGCTTATAGCAAGGCACACATCAGTGTCAGTACACAAGATTGCATACATGATAGAGCCTATGGCTGAGGCATAGGAACATCTTTCATTTTCTCTCTATCTTCTGCGGTGGTCGGGCATTGAGTCTTACTCAATTTCACACCTTGTAACACGTGCAAGAACCCTTTCTTTGCTTGATCCATTTTGAACTTCTTCAAAATTTTGTCAAGGTATGTGCTTTGTGAAAGTCCAATTAAGCGCCTTGATCTATCTCTATAGATTTTGATGCCCAATATGTAAGCAGCTTCACCGAGGTCCTTCATTGAAAAACTCTTATTCAAGTATCCCTTTATGCTATCCAGAATTCTATATCATTTCCGATTAGTAATATGTCATCTACATATAATATCGAAATGCTACTGAGCTCCCACTCACTTTCTTGTAAATACAGCTTCTCCAAAAGTCTCAGATAAACCCAAATGCTTTGATCACACTATCAAAGCGCTTATTCCAACTCCGAGATGCTTGCACCAATCCATAAATGGATCGCTGGAGCTTGCACACTTTGTTAGCTCCTTTGGATCGATAAAACCTTCGGTTGCATCATATACAACTCTTCTTCCGTAAATCCATTCAGAATGCGCTCTTTACATCCATTTGCCAAATTTCATAATCATAAAATGCGCCATTGCTAACATGATTCGACAGACTTAAGCATCGCTACGGGTGAGAAGGTCTCATCGTAGTCAATCCCTTGAACTTGTCAAAACCCTTTGCGACAAGTCAAGCTTTGTATACTGATAATATTACCGTCGGCGTCGGTCTTCTTCTTGAAGATCCACTTGTTTTCTATTGCTTGCCGACCCTCGGCAAGTCAACCAAAGTCCACACTTTGTTTTCATACATGGATCCCATCTCGATTTCATGGCCTCAAGCCATTTTATGAATCTGGGCTCACCATCGCTTCTTCATAGTTCGTAGGTTCATCATGATCTAGTAGCATGACTTCCGTAACAGGATTACCGCACCACTCAAAGCGGATCTTACTCGGTTGATCTACGAGGTTCTATAGTAACTTGATCTGAAGTTTCATGATCAACATCATCAACTTCCTCACTATTTGGTGTAGATGTCGCAGAAACCGGTTTCGTGATAAACTACTTTCAAATAAGGGAGAAGGTACAGATTACCTCATCAAGTTCTACTTTCCTCCCACTCACTTCTTTCGAGAGAAACTCCTTCTCTAGAAAGGATCCATTCTTAGCAACAAATGTCTTGCCTTCGGATCTGTGATAGAAGGTGTACCCAATGTCTCCTTTGGGTATCCTATGAAGACACATTTCTCCGATTTGGGTTCGAGCTTATCGAGGTTGAAGTTTTTTCACATAAGCATTGCATCCCCAAACTTTAAGAAAGCGACAACTTTGGTTTCTTGCTAAACCATAGTTCATAAGGTGTCGCCTCAACGGATTTTGACGGTGTTCTATTCATCGTGAATGCGGCCGCCTCAAGAGCATAACCCCAAAACGATAGCGGTAAATCTGTAAGAGACATCATAGATCGCACCATATCTAGTAAAGTGCGATTCGACGCTCGGACACACCATTACGCTGTGGTGTTCCGGTGGCGTGAGTTGCAAAACTATTCCGCATTGTTTCAAATGTATACCAAACTCAGAACTCAAATATTCGCCTCCACGATCGATCGTAGAAACTTTATTTTCTTATTACGATGATTTTCAACTTCACTCTGAAATTCTTTGAACTTTTCAAATGTTTCAGACTTATGTTTCATTAAGTAGATATACCCATATCTGCTTAAATCATCTGTGAAGGTGAGAAAATAACGATATCCGCCACGAGCCTCAACATTCATCGGACCACATACATCTCGTATGTATGATTTCCAACAAATCTGTTGCTCTCTCCATAGTACCGAGAAAGGGTTCTAGTCATCTTGCCCATGAGGCACGGTTCGCAAGTGCCAAGTGATTCATAATCAAGTGACTCTAAAAGTCCATCAAGATGGAGTTTCTTCATGCGCTTTATACCAATATGACCTAAACGGCGATTACCACAAATAAGTTGCACTATCATTATCAACTCTGCATCTTTTGGTTTCAACATTATGAATATGTGTATCACTAATATCGAGATTCATTAAAATAGACCACTCTTCAAGGGTGCATGACCATAAAAGATATTACTCATATAAATAGAACAACCATTATTCTCTCGATTTAAATGAATAACCGCCTCGCATCAAACAAGATCCAGATATAATGTTCATGCTCAACGCCGCACCAAATAACAATTATTTAGGTCTAAAACTAATCCCAAGGTAGATGTAGAGGTAGCGTGCCGATCGCGATCACATCGACTTTGGAACCATTTCCCACGCGCGATCGTCACCTCGTCCTTTGCCGTGTTCGCTAATCCGTAGTCCCTGCTTGAGTTGCAAATATTAGCAATGTAACCAAGATCAAATACCCATGTGCTATCATGAGCTCTAGTAAGGTACACATCAATAACATGTATATCACATATACCTTTGTTCACCTTGCCATCCTTCTTATCCGCCAAATACTTGGGGCAGTTCCGCTTCCAAAGGACTATCGCTTGCGGAGAAGCACTCGATTTCAGGTTTAGGTCCATACTTGGGTTTCTTCTCCCGAGCAACAACTTGTTTGCTGTTCTTCTTGAAGTTCCTTCTTCTTCCCTTTGCCTTTCTTCTTGAAACTAGTGGTCTTATTGACCATCAACACTTGATGCTCCTTCTGATTTCTACCTCCGCAGCCTTTAGCATTGCGAAGAGCTCGAGCATAGTCTTTACTAACCCTTGCATATTATAGTTCATCACGAAGCCTTTGTAGCTTGGTGGCGTGATTGAAGAATTCATCAATGACACAATCATCCGGAAGATTAACTCCCGCTTGAGTCAAGTGATTGTAATACCCGACATTCCGAGTATGTGCTCACCGACAGACCCATTCTCTTCCATCTTGCAGCTATAGAACTTATTGGAGACTTCATATCTCTCAATCCGGGCATTCTGTTGAAATATCAACTTCAACTCTGGAACATCTCATATGCTCCATGACGCTCAAAACGTCGTTGAAGACCCGGTTCTAAGCCGTAAAGCATGGCACATCGAACTATAGAGTAGTCATCAGCTTTGCTCGCTAGACGTTCTTAACGTCGTCGGTTGCATCGGCAAGAGGTTCGCACCCAGCGGTGCATCCAGGGCGTAACTCTTCAGGCAGCAATGAGGATAATCCTCGTGTTACGGACCCAGTCCATGTAATTGCTACCATCATCTTTCAACTTTGCTTTCTCAAGGAATGCATTAAAATTCAATGGAACAACAGCACGAGCCATCTATCTACAAACAAGCAAGATACTATCAGGTACTAAATTCATGATAAATTTAAGTTCAATTAATCATATTACTTAAGAACTCCCACTTAGACAAACATCTCTCTAGTCATCTAAGTGATCACGTGATCCAAATCAACTAAACCATAACCGATCATCACGTGAGATGGAGTAGTTTTCAATGGTGAACATCTTATGTTGATCATATCTACTATATGATTCACGCTCGACCTTTCGGTCTCCGTGTTCCGAGGCCATATCTGCATATGCTAGGCTCGTCAAGTATAACTCGAGTATTCTGCGTGTGCAAAACTGGCTTGCACCCGTTGTAGATGGACGAGAGCTTATCACACCCGATCATCACGTGGTGTCTCGGCACGACAAACTTTGGCAACGGTGCATACTCAGGGAGAACACTACTTGATAATTTTAGTGAGAGATCATCTTAAAATGCTACCGTCAATCAAAGCAAAATAAGATGCATAAAGGATAAACATCACATGCAATCAATATAAGTGATATGATATGGCCATCATCATCTTGTGCTTGTGATCTCCATCTCCAAGCACCGTCGTGATCACCATCGTCACCGGCGCGACACCTTGATCTCCATCGTAGCATCGTTGTCGCCACGCCATCTATTGCTTCTACGACTATCGCTACCGCTTAGTGATAAAGTAAAGCAATTACAGTATGCTTGCATTTCATACAATAAAGCGACAACCATATGGCTCCAGCCGATTGCCGATAACTTCGTTACAAAACATGATCATCTCATACAATAAAATATAGCATCACGCCTTGACCATATCACATCACAACATGCCCTGCAAAAACAAGTTAGACATCCTCTACTTTGTTGTTGTAAATTTTACGTGGCTGCTACGGGCTTAAGCAAGAACCAATCTCACCTCGCGATCAAAACCACAACGATATTTCACAAATAGACTCCGTTTAACCTTCTCAAGGACCGGCATAGCCACACTCGGTTCAACTAAAGTGAGAGAGACAGACACCCGCCAATCACCTTTAAGCACGAGTGCTCGTAACGGTGAAACCAGTCTCGCGTAAGCGTCTGGCGTAATGTCGGTCCGGCCGCTTCATCTCACAATACCGCTGAACCAAAGTATGACATGTTTGGTAGGCAAGATGACTTGTATCGCCCACAACTCACTTGTGTTCTACTCGTGCAAAACATCAAACCATAAAACCTAGACTCGATACCACTTTGTTGGGAAACGTAGTAATTTCAAAAATTTCCTACGCACACGCAAGATCATGGTGATGCATAGCAACGAGAGGGAGAGTGTTGTCTACGCACCCTCGTGACCGGCGAAGCGATCACAACGTAGAGGAAGTAGTCGACGTTCTCCTCGCGATCCAACCGATCCCAGCGCCAAGTTACTCGGCGCCTCCGAGTTCTTGACACACGTACAGCTCGGTGACGCCTCCTCGGGCTCCGATCCAAAGAAAGCTCGAGGAGAGAGAGTTCCACAAGATGACGGGCAGGTGGCGATCTTGATGTTCCACCGACGCAGGTCTTCGCCTAAGCACCGCTACGATATGACCGAGGTGGATTATGGTGGAGGGGGCACCGCACACGGCTAAGGAACGATCTCAAGGAACAACTTGTGTGTTCTAGGGTGCCCCCTGCCTGTATATAAAGGAGCAAGGGGAGGGCGGCCGCCCTAGGAGGCGCGCCAGGAGGGGAGTCCTCCTCCTAGTGGGAGTAGGACTCCCTTCCTAGTCCAACTAGGAAGAAGGGGAAGGAAGGAGAGGAGAGGAGAGGAAAGGGGGCCGCCCCTCCTTGTCCTATTCGACTCCCCATGGGGGGCGCGCCACCTCCCCGTGCAGCCCTCTCTCTCCCTCTTGGCCCATTAAGGCCCATTACTTCCCGGGGTTCCGTAACCCCTCCCAAGACTCGTTTTCTCCTAAACTTCCGAACCTTTCCGTGTCCGAATATAGCCGTCCAATATATCAATCTTTATGTCTCGACCATTTCGAGACTCCTCGTCATGTCCGTGATCACATCCAGACTCAACTCCTTCGTACATCAAAATACACAAACTCATAATATAACCGCCATCGAAACCTTAAGCGTGCGGACCCTACGGTTTGAGAACAATGTAGACATGACCGAGACACGCCTCGGTCAATAACCAATAGCGGGACCTGGATGCCCATATTGGCTCCTACATATTCTACGAAGATCTTTATCGGTCGACCGCATAACAACATACGTTGTTTCCTTTGTCATCGGTATGTTACTTGCCCGAGATTCGATCGTCGGTATCCAATACCTAGTTCAATCTCGCTACGGCAAGTCTCTTTACTCGTTCCGTAATACATCATCTCACAGCTAACTCATTAGTTGTAATGCTTGCAAGGCTTAAGTGATGTGCATTACCGAGAGGGCCCAGAGATACCTCTCCGACAATCGGAGTGACAAATCCTAATCTCAAATACGCCAACCCAACATCCGCCTTTGGAGACACCTGTAGTACTCCTTTATAATCACCCGATTCGTTGCCAGACGCTTGGTAGTACCAAAGTGTTCCTCCGTAAACGGAGTTGCATAATCTCATAGTTATAGGAACATGTATAAGTCATGGATAAAAGCAATAGCAACATACTAAACGATCGGTGCTAAGCTAATGGAATGGGTCATGTCAATCAGATCATTCAACTAATGATGTGACCTTGTTAATCAAATGACAAGTCCTTTGTCTATGGTTAGGAAATTTAACCATCTTTGATTAACAAGCTAGTCTAGTAGAGGCATACTAGTGACACTCTGTTTGTCTATGTATTCACACATGTATTATGTTTCCGGTTAATACAATTCTAGCATGAATAATAAACATTTATCATGAAATAAGGAAATAAATAATAACTTTATTATTGCCTCTAGGGCATATTTCCTTCACCGGTATCAAATACCCAGGAGTTACTACGAGTATTGGTAAGGTACACATCAATTACATGTATATAAAATATACCTTTGGTGTTGCCGGCCTTCTTATCCGCTAAGTATTTGGGGCGTTCCGCTTCGAAGGACCCTTCCTTTGCAATAAAAGCACTCACCTCTCGTGCTTGGGTCCATTCTTTGACTTCTTCCCAAGAATCGGCTTACGGGGCGCGGCAACATCTTTGCCGTCCTTCTTGAAGTTCTTCTTACCCTTGCCCTTCTTGAACTTAGTGGTCTTATTGACCATCAACACTTGATGTTCTTTCTTGATTTCAGCCTCTGCTGACTTCAGATTGAGAACACTTCACGAATGGTCTTCACCATCCCTGCATGTTGCGCTTCATCACAAAGCTCTTGTAGCTTGGTGGGAGCGATCGAGGATTCTGCCAATGACCGCCTCATCTCGGAGGTTAATGTTCACCGGGTCATACGGTTGTGCAACCCAGACATCTTTTGGATGTGCTCACCGACGTAACTGTTTTCCTCCATCTTACAATCTGAGAACTTGTCGGAGACATCATATCTCTCGACCGGGCATGAGCTTGGAAAACTAGTTTCAGCTCTTGAACATCTCATATGCTCCGTGATGCTCAAAACGCTTTTGGAGCCCCGCCTAAGTCAGTAAAGCATGCCGCACCGAACGAGGGAGTAATCATCAAGACGAGCTTGCTGCGCTCATAACATCTTGGTTCTTCGACGGAGCATCACCTAGCGGTTCTTCTAGGACATATTGCTTCCTCGCAGCTATGAGGATGATCTCGTGTTCCGACCCAATCCGTATAGTTGCTGCCATCATCTTTCAGCTTTGGTTTTCTAGGAATGCGTTGAAGTTCATGTTGACATGAGCGCCGCCATTTGAACCACAAGACATATTTGCAAAGGTTTTATACTAAGTTCATGATAATTAAGTTCTAATCAAATTATGAACTCCCACTCGATTAGACATCCTCTAGTCATCTAAGTGTTACACGATCCGAGTCGACTAGCTCGTGTCCGATCATCACGTGAGACGGACTAGTCATCGCCGATGAACATCTTCATGTTGATCGTATCTTCCATACGACTCGTGTTCGACCTTTCGGTCTCCGTGTTCCGAGGCCATGTCCGCACATGCTAGGCTCGCAAGTTAACCCTAAGTGTTTTTGCTGTGTAAAACCGTCTTACACCCGTTGTATGTGAACGTAAGGATCTATCACACCGATCATCACGTGGTGCTTGAAACGATTTAACCGTAGCAACGGTGCACGCTTAGGGAGAACACTTCTTGAAATTTTTGTAAGGGATCATCTTATTTACTACCGTCAGTCCTAAGTAAACAAGATGCATAAACATAATAAACATCACATGCAATTATATAGTTGTGACATGATATGGCCAATATCATATAGCTCCATTGATCTCCATCTTCGGGCTCCATGATCATCTTGTCACCGCTTGACACCATGATCTCCATCATCGTGTCTTCATGAAGTTGTCACGCCAACGACTACTTCTACTTCTATGGCTAACGCGCTTAGCAATAAAGTAAAGTAGTTTACATGGCGCTCTTCAATGACACGCAGGTCATACAAAAATAAAGACAACTCCTATGGCTCCCGCCGTTGTCATACTCATCGACATGCAAGTCGTGAATCCTATTACAAGAACTTGATCTCATACATCACAATTCATCATTCATCACAACTTCGCCCATATCACATCACATGATCAATCGCCGCAAAAACAAGTTAGACGCCCTCTAATTGTTGTTGCATCTTTACGTGGCTGCAATTGGGTTCAAGCAAGAACGTTTTCTTACCTACGAATAACCACAACGTGATTTTGTCAACTTCTATTTAACCTTCATAAGGGCCCTTTTCATCGAATCCGCTCCAACTAAAGTGGGAGAGACAGACACCCGCCAGCCACCTTATGCAACTAGTGCATGTCAATCGGTGGAACCGGTCTCACGTAAGCGTACGTGTAAGGTTGGTCCGGGCCGCTTCATCCCACAATACCGCTGAAGCAAGAAAAGACTAGTAGAGGCAAGCAAGTTGACAAGATCCACGCCCACAACAAAATTGTGTTCTACTCGTGCATTAGAGAACTACGCATAGACCTAGCTCTGATACCACTATTGGGGAACGTTGCAGAAAATTAAAAAATTTCCTACGGTTTCACCAAGATCCATCTGTGAGTTCATCTAAGCAACGAGTCATGGAAGAGAGTTTGCATCTACATACCACTTTTAGATCGCGTGCGGAAGCTTGCAAAGGGATGGTGATGATGGAGTCGTACTCGACGTGATTCAAATCACCGATGTCCAAGTGCTGAACGGACAGCACCTCCGCGTTCAACACATGTACGGACGGGAGACGCCTCCTCCTTCTTGATCCAGCAAGGGGGAGGAGAGGTTGAGGAAGATCGCCCAACGGCAAAGATGACGGCGTGGTGGTGTTGGTGCAACAAGATTCGACTCAGGCTTCGCAAGCGCCGAATCGGAGGAGGAGATGTGTTGGGAGGGAGGGCTGCGCCTTGGAGGTGTGTACTGCAGCCTCCCTCACCCCTCTATTTATAGGGGAAGGGGCAGGGGCCGACCCTCTAGATGGGATCTAGAGGGGCGGCGGCTAGGAGGGGGACTTGCCCCCAAGCAAGGGGCCCCTTTAGGGTTTCCCCAACCCTAGGCGCATGGGCCCAAGGTGGGGCGCCCAGCCTCCAGGCTGGCTCCTCCCTTATGCCCATGTGGCCCTCCGGAGGGGTGGCCCCCCAGTGGACCCCGAACCCCTCGGTGGCCCCAGACAATACCGATAAGCCCCAAACTTTCCTGTCCGTATGACAACTTCCCATATATAAACTTCACCTCCGGACCATTCCGGAACTCCTCGTGACGTCCGGGATCTCATCCGGGACTCCGAACAACATTAGGTAGTCACTTACTAGTCTTCCTAACAACCCTAGCGTCACCGAACCTTAAGTGTGTAGACCCTACGGGTTCGGGAGACATGCAGACTGGACCGAGACCACTCTCTGGTCAATAACCAACAGCGGGATCTGGATACCCATGTTGGCTCCCACATGCTCCTCGATGATTTCATCGGTTGAACCATGATGTCGAGGATTCGATCAAACCCCGTATACAATTCCCTTTGTCAATCGGTACGTTACTTGCCCGAGACTCGATCGTCGGTATCCCAATACCTTGTTCAGTCTCGTTACCGCAAGTCACTTTACTCGCGCCGTAATGCATGATCCCGTACAACACCTTGGTCACCTTGAGCTCATTATGATGATGCATTACCGAGTGGGCCCAGAGATACCTCTCCGTCATACGGAGTGACAAATCCCAGCCTCGATCCGTGTCAACCCAATGAGACACTTTCGGAGATACCGTAATGCACCTTTATAGTCACCCGCTTACGCCAGTGACGCTTGATACACCCAAAGCACTCCTACGGTATCCGGAGTTACACGATCTCATGGTCGAAGGAAGAGATACTTGACATTGGCAAAGCTCTAGCAAACGAACTACACGATCTTTGTGCTATGCTTAGGATTGTCTTGTCCATCACATCATTCTCCTAATGATGTGATCCCGTTATCAACGACATCCAATGTCCATAGTCAGAAACCATGACTATCTGCTGATCACAACGAGCTAGTCAACTAGAGGCTCACTAGGGACATATTGTGGTCTATGTATTCACACGTGTATTACGATTTCCGGATAATACAGTTATAGCATGAATAAAAGACAATTATCATGATCAATGAAATATAATAATACTTTTATTATTGCCCTAGGGCATATTTCCAACACAATCCCGTGTCTCCAAGAGAATGGAGAAGAAGAAGCAACTAGTCAGACCATCTGATCAAAGAGCCTTGACTCCTGCTGCCATTCTGCGTGAAGAACCCATTGATCTATCAAGTGATGAAGATCTTGCCGATGATGCTCTTGAACAGCTGATAAAGAGTAAGGAAGTAGCAGAAATCTTCAGCAACTTGCCTCTCTTTGTTGTGGCCATCATCCACAATTTCATTGATGAGTGGTTCGACACCCCCAACGTCAGCTTTGAAGATTTACAGCTCCCCATTGGCCTCAGCGTCGCCTTCAATAGCGCCATTGCTTCTGAGCTAGCTCTCGCTCAGCGCATCGTTGAGCTCAAAAACAAGATTGACTATGAGAAGGCTCAATTCAAGAAGCATGTGGCCAAGCTAAGTGTTCAAGACGTAAGAAACTTCAAGGTCATGCTAAATGAGCTTAAAGAAGCTTTTCTCAAGAAACGCCAAGAAGCTCAGGGCTCACGAGAGCGCATGAAGATTTTGGCTGATAAGTGTGTGCTTGCCTACAATGAGGCTGAGAAGCGCAAGTCCCTTGGCCGTCCTGGCATTGACCCCAGGATGGCTGCAAAGAAGAAGAACAAGCGCCCTGCTGATCAGCCTAAACCTTCAAGCCAAGAAGCCCCTCGAATTATCTTCCCAAGAAGCATGACTGGCTCGAAGCCAAAGGTCACCACAACAGCTTCAGAACAGAAGAAGACGAGGGCTGCAGAGGCTGACGCCAGAAAGAGAAAGACCACTGAATCCTCTGATGCCGCTCCCTCCAAGAAGAAGCGCAAGACCAAGAAGACTAGGGCTGCTTCCACAGAGCCCTTAGTCGTTGAACCCATTTCCGTGGTTCGCCCTGTGTCAGTACATCAAGAACGAAGAATGGTTGTCCATGAGCCCGCTACCACAGAGGCTCATGAGGTCGAAGATATTCCAAAGAAATGAACCCACATTGCCAAGACATTGGTCAAGATGACAATGTAAATGATGATGAAGTTCTTCCTCGATCGAACATCAAGTGGTATCATCGCCGCTTGTACGAACAAATAACTCATCAAGATTGGTCGTCCATTGACGCCAATTGCTCAAGATGCTTCGTGGGCTGATCACCCACAACAACAACAACAAGACTCCCCCAGTACTCCCCAACAACAACAACAACAAGCTACACCCCCAGTGCAAGAAGAGGATGAAGACTTTCGTGCTCAGCCTAACTCCATCTCCCAACTTGAAGCCAAGACTTCGCAGCTTCGCAGAGGACAAAGGCACAAGTCCCTCCGTCGAGCTGCTCCAGAAGGAGAAGTGCAACGCTCACATGCTGCACAACAAGTATTTTCTCAACCAGCTCCTACAAAGGAACGCCTCCGAGTCTGAAGCACATGCTGCTGAAGACATTCCGCTGCATCACCAAGAAAATGAAGAAGAAGTACGTGTTCCTACTCCCCAAAGAATTGAAGAAGAAGCGGTTCATGATCCGAACGCGTTCGTGCCCGACCCTCCCGTTTGTCACGAGGAGGTTGACAATGTTGAGGCTGCCACCACCAACGCCAATGAAGCCAGTGACGTAGTCATGGCTGACGCTAATGTGGAGCCTGCACCAACTAGTGTGCCTGAAGCAAGTGTGGGCACAGAACCTGAAACCAATGAGGGTGCTGCACCTGAAACCAATGAGGTTGCCGCACCTGAAGCCAACGAGGATGCTGCACCGGAAGCCAATATAACAACTGCTCCTGAAACACCTGTTGTGCAGCCTGATGCCTCTGCTATTGCCCCTGCTCCTGTTCCGCCACCAAGGCCTCACACCATTGAGCAAGCATACAATTATGGTCAGCTTGTCACTGTCCGATGGCCCATTCTGGTGCCTCCGCCTTCTGCCTCAGGACCCCAATTTGACTATCATGTTGAGCATCGGCCTCAGGTCCAGAAGCCAAAGCCCAGGTTGCCAAGGTTTCCAGGTACTGCCAACTCACCAGGATCCTTCAATGCTAATGGCTTCAAAAGCCACAATACCTTCTTTGACAAATACCAAGAACCCCTACTCCAAGCCAAGGATATCATCGAGATCGGTTCGAGCTATCGGCAGAGAAGCTATTACTCCTGCAGACTATATGATCAAGGGCACATTTTCCTCATATGCGCCTTTGACACCGGGTTATTGTTGGATTGTCGTGCTTAGAAGAAGCACTTGATTGCTTTCGTGATGCTGGTCTCGCTCCACTTTGTGATGCATAAAGAACATTGGAATGAAGAGCTATTGCTTCAATTCTATGCCACTCTGCACATTCGCGGCTACTACAGAGATATCAAGACATGGGTTCTCGAGTGGATGACTGGAAATGTTCATCATGAAGCCAAAGCTATGGATATCATTGAGCTTACTGTGGCTAGCCACTCCGGAGAACTATATGAACTCGATCGTCACTACACCGCGATGTTGTGGAGAGCATCTTTCATAAGCCGTAACCCAATATGAGCCAGTTGTTGAGCATGACGAAGCCTTTGCCATCTGACGCTGAGTATCCCACACATTTCTTTGTTGAAGATCTTGAGTATCTGCCTCGCACCATATATCATATCATCAGCTAACTCTGTGGCTCCAAGGACACTCATCACGCCAATCTTGAAGGAGCTATGAAGACTTTGGTCTTCTATATTCTCAATGGCATCAGCTTCAACACTCAGGAATTCTTCATCAGGCATCTCGCTGCTTCCGGCTCTGACCTATTTGGTCTGAAGTTTTATGCTCCATGGGTCATGCGCCTCATCAAGCGACACTCATCTGTCAATTATCAGCCCTCTGCTCGCAATCATATAATATTTCTGCCAAAGGTTGATATGTCAGTTGATGTTGTATACTCTGACCCTGCCAAGACGCCGCTTTGTCTTCAGAACTTCTTGTGGCCCTTCATCAAAAACAGGATAAGCATCATTTCTGGCTCAAGAGACAGATGCAAAGCCTCTTGGTGGATGTCAATCGCATTCGCAACCTTGCCACCAAGAATGCCTTTGTTGCTCATGAAACTTGCCAGAGATCATGGAAGAGTTTGACCTTGCTCAGTGCTGAAGCTGATCTTCAAGACGATGGCTTCAATGAAAGATTCCAGTTCGACTCCACTCCTCCATGGACTGCTACCCTGCGTCGAACTCCATCTCTTGAAGACTCTGAATATTCCTCTTCCGCGGCAACAGTTAATGCCAGAGTGATCGGTGATGAAGATGATGCTACTTCACCAACTCCTGCTACTGCGCGCATCGACACTGCACCAAGTTCATCTGCACCGCCAACCAACAACAACGACCCTGCTGCTTCACCTACTCATGACGAGTAGATGCTCTATGTCTTCAAACCTTTTTGGTCATTACTAGCAAAAGGGGGAGAAGCATATGAGTTGATAGTCTTCAAGCGGGTTCATATGGGCGGTTGCATTATATTTTGTTGTGTGCTTACAACTCTTGCGTTTTGAAAAATTTGGTTCTTTGAGTTGTAACACCTAAACTTGATGGTCGTCTGCTACTTCTGCTACTTATTTGCTTTACTATGATGTGATGATAAATTCCGCATGTGCGATGATAACTTCCGCACTTAGATCATTCTGCAGACGTCCATTTTCATTATGCATGTCATTCTTATTGCTATATCATTTCATGCATGATGAATTATCTTCATAAATTGAAGTGGATCTCCACAAGTACAACCTGCCATGTGCATTTGCATTTCAAAAGCAAATTACTTATATGCACATCTTCAGGGGGAGCCCTTGCAACTTATGAAGACAATTCCCTATCCTTACAATTTCACATACTTTATCCCCGTTGAAAACTTCAACCAGTTTGTCATCAATCACCAAAAAGGGGGAGATTGTAAGTGCATCTAGTGCCACCCCTGGTTGGTTTTGGAGTATTGACGACAAAGTTGGTTGAGGGACTAATGCGTTTGTGAGAATTGCAGGATAACGCAGGTAGTGTCCCTCATTGATTCGGTTTACCTACCGGAGATGACCCCTAAAAATGTATGAAGACATTGAAGACAATGGTGGTAAGAGAAGATATTCGTATTGAAGACTATGACATGAGAAGACATTGCGTGAAGACTATGAAGCGCGAAGACTATGTGGTTTCATTGCTTTCTTTTCTTCTTTGTTGAGTCATAGGAACCACCGTACTGTTAAGTGGGGTCCAAGTGAACTAAGTCAGAGTGACTGAAGTGATGCTCAACTCAAATCCTATGTCTTCGAGCGAAGACAATGAGAGCAAATCTTATCCAGAGTGGATGAGTCGACTTTGCTTGTAGCCCAAGTAAAGTTGTCGCAGTGTTTGAAATCGACCGTTGGAACACGTGTCGGTTCCTCAATGATCCAGGTCATTTTGGACAAATCAGGTCGGGTTGCCTAGTGGCTATAAATAGCCCACCCCTACACCATAAATTGGTGGCTGCTCGAGTTTGTGCACGGCTTTTGTCGCTTGAGAGCAACCCACCTCAAGCATTTGAGAGAGAAAATCCTTGCGAGGACAAAGCCCAAACACCCAGAGCCAAAGAGTGTTAGGCATCATCAAGTCTTTCCATCATGTGACACCAAGACTTATTACACTTGAGGACTATGAATCCTTCACCGGTTAGGCGTCGCGTTCGAGCATCCAAGAGTCATTGTGGATTGCCGTGAACGAAGTCTGTGAAGGTTTGGAAGTCTCCTTGAAGACTTACCAGAGTGATTGGGCGAGGACTGGGTGTCCTTAGCTCAAGGGAATAAGGTGAAGACACGGTCTTCGAGTTAATCTCAGCCTCCCTAACCAGACGTCTAGCTTGTCACAAAGAATCGAACTGGTCCAACAAATCGTGTCTTCAACAAGCAACCGGTTCTATCCTTCCCAACCTTACTTTAGTTTGTCTTCGTGAAGTCATTGCCTATCTGTTTATCTGATTGACTTCATTGCTTGACTACTATTGTTGATTGGCTTCATACTATCTTCCATCTTAATCCTTACTACCTAACTGCTATTAGTCCTGTACTTTCACATCATTACATACTTGACTATGACTTGTTTAGGATAGTTTATCTTCCGCTGCATATCAATTAGGTTGTTTATGTTGTTTGTCTTCGAAACTTCCAAGTTTTGAAGACTTTCATAAAAATCGTCTATTCACCCCCCCCCCCTCTAGTCGATACTAGCACTTTCAAGAATTATTGTGATTATTATTTAATATTGATGCAAGAGCAAATGTACCCAAGAGCCAATGCACCGTGCCGGGTTACGGATATTGAAGAGGTCACGATATCGAATAAACCACCGAATTATGATGGGTAGGAAAATGTATACATGCATGATTTTATGTTGAGCTTACACCATTCCTACCCGAGCTATACTCTTGCAATATACCGGATGCACGAAGATCTGGAATGCGCAACAAGATGTGGTACTATGTACTGTGGTTGGCTGATCATGTGTAGGCTGCGACGACATGGCCCACTGCCCACTTGAAGTAATCCAAGTGTTGAGCATGATCACTGTACATTATACCCCTTCTGTAAACTAATATAAGAGCGTTTAGATCATTAAAGTAGTGACTTAAACACTTTTATATTTGTTTACGGAGGGAGTACCTAAATGTGTCCAAAAAAATAAGAATTATGGCTGATATTCGTTACTGTGTTTGAATAGATAACATGCGCAATGCCTAGAGGCTAGAGCAACTCACAAGTCTTGGCAAGTTGCCATCGGAAAAGAAGATGTGGCAACCAGAAATGCATTGACCGTTGAACCCAAAAGACAGTTGGACGAGTCCGGTGTCCTCCATGCTGCACTGTTAGACAAACTAGGTTTGAACAATGCTCGATACCCTAAGTGGGTTCGGCTGTCATGTATATATAGGAGAGAACGTACAGGTACATGTATTGTGTTACAACACGTATATCTACAATATACCTAGTCTAACACCCTCCCTCAATCTTAACTATGTCCTGAAACACTCAGAAGGTTAAGATTGCGTCGACATCCTTCAAAAGAAGGTAAGGGCAAGGGTTTAGTGAAAATGTCAGCAAGCTGATCCTTAGAAGAAACAAACTTGATCTGAAGTAGCTTCTGTGCAACACGTTCTCTCACAAAATGATAGTCAACTTCGATGTGTTTCGTTCGAGCATGAAATACCGGATTGGATGAAAGATATGTTGCACCGATGTTATCACACCAAAGAACAGGCGACTGGGTTTGAGAGACCTTCAACTCTCGAAGCAATGATCGCACCCATATGATCTCGATGTGGCATTAGCAATCGCTTTGTACTCAGCTTGATGCTACTCGAGACACGGTAGCTTGCTTGAGAGCTTGCCAGGCGATCAAGTTAGGACCAAGGAACACAGCATGTCCCCCCGTGGATCGCCTATCATCGGGACTACCAGCCCAATCAGCATCAGAGAAGGCTGAGATCAAATGAGAAGCCGCAGGCTGTAGATGTAGACCATATGAAACAGTGTGTCGAACATAGCGCAGAATACGCTTAACCGCCGTCCAATGAGGATCACGCGGTGCATGAAGGTACTGACACACACGGTTAACTGCAAATGATATATCCGGTCGAGTGACAAGCAAGTATTGCAGTCCACCAACGATGCTGCGATACTCAGTGGCATCCTCGGAGGAGAGCAAGTCCCCATCAAAAGCTGACAATTTGTCTGTGGAGGACATAGGAGTCGTAGCGGTTTTGCACTGCATCATACCCGCACGTCGCAACAGATCCTGAGAGTACTTCTGCTGAGTGAGAGTCAAGCCACTGTCAGAATGAAGAACCTCCAGGCCCAAAAAATAGTGCAGTCTCCCAAGATCCTTAACAGCAAAAACAGCCCCTAGAGAAACCACAAGCCGATCTGCGGCGGATCGATTTAACCGACAAGTATGATGTCATCAACGTAGACCAGAATGTACATAGTCACCTCAGGTCGCTGAAGAATGAACAAAGACGTGTCTGCTGTAGACGGTAGAAACCCATGTGCACGAAGAGCAGCACCAAGACGTGCATGCCACGCACGAGGAGCCTGCTTCAGACCATAGAGAGCCTTGTCGAGGCGACCACGTATGATGTGGCCGCGCAGGTCAACAAAAGCTCGGTGGTCGACGATATATACCTCTTCTTCCAGAACTCCATGAAGAAAGGCATTCTGGACATCGAGCTGACGAAGCGACCATCCTCGAGTAACGGCCAGCGAAAGAAGAACACGAATAGTCGTGGGTTTGATAACAGGACTAAACGTATCTTCATAATCAAGGCCATACCTTTGTTTAAACCCTTTGGCAACCAATCTTGCCTTGTACCTCTCAATGGATCCGTCAGCATGTTTCTTCACCTTGAACACCCATTTAGAGTCAATAACATTGACACCAGAGGAAGGTGGAACCAGACGCCAGGTATTATTCTTTCGAAGAGCATGGATCTCCTGTTCCATAGCAGCGCGCCAGTGTGGAATGCCAAGCGCTGCTCGAAAATGGCGCGGTTCCGCCAGTGGATCGATCTCAAAGACGAGCAACACAGGCCGCAAGCCATGCGACGGTACCATCCGTGCGCTTGAGAGGCTTGAAGATGCCACTCTTGCTGCGCGTATGAGGTCGTAGTGTGTCAGGCGGCGGAGGTGTCGGAGAAGCCACCGCAGCAGAAGAGCCAACATCAAGGAGCGACGCGGAAGACACACCAGCGGGCGAGCCCACGGACTCTGCCGAGGGGGAGTCCACATGCGCTACTGGTCCTGGGGTGGCCGGCGAAGACAGGCCGGACGAGGGCAGCAAAGATCGCGATGCGGTCCGGACTAGGCGAGGCAGCCCGGCTAGGCGAGGCTGCCGCAACACCTGCGCCATGTGCATGGGACATGCACGGGCGAGCAGCTGGGCTAGACGAAGCTGCAGCCAGCTCACCCGATGCATGTGCATGGGACATGCACGTCTGGGTAGCCAGGCTTGGCGAGGCTGCCACAGCCTCACCCGATGCATGTGCATGGGACGCACACGTACGGGCAACCGGCTCACTAGATGCATGTGCATGGGGCATGCACGTACGATCGACGTCGAGCTCCGGGTCGGGCGACCCAGCCGGCGTAACGGCTGCAGTTGGTGCAGCGGCGACCACATCATCATGAAGAAGCTCAAGACGAGCGCCCCGTCCAGTTCCTGCACCGTGGTTAGGCAACAATAGAGGAGAATATGCAGCATCTACAAATTGATCAGGCAAAACTGGAAAGGAGTGCAGCTCAGGAGCGGTAGTATCAGTCGATGGTGAGAGCGTGGAAAAAGGAAAAACAGTCTCGTCGAACACAACATCACGTGAAATGTAAACACGATTTGTTGGAATGTGAAGACACTTGTAACCTTTGTGAAGAGGACTGTACCCAAGAAACACACACTTCTTAGATCGAAACTCGAAGTTTGTGCTTATTGTACGGACGGAGATGCGCCAACACGCACAACCGAACACTTTGAGGAAGGAGTAACTGGAGTTTCATGAAACAACACTTCTAGAGGAGACTTCATGTGAAGGAGTCGTGGGAATCCTGCTTATCAAAAACAAGCAATAATAAAAGCATCGCTCCGTAACCAAACGGGACAGAGGCATGTGCCGAAGTGTTAGACCAGTTTCAACTATGTGACGGTGCTTGCGCCACCGCACCATTTTGCTGATGTGTATGAGGACAAGACACATGGTGTGAGATGCCAAGCTTCAAAGAAGGTGTTAAGATTACGGTATTCACCCCCAATCGATGAACATGAATAACTTTGTGCTTAAGCAACCGCCAACATGTGCTTGAAATTGCATAAAGACATGAAATACATCAGATTTAAGCTTAATAAGATAAATCCAAGTAAAGCGGTCGAAAGCATCGATGAAACCGACATAATAGTTGTGACCACTAACGAAGTTTGGGCATAGCCCCATACATCTGAAAACACAAGTTCGAGAGGAGCCTTGACAACACGACTCGACTGAGAAAAAAGGCAATCGATGACTCTTGCCTTGTTGACAAGCATCACACACTAGAAACTCCTTATTACTTGACTCAACAGAAGATGATGACGATGAAGGACATGGCGCACAATGGGAGTGGCGGATGACCAAGGCGAGAATGCCACCGTGAAGACGACACCAACACCATCGAAAACTTGAGATACTCATGGAGATACTGTGGCACATCAAGCGCATATAAGCCGTCATGAGCTCGACCACTAAGTAGAACGTCCTCGTGTCCCGGTCCTTAACAAAAAATAGAAAGGGTGAAACTCAACAAACACATTGTTGTCAAGAGTTAATTTAGGGACCGAGAGTAAACTACGTGTGGTGAAGGAACACGGCGACATCAAGAAGATGCAAGGTTTTAGTGGTACGCGAAAGAAGAGATGCCCGACCAACATGTGAGATGGGCATACCGATCCATTTGCAAGTCGGACTGATCATGACCGGTGTAGGGCTGGCGAGTGGTCGACTTGTCAAGCTGGCTCGTCAAATGGTCTGTGGCGCCTGTGTCCATGTACCAGGCAGGGTCCACAGAATATGAAGGAGTGAACCCATGCTCTTGCGTAGCGAGAGCGGCCTGCTTCTCGTTACCCTTCCCATTGTTCCCAATGCCAAGGAAATCACGTTTGAAGCGACGATGGCAGCGAGACGCCAAGTGCCCCTCAATGCCACAGAGCTGACACTCAACGCCACCACCACATGCCTCGCAGTGGAGGCGTTTGCGGCCAGCCAGTTGAGGAGCTGGAGCGGGCGGACGGGGCTGGTTGCCCGTGGGCGGCGACGGTTTACGCTGGCACCACGGGCACCCAGCGGTGAGCAGCGTTCGCAGAAGGGCCCTCCGTGTAGACTCCAACGGAGCGGCGAGCAGCGAGCCTCTGTTCCGTTTTGAGGAGGCGCGCGTAGAGGTCACGAGGCGGCATCGGCGTGTCACGTCCATTGATGTTTTCAACAAGAGAATCATAGTCCTCATCAAGCCCATTGAGAATGAACGAAGTAAACTCCTCATCACGGAGAGGCTTCCCAATAGATGACAGTGTATCGCCCAAACTTTTGACCTTGTTGAAGAAGGCCGTGACGGAGAGATCATTTTCTTGACCTCACCCACCTGGTTACTTAATGGCGAAGAACGTGCGGCCGATCGCGAGGAGAAGCCGGAGTCGAAGCGTGGCCCATGCATCCCTCGACGTCGCAGCAAAGACCACCATGCCGCAACGGAGGGAGTGAGCGAGGACCGAATGGCACCTGAATAGCTTGATCCCGAGCGATCCACCGACGATGAGCGGGTTGGGCACCATGACGGAGCCACCAGCGCCGAGGGCATCGGAATCATGGCCGGGGACACGGAGCGCATCGTCGACATACCCTCAAGGTAATGACTACGCATCAGCGGCAACACCGAGCGCGCCACAGAGGTAGTTATCGCAGATAGCTTCACCGTCACCGATGAGCGGCGGAACGGCCTGGTTCAGCCACCGGTGCGGAGAGCTGCGAGTCATACGTCGGGGAGCATCAGACGGAGTCGGCCAGATCGGCCGACGGAGGCGCGTCTGATAGTGTTGGTGATGACCGTAGGGCGCCGGAGGTACGCCGTAGGGCTGCAGCGATCGCGACGCACGGCACATGAGCATATAGGGCGCCCATACGGCGCCGTAGGGCACCGCGAGGACGGCGATACGGCGCTGCGGGACGTCTGGCGATGGCGACGGCGTGACGACGGGCTGGATATGCACCATTGTCACGCACTGGGACTCGAGGCGGCGGTGCAAAGATGCGATCGATCCCACCGTAGGGCATCTGCGCCGGGCGCCATAATGCAACGGCGACGTCGCGATCGCGGGCGGCCGGGAAGGCGCGATGGATCTTGATGCGGTTGGGAAGGCGGCGATGGATCTTGATGCGGTGGGATGCATCACGCGTAACCGTAGGGAACTGGACTTGCCTCGCGGATTGTATGAGTTCGGCGATCACGGAGAACGACGCATCGCGGGCGACGGAGGATGGATCGCGGGCGATCGGGCGCTGGCGGCGCGATCCCGCCGCAATGGACGGGCCCAAGCGAGCGGAGTAGACGCCATGAACGGCGAGTTCGCCGCCGAGTTTGACAGAAGGGCCGAAGCGCGGAGGCCGACGCAGCGGCGGTAGAGGAGGCGGAAGCACGGCGCGGATCGAACGCGTCGTCTGATACCATGTTAGACAAACTAGGTTTGAACAATGCTCGATACTCTAAGTGGGTTCGGCTGTCATGTATATATAGGAGAGAACGTACAGGTACATGTATTGTGTTACAACACGTATATCTACAATATACCTAGTCTAACATGCACGCAATGTCAGTTGCCAGTCTACAAAGGCCTGCGGCTGTAGCAGGGGTAGAGTAAGGGGCAGAGGGCAGGAGTAGTGTGCAGTAGTTTAAATACGTGTGTGATTCGATGGGAGAAGCCAAGTGATGTCCACCTCTCGCTAGTATGTTGGTTCAGTTCCGGCGCAATTGTTCTTAACTATGCATGATGGTCATTATAATTTCTCTTGTAGGAGCAGTAGTTGATGGCAACAAGTTTGGTTGGGACGACCGAGTTGAGAGAGCTTGCTCCCTGCGTTTTGCTTTTTAACCGGAAGGAAAGCTTTACCGTTTTCCTTTTTTGACGGGAAAGGAAGCTTTATCGTTCGCAAAAGGACAAATGAGAAAAAGTTAAAACACCAAATCTCAGGCAGGGGCTCAGCGCCAGCGTCAGCGGCGTTTGCAAGCAGGGACGCGCGTTTGTTGCCATGGGGCAGTTGGGACGGAGGGTGATGTATTCCGTTCTTCCATTTTGTTGCCAAAAAGAAAATTAGTACTGTAGTAACTGTATTCAGAATCAATACCTGCCGATGAGTTGTTGTTGTTTCCGCAAAACAAAAGGAGATAAAGACGGCCCCGCTCTGTCGTAGACCTAACAAAGTCCTAAACGCAATGAGAATACGATTTTGGGTCCCCTTCGATTCCGTCGTTTCTCTGTAACCTCGATCCACCGCGCCTCCCTACCGTGTACCGTACCACGCAATATATTCATCCTTGATCCAGCCAGCGCGCGTCTTGTTGATACCCTACTTTTTCTCGGCGTGATTGTCCATCGGTTCCGGTCGACTAGGTAGCAAGCATGGAGCTCCCGATCCCGTAAGACTTCACTTTCCTTTGTCCCGGTTATTACAATTCTCGTTTCCTTCGTCTTCTTGTCTTGCATCCATCTATCCATCTTGACGTATTAGCATCGCCTTCAGTTTCGTTTTATACTTTGATTTGAGAAACACATTACTAATACAACTCTAGAATAAGACCATCTACAGCCCGGGCACTCCATACCCTCCTAAATTGCCCGGACGGACGAACCTGATCATTGACCGGTAAAAACAAATTGACACAGACTTTTCAAATCAGCCTCAAACGGCCGGCCGGTCGGACAACCCGGCCATTTATTGGTAAAAAAAACCCGACTTGAGCGCCTTAAATTGACTTCAAACGCCCAGACGGACCGATGTCTCTCGTATCCAATCCAAATATGGGACAGATATGGGATGGCCCGGCTGCGAATGGGTGCGTCCGCCACGTCGGATTCGGACCACGCCAGGCCACCTGACCCCACATATATCCATTCCCATTCGGTCCTTAGACCAAACCCTAGCCACTCCATTAAATCCGTTGCAAGGATTTGAGGTGTGCTAATTGAGGTGTCCGGTTGGTGAAGAAAAATATGAGGTGTCTTTTGTCAGTGCCGTGGACGCGGCCGAAGCATTGCCATCGGCTTAAGACTCCCTTCATCTTTTATTTTTCTGAGGGATTTAGTCCCTTCATCTTAGAATAAGAGCAACTCCAAGGGACGACCCATTTTGTCCGCTAGTGTTTGTTTGGGTCGGTGCGGATATAAAAGGCGGCCCAACGCGCCGATCCAAGCGGACGCGCGTCCGCTTGCGTTCACATGCCGATCCATTTTTGAGCCGGATTTGCGTCGGCACGGGCACAAGACGGACGCGCGCGCCTACTATGTGGTGCTAGACGGACACATGAACTGTGTGGTGCTATTTTTTAAAGCAGGCAATGTATGCCAGCGTTCGCATGGTGCCGGCATGAGACATGTCCGCTAACATGATATATGGCCGTGGGCCTTTTTCAAAAATTGAGTGCGGACATAAAATGGATCGGTGCATTGGGCGCAGTGCTGACCCAAATGTAAAACAAGCTGGATGCCGGGTGGGCGGCCGACCCAAACGGACAAAAAACGGACAAATGCGTCTTCCGTTTGGGTCGGCCCATCGGAGTTGCTGCAAGTGCCTTTGATTCAGCGTAACTTTGTACTATGGAGTAGTACAATGAATAGAGTGAATCGTAGTATATGTGTTAATCGGAAAAGAGGAACTGAAGAGGAGACGGAGGAGTTGCACAGCCCGGTCCGGGGTCACGCCTTTGCCCTTCCGATCAAGCGGTGCCCACTGGACCTGGACCTCCCCTCTCTCTCTCTCTCGGCCTCTCCCCCCGAACTCCAGGAAGCGCCGACGAATGAACCCTAGCAGCTCCCGCCCGGACGACCTACCGCCCGGCCGCACCATGGATCGGTTGTCCCGGGGAACTCCCGGTCTGGAGGAGCACGAGTAACAATAATTTTAGAATTTCTTCTGTTAATTTTCATGCTTGCTCTGGATTCAGTTATCACTTTTGCTCGGATCGATTGATGGGCTTCATTTGATTTAGGATTAGGAAATGCTACTTCCATATCTTTATTTAATTCTATAATTGCTGTTCCAATCGATTGATGCAGGCCCCGTTGGAAGTATCATATGGTCTTGAAGGATGGCCTCTTTCATAGTATCTATCCTCACATTGGCGGGCCTTTTCGAGGCCTAGGTGAAGCTTTGGCTGCATTTGAGCACCATCGGGCTTCCCTTGCTTCTTCGTCTGTTGCCGAGGCCTCCCTTGCTCCGCCGCCTGCTGCTGAGGCTTCCCTTGATCCACAACCTGCTGAGGCCTCTCTTGCCACATCACCTGCTGCTGAGGCTTCTTCTAATCCACTAACTTATGACTGGAGAGCAGAGGAACGAGAGAAAGGTCGCCAACTCAAGCTATATCTGTAAGAAAACTTGCCTTTGACATTAATTTTACCGCAAATTATATTTATTTTCATGCTTTCTGGTGGTCATATGGTACAACTTGTTTCTAATAGTTGAAGTCTTAATATAAGGCTCGTTTGTAGTATAATTGTACCACAGTTGTGCATTACTTATTTACTCATTTATTATTCTCATGCCTAAGTCCACATATATTTGCGAAAGTTTAGAAATATAGCACTTCTAGGGATTTGGAGTACTGCTGGATTGCGGTGCAATGCTCATGGCCCCTGCACCATGCCAACTGCCTGCAACTACATTAGGTCTTGCGTGGGGTTCCGTGTTGTTCTACGTTCTGGGGTGCATCCCCTTCCAACGCAGTTAAAAGTTCTTCATTTATAATCTTTTGCAAACATATATGATACATCTAAGTTTGGCATCATTGTGATATATATATATCAATAACTTGAGTAAGTAGAAGTTCCAGTGATATATTTTCTCTCTCTGAAACAGATCATGAGAGTAATAGACATCACTAATTTTTTGAAGGACCATTGCAGGTCTCAGCTTGACCCTGATGAATGCTTACGATCCGTGAAGGCAACATTGGCTATGATGAAAAATCACCCTAAAAAGTAAGAAATTTCTCCTTAATTTCACATCCAGTTAAAAGTCTAATATTTCTTTCTCATTGATTGGACTTCGATTATGCAACATATATCTACCTATAACCTATGATTGTTAGGACTATACCCACTGAAAATCTGACCTGTGTATGCAAATGAATCCCATTTTTATTTCACCACTAGTGTACCTCACTGGCATAATGTGGGTGTCTCGCGTTTGTGCAACCCAGCTACATGGACGCTCTGCTTAGGCTAGTGTGGGATGTGCCTAATGCTAGATTATTCTCTCGACTAGCCGCGACTACTAATAATTGGTAACTACATAAATGAAACTAGCTATATATTGGTACATATTCTTCCCTATTAATTACATTTGTTAAATGCGAAGCAAGCCCCAAAAACTACATGATAAAAGCTACGCCCTCCGTCCCATGACACTAGCGTAGAGTCAAAAATGCTCTTATATTATGAGACGGAGGGAGCAGTAAAATAGAGTCAATGCTTTTTCTATTTTATAGTATGTACATATAAAGTAGCATGTGTTATACAAATAGACAAACTTTTCATTGCGTATATTAATATATGAAATAACCTGTCACTTATTGACGTTTTACACCATGTTCAAACTTTGGTTATGTATACGTGTTAGCGACCACTGATATCAATAATGCAAATGTTTTCTACTAGTTATATACCATGTTGTGATTCAGGGATAACAAGCCCGCTGAACAACCTGTAGAGAAAAGTTTGATGGCTAGTGCTAGAGAGAAATTAAAACCAACAACGACTGATCCGGCTATCCTGGAAGCATGCTATCGCTTTGAAAGACTTATGGAGGAGAAAGAAGCAAGAAAAAATGGAATGAAATGGATGCGAAAGGAGGTTCTTCGAGCGTTTGAAAACTATAAATCAGCAGATGAAGTATGTCCAATGTTCCCTCTAAAATTCCAATGAACAACTATTATCATATGACTTTTTGCCTCTTAGCAAATCATCAACTTTTCGTAACCCTATTTATGAATTTGAGAATGCTTCTAATAAAATGATTGACGTTTCAGAATCTTGAGTACGAGGTTGTGATGATTCACTCCCAGTGTCTCATATATGACACCTTCCCAAAATCATACCATCACTACAATTTTACAATGAGGACAAGACAGTCTCGGTCAAAGCATTGGAACTACCAGCAATTCTTTGCTGAAGCCAAATCCGTGGAGGGTAAAACGCAGTACTTTTGCATCCCGCTGCAGCCTAGTGAGCATGGTACTTATCTCTTTCTACTATCACTGTCTTTCTTTTCTTAGTGTCCTTTCTTAAATTTATATGCCATTATTAAATACTTTTGAACTCTTCTGAAAGGTCATTGCTTTGGATGCCGGAAGGTTGGCGTTTCTCTTAGACATCCCGAGAGTGGCGGCTATGAGAAGGGCAATTCAGGCTCTGGATTTCCATTTGACACTGATAGTGAGAGTGCTGACTGACTACTAGGTATGTGTTGTTGTGTTACCCATGCTCCTCAGCATGGCCTATAATATGCTGTGTTGATCATTAACTTTTCTACTTGTTATGAAAATATATTCAAAATGTAACTGCATGGAACCTTTGTTGACAAATCAAAATAATTTGTGTACATTAATGGTCAAAGTTACAAAATTTGAATGCACGCATCACTATATTAGGGGAAAACGGAGGGATTTGTTCTTACTTTTACTGATTGTGTTTTCTTATTAGTACTTTATATTGGCTTGATTCATTGTGTTCCGATTTGTTCTCTGTCAGAAGCTTTTCATGGATAATATGTTACGCTTTGGAAACCAATATACAAATGCTTTTGTTTGGCAGATAAGATAGCAAAGTGTTTCAAAGGCTATGTGCAAATTTGTCATCTTATTTGTATTTTATTGCCAGAGCTATATTCCTTTCATGTGAGATGCGCTGTTAAGGCCAGGCTCCTAAGTTTGACAGATCAGTCCAATAGTTTTTTTATCCTTATGTCCAAAGAAAAAAAATGTGGTTTCATGTTTCACTTGCTCCAAATATTGTTTTTGTGCAATCTACTCTTTTGCACATGATGAGATAATTCCAAGATAATGGCGTTGATATTATGATGTTTTGCAGTGGATTTCCTCGATCGTGTCGGCGCCTCCACTGAAATTAATCTGATGCAAGATGATTCACATGAGTTTTCTCCTGAGGAAGATTTACGTGAGGTTTTAGTTGACTTAATCTAAGTATTATGTAGTCGTCTGATTTACTAAACCATGTAGCCTACCTTTGTTGATTGGTTTTGAGATAGCTTAACGCTCATGCCAAGCGGTCATCTATCTAGCCTACCCTTGTATCTTATGGATTCGTGCAACATTATGCTCAGATTTTAGGACATCTAGATATCTTATACTCGTTACATCCAACGGATGCAGTAGTTATTATGGACTCGTTACATCCAATGGATACAGTATTGTTGTTACTTGCGACTATATCCTTTGTGTATTTCTATATGTCAGAAGAGGGGTGCTAGTGATTTCTACATTCTAAATATACTAAATCTAGCTAGGTTTGATTTACCTTGATTTTTTGACTTTTTTCTAACAGTGAAAAGCAGGCCAATGGGAGGTTGCCACGCAAATTATTGGGGGAGCTAGCCGGGTGTACTTCTGTGTGGATCCGACGATTTTGCATGAGATTTAGGACATTCCTTTTGCAGTCTTGTAAGGTTGGTACACAAAAGGAATGTACGTGTCTTCCTTGGTGGATTTGACTACGTCTTCTGTACGTGTCTTCAGCTGGAAGGCCTTGTTGGTTCTGGACGCCGCTGTTCGATGAGTTTGGTAGGTAACGTGTCGACGTGTGTTGCTAAACCGCCTATGTTGCATTCTCTGGAAAGCTCCCGTCAAATCGTTCCACCGCCGTACGGTCCTATAAAGGCTCAGCCACTGCCCGGCCCTTCCTCCCAGCGCACATGCACAAGTAGCAGCATCTCCCAGCGCACGGCTCCGACTCACCGCCCGCCTTGTGTTCCGCTGCATGTTGGACGACAGCTTCGGGATGCCCCGCCGTCTTGCTAGGCTTGCCACCGCATCGCCGTCCAGCGGCCCGGCGCGCCGTCCGCCTTGTGTCCCGCTGCACGCTGGACGGCAGGCGGCACAACTTCGGCCTTTGTGATGCCCCGCTCCCTACCCCGCGGCGTCTCGAATCCTAGATTCTACCTCTTCAGGCGGCAACGGGAAGGCAGCATGCAGCGACCCATATGCTGGATGGCAGCTCGGGAGGCGTCCCAACCCCGCCGAGAGTGGCGCCTCGGCGCTCTCCCCGCCTGGCGAGGCAGTCCGGCGCCCAGCTCCTGGCGCTCTCCCTGCCCGGCGAGGCAGTCCGGCGCCCGGCCCCCGCCTTTTCTGGCATCGCCTATCGCGTAGTGGAACGGAGCGTCCAGTGCGTGGAGAGCTCGCGGCCAGCACCATGAAGTCCTGCCTGGACGACGTTCTTGGCTGTGTGTGTCTTGTGTCCTTGTGTCTGATGCCTCCCGAAGAAGCTATTTCGCGTGTGTGCGCTGGATCGTAGGCACGCACGAGCAGCACATCGGCGGATGGGACCGCTCTCCATCGATTCCTCGCCGCTGCATGAGAGCATGGTTAATAGTATAGCCAACTGCTGGCTATAAGCCACTGCCATGTCACCTATAGCCCATCTTATAGTCAATATGTATAATAGTTGATTTGAAGAGTGTCTTCTTTTTTATTATATGGCCACCTTTCACTCTCATGAAAGTCTTGCAGGAAGACGTCTTTAGAAATTTCTTCTTCACCAAGAGCCGCTTACCTTCTCTCTCCACCAACTAGCGAGAATATACTTAGTTTATTTCTTATACCACCGACTCAATTTCTATCAGATTGCTCTGAGGTGTCGGCGCTAGCGCTCGACGAGCATCCAATCATCATCTTGTTCCAGGTATGAATAGTTCTTAATACCGCACCGTGTACTTTCCTGTCTCCACAGCAGAGCATGAAACGTGCCTTTTCTGATTACATGGTCAATCTCATTCTCTTGTGTAGTGGCTGCCGGAGCATGCAGATGTAGTGGACGCCGAGAAATTGCCAGCAGCTCGGCAACGATAGCTCGCCGTGACGGCGCCTTAGGTGGCCCGCCTCGGCGGCGGGGACTGGAGAAGCCACGAACAACGCCAGCTGCGGAGCGGCTGCACGTAGCCGCCTGAGCGCCTGCTTGCGAGCCTCCGAGACGCGAACATCGACGCGATGCTAGCAGCCTGGCACTGGACGGGTGTGCAGGGCGGCCGTGCATGGTGACGCGAGCGAACAGTGCCATTGCCCCTGTCACAATGGCGACTAGGTGGGCGCAGCTCTGCACAATGCATAATGAATCGATAATCTTCAGTCGAATCATGTCTTTATGACATGTATAATTTAGCTTCAAGTTATTTTCTTTTCAAAGAGAAGCTGTGAAGTGGCACGGGAGGGACACGCTGCACCGGCGGGCCACACACGTTGTGTAACGCATGCGGCATCCGCTATACGATGGGAACCCGGAGATTGGTCGGGAGCGACAGGCAATCTGGAGCAGTAATACCCAGGAAGGATAATTCGGTGCGTGACATGTGTTTGGTTAGTTAGCTTTTGCCGATCACAGTAGTACTCCCTCAGTTCGGAATTACTTGTCTCGAAATAGATGTATCTAGAACTAAAATACATCTAGATACATTCATTTTCACATTCCGAACCGAAGAAGTAGTACCAAGTTCTCAGGTAGCAACCCGCTGGATCAGTTCTTCATTGTGCTTTTGATTAGTATACATGGCGACGTTATGCGCGATGTTTGTGCCCTCCCTGTCGCCTGTGAGGAACACGTTGGATGACGTGTCCCCGTGCGCGAATCCTTGGCTGAAGGCAGTGACCGCACACGAAACAGTGTTAGTATTGACTTTCGATTTTCTTTCTGAATTACTCACTTCGTTCTTAATATTTGTCTTTTTAGATATTTTGAATGAACTATCACATACGGATGTATATAGGCATATTTTAGAATGTAGATTCATTTGTTAAAATCTATAATATTTAGAAACAGAAGGAGTATTTTGCACGATTTGCTGACCAGAATGGAGATGTTCCTTGTACTCCCTCCGTCCCAATTTTTTGGATGTATCTGACTTGATACATCCGTATTTAGACAAATCTAAGACAAGAATTTTGGGACGGAGGGAGTACTACTTTAACAAATCCCATCAGCTAAGATTGTTGTTTTTATTTTGCCAATGTGAGTACGCACATGATAGGCAAATGCAGTGTCCTCTTAACTGGGGCCTTTCTCTTCCGGGGGTGTTTTTTTGCTTACATAAAAGATTTTACCACTAATAGTGACCGTATGCAGTATGAAGGCTTTTTGTTTGTTTGTTCGACAAGATGGTACTCATAAGCATTGTGTGGGGCCTTTCTCTCTCAGGCTTACATATAAGATTTTCACTTGTTCATTCAAATATACTTATGTTTTTCTATTGGTTTTGTGTTCTGCAACGCACACGTATGCCATGGTATTGCAATGAATTATGTGATTTCACAAATAGTTCTTCATTAATCATGATAAACTTCAGAGTTATGAACGTGTTTTAGCTGTAGAACAAAGATGAAAATTCTTTTCTAGTGCTTAGATAGATAAACAATCTTGGACACGTATGGTCTTCGTTAAAGAAATTGGTATAAGATTTAGTTTTTTGACACAGTTTTTCCCCAAATCTGGAACTGATCTCCAGTTTGTCGGCATTGATGGATGATGGATCTCTTCGACTAAGTATTAATTTCTCACATAATAGAATTGTATTACTATTCGATACTAGTGATTGTTCAATGCATATTTGTACTTAACTGATTATACAATTGCTTCATTTAGTTGGTGAATAACTTCTACAAACATTTTTATACTAAAATCATAACCAGTTAATTTGTTTTACTTGTGCTGCATGATTTTCCCATTTTGCTATTATTTAAAAAATGCTATTTAATTATCTGTCTAAACTTTATTCTACCACTTCGATGAATCTTCTACCACTTGATGAATCTGTCTATCTTTGACTCTCTGTTTAATTAGTTGATTATACAATTGCTTCATTTAGATAGTGAAAAACGTTTTACAAACTTTTTTTTACTGAAGTCATATACCAAATTTTTTTTATTTGTACTGCATGATTTTCCCAAAAAAAATTATTTAAAATTGATATTAATCTGTTTAAAAATTATTTTACCATTTGATGAATCTGTGTTATCTTTGATTTTCTATTTTTGAAGTAGTTTTTGTGTGAATTTCTTGGAATTCTTTTTGGCGTTGGGCTAATCTGTGGCTGTCACGTGCATAACTTGGGGATTTGGTTGGGAACGTTTTCTAGGGTGGATTACCAAATGTTTGTCGATGGGTGATCCATGATAACTGACACGGCGCATGATATGACCACGCGTTCCCATGCATGCAGTTGCGTCCCGCCGCTAAATTGTAAGGTGTGGTTGTTTCTCGATATCGCTTCTTCTGAAATTTCTGGAGTGTTTCTTCCTCTATAAATATGGGTGCATGCGTCTTGATATGCATCAACAGGTTACCTGATAATGGTTCGTAATGATTTCCGTCATGGGGTTGCCAGTTGCGTGGGTCGACCTCCTGGTCAGGCATGTCCGCACTAGAGAACCTGACGCAGCCGAGGGCCGGTGTACAAGATGATTCCTCCTTGGTGCCCTGCTCGAAGGTCATGCCTTTGCAGTCGTAGATCAATGGTGCGGCAGCGGCCCTGGCGCCGCTGCGGTCATCAGTGTGGCAAAGGCGGCGGCGCCGCCTGTTGTGGAGTATACCGACATGGCCAACGAGTTCGACAAAAATGACCGAGGATGACTAGAAGATCAAGGGCGCCGACGATGCGCGCCATCTCCGGCAACATGATGATGCACCGTAAATCTCAATGCCGATGCATTCGCCCACGGCTCGCTGGATCGCAGCACCAAGGCAGCTGCCATAGATCTCTTCCATTTCATGTATTTCTTATCTATCCATGTACGCAGTCGTGTGTAAATTATAAGGTATTTCTGGTGTTTCCAATCCAAGTATTAATACATGTATATGCTTCATATATGAAAAAAATAAAAAATAAAACAAACAAACAAAACTAAATCATTCATTTTAATTGCAAGACTTACATTAACAACATGCATATCATTAAGTACCGAACAATAGAACAAAAGTAGACTAAATTAAATACCAACATGCAAAATTTATTCAATGTGTACAGAAAATAACACCAAAACTTATCAACAAAGCGGGGATCATCACATACAGTTTTTGTCCTACATTCGAATTAATCAGATGAAACAGAATGACAATCCAACATTACTATCATGTAGCCTACATTCAAATTAATCAAATAAAATAGAATGACAATCCAACATTACTATCACGTATCACGTTTTATCGTGGCACATGGACTAGCGCGACAATGTGTACTTTTCATCTTGCAATATGTATCATTCATGGTGATAATAAATATACCTTTTCAAATTGCTTCTGTGTATGACTTGCCTTTTCGTGGGTACAATCTTACGTTCATAGTTCATAGAAGTGCAATATTTTAGGTCTAAATTCTCACAAGAAATGAAAATAATATAATACACATAACGTATCGACGAGGCGCGTGCCGCCGCGCACGGGCATAGCTAGTATGTCTGCTATAGCGAGTCTCCTGTTGTATAATGAATGATGGTCGAGCCCATAGTATCTTGCGTGAAGTGTCAATACGAAGAAACTGACTTGGGAGTCAAGTAGAAGAAAGCCACCGTCGTGTTGTACTGTTTTTTTTTTTTGCTACGTATTTCTCATGATTATTTATTACTGCACACATGATTCTTCGAACCCAATTAAGCAGAGCACGATTCATTTCCTAGGTGCCACATGCTGTTGATGTCTACTCAATTGCGGGATTATTCTGCAGATGTTTTCTTTCGACTAGAGTTCTGCATCAAAGCTTCTCTGGCTGCACGGATGTCAATTATTCTTTGCAGTCTCGTCAAATTTGATCTGCAACAACCTAATGTTTGCGATTAGGATAGGACCCGTCAGGTTAAATAATGAGTAAATTGCACCATCAGTGCCACAACCTAACGCGTATGCTCACTTTAGTGACACAATTTGAAGATGTAATCGGCTCATTGACAAATCTGGAAACGGTAAAAATGAGTGTGTCACAACTTGGCAGGTGGCAGTCATGCTGCTAATCAGGTCGTGTGATCGATGAGAGGGGTTTTGGCTATGTGCAGGCGGCTATTTGGCCCTTGGTTTTATATACTCCATTAACTAGAGATTGGGGCGCAAGTATCTTTATGTTTTTTTATTAAGTTCAGATAGTTTTGGGACGGCCTGTTTTGACACGGTGGCGGTTGATAGCCCGGCCTATTTGGCTATTGTGTCTTACACACTATTGTGAAGTAACTTATCCTTCAACAATTAGCTTCCGACCATCACATCACTGCAATGGCTCTCCTCTCTCTCCCTCCCGCTCCTCTCTCCCCCCTCCCCTGTCCCTCCGCTGCCGTCCCGTGCCCCTCTGCCGCTGTCTCGTTCCTTGGGCGCCCTGGCCGGCGTCGCCCCCTGTCCGGCCCCCCTCCCCGTGGCTGGCTCCTCTCCCTCGGCCCGTTTGTCGGCGCCGCGGGCTTCGCCCCCCCTCTCGGCTTCGTTTGGATCTCGTTTTTGGGCCCTCGATTCCGATGAGGATTGCTCGTCGGACGAGGCGGCCTTGTGCTCGCCCTCGCCGGGCCTCCCCGCGTTGGCCTCTTCTCCCTTCGCCGCGCCTCGTTCTCGCAAGTTTGCTCCTAGGGGCCGGGGCCGGCCGGTGCCGTCCCCGTCGGCGGACGCTGGCTGGGTCCGGGTTTCTCGCCGTCGTCGCAAGTCTGGTAAGTTTCCCCTCCCCTTGCCCGGACCGCGGATTCTGGGTGCCGCTCCGGGTGTGGTTTGCCCTCCCTCCCCTTCCTCTGTCTCAGGTCCGTCGTCTCCGGCGGCGGCGGCGCCTGGGTGCGCGGTGGGGGCGGTGGCGCTGCCCTAGATCTGGTCTCGGTCCCGTTGGCTAGTGGGCCACGTGGGGGGCTGGACGCTGGGCCTGTTGGGCCTCTTGATCCTATTCTGTCTATCCAACCCGCTCCTCCCGCTCTGTCGTCAGTGGACGATTCCCCCCTTTCTCATGTGGGTGTTGTGAGGCTACCGCTGGCCTGTATCCCCCCGCCCCCCGGCCCAGGTGGCCCGCAGGCCCAAGTGGGTTTGGCTCGGTCTGGCTATTTATGGGTCCCCCGTGGTTCAGTCCCCCCTGTTAGGGTTTCCGGCTGCTGACTTGCGTAGGCACCATGCTCCCATTCGCCGTCTAGTCAGATCCACCCCTCCCCTCCCCTCCTCCTCTCCTTCATGGAGGCTCTCACCATGGACAAGTCCAGGGGTTCGTCTTGTGATGCTGTCTCTGGTAGCAAGCGCCGGCGAGAGGATTCCCGGGCTCGGGTGTGGATCTGGAGCTCGAGGCCTCCCTGCGCTCCAAGTTGGAGGCGGAGCAGGCGGCTCGCGAGCAGGTGGCCCGCGACCGTGCTGCATGGGCTGCTGGTCCGGAGTGGCTCCAGCGTGAGGAGCGGGAGCACGTTCCGCTTGGATCCGGCCCCCAAGGCCCTGGATCTAGGCCGGCGTTTCCTCCGGCGCTGGATCCCTGGGAGGCGGCGGCGGCTGGTGGGGGCGCTCTTCCTCGTCGGGTTCCCTGCCTGCCCAAGGTGCGGGCCATGGGACTCCTGCCCCGGCACGGCAGGCCCCTCGCCCTGCTGGCGCTGGTGCTGGGCCTCGTCTGCCCCTGCGGTCCTTCTCAGGTCCGGTCCGACGTCCTCATGGCCCTCACCCCAGCGCGTCCTCGTCGAGGGTGGGGGATGGCATCTGCCGTGGTTCTAAGTCTGACAGTAGAGTGGGGGGTAGGTATGGAGAGGCAAGGTCCTAGCTATGGAGAGGTTGTGAACACAAGCGATGTACGAGTTCAGGTCCTTCTCGGAGGAAGTAAAAGCCCTACGTCTCGGAGCCCTGAGGCGATCGAGTGGATTATTAGAGTAGGTGTTATAAGAGTGCGAACCCCTCTGCCTGTGGAGGGGGGTGGCTTATATAGAGTGCGCCAGGACCCCAGCCAGCCCACATAATGGAGAGGTTAAAGTACATTAAGCCTGGGGCGTTACTGGTAACGCCCCTCATAAAGTGCCTTAACTATCATTAAGTCTATTCAATTACAGGCCGTTGCGTTGCGGAATGCCTGCTGACCTTCTGGTGGTCTAGTGTATCTTCATGGTCGAGTGAATCTCCATGGCCGAGTCCTTCTAGCCAGTCGAGTGGGTTCCTTGTTGGTCGACTGGAAGGTGATTTCTTCTAAGGGTATCCTTGGGTAGGACGTTTAGGTCAGGCCTATGACCCTACCCTAGGTACATGAATCCATCATTAGCCCCCGAATGGGTCGAGGCTTGAATGAGGAAGGAGTTGATGCTGTTTCCGATTGAACTTTGGCATGCTGGTTATGCGTCTTCTTTGACCAAGATTTTCTTTGTTGATAACGAGCAACTTTTCTTCAGTCGACTCGATCCATTCTTGTTCTTTCGTCGAGTGATTTTTATACTTTGCCGCTCGAGCGACGGATCGCAGAAATCTACTTTGCGCATCGGTTCGCTGTTCGTGGATTCCGCGGGATACGAAATTTGGGGAAGCGCGCGAAGCGGAACGAACCGCGGCGCTCGGACGGGACAGGACATGGACGCCTCGATCTCCGCGCCGCTTTTTCCGCCATGTATCGTGTCAATGCAACTGTTTCGGGATATGATTGGATCGCCCGGGTCCACCTGTCATCCACTCGGAAGGGATGTTATAAATGCGATTTGTGAGGGTTTCTGCACAGTACCTCATTCTTCCTCCCCCGCTCTCTTCGTCTCCGCCCAACGCAACTGCTGTCGCCCCCGCAACGCTCTCTCGCGCATTTCACCGGCGGCCATGGGCAAGGAGAAGACGGCGGTGCTGGAGCGCGCAAAGAAGGCGTCGGCGGTGGAGAAGGCGTCGGCAGCTGAGAAGGCGAAGGGGAGATCCACCAGCCGCAGCGGGTCTTCGTCGAGATCCCGCCTGCCGAAGGGCTGGGTCCAGGGAGATTGGATCTAGTCGACCATCAGGGAGAAGGATCTCCTTGACATGGCCGACGACGGGCTGATCCCCCACGGCGCCGCAAGACTTCCTGGTAAAGAGTGGCAGCCTCAGCCGGAGGAGGGTGAGTGTGTGCTCCTGGCCACCCATGTCGATCGAGGATTTTCCCTGCCGCCGAGCGTTTTCTTTTGTGGCTTTTTGAACTTCTTTGGAGCCCAGCTCCACCACTTTACTCCAAACTCCATCGCGTACCTTGCTGCATTTGTATCCATGTGTGAAAACTTCCTGGGCTGTCGACCGCACTGCGGCTTGTTCAAGCACATCTTCGCATGTCGTTCTCAGACTGTGAAGAAGGCGAGTCCAGGTGATGAGAAAACCCAAGTGGTCCAGATGTGCGGGGGCCTAGGAATCCAAGTGAGGAATAAGAGCACCTTCCAGCTATGTCTTTTCCCGAGTCGGTCGGGGGGCGATCGACTGGTTCTCTCGCTGAGAATGAGCCGACGCCGGAGACGATCAGTGGACTTCCTCCATTCACCATGAGTCGAGTGAACAAACCCTCCTCTCTGAAGGTGGTTCCGGAGGAGAGAGCTGATGTGAAGATGTTGATGGATCGCGTGGTGCAGCTGGTTCGGGCGGTGTGGTGGCATGGACCTCTTGGAGGTTTTCCTTCAAGGCGAATCCAGCCTCTTGATTCCCGAGTCCTTGCATGTGGCTGTCTCATGGAACCAAGACGAGACTCGAGTCCACCCGAGGCGGTCGGCGACGCCATAGTGGAAAGGTGGATGGCGCGATCACTCGGAACAAGGACAACCTCGTGGATCCAGGAGGATTTCTCCACTCGACCATCACAGCGTTCGGAAAAGGTATGTTTGCTCTGCTTCCATTGTATGTCCGTTGAATGTGTTTCAGATGTCCTGCAATTTGGTCGATTGAGCTCTGTCTCGACGTTTTCTAGGCCCTTACCGAGCTGTACTCAATGCCCAACGGAGCTCAGGCTCCAACTGAGGAGGGAGAAGCCAGCGGGGGTGAGAGCCAGGAAGAGTGGGATTCAGACGCTGCCGAGGATGATGATGACGACGGCATTTACGATGATGAGGATTACGTAGAGGAGGAGGAGGAGGTTGCACCACCGCGCTCGGAAAGGCGGTCGAAACTTGTTCATGACCCTTCGACTGAACGCGGTAAGGGAGTTGCGACTGTCTCGCAGTCGACCAAACGCCCTCGGACCGCTTCTCCGGTGCCGACTGAGAAGGCGCCGAAGCAGTCGAAGGTAGCTCCGTCGAGGCCAACCAAGCCTCTGCCGAAAATGAAGGTGTCCATCCCCACCATATCAGGGTAAACATATTACTTACGTCTTCCTGTTTTGTACAAGCTTTATCTCTGGTTGATACTTGAATTAATCGACTGATTCTTTGGAACTTCAGTGCTGCGACTTCTGAAACCTCAGGCAAGGCTGAGGACCATGAGATGGAGGATGCGGCAACCTCAAATCTTGGTACTATATCCTTAATTCCGTTCTTAGTTGACTGACTCATAGTTTCTAACTTTGATTCTTTTCTGAAGCTCCAACCAATGACATTATCACCCTTCCTGATGATGATGATGAGGATGAAGAACCATTGAGGCATAGGAGGAGCAGGAAGGCGCCCACTGGCAAAGCAGCCCAAGATGTGACGGCGCCCGAGACTGTCGCAACAGAGGGAGAGACCACCACTCGACATACCGTGTCCTTCGCGGAGCCGTTGACGAGTGCTCGACCCACTTCGTCGAGTGCTGGGCAACCTTCGCTCTTCACCACGCACCACGTCCCGGAGGACCAAGCTAGTGCTGCTAAGGAGGCGATACGCCAGGCAGGGATCATGATGGAGCAGGTGAAGATCGTCCGGGATGCAAGCCAAGCAGCTTATGATGCCAGCTCCGCTCTTCAAAGCAATGTTCAGTCGATCGACCACCGCTGCTCTGTTAGGATATGCTATCAAAACTTCTTTTCTTTCTCGATCCATAGCAATCACCCGCTGGGTGTGTTGATAAAAACTCCGTGTTAGCGGGGGCACGCTGAGTGCACCCGCTGGGTGTAGTCCCCAAGGCTAAGGTCGACTGCTGGCAGTCGGCTTTAGGCTTTACAAGTAAAGATTGATCATCATTCGACTAGGACGAATGGGTTTCTGAAACCAGTGGGGGCACGCTGAGTGCACCCACTGGGTGTAGTCCCCGAGATCGTGGTCGATCTGGCGCGCTTGATTACGATCTGAAGAAGTTTCCCTTTTTTTGGGTCGACCGTCGACTCGTTTGTGAATAGGACCAGTGGGGGCGCTGAGTGCACCCAGGTGTAGTCCCAAGACTACGGTCGAATGCTTGCATTCGATCGTGGTCTTAAAGCGATGATTTTTCTCTATTCACTCGAAGTGAATCATCTTTGACATTTTGTCGATTGGTTCTTCGTAGAAATCCTGTGATCTTGCGACGCACTATACTGAACTGGAGCAGAAGCACATTCAGCTCGAGTTGGATTTGAAGCTAGTGCAGGAGAATCTGACGAAGGTGAAGGAGGAGACCAAAGGTATGTTCGGTGAGACCTCGGCGACTCCTTTTTCCTCCCATTTGTTTCAAAATCTGACTTTGCTGTAATTTGCGTGCAAGGTGAAGGAGGCCCAGAGGAAAAGGATCTTGAGCTGTGCGAGAAGATCAAGCTTGCCGACGAAGTTAGCTTTAGTCACCAAGCTCGAACAGACAACACCAATCAAGGCTGCTCGGCAATTGCCACCAAGGATGTTGACCGATCGAAAGTCGACAAGACCACTCGATTGAGAAGATCAACCAGTTGGTTGGGAAGAAGAATGACCCGAAGGCTTCTGGGTGGTCTTGCTAAGAAATTGTTCCTTATGCTCGAAGGTAGTCTTTACACTCGACCAACTCTTCCAACCGTGATGCTCCCATTCGATCATTGTCTTGACTCGGGTTTTGTCTTTGCAGAATTCAGCCGCAACTTTGAAGAAGAAACCAGCCGCTTGGGCCGAACCTTGACCTGTCAATTCTCCGTGAATGATGAAGTTGCCATGAATGTCTTCCGACCGAGTCCGTGTTGCAGCTGTCGTGGACTACCTCGCAAGGCTGAAGGTTGCTACGTCCCGCATCGACTCGACGCTCTGGCCCGGGGCGACACTCCAAAATGACCTCGAGTCACTGATGGCTCGATTGAACGCCGTCCCTGACCGAGTGCAGGAGTGGAAGAAGTCCTCGGCTCCGTGTGGCGCAGATGTCGCCCTGTGCCTGGCGCGAGTCCACTACAAGGATGCACGAGAAGATAAGCTGGCGGCTCTCCGAGTGGCCAACACCAAGAAACACGACTTCAGGTCCTTCATGGAAACTTTCATCGCTGCTGCTACCCGGATCGCAGATGGGATCGACCTCGATGAGTTCGTTGCTCCTTCCAGCCCTCCACAGGAGGGGTAAAAAACTTCCTTTAAGTCTGACACTTCAAATTTGCCTCGGTATGCCGAGTGGAATTGTAACCGATAAAACCTTAACAGGCTTAGTGCCTGAGCACTCTCGATTCCTTTAGGTATCGACCTAAACTTGGATTTGATGTTTGGATATGATTGCTTTTGGCTCGAATTGCCCTTTGCAGGTTCACAGCAAGATGCCTACTGCAGTCGACTTATTCCTTAGGCGAGCACTGGGCTGCAGCTAAGCCCCCGAGTGAGAGGTTTGCTCTTCACTCGGTAGGATTTCTTATACCTTAGGCGAGCACTGGGCTGCAGCTAAGCCCCCGAGTGAGAGGTTTGCTCTTCACTCGGTAGGATTTCTTATACCTTAGGCGAGCGCTGGGCTGCAACTAAGCCCCCGAGTGAGAGGTTTGCTCTTCACTCGGTATGATTTTTAATACCTTAGGCGAGCACTAGGCTGCAGCTAAGCCCCCGAGGGAGAGGTTTACTCTTTACTCGGTAGGATTTTTAATACCTTAGGCGAGCACTGGGCTGCAGCTAAGCCCCCGAGTGAGAGGTTTGCTCTTCACTCGGTAGGATTTTTAATACCTTAGGCGAGCACTGGGCTGCAGCTAAGCCCCCGAGTGAGAGGTTTGTTCTTCACTCGGTAGGATTTTTAATACCTTAGGCGAGCACTGGGCTGCAGCTAAGCCCCCGAGTGAGAGGTTTGCTCTTCATTCGGTAGGATTTTTAATACCTTAGGCGAGCACTGGGCTGCAGCTAAGCCCCCGAGTGAGAGGTTTGCTCTTCACTCGGTAGGATTTTTAATACCTTAGGCGAGCACTGGGCTGCAGCTAAGCCCCCGAGTGAGAGGTTTGCTCTTCACTCGGTGGGATTTTCACGTTGTATTTGTGGCGTAGCTCGGAGGAGAGGGTCGCAGCCGACCTGCGCCTCGTCCTCCTTGTGAGCACACATTGTACTTATGGCGTAGCTCGGAGGAGAGGGTCGTAGTTGACCTGCACCTCGTCCTCCTTGCGAGCGTACGTTGTACTTAGGCGAGTACTTGGACTGCAGCTAAGCCTCCGAGTGGAAGTCTGGCTTACCACTTGGTAGGATTTTTAGTTACTTAGGCGAGCACTGGGCTGCAGCTAAGCCCCCGAGTGGAAGTCTGGCTTACCACTCGGTAGGATTTTTTAGTTACTTAGGCGAGCACTGGGCTGCAGCTAAGCCCCCGAGTGGAAGTCTGACTTACCACTCGGTAGGATTTTTATAACTTAGGCGAAGCGGATTCGCGGCTAAGCCTCCGAGTGGAAGTCTGGCTTACCACTCGGTAGGATTTGTACAAACTTAGGCGAAACGGATTCGCGGCTAAGCCACCCACTGGGGGAAAATTTTACTGGACAAAAATAAAAAGTGACAAAAATTATGAAGGAATTATGACACTATTATTTCGAAATCCATGAACTACAGAAGTATTTTATTACAACTCATCCGAGTGAAAAACTTTAAGTGTAAAACGGGCGGAGCAGATCCGCATTCCAAGCTCGGGGCTCTTCGATATTGTGTTCGACGTTGTAGAGACGATATGCCCCGTTGTGGAGAACCTTTGTGACAATGAAGGGCCCTTCCCAGGAGGGAGCGAGCTTATGTTGTTTCTGCTGATCCACTCGGAGAACTAGATCCCCTTCCCGAAGGCTCGACCTCTCACATTTCGGCGTAAAAGTCGACGCAAGTCTTCTTTGGTAGATGGTCGAGCGGATCGAGCCATCTCCTTTCCTCCTCTAGAAGGTCGATTGCGTCTGACGCGCTTGCTCAGCTTCGCCGTTGTAAAGTTCAATTCGGGAGCGTTGAAGAAGATCACTCGGCAGGACTGCTTCAGCTCCATAGACCAAGAAAAATGGAGTTCTTCCGGTCGACCGATTAGGCGTGCTCCGCAATCCCCAAAGCACTGAAGGGAGTTCGTCGACCCATGCATCAGTCGGGGTTTCAGACCCTTGAGGATTAAGCCATTGGCCCGTTCTGCCTATCCATTCGACTGCGGATGGGCGACTGAAGCGTAGTCGACTCGCGTGCCTTGAGCGTTGCAGAAATCCTTGAATTCTTCTGAGTCAAAATTCGACCTATTATCTGTGATAATGCTGTGCGGGACTCCATATCGAACGTCGGCTCTCGATGAAGGAAACAACGATCGACGCGTCAAGATTCTTGATTGGTTTAGCTTCAATCCACTTGGTGAACTTGTCGACTGCTACCAGTACATGCGTGAAACCACTACGACCCGTTCTCAAGGGACCGACCATGTCCAACCCCCATAGTGCGAACGGCCAGACGAGCGGAATGGTCTTCAGAGCTGACGCAGGCTTGTGTGACATATTGGAATAGAACTGACATCCTTCGCACTTGTCCACTATTTCCTTCGCCATCTCATTCGCCCTAGGCCAATAAAATCCGGCTCGATATGCTTTGGCTACAATGGCCCGAGAGGACGCATGGTGACCACAGGTCCCCGAGTGGATGTCATTGAGTATGACTCGACCTTCTTCTGGCGCTATACATTTCTGATCAACTCCAGTCGGGCTTTCTCTATACAGCTGTCCTTTGATAACGGTAAAGGCTTTGGATCGACGGACGATCTACCAAGCCTCTTCCTCGTCTTCTGGGAGTTCTTTTCTCAGGATATATGCGATATAGGGAATTGTCCAGTCGGGAGTGACCACTAAAACTTCCATGACCAAGTCGACCACCGCTGGGACCTCAACTTCAGTCGGATCCGTGGCACTCTTAGGCTGTGGAGCTTCTTCTGTGAAGGGATCTTCTTTAACTGACGGAGTGTGTATATGTTCCAAAAACACACCACTCGGAATGGCTTCTCTTTTGGAACCTATCTTTGCCAGGTCATCTGCTGCTTGATTTTTCAGTCGGGGATGTGATGGAGCTCAATCCTCGAATTTCTTTTCCAGCTTCCTCCTTTGCATTGCAAGATCCAGTCATGGCTGGGCTTCTCACGTCCCACTCCTTCATCACTGGTTGACCACTAAATCTGAATCGCCATAAACCATCGGCGACGGACGCCGAGTGAGATGGCCATGCGCAATCCATATAAAAGGGCCTCATACTCGCCTCATTGTTGGAGGAATCAAAGTGAATCTGGAGCACATATCTAAGCTTATCTCCTCCGGGGAAACCAGAACAACCCCACACGAACCATTCAGCATCTTAGAGCCATCGAAGAACATGGTCCAATGCTCCGAGTGAACTTCACCGGTCGCTGCTGTTGTTCAATCCACTCGGCGAGGAAATCTGCTATTGCTTGGGACTTAATGGCTTTCTTTGCCTCAAATTTGATATCAAGGGAAGAAGTTCAATTGCCCATTTCGCCACTCGACCGGTTGCGTCTCACAGCGAGATCTCTCGATAAAGGAGCGTCGGCGACGAATGTGATAGAATGATCGAGAAATAATGAGCAACCTTCTTCATGGTCATGTATATGCCATACACAAGCTTCGATAATGAGGATATCTCGCTTGGATGGAGTCAAGACTTCGGACAAATAATACACCGGCGCTGAACTTTGAAGGTCTTTCCTTCCTCTTCCCGCCGACCGTAAGCCTTCATCTCGACGACTTGTCCTGTGGCTGCAATATAAAGCAACAGAGGCTCTTTGCTGATTGGAGCAGCAAGCACCGGCTGGGTGGAGAGCGAGCTTTTAGCTCGCAAACGCTGCATCAGCTTCGAGTCCACTCGAACTTGTCCGCCTTCTTCATCCGATCGGTAAAGAGGCAATGCCTTTTCACCGAGTCGTGAAATGAATCGACTTAAAGCGCCAAGCATCCAAGAAGCTTCGGACGCCGTGCACTTTCGCATGTATGCGTTTCATTCGGAGAATAGTGCCGATCTTCTCTGGATTAGCATCGATCCCTCGTTCGGAAACGAGAAAACCGAGTAATTTTCCACCAGGAACTCCGAATGTGCACTTTGACGGATTGAGCTTGATATCGTACCTTCTGAGGTTGGCAAATGTTTCGGCGAGGTCAGCAAGCAGGTCGGAACCTTTTCGCGACTTAACGACGATATCATCCATATACGCTTCCACATTCCGACTGATTTGAGTGAGAAGACACTTTTGAATCATTCGCATAAATGTGGCTCCGGCATTCTTGAGGCCGAATGGCATGGTGATATAGCAGAAGCACCCGAATGGAGTGATGAAAGCTGTTTTTATTTCGTCGGGTCCATACAGACGGATCTGATGATACCCGGAATATGCATCTAGAAAAGACAATCTCTCACATCCCGCGGTCGAGTCAACAATTTGATCTATGCGAGGAGAGAAAATGATCCTTCGGGCAGGCCCGATTGATGTGCTTAAAGTCAATGCACATGCGGAGCGAGTTGTCCTTCTTGGGAACCATGACGACATTAGCGAGCCACTCGGAGTGGTATATCTCTCGGATAAATCCTGCCACCAACAGTCGAGCCACTTCTTCACCAATAGCCTTTCTCTTCTGCACGACGGACCGCCGAAGATGCTCTTTGACTGGTTTTGCTGACTTGTCGACTCGGAGGCGATGCTCGGCCATCCCCAGGAACACCGGCATGTCACCGGCTTCCATGCGAAATGTCCCAGCTCACGGAGGAACTGGATGGCGCTTCTTCCTATTTCAGGTCGAGTGTCGTGGAGATGTGGGTCGGGCTGCATTGGGGTCGACGGGTGAATGTGAACTGGCTTCGTCTCACCGCACGGTGAAATGCAGATTCTGTGGCGGCTTCTTGGATCGCAACAAATCACTTTCGGATATCGTTTTGCTTGTATTCTTCGAATTCGACCGCTGTCACTTGGGAGTCGGCAATCTTCGAGCCCTTCTGAAAACACTCTTCCGCCTTTTTCCGATCGCCGGTGACAGTGATCACTCCCTTGGGGCCTGGCATTTTTAGTTTGAGGTACATGTAACATGGTCGAGCCATTAATCGTGCGTAGGCTGGCCTCCCCAAAATGGCGTGGTATGCACTCTGAAAATCCACAACCTCAAAGGTCAATTTTTCCTTGCGAAAATGCTTGGAATCACCAAAAACCACGTCCAAAGCTATTTGGCCGAGTGAGTTGGCCTTCTTCCCTGGTATGACGCCGTGGAAACTCATGTTGCTGGTGCTCAGTCGGGACATTGGAATGCCCATCCCTTTCAATGTGTCTGCATATAACAAGTTCAGCCCACTACCACCATCCATCAAGCACTTTACGTCGACCGAGTGCCCTCGACAATTGGATCGACCACCAAAGCTTGCCGCCCGGGGTGGCAATATGAGTCGGATGATCGATTGGTCGAATGTGATGGGTGTTTGGGACCACTTCACATAACTTGGTTTCTTTGGGCAACCATGTTCACCTCACGGTTAATGACTTTCAGTCGACTTTTGCTTTCCACATCTGCAAAGATCATCAGAGTGGAGTCCATCAGCATCCTTCCTCCTCCTCCCCCCTTCCGATGCTTCGCCCTACTCTTCCATCCCAAACAACCCCTCGACGCTTACCTGCTTTGCCTGTCACCAGCCCGAGCATTTCCAATCAAGATGTACCAACCCTCCATTCTGCATGATTTGCCGTTCTGATAGTCACCTCACTGTCAATTGTCAGAATCGTCAGAAGCCGCCATCCTTCATTCACTTTGGCTCGGGCCTCCCTAGATGTTCGTTCTTTGCCTTGGATTGTGATTTGCCTGTTCTGGTGGTGGCACCCTCCCTTTCCAATGCCGCCATTGTCATGGTGCAAGACCAAAGGATCTCCTCCCAAACTCTGCTTGAGGGACTCCGTATTTGGGACGTCGAGCGATGGGATTGGCAAGTGAACCAACTGGCCGACTTTGAGTTTTTCGTAGTCTTCCCCTCCAAAGACTGTCTCCGTATGATTGTGTCTTGCACTAGCTTCACCCTTCCCCTCAATCAGCTGGTGGTGTCGGTGAAACCTGCCTCCTGTGGTGTTAAAGCTGTTGGCCCTCTTTCTCAGGTTTGGGTTCTGGTGGATGATGTGCCAGTGGGGCTTCGTTCTTCTTCCTTTCTGATGGTCTTTGGCGCTCTGATTGGTAAACTAGTGGAAGTGGACGCGGAGTCTCTGGATAAGGTTGGTCCTGCTCGTATCAAGATTTGGTGTGTTGACCCGATATGTGTCGGTGGATCGATCGATGTGTTCCCCTCTCCCGATGGAGTCAGACTGCGTGTTCGGGTTGAAGGGGCTGAAGCCTTCCACACCCCTCCACCTCCTCCTCCATCCAACCCCTCGGACAAGCAAGACAAGAATGGGGATGGCTCTATGGGTGGGCAGAACCCTAGTGGGGGCTCTGATCTGCGCTTTACTCAAACCGAATGGGACGGACTGGAAGAATCTGAGCGCGAACTCTTCAAATCTCAAGCGCCTATTGACAAGGCTCCACGCGAGGCGGAGGCTGTCCCTTCATCTGACCCAAGGATGCCTACTGATGATGAATTGCTGCGCAAGAAGCCTTCAGCCACGGTCACTCCCATCTCGGGAGTCTGCTCCAACCTCCCTGGCCGTCCTCTCTCTCCCACCCGCTCGGGTATTGAGGATCTGGCACCCTCCCCAGGTCATGCTGATGATGTTTTACAGTCCAAGAGAAAGAAGAAATCTTCGGTGCGGAAATTTTTTGCCAAGAGCAGGGCTTCTTCAGGCTCTAAGCAGTCTATGAAGGGAGTATGCCGTCGACTCGACAAGGATCTTGGCTCAATGTCTTGCTCGGGACCTGCTCCGGCCTCCCCCATGGCCCACTCTCCCTCGATCCGGTCACCTACCTCCATGGCTCGCAAGGGCATGCGGGTGCGCGACGCGGGTGGATCGGTGGTGGCGCGGGTGGAGCGTCATGTGGCTGCTAAGGACCTCCCTCCTTCAGGTAACAATCATGGTCTGATTCCTCCTCTTTCCCCGATTTGGCTTGTCTTACCTTCTAATTTTTATGATCACTTGTTAAATATCATGTCTGACGTGGGCATTACTATCGATCTCGATCAAGGCTCGCCTTCCCTCCTTCTTTCTACCATTCGGGCCAATGAGGTGGCCCAGGCCGCCCTTGCTAAGGCTAAAGAGGCCGTTGCCTCTGCAGCTTTGGATTCTGTGGGTGTTGGGGATCAAGGGGGTGGCGTGGTGGTTGGTAGTGGCTAACCCCAGCCTAGCACTTCCAGGAGGGGTGTATCCAAAAGGTCAAAACCACGCGTTGCCCCTAGCAGGTCGAGTCTCCGCATCAAAAATCTATCCTACAAATGAAAGCCTTATTCTGGAACATTAGGGGGTTTGGTGCTAAGGGGCGCCAAGACCACATTAGAGATATCGTTCGTGGGGATAATATTGATATTGTTGGGCTAGTTGAAACCTTTAAATATTACTTTTCTCCCAATGAACTTTCTACGATTGTGGGCATGGATAGATTTGGTTGGCACGTGCTTCCTGCTTCGGGCCATTCGGGAGGGATCTTGATTGGTTCCAAAAGGGATGTCTTTGATTTCGTGGCTTTTGATCATGGTATATTTTGGGCAAGCACAGTAGTTTTTCACAAAGCTCTTAACATTCTGTGGGAATTTATATTGGTCTATGGCCCTGCTGATCACTCGCTGACCTCCCTGTTCCTGGATGAGCTTTCTGCTAAGATCGAGGCCTGTAATATTCTGATAGTTATCGGTGGTGACTTTAACCTTCTTCGCACCCCCTCGTACAAGAGCAATGCTAATTTTTCCTAGCCTTTGGCTAATGCTTTCAACGACTTTATTAGCATCCGTGCTATCCGTGAGCTTTCTAGGGTTGGGGTCCGTTTTACCTGGTCAAATCATCAAGCCATCCCGATTAGATCTGTGCTAGACCGAGTGTTCATCTGTTCCAGGTGGGACTCCCTTTTTCCTCGGGCTTCCATTCTCGCTAAAAGTAACGTGGGCTCCAACCATACCCTTCTTCTTGATGATGGGATGCAGCAAGATAGGCCGCCCTCTTGTTTCGAATTTGATGCTTCTTGGCTGCTCGTCAAAGGGTTTACTGACATGCTGGCTACTAAGATCCTTAACTTCTTGGCCCCCAAACCTCGTTCCTTTGGCCCTATGGATGACTGGCATTCTTGTTCCTATGAACTGCGCAAATTCCTTAGAGGTTGGTCCCGAAACCATGCTGCGGAGGAACATAGGTCGAAGGATGCTCTTGAATCCCAGATTATGGACCTTGACCGCACGGCTGATACCTTTGGTCTCTCGGATGCTGGGTGGGCTGTGCGCTATAACCTCGAGGCCGCCTTGATGCAATTGCATCATTAGGCGGAAGTCTATTGGCGCCAACGTGGCACGTTGAACTGGACGCTAAAAGGAGATTCCCCTACTGCTTATTTCTTTTCCATCGCCAATGGTCGGAGAAGATGGTGCTCTATAAATTGCCTGATCATTAATGGTGTTCGGTCCTCGGACCAATCCTTGATCCTCTCTCATGTGGTCAATTCTTTTCTTCGTTATTAGGGGCCAAACCTCCTTCTAGCTTTTCTATCTCATCCTCCCTGTGGGACAATAATATGAAAGTTCCGGAAGAGGAAAATGAAGCCTTAATGGTCCCCCTCTCTGATAAGGAAATTTGGGATGTGGTTAACTCTGCCAACCCCAACGCTGCTTCTAGGCCGGATGGCTTTCGATCCCCTTCTTCAAAAAATTCTGGCTGCAATTGCGACAGTTGGTCTGTCATGTTATTCCGGGCTTTTGTTTGGGCACCATTGATATACCTCGCCTCAACTATGCGGCGATCACCTTGATCCCTAAAGTTAAAGGTGCTGAGCTGATTTCCCAGTTCAGGCCTATTGCGCTGATCAATAACTTCGCCAAGTTTCCGGCTAAAGGTTTTGCTAGCCGTCTCTCCCCTGTTGCTCATAGAGTTATCAGCCCTTTCCAATCTGCTTTCATCAAAGGGCGTTTCATTCTAGATGGTATTCTTTGTCTCCATGAGATTGTTCATGACCTGAAATCTCATAACTCTAAAGCTATTATCCTCAAATTGGACTTTGAGAAAGCCTATGATTCGGTTAGTTGGCCTTTCCTGAGAAAGGTTCTTTTAGAGAAAGGCTTTGATGGGGCGTATGTTCACCGTATTATGCAGCTGGTCTCGGAGGGCCACACTGCGGTCTCTGTTAATGGTTGCGTTAGTAACTTCTTTGTCAATGGCAGGGGCCTGCGATAGGGTGACCCCGCGTCCCCTGTTCTGTTCAACTTTGTTGCCGATGCCTTCTCTTGCATCTTGTCTAGGGCTGCCCATCATGGTCATATTTTGCCGGTGGTTTCTCATGTAATCCTGGAGGGTGTTACTCACTTGCAGTACGCTGATGACACCATTATTACGGTTGTATTGGATGACGATTGCATTACCCACCTCAAGTTTATCCTCCTGTGCTTTGAGGCCGTTTCGGGACTGAAAATTAACTTTTCTAAGAGTGAGGTCTTTGTCACTGGTGTTGATGATTCAGAGGCTTTGAGAGTTGCCCGGCTCCTCAATTGTAACCTGGGCTCCTTCCCCTTTGAAGTACCTGGGTCTTCCCATTTCGCCCGACTTGCTTCACTCAAAAGACTTTGCTCCGGCTGTCTCTAAGGTGGGAAATAGGGTCCTTCCCTAGTGTGGCAGATATAATACCAACGCCGGGAAATTTGCTCTGATCAATGATTGCTTGTCTTCCCTTCCTGTGTTCCTAATGGGCTTTTATCTTCTCTCGACTGGTACCCATGTGGGTTTGGACAAACATAGGGGTGCTTTCTATTGGAACGCTGCTGACAACAGACGAAAGTATAGGCTTGTTAAATGGAAACTCATGTGTAGGCCTAAGAACCTTGGGGGGTTGGGCATCATTAACACGTCTGTCATGAATAAATGCCTTATGATCAAATGGTGGTGGAAGATCATGTCTAGTGGGGCCAGCTCTTTATGGTATTCTATTCTTAAAGCTAATTATTTTCCCCACTCTAGCCTGATGTTTGTAGGGGCCCGGCGTGGATCTCAATTCTGGAAAGACGTTATTAAAGTCCGGCCTCTTTTCCTCGAAGATGTTAAGTTTATCGTAGGAGATGGTTCCTTGGTTCGTTTTTGGCTTGACTGGTGGTGTGGAGACGCTCCTCTCTCTGTGAGATTTCCTATTCTTTTCTCTTACTGCCCTAACCCGAATATCTCCATCGCGGAGGTGTCGGCTAATAATCGGGACCTGGCTTTCCACCGCTCCCTCTCTCCTGAAGAGTTGGAAGATAGGCAAAGTCTCTCTGCCTTTTTCCCCACGCTCTCGGAGACTCCGAATTCGGTGGTTTGGCCTCATACCGCCTCAGGCCATTTCTGGATTAAGTCCTTGTATTCTAAACTTATTGGTGGTTCCCCTACTAATAGATTTTCTAGCATTTGGCGTTCTCGTGTCCCTCCGAAAATCAAAATCTTCATCTGGCAGGCCTTTAGAGGCCGTCTCCCTGCGGCTGACCAAATCCGTAAGAGGAATGGACCATGCTCAGAATTTTGTGCTATCTGTGGTGTCTTGGAGGACACGAATCATATTTTCTTCCATTGTGTGCTTGCTAAACTTGTTTGGAGCCGTGTCAGATCCTGGCTTCAGGTTACTTGGGATCCCTCCTCCTTTATTGAGCTGAGAGGCCTTGCCAATTCGTTGGCTGGTGTGACAAAGAGGGCCTTCTGGGTTGGTCTGGGTGCCATGTGCTAGTCGTTATGGACCATTAGGAACAAATTTATGATCGAACATGCCTTTCTACTAAAGCAGTTGATTGTTTATTTAAATCTTGTATCTTCTTGCAGTGGTGGAGATTATTGACTAAGGTGGAGGACCGGGATGCTCTTGATCTTCTCATATCTAAAGTTCGGGCCTCGGCATCGTCTCTTTCTAGGCAGGATCGTCATGTCTGATCTCGCATTTTTGAGGTTCTTCGACTTAGTTGCTGGCTATGTCTTTCGTAAGTTATCCGGCCTGCATGCTGTGTCTGGCAGGGTGCCATGTATCCGTCATACTTTCGTGCTCGTCATTGCGTGCCCGTGTTTGGGTGAACTGGTGGTGGCTTCATCCCCGTTGTTGCTGTGGTTGCTCTGTGACTCTGGTGTGTGGCGTTATTTATAAAGTCGGGCCTAGGCCTTTTCTCTAAAAACAATTAGCTTCCTCTTTTATCTCCGCGAAGATGGCCATCGGCAGGGTCTTGACGTGCCAAAACACCCTCAAGTTTCTTTCATTCCAGACTTGCCATGAAATGAGAATGGCAAGAGATTCAAGACCTAGTCAGCTTGAGCCCCAAGGACAAACTAGATTAACCCACCAATCTACTACCTCTATCGTTTTGCCGGACCTCCGGGTGAATGTCAGCTAAACCAGGCCAACTCTTCACCATTTGACCAAATTCTCATTGTGAATCTGCATTTGAATAGTAAGCGGGCTTCATCTTACACCGTGTTGTAGAAGAACCTAATGGTTCCGTAGGTTGCTAATCTATGTGGTAGTTCAACAACCTCATGCTTGTAGGATTGATAAGTATATCTAGATGGTGGGTGAAGAAACTACTAAGCCAAAAGATGGACTATTTTCCCAAATTTTAGTTTTCTTGGCAGTTAGGCCTTTTAATCAATCTATCAAGAATCCTACACATGCAAGTCTATAAGAGTATGAGCATGGGAAAGTAAAGACATGCAAGTCAAAGTAAACAGGTAGAATTAGAGATAGGCAAACACGTGTTGGTTCATTGAATTCTTTTTCCCGTGGTTCAGTGTAACACCCCCATGTATCAAACTACAGCAACCCTTTCGGATTATGCTAAGTCATTTTGCTCAACAGTGCTTGATCAACTATGAGTTCAAATCTCAATTCAAATTTCCCCTCTGAATTCAGTTTCAAATTTAAAATATAAAGTCCAGAAATTATTTCACCAAACACTAGGAAAAAAATGTTCATAATATTGCAAATAGTCAGTGAGTAATTGTCTTGGAGAAACCAACATTTTATAAAATATTTAAATATCCAAAATCAGGACCAAAACAATAATTTAAAATGCTTTTTCAAAATTATGAAATATCCAAGATATTTCAATTGCCTCCCAAACTTTTGGTGGCAGTGTCCAAAATTGCAATGCTAATTATGGACGAAGATTCATTTTTTATAAAATTCAAATGCTGTTGAAAATTATTGCAAAACAGAATAAATAAAGAAAACAAAAAAATGAAAAAGAAAGAGAAAACCTTACCTGGGCTGGGCCTTAGTCCACAAGGACAGGTCCGGGCCCAGCCCACCATACCGGTCGGCTCCAACCTCGCTACTGTGGCCGACTGGGGATGCGCGCGCGCCTGCTCGTCCCCGCTGGACCACCTTGCCTCCTCCGCTGTGGGGGAGGATAAGACCTTCACCCACGCCCCCCTTGGGCTCCTCCCCTCCCACTCACCTCTCCCACTCACTTTTCCCCTCTCCATCGCCTCTCCCCTCTTCATGCTCCCTCGGTCAAGCGCTGCCGTCGCCGCTATCCGTCTCCGCCGCGTCCAGGAGGGCCGCTGCCGTCTGCTACTTCATCTCCACCGACGAGCATGAGCCGGGGAGAACTCCATCGCCGGGATCGAGCTAGCATTTTCCTCGGGACCCACTGTTGTTCTCCTCCGACTCCGGCCACCCCCTGTGCTCCTAAGCCTCTTGCCAGGCTGCACGGTGAGCGTCCGCGTCGATCACTGCCCTTATATTGCGCTGCTCATCGCTCCGTTGTTGTTCCCGCATACACCCGAGCTCGTTGACGCCATGGACGGCGAACCGCTCGAAACACAGCCGCACGAGCCGTCCCACATTTCCCGTCGTGTACCTGATGCTCCGTAGAGCCCGCCGGTGTGCTCCGTTAGCTCATTAGCATCCCGTAGTCGCGCGCCCGCATTCACCCGAAAGTCACCGCCGCCAAACCTCGACGCCGGTGTCGTTTCGGTTCTCCCCAGCACCAACCGTCGGTACTGCCGTGGGCATGGTGTTGAGCCGCGTCCGTTGAGCCCAACCACGACTCGAATGACGGCCTGTAGCCGAAACCCGCCGCTCTCCCGTGCCTCCGTCGCCTTTTTGGCACCGGCGGCTAAACGCCAGCTGCCGCCGATGTGGCACTGGCCTGGGGCCCACCCTGGGTCACTGCCATAGGGACCCACGAGCACGGTAGACTGGTCAACTGACCCAGTTGACCAGCTGACTGGGCAGTTAACCCAAGTCAACGGGGGCCCTGGTGCACCTGTGTGTGCACGGCATCGGGTGCACCTAGTGAATTGTTGCTATTTCTGAAATAAAAATAAATCAAGAAATTACAGAATATTGATTAAATTCATAAATTAATAAAAAGTAAATCGTAAGTCAGATGAAAATACTTTATATATGAAAGTTGCTCGGAATAATAAGATGGATTCAAATATGCTGCCCACATACCCATCACCTGCCTCCAACACTGTAAACATGGAACCTTCCCCTTTGGATCGTATGTCCGACAACTGCCTAAAGCCGGGAAATATCGACAGATATTTTCCCACTCTGTTCGTAACATGTAGCATTGCAATAGGTCACCCCTAGCACAGCATCTTGACATGTCATGCATCGTGATGCATTTGATTGATTTATATTTATTGTTCCTTCCCCATCTTCTCTCCGGTAGACCCCGAGACCGACGCTGCTCCCGAGTACGACTACACCCCTGATGCTCAGCCACTTGCAGTAGAGATTCCACGCAAGCAAAAACCCCTTGATCATTCCTATATCGCCCATTCTTTCTTTCTCATGATTGCATTAGAATTTGCTACTATTGTTGTTCGATAGCTCCTATTTTGATGCATAGTTTTCTTTTGTAACCTGCTGTTTTTACTTTACCTAATATCCTATATGCTTAGTATAGGTTGGTTAGTGATCCATCAATGACCCCTCATCCTTGTCCATGTTGCCCCGCTTGTTACGGTAGACTCGATCAATGGGATCGATGTGCAGAGACCGACACATTACCGCACACCCCACTAGCTGTACGACTCTGGAGAGCTACTATCGAGTGCCAGGGTGATACCTCCTAACGCACTGCTAATGATATCTCTGTAGTGTAACTAATCGGTCATGGATTATGGAGGGTGATTCCTCCTTCACCACTCCCAATAATGACTCTGTCGTGCAACACTTCAAGTGTGAACCCTTAGAGGGTGATTCTTCCAAGGTCACCTTGACGGTTACATCAAGAGGAATCCATTGAGGGCGATTCCTCAGACTTCCCCTTTGATGTTATGGACACTCGGTTACCCTGACTTTACCTTAGAACCTTGTTGAAGTCGGGTGGGCCCTGAGGGGTGCGCGCGAGAGTTACTGGAGTCGGGTTGACCAGGACGGTACACGTGAGATAACTACGAGGCACGACCGGACAGGCAGACCGCCCTAGAGAGGGATGGGCATGACCCTTGCTGTAAGTCCTCAAGACGGGGCGACGAGATAATTGATCATCTCCGTGTGCTCCCAATTAACTAACAGTTTGGATATGTGATCTGAGTAGGCCTCTGGCCTTTTCACAGTAACCACTACACGAGAATAAGTATGGGCCCTCGGCTTCGTAGAGTTCTCTGAAACCTCTTCGAACATCAAAGATTGAGCGGCATGCACCCATTTGGACAATAACCACATGCGCTTGTATTAGGGGGTGGGTCTGCTCCAGGCCGCGTACGCAATGTGCGGGAGTGCAAAGGGCGATGGGCCCAACACCCCTGAGCGTTTAGGATGTGTACAGGCGTGTTGGCCTCTCTGTTGAGCTAAGGTAGGACTACGGTGTCGATCAGCTGAGGCCAGACATGACCCAGAAAAGCGTGTCCGGCCAGAGTTAATTGAGTGTGTTGGGTAAGTTAGTGCACCCTTGCAGGGAAGTATATCTATTCTACTAGCCGTGTCCACGGTAACGGACGCTCGGAGTTGTATCCCGATCTATTACAACTAGAACAGGATACTAGAGACACTAATGGATATGATGGCCCCGGGATTGCTTTCTCGCAGTGAGTCGAGGAAGGATCTTTGGGCATTACTACAACATACTTACTACTTTATAATATGTTAATCTACACTCTTCTAATGCTGCAATATGTTAGTCTTTGATAGGCTAGGCCTTCCCCTCTATTCTGGCATTTCTGTAGTCTAGTCCAAAGATATAGCCCAATTCCTTTGATACCGATGCATACTTAGTATATATCTGATGTAAGTCTTGTGAGTACTTTGGATGAGTACTCACGATTGCTTTGCTACCCCTTTTTCCCTTCTACCTGATTGCTGTGATCAGATGACGGAGCACAAGAGCCAGCTGATCCTGACAATGACTAATACTACCCCGACGGAGCCTACTACTACGTGGAGACTGCCAACGACCAGGAGTAGATAGGAGGCTCCCAGGCAGGAGGCATGCGCCTTTTCGTTCCAGTTGTTGATGTTTTGCTAGCCTTCTTAAGGCAGACTTGTTTATCTTATGTATGTACTCAGATATTGTTGCTTCCGCTGACTTTTGTGTATTCGATCTTGTGTATTAGAGCTTATGTATTCGAGCCCTCGAGGCCCCTGGCTTATAATATAAAGCTTGTATTATTTTGATTTGTGTCTTGAGTTGTGTTGTGATATTTTCCCGTGAGTCTCTGATCTTGATTTTGCGCATTTGTGTGTATGATTAAGTCGGGGGCGTCACAAGTTGGCACCAGAGCCCACTTCATGTAGGAAGCCCCTTTTCCAACTCCTTGGTTGAAGTTGAGTCTAGTCTTGGAAAAACTATTTTACTAACATTGTTGTGTGGCTTACGGTCCCACATCACAAATGGGTGGTATTAGGATCTTTTATTCCACATCTTTACTCTCGGAATTCTAATATCTCTTCTATTCGGGTTAAAGATTTTGTTAACTCTAACATTAGGATCTCATGATCACATCCACCCAGAGAGCTGGATTATCTGCAACCATTCCTTTGAATTTAGAATGAATGATGCACACACTATCATTTGACATCTTTGAACTCTTTTTTTCAGATGCGTCCCACGACGCAGAACGTACGCCAGACGATGGCTGTTGGTACGACTAGGATCCTAGCTATTCTGGTCGACCTCTTGACCAGGCTGGGATATCGCTGTTACCCCCAGTACACTGTCTACAAGGACTACTGCGAGTTCAACCAGGAGTAGTACCGCACTATGGTTATTATCTTTGATCCGCAGGATATCTCCATCACTGAGTTGCACACCTTTCAGGGTGTTGGAGTGACTGTTGAGATGGAAGTCCATGATGTTGCCTTTGTTGCTATCACCCGTCTCCATGGAGAGCACCCCCGCTTGGAGGAGACTGGGTTCAGATACATCCCGTATGCCCTAGCTGGGGATGAGAGTGGGCACTATACTGTTGTGTACACCCCTTACGTGATTCGTCGTTACGACCCACAGGTCTTGGTTCAGTACCTTGAGGCTCTGCATCGCATTGTCCGAGCTCTTACTATCGAGTTGTGCCCCACTCGTACTCGTCACTACGACTCTCTGACCCAGTTGCTGCCACCAGTCAAGGCAAGGATACATCCAAAGTACATCCTATACCCGCGCAGGAGGAGCTGCCACCAGGTCTTGAGTGGCCTGCTCTTGGAGGTAGTATTCCTTCACATGGACCTCTTCTTCCAGTCCGGGACCAGGTTCTGCACTAGAGTGTTCACAGAGCGCAGACCCCTCATATCGAGAACCATCTGCTTCTTCGTCACCTGCAGCTGCCTAGCTTCAGTGGTTTTCCCCGAAGTTGTTGTAGCATATCGCTATGTCCCATTGTTGTATCCCTCCACCGCGTGCCTGTGTGCCACCTAGTTGGTTTAGACTATTTTCCCGACTACTAGCTTGTAATCGAACTTATGTATGGATCTGTATGTCGTGCTTGAGTACTATGATGTATCTATCGCACTTCTTTATTTGTGCATGTTACCTCATGTTCATTGTCTCTGCAATTGCTCAATGCGTAACTATCCATGTTACATTTTAGCAGGATGGTTAGACCAGGTGGTCGTGGCCGTGGTGCAACAACCCACTGCCGCCCAAATATATGGCCGGAATGATACAATAGTTTGAGCTAAACCGCCAGTTTATGGAAGGGCTCATGGCTGAGTTTTCGTGACCCAATATGAATCAGCAGCCAACTCCTCTGCAGGAATTTATGCACCTCAACCCTACTATCTATCGCAGTTCAACTCAACCCCTTGATGCTGATTACTGGCTCCGCGACATCACTTATGAGTTAGAGTCTGCAAATATTGACCCTGCCAACAATGTCACTTTCACATCCTATTTCCTCAAGGGTCCCGCTGCTCAATGGTGGGAAAGCCACAGATGTTCACAACCCATTGGAACAGTCATTACCTGGCCGGAGTTCCAAGCTGCTCTTTGTGCCCGCTACATTCCTCAAGGAATTATGGACAGGAAGAAGCGAGAGTTTCGCAACCTCACACAGGGCAGCAAGTCTGTAGATGCTTATTAGCGAGAGTTCCTTGACTTGTGATATCGCTACTGATGCTCGCAGACAAGAGAAGTTCCATGAAGGACTTCACCCTGATATCAAGCTCATGCTCCTTGTTCAAGATTTTGCTGACTTTGCCACCTTGGTCAACAAGGCCATTCTGGTTGAGACTGGTCTGTAGGAACACAAGGAAGCCTTCAAGCGCAACCGTGACTTCGGCTCATCTTCGGGCTCATCATCACAAAAGCGTAGGATATGGTCCCCCACAACATGTATCAACCAGGTGCCCCTGCAACAAGGCCGCCCTATCCCGCACCTCGTCTGCCTCCTCCACCGTCGAGGCAGCCTCTTCAATCTGCACCACCCGAGATCCTGCTCCCCGTTCCAATGACGGGTTGTGCTTCAAGTGTGGTCGTCCAGGTCACCGTGCCAGGGAATGTTATCAGAATCAGAACTAGCTTGCATTTCCTTCAACTGGCCATGGTAACAACCAGGCCTGGAACAACAATGTGAGACCTTTATATGGTCGTTGTCAGGCTAACCACATTGATCTGAATGAAGCTCAAGACCAGCCTACTACCATGATGAGTACTCTTCTCGTTTATTCAGTACCAACAGCTGTTTTATTTGATTTAGGAGCATCGCATGAATTCATGTCATAAGCTTTTGCATACATGCACGACATTGAACGTGAGAAATGAACACTTCACTAGTGGTACACACCCCTGCAGGCCAATGTCAAACCTCCATGGTTAGACACAACGCCCCCATTGAAATTGAAGGGTTGGAATTCCATGTCTCTCCCATTATTTTGAAGTCTTCCAATATTGACCTCATTCTGGGATGGATTGGTTGAAAGCACATACTGCTACAATCGTTTGTGCCACTAAAACCATCCATCTCCTACATCCTTCGAATGAGATAGTAAGCTACTATGCCCGTCTTACTCAAAATGATGAAGCATGGATTTATTCTTTGAATGCGTTGAACGCATAACCTCTTGAGGGAATTGAAAACCTTCCAGTTGTTCGCGACATCCAAGATGTCTTTCCAAAAGAACTCCCAGGAATATCCCCTATTAAAGCTGTCGAGTTTGTCATCGACTTGAAACCAGGCACCACTCCTATTGCCAAACGACCTTACAAGATGCCGCCGCATGAACTCCTTGAACTTAAGGAGGAAATCAATGATTCCCTTCACAAAGGTTTCATTCATCCAAGTTCCTCTGCCTGCGGAGCACCTTCTTTCTTTGTCAAGAAGAAGGATGGTTGAAGCGTTTGGTCCAAGACTACCGACCTATCAACCAACCAACAATTGAGAACAAGTATCCACTTCCTCGGATCAACGATCTGTTTGATCAACTTGCTGGCTCCTCAGTCTTCTTCAAACTTGAATTGAGGTTGGGTTACCACCAGATCCGGGTTCGTGAACAGGGCATCCCAAAGACCGCATTCGTTACTTGCTATGGTTCATACGAGTACACCGTCATGTCTTTCGGCTTAACTAATGCTCCAACTACGTTCTCTCTTTTGATGAACTATATCTTCATGGAATACCTCGACTAGTTCATCGTGGTTTATCTGGATGATATCCGAGTGTATTCCAAGAATGAAGAAGAACATGTTGAACATCTTCGTCTTGTACTAGAAAAGCTTCGAGAGCATCAGCTATATGCCAAATACTCCAAGTGTGAATTCTGGCTACCCGAAGTGACCTACATTGGTCATGTGATTTCCAAGGTTGGTATTCTGTCAACCCAGAATGAGTTCAGGCCATTCTTGACTGGACTCCCTTGAAGAATGTCAAACACATTAGAAGTTTTCTCGAACTCGCCAGCTATTGCCTCTGTTTTGTCCAGAACTTCTCCAAGATTGCCAAGCCATTAATTAATATGCTTCACAAGGGCGTTAAGTTTGAATGGACAAAAAAGTGTCAGGAAAGTTTCCAGACACTCAAGGACAAGCTGACTTCTGCCCTAGTGCTTGTTCCTCCAGATTCTTGCAAGTACTTCATCGACGCATCTCGTCAAGGATTAGGTTGTGTCCTAATGCAAGAGCACAAGGTGATTGCTTATGCTCTCGACAGTTGCGCCCTCATGAGGAGAACTACCCAGTTCATGACCTCAAACTTGTTGCAGTTATATATGCATTGAAGTTGTGGTGACATTACCTTCTCGGTAACCGTTGCAAGATCTTCACCGATCATCAAAGTCTGAAGTATCGATTTACTCAGCCAAATCAGAATCTCCATCAGCAGCGATGGATGAAAGCAATTACGGACTATGACTGCGGTATATCCTATACCCCTGGTAAGACTAATATCATGGTCGATGCCCTGAGTCGCAAGTCCTATTGCGACAACTTCATGATTCAGAAAGCTCAGCCCCTTCTTCATGAAGAACTTCGCAAGATGAACCTTCACATTGTTCCACAGGGTTCCCTTAACAACCTTGTCCTAGAACCAACTCTACAGAAAGCTATTGAGTCTGCGCAAGCAAAAAGACGCTGAAGTTGATCAGATGAAATGGGATCTTGCTCTTGAGAAAGCCAGAGATTTTTGCTTGCTGAAGATGGAACCTTATATTCCAGAGATCGCCTTATGGTACCCCAGTTCGAACTTATGATAGAGAAAGTTATGAAAGAAGCACATGACACACCCCTATATATTCATCCGGGAAGTACCAAGATGTATCTAGACATCTGTCAGAAATACTGGTGGTCTAAGATGAAGCAAGACATCGCTCGATATATTGAGGAATGTGACGTTTGCCATCGCATCAAAGCAGAACATCAGAAACCTGCTAGACTTCTGCAACAACTTCCTATTCCTGAATGGAAATGGGATAAGGTTCAGATGGATTTCTTTACTGGCCCTCCCAAATCACAAAAGGGTCACGATGCTATTTTTGTCGTCATCGACCAATTCCCCAAAGTTGCACACTTTCTGCAAGTCAAGGAGACAATCACTGCTAGTTAGTTAGCGAACTTGTATATCTCCAAAATTGTGACACTCCACGACATTCCAAAGGAGATCATTTCAAACCATGGTAGCATTTTCACCTCAAAGTTCTAAGAAAGTTTCCAATAGGCTATGGGAACTCATATAAATTGGAGCACAACTTATCAGCCCCAGTCCCAAGCTGAAGTTGAGCGAGTCAATCAAGTGCTTGAAGATAAGTTGCATGCTTGTGTCATCTCATTTGGCAAGAAGTGTGAAGAATCTCTCCTGTATGCTGAATTCATATACAACAATAGCTATCAAGTTAGCTTTAAGATGGCACCCTTCAAGGTACTATGGCCGTAAGTGCCGAACCCCTCTGAATTGGTCAGAAACTGGGGAAAGGCCGCTCATCGGTCCGGATATTATCGAACAAGCTGAAGAGCAAGTCTGTATTGTCTGGGAAAATCTCAAGGCGGCCCAGTCCCGCCAGAAGAGCAACTATGATCAAAAACACTGGGGATCTATCTATCAACCTGGTGATCAAGCTTATATGTGTGTCACTCCTATGAGGGGCACTCATCGTTTCGGAGTCAAGGGCAAGTTAGCTCCTCACTAGATTGGTCCCTTCCGCATTCTCCCCCAACATGGAGGTGTGGCTTATAAATTGGAATTGCAACCACAGTTCTCTCACGCCCATGATGTCTTCCATGTGTCGCAACTTCGTCGTTGCTTCAAGGATCCACACCGTGAAGTGGATCATCAAATGATCAAAGTGCAAGATGTCTCTTACAAAGAGCATCCGATCCACATTCTTGATCAAGCTGAACGTCGAACCCGTCAGAAAGTTACCAAGTTCCTTATGTTAGGGAACGTAGTAATTTCAAAAAAATTCCTACGTACAGGCAAGATCATGGTGATGCATAGCAACGAGAGGGGAGAGTATTGTCCACGTACCCTCGTAGACCGTAAGCGGAAGCGTTATGACAACACGGTTGATGTAGTCGTACGTCTTCACGATCCGACCGATCCAAGTACCGAACGTACGACACCTCCGAGTTCAGCACACGTTCAGCTCGATGATGATCCCCGGACTCTGATCCAGCAAAGTGTCGGGGATGAGTTCCGTCAGCACGACGGCGTGGTGACGATGATGATGTTCTAATGGCGCAGGGCTTCGCCTAAACTCCACGACGATATGACCGAGGTGGAATATGGTGGAGGGGGGCACCGCACACAGCTAAGGAACGATCTTGAAGATCAACTTGTGTGTCATGGGGTGCCCCCCTGCCCCCGTATATAAAGGAGCAAGGGGGGAGGAGGCCGGCCCTAGGAGGGGGCGCGCCAAGTGTGGAGTCCTACTAGGACTCCCTAGTCCTAGTAAGATTCCACCTCCCATATGGAATAGGAAAAGAGGAAGGGAAAAGGAGAAGGAAGGAAGGGGGCTCCCCCCTTCCCTAGTCCAATTCGGACCAGACCAACGGGAGGGGTGCGGCCACCCTTGAGGCCTTTTTCCTTCTTTCCCGTATGGCCCAATAAGGCCCAATATGTATTCCCGTAACTCTCCGGTACTCCGAAAAATACCCGAATCACTCGAAACCTTTCCTATGTCCGAATATAGTCGTCCAATATATCGATCTTTACGTCTCGACAATTTCGAGACTCCTCGTCATGTCCCCGATCTCATCTGGGACTCCGAACTCCTTCAGTACATCAAAACTCATAAACTCATAATATAACTGTCATCGAAACCTTAAGCGTGCGGACCCTACGGGTTCGAGAACTATGTAGACATGACCTTGAACTATTCTCGGTCAATAACCAATAGCGGAACCTGGATGCTCATATTGGCTCCTACATATTCTACGAAGATCTTTATCGGCCAAACCGCATAACAACATCGTTGTTCCTTTGTCATCGGTATGTTACTTGCCCGAGATTCGATCGTCGGTATCAATACCTAGTTCAATCTCGTTACCGGCAAGTCTCTTTACTCGTTACGTAATGCATCATTCCGTAACTAACTCATTAGCTACATTGCTTGCAAGGCTTATAGTGATGTGCATTACCGAGAGGGCCCAGAGATACCTCTCCGACAATCGGAGTGACAAAACCTAATCTCGAAATCGCCAACCCAACATGTACCTTTGGAGACACCTGTAGTACTCCTTTATAATCACCCGATTCGTTGTGACATTTGGTAGCACCCAAAGTGTTCCTCCGGTAAACGGGAGTTGCATAATCTCATAGTTATAGAAACATGTATAAGTCATGAAGAAAGCAATAGCAACATACTAAACGATCAAGTGCTAGGCTAACAGAATGGGTCATGTCAATCACATCATTCTCCTAATGATGTGATCCATTAATCAAATGACAACACATGTCTATGGTTAGGAAACATAACCATCTTTGATTAATGAGCTAGTCAAGTAGAGGCATACTAGTGACTATATGTTTGTCTATGTATTCACACATGTATCATGTTTCCGGTTAATACAATTCTAGCATGAATAATAACCATTTATCATGATATAAGGAAATAAATAATAACTTTATTATTGCCTCTAGGGCATATTTCCTTCAGTCTCCCACTTGCACTAAAGTCAATAATCTAGTTCACATCGCCATGTGATTTAACACCAATATTCACATCTGTATGTGATTAATACCCATAGTTCACATCATCATGTGATCAACACCCAAAGGGTACTAAGGTATGATCATGTTTTGCATATGAGAGAAGTTTAGTCAACAGGTCTGTCATATTCAGAGCCGTATGTATTTTGCAAATATTCTATGTCCACAATGCTCTGCACGGAGCTACTCTAGCTAATTGCTCCCACTTTCAATATGTATCCAGATTGAGACTTAGAGTCATGTGGATTGGTGTAAAAGCTTGCATCGTTGTAACTTTTTACGACGGACTCTTTTATCACCTCCATAATCGAGAAACATCTCCTTAGTTCTCGCTAAGGATATTCTTGACCGCTATCCAGTGATCTATTCTTAGATCAAAATTGTATTCCTTTGTCAAACTCAGAGCAAGGTATACAATAGGTCCGGTTCACAGCATAGCATACTTTATAGAACCTTTGAATGAGGCATAGGGAATGACTTTTCATTCTCTTTCTATTTTCTGCCATGGTCGGGTCTTGAGTCTTACTCAACATCACACCTTTGCATCACAGGCAAGAACTCCTTTGACTGTTCCATTTTGAACTATTCAAAAATTTATCAAGGTATGTACTCATTGAAAAATCTTATCAAGCGTCTTGATCTATCTATATAGATCTTGATGCTCAATGTGTAAGCAGCTTCACCAAGGTCTTGCTTTTAAAGAACTCCTTTCAAATACTCCTTTATGCTTTACAGAAAAATTCTACATCAGTTCTGATCAACAATATGTCATTCACATATACTTATCAGAAAGGCTGTAGTGCTCCCACTCACTTTCTTGTAAATACAGGCCTTTCCAAAAGTATGTATAAAACCATATGCTTTGATCAACTCATCAAAGCATATATTCCAACTCCGAGATGCTTGCACCAGTCCATTGATGGATTGCTGTTGCTTGCACACTTTGTTAGCATCTTTAGGATTGACAAAACCTTCTGGTTGCATCATATACAACTCTTCTTTAATAAATCCATTAAGAAACGCAGTTTTGACATCCATTTGCCAGATTTCATAAAATGTGGCAATTGCTAACATGATTCGGACAGACTTAAGCATCGATACGAGTGAGAAAATCTCATCGTATTCAACACCTTGAACTTGTTGAAAACCTTTTGCAACAAGTCGAGCTTAGTAGATAGTAACACTACTATCAGTGTCAGTCTTCCTCTTGAAGATCCATTTATTTAACATGGCTTGGTGATCATCGAGCAAGTCAATCAAAGTCCATACTTTGTTCTCATACATGGATCATATCTCAGGTTTTATGGCCTCAAGCCATTTCGCGGAATCTGGGCTCATCATCGCTTCCTCATAGTTCGTAGGTTTATCATGGTCTATTAACATGACTTTCAGAACAGGATTACCGTACCACTCTGGTGCGGACCGTACTTTGGAGGACCTACGAGGTTTGGTAGCAACTTGATCTGAAGTTTCATGATCATCATCATTAACTTCCTCACTAATTGGTGTAGGAATCACTGGAACTGATTTCTGTGATGAACTACTTTCCAATTCGGGAGAAGGTACAAATTACCTTATCAAGCTCTACTTTTCTCCCACTCACTTCTTTCGAGAGAAACTCCTTCTCTAGAAAGGATCCATTCTTAGCAACGAATGTTTTGCCTTCGGATCTGTGATAGAAGGTGTACCCAACAATTTCCTTTGGGTATTCTATGAAGATGCACTTCTCCGATTTGGGTTTGAGCTTATCAGGATGAAACTTTTTCACATAAGCATCGCAGCCCCAAACTTTAAGAAACGACAACTTGGGCTTACTGCTAAACCATAGTTCATATGGTGTCGTCTCAAAGGATTTAGATGGTGCCCTATTTAAAATTAATGCAGCTATCTCTAATGCATAACCCCAAAACGATAGTGGTAAATCGGTAAGATACATCATAGATCGCACCATATCCAATAAAGTGCGGTTACGATGTTCGGACACACCATAACGTTGTGGTGTTCCAGGTGGCGTGAAATGTGAAACTATTCCACATTGTTTTAATTGAAGACCAAACTCGTAACTCAAATATTTGTCTCCTCGATCAGATCGCAGAAACTTTATTTTCCTGTTACGATGATTTTTCCACTTCACTCTAAAATTCTTTGAACCTTTCAACTATTTCAAACTTATGTTTCATCAAGTAGATATACCCATATCTGCTCAAATCATCTTGTGAAGGTCAGAAAATAACGATACTTGCCACGAGCATCAACACTCAATGGATCGCATACATCGGTATGTATTATTTCCAATAAGTCAGTAGCTTGTTCCGTTGTTCCAGAGAACGGAGTTTTAGTCATCTTGCCCAAAAGGCATGGTTCACAAGCATCAAATGATTCATAACCAAGTGATTCCGAAAATGCATCTTTATGGAGTTTCTTCATGCGCTTTACACCGATATGACCCAAACGCAGTGCCACAAATAAGTTGCACTATCATTATTAACTTTGCATCTTTTGGCATTAATATTATGAATATGTGTATCACTATGATCGAGATCCAACAAACTATTTTCATTGGGTGTATGACCATTTGAAGGTTTTATTCATGTAAACAGAACAACAATTATTCTCTGATTTTAAATGAATAACCGTATTGCAATAAACATGATCAAATCATATTCATGCTCAACGCAAACGCCAAATAACATTTATTTAGGTTTAACACTAATCCCAAAAGTATAGGGAGTGTGCGATGATGATCATATCAATCTTGGAACTACTTCCAACACTCATCGTCACTTCCCCTTCAACTAGTCTCTATTTATTCTGTAACTCCTGTTTCGAGTTACTAATCTTAGCAACCGAACAAGTATCAAATACTCAGGGGCTACTATAAACACTAGTAAGGTACACATCAATAATCTGTATATCAAATATACCCTTATTCACTTTGCCATCCTTCTTATCCACCAAATATTCAGGGCATTTCCGCTTCCAGTGACCATTTCCTTTGCAGTGTAAGCACTCAGTTTCAGGCTTTGGTCCAGCTTTGGTCTTCTTCATGGGAGTGACAACTTGTTTGCCATTCTACTTGAAGTTTCCCTTTATTTTCCTTTGCCCTTTTCTTGAAACTAGTGGCCTTGTTAATCATCAACACTTGATGCTCTTTCTTGATTTCTACCTTCGTCGATCTCAACATCACGAAGAGCTCGGGAATCGTTTTCGTCATCCCTTGCATACTATAGTTCATCACGAAGTTCTAGTAACTTGGTGATGGTGACTAGAGAATTCTGTCAATCACTATCTTATCTAGAAGATTAACTCCCACTTGATTCAAGCGATCAAAGTACCCAGACAATCTGTGCACATGCTCACTAGTTGAGAGATTCTCCTCCATCTTTTAGCTATAGAACTTGTTGGAGACTTCATATCTCTCAACTCGGGTATAAACTTCAACACCTGGAACATCTCATATGGTCCATGACGTTTAAAACGTCTTTGAAGTCCCGATTCTAAGCCGTTAAGCATGGTGCACTAAACTATTAAGTAGTCATCACATTGAGCTAGCCAAACGTTCATAACGTCTGCGTCTGCTCCTGCAATAGGCCTGTCACCTAGCGGTGCATTAAGGACATAATTCTTCTGTGCAGCAATGAGGATAAACCTTAGATCACGGTCCAATCCGCATCATTGCTACTAACATCTTTCAACACAATTTTTCTCTAGGAACATATCAAAATAAACATATGAAAGCAACAACGCGAGCTATTGATCTACAACATAATTTGCAAAATACTACCAGGACTAAGTTCATGATAAATTTAAGTTCAATTAATCATATTACTTAAGAACTCCCACTTAGATAGACATCCCTCTAATCCTCTAAGTGATTACGTGATCCATATCAACTACACCATGTCCGATCGTCACGTGAGATGGAGTAGTTTCAATGGTGAACATCAATATGTTGATCATATCTACTATATGATTCACGCCGACCTTCGGTCTCCGTGTTCCGAGGCCATATCATTATATGCTAGGCTCGTCAAGTTTAACTTTGAGTATTCGCGTGTGCAACTGTTTTGCACCGTTGTATTTGAACGTAGAGCCTATCACACCCGATCGTCACGTGGTGTCTCAAAGACGAAGAACTTTCGCATAGCGGTGCATACTCGGGAGAACACTTCTTGATAATTTTAGTGAGAGATCATCTTAAAATGCTACCGTCAATCAAAGAAAGATAAGATGCATAAAGGATAAACATCACATGCAATCAATATAAGTGATATGATATGGCCATCATCATCTTGTGCTTGTGATCTCCATCTTCAAAGCACCGTCGTGATCACCATCGTCACCGGCGCGACACCTTGATCTCCATTGTAGCATCGTTGTCATTACGCCATCTATTGCTTCTACGACTATCGCTACCGCTTAGTGATAAAGTAAAGCAATTACGAATGCGTTGCATTTCATACAATAAAGCGACAACCATATGGCTCCTGCCAGTTGCCGATAACTTCGGTTACAAAACATGATCATCTCATACAATATAGCATCACGTTTTGACCATATCACATCACAACATGCCCTGCAAAAACAAGTTAGACGTCCTCTACTTTGTTGTTGCAAATTTTACGTGGCTGCTACGGCCTGAGCAAGAACCGTTCTTACCTACGCATCAAAACCACAACGATAGTTCGTCAAGTTAGTGTTGTTTTAACCTTCGCAAGGACCGGGCGTAGCCACACTCGATTCAGCTAAAGTGAGAGAGACAGACACCCGCCAGTCACCTTTAAGCACGAGTGCTCGTAACGGTGAAACCAGTCTCGCGTAAGCGTACGCGTAATGTCGGTCCGGGCCGCTTCATCTCATATTACCGCCGAACCAAAATATGACAAGCTGGTAAGCAGTATGACTTGTATCGCCCACAACTCACTTGTGTTCTACTCGTGCATATAACATCTACGCATAAAACCAGGCTCGGATGCCACTGTTGGGGAACATAGTAATTTCAAAAAAATTCCTACGTACACGCAAGATCATGGTGATGCATAGCAACGAGAGGGTGAAAGTGCAACTAATCCCCGGGTGGTTTTGGTAATTAATAACAACATATATATCATTGAACTAATAGCTACTTGAGAATCATTTCAGAGAGTTCAGTGATATGGGTATGGCAAGGACTGAAGAAGTGGACCCCCCAAAATGCTAAGGCAAGCATTGGCAAAAGCTCAAGACTCCATTTTTGGTGTAGTGATCCAAGATCACATTGAGTCCATAGGAAAAGCCAATACTATTAAAAGGGGATGAGGTTATGATGATGATCTGGTTGCTCAAGTGCTTAGTGATACATCTCCTAAACTATCAGCAACTTTCACTGCCATATACACTCATAACTAGTCTCGGTCCCACCGATATTCCAAACTCAGTCACACCGAGATGAACCACCGAGCCATAGGCCAAACCCTAGTAAACTCGGATTTTCCGATTCGAACTCGGTCTCACGAAACATGAGTTGCCAAGGTTACGTAACATCATCATCAAATCGGTGTCACCGAGATGATGAAGTCGGTCCCACCGAACTGGCATGCTCTTGTCATTGCACGAATCGGTCTAACCGAGATTGTATATTCGGTCCCACGAAAATCCCAACGCTCACATTATTTGAACTATCGGTCTCACCGAGTTGTCCACTTCGTCCCACCGAGATTGCTCAAATGTGTGTAGCGGTTGGATTTTGTGTGGAGGCTATTTATACCCTCCACCCCTCTTCATTCGTGGAGAGAGCCATCGAAAGAACTACCACTCCTACCTTACATTTCGAGAAGAGAACTACCTACCCTTGTGTTGAGATCAAGTTGCTCCACTCCCACCATATGAAGCTTGATCTCTAGCCTTCCCAAGTTCCTTTCCACTCAATCCTTTCTTCCACCACAGCCAAATCAGTGAGGAGAGTTGAGTGTTGGGGAGATTATCATTTGAAGCACAAGAGCAAGGAGTTCATCATCATCTACAACATCTATTACCTTTTGGAGGGTGGTGCCTCCTAGATTGTTTAGGTGTCGCTTGGGAGCCTCCGTCGTCGAGATGTGGAGTTGAACCAAGAAGTTTGTAAGGGCAAGGAGATCGCCTACTTCGTGAAGATCTACCCCGAGTAAGGCTAGCCCTCCGTGGGCGTAGGCCATGATGGAATAGACAAGGTTGCTTCTTCGTGGACCCTTCGTGGGTGGAGCCCTCTGTGGACTCGCGCAGCCATCGCGCAGCCGTTACCCTCCGTGGGTTGAAGTCTCCATCAACGTGGAAGTACGATAGCACCACCTATCGGAACCACGAGAAAAATCACCGCGTCTCCAAAATTGCGTTTGCTCTTCTCCACCTCTCTTTACTACATGTGCAATTTACTTTCCGCTGCCTATACTCTAGAATTGCATGTGTAGGGTGATGCTTGACTTGATCATAATTGTGAATCTGCCAAAAACTGTTCTTTGTGAAAAGGCAGAATTTTTATATTGACAAGTAGTCTAATCACCCCCCCTCTAGACATACTTTCGATCCTACAAGTGGTATTAGAGCTTTGGTCTCCATTGTATTGGTTTCCATTGCATTGGACTCCATAAGCTTGGTTTCACAACCTAGGAGAGTATGGCGTCTAGTGAGGGTAATTTTCGTAGAGGTCCTTACTTTGATGGTACAAATTTTGCTAGTTGGAAGCATAAAATGAAAATGCATATTCTTGGTCATAACCCAGCCGCATGGGGCATTATTTGTGTTGGTATGCAAGGTGAATTCTTCGAGGAAGGAAAAGTTCCGGATCACGAAGCTACACCAGAAGAATTGCGGATGTTGCAAAATAATGCTCAAGCTTGTGACATTCTCTTCAATGCCTTGTGTCCCGAGGAGTTCAACAAAATCAGCCGTCTTGAGAATGCAAAAGAGATTTGGGATACTTTGGTTGAAATGCACGAAGGTACCGAGTCCGTGAAGGAATCAAAGCTAGATATTCTTCAAGGTCAACTTGACAAGTTCAAGATGAAGGATGGTGAAGGAGTCGCTGAAATGTACTCTAGGCTTGCTCTCATCACAAATGAGATTGCCGGCTTAGGAAGCGAAGAAATGACCGACCGATTCATCATCAAGAAGATTCTCAGAGCTTTGGATGGAAAATATGACACCGTGTGCACTTTGATCCAAATGATGCCAAACTACAAGACTCTCAAGCCAACCAAGTCATTGGAAGAATTGTTGCTCATGAGATGACACTTAAGGATAAGGAAGAGCTTCACAACAAGTCAAGTGGTGCTTACAAAGCTACAAGTGATGCTCCCACAACCTCAAGTGACAAGTTAGTTTCCAATGAAGAGATAAGCCTAATGGTCAAGAACTTCAACAAATTCTACAAGAATAGAGGCAAAGAGAGAAGCTCAAAGTCTAGATCATATGATGAAAAGAGATCTTCTAGTCATGATCGAATGCTACAATTGTGGAAGACCCGACACTACTCAAATGAGTGTCGGCTCCCCACAAGAGAAGAGAAGAATATCCAAGAAGAAGAAGCTCAAGAGATGAGTCACCTCGGAAGAGAGAAGGAGCAGAGATGATCGTTATGAGCGAAGACCCTCTCGGAGAAGCAAGGATTCGAGAGAGGAAAGACAAGTCATCAAGGAGCTACACAAGAAGAAAACATCAAGCTCATGTAGGTGAATGGGTCTCGGCTCCGACTCAGACAATCAATCCGAAGGAAGCTATCACTCCGACTCCGACTACAGTCAAGATGAAGGTGTTGCGGTCTTGCTCTCGATCCTCCAACTCCAACTCCTCGACTTATTTGATTCACCAAATGAGGGAATTGGAAGATGCTTCATGGCTAAAGGCCCCAAGGTATCACACCCTGAATTCATTGACTTCGATAGTGATGAGGATGACTTGCTTGGTGAAGATGAGCTCTTGCATGATAAAACCAAAGAGCCTAGTAACGATGAACATGCTAGTAGTCTTTATAGTCGAGAAGAGTCGAATGACAATGCTATGAAGGAGATTGAGCGTCTAACTAAAGAACTAAACACTCTTAAGTTAGCTCATGAAACAACTCAAGAAGATCATAGAGAGCTCCTAAGATCTCATGAGAAGCTACGCTTCGAGAAGCTCACTCTAGAGCAAGAACATGAGTTTCTAAAAGCAATCAATGACGATCTTCGAAAGAAGAGTTCTTCATATCTTGCCAAACGACTTCTCTTGTCTAATTTCTTGCCACCCATTAAGACTAAGAATGACAAGCATAAGAAAAATTCTTCCTCTAGCAGTAACAATAACCATGCTAAATCCAATGTTGTTGCTTCTAGTAGTTCTCTTGATTTCACTAACAATGTTTCAAGCCAAGTTACACTTGAGCAAGAGAACAGTTTATTGAAAGGGATCATAGAAAAGGTGTCTACAAGAGCCTTGCGGAAGCAAGAACTTTGAGAAATTGTTTGCAAGCAAGGAAGGCACCGAAGAATCAAGGAATTGGTTTTGAGCGAAAGTTCAACGCCGAAGGCGTTGAGTGGGAAAAAGGTCAATATCCTACTCCACAGTTTGTTCCTCAAAAGGAGAAGTATGATCCTACTTCTTCCAATGTGGAACAAGCTCAAGATGACCTTCCACCACAAGACCACAAGCTAAAAGGCATGGACAAGCTTCAAGAGGAGATTGATGCATTTGTTGAAGCACCTCAAGCCATGGTCAAGTTGGTTCCCAAGAAAACGTCAAGTTCTACTTCGTCAAGCTCAACTACAACCCCAAGGATTCCCATCAAGATGATGTGGATCCCGAAGAAGAAGAACTAGAAAGTTCTTGAGGGTGACTCCGCCAACATACTTCACTCACATTCATTTTGGCAAGAACTTGTGCAATCAACTTCCACATCGTGCACTAGTTCATGGAGTCACAAACCCTCTTGTTGGTAAGTCAAGGGACAAGGTAATCATTGCTTTCATGGACATCATCTATTGTGAATTTCAATCTATGTCCATGGATATCCTTGTTTGTTCCTTGTGGGACTAACCCATGTAGGTATTGAAAGTGCCCGAATCCAAAGGATAGCTCCCAACTCTTGATGATCTCCATCAACATTGAGAATCCACATCTTCAACATCTACATGAAGTCTTCTCGACAACCCAAGGTTAGTTTGACCCTTTAAAGGGTTCTCACATCTAGGGGAGCTTTGCTCTAAAAATTGAGCTAAAGCATCTTCAAATGATGTGAACACATCAATGCTTTATGTAAAAGTGGTAACCCCACTTGTGCTTAAGCGATGAGTATGACCTATGATCAAATGTTCTCATTTGGATCCTAAGTCAATATACTCATATAAAGATGACCTAGTCATCGACAAATTGTGTGTTAGTTGCTAGAGTTTTGGTTGTGCATGTTTGACACATATTTCATTTGCTATCTTATTGTGTGAGCATGTTGGATGCATGATTTTATCCATTCGAGGACATCCATTTGTTGTTTTGGTCGTTTTGATTTTTCTCGACCAAATGGATGGACAAGAATGCCTAAGTACCTCCCCTAGCTATCTATGCTTTCTTGTCTCAAATTCTATTCATGCTTACATCACAAATTTTGAACAAGTCATTTTCGGACCCTCCGGGTGAGGAGCACTTTCAGCCACCGATCCGTCAAGGGCTAATTTCCAAAACCTCTAATTGATTTCGGTCGACCAACTCACTCAAACTCGGTCGAACCGAAAGCATTTAGACTGATCTAGGTTTTCATCTCGGTGAAACCGAGTTGTGATTTTCGGCGTGACGAAGTGCATAACGCCTAGCGATTATCCATCTCGGTGCCACCGAGTTTTACAACTCGGTCCCACCGACAATGAAGGGGTATATATATTCCAAGGGCGCGCGTGATTCCTCCTTCAAACGTTTAGCCCCACACCCCTTTTGCCGCCGCCGCCTTGGTCTCCGGATCGTCGCCGTGCCGCCAGCGCCCTCGCCGCAGTCTCCGTCGCCGTCAGCGGACATCTCCTCCGCGCCGTTGCCGCCGTGAAAAACTCCACCAAGTTAGGGTGAGTTTTGATCCCACTCGTGCTCCCATCTCCGATTCAATGCACGTTTGGATTGCCTAGTATCTTGCCACGATTGAAATCCTCCTGTACACCGATTGGTTCGTTTGAACTAGATTCGAGTAAAAGTTTTAGGTTAGGTTTCATGGAACACATCTCGGTGAGACCGATTTTATATTTTCGGTATGACCGATTTGGCCTATAGCCATTACCTCGCACCCTTCGTCCAACCGAAGTTGTGCAAAATCGGTGTGACCGAAATGAAGATTCTGTGAAACCCTAGTGTTTTCGCCAGGACGAAACCCACTTCGGTCAAACCGAAAGTGGTGTGCCAAGCTCTGTTTAACACTTGGATTCACGAACCTTAAACTTCGGTCGACCGAAATGTCTTCTGTGAAAACTTAATACTAGAATTTGAACTCATTTTTTTGCAAAACTTCGCATTTTGTGATGACTCTTCTTCTCTGCCTACACCTTATCTATTCACGGGTTGTCGGCCATGTCGATGCTAGTGACGGTCGAGCAGTCGAGACACCCATTGCGATATTCGAGGCGGGCACTAGTCCCGATCCTAGTAGCTCATCGATGATGGTGAGAGGAGTACACCAAGTGGCATGCCTCCTGCAGCCACCAGAGCTAGAAAGAAGAGGAATTCAGATGATGAGGATTCAGATTTTGTCGTTGAGGAAGAGGTGACCTCAAAGCCTAAAAGGAAGGTTGTTGCCAAAGAGCAACAAGGTCAACAATCTAAGAAGGGCACTAGCAAAGTCAAGCAGTCAACTGTTGCTAAGAAGCTGAATTTGGGAGAGGCAGCTGCAAGCAAAGTGAAGAAAACCACCAAGAGAAAGAGGATAGTGCATGATGCAGCAGTAGAGGATGAGGATGAGGAAGCACCCCAGCCTCCTCCTCAGAAGCCGAAGCTCATGGGTGATGCCATTAAGGCTGGAGCCACATCAAAGCCCAAGAAATCTGCTCCAGCTAAGGCAGCTCCAGCAAAGCCTGCTGCCAAGCCCAAGAAGACCGTCAGAAACATTCCAGCGTCTGAAAAGAACAAGGATGATGTGCCACCACTGAGTCGACGATGAAGGACCAGATTTCTTTGAAACTTCGTCCAAAACTGCCACTTCATAATGATGCTCATCCTCAAGCCGAGGATATGAAGGCAAGGAAAGATAAAGGTCTCGGCTATGGAGACAAACCGACCCATATGCCGTGAGGAGAAGAACTGCTTTGTAGATCCCAGATTTCACACTGAGAGCAGCAGGACTTCTATGAGACCGTCTTGATGGATAAGAAGCCCATAGTCGCAGACACCCAATATGTTATTTGGAAGTACATTGACAATGAAGAATCAGAGATTTCTTTCCACATGTGCATGAAAGTTTCACTTTGCATGTGGTGTTGCAGATTTTGTAGGTCGAAATTGACCAGTTGGAACGATGAGATGATAATGCAATTTTATGCCACACTCACTTCTACCCCGATGGAAAGATTATGTGGATGACTCAAGGTCAAAGATTTTCTTCTTCATTGAAGAATGGGCAAAATTCTGAATGCTCGAAAGGCAACGAGAAGATGATATTGATGTATATGGGATTCCAAAGAAGAATCATGAATCCATGAAGAACATGTACAAAGAGGTTCCAGCAGAGGATTTGGGAATCTGGAAGCTCGGCTCAGTCTACCATCTCCAGGCAGGCTTACCTACCACTAATACCATTTTGAGGCATACCTTGATGCCCAAATCTGGAGATGATCGCATGATCAGAGGATACTCTATCAACATGCTGCACATACTTGATGAGAGAGCACCTTTCAAGGTGATGGACATGATGGTAGAAACCATTAAGAGGACTGCAGCTGACCACAAAAGGTCGTGTGGATTTGCCCCGCAGATTCAGATGCTTATAAATGCCAAGTTTGGCACGGGCACATTCTTGTTGGATAGAGAACATTTACCATTGCAGCCAGAGCATGAAGACAATGTTGTTGTGATGAATGAGGAGGATCCGACATCTGTTGAAGGTCAAGCCAAGATCGAAGCTGCTAAGAAAGCCAAAGCTGACAAGGAAGCAGCAGCAGCAGCAGCTAAACCAAAGAGTTTCGGAGAGCAAATTCTTGAAGCTACTCAAAGGATTGAACAACGCCTAGCCAGCATTGTACAGTCTCGGAGAGTTTAGAGAGGATTGTTGACGAGAAGATCTACGCTCGGGCGTGAAGTCGATCAAGTACAAGTGACCGTCAACAAGCTCGAGGCGGACATTGAGGAAGCAAAGCAGAGAAGGCGAGCTTATCGTGAGTTGCAGGATGACTTAGTCCAGATTCTCATCAACAGATCGCTCCGGTTCCCAAAGGACCCCGATCAGCTGCTATTCGATGGATCGACACCAGACTACAGCTTGGCACCTCCACAGTTCAGCGATTACTCCTACTCCAGCTCCAGCTCGGTGTCCACTCCTCCAAAGCCAGACATCACCAAGTCTTCGCCGATCTTTGTCATATCCACTCCGACATCAACCTGCACGGAGCCGCCAAAGAGTCTCCAAAGGGCGCTTAGCTCTATGCTTTTTGAACTTTTGGTAACTTGTTGCCAAAGGGGAAAATTGTATAGATCATAGGACTTCGAGAGAGAGAGTGTTTGTTGTCTTTGCGCTTTTGCTCTTTCGTTCTTTTGCGGTTTCTTTGAGATACTTTTGGTTTTCGAGACATTCAGTGTGCTTGATACTCCGTTTGATTCTACCTTAATGAGTGCTTGGTCGTACTATGCTTTAATGTGTGCTTAATGCTTATCATATGCCATTCCTATCTCGTATGACCATTTACTCATGTCTTGGTGATTGGGTGCATGCTGTTCATTCTTATCATTTTGTGCGCTCCACCAAGATGTATGTGACATGGAAGAGTGACCCATGATCCTAATCGATTGTGCATTTGCATTCAAACGCAAATCTTAAATAATGCACAAATTTAGGGGGAGCTCTTGCTTATCACATACTTCTCAAAGTGACGATATTATTCATTAATTATATCCTTTGTCGAAGCTTTGATCTATATGTTGTCATCAATTACCAAAAAGGGGGAGATTGAAAGTGCAACTAATCCCCGGGTGGTTTTGGTAATTAATAACAACATATATATCATTGAACTAATAGCTACTTGAGAATCATTTCGAGAGAGTTCGATTGATATGGGTATGGCAAGGATGAAGAAGTGGACCCCCAAAATGCTAAGGCAAGCATTGGCAAAAGCTCAAGACTCCATTTTGGTTTAGTGATCCAAGATCACATTGAGTCCATAGGAAAAGCCAATACTATTAAAAGGGATGAGGTTATGATGATGATCTGGTTGCTCAAGTGCTTAGTGATACATCTCCTAAACTATCGGCAACTTTCACCGCCATATACACTCATAAGTAGTCTCGGTCCCACCAATATTCCAAACTCACCACACCGAGATGAACCACCGAGCCATAAGCCAAACCCTAGTAAACTCGGATTTTCCGATTACGAACTCGGTCTCACGAAACATGAGTTGCCAAGGTTACAGTAACCTTCATCATCAAATCGGTGTCACCGAGATGATGAAGTCGGTCCCACCAAACCGGCATGCTCTTGTCATTGCACTAATCGGTCTAACCGAGATTGTATATTCGGTCCCACGAAAATCCCAACGCTCACATTATTTGAACTATCGGTCTCACCGAGTTGTCCACTTCGGTCCCACCGAGATTGCTCAAATGTGTGTAACGGTTGGATTTTGTGTGGAGGCTATTTATACCCTCCACCCCTCTTCATTCGTGGAGAGAGCCATCGAAAAGAACTACCACTCCTACCTTACATTTACGAGAAGAGAACTACCTACCCTTGTGTTGAGATCAAGTTGCTCCACTCCCACCATATGAAGCTTGATCTCTAGCCTTCCCAAGTTGCTTTCCACTCAATCCTTTCTTCCACCACAGCCAAATCGGTGAGGAGAGTTGAGTGTTGGGGAGATTATCATTTGAAGCACAAGAGCAAGGAGTTCATCATCATCTACAACATCTATTACCTTTTGGAGGGTGGTGCCTCCTAGATTGGTTAGGTGTCGCTTGGGAGCCTCAAATCGTCGAGATGTGGAGTTGAACCAAGAAGTTTGTAAGGGCAAGGAGATCGCCTACTTCGTGAAGATCTACCCCAAGTAAGGCTAGCCCTCCGTGGGCGTGAGCCATGATGGAATAGACAAGGTTGCTTCTTCGTGGACCCTTCGTGGGTGGAGCCCTCCGTGGACTCAAGCAGGCCGTTACCCTCCGTGGGTTGAAGTCTCCATCAACGTGGAAGTACGATAGCACCACCTATCAGAACCACGAGAAAAATCACCGCGTCTCCAAAATTGCGTTTGCTCTTCTCCACCTCTCTTTACTACATGTGCAATTTACTTTCCGCCGCCTATACTCTAGAATTGCATGTGTAGGGTGATGCTTGACTTGATCATAATTGTGAATCTGCCAAAAACTGTTCTTTGTCAAAAGGCAGAATTTTTATATTGACAAGTAGTCTAATCACCCCCCCTCTAGACATACTTTCGATCCTACAGAGGGGAGAGTATTGTCCATGTACCCTTGTAGACTGTAAACGGAAGTGTTATGACAATGCGGTTGATGTAGTCGTACGTCTTCACGATCCGACCGATCCAAGTACCGAACGTACGGCACCTCCGAGTTCAGCACACGTTCAGCTCGATGACGATCTCTGGACTCCGATCCAGCAAAGTGTCGGGGATGAGTTCCGTCAGCACGACGGCGTGGTGACGATGATGATGTTCTAACGGCAGGGCTTCGCCTAAACTCCACGACGATATGACCGAGTTGGAATATGGTGGAGGGGGGCACCACACACGGCTAAGGAACGATCTTGAAGATCAACTTGTGTGTCATGGGGTGCCCCCTGCCCCTGTATATAAAGGAGCAAGGGGGGAGGAGGCCGGCCCTAGGAGGGGGCGCGCCAAGTGTGGAGTCCTACTAGGACTCCCTAGTCCTAGTAGGATTCCACCTCCCATATGGAATAGGAAAAGAGGAAGGGAAAAGGAGAAGGAAGGAAGGGAGCTCCCCCCTTCCCTAGTCCAATTCAGACCAGACCAAGGGGAGGGGTGCGGCTGTTGGGGAACGTAGTAATTTCAAAAAATTTCCTACGCACACGCAAGATCATGGTGATGCATAGCAACGAGAGGGGAGAGTGTTGTCTACGTACCCTCGTAGACCGAAGCGGAAGCGATCACAACGTAGAGGAAGTAGTCGTACGTTCTCCTCGCGATCCAACCGATCCCAGCACCGTTACTCCGGCGCCTCCGAGTTCTTGACACACGTACAGCTCGGTGACGCTCCTCGGGCTCCGATCCAGCAAAGCTCCGTGGAGAGAGAGTTCCGTCAGCACGACGGCGTGGTGACGATCTTGATGTTCTACCGACGCAGGGCTTCGCCTAAGCACCGCAACGATATGACCGAGGTGGATTATGGTGGAGGGGCGCACCGCACACGGCTAAGGAACGATCTCAAGGATCAACTTGTGTGTCCATGGGGTGCCCCCTGCCCCCGTATATAAAGGAGGGAGGAAGGAGGAGGCCGGCCTAGGGAGGAGGTGCGCCATAGGGGAGTCCTACTCCCACCGGGAGTAGGATTCCCCTTTTCCTAGTCCAACTAGGGATCCTTCCATGTATTAGGAGTAGAAGACTAGGAAGGGGAAGAGAGAAGGGAAGGAAGGAGGGGGTGCGGCCCCTCCCCCTAGCCCAATTCGGACTAGGGCAAGGGGCGCGGCCTGCCCTAGGCAGCCCTCTCTCCTTTCCCTTGAGGCCCAATAAGGCCCAATACTTCTCCCGGCGAATTCCGTAACTCTCCGGTACTCCGATAAATACCGAATCACTCGGAACCTTTCCGAACTCGAATATAGTCGTCCAATATATCGATCTTTACGTCTCGACCATTTCGAGACTCCTCGTCATGTCCCCGATCTCATCCGGGACTCGAACTCCTTCGGTACATCAAAACTCATAAACTCATAATATAAGCATCATCGAAACCTTAAGCGTGCGGACCCTACGGTTCGAGAACAATGTAGACATGACCGAGACACGTTTCGGTCAATAACCAATAGCGGGACCTGGATGCCCATATTGGTTCCTACATATTCTACGAAGATCTTTATCGGTCGACCGCATAACAACATCGTTGTTCCCTTTGTCATCGGCATGTTACTTGCCCGAGATTCGATCGTCGGTATCCAATACCTAGTTCAATCTCGTAACGCAAGTCTCTTTACTCGTTCCGTAATACATCATCTCGCAACTAACTCATTAGTTACAATGCTTGCAAGGCTTAAGTGATGTGCATTACCGAGAGGGCCCAGAGATACCTCTCCGACATTCGGAGTGACAAATCCTAATCTCAAATCGCCAACCCAACAAGTACCTTTGGAGACACCTGTAGAGCACCTTTATGATCACCCAGTTACGTTGTGACGTTTGGTAGCACACAAAGTGTTCCTCCGGTAAACGGGAGTTTGCATAATCTCATAGTCATAGGAACATGTATAAGTCATGAAGGAAGCAATAGCAACATACTAAACGATCGTGTGCTAAGCTAACGGAATGGGTCATGTCAATCAGATCATTCAACTAATGATGTGACCTTGTTAATCAAATAACAACTCCTTGTTCATGGTTAGGAAACATAACCATCTTTGATTAACAAGCTAGTCAAGTAGAGGCATACTAATGACACTCTGTTTGTCTATATATTCACACATGTATTATGTTTCCGGTTAATACAATTCTAGCATGAATAATAAACATTTATATATGAGGAAATAAATAATAACTTTATTATTGCCTCTAGGGCATATTTCCTTCAGTCTCCCACTTGCACTAGAGTCAATAATCTAGATCACATCACCATGTGATTAACATCGATAGTTCACATCATCATGTGATTAACACCCATAGTTCACATCGCCATGTGACCAACACCCAAAGGGTTTACTAGATTCAGTAATCTAGTTCACATCGCTATGTGATTAACACCCAAGAGTACTAAGGTGTGATCATGTTTTGCTTGTGAGAGAGTCTTAGTCAACGGGTCTTTCACATTCAGATCCGTTATGTATTTTGCAATTTTCTATGTCTACAATGCTCTGCACGGAGCTACTCTAGCTAATTGCTCCCACTTTCAATATGTATCTAGATCGAGACTTAGAGTCATCCAGATCGGTGTCAAAACTTGCATCGACGTAACCCTTTACGACGAACCTTTTGTCACTTCCATAATCGAGAAACATATCCTTATTCCACTAAGGATAATTTTGACCGCTGTCCAGTGATCTACTCCTAGATCACTATTGTACTCCCTTGCCAAACTCAGTGCAGGGTATACAATAGATCTGGTACACAACATGGCATACTTTATAGAACCTATGGCCAAGGCATAGGGAATGACTTTCATTCTCTTTCTATCTTCTGCCGTGGTCGGGTTTTGAGTCTTACTCAATTTCACACCTTGTAACACATGCAAGAACTCTTTCTTTGACTGTTCCATTTTGAACTACTTCAAAATCTTGTCAAGGTATGTACTCATTGAAAAACTTATCAAGCGTCTTGATCTATCTCTATAGATCTTGATGCTCAATATGTAAGTAGCTTCACCGAGGTCTTTCTTTGAAAAACTTCTTTCAAACACTCCTTTATGCTTTGCGTAATAATTCTACATTATTTCCGATCTACAATATGTCATTCACATATACTTATCAGAAATGCTGTAGTGCTCCCACTCACTTTCTAGTAAATACAGGCTTCACTACAAGTCTCAGATAAACTATATGCTTTGATCAACTTATCAAAGCGTATATTCCAACTCCGAGATGCTTGCACCAAATCCATAGATGCACATTTTGTTAACACCTTTAGGATCGACAAAACCTGTTGGTTGCATCACATACAACTCTTCTTTAATAACTCCATTATGGAATGCAGTTTTGTTTATCCATTTGCCAGATTTCATAAAATGCGGCAATTGCTAACATGATTCGGACAGACTTTTAAGCATCGATACGAGTGAGAAAATCTCATTGTATTCAACATCTTGAACTTTGTCAAAACCTTTTTGACAAGTCTAGCTTTGTAGATAGTAACACTACTATCGTCGTCTGTCTTCCTCTTGAAGATCCATTCATTTTCTATGGTTTGCCGATCATCGGGCAAATCCATCAAAGTCCATACTTTGTTCTCATACATGGATCATATCTCGATTTCATGGCCTCAAACCATTTTGCGGAATCTGGGCTCATCATCGCTTCCTCATAGTTCGTAGGTTTGTCATGGTCAAGTAACACGACCTCCGAACAGGATTACCGTACCACTCAGTGCGGATCTCACTCTGTTTTACCTCGAGGTTCGGTAGTAACTTGATCTGAAGTTACATGATCATCATCATTAGCTTCCTCACTAATTGGTATAGTAGTCACAAGAACAGATTTCGTGATGAACTACTTTCCAATAAGGGAACAAGTACTGATTACCTCATCAAGTTCTACTTTCCTCCCACTCACTTCTTTCGAGAGAAACTCCTTCTCTAGAAAGGATCCATCTTAAGCAACGAATATCTTGCCTTCGGATCTGTGATAGAAGGTGTACCCAACAATTTCCTTTGGGTATTCTATGAAGACGCACTTCTCGATTTGGGTTCGAGCTTATCAGATGAAACTTTTTCACATAAGCATCGCAGCCCCAAACTTTAAGAAACGACAACTTTGGTTTCTTGCTAAACCACAGTTCATATAGTGTCGTCTCAACGGATTTAGATGGTGCCCTTTTAACGTGAATGCAGCTGTCTCTAATGCATAATCCCAAAACGATATTGGTAAATCGGTAAGAAACATCATAGATTGTACTATATCCAATAAAGTACGGTTATGACGTTCGGACACACCATTATGATGTGGTGTTCCAGGTGGCATGAATTTGTGAAACTATTCCACATTGTTTTAATTGAAGACCAAACTCGTAACTCAAATATTTGTCTCCGATCGATCGTAGAAACCTTATTTTCTTGTCACGATGATTTTTCCACTTTACTCTGAAAATTCTTTGAACCTTTCAACTATTTCAGACTTATGTTTCATCAAGTAGATATACCCATATCTGCTCAAATCATTTGTGAAGGTCGAAAATAACGATACCCGCCATGAGCCTTAACACTCATTGGATCGCATACATCGATGTATTATTTCCAATAAGTCGGTTGCTCGCTCCATTGTTCCGAGAACGGAGTCTTAGTCATCTTGCCCATGAGGCATGGTTCGCAAGCATCAAGTGATTCATAATCAAGTGATTCCAAAATCCCATCAGCATGGAGTTTCTTCATGCGCTTTACACCAATATGACCTAAACGGCAGTGCCACAAATAAGTTGCACTATCATTATTAACCTTGCATCTTTTGGTTTCAATATTATGAATATATGTATCACTACAATCGAGATCCAATGAACCATTTTCATTGGTTGTGTAACCATATAAGGTTTTATTCATGTAAACAGAATAACAGTTTATTCTCTTACTTAAATGAATAACCGTATTGCAAAAAACACGATCAAATCATATTCATGCTCAACGCAAACACCAAATAACATTTATTTAGGTTTAACACTAATCCCGAAAGTATAGGGAGTGTACGATGATGATCATATCAATCTTGGAACTATTTCCAACACTCATCGTCACTTCCCCTCAACAAGTCTCTGTTTATTATGTAACTCCTGTTTCGAGTTACTAATCTTAGCAACCGAACAAGTATTAAATACTCAGGGGTTACTATAAACACTAGCAAGGCACACATGAAACACCTGTATATCAAATATACCCTTGTTCAATTTGCCTTCCTTCTTATCCACCAAATATTTAGGGCATTTCCGCTTCCAGTGACCATTTCCTTTGCAGTGTAAGCACTCAGTTTCAGGCTTTGGTCCAGCTTTGGTCTTCTTCACGGGAGTGACAACTTGCTTGTCTTTCCACTTGAAGTTCCCTTTCTTTCCCTTTGCCCTTCTCTTGAAACTAGTGGTCTTGTCAATCATCAACACTTGATGCTCTTTCTTGATTTCTACCTTCGTCGATTTCAACATCACGAAGAGCTTGGGAATCGTTTACGTCATCCCTTGCATACTATAGTTCATCACGAAGTTCTAGTAACTTAGTGATGGTGATTAGAGAATTCTGTCAATCACTATCTTATCTGGAAGATTAACACCCACTCGATTCAAGCGATTGAAGTACCCACACAATCTAAGTACATGCTCACTAGTTGAGCGATTCTCCTCCATCTTTTAGCTATAGAACTTGTTGGAGACTTCATATCTCTCAACTCGGGTATTTGCTTGAAATATTAACTTCAATTCCTGAAACATCTCATATGGTCCATGATGTTCAAAACATCTTTGAAGTCCCGATTCTAAGCCGTTAAGCATGGTGCACTAAACTATCAAGTAGTCATCATATTGAGCTAGCCAAACGTTCATAACGTCTGCATCTGCTCCTGCAATAGGTCTATCACCTAGCGGTGCATTAAGGACATAATTCTTCTGTGCAGCAATGAGGATAAACCTCAGATCACGGATTCAATCCGCATCATTGCTACTGACATTTTTCAACACAATTTTCTCTAGGAACATATCAAAATAAACATATGAAAGCAACAACGCAAGCTATTGATCTTACAACATAATTTGCAAAATACTACCAGGACTAAGTTCATGATAAATTTAAGTTCAATTAATCATATTACTTAAGAACTCCCACTTAGATAGACATCTCTCTAGTCATCTAAGTGACCACGTGATCCAAATCAACTAAACCATAACTGATCATCACGTGAGATGGAGTAGTTTTCAATGGTGAACATCTCATGTTGATCATATCTACTATATGATTCACGCTCGACCTTTCGGTCTCCGTGTTTCGAGGCCATATCTGCATATGCTAGGCTCGTCAAGTATAACTGAGTATTCTGCGTGTGCAAAACTGGCTTGCACCCGTTGTAGATGGACGAGAGCTTATCACACCCGATCATCACGTGGTGTCCAGGCACGACGAACTTTAGCAATGGTGCATACTCGGGAGAACACTACTTGATAATTTTAGTGAGAGATCATCTTAAAATGCTACCGTCAATCAAAGCAAGATAAGATGCATAAAGGATAAACATCACATGCAATCAATATAAGTGATATGATATGGCCATCATCTTCTTGTGCTTGTGATCTCCATCTCCAAGCACCATCATGATCACCATCGTCACCGGCGCGACACCTTGATCTCCATCGTAGCATCGTTGTCGTTTCGCCATCTATTGCTTCTCGACTATCGCTACCGCTTAGTGATAAAGTAAAGCAATTACGTATGCGTTGCATTTCATACAATAAAGCGACAACCATATGGCTCCTGCCAGTTGCCGATAACTTCGGTTACAAAACATGATCATCTCATACAATAAAATATAGCATCATGTCTTGGCCATATCACATCACAACATGGCCTGCAAAAACAAGTTAGACGTCCTCTACTTTGTTGTTGCAAGTTTTACGTGGCTGCTACGGGCTTAATTAAGAACCAAACTCACCTACGCATCAAAACCACAACGATAGTTTGTCAAATAGACTCCGTTTTAACCTTCGCAAGGACCGGGCGTAGCCACACTCGGTTCAACTAAAGTTGGAGAAACTGACACCCGCCAGCCACCGCGTGCAAAGCACGTTCAGTAGAACCAGTCTCGCGTAAGCGTCTGGCGTAATGTCGGTCCGGCCGCTTCATCCAACAATACCGCCAACCAAAGTATGACATGCTGGTAGGCGGTATGACTTATATCGTCCACAACTCACTTGTGTTCTACTCGTGCATATAACATCAACACATAAAACCTAGGCTCGGATGCCACTGGTTGGGGACCGTAGTAATTTCAAAAAATTCCTACGCACACGCAAGATCATGGTGATGCATAGCAACGAGAGGGGAGAGTGTTGTCTACGTACCCTCATAGACCGAAGCGGAAGCGATCACAACGTAGAGGAAGTAGTCGTACGTTCTCCTCGCGATCCAACCGATCCCAGCACCGTTACTCCGGCGCCCGAGTTCTTGACACACGTACAGCTCGGTGGCGCTCCTCGGCTCCGATCCAGCAAAGCTCCGTGGAGAGAGAGTTCCGTCGGCCGACGGCGTGGTGGCGATCTTGATGTTCTACCGACGCAGGCTTCGCCTAAGCACCGCAACGATATGACCGAGGTGGATTATGGTGGAGGGGGCACCGACACGGCTAAGGAACGATCTCAAGGATCAACTTGTGTGTCCATGGGGTGCCCCTGCCCCGTATATAAAGGAGGGAGGAAGGAGGAGGCCGGCATAGGGAGGAGGCGCCATAGGGGAGTCCTACTCCCACCGGGAGTAGGATTCCCTTTCCTAGTCCAACTAGGATCCTTCCATGTATTAGGAGTAGGAGACTAGGAAGGGAAGAGAGAAGGAAGGAAGGAGGGTGCGGCCTCCCCAGCCCACCCGGACTAGGGCAGGGGGCGCCCTGCCCTAGGCAGCCCTCTCCCTTTCCCTTGAGGCCCAATAAGGCCCAATACTTCTCCCCGGCGAATTCCCGTAACTCTCCGGTACTCCGATAAATACCCGAATCACTCGGAACCTTTCCGAACTCCGAATATAGTCGTCCAATATATTGATCTTTACGTCTCGACCATTTCGAGACTCCTCGTCATGTCCCCGATCTCATCCGGGACTCCGAACTCCTTCGGTACATCAAAACTCATAAACTCATAATATAACTGTCATCGAAACCTTAAGCGTGCGGACCCTACGGTTCGAGAACAATGTAGACATGACCGAGAAACGTCTCCGGTCAATAACCAATAACGGGACCTGGATGCCCATATTGGTTCCTACATATTCTACGAAGATCTTTATCGGTCAGGCCGCATAACAACATACGTTGTTCCCTTTATCATCGGTATGTTACTTGCCCGAGATTCGATCGTCGGTATCCAATACCTAGTTCAATCTCGTTACCGGCAAGTCTCTTTACTCGTTCCGTAATACATCATCTCGCAACTAACTCATTAGTTACAATGCTTGCAAGGCTTAAGTGATGTGCATTACCGAGAGGGCCCAGAGATACCTCTCCGACATTCGGAGTGACAAATCCTAATCTCGAATTACGCCAACCCAACAAGTACCTTTGGAGACACCTGTAGAGCACCTTTATGATCACCCAGTTACGTTGTGACGTTTGGTAGCACACAAAGTGTTCCTCCGGTAAATGGGAGTTTGCATAATCTCATAGTCATAGGAACATGTATAAGTCATGAAGGAAGCAATAGCAACATACTAAACGATCGTGTGCTATGTCGACATGACCTTGAACTATTCTCGATCAATAATGACCTTGAACTATTCTCGATCAATAACCAATAGCGGAACCTGGATGCTCATATTGGCTCCTACATATTCTACGAAGATCTTTATCGGTCAAACCGCATAACAACATACGTTGTTCCCTTTGTCATCGGTATGTTACTTGCCCGAGATTCGATCGTCGGTATCCAATACCTAGTTCAATCTCGTTACCGGCAAGTCTCTTTACTCGTTATGTAATGCATCATTCCGTAACTAACTCATTAGCTACATTGCTTGCAAGGCTTATAGTGATGTGCATTACCGAGAGGGCCCAGAGATACCTCTCCGACAATCGGAGTGACAAAACCTAATCTCGAAATACGCCAACCCAACATGTACCTTTGGAGACACCTGTAGTACTCCTTTATAATCACCCAGTTACGTTGTGACTTTCGGTAGCACCCAAAGTGTTCCTCCGGTAAATGGGAGTTGCATAATCTCATAGTTACAGGAACATGTATAAGTCATGAAGAAAGCAATAGCAACATACTAAACGATCAAGTGCTAGGCTAACGGAATGGGTCATGTCAATCACATCATTCTCTTAATGATGTGATCCCATTAATCAAATGACAACACATGTCTATGGTTAGGAAACATAACCATCTTTGATTAATGAGCTAGTCAAGTAGAGGCATACTAGTGACTATATGTTTGTCTATGTATTCACACATTTATCATGTTTCCGGTTAATACAATTCTAGCATGAATAATAAACATTTATCATGATATAAGGAAATAAATAATAACTTTATTATTGCCTCTAGGGCATATTTCCTTCACCTTAAAGTGCAGTGGTTGAATCATACTAAAGAAGAAGCCACTTGGGAATGCGAGGATCATCTTCGTTATGAATACCCCCATCTTTTCCCTTCTACCTCTTAATTCTCGGGACGAGAATTTATTTGAGAGGAGGAGAGTTGTAACACCCTCGTGTATTAAACTACAGTAACCCTTTCTGATTATGCTAAGTCATTTTGGTTAACAGTGCTTGATCAACTATGAATTCAAATACCAATTCAAATTTCCCCTCCGAACTCAATTTCAAATTTAAAATATAGATCCAGAAATTATTTCACCAAACACTAGGACAAAAACGTTCATAATGTTGCAAATAGTCACTGAGTAATTGTCCTGGAGAAACCAACATTTTATAAAATATTTAAATGCCCTAAAACAATTAAAACAGGGCCAAAACAGTAATTTAAAATGCTTTTTCAAAATTATGAAAAATCCAAGATACAATTACATCCCAAACTTTTTGTGGCAGTGTCCAAAATTGCAATGCTAATTATGGACCAAGTTTCATATTTTATAAAACTCAAATGCTTTTGAAAAATATTACAAAACATAATAAATAAAAGAAAATAAAAAAATAAATGAAAAAGAAAGAGAAAACCTTACCTGTGATTGGCCTTAGTCCACACGGACAGGCCTGAGCCGGCCTAGCCCACCAGACCAGTCGGCTTCAACCTCGCTATAGTGGCCGACCGGGGACGCGCGCGCACCCGCTCGTCCCTGCTGGACCACCTTGCCGCCTCCGCCTCAGGGGAGGATAAGACCTCCACCCACGGCCCCCTCGGGCTCCTCCCCTACCACTCACTTCCCCCTTTCCATCGCATCTCCCCTCTTCCTCCTCTCTCGGCCAAGGGCTGCCACCGCCGCTATCCTTCTCCGCCGTGGTGACTGTCATTCCCGTTCCACTCCGCTATGTCCAGGAGGGCCGCCGCCCTACACTACTTCCTCTCCACCGCCGAGCGCGAGTCGGGGAGCACTCCATCGCCGGGATTGAGCCAGCGTTTACCTTGGGACCCACTTCTGTTATCCTCCGAGTTTGACCACCCCCTGCACTCGTAAGCCTCTCGCCGACCTCCTTGAGCCACACGGTGAGCGTCCACATCGATCCTCTCCCTTATATCGTGTTGCTCATCGCTCCATTGTCATTCCTGCATACACCCAAGCTCGGTGGCGCCATGGTCGATAACGGCTAGAAGCACATCCACCCGAGCCGTCCCACATTGCCCGTCGTGTTCCTGATGCTCCATAGAGCCATCGGTGTGCTCCGTTAGCTCATTGGCCTCCTGTAACCATGCGCCCGCATTCACCTGAAAGCCACCGCCCCAAACTTGGACGCCAGTGTCATTTCAGTCATCCCTGGCACCAACCGTCAGCACTGCTGTGAGCGCGGCATCGAGCCATGTCTGTAGAGCCCAACCACGGCTCGAACAGAGGCCTGTAGCCAAAACCCGCCGCTCTCCCGTGCCACTGCCGCCTTTTTGGCATCAGCGGCTAAACGCCGGCTGCCACCGACATGGCACTGGCCTGGGGCCCACCCTGGATCACTACCAGAGGGACCCATGGGCCCGATAGACTGGTCAACTGACCTAGTTAACCAACTGACTGGGCAGTTAACCCAAGTCAACAGGGGCCCACTGTTCAGCCTCTGGTGCACCTGTGTGTGCACTACACCGGGTGCACCTAGTAAATTGTTGCTATTTTCCAAAACACAAATAAATCAAGAAATTACAGAATATTGATTAAACTTCCAAAAGTAATAGAAATTAAATCATAAGTCAGATAAAAAATTATATATGAAAGTTGCTCAAAACAAATAAGACGGATCTGAATATGCTACTCACATACCTGTAACCTGCCTCCAACACTGAAACATGGAACCTTCCCCTCTGGATCGTCTGTCTGACAACTGCCTACCACATACCTGTCACCTGCCTCCAACACTGAAACATGGAACCTTCCCCTCTAGATCGTCTATCCGACAACTGCCTAAAGCCGGGAAATATCCACAGATATTTTCCCACTCCGTCCATAATGTGTAGCACTGCAATAGGTCACCCCTAGCATAGCATCTTGATATGTGATACGTCTCCGACGTATTTATAATTTTTGATTGTTCCATGTTGTTATATTATCATTCTTGGATGTTTTACAATCATTTTATATGAACTTTATATCATTTTTTGGGACTAACCTATCGACATAGTGCCCAGTGTCGGTTGCTGTTTTTTGCTTATTTTTTACTTCGCAGAATATCAGTACCAAACGGGCTCCAAATGCAGCAAAACTTTTGGGAGATTTTTTTCGACTAGAAGGCACCCAGTGGGCCAAAGAAGTACCAGAGGGGATGCCCATGGTGAGCACAACCCACCAGGGCACGCCCAAGGGGATTATGCACCCCCACGGAGCCACCCTGTACCGCCTCTTCACCCTATAAATTCCCAAATATTCCAGAAACCCTAGGGGAGACATCAAAACACAGTTCTAGCCGCCGCAAGTTCCAGAACCACGATATCCAATCTAACACCATCACAGAGGGGTTCATCATCCTCATTGGTGCCTCTCCGATGATGCGTGAGTAGTCCACCATAGACCTAAGGGTCCATAGGCAGTATCTAGATGGCCTCCTCTCTCTCTTTTGATTCTCAATACAAAGGTCTCTTGGAGATCTATTTGATGTAATGACTTTTTGTGGTGTGTTAGTTGGGATCCGATGAAGTTTTATTTTATGATCAGATCTATATCCATGAAAGTTATTTGAAATTTCTTTGATCTCTTATATGCATGATTACTTATAGCCTCATATTTATTCTTTGAATCTTTGGTTTAGTTAAGATAACTAGATCGATTTTTCTTGCCATGGGAGAGGTGCTTTGTGATGGGTTCGATCTTGCGGTGTTCTTTCCCAGTGACAGAAGGGACAACAAGACACACATGTATCGTTGCTATTAAGGATAACAAGATGGGGGTTATTCCTACATGAATAGATCTCATCTACATCATGTCACCGTTCTTATTGCATTACTTCGTTTCCCCATGAACTTAATACACTAGATGCATGCCGGATAGCGGTCGATGTGTGGAGTAATAGTAGTAGATGAAGAATCGTTTTAGTCTACTAATCTTGGGCGTGATGCCTATATAATTATCATTGCCTGGATATTGTCATAATTATTCAATCTTCTATCAATTGCCCAACAGTAATGTGTTTACCCACCGTGTGCTATTTCTTGAGAGAAGCCACTAGTGAAATCGACGGCCCTCGGGTCTATTTTCCCATCATATACTTTCAGATCTACATTGCTATTTGCCTTTTACTTTATTTGCATCTTTTATTTACAAATCCATATTATCAAAAACCCAAAAATACCTCGCTGAATTTTATTTGTCGTTATTCTATTTTCATCTACCAATCTATCTATTTACCAATTGCTTACCCGAGAGGGATTGACAACCCCTCTTGCGCGTCGGGTTGCAAGTATTTGTTCTTTGTGTGCAGGTACCATTTACATAGCTTGTTCTGTCCTCCAACTAGATTGATACCTTGGTTTCATAATGGAGGGAAATACCTACCGTAGTTGTGCTACATCATCCCTTCCTCTTTGGGAAATACCGGCGCAATTTCAAGAGACATCAAAAGGAATTTCTGGCGCCGTTGCTAGGGAGGATCAAGTCAAGATCTATCAGGTTCCTAATCACAAATCGCATCTCCTTGCAATTTATATTATTTGCCATTTGCCTCTCGTTTTCATCTCTCCCACTTCCCAAAAATTTGCCTTTTTATTCGCCTTCTTTTTTGTTTGCGTTTTTCTCGTTGGATCTTTTTTTTGCTTGTGTTTCCATGTATCTTCTATTTGCTTGCATCTTCGCTTGCTAAAAATCTATTAATATGGATCCTCATCCACTCTCTAATCTTTTCAAAAGATACAATTATGATGAACCAATTGCTAGTGAATTGAGTTCACTAGATTATCTTTATGAATTTTTGCTTGAGATTCATGAATCTAAAAATTGTGATGAAGTGTTAAACGAAGAAATTTATGAAGTGATTCATGATAGCTCATTGAATGAAAAGCATGATTGCAATGATGTTATTATAAATTCTATTAATGTCAATTGTGCTAATAATATGCAAAACCCCAAGCTTGGGGATGCTAATTTTGCTATGTCCACTACTTATGGCAATGATCATGATTGGGGTGATAATGTTTCTGATGATCTTGAAAATTTATGTAAGCCTCATCATGAATATGATATTGATAATAATGTTTGCAATAATATTGAAAGTGGGTTTGGAAGACCGTCAACTTTTGGTAAAAATAATCCCACATATTTGGAGAGTGTTCAATCTTATGAAATTTTTGATAAAAGTGGGCTTGGAGAGGTCATGACTTTATTTGATGATAATCCCACTATTTTGGAAGAGTGTCAACTTTGCATGCATGTGGATCATGTAGAGAATATGTTATGTGATAGCTGTATTGTTGAATTTGGATATGATCCTCCATGTAATTATTATGAGAGAGGGAAATATTGTGGTAGAAATTTTCATGTTACTAAATTACCTCTCATTATGTTGAGATTGCTATTGTTTCTTTCTTCTTCCTTGCATATGCTAGTTTTTGCTTGCCTTGATAATTTATTTTCTTATAAAATGCCTATGCATAGGAAGTATGTTAGACTTAAATATGTTTGTTACATGTTTTGTGATGCTCTCTTTGTGCTTCAATTCTTGTCTTTTAATGTGAGCACCATTAAGATTATCAATGCCCAGCTAGGGGCATAAAATGATACCACTTGTTGGGAGGCAACCCAATGAATAAATTTTTTTTATATATTTTTATTACTGTTCTTGTGTGTTTGCACAATTATGCTACTGTTATGATTGTGTTTTTATGTTTCAATTAGTATTTGTGCCAAGTAAGCCTTTGGGATCATGTTGGGTGATAGTCGATTTGATCTTGTTGAAAAACAGAATCTTTTGCGCGCAGTAGCAGAATTTTTAAAAAACACAGAAACGTGATTTTGCTCTGAACTTTTTTACACAAGATTGATATACAAATTTCCCACGTTGTCCTAATCTTTCAGAATTTTCGGACTTACAAAAGTATACGAAGTTTCCTGATTACTACAGACTATTCTGTTTTTGACAAATTCTGTTTTTGTTGCATTGTGTGCTTATTTTGATGAATCTATGGATTGTATCAGGGGTATAAGCCATGGTAAAGTCAGAATACAGATATACTACATAAAATATGAATGGGTTTGCAACAATACTTAGAGTAGTGATTTGCTTTCTTATACTAACGAATCTCACGAAGATTTTGTTAAGTTTTGTGTGATTGAAGTTTTCAAGTTTTGGGCGAGATCACGATGGATGAAGGAATAAGGAGTGTCAAGAGCCTAAGCTTGGGGATGCCCCATGGAACCCCAAGATAATATTCAAGGAGAACTAAGCAACTAAGCTTGGGGATGCCCCGTAAGGCATCCCCTCTTTCTTCTAACGACCATCGGTATTTTACTTGGAGCTATATTTTTATTCGCCACATATCATGAGTTTTGCTTGGAGCATCTTATATTATATGAGTCTTTGCATATTTTGCTTTTTAGTTTTTCACAAGTATCCTTGCTGGACACACCTATTTGAGAGAGCCAAAATTATGCTATGATTCGTTAAAATTGCTCTTTATGCTTCACTTAATTTTTTTGAGCTATGGAATTGATCTAGTGCTTCACTTATATCTTTTTGAGCATGGTGTGCTTTAATATTTTTGGAGAAATACTACCATGCTTCACTTAGATTTATTTGAGCGTTAGTAATTTTGAAGAAATTCTCTCATGCTTCACTTATATTATTTTGAGAGACAAAAAAATGTATGCTCATGTTCTTCACTTAAATTTGTTTGAGCTTGGCAAAAGCAATTGCAATATATGAAATTAGTCCCAAAGTGATAGATATTCAAGAGGGATATAATAAAAACTTTCATGAAGATCATTCGACAAAAGAAACTTGATTCTTTGTAATAGTTTTGAGATATGATGCTAGTGATATGTGAGTCATGTTGGTGAGTAATTATGCTTTAGTAAGAATATTGGTGTTAAGGTTTGTGATTCCCTATGCAAGCACAAAAGTCAATAGTTATGCAATGAAATTACATCCTACTTGTGGTGCATTATTTGGTGTTAGTTATGCTTAATGCTCTCTTGTGTGAATTTTCGTTTCTTGGTTGGTTGCTTCTCAATCTATTTGCTAGCCTCCACTTGTACTAAGTAGAAATACTACTTGTGCATCCAAAATCCTTAAACCCAATTTTGCCATATGAGTCACTATACCTACCTGCAGTATTCCCATGTCATTCTAAGAAAATTTGTATGTGCCATCTCTAATTTTCAAAATGATTTTCCTTTTTGTGTGCCCGTACCGCTCATGAAGCGGCAGGGAGTGGCCAATATTTTCCATGCTAGATGTGTTATTCCCAAGATGAATATTTATTCACTTGTCATTACATGAGAGTATGGCCGTAATAGGGATGCCCAGTAATGAAAAAGAAATTTACTTTATATTGTCAAATAATAAATTGCGTGGAAAGTGTTGGTATGGAAGGCACCCATGGATATGGCTAGCCATGGATTGTGAAAGAGTGGTGGAAAAGGAATAAAATTTATTTTATGTTTGGGAACATCGTATGATATATCTAGCATGGAAAGTGTTGGGAATTACTCGGTCGTTTTCGTTGATAGGAAAAGCATGCCTCTCAAAATATTTTTGTCTCTTAATTTTTGCTTTGAGCTCTGGCACCTCTACAAATCCCTACTTCCCACTGCGAAGGGCCTATCTATTTACTTTATGCAATTTTTATTTTTATTTGAGTCTCCATCTTCTCTTATAAAGCACCAACTAAGGGGCACTATGATCATACTTGAGCATTGGATGTAGCTAATATGCGAGTGTGTTTCGTGAATGGATCAATGACTGGGCATGATGGGCTAGGGATAACTTTATTTAGAGTTGATATTTTAAAGACTTGGTTGCTTGTTGATATGCTTGAGTATTGGAATGTTCATGTTAAAACTAGACTATTGCTTTGAACCATATATATAAAAGTCCAAATGTCCATGCTACAAAAGAAAAGAATATGTGATGGACATGTTAGGCATCATTCCACATTAAAAATTATGTTTTTATCATTTACCTACTCGAGGACGAGCAGGAGTTAAGCATGGGGATGCTGATACGTCTTCAAATTATCTATAATGTTTGATTGTTCCATGCTGTTATATTGTCATTCTTGGATGTTCTACAATCATTTTAGAGCAACTTTCTATCATTTTTTGGGACTAACCTATTGACATAGTGCCCAGTGCTAGTTGCTGTTTGTTGCTTGTTTTTTACTTCACAGAATATCAGTACCAAATGGAGTCCAAAAGCAGCAAAACATTTTGGAGATATTTTTGGACCAGAAGACACCCAGGGGGCCAAAGAAGTGCCAGAGGGAAGGCCCGTGGTGAGCACAACCCACCAGGGCGCGCCCAGGAGCCTAGGCACGCCCAGGGGGGTTGTGCCCCCCATGGAGCCCCCTGCACCACCTCTTCACCCTATAAATTCCCAAATATTACAGAAACCCTAGGGGAGACGCTGAAACACAATTCTAGCCGCCGCAAGTTCCAGAACCATGAGATCCAATCTAACACCATCACAGAGGGGTTCATCATCCTCATTGGTGCCTCTCCGATGATGCGTGAGTAGTCCACCATAGACCTAAGGGTCCATAGGCAGTAGCTAGATGTCTTCCTCTCTCTCGTTTGATTCTCAATACAATGGTCTCTTGGATATCTATTTGATGTAATGACTTTTTGCGGTGTGTTTGTTGAGATCCGATGAAGTTTGAGTTTATGATCAGATATATATTCATAAAAGTTATTTGAGTTTTCTTTGATCTCTTATATGCATGATTACTTATAGCCTCATATTTCTTCTTTGAATCTTTGGTTTAGTTAGGCCAACTAGATTGATTTTTCTTGCCATGAGAAAAGGTGCTTTGTGATGGGTTCGATCTTGCGGTGTTCTTTAATTACCAGTGACAGAAGGGGCAGCAAGACACACATGTATCGTTGCTATTAAGGATAACAAGATGGGGGCTATTCCTACATGAATAGATCTCGTCTACATCATGTAACCATTCTTATTGTATTACTCCATTTCCCCGTGAACTTAATACACTAGATGCATGCCGGATAGCAGTTGATGTGTGAGGTAATAATCGTAGATGCAGAATCGTTTCGGTCTATTAATCTTGGACGTGATGCCTATATAATGATCATTGTTTGGATATATTTATAATTATTCTATCTTCTATCGATTGCCCAACAGTAATTTGTTTACCCATCGTGTGTTATTTCTTGACAGAAGCCACTAGTGAAATCTACGGCCCCCGGGTCTATTTACCCATCATACACTTTAAGATCTACATTCTATTTGCCTTATCCTTTATTTGCATCTTTTATTTTCAGATCTATATTATCAAGAACCCAAAAATACCTCGCAAAATTTTATTTTTCGTTATTCTATCTGCATCTACCAATCTATCTATGTACCAAGCGCTTACCCGAGAGGGATTGACAACCCCTCTTGCACGTCGGGTTGCAAGTATTTGTTCTTTTTGTGTAGGTATTGTTTACATAGCTTGTCCTGGCCTCATACTGGATTGATACCTTGGTTTCATAACTGAGGAAAATACCTACTATAGCTGTGTTGCATCATCCCTTCCTCCTTGGGGAAATACCGATGCAGTTTCAGGCGACGTCAACATGTCATGCATCGTGATGCATTTGATTGCTTTATATTGACTGTTCCTTCCCCTCTTCTCTCCAGTAGACCCCAAGACCGACGTTGATCCTGAGTACGACTACACCCCTGACGATCAGCTACTTGCAACAGAGCTTCCAGACAAGAAAACCATGTTGATCATTCCTATATCGGACATTCTTTCTCTCTCATGCTTGCATTAGAATTTGCCATAGTTGTCGTTTGATAGCTCCTATTCTGATGCATAGCCTGCTTTTGTGACCTGCTATTTCTACTTTACCTGATATCCTATATGCTTAGTATAGGTTGGTTAGTGATCCATCAGTGACTCCTCATCCTTGTCCTTGTTGCCCCGCTTGTTATCGATGACTCGATCAACGTGATCGATGCATAGAGACCGACACATCACCTCAAACCCCCCTAGTTGTACGACTCTGCAGAGCTACTATCGGGTGCCGAGGGTGATACCTTGTTACACACTCCTGATGATATCTCTGTAGTGTAACTAATCGGTCGTGGATTACGGAGGGCGATTCATCCTTCACCACTCCCGATAACGACTATGTTGTGCAACACTTCAAGTGTGAACCCTTCGAGGGTGATTCCTCCAAGGTCACCTTGACGGTTTGATACGTCTCCAACGTATCTATAATTTATGAAGTATTTATGCCATGTTTACAATAATTTTATATGGTTTTGGAATGATTTGGATGGACTTAACCCGGACTGATGCTGTTTTCAGCAGAATTATCGTGGGGTTGTTTTTTGTGCAGAAATAAAAGTTCTCCAAATGCAACGAAACTTTTTGACGATATTTTTTGGAACAAAAGAGGCACTAGAAGATTCGTGAGAGGACCAGAAGGTGAAGGAGGTGAACACAAGACACCAGGGCGCGCCAGGGGGACCAGGCGCGCCCTGGTGGGTTGTGCCCACCTCGAGGCCCATCTCCGCGTGATTCCAATGCTGAAAATCCTATAAATAGAGAAACCATCAGAAATAACCCTAGATCAGAAGTTCCACCGATGCAAGCCTCTATAGCCATGAAAAGCCAATCTAGACCCCGTTCCGGCACTCCGCCGAAGGGGGAAATCATCATCGGTGGCCATCTTCATCATCCCGGCGGCCACCATGATAAGGAGGGAGTAGTCCACCCTTGGGACTGAGGGTTTGTACCAGTAGCTATGTGTTTAGTCCCTCTCTCTCTCTCTCTTGTGTTCTTGAGATGTCACGATCTTGATGTCTCGCGGGCTTTGTTAATATAGTCGGGTCATATGGTGTTTTCCCCTCTCTATCTTGTTGTGAATTGAGTTTTCCCTTTGAGATTTCGTTTTATCGGATTGAATACTTTTATGGATTTGAGAACACTTGATGTATGTCTTGCTATGAATACCCGTGGTGATAATGGGGCATCATATTGATTCACTTGATATCTGTTTTGGCACTTAACTCGCGGATTCCCGAGGTGACATTGGGGTAATCATGCATAGGAGTTGATGCACGTTCTCGTCTTTGTTTCTCCAGTAGAAATCTTGGGGCACTCTTTGAGGTTCTTTGTGTTGGATTGAGTATTATGAATCTGAAATTTTTTGATGCATATCTCATAATCAAGTCACGGATACTCGCGATCACATTGGAGTATCTAGGTGACATTAGAGTTGGTTGATGTGTATCATATTGTGTTACTTTAGACGAATTCTTGGTTAGGTCGATCGGAAAAAATAGCTTGGTGTTATTTTAGTACAAACTCTAGGATAGATTGATCGGAAAGAATAGCTTTGAGGTGGTTTCGTACCCTACAAACAATTTCTTCTTATGTTCTCCGCTAGATAGGAACTTTGGAGTGATTTTTCATCACACGTTCAGGGATGGTTATCCAATTAGATTAGCATTGTTGAGAGATTGCACTAGTGAAAGTACGAACCCTAGGCCTCATTTTCAAGCATTGCAATACCATTTGTGCTCACTTTTATCGTTCGCTACCTTACTGTTTTTATTTATTCAGATTATAAAAATATATTTCTACCATTCATATTACACTTTTATCACCATCTCTTCGCCGAACTAGTGCACCTATACAATTTGCCATTGTATTGGGTGTGTTGGGGACACAAGAGATTTCTTGTATTTGGTTGCAGGGTTGTTTGAGAGAGAGACCATGTTCATCCTACGCATCCCACAGATTGATAAACCTTAGGTCATCCACTTTAGGGAAAATTGCTACTGTCCTACAAAACTCTGCGCTTGAGGCCCAACACGAGTCTACAAGAATAAAGTTGTGTAGTAGACATCAAGCTCTTTTCTGGCGCTGTTGCCGGGGATGTGAGTGCTTGAAGGTATATCTTTAGATCTTGCAATTGAATCTTTTAGTTTCTTGTTTTATCACTAGTTTGGTTCATGAAAGAAAACTACAAAAAAGATGGATTTGAGGTTGCATCATATTATTCATCTTTATAATGTCTTTCGCGAAAATGATGAAAGGAAAATTGTGCTCAATTGATAGAAGAAGAATTCTATAAAATGTTTGACAAAAAATCTTTGAATGTTGACCATGATTGCAATGTTGTTAGTATGAATTCTTTGAATATCCATGATGCTAATGATATGCAAAGCCATAAGCTTGGGGATGCTATATTTGATCAAGATGATATTTTTAGTCCCCCAAGTTTTGATGAGAAAATTTATTATGATGACAGCATGCCTCCTATTTATGATGATTACATTGATGAAAGTGGGTTTGGAAGAGTGTCAAATTTATGTAATGATGATCCCACTATTTTGGAGGGTGTTGAATCTTATTGGAATGATGATAAAAGTGGATTTGGAGAGGTCATGACTTTATTTAGTGATGAATCCACTATTTTGGAAGAGGTTTCAATTAACTATGACAACAAAGTTTCTATCTATGATGACTATGGTGATGACATATATGTTATAAAGAATAATGATAACCATGAAACTTGTCATCATGATTTTAATTTTCAATCACATGATAGTTATTTTGTTGAGTTTGCTCCCACCACTATTGATGAGAAGAAATTTGCTTATGTGTGGAGTAATAAAATTGCTATGCTTGTGGGTCATGAAAAGAATGCTTTCTGTGATAGCTATATTATTGAATTCATTCATGATGCTACTGAAAACTATTATGGGAGAGGAACATGTGCTTCTACATATCTCAATAATATCAAGTTTCCTCTCTATGTGTTGAAAATCTTGAAGTTTTGCTTGTTTTACCTTCCTATGCTAGTTGATTCTTGATCTCATAAATTATTTGCTCACAAAATCCCTATTCATAGGAAGTGGGTTAGACTTAAATGTGCTATTCATATGCTTCATGATGCTCTCTTTGTGTTACAGTTCTATACTTTTATGTGAGAATCATTGAAATCATCATGCCTAGCTAAAAGGCATTAAAGAAAAGTGCTTGTTGGCAGACAACCCAACACTTTTACCTACTGTTTCTGTGTGTTCACATGATTAAGCTACTGTAGTAATCATATTTTATATCTTTTGTTTCAATAAAGTGCCAAGTAAAACCTTTGGGATAGCGTGGATGATAGTTGACTTGATTCTGTGCAAAAAACAGAAACTTTTTCACTCAGTCCAGGAATTGGACGTGATTTTGATCTGAATATTTAACAGATGATTTATATATAAATTCTCTATGTTGTCCTAATTTTTCAGAATTTGTGGAGTAGCATAAGTAGGGTAGTTGTCCAGATCATTATAGACTGTTCTGTTTTTGACAGATTCTGTTTTCAATGCTAGTTTGCTTGTTTTCTAGTTTCTATGGCTTATATTGCTCAATATAAATTGTTGAAATGATAAGATACATTAGGCATTGTGTGAGAACAATTATGAATCTTGTCTTTGACAGTACCGAAGTGGATGATTTGTCTTTATCATGCTAACCTATCTCACGAAGTTCCGTTAAGTTTTGTGTGGTTGAAGTTTTCAAGTTTTGGGTGAGATATCGATATGAGGAGAATAAGGAGTGACAAGACCCTAATCTTGGGGATGGCCAAGGAACCCGCAAGGTGATATTCAAGGAAGATACAAGCAACTAAGCTTGGGGATGCCCCGGAAGGCATCCCCTCTTTCGTCTCCAACATTATCGGTAATCTTACTTGGGGCTATATTTTCATTCATCACATGATATGATTTTTTCTTGGAGAGTCATTTTATTTTGTTTTTATTTGCTTGCTTATATCTATAATAATGTTTTGCATCTTTTACTTCAATAAAAATGTCAAGTATAGCCTTTGCCATGCTTATTTTGCAAGTATATGAGTTGCTGTCTCAAAACAGAAAATTTATCGCTATTGCAAAAAATTTCTAGAAAAGTCAGAATGTGATAGAATGTTGAAACTTTTTGCACAATAAGCTATGATAAATTTTCTACAGTGTGTTAATTTTTCGGAATCTGAAATTGTTTGATGCATATCGCATAATCAACTCACGGATAATCGCGGTGACATTGGAGTGTCTAGGTGACATTAGAGTTGGTTGATGTGTATCATATGGTGTTATTTTAGTACGAACTCTTGGTTAGGTCGATCGGAAAGAATAGCTTGGTGTTATTTTAGTATGAACTCTAGGATAGATTGATCGGAAAGAATAGTTTTGAGGTGGTTTCGTACCCTACAAACAATTTCTTCTTATGTTCTAAGCTAGATAGGAACTTTGGAGTGATTCTTCATCACACGTTGAGGGATGGTTATATGACCCAATTAGATTAGCATTGCTGTGAGATTGCACTAGCGAATGTACGAACCCTAGGCCTCATTTTCAAGCATTGCAATACCGTTTGTGCCACTTTTATCGTTCGCTGCCTTGCTTTTTAATTATTCAGATTATAGAAATATATTTCTACCATACATATTACACTTTTATCACCATCTCTTCGGCGAACTAGTGCACCTACACAATTTGCCATTGTATTGGGTGTGTTGGGGACACAAGAGATTTCTTGTATTTGGTTGCAGGGTTGTTTGAGAGAGACCACCTTTATCCTATGCCTCCCATGGATTGATAAACCTTAGGTGTGGCACCCCGGCTTAGAGAAACCAGAACGCCCCGTATTCCAGCCCAAAGATTGAGGAGAAGTCTTCTGGAATATGGCACTGCTTAGCATAGAACAACTTAGCTCTTTATTACAATCTAAATGGGTACAAGGGAATTACATCGACACGGCAACACTACGCCTGCCACGGTTGCTCTATGCAAGCAGCAGAACAACACGAAGCAGCGGAATAACTACTGGCAGCGGAACAACTATTGGCAGCGGAACAACGGACGGCGATGATGGACTCCGATCCATAGGGACTCTGGATGGAACGTTTATCCTAGCTCGCGGACACAGGAACCACACCAAACAAGCAAGCAATCCCGGCACGACCTGCAAACTGGCATGACACGCCAGGTCAGTGCTACCTCTTGAGCTTGCGTTGGTTTTCCCTTGAAGAGGAAAGGGTGATGCAACAAAGTAGCATAAGTATTTCCCTCAGTTTTGAGAACCAAGGTATCAATCCAGTTGGATACGACGCACAAGTCATCGAATACCTGCACAAACTATCAAGAACTTGCAACCAACACGATAAAGGGATGGTCAATCCCTTCACGTTCACTCGCAAAAGTGAGATCTGATAGAGATAGATAAACGGTAAAGTAAATATTTTTGGTATTTTTGGGTGTATAGATTGGAAAGTAAAGGTTGCAAAATAGTAGATCACAAACTAGCAAGATGTAAACGAGATTCAATAATATGGAAAAGAGACCCGGGGGCCATAGGTTTCACTAGTGGCTTCTCTCGAGATAGCATATATTATGGTGGGTGAACAAATTACTGTCGAGAAATTGATAGAAAAGCGCATAATTATGATGACATATAAGGCAATGATCATGAACATAGGCATCATGTCCGTGTCATGTAGACCAACTCCTGCCTGCATCTACTACTATTACTCCATACATCGACCGCTATCCAGCATGCATCTAGAGTATTAAGTTCATAAAGAACGGAGTAACGCATTAAGCAAGATGACATGATGTACAGAAATTAACTCAAGCAATATGATGAAAACCCCATCTTATTATCCTCGATGGCAACAATACAATACATGCCTTGTTGCCCCTACTGTCACCGGGAAGGACACCGCAAGATTGAACCCAAAGCAAAGCACTTCTCCCATTGCAAGAAAGATCAATCTAGCAGGCCAAACTAAACCGATAATTCGAAGAGACTTGCAAAGATATCAAATCATGCATATAAGAATTCAGAGAAGAACCAAATAATATTCATAGATAATGTTGATCGTAAACCCACAATTCATTGGATCTCGGCAAACACACCACAAAAGAGTATTACATCGAATAGATCTCCAAGAACATTGAGGATAACTTTGTATTGAGAATCAAAGAGAGAGAAGAAGCCATCTAGCTAATAACTATGGACCCGAAAGTCTGTGGTAAACTACTCACGCTTCATCGAAGAGGTAATGGTGCTGATGTAGAAGCCCTCCGTGATCGAATCCCCCCCCCCCCCGACAGATCGCCAGAAAAGGCCCCAAGATGGGATCTCACGGGTACACAAGGTTGCGGCGGTGGAAAAGTGGTTTTGTGCCTCCCCTGATGTTTTTAGGGTATAAGAGTATATATATGCAAAGGAACTAGGTCAGGGGAGCTACGAGGGGCCCATGAGGGTGGGGGCGTGCCTACCCCCCTGGGCGCGCCCTCCTGCCTCGTGGCCGCCTCATTGCCTCTCCTACTTCATCTCCAAGTCTTCTGGTTTGCTTTCGGTCCAAGAATGATCATCGCGAAGGTTTCATTCCGTTTGGACTCCGTTTGGTATTCCTTTTCTGCAAAACTCTAAAATAGGCAGAAAAATAGAAACTGGCACTGGGCCCTCGATTAATAGGTTAGTCCCAAAAATAATATAAAAGAGCATATTAAATCCCATTAAACATCTAAAACAGATAATATAATAGCATGGAACAATAAAAAATTATAGATACATTGGAGATGTATCAAGCATCCCCAAGCTTAATTCCTGCTCGTCCTCGAGTAGGTAAATGAGAACAACAGAATTTTTGATGTGGAATGCTACCTAACATATTTATCCATGTATTTTTCTTTATTGTGGCATGGAACAGTCAAAAATTATAGATACGTTGGAGACGTATCTGTCAGTACATTGAATGTACTTGCAAGCTCATAGTAACCAAAAGTAGTCAAGACAAACAACAACATGGCATTAGCAGGTTAAATCAGCCATGAACATGATACTAGAAGAACAACATGGCATGCACAACTGAACATGATACAATTTAACATGGCACGATCATAAGAACGTGATGATACTACATGCAACAGATTAACATAATCATTCACCAACTTACTCTGCTCGGGTTACCTCGTAACCAAAACATGCATTACTTACTACCGCGGACATCACACGATCATCTCAGGATCAAATCAAGCTTGGTATAACAATACCGTAGTAATCATTACATGACCACATGGAGCTTGACCTTTACCCGTGATTCTCGCATAACACCCAAATATCCAACCACTCGGTATCCTCGATACCATTGTGATCCTCTCACGATCACATAAACATCAACCAACTTCTTCCATCATTGAACTAGGTTTGTTATTAAGCACATCAATATTATTACTATTGCCCATAGTGTGACCGACTTTGAACTGGGCCCATACCCGCGGGCGCGGTTATCGATAGATTTGACACACACACTCTACAGAGGTTAGCACACTGTAGCCACACCACGGAACCCATGGCATCGCATTCCCATATGTGACGCCCTCGATTCGATCGTACACTAATCATACACACAAAGGTGTACGATCAAGATCAAGGACTCACGGGAAGATATCACAACACAACTCTAGACACAAATAAAATAATACAAGCTTTATATTACAAGCCATGGGCCTCGAGGGCTCGAATACATAAGCTCGAATACACAAGAGTCAGCGGAAGCAACAATATCTGAGTACAGACATAAGTTAGACAAGTTTGCCTTAAGAAGGCTAGCACAAAAGCAACATGATCGAAAAGGCAAGGCCTCCTGCCTGGGAGCCTCCTAACTACTTCTGGTCGTCGGCGGCCTGCACGTAGTAGTAGGCACCCTCGGGGTAGTAGTAGTCGTCGGTGGTGTCGCTCGATCCCGGCTCCACCATCCGTTTGCGACAAGCGAAAAGAAGAAGGAAGGGAAAAGGGAAGCAAGCAACCGTGAGTACTCATCCAAAGTACTGCAAGCAAGGATCTACACTACATATGCAACATTATCAAAGGAAGGTCAGATATGTGGATGAAATCAGAAATGCGAATAGAGAGAAGGCCTAGTCCTATCAAGACTAGCATCTTCCGAAAACCACCATCTTGCAAAGAAGCAGAGGGAGTAGAGTAGCATAAGGTAAAGTAGTAGTAGTGTTATCAACCTCGGCGGAGATCCTTCCTCGACTCACAGAGAAAGCAATCCCGAGCCATACTATCCGGTTATCACCTCATCACAATCCAATTCTCATCACAAGTATCCAGTTCTAGTTGTATCGATCGGGATACAACTCCAAGTGTCCGCTATCAGTAGGACGGGCTATGCATAGATTAGTTCTTCCTGCGGGGTGCACCAACTTACCCACCACGCTTGATTAACTCCGTGGGACACACTTTCTGGGTCATGCCCGCCTCGGCAAACAATACGCCGCAACCCGACCTAGACTTAATAGAGAGGTCAAGACGCGGACTAAACCTATGCCCCGGGTCATGGGCCATCTCCCGAACTCTCAAGACGCGTTGCGTCGCTGCCGGTGAGCGGACCTAGCTACCTCCTTTAAAAGGAAGGTGCTTACCAGTCCAACCCGTGGCAGCGCCGCCGATCGTGACGTCTAATAAGCTTCTACCGATGCATACGACGCAGAACGCCCATACTATGCCCACGTGATGGTTAGTGCTATCGGGCCGAGGCCCCGGATCAAATATCCAAATCGTAGTGGATTAGGAACGCGCGGTAACAAGCAGAGAGTCACGAAAGATGTGACCCCGTTGCCCCGTCTCGAGGACTTGTGGCAAGGGCTAAGAATGTCCGGCCACGCCTCGTAATTATCTCGCGGGCACCCTCCGGTCAACCTGCTCCACATCACTCACGGGTACCCCTCAGGGTCGACCCGCCCTTCCAAGTAACAGTTGTAAAGTCCAAGTATCCGTATGTCCAAACATCAAGGGGAAAACCCAAGGAATCACCCCCGGTGAATTCCGCTCGATGTAATCATCAAGGTGAACGTAAGAGGAATCACCCAAGTTCACACTTGAGGGTTGCACGACGACAGTCGTGTCGGAAGTGGTTAAAGAGGAATCACCTCGACGACCACGCACCGAATAGCTACACTACAAGGTTAACATCAAAAGTCTTTGTAGAGGTCACACCCTCGGACTCGATAGTATCCCATGAGTGTCAAGCAACTAAGGGAAAGTGATGTGCGGTCGGGGCTCGGTCTTCGATCCCGCTGATCGGGTCTTCGATCTTTGAAGCGAGGCAACAAGGACAAGGTGGGGTCATCGATGGATCACTAACCAACCTATACTAAGCAGTTTAGGATAAGCCGGTAAGGTAACAATAACTAGGTTACAAAAGCAGGCTATGCATCAGAATAGGAGCAAACAATAACAATAGCAAAATCTAATGCAAGCATGAGAGAATGGAATGGGCGATATCAGGATGATCAAAGGGGAGCTTGCCTGTTGCTCGGCAAGGAGGGTCGTCGTCAACGTAGTCGATCACGAAGGCGACATCGGTCTCGGGTCTACCGGAGAGAAGAGGAAGAAACAAGAAATATAAAGCAAACATAGCATCACAAAGCATAACGTGGCAATAAGTCAGGCGGGTGTGACCTAACGTATGGCTACGATATAGGTGAAGGGGATTCAACCGGAATGTATTCCTGTTTGGACTCGTGTCGATGAGATGACCGGAAGGGAAAAGTTCCATGTTCAGCATGCTAGGGGCATGTGACAGATGAACGGACCGCGTATCCGGATTCGTCACGTTTTTCTGAGCAACTTTCATGTATAACACTTTTTCATTCGAGTTACGGATTATTTATTATGGTTTTTCAAAGATTTAAACAATTTCTAAAATTACTGGAATTATATTAATTCGAAAATTTAAACAGTGCAATTATTTGTATACTCGGAGGTAGCCAGCCACAGTAATGACATGTGAGGCCCCTGGGCTGGGTTAACCAAGTCAATCTTTGACTAGTCAACCAGTGAACAGTGCATGTGGGCCCTGCTTGTCATACACACAGAACCTTTTAACTTCTACTCCTATTTAACATTTAATTAAAATGGAGGGGCCCATGTGTCAGTTGCACAGGTAGCAAACTAATTAATTAAAAAAACTAATCTAATCCTATACTAACACTAAACAAATCCTAGCACTAATCCAAAGCGTTGGCTGGCTCAGGCACGCACAGGAGCACGCATCCTTTGTGCGTGAGCACTGGATGCTCGTGAGCTCGCATGCCTGGTCGGCCATGGCCGTAGCGCATCCGACGAGCTTGCACATATGGCCGTGGGCCGACGAGCAGCGGCGAGTTCGGCCGGTCGCGGCAGCAGTAACAAGCACCGGCAGCAGAACAACAAAGTAGCAGCGCATGAGCCACAGCAGCAAGGCAGCGGCGTGAAGCAACAGCAGGCAACAGCGGGTGCGAGCGAGCGCGGGCAAGGGAGGCTACGGGCGCAGCCACGCGCAGGCGGTCGCGTCCAGAGGGCGCGGCCGGTGCACGCAGGGGCGCAGGCGAGTACCACGGGAGTGGTGGTGAGCACGAACTCCCACAGAGATCTGGGCGCGCGGTGGTGGAGGCATACGACGACGGATTCGACGGGGGAAGAGGGGGAATCGGATGAGAGCCTCACGTTGCGCCTGTAGGGGTGCACAGCGGGCTCGGGGGAGGCTCGAGGACGGCGGATCCCGGCGGTGCAGAGGAGGAAGACGGCGTTGGGGGCGCCCGGCGCCGCGTGGCTTGACGGGGAAGAAGACTCGATCCCGACGATTGACGGTGCCCCGGCTCGAACTGGGGGCTGTAGTCGAAGTAGACGAGTCTGGCGCGTCTCCTGGCAAGGTTTCAGCCCGCGAGGAGCTCGGTGGCCATGGTAACGATGGGGCGGCGGCGACTGCATCTTCGGGTGTGCTCCAGATCGAAGAGAGCGAGGTGAGGGAGAGATAAGTGAGGGCTAGGGTTTCGTTCAGGGGGTCGCGGGGTGTCTTCTAGGGTGCCGGGGGGTGGCGGATGGCCGCCACCACGGCCATGGCGCCGTCGATGGCCGCCACGCCCCTGCCTCCTGTACTGTAGCGAGAGGAAGGGGATAAGTAGGAGTGTGGGCTGGGCCAACAGTACTGTGGTCATCAAAGGCCCAGTGGCACAGCAGATAGTAGGCCATTTTCTATTTTCCCTTTTATGTATTTCAGTTAGCCACTGTTTGTATTTATTTTTGTGATAAAAGTGAATTTAGTCAAACTTGAAATTTGGCACACAATTTGAGAACAACATTGTGGTGTTGCATAAAAAGTTTTAGAGCCAACGGAATTGTTGAAGCATTTTTGGAAATTGAATAAGCCAATTAATATGCCGTTGGGCCACTTTATATTTTCCTAGGGATTAAAGGGAGAGCCAAATGATGTTGGTTGCCACATGATAATTAGCTAGTGAATATCTACAACCCAACCAACATTTTTGTTTTATTTTTGAAGAAAACGATTTGACATGCAAATTTGAATATGAATATGAAGTTGATTTGGAACAAAGTGATGATTAGCAAAATAATTGTGATGACTTGGCAGTCATTAGCAGGAGTTTATTGTAGCATGATTATCGGGGTGTTACACCATACATGTGGACCAACGGCGTTCCGACAGAACTGGTCTATTGCCCATGACACTCTCCCGGCGACTCCGACCAACTCCCCTTTGGGCTAAGTCATGGGTGGCCCCGTGCCTGCCAAAGGCATCAACGACTACCGTCGTGGTAAACAAATGATCCCAAACGGGGACATGAGCTCAAACCTAAACATGGGCACACAAGTCTTATGCCGTCCTACCCGGCCAAGGTAGTGCCCGCGCATAACCTTCCCTCGTTGAAGGCACCGGCGAGAGGCATGACAATAGACCCAGTTAGGCCCTTCCCATAAAAGGCAAATGTGGTTGCACTGGTCAGCTTGATATGGTGGCATCATGACTCAGCCAACAGTTGTTCAAGTTCAATTAAGTCCGGTTAAATTTGAATGGAATAAACTGAGTCATACGAAAATATCATGATGCAACTACAATGCATGAGCATGAACCAACATAAGCATGGGGAGCAACATAATCATCGAGCATGACCACAATGAAACATATATCCGACTGAGCATGGCATAATGACGAGCATGAATAACACAAGCATAACTCTACCATAAGCATAACCTGACCACTAGCATCATGAATAAATACCATGTAAGATCATAGCAAGAACAATACCAAGTAAGCATTTAACCAACTAACAGCAAAGGAACAATGCATATCAACGATACTCGGTAATTGTCAATGGTCATGCACCGAAGAACATAACCAACACAACATGAACTACTAGCAAGCATATCTATATGAAAGTAATACTAGCAAGTGGAACATGGTAACAGAATGCAAGAAAACATAGCATGACGGTAACCACCGATCCATAATATAACCGAAATAACAAAAGCAATAGCAAAACAAACAGACAACTATTAGAGATTCAAGTTTGAAAACCAATGATACTACATAGCTATCATGCAAATGGTGGTTGTGGCTCGCCTGGGGGTGACGGAGAGTCCGAGAAAAAGTGCTGTGAAGCCACGGAAACGAAACGCCGGACGGTTCTCTCTCGGAGGGGGTAGATAAGGGCAAGGCAAAATGGTCATTTTCACTTTGGTACCACCTAGTGAAAAGGGAACAAACATAAATAGCTCGAGAAGACAAAGACGTGGGCGTTGGTTTCACCTCAATCGGAGTTACGGTTGAAAAGTTGTGAGGGGTGGAAGTTCAAGGACTAATCTGTGAAAAAATTATCACCAACGGGTCCCTGAGTGGATAAGACAGAAATAGGTTTTAGGAAATACGCTTTCTGAACTGGGAAAGCGCACTTTGGGCTAAAGAAGAAGAAAATACGCTTTCAAAAGGAGAAAACGTATTCCGTAAAAATATGCTTTAGGAAGAGGGAAAGCACATTCTAGGTAATGCGTTTCCACTTACCACGTGGCCAAGGCTTTGGGCCACTGACGGGCCGGACCCAGGTGTAGGGGGGCACGGGCGCACGTCATTTTCCTCCTCTCACTCCCGTTCCTCACGGAATAGAGGAGGAGAGCAGGGGAGGGGCGGTGCTGGGGCGGCCGGCCCAGGCCATCTCCGGCCGAAGCGAGGGCACCGGCGGCCGCTGCGGGGCTCACCGCACCCGTTCCCGGCCAGAGGGAGGCGCGGGAAGGCGCGGGGACGCGGCGCTGGAGGAGACAGGGAGGTGGCAGAGAGCTATGGGCGGCGATGGCTCTCGGCAATGCAGGTGATCCCCTGCGAGGGAGAGGGGTCGGGGCGGCTCTCTAGAAGGTGGGGAAGACGAGGGCAAGGTCGAGGGAGGCTGGAGAGGCTTGGTTCGACGGGGCACCGCGGAGGCAGGGAGCAACGGCGACAGCCGGCCTCGGGGAAGACGTGGCCACAACAGCTCCCGAGGCAAACTGGCGGGATGGGGAGGCTCGAGGAGACGACAGGAACGCGGTGGACAACACTGGACGAGGAGAGGAGGTCTAGGCACGTCGGGACCGAGAAGAACCCGGGGCAGCCATGGCGATCTCTGGCAAAAAGAAGAGGGGGCCATGGACTCCAGTGGGCAAATGAGGCGAGGGAGGGGCTTGGGAGCTGCGGGAGGACTCGGGGGTCTCTTATATAGGCCCGGGGGATGCTTCTCGAGCTCACAGGTGAGCTCCAACTAGGCTCCAATGGTGGACAGGGGAAGCTAGCGTCACGGGCACGGTGAAGGCGACCACACCGCAACATCTCAGGGCAGGGCAGCGGTGTAGGTCGATGCAGTCGAGCACGGGCTACCTCCAGGACAAGGATTGGGGTCAAGACACAGAGGGAAACGATGGGAACCAGGGCGACAACGTGCCAGAGCACGATTTTGGGTTGATGCACCCCGTGGTCACCACGAGAGCTGGCATACGCGACGCGTTCTGGCCGAACCGGCCATGTCCAATAGAATGACCATGATACCCTGAGTCTAAACGAAGCAATAAGTCGGTTCAGGGGCAAAGAAGAGAAAAGCAGGAGCCAAAACATTTTGGCAGCAAACTACTTGTGCTGCACAGAGGGGACACAAACTTGGCAACGAAGGAACTGATTTTTCTGGTGATAATCACAAACTAAGGTGATGCTGATCACCAAAAATTAGCTTAATAGGAGGGGGTTAGAGGGGGTTGTTGTAGAAAATGCCAACATGGCCAGAATTATAGATTTGGATGATGCACTCACATGAAGATGCAAGTTGAGCTGAAATTGGGCATGGCCCAATGATTTGAGTATATGAAGATGCCCAAAAAGTTGCATGCCATTTGTACAAGCCAAAGTGGCACTTGCTTCACAAAGCATCTCTTTGGACAGAAAACTTGGAAAAATTCCACAGGGCAAATGAAGTAATGGATTGAGCCAAAACTTGGTGGGAAGAGTAGATATGGATAGGAGAATGTCCTAGAAAATTTTCATCTTAAATGAGGCAATATCAAATATAGTTGCTTCACAAACTAAAAATCTGACCAGAAACCAAGATTTGGAGATGATCTCACATAGTTGAGTTACATGAGCTCACATTTGGTGGAGAGTGATGATTTGATCATATGAAGGACCATGCAAAATGTCAACTCAATTGGATATGCCTAGCTAGTAATTCCTTCACAATGTCTTCCCTTAGACGGGAACTTTGAAAAATTGCTCAGGAATATTTACTAAGCAAATTGAGTTGAATTTTGGCATGGTGCAATGATATGGACAGGAAAAGATGTCCAAGAAGTTTGGGTTCAATTGGGCAAAGATAAATAGCACTTGCTTTGCAATGTGCCATTTAGGGTAGAACAGGAAAAGAATTATTGGAGGATTATTTTTGAACATGGCAATGAAATATTTTGACACATTTGAGCAAGATAGGACCTAAAATTTTTATGAGAATTATTTGGTAATTTTTGGGGTAACAGAAAGATAGGTTGCTTCACAACCTAGGGCAAATAGGGTAGTTCCTTTATCAGAAAAGGAATATTCCCAATAAAAAGATATTGGGATTTGGGCTAGGATGAAAATGACAGGGTCTAGGGATAGTTTTGGGGATGACAAGCCACTATAAAACCTAGGAAGACATGATCTTCCCAAGTTTTGGAACTACATAGCCGCAGAAAAGCAAATCAAATCAAGAAATCCAAGAAAATCAAAGGAAAAAGAAAAGGGCAAAATCCAGGGTGTTACAAACCTTCCCCCCTTAAAGAAATCTCGTCCTCGAGATTTGGTTGCTCAGGGATAAATAATTTTTCTGACTTGAGGAAACCGTTTCCAACTCACGTTTCTTTTATTCATTCTCATATAATATAATTTATTCATTCTCATATAATATTCCCACTGAATTGGATCTGACTGGCTGCCTTGATCTGGGGTGGTTTGCTTCACCGTATCTGACATTCTGACAAGACTTACCTCATTTGTTCCTGTTCATACTGACTTCAATTTTTCCTTCATGACAGCTGGCTTAGCTGAGGCCCGAAAGATTATCATTAATGACATAGGTGTCCTTCTCGATACCGATCCTTGCTGGAGATGTTATTCCCGTATCGAGTGCCGAGAATATTCCACGGGGTTGGGGAACACATGTTCCCATGGAACTAGGAATCTCCTCTATCCAGATATCAGACTGCTTGAATATATGCATACCTTCTGGGTTCAAAGTAGTGATAGGAATCATACTTGGATTTCTGATGGATTCGGACTTCTTGCAGGAGTTTTCTGACTTATCTTGCCTAACTTCACTGTCTTTCATATCCAATATGTACCAAAAGTTTGACTGTCGCTAGACGTGACTGATAGAAAAGTGCACTGATACATCCATTTTATATCATGCTTTTATATCGATATTTATTGCATTATGGGCTGTTACTACACATTATGTCACAATACTTATGCCTTTTCTCTCTTATTTTACAAGGTTTACATGAAGAGGGAGAATGCCGGTAGCTGGAATTCTGGGCTGGAAAAGGAGCAAATGCTAGAGACCTATTCTGCAGAACTCCAAAAGTCCTAAAACTCCACGAAAGTCAGTTCTGGAATATATTAAAAATATTGGGCGAAGAAAGCATGAGAGGGGGGGCACCCACTATCCATGAGGATGGAGGGCGCACCCTACCCCCCTGGGCACGCCCCCTGCCTCATGGGCCACCTGGCATCCCCCCGATGCCCATCTTCTGGTATATGGTGTCTTTTGCCCTGGAAAAAATCATAAGGAAGCTTTCAGGATGAAGCGCCGCCGTCTCGAGGCAGAACCAATCTAGGGCTCCGGTGGAGCTGTTCTGCCGGGGAAACATCCCTCCGGGAGGGGGAAATCATCGCCATCGTCATCACCATCGATCCTCTCATCGAGAGGGGGTCATCTCCATCAGCATCTTCACCAGCACCATCTCCTCTCAAACCCTAGTTCATCTCTTGTATCCGATCTTTGTCTCAAAACCTCAGATTGGTACCTGTGGGTTGCTAGTAGTGTTGATTACTCCTTGTAGTTGATGCTAGTTGGTTTATTTGGTGGAAGATCATAGGTTCAGATCCTTTATGCATATTAATACCCCTCTGATTATGAACATGAATATGATTTGCGAGTAGTTATGTTTGTTCCTGAGGACATGGGAGAAGTCTTGTTATAAGTAGTCATGTGAATTTGGTATTCGTTCGATATTTTGATGAGATGTATGTTGTCTCTCCTCTAGTGGTGTTATGTGAACGTTGACTACATGACACTTCACCATTGTTTGGGCCTAGGGGAAGGCATTGGGAAGTAATAAGTAGATGATGGGTTGCTAGAGTGACAAAAGCTTAAACCCTAGTTTATGTGTTGCTTCATAAGGAGTTGATTTGGATCCATATGTTTCATGCTATGGTTAGGTTTACCTTAATTCTTCTTTCGTAGTTGCCGATGCTTGCAAGAGGGGTTAATCATAAGTGGGATGCTTGTCCAAGGAAGGGAAGTACCCAAGCATCGGTCCACTCACATGTCAAGTTATCAAAGTAACGAACGTGAATCATATGAGCATGATGAAAACTAGCTTGACGATAATTCCCATGTGTCCTCGGGAGTGCTTTGCTTTATATAAGAGTTTGTCCAGGCTTGTCCTTTGCTACAAAAAGGATTGGGCCACCTTGCTTCACCCTAGTTACTTTTTTTACTTGTTACCCGTTACAAATTACCTTATCACAAAACTATCTGTTACCGATAATTTCAGTGCTTGCAGAGAATACCTTCTCGAAAACCGCTTGTCATTTCATACGCTCCTCATTGGGTTCGACACTCTTACTTATCGAAAGGACTACGATAGATCCCCTATACTTGTGGGTCATCAAGACTCTTTTCTGGCGCCGTTGTCGGGGAGTGAAGCACCTTTGGTAGGTGGAATTTGGTAAGGAAATTTTTTTATAGTGTGCTGAAATTTACTGTCACTTGTTACTATGGAAAATAATCCTTTGAGGGGATTTTTCGAGGTATCTTCACCCCGACCAGAAGAAAAAAGAGTTGCTCCTCAACTTACTAAACCTACTAAAAATGTTCACTTCGAAATTCCTTCGGGTATAATAGAGAAACTGCTAGCTAATCCTTTTACAGGAGATGGAACATTACATCCCGATATGCACCTAATCTATGTGGATGAAGTTTGTGGATTATTTAAGCTGGCATGTATGCCCGAGGATGTTATCAAGAAGAAGGTCTTCCCTTTATCTTTGAAGGGAAAGGCATTGACATGGTTTAGGCTATGTAATGATATTGGATCATGGAACTACAACCGATTGAAATTGGAATTTCATCAGAAGTTTTATCCTATGCATCTGGTTCATCGTGATCGTAATTATATATATAATTTTTGGCCTCGCGAAGGAGAAAGTATCGCTCAAGCTTGGGGAGGCTTAAGTCAATGTTATACTAATGCCCCAATCATAAGCTCGCAAGAGAAATTATTATTCAAAAAATTTATGCTCGGCTTTCTCTCAGTAATAGATCCATGCTCGATACTTCTTGTACTGGTTATTTTATGATGAAGACTATTGAATTTAGATGGGATTTATTGGAAAGAATTAAATGCAACTCTGAAATTGGGAACTCGATGAAGGTAAGGAGTCAGGTATAACACCTAAGTTTGATTGTGTTAAATCGTTTATGGATACCGATACTTTTCGTGAATTTAGCACTAAATATGGACTTGACTCTTAGATAATAGCTGCTTTCTGTGAATCATTTGCTACTCATGCTAATCTCCCTAAGGAGAAGTGGTTTAAATATCATCATCCTCCCATTGAAGTAAAAGTAGTAGAACCTATTAAAGTTGAAGAAAAGACTATTACTTATAATGTTGATCCAATTGTTCCTACCGCTTATATTGAGAGACCACCTTTCCCTGTTAGAATAAAGGATCATGGTAAAGCTTCAACTGTGGTTCGTAAGAGTAATGCTAGAACACCTACAACCCTTGAGCAAATTAAAGTTGAACCTAGTATTGCTATGGTTAAGGATCTCTTGGTCGATGATACGTCTCCAACGTATCTATAATTTTTCATTGTTCCATTCTATTATATTACCCGTTTTGGATGTTTATGGGCTTTACTTTACACTTTTATATCATTTTTGGGACTAACCTACTAACTAGAGGCCCAGCCCGAATTGCTGTTTTTTTTTTGCCTATTTCGGTGTTTCGAAGAAAAGGAATATCAAACGAAGTCCAAACGGAATGAAACCTTCGGGAGCGATCTTTTTTGAACAAAAGCAATCCAAGGGACTTGGAGTGGACATCAAGCAACAAACGAGGCGGCCACGAGGGTGCCCGGCGCGCCCCCCACCCTCGTGGGCCCCTCGACAGTCCACCGACCTACTTCTTCCTCCTATATATATCTACGTACCCCGAAAACATCCAGGAGCACCACGAAAAACTATTTCCATCACCGCAACCTTCTGTATCCACGAGATCCCATCTTGGAGCCTTCGCCGGCGCTCCGCCGGAGGGGGAATCGACCATGGAGGGCCTCTACATCATCTCCAAGGCCTCTCCAATGAGTTGTGAGTAGTAAACCACAGACCTTCGGGTCCATAGTTATTAGCTAGATGGCTTCTTCTCTCTCTTTGAATCTCAATACAATGTTCTCCTCGATCTTCTTGGAGATCTATTCGATGTAACTCTTTTTGCGGTGTGTTTGTCGAGATCCGATGAATTGTGGGTTTATGATCAAGTTTATCTATGAGAAATATTTGAATCTCCTCTGAATTCTTTTATGTGTGATTAAGTTATCTTTGCAAGTCTCTTCGAATTATCAGTTTGGTTTGGCCCACTAGATTGATCTTTCTTGCAATGGGAGAAGTGCTTAGCTTTGGGTTCAATCTTGCGGTGTCCTTTCCCAGTGACAGGAGGGGCAGCAAGGCACATATTGTATTGTTGCCATCGAGGATAAAAAGATGGGGTTTATATCATATTGCATGAGTTTATCCCTCTACATCATGTCATCTTTCTTAATTTGTTACTCTGTTCTTATGAACTGGATACTCTAGATGCAGGCAAGAGTCGGTCGATGTATGGAGTAATAGTAGTAGATGCAGAATCATTTCGATCTACTTGACACGGGCGTGATGCCTATATACATGATCGTGCCTAAATAATCTCATAACTATGCGCTTTTCTATCAATTGCTCGACAGTAATTTGTTCACCCACCGTAATACTTATGCTATCTTGAGAGAAGCCACTAGTGAAACCTATGGCCCCTAGGTCTATCTTTTATCATATAAGTTTTCCATCTACTTTTATTTGCATATTTACTTTCCAATCTATATCATAAAAATACTAAAAATATTTATCTTATCTTATTATGTCTATCAGATCTCACTTTCGCAAGTTACCGTGAAGGGATTGACAACCCCTTTATCGCGTTGGTTGCGAGGTTCTTGTTTGTTTGTGTAGGTGTGTGGGACTTTTGAGGAGCCTCCTACTGGATTGATACCTTGGTTCTCAAAAACTGAGGGAAATACTTATGCTACTTTGCTGCATCACCCTTTCCTCTTCAAGGGAAAACCAACGTAGTGCTCAAGAGGTAGCAAGAAGGATTTCTGGCGCCGTTGCCGGGGAGGTCTTCACTCAAGTCAAGACATACCAAGTACCCATCACAAACTCATCTCCCTCGCATTACATTATTTGCCATTTGCCTCTCGTTTTCCTCTCCCCCACTTCACCCTTGCCGTTTTATTCGCCCTGTCTATCCCGTTCTCCTCTCTCTTTTGCTTTCTCCTCACATTTTCTGCCTTTATGTCTGAAACGGGGGAGATTATCGCTGATATGGACAATAATAACATGGAAAATTCTAATGCTCCTGTTGAAAAACTCACTATCTTACATACTAAAAAAATTTGAATCGGTAGTGGTAACATTATTGGAGAAGGGGTTATTCAAGATTTCTTTACTTGCGCCGGTGCTTTACCCTCTATGGGTAGTTCTATTCTCCCTAGAACTAGTAGTCTTGATGATGCTATCGACATGCTCATAGTTGAACTTGAAAGGCAATTTATGCGCATGCATCCTTGTATACAAAGGATTTTTCTAGAATTTTCTAATATTGAGCATTCTTCTGTTAAGCGCGCAGCTACTATCTTTTCGGCACATGAGTTCAGATTTATAATAAAAGAAGCCAAAGAATTTTTTGCGCACTATAGGGTGGACGCTGGCCGTCCTCCCATAGAGGCGATCCTCTTCGATCAAGAGGAAATAATGCGTTTCTAATCTTTGGACTATGTTGCTTTTAATGAAAACCTTAGAAAAAAGGTTCCTACCACTGTTCTAGTTGATAACATCTCTGAACTTAATAATGATTTCGCTATTCGAAATAATGAGCTAGGATATTCTCTTGAGTGTAAACTCAAGAGGTTCTGTCAAAAGAATGTTTATAATGATGAATTGGTTGTGCAATATGAAGGACCAAAGGAGGAACCATACCTCCTGAGATTGATCTTGGGGACTTTTGTCCCATTAAATTTAGCCCTTTTGATTACTTTTGCGTGCCTCAAAGAAAACTTTCTGTTGAACGTAGGGAATATGAAATGAGTTCTTGTGATCTATCTTATTATTATGGCACTACTTAGATCTATTCTCGCTTTCATGCCTGGATAGGGGCGTTAAACGATAGCGCTAGTTGGGAGGCAACCCAATTTTCTTTTTGTTTCTTACTTTTTTGCTTCTGTTTAATAATAAATATTTCATCTAGCTTCTGTTTAGATGTGTTTTCATGTTTTAATTAGTGTTTGTGCCAAGTAGAACCTATAGGATAACCTACGGTGATAGTTAATTTGATTCTACTAAAAAACAGGAACTTTTGCATGCACGAGAATAATTTTAATAAATCATAGAAACGTGATTTTGCGTTGATTCTTTTTGCTGTAGATCAATAGAAAAATTTACCAGGACTTCAAATTTGGTAGGATTTTTGGAGTTCCATAAGTATTCGAAAGTTACAGATTGCTACAGAATGCTCTGCTTTTGACATATTCTGTTTTTCGTGTGTTGTTTGCTTATTTTGATGCATTTATGGCTAGTATCGGGGGGTATGAATCATAGAGAAGTTGGAAGATAGTAGGTTTAACACCAAAATGAATAAGGAATGAGTTCATTACAATACCTTATGTGGTGGTTTTTCTTTTCTTGCACTAACGGAGCTTATGAGATTTCCTGTTGAGTTTTGTGTTGTGAAGTTTTCAAGTTTTGGGTAAAGATTTGATGGACTATGGAATAAGGAGTGGCAAGAGCCTAAGCTTGGGGATGCCCATGGCACCCCAAGATATTCAAGGATAACCAAAAGCCTAAGCTTGGGGATGCCCCAGAAGGCATCCCCTTTTTCGTCTTCGTTTATTGGTAACTTTACTTGGAGCTATATTTTTATTGGGCCATTTGCATTTCTGTCCCTAACTCGAACCACCTACTCATATTTGCCCCTAATTTCGAAGTCTGCTCAAATTTGCCCCTCTGCCGTTAAGTGACCTTACAGAAATGCCCTTCTGTTCCATTTTCGTCAGGTCAAAGAGGTTTGACCATCTATGAGGCGTTTGTTGGACATTTTTACCCCTGGAAAAAATAAAACATAAATTAAAGAGAAGAAAGAGAGTGCTTACCACTTACACGTGGGACCCGACCAAATTGATTGTGACCCCACAGTTGGTGTCTAGTTTTTTCCCTAAAATAATTTAACTATTTGTTAATTGTCGGGCCAATGTTTTAGTCTCACTAATAAGCATATAATTAACACTAAATAGGATTAAAGATAAACTAACCAACGGGCCCACCTGGTTGTCTCCACAAATCAGAGATTAGCAACTAACCTACTGGATTATAGTAGAACTAAGATCAGGTCGGTGTGATTTCAAAAAAAAAGATCAGGTCGGTGTTATTAAAATAAAAGGTCAGGCCGGTGGCACGTCGGTGTAAAACGCCGCGACCACGCACGGCACGGCGGCGCAACACCGGGAGGGCGAGAAACACGCTGGAGAGGCGCATGGTGCAAGAGTTGGGACGATCCCACGGCGAGTGGAGGCTATACATGGGTATTGGGTGGCCAGGGAGAAGTCAATGGCGAGCGGCGGCGGCTGCAGTGCACTGCGCTAGGTGGGAGGTGGCTGTAGCGCGAGAGCGAGAGCGCCGAGCTATAGAAAAGGAGCGGTGTCTCTCCCGGGCACGCACGTGTCTTCGGAGAGGCCGGGAGCTTGCTTGAGAGGGAGATCGGGACGCGCAGGGGATTGGCCGATAGATGGGGAAGAAGAAAGGGGCACCGGCGATTTTCTAGCCACCACGGACAGAGGCAAGCTAGAACCCGACAAGAATGTCAGTGAGCCCCTCCGGATTCCTATCGTCCGCCCCATCCGGTGAATCGATGCCAGGGCAGCCCGTAGATGACGCCTGAGACCCCGATCTCTGCCACGGCCATCGAACTTCACCTCCGATATTCGGCCACCCCGTACCACCGTAGGCCTCCCCTACCTTCGTTTCTCATCGCAGTAAGCTCGCGCTCCTAATCTCCTCTTCCCTCGTTCGATTCCGGCAGCCATGACCGATCTTGACAGGCTCCCTCACGTATATTGGCAGAGGAAGAAGATGACCAGTGAGCCAGTTGGGCTGGCTGGGCCGTCCATTATAGCTGGGCCAAATGGTAAGCCTGCGCTCTCTCTCTTCTCTTTTGATTTTTGTTTTTATTTTATTTTCCTCTAGGTGGGTCCCACATGTAAGCGACACGTGAAGGCAGGGGCAAAATGTCCAATAGACGCCCGATAGACGGTCAAACCCCTTTGACCAGATGGAAACGAAACGGAAGGGCAATTCTGTAAGGTCAGTTAACGGCACAGGGACAAATTTGAGCATGCTTCGAAATTAGGGGTAAATCTGAGTAGTGGGTTCGAGTTAGGGACACAAATGTAAAAGACCCATTTTTATTCACCACATGATATGTGTTTTGCTTGGAGCGTCTTGTATGATATTAGTCTTTGCTTTTTAGTTTACCACAATCATCCTTGTTGTACACACCCTTTGGGAGAGACCCACTTGATTTGGAATTTATTAGAATACTCTATGTGCTTCACTTATATCTTTTGAGCTAGATAGTTTTGCTCTAGTGCTTCACTTATATCTTTTAGAGCACGGCGGTGGCTTAATTTTGTAGAAATTGTTGATCTCTCATGCTTCACTTATATTATTTTGAGAGTCTCTTAGAACAGCATGGTATTTGCTATGGTTATAAAATTGGTCCTAGAATGATGGGCATCCAAGTTGGGTATAATAAAAACTATCATAGGAAGTGTATTGGATGCTATGATCAATTTGATGCTTGATAATTGTTTTGAGATATAGAGGTGATGATATTAGAGTCATGCTAGTTGGGTGATTGTGAATTTAAAGAATACTCGTGTTGAAGTTGGCAAGTCCCATAGCATGCACATATGGTAAAAGTTGTGTAACAAAATTTATTGCATGGGGTGCTCTTTTGATTACCTTCCCTTGTGTGGAGGTCGGGGGCACGTGATGGTTAACTCCTACCAACCTCCCCCCTAGGATCATGCGTAGTAGTACTTTGCTTCGAGGGATAATAAAACTTTTGTAATAAGTATATGAGTTCTTTATGACTAATGTGAGTCCATGGATTATACGCACTTTTACCTTTCCATCATTGCTAGCCTCTTCGGTACCGTGCATTGCCCTTTCGCACCTTGAGAGTTGGTGCAAACTTCGCCAGCGCATCCAAACCCGTGATACGATACGCTCTATCACACATAAACCTCCTTATATCTTCCTCAAAACAGCCACCATACCTACCTATTATGGCATTTCCATGGCCATTCTGAGATATATTGCCATGCAAATTTCCACCGTTCTGTTTATCATGACACACATCATCATTGTCATATTGCCTTGCATGATCATGTAGTTGGCATCGTATTTGTGGCAAAGCCTGTTGGGGAACGTAGCAGAAATTCAAAATTTTCCTACGTGTCACCAAGATCTATCTATGGAGAAACTAGCAACGAGGGGAAGGAGAGTGCATCTACATACCGTTGTAGATCTCTAAGCGGAAGCGTTCAAGAGAACGGGGTTGAAGGAGTCGTACTCGTCGTGATCCAAATCACGGAGATCCTAGTGCCGAGCGGACGGCACCTCCGCGTTCAACACACTTACAGCCTGGTGACGTCTCCCATGCCTTGATCCAGCAAGGAGAGAGGGAGAGGTTGAGGAAGACTCCGTCCAGTTGTAGCACGACGGCGTGGTGGTGGTGGAGGAGCGTGGCAATCCTGCAGGGCTTCGCCAAGCACCGCGAGAGATGAGGAGCACTTGGGAGAGGGGGAGGGCTGCGCCAGGGGCAAGGGTGAAGCTCCCATGCACCTCCCCACTATATATAGGGGTGGAGGGGGATGGTTTCTTGCCCTCCAAGTCCATTGGGGCGTTGGCAAAGGTGGGAGGAAAGAAATCCCATCATTTCCTTCCCCACCGATTGCTATCCCCCCTTTTTAGGGATCTTGATCTTATCCCTTTGGTATATGATCTTATTCCTTCTAAGGAGGGATCTTGGTGCGCCTTGACCAGGGGTGTGGGGCCTTGCCCCCACTACCCACGTTCATGTGGGTTCCCCCATGCAGGTGGGCCCCACTCCGGAACCTTCTAGAACCTTCCCGGTACAATACCGAAAAATCCCGAACATTTTCCGGTGGCCAAAATAGGACTTCCCATATATAAATCTTTACCTCCGGACCATTCCGAACTCCTCATGACGTCCGGGATCTCATCCGGACTCGAACAACATTCGTAACCACATACAAACTTCCTTTATAACCCTAGCGTCATTGAACCTTAAGTGTGTAGACCCTACGGGTTCGGGAGACATGTAGACATGACCGAGACGCGTTCTCCGGTCAATAACCAACAGCGGATCTGGATACCCATGTTGGCTCCCACATGTTCCACGATGATCTCATCGGATAAACCACGATGTCAAGGACTCAATCGATCCCGTATACAATTCCCTTTGTCTAGCGGTATTGTACTTGCCCGAGATTCGATCGTCCGTATGCCGATACCTTGTTCAATCTCGTTACTGGCAAGTCTCTTTACTTGTTCTGTAACACATCATCCTGTGATAAACCCCTTGGTCACATTGTGCACATTATGATGATGTCCTACCGAGTGGGCCCAGAGATGCCTCTCCGTCAGACGGAGTGACAAATCCCAGTCTCGATTCGTGCCACCCAATGCACACTTTCGGAGATACCAGTAGTGCACCTTTATAGCCACCCGATCGCTGTGACGTTTGGTAAACCCAAGCATTCCTACGGTATCCGGAGTTGCACAATCTCATGGTCTAAGGAAAAGATACTTGACATTAGAAAAGCTTTAGCATACTGAACTACACGATCTTTGTGCTAGGCTTAGGATTGGGTCTTGTCCATCACATCATTCTCCTAATGATGTGATCCGTTATCAATGACATCCAATGTCCATGGTCGTGAAACCGTAACCATCTATTGATCAACGAGCTAGTCAACTAGAGGCTTACTAGGGACATGGTGTTGTCTATGTATCCACACATGTATCTGAGTTTCCTATCAATACAATTATAGCATGGATAATAAACGATTATCATGAACAAGGAAATATAATAATAACTAATTTATTATTGCCTCTAGGGCATATTTCCAACAGTCTCCCACTTGCACTAGAGTCAATAATCTAGTTCACATCGCCATGTGATTAACACTCACAGGTCACATCACCATGTGACCAACATCCAAAGAGTTTACTAGTGTCATTAAACTAGTTCACATCATCATGTGATTAAGACTCAATGAGTTCTGGGGTTTTGATCATGTTTTGCTTGTGAGAGAGGTTTTAGTCAACGGGTCTGCAACATTCAGATCCGTATGTACTTTGCAAATCTCTAGGTCATATTGTAAACGCTGCTTCGACGCTCCACTTGGAGCTATTCCAAATGGTTGCTCCACTATACGTATCCGGTTTGCTACTCAGAGTCATTCGGATAGGTGTTAAAGCTTGCATCGACGTAACCCTTTATGCCGAACTCTTTATCACCTCCATAATCGAGAAACATGTCCTTATTTACTCCAAGGACAATTTTGACCGCCGTCCAATGATCCATTCCTGGATAATTCTTGTACCCCTTGACTGACTCATGGCAAGGCACACTTCCGGTGCGGTACACAGCATAGCATACTATAGAGCCTACGTCTGAAGTATAGGGGACGACCTTCGTCCTTTCTCTCTATTCTGCCATGGTCGAGCTTTTAAGTCTTAACTTCATACCTTACATCTCAGGCAAGAACTCCTTCTTTGACTGATCCATCTTGAACACCTTCAAGATCATGTCAAGGTACGTGCTCATTTGAAAGTACTATTAAGCATTTTGATCTATCTTATAGATCTTGATGCTTATTGTTCAAGTATCCTAATCCAGGTTTTCCATTGAAAAACACTTTTCAAATAACCCTATATGCTTTCCAGAAATTCTACATCATTTCGATCAACAATATGTCAACAACATATACTCATCGAAATTCTATAGTGCTCCCACTCACTTCTTTGGAAATACAAGTTTATCATAAATTTGTATAAACCCAAAATCTTTGATCATCTTATCAAAGTACATTCCAACTCCGAGATGCTTACTCCGGTCCTTAGAAGGATCATTGGAGCCAGCATACCTTTTAGCATCCTTAGGATCGACAAAACTTTCAGATTGTATCACATACAACCTTTCCTTACGAAGACCGTAAGTAGAAACTCGTTTTGACATCCATCTGCCAGATTTCATAAATGCAGCTAATGCTAACATGATTCCGACGGACTTAAGCATCGCTACGGATGAGAAAATCTCATCGTAGTCAACTCCTTGAACTTGTGAAAAAAACTCTTCGCCACAAGTCGAGCTTCATAGACGGTGACATTACCGTCCACGTCCGTCTTCTTCTTAAAGATCCATTTATCTCAATGGCTTGCCGATCATCGGGCAAGTCCACCAAAGTCATGCTTTGTTCTGATAAATGGATCCTATCTCGGATTTCATGGCTTCTAACCATTTGTCGGAATTTGGGCCCACCATTGCTTCTCCATAGCTCGTAGGTTCATTGTTGTCTAGCAACATGACCTTCAAGACAAGATTACTGTACCACTCTGAAGTAGTACGCATGCTTGTCACCCTACGAGGTACGGTAGTGATTTGATCTGAAGTTTCATGATCACTATCATAAGCTTCTACTTCAATTGGTGTAGGCGCCACTGGAACAACTTCCTGTGCCCTGCTACACACTAGTTGTAGTGATGGTTCAATAACCATATCAAGTCTCCACCATGCTCCCACTCAATTTTTGAGACAAACCTTTCCTTGAGAAAGGACCCGATTCAAGAAACAATCCCTATTGCTTTCGGATCTGAATTAGGAGGTATACCCAACTGTTTTGGGTGTCCTATGAAGATGCATTTTATCCGCTTTGGGTTCGAGCTTATCAACCTGAAACTTTTTCACATAAGCGTCGCAGCCCCAAACTTTTAAGAAACGACAACTTAGGTTTCTCCAAACCACAGTTCAAACGATGTCGTCTCAACGGAATTACATGGTGCCCTATTTTAAAGTGAATGCGGTTGTCTCTAATGCCTAACCCATAAACGATAGTGGTAATTCGATAAGAGACATCATGGTATGCACCATATCCAATAGGGTGCGGTTATGATGTTCGGACACATCATCACACTATGGTGTTCCAGGCGGTATTGGTTGTGAAACAATCTCCACAATGTCTTAATTGTGTGCCAAACTCGTAACTCAGATACTCATCTCTATGATCATATCATAGACATTTTATCCTCTTGTCACAATGATCTTCAACTTTTCTATGAAATTACTTGAACCATTCAATAATTCAGACTTGTGTTTCATCAAGTAAATATACTCAACATCTACTCGAATCATCTGTGAAGTAAGAACATAAAGATGTTCATCAGATGCCTCAAAGACTCATTGGACTGCACACATCAAAATGTGTTACTTCCAACAAGTTGCTATCTAGTTCCATCTTACTGAAACCAAGGCTTTTCAGTCATCTTGCCCATGTGGTATGATTTGCATATCTCAAGTGATTCAAAATCAAGTGAGTCCAAATGATCCATCTTGAATGGAGTTTCTTCATGCGTATACACCAATAGACATGGTTCGCATATCTCAAACTTTTCAAAAACGAGTGAGTCCAAAGATCCATCAACATGGAGATTCTTCATGCGTTTTATACCATTATGACTAACATGTCAGTGCCACAAGTAAGTGGTACTATCATTACTATCTTATATCTTTTGGCATGAAAATGTGCATCACTACAATCGAGATTCAATAAACCATTCCTTTAGGTGCAAGACCATTGAAGGTATTATTCAAATAAATAGAGTAACTATTATTCTCCTTAAATGAATAACCGCATTGCGATAGACATAATCCAATCATGTCTACGCTCAATGCAAACACCAAATAACTATTCAGGTTTAATACTAATCTTGATGGTAGAGGGAGCGTGCGATGTTTGATCACATCAACCTTGGAAACACTTCCAACATTTATCGTCATCTCACCTTCAGCTAGTCTCCGTTTATTCCGTAGCTTTTATTTCGAGTTACTAACAATTAGCAACCAAACCGGTATCCAATACCCCGGTGCTACTAGGAGTACTAGTAAAGTACACATTAACATAATGTATATCCAATATACTTCTATCGACCTTGCCAGCCTTCTCATCTACCAAGTATCTAGTGTAATTCTGCTCCAAAGGGTTGTTCCCTTATTACGTAAGCACTTAGTCTTGGGTTTGGGTTCAACCTTGGGTTTCTTCACTAGAGCAGCAGCTGATTTGCCGTTTCATGAAGTATCCCTTCTTGCCCTTGCCCTTCTTGAAACTAGTGGTTTCACCAACCATCAACAATTTATGCTCCTTCTTGATTTCTACTTTTGCGGTGTCAAACATCGCGAATACCTCAAGGATCATCATATCTATCCCTGACATGTTATAGTTCATCATGAAGCTCTAGCAACTTGGTGGCAATGATTTTTGGAGAAACATCACTATTTCATCTGGAAGATCAACTCCCACTCAATTCAAGTGATTGTTGCACTCAAACAATCTGAGCACAAGCTCAACGATTGAGCTTTTCTCCCATAGTTTGCAGGCTAAGAAAATCGTCGGAGGTCTCATACCTCTTGACGTGGGCACGAGCCTGAAATCTCAATTTCAGCCCTCGAAACATCTCATATGTTCCGCGATGTTTCGAAAACGTCTTTGGTGCCTCAACTCTAAACCGTTTAACTGAACTATCACGTAGTTATCAAAACGTGTATGTCTGATGTTCGCAACATCCACAAACGACGTTTGGGGTTCAGCACATTGTGCGGTGCATTAAGGACATAAGCTTTCTACTGTCCGCATAATCGCTATTGTCAACTTTCAACTATATTTTCTCTAGGAACATATCTAAACAGTGGAACTAAAGCACGAGCTTATGACATAATTTGCAAAGATCTTTTGACTATGTTCAGGATAATTAAGTTCATCTCATGAACTCCCACTCAGATAGACACCCCTCTAGTCATCTAAGTGATTACATGATCCGAGTCAACTAGGCCGTGTCCGATCATCACGTGAGACGGACTAGTCATCATCGGTGAACATCTTCATGTTTATCGTATCCTCCATACGACTCATGCTCGACCTTTCGGTCTCTGTGTTCCGAGGCCATGTCTGTACATGCTAGGCTTGTCAAGTTAACCCTAAGTGTTTTGCATGTGTAAAACTGTCTTACACCCGTTGTATGTGAACGTAAGGATCTATCACACCCGATCATCACGTGGTGCTTCGAAACGACGAACTTTAGCAACGGTGCACGCTAGGGAGAACACTTCTTGAAATTGTTGTAAGGGATCATCTTATTTACTACCGTCGTTCTAAGTAAACAAGATGCATAAACATGATAAACATCACATGCAATCAAATGGTGACATGATATGGCCAATATCATTTTGCTCCTTTTGATCTCCATCTTCGGGGCTCCATGATCATCATCGTCACCAGCATGACACCATGATCTCCATCATCATGATCTCCATCATCGTGTCTCCATGAAGTTGTCTCGCCAACTTATTACTTCTACTACTATGGCTACCGGTTAGCAATAAAGTAAAGTAATTACATGGCGTTGTTCAATGACACGCAGGTCATACAATAAATAAAGACAACTCCTATGGCTCCTCGCCATTGTCATACTCATCGACATGCAAGTCGTGATTCCTATTACAAGAACATGATCAATCTCATACATCACATATCATTCATCATATTCTTCTTGGCCATATCACATCACATAGCATACCCTGCAAAAACAAGTTAGACGTCCTCTAATTGTTGTTGCATGTTTTACGTGGCTGCTATGGGTTTCTAGCAAGAACGTTTCTTACCTACGCAAAACCACAACGTGATATGCCAATTGCTATTTACCCTTCATAAGGACCCTTTTCATCGAATCCGTTCCGACTAAAGTGGGAGAGACTGGCACCCGCTAGCCACCTTATGCACCAAGTGCATGTCAATCAGTGGAACCTGTCTCACGTAAGAGTACGTGTAAGGTCGGTCCGGGCCGCTTCATCCCACGATACCGTTGAAACAAGATTGGACTAGTAACGGTAAGAATATTGAACAAAATCAATGCCCACAACTACTTTGTGTTCTACTCGTGCAAAGAATCTACGCAATAGACCTAGGTCATGATGCCACTGTTGGGGAACGTAGCAGAAATTCAAAATTTTCCTACGTGTCACCAAGATCTATCTATGGAGAAACTAGCAACGAGGGGAAGGAGAGTGCATCTACATACCGTTGTAGATCGCTAAGCGGAAGCGTTCAAGAGAACGGGGTTGAAGGAGTCGTACTCGTCGTGATCCAAATCACGGAGATCCTAGTGCCGAGCGGACGGCACCTCCGCGTTCAACACACTTACAGCCTGGTGACGTCTCCCATGCCTTGATCCAGCAAGGAGAGAGGGAGAGGTTGAGGAAGACTCCGTCCAGTTGTAGCACGACGGCGTGGTGGTGGTGGAGGAGCGTGGCAATCCTGCAGGGCTTCGCCAAGCACCGCGAGAGATGAGGAGCACTTGGGAGAGGGGGAGGGCTGCGCCAGGGGCAAGGGTGAAGCTCCCATGCACCTCCCCACTATATATAGGGGTGGAGGGGGATGGTTTCTTGCCCTCAGAGTCCATTGGGGCGTTGGCAAAGGTGGGAGGAAAGAAATCCCATCATTTCCTTCCCCACCGATTGCTATCCCCCCTTTTTAGATATCTTGATCTTATCCCTTTGGTATATGATCTTATTCCTTCTAAGGGGGGATCTTGGTGCGCCTTGACCAGGGGTGTGGGGCCTTGCCCCCACTACCCACGTTCATGTGGGTTCCCCCATGCAGGTGGGCCCCACTCCGGAACCTTCTAGAACCTTCCCGGTACAATACCGAAAAATCCCGAACATTTTCCGGTGGCCAAAATAGGACTTCCCATATATAAATCTTTACCTCCGGACCATTCCGGAACTCCTCATGACGTCCGGGATCTCATCCGGACTCAACAACATTCGGTAACCACATACAAACTTCCTTTATAACCCTAGCGCCATTGAACCTTATGTGTAGACCCTACGGGTTCGGAGACATGTAGACATGACCGAGACGTTCTCCGTCAATAACCAACAGCGGATCTGGATACCCATGTTGGCTCCTACATGTTCCACGATGATCTCATCGGATGAACCACGATGTCAAGGACTCAATCGATCCCGTATACAATTCCCTTTGTCTAGCGGTATTGTACTTGCCCGAGATTCGATCGTCGGTATACCGATACCTTGTTCAATCTCGTTATCGCAAGTCTCTTTACTCGTTCCGTAACACATCATCCCGTGATCAACCCCTTGGTCACATTGTGCACATTATGATGATGTCCTACCGAGGGGCCCAGAGATACCTCTCCATCACACGGAGTGACAAATCCCATCCTCGATTCGTACCAACCCAATGACACTTTCGGAGATACCAGTAGTGCACCTTTATAGCCACCCGCCATTCGTTGTGACGCTTGGTAAACCCAAGCATTCCTACGGTATCCGGAGTTGCACAATCTCATGGTCTAAGGAAAAGATACTTGACATTAGAAAAGCTTTAGCATACTAACTACACGATCTTTGTGCTAGGCTTAGGATTGGGTCTTGTCCATCACATCATTCTCCTAATGATGTGATCCCGTTATCAATGACATCCAATGTCCATGGTCAGGAAACCGTAACCATCTATTGATCAATGAGCTAGTCAACTAGAGGCTTACTAGGGACATGGTGTTGTCTATGTATCCACACATGTATCTGAGTTTCCTATCAATACAATTATAGCATGGATAATAAACGATTATCATGAACAAGGAAATATAATAATAACTAATTTATTATTGCCTCTAGGGCATATTTCCAACAAAGCCACCATGCATAATTTTTCATACATGTCACTCTTGATTCATTGCCCATCCCGATACACCGCCGGAGGCATTCATATAGAGTCATATCTTGTTCTAGTTTTGAAGTTGTAATTCATGAGTTGTAAATAAATAGAAGTGTGATGATAATCATTATTAGAGCATTGTCCCTTAAAAAACAGAAAAAAAGGGAAAGGCCAAAGAAAAAAAAGAAGGAAAGGCCAAATAAAAACAAGGAAGGCCCAAAAAAAGAAAATAAAAGGGGGACAATGTTACTATCCTTTTCCACACTTGTGCTTCAAAGTAGCACCATGTTCTTCATATAGAAAGTCTCTTATGTTGTCACTTTCATATACTAGTGGGAATTTTTCATTATAGAACTCGGCTTGTATATTCCTACGACGGGCTTCCTCAAAATGCCCTAGGTCTTCGTGAGCAAGCAAGTTGGATGCACACCCACGTAGTTTCTTTTGTTGAGCTTTCATACATTAGAGCTCTAGTGCAACTGTTGCATGGCAATCCCTACTCCTCATGTTGACATCAATTGATGGGCATCTCCATAGCCCGCTGATTATCCTCGTCAATATGAGACTTTCTCCTTTTTTGTCTTCTCCACACAACCTCCATCATCATATTCTATTCCACCCATAGTGCTATATCCATGGCTCACGCTCATGTATTGCGTGAGAGTTAAAAAAGGCTTAAGCGCGTTAAAAAGTATGAACCAATTGCTTGGATGAAACCGGGGTTGTTCTTGATGGGAATATTTTGTGTGACGAAAATGAAACAGAGCCTAACTATATGATTTTGTAGGGATGAACCTTCTAATGCCATGTTATTTTGAGAAGACATGATTGCTTAGTTAGTATGCTTGAAGTATTATTATTTCTTATGTCAATATGAACTTTTATTTTGAATCATTTCGATCTGAACATTCATGCCACAATAAAGAAAATTACATTGAGAATTATGCTAGGTAGCATTCCACATCAAAAGTTCTGTTTTTATCATTTACCTACTCGAGGACGAGCAGGAATTAAGCTTGGGGATGCTTGATACGTCTCCAACGTATCTATAATTTTTGATTGTTCCATTCTATTATATTACCCGTTTAGGATGTTTATGGGCTTTACTTTACACTTTTATATCATTTTTGGGACTAACCTACTAACTGGAGGCCCAGCCCGAATTGCTGTTTTTGCCTATTTCAGTGTTTTGAAAAAAAAGGAATATCAAACGGAGTCCAAACAGAATGAAACCTTCGGGAGCGATCTTTTTGGAACAAACGCAATCCAGGGGACTTGGAGTGGACGTCAAGCAACAAACAAGGCGGCCACGAGGGTGACCGGCGCGCCCCCTGGGGGTGGGTGCACCCCCACCCTCATGGGGCCCTCGAGCATCCACCGACCTACTTCTTCCTCCTATATATATCCACGTACCCCGAAAACATCCACGAGCACCATGAAAAACTATTTCCATCGCCGCAACCTTCTGTATCCGTGAGATCCATCTTGGAGCCTTCGCCAGCGCTCCGCCGGAGGGGGAATCGACCACGAAGGGCCTCTACATCATCTCCAAGGCCTCTCCGATGAGTTGTGAGTAGTTTACCACAGACCTTCGGGTCCATAGTTATTAGCTAGATGGCTTCTTCTCTCTCTTTGAATCTCAATACAAAGTTCTCCTCGATCTTCTTGGAGATCTATTCGACGTAACTCTTTTTGCGGTGTGTTTGTCGAGATCCGATGAATTGTGGGTTTATGATCAAGTTTATCTATGAGAAATATTTGAATCTCCTCTGAATTCTTTTATGTGTGATTAAGTTATCTTTGCAAGTCTCTTCGAATTATCAGTTTGGTTTGACCTACTAGATTGATCTTTCTTGCAATGGGAGAAGTGCTTAGATTTGGGTTTAATCTTGCGGTGTCCTTTCCCAGTGACAGCAGGGGCAGCAAGGCACGTATTGTATTGTTGCCATCGAGTTTAAAAAGATGGGGTTTATATCTTATTGCATGACTTTATCCCTCTACATCATGTCATCTTTCTTAATGTGTTACTCTGTTCTTATGAACTTAATACTGTAGATGCAGGCAGGAGTCGGTCAACGTGTGGAGTAATAGTAGTAGATGCTGAATCGTTTCGATCTACTTGACACGGACGTGATGCCTATATACATGATCATGCCTAGATAACCTCATAACTATGCGCTTTTCTATCAATTGCTCGACAGTAATTTGTTCACCCACCGTAATACTTATGCTATCTTGAGAGAAGCCACTAGTGAAACCTATGCCCCCGGGTCTATCTTTTATCATATAAGTTTTCCATCTACTTTTATTTGCATCTTTACTTTCCAATCTATATCATAAAAATACCAAAAATATTTATCTTATCTTATTATGTCTATCAGATCTCACTTTCGCAAGTTACCGTGAAGGGATTGACAACCCCTTTATCGCGTTGGTTGCGAGGTTCTTGTTTGTTTGTGTAGGTGCATGGGACTTTTGAGGAGCCTCCTACTAGATTGATACCTTGGTTCTCAAAAACTGAGGGAAATACTTACGCTACTTTGCTGCATCACCCTTTCCTCTTCAAGGGAAAACTAACGCAGAGCTCAAGAGGTAGCAGTCGATAATGTATTGCACTTGCACTAGCACCCATATCATATAAGCCATGATAACAATGATCTCCTATTTTAATAGAAACAACAGGCATGCCAACTACAGGCCTATGTTTATTTTTAGTATCGGGTCTAGCAATTCTAGCAGCTTCATCACAGAAGTGAATGACATGCCCATCAATCTCATTCCTTATACAAAGAAATTATGCATGATATTGCACCTGCTGAGATAGAAGATATTGATGTTACAATTAAGCTTGCCAATAGAGATACCATTTCACCAATTGGGATTGTTAGATATGTTGAAGTCTTGTGTGGGAAAGTTAAATATCCTACTGATTTTCTTGTTCTTCGTTCCCCACAAGATGACTTTTGTCCCATTATATTTGGTAGACCCTTCTTGAATACAGTTCATGCTAAGATAGATTGCGAAAAGGATATTGTTACTATTTGTTTAGGGGATATGTCTCATGATTTTAATTTAACTAAATTCCATAGACAACCCCATGATAAAGAATTGCCTAGTAAAGATGACATTATTGTTCTTGCTTCTATAGCCGTGCCTCCTAATTTTCCTTTAGAACAATATTTGCTTGACCATGAAAATGATATGTTTATGAATGAAAGAAGGGAAATAGATGAAGTATTCTTTAAATAGGGACCTATTTTGAAACACAACTTGCCTGCTGAAATCCTAGGGGATCCTCCTCCACCCAAGGGTGATCCCGTGTTTGAGCTTAAACCATTACCTGACACTCTTAAATATGCTTATCTTGATGAAAAGAAGATATATCCTATTATTATTAGTGCTAACCTTTCAGATCATGAAGAAGAGAAATTATTGAAAACTCTGAAGAAGCACAGTGCTGCTATTGGATATACTCTTGATGATCTTAAGGGCATTAGTCCCACTCTATGCCAGCACAAAATAAAACTGGAGAAAGATGCTAAACCAGTTGTTGATCACCAACGACGGTTAAATCCTAAGATGAAAGAAGTGGTAAGAAATGAAATACTAAAGCTTCTGGAGCCAGGTATAATTTATCTTGTTGCTGATAGTCAGTGGGTAAGTCCTGTCCATTGTGTCCCTAAGAAGGGAGGTATCACTGTTCTTCCTAATGATAAGGATGAATTGATCCCACAACGAAATGTTACAGGTTATAGAATGGTAATTGATTTCCGCAAATTAAATAAAGCTACTAGAAAAGATCATTACCCTCTACTTTTTATTGATCAAATGCTAGAAAGACTATCCAAACATACACATTTTTGCTTTCTAGATGGTTATTCTGGTTTCTCTCAAATACAAGTGTCAAAAGAGGATCAGGATAAGACCACTTTTACTTGCCCTTTCTCTACCTTTGCCTATAGACGTATGCCTTTTGGTTTATGTAATGCACCTGCTACCTTTCAAAGATGTATGACTGCTATATTCTCTGACTTCTGTGAAAAGATTGTTGAGGTTTTCATGGATGATTTCTCCGTGTATGGAACTTCTTTTGATGATTGCTTAAGCAACCTTGATCGAGTCTTGCAGAGATGTGAAGAAACTAATCTTATCTTGAACTGGGAGAAGTGTCACTTTATGGTTAATAAAGGTATTGTCTTGGGGCATAAAATTTCTGAAACAGGTATTGAAGTTGACAAAGCTAAAGTAGATACTATTGAGAATATGTCGTGTCCCAAGGACATCAAAGGTATAAGAAGTTTCCTTGGTCATGACAGTTTTTATAGGAGGTTCATTAAAGACTTCTCAAAAATTTCTAGGCCTCTGACTAATCTCTTACAAAAAGAAGTTCCTTTTGTTTTTGATGATGATTGTGTAGAAGCATTTGAAATACTTAAGAAAGCCTTGATTTCTACACCTATTGTTCAGCCACCTGATTGGAATTTACCCTTTGAAATTATGTGTGATGCTAGTGATTATGTTGTAGGTGTTGTTCTAGGACAAAGAGTTGATAAGAAATTAAATGTTATCCAATATGCTAGTAAAACTTTAGATAGTGCCCAGAGAAATTATGCTACTATTGAGAAAGAATTTTTAGCGGTTGTATTTGCTTGTGATAAGTTCAGACCTTATATTGTTGATTCAAAAGTAACTGTTCACACTGATCATGATGCTATTAAATACCTTATGGAAAAGAAAGATGCTAAACCTAGACCTATTAGATGGGTTCTCTTGCTACAAGAATTTGATTTGCATATTATTGATAGAAAGGGAGCTGAGAACCCCGTTGCAGACAACTTGTCTAGGTTAGAGAATGTTCTTGATGACCCACAACCTATTGATGATAGCTTTCCTGATGAACAATTGGCTGTCATAAATGCTTCTCGTACTGATCCATGGTATGCTGATTATGCTAATTACACTATTACCAAATTTATACCACCTAGTTTCACATACCAGCAAAAGAAAAGGTTTTTCTATGATTTAAGACATTACTTTTGGGATGACCCACACCTTTATAAAGAAGGAGTAGATGGTGTTATTAGACGTTGTGTACCTGAGCATGAACAGGAACATATCCTACGCAAGTGTCACTTTGAGGCATATGGAGGACATCACGCGGGAGATAGAATTGCACATAAGGTATTGCAATCCGGTTTTTTATTGGCCTACTCTCTTCAAAGATGCTCGTAAGTTTGTCTTGTCTTGCGATAAATGTCAAATAATTATATTAGTAGACGTCAAGAAATGCCTATGAACTATTCACTTGTTATTGAACCATTTGATGTTTGGGGCTTCGATTATATGGGACCGTTTCCTTCCTCTAATGGGTATACACATATTTTAGTTGTTGTTGATTACGTTACTAATGGGTAGAAGCTATTCCAACTAGTAGTGCTGATCATAACACCTCTATTAAGATGCTTAAAGAAGTTATTTTTCCGAGGTTTGGAGTCCCTAGATACTTAATGACTAATGGTGGTTCACATTTTATTCATGGTGCTTTTCGTAAAATGCTTGCTAAGTATGATGTTAATCATAGAATTGCATCTCCATACCATGCACAGTCTAGTGGTCAAGTAGAATTGAATAATAGAGAGATTGAATTAATTTTGCAGAAGACTGTTAATAGATCTAGAAAGAATTGGTCCAAGAAACTTGATGATGCATTATGGGCCTATAGAACTGCATATAAAAATCCTATGGGTATGTCTCCATATAAAATGGTATATGGAAAAGCATGTCACTTACCTCTCGAACTAGAACATAAGGCATATTGGGCTATTAAAGAGCTCAATTATGATTTCAAACTTGCTGGTGAGAAGAGGCTATTTGACATTAGCTCACTTGATGAATGGAGAACCCAGGCCTATGAGAACGCCAAACTGTTTAAAGAAAAAGTTAAAGATGGCTTGACAAAAGGATACAAAAGTGTGAGTTTAATGTAGGTGATTATGTGTTGCTATACAACTCTCGTTTAAGATTTTTTTTAGGTAAACTTCTCTCTAAATGGGAAGGTCCTTACATTATCGAGGAGGTCTATCGTTCCGGTGCCATAAAAATCAACAATGCCGAAGGCACAAATCCGAAGGGGGTGAACGGTCAAAGAATCAAACATTATATCTTAGGTAATCCCATAAATGTTGAAACCAATGTTATTGACACCGTAACCCCGAAGGAGTACATAAGGGACACTTTCCAGAACATTTCAGACTCCGAAAAGGAATAGGTATGTGGTACGGTAAGTAAACCGACTCAAAAACAGTTCTAATAGCAATTTTTCTCCGTTTTGGAATATTTAAGAAAACAGGAAAATAAGAAGTAGCCCGAAAAGGACACGAGGCATCCACGAGGGTGGAGGGTGCAACCTACCCCCTGGGCGCGCCCCCTGCCTTGTGGGCACCTCGTGTGCCCTCCGGAGTCCCGTTTTCTTGCATGATACTTCTTTGGTTCGGTAAAAATTCATTATATAATCTCCCAAAGGTTTTGAGCACCGTACCATGATGAAATCCTCTGTTTTTGTTTTGAGTTGTTTCTGCCGCAAATTAGAGCTATATGTCGTCCGCCTCCTCCAATAATGTGGGCGACGATGCTTGGCTAATGAAGATAGAGACGAAGCAAGAAGAAATTGGGGAAATCAAGGAAGGTGACAAGATCAAGGAGGTCACAAAGGAGCAAGTCCCGATAGTAGAAGAAGAAGGCTTCTCTCAACAACCTCACTACAATCATGTCAACCCAACTGAGATTGAATCTTTCAAGATGATTGAGCTAGCTCGCATACAAAACAAGTATCTCACACGTGAAAATATTTTGTTGCAAGAGCATATCACCGCACTCAAGGGCATTATCAGCAAGTTGGAGGATCTCCTACGCTCGATGTGCGACACCCTGTCATCAACGACTCCATCATCATCACCTCCGAAGAAAGAGACATAAACACATGGGTATGGGCACTCCCCTTGGCAACTGCCAAGCTTGGGGGAGGTGCCCCGATATCGTATCACCATCACACTTCTATTTTTACCGTTTTTCTTAGTTCGATCCTTTTGGTTATATCTTAACCTAGTAGAATAAAGTTTAGTATGATCTAGCTTTGAGTTTTTGTGTTGATCCCTATCTATGTAATCGAGTCCGTGAGCTATATATAATAAGGATTAGTTTTGATTTGAGGGCTTTGCTATCTTGCTAGGATCTTGAGGGAATAAAAGAAAAATAAATAACAAAAATAAATAAAAAGATCATATTGATCTTATGGAGAGTAATGACTTCACATATAAAGAGTATGATGAATAAAATTTGTTGAGAGTTGACAAACATAGTTTTGGTCATCGTTGCAATTAATAGGAAGTAATAAAGAAAGAGAGGTTTTCACATGTAAATATACTATCTTGGACATCTTTTATGATTGTGAGCACTCATTAAAATATGACATGCTAAAAAGTTGATGTTGGACAAGGAAGACACCGTAATGAGTTATGTTTTATTATATCTGAAATAAATTATATTGTCATGGATCATCCAACATGTTGAGATTGCCTTTACCCCTCATGCTAGCCAAATTCTTTGCACCAAGTAGAGATACTACTTGTGCTTCCAAACATCCCTAAATCCAGTTTTGCCATGAGAGTCCACCATATCTACCTATGGATTAAGTAAGATCCTTCAAGTAAGTTATCATTGTTGCAAGCAATAAAAGCTGCTCTCTAAATATGTATGATCTATTAGTGTGGAGAAAATAATCTTTATACGAGCTTGTGATATGGAAGAAATAAAAGCGACGGACTGCATAATAAAGGTCCCTATCACAAGTGGCAATATAAAGTGACGTTCTTTTGCATTAAGATTTTGTGCATTCAACCATAAAAGCACATGGCAACCTCTGCTTCCCTCTGCGAAGGGCCTATGTTTTGTTTTTGTCTTCTACCTTATACAAGGGTCATGGTGATCTTCACCATTCCTTTTTACACTTTATCCTTTGCAAGCACTATGTGTTGGAAAGATCCCGATATATATATACAATTGGATGTAGGTTTTCATAAAGCATTATTGTTGACATTACCCTTGAGGTAAAAGGTTGGGAGGCAAAACTATAAGCCCCTATCTTTCTCTGTGTCTGATTGAAACTTCATACCCATAAGTATCGCGTGAGTGTTAGCAATTGTGAAAGACTCAATGATAGTTGAGTATGTGGACTTGCTGAAAACCTCTTATATTGACTCTTTCCGATGTTATGATAAATTGTGATTGCTTCAATGACTAAGATTATAGTTTGCTAGTTTTCAATGAAGTTTCTGATTCATACTTTACATTGTGAATAGATTCTTAATTTAGCATAAGAAATCATATGACAATATATATATTGCTATTCTAATAATGGTCACGATGCCCTCATGTCCGTATTTTATTTTATCGACACCTCTATCTCTAAACATGTGGAAATATTTTTCGATATCGGCTTCCGCTTGAGGACAAGCGGGGTCTAAGCTTGGGGGAGTTGATACATCCATCTTGCATCATGCTTTTATATCGATATTTATTGCATTATGCGTTGTTACTACACATTATGTCACAATAGTTATGCCTTTTATCTCTTATTTTACAAGGTTTACATGAAGAGGGAGAATGCCGGCAGCTGGAATTCTGGGCTCGAAAAGGAGCAAATATTAGAGACCTATTTTGCACAACTCCAAAAGTCTTGAAACTCCACGAAAGCCAGTTTTGGAATATATTAAAAATATTGGGAGAAGAAAGCACAAGAGGGGGCCACCCACTGTCCACGAGGGCGTAGGGCACGCCCTACCCCCCTCGGCGCGCCCCTGCCTCGTGGGCCACCTCGCAGACACCCAATGCCCATCTTCTGGTATATGGTGTCTATTGCCTTGGAAAAAACCATAAGGAAGCTTTCGGGACGAAGCGCCGCCGTCTCGAGGCGGAACCAATCTAGGGCTCCAGTAAAGCTGTTCTGCCGGGGAAACATCCCTCCGGGAGGGGGAAATCGTCGCCATCGTCATCACCATTGATCCTCTCATCGAGAGGGGGTCAATTTCCATCAATATCTTCACCAGCACCATCTCCTCTCAAACCCTAGTTCATCTCTTGTATCCGATCTTTGTCTCAAAACCTCAGATTGGTACCTGTGGGTTGCTAGTAGTGTTGATTACTCCTTGTAGTTGATGCTAGTTGGTTTATTCGGTGGAAGATCATATGTTTAGATCATTTATGCATATTAATACCCCTCTGATTATGAACATGAATATGATTTGCGAGTAGTAACATTTGTTCCTGAGGACATTGGAGAAGTCTTGTTATAAGTAGTCATGTGAATTCGGTATTCGTTCGATATTTTGATGAGATGTATGTTATCTCTCCTCTAATGGTGTTATGTGAACGTTGAGTACATGACACTTCATGATTGTTTGGGCCTAGGGCAAGGCATTGGGAAGTAATAAGTAGATGATGGGTTGCTAGACTGATGATACGTCTCCAACGTATCTATAATTTTTTATTGTTCCATGCTATTATATTACCCGTTTTGGATGTTTATGGGCTTTACTCTACACTTTTATATCATTTTTGGGACTAACCTACTAACCGGAGGCCGAGCCCGAATTGCTGTTTTTTTGCCTATTTCAGTGTTTCGAAGAAAAGGAATATCAAACGGAGTCCAAACGGAATGAAACCTTCGGGAGCGATCTTTTTGGAACAAACGCAATCCAGGAGACTTGGAGTGGGCATCAAAAAGTAAATGAGGTGGCCACGAGGGTGCTCGGCGCGCCCCCCACCCTCGTGGGCCCCTCGTGGCTCCCCTGACCTACCTCCTTCGCCTATATATATCTATGTACCCTGAAAACATCCAGGAGCTCCACGAAAAACTATTTCCACCGCCGCAACCTTCTGTATCCGCGAGATCCCATCTTGGAGCCTTCGTCGGCACTCCGCCGGAGGGGGAATCGACCATGGAGGGCCTCTACATCATCTCCAAGGCCTCTCCGATGAGTTGTGAGTAGTTTACCACAGACCTTCGGGTCCATAGTTATTAGCTAGATGGCTTCCTCTCTCTCTTTGAATCTCAATACCAAGTTCTCCTCGATCTTCTTGGAGATATATTCGATGTAACTCTTTTTGCGGTGTGTTTGTCGAGATCTGATGACTTGTGGGTTTATGATCAAGTTTATTTATGAGAAATAATGAATCTTCTCTGAATTCTTTTATGTGTGATTGGTTATCTTTGCAATTCTCTTCGAATTATCAGTTTGGTTTGGTCTACTAGATTGATCTTTCTTGCAACGGGAGAAGTGCTTAGCTTTGGTTTCAATCTTGCGGTGTCCTTTCCCAGTGACAGCAGGGGCAGCAAGGCACGTATTGTATTGTTGCCATCGAGGATAAAAAGATGGGGTTTATATCATATTGCATGATTTTATCCCTCTACATCATGTCATCTTTCTTAATGCGTTAATCTGTTCTTATGAACTTAATACTCTAGATGCAGGCAGGAGTCGGTCGATGTGTGGAGTAATAGTAGTAGTGTCGGTGTACTAAGGTAGGGGTACCTCAGTACCCCAACTTGTGCACGGGCAGTCGCAGCTCCCCATAGCTGGATCCACCAAATGTTTGCCGGAGACCATTCCTGCTCCATACCAAGCCATTCAAGAACAAAGCATACAAGATAGAAAATCAAGGCCCCGGCAAGAGGAGCTTGCCGGGAAGGCCGTTCCAGGCTCAAGGTTATATCACCCATGCAAGGCCCTGGCGAGAGGAGCTCGCCGGGGAAACGAGAAGACTACATCATAGAAGACACGCCTCGGCGCTATACGCGCGTCAGGCGAGGGCCTGAGGAGCGGCAAGTTACAGAGCCCGACAAGCTCCCGGGCCCGGCAAGATCAAGACCCCGGCAAGGTACTTGCCGGGAGAGCTACGCTGCGTGCCCGCACTCCAGCTCATCTGCCCACGCGTCGCCTTCAGCCTCTCCAGAGACGCGTGGCGGATGGCTGTGCTGCATGAAGGGTGCGGTGGCACTCCACGGTGGTGGATCCATCGCCGTGGCAAACGGAGACGCAAGGGCGGGAGCTTTTGGGGCGACGGCGACGGGCATTAAATGCTCTTGTCCCCCTCTGCCAAAAGTAGGTAGAATCCACTGTTCAAGCACTGTAGCTGCACTGTTCCCGCACTATTCCAACTACCACCTCTTTTACATTTTACCCCTCTACCCTCGTTGACACACAGTCGGTGACCCTTGCCCTATAAAAGGAGGCCCATGCACAACGTGGGGGGTTCAAACCATTTGCAACTCCCACGCCGGTGTAGCTGCTCATCGTAGCTCTTCAAGCTCCCGAGCACAATACAACACAAAGCAGCAGAGGGTTTCGCGACCATCGCGCCCGGCTGGGTAAAAATCCGCCCAGCAGATCGCCTCGATCGCTCTCTGTGCCTCCTCCGCCTCATCAACACACGAAGGGGCCCCCCGGCCCCATAGGTGTCCCGCGGCGGGCGTGCCACCCAGCGCCGTCCGCGCGCCCCGACATCTTTGGCGCGCCAGGTAGGGGGCGTCGAGGTTGTGCGGACCTGATCTGGCGTTCGCGCGGCCGCGCTCTTCATCAACCTCTCCAGTTTCGTCAGCAACTTCGTCGACAACTGCACCATGGCCCCGAAGACGAGAGCTTCGAGGGTCGCAGACCCATCTCCATCTTCCCCGCCGCCACCGGAGCCAGCGGTGGGCGGAGGAGACGCCAGCGGAAGGGTGGACACCGGCGAGGGTACTCGCGGCGCCACCAGATCCAGGGACAGGCCGGATGACCACGCCTCGGCCTCCGTGGATCCACGTCCATCTTAGCGCAAGACGACCCAGCAGCGCCATACCACGGGGGGTGGTATCCGTCTGCTGGAGCAGGGGCGCGCCGGGGGCTCGCGGGATGTTCCGAACCCCCGCCCAGACACAGGCAAAGCAAAGGCGCCGGGGGAGGACCCTGCTCCTTCTAACACTGTTAGAAGTCCGAGCGCGTCCCGCTCCCCGCACCGCTCGCTCCCGCTTCCCTCCACTCCTGCGGAAGCACTCACAAGAGCGCAAATGCTCCTCGACTTCCCTCCAGCGGCGGACAAGGCCGAGGACTGGAGGGCTACCATCCAGAGCCTGGTCGCCTTCGCCAACAACGACCGTCAACAGCAGCCTGCGGCCTCACGGCCGCGACAAGCTGAGAAGACGAAGGTCAACGGCAACCAGACCGCCGGGGGTGCAACTACCGTGCACTCCCCGCCGCGGAAACGAAAGACGCCGCCCCGCCGGAACAACGCCGACGACGGCTCCACGGCATCGTCGGACCCGCGGGCTCGTCGGGACCAACGCCAAGTCCTTGACGATCGGCGGCGAGAAGACGCTCGGACCACGATCGAGCGCCGCCGAGAGACTCGGCGACAGTCAGACCAGAGAGCTGGAAGACTTGTCGCGAGCGCGCCGGGAGCCAGCGACTTGCCATACGCGGCAGCGAGCTGCCTGCGTTCACCCGTGAGCTGCGGCGCCCAAAGGGCTCCAGATGAAGAACTTCAAGCCCGACGTCGAGAAGTACGACGGCAAGACGCACCTTCCGAATTCCTCGGTGTCTACACCATCGCCGTGCGAGCTGCGGGGCGCGACGAGAAGATTCGGCGAACTACTTCCCGCCGTGCTTAGGCCGAACGCTCGTTCTTGGCTTATGCACTTGCCGAGGGCTCCATTTCTTCTGGCGGACCTTTGCCATCGGTTTGTTGGCGCCTTCATCGGCGGCCACAAACCCCACGGCCGAGAGTGATCTCCACATTTTGGCCCGAAGGAAGGAGAATCCTGCGCAAGTACATCCAACGCTTCAGCCGTGTGCGGACAACATCCTCGACGTCCACCCCGCCGCGTTATCGCGCGTTCCACGAAACGTGCGTAACCGCCGCATGCGTGAAGAGATGGCGATGACCAAGATCCGGATGTCGCGAGCTTTATGCTCGGGCGATAAATGCGCCTGCGCGAAGAGGGAGGAGGCTCCCGGGGAGGACGCCGGCGCAGAGGAAGCGACTCGACGACGCCGCCCCGGCAAAGAAGCGCCGGCGGCAGAACTTTCAGAAGAAGAACAAGGAACAGGTGCTTGCCGTCGAAAAGTCCGGCAAGGAAGCTCCCGCCAAGCAAACACAGGCTGGCAACTCCGGCAAGGAGCTTGCCCCTGTGGCGGCAGCCGACAAGCAGGACGGCCCCGGCAAGCGATACTGCAAAATCCACCGCACCAAAGGCCATGATCTCTACAACTGCAAGCGCGTCGACTATCTCGTCGAGCAGCAAAAAGCTGAGTACGAGAGGCGCGACAAGGAGAGGGCCCAAGGTGGCGGGGGAGAACCGAGCAAGAAGCGGCCGTTCAATGGTCGGGGAGGACCCCCCGGCAAGGCCAAGCGGCGGCAAGGAGATCGACCTTCCCGGAGCCGCGACAAGGATGAAGAAGACGGCGACGAGGACATGGAGGACGAGGATGACAGCGAGCAGGAGTTCCAGAAGGCCACGGAGGTCCTGTGCGTCGACGGTGGCGCCTCACTGCACACTTCCCACCGCCAGCTAAAGCAGTGGGCGCGTGAAGTGAATGCAGCGGAGCCGCCCGTAGAGTCGCGCAGGCTCCTCAAATGGTCCGGCACGCCTATCATCTTTGACCTAGAGGATCACCCTGACCGTACCACCGCGGTCGGGTGCCTGCCGATGCTGGTCTCGCCCACCATTCGCAACCTCAAGGTCACCAAAATGTTGGTTGACGGCGGGGCCGGGCTGAACCTGATCTCCTCTGCTGTGATCAAGAAACTCCAAATCCCTGATGGCGAGCTCGAAGAGACCGGTTCTTTCCAAGGAATCAACCCGGGAAGGAGCAAGCCCAAGGGAAAGATCACTCTGCCGGTGACCTTTGGCGGGGAGCTCAATTTCAGGACTGAGCGCATCACCTTCGACGTCGCCGATATTCCGTTACCATACAACGGAATACTCGGCCGTCCCGCCCTCGCCAAGTTCATGGCAGCTTCCCATTATGCTTACAACGTGCTCAAGATGCCGGGGCCGATAAGCGTCATCACTGTCCACGGCGACAAGAAAGATGCGCTTATCTGTACCGACAAGATCTACCGGGATGCGGCAGCAGCGGCCGACAAGGATGCACTTGCCGCTGAAGCTCCCGGGGAGAAGAAGACAAAGACCAAGTCCGGCAAGCGCCCCGGGGCCCACTCCGGCAACTGCACCTCTTCGGAGTGTTGCGCTGCTGTCGAGGACGCCCCGTCGAGTTCCACCGGCAAGGGTAAAAAGGGAATGGCTGCTCCGCCAGCGACCAAGAAGGTGTCCGCCAAGGAGGACGGCACTGGTGGTACCTTCACCATCAGTGCCACGCTTGACAGCAAATAGGAAAGCGCGCTCGTTGCTTTCCTGCGGGCGAATGTCGATGTGTTTGCATGGCAACCATCTGACATCCCCGGTGTTCCCAGGAAGGTAATTGAGCACAAGCTTGCCGTTTGCCCTCATGCGCGGCCCGTCAAGCAAAAAGTAAGGAAGCAAGCCGTGGAGCGCCAAGAATTCATCAACGAAGAAATCAAGAAGCTAGAGGCAGCAGGCCTAGTTAGAGGTGTGATCCATCCGACGTGGTTAGCAAACCCAGTCGTCGTGCGCAAGGCCAACGGGAAATGGAGGCTGTGTATAGACTTCACCGATGTGAATAAAGCATGTCCCAAGGATCCATTCCCCTTGCCGCGCATCGACCAGATTGTTGATTCCACCGCCGGATGTGAGCTACTCTGCTTTCTTGATGCATACTCGGGCTATCACCAGATCTTTATGGCCAAAGAGGATGAAGAGAAGACCGCGTTTATCACTCCATGTGGCACCTATTGCTTCATACGCATGCCATTTGGACTGAAGAATGCAGGATCAACGTTTGCAAGGGTAGTGTATACTGCTTTTGAACCACAGATCCACAGAAATGTAGAGGCTTACATGGATGATATCGTGGTGAAGAGCAAGAGCAAGGACACGCTGATTCAAGATTTGGAGGAGACGTTTCAGAACTTGCGCAAGATACAGCTAAAGTTGAACCCTGAGAAGTGCGTCTTTGGAGTTCCCTCCGGCAAGCTTCTCGGGTTCTTTGTGTCACAAAGAGGGATTGAAGCCAACCCCGACAAGATTAAAGCCATTGAGCAGATCGAGGCCCCGAAGCGAGTCAAGGATGTTAGAAGGCTCGCAGGTTGCGTGGCTGCCCTCAGTAGGTTCATTTCAAAGTCTGCAGAGCGCGCCCTACCTTTCTTCAAAATCTTGAAGAAGGCAGGCCCCATGAAATGGACTCCAGAAGCGGAGGCAGCGCTGCAAGATTTGAAACGATACCTATCCTCCACCCCAATACTTGTCGCACCTAGACCACAGGAGAAGTTGCTGCTGTACCTAGCGGCAACCAACCAAGTGGTTAGTGCTGCGCTAGTAGCGGAGAGGGAGTCCGACGAGGAGGCTGCACCCCCGACAAGCGAGTCCAGCGACAAGCAGGGGGCTGCTCCGACAAGCTTTGGCCCCGACAAGGACAACTCTGCACAGGAACAGGATGGGGTGCGGAAAAAGATGGTGCAGCGCCCAGTGTATTTTGTGAGCTCCCTTCTACAGGGAGCTAGATCAAGATACTCTGGTGTGCAAAAGTTGCTTTTCGGCCTCCTCATGGCCTCAAGAAAGCTGCGCCATTACTTCCAAGCACACGAGATAACAGTGGTCACTCGCTTCCCGCTGAAGAGGATATTGCACAACCCAGAGGCAACAAGCAGGATCGTTGAGTGGGCACTAGAGCTGTCGAGCTTTGGACTCAAGTTTGAAAGTACTTCAACCATACAGAGCCGGGCTTTGGCAGAATTTATAGCAGAGTGGACCCCAACACCTGATGAAGAAGTTCAAGAAACAAGTACACCCGTACAAGAAGCGACGAGTGAATGGGTAATGTACTTTGATGGTGCCTTCTCGCTGCAAGGCGCCGGTGCCGGCGTCGTACTCATCGCGCCCACCGGAGAGCACCTCAAGTATGTCATCCAGATGCACTTCCCAAGAGAGCAAGCGACAAACAACACTGCCGAATATGAAGGTTTGCTTGCCGGCCTCAGGATTGCGGCCGAACTTGGGATCAAGAAGTTGATTGTGCGGGGAGATTCTCAGTTGGTGGTCCGGCAAGTTAACAAGAGCTATCAGAGCCCTTTGATGGAAGCTTATGTAGATGAAGTGAGGAAGCTTGAGGAGCGCTTTGAAGGTCTGCAGATGGAGCACATTCCGAGAGCTCAGAATGAAATCGCAGATGGCCTTTCAAAGTGTGCTTCTATGAAGTTACACAGGAACCAGGACCTTCTTGCTCAAGCTGACTCAACCCTCCGTCGCACCATCAATTGGGCAGTCCAAGAAGAGAAAGTTGGTCTCCGGCGACTACTTGCCGGCGGATCTCCCTGAGGCCGCCGCCAAAGTCCCCAGGATCAACGGCCAGAACGCTGAGGAACAGTTTGCTCCTGCTGATCCTTGGATCTGTGCGATCAAAGCAAGTGTTCCCGACAAGCCTTGCCCCGGCAAGCTTGCCGGGGGACCTTCAGCTCCGGCAGAGCCAGAGATCCTTGCCGTAGAAGCTGAGGTTCCCGCAGCGGCCCTCATGCCTTTAGTCCTTGCCGTCGAGCCCCAAGCTCCGGCATGGGCGCAGCAGATCGTCCGTTTCCTGCAAACTGGAGAACTTCCCGACGACCCGGAAGAAATAGAAAAGATAACCAGACAATCAGTATGTACCAGTTAAGTGGACAACGAGCTGTCTGTAAGAAGGCTCAATGGTGTCGATGAAGTGCATCTCCGGGAAGATGGATGAAGCTGTTGGCGAGATATACGGAGGCATCTGCGCCACCACATTGGCGCAAGGGCACTTGCCGAAAGCTTTCCGGCAAGGGTTCTTTGGCAAGAAGCCCTCCAAGATGCAATCGCACTAGTAACCAAGTGTGAAGCGTGCGAGGCCCATGCAAAGCAAATTCATCACCAGCTCAAGCTCTCCAAACAATCCCTTTATCCCGGCCCTTCTCGTGCGGGGCTCGATATCCTCGGCCCCTTCCCCGTCTTTGTCGGGGCTTTGAGTACTTGTATGCGTGGCAATCGACAAGTTCACAAAGTGGCCGAAGTGGAGCCAGTGAGAAAGGTGACAACCTGATCGGCGGTCAAGTTCTTGGTCGATTGTGTGCCGCTTGGATCCCTAACCGGATTATCACCGACAACGGTACACAATTCACTAGCCGCACCTTCATGCGAGACGCCCAAGACCTTGGCGCCAAGGTCTGTTTAACTTCGCTGCTCACCCAAGGAGCAACGGTCAAGCGAAAGGGCCAATGCTGAAGTGTTGCGCGGACTCAAGACAAGAACTTTCGACAAGCTGCGCAAGTGCGGAAGAAATTGGATAGAGGAGCTGCCGGCGGCTCTTTGGTCAATCAGAACGACACCAAATCGAGCCACCGGACAGACACCCTTTGCTCTAGTCTATGGAGCAGAAGCAGTTCTCCCCACGGAACTCGTATACGGATCTCCTCGAGTGCTCGCTTATGATGAGCTTGAGCAAGAGCAACTGCGACAAGATAACGCATTGCTCCTCGAGGAGGGACGTCTCCAGGCTGCTGTACGAGCTGCTCGATACCAGCAAGCCTTGCGCCGCTACCATAGCCGCAAGGTCAAAGCCAGGAGTCTCGAGGAAGGCGACCTTGTTCTTCGGCGTGTTCAGTCCGCCAAGAATTCCAACAAGTTGACGCCGAAGTGGGAAGGCCCTTATCGGGTGAGACAAGTCACGAGGCCCGGCGCTGTCCGCCTCGAGACCGAAGAAGGCTTGCCAGTGAGTAACTCCTGGAACATAGAGCATCTTCGCAAGTTTTACCCATAAGGCGCGGTTGCCGTGATCCGCTCCGGCAACCACCTTTTGTACAAAAGCTTTGCCGCCGTTGCATGTAACCCTTTGTACAAAGCCGGGCGCAGACCCCGTGCAGCAATAAAGTTTCCGTGTTTTGCGTTATTTGCCTTTTCCCATGCTCTTCTTTGCTATTTGCATGAGTTATTTGGCATCTTTTCGTACGGCACGCATATCCGGCAAGCAATAGCACGCCGAGAGGTCATATCCTTTTTCCTTCTTCTCTTTCCTTGCCTCTTAAGCAAAAGAAACATTCCTCGTGCACAAGTGATCCGGGGGGGAAGGAAGTGGAGGATGAACCAAGTGCTGTTCAAGAAAGAGAAGCTTGCCGGAGAGCAGCTCAAAGTTTTAAATTCTTAAGTTGCCTTCCTTGAACAACCACACTTCGTATGGAAAACTTGTTCTCGGAGGAACCTACCCGTGGATAGCCGCACCCTTATCTTGCCGACAAGCATGCTCAACGATTTAAGTGAGCTGCGACAAAGTGTTGCGCCCTTGTTTCGTTTTCGAGTCCGCTTAGCAAGCTAAGTGCGTTGCGGCAAGCCACGGCAAGGTTGCTTGCCGGTAAGGCCTTGGCCAGCGGGCTGCTTCGAGTTCGACACTCAGCGCTCGCGGCAAGGGCTCCTTGCCAGCAAAACTCCTAGAAGCATAAAGTTGAAGCATGCGGTTGAGGATCAAAACAAGGAGATGACATCGCATCTGCTGATCGAATAAAGGTAATATCTTACAAGGAATAAATGGTCGCGATGATTAACGAGTTCATAACAACCTATGCAGCGACAAAAAGAGATAAAGATAAAGGGGCCTAGTCTCGCGGTCGCCCTCCATCCCGGGATCTTGTTCACCTTGGCGATGATGTGGGCGACCTGCTCCTTCGTGGCCTCCATGTTCGCGTCGGCCGGCAAGCTGCGAAGAACGTTGGCGAGGTTTATGCGGGGTTCCGTATACGATCTTCGTCGAGACGCTTCCATGGTTCCCGCGCACATCCGGCGAAGTTTCCTCGGCAAGTTGTGCGGGATCTTCTCCGCAGGTTTGCAAGGGCGGCGCGATTCCCCTGAAGAAGAGGCTGAGCTTGGCGCTGTGAGCGAGGTTTGGATCCGGGGAATAGATGAGATGCTCCAGCTTCAGCGCCAGCAGCTCCTGGTCAATGGCGGACGCAGAAGATACCAAATCCTCGGTCCATATCTCGACGATGCGATGGAAATCCTCGGCTGCTTTATTGGCGCCGGCCACTAAGGATCGCTCCTCGCGGAGCTCCTCCTTCAGCTTGGTTTCCCGGTCCCGTGCAGCGTCGAGCGAGTCCTTCAGCGCAGAGACTTTCTGCTCAAGATCCTCGACGGAGTCCTTGGCGGCCTTCAGCTCGTCGCCCTTCTCGGAAAGACGCGCCTGGAGCTCTGAGTTGGTGTGGGCGTACTCCTCGCGCTCTGTGAGGAGCGCGGCGATCTTCTCCGCGTTCGCCTTCAACAGCTCCTCCAGTTGCGCGACCTTGGCGGCAAGATCTTCCTTGGCGGTCTCCGCGGCCGCCGCGGCGTCTTTCGCCTCCTTCAATTCCCCGCCAAGTGCCTGCTCCCGAGCGGCAAGGTCTTCCTCGTGGGCGTCAAGGTCAACCTTCCGCTGAATGAGCTCTCCTTCTCGCCGGGACAGCTCCACTCCGGCGAGCCGTTGCTGCTCTTCGGCCTCGGCCTTCTCCAGCAGCCACCCTTCATACTGCCCGGCGAGTTGCTCACGTTTCTCCGCCACCTCGCGGAGAGCAGCCTGGTTGGCGGCGCTAAGCTCCGCCGCACGCTTCTCCATCTCCTCGGCGGCCCTGGCGGCAAGGGCTTCCAGAAGCGAAGCTACCGTCTGCCCGGTAAAGGGCCAGGAGCTGGTGAAGCAGCTTCTCCTCATCGGGCCCGTCGCTCCCGCCGGGCCCTTCAACGACCTTCAAGCCCGCGGAGGCGAGGATCTCCCCATCGAAGGCCTCGCCCTCCGCGGGAGCTCGTGGCGAGGAACCCCACGGCATCTGGATGAAGACGCCGTTGGGGGCTTCCAAGTAGTAGCCGGACCGCTCTTCTCCGGCGGAGGGGTCGGTGACCGGCGCAGCACTCGACGCTCCCGCGACCTCCGGGCCAGTGGTGCGGTCGCCGTCCCCCTCCCCAGCCGCTGCGTCCGCAGCCGGAGCGGTCTCTGGCACATGTGGCTCGGCGGCTCCCGCCGCGTCCTCGGCGACAGGGGCATCATCACCGCCACCCTGCACGTCCTCCTCCTCCTCAATGAAGACCTCCGTCTCCATCTGCTCGGGGGGAGGAGGGGGATCTAGAAGAAGAAGAAAAAGCAAAAGAAGTTCAAGCAAATATCCAAAAAGAGACGATGCCAAGAAGGCAAAGTTGCAGAACTTACCTTGGCGGGCATCTTCAGCGGCGGGCTCTCTTGCCGGGGAACTATCCCTTGGCGGAGTGGCCGCCCTCGTCGGGCCGCTCGCTCTTGGCGGGGTACTCGCCCTTGGCGGAGTACCCGCCCTTGGCGGGACGCTCTCCCTTGCCGGGGAGTCCAACCTTGGCGGGGATGGAGGGACTGCCGGCTCCTCGAGGGCGACCTCCGGATGCTCCTGCCGCTGCGGCTCCATCTCTGCGCAAGTCAAGACAAACACATCAAGATATTGGAACAAGATGAAGCTTTCAGACGCGCCCGGCAAGCGAAGGTGCGGGACCCAGACTTACGCCGGGGGCTGCGCTGGGGGCTGCTCCTCGGGACAGCGCTCGGGTCCGGCAGGCTTGGATCCGGCGCATCCCCGGTCGCCTCGGCGGGCGAGTCGTCCGCGACCTCGACCACGGGCACCTTGGCTTTCTTCGCCGCCCGCTCGGTCAAGGTCCTGAAATCAACGCAAAAAACAAGATTAGCCTCGACAATAATCAAGGCGAAATTTAAGAAGATGAAGATCTCGGGTACTTACTCCTGTTCCTCCTCGTCGTCTTCGCTCAAGGCGGAGAAATCATACTGCACCTGGGTTGCGTCGGTGCGAGGAGCAGGAGGCGAAGGCCCTCTCGGGCGCTTGGCGGTCCTCGGGGCTGGGGGCTGCGAAGACCCGGCCCCTGTAGCGGCCGGGACCCGAGAAGCGGGCGGAGCCGCCGCCGCCTCGAAGACCCTGTCCGCTCGGCGGCGACTGTGGGCGCCTTGGCCGTGGCCTGCGCGCGAGTCGCTCCCGCCGCGGCTGATGCACCGGTCGCCCGCGGCGCAGCTTGACTCCCCCGGGAAGCTTGCGCTGCCCGGCGAGCTGGTAGTTGCCGGGGGGCTTGCGTGCTCGCTTCCGCCGCAGCCTTGCGAAGGCGCTTCGGTGGAGAACGCTTGGGGCTCGCCCGGGGCGGGGAGGTTTCCGACGACGAGGAGAGGTCGTCGTCGTAAAGGTCCGTGGACCCGCCGGCATCTTCGGCGGCCACGGCGTCCTCCTCCTCCTCCTCGCCGGCTGGCTCGCCGGACCCAGTGCCCTGTGCTGCGACCCTTTTTCCTCTGGCGTCTCCGCTCCCTCCGGCGCCTCCGCTCCCTGAGGCGCCTCGGCTCCCTCCGGCAGCACCACCTCTTGCCGCGGCCTCGGCCACGATTCCGGGGATCCCGGAGTGCCTCAGAGAGGGGACCCCGGCGAGCGCGCCGGGAGGAAGTCGCAGCAGTCTGCAGATCTCCGCCGCCTCCGTTTGGTAGGACTCCTCTGCAGCCTCTGCCTCCTCGGGCGTACAGCCGAACGTTCCTGTCGCTGTAGCTGCAGCGGCCTCTTCGGCCCGAGAAGCTATGTACGCAAGCTCCTGGTCCATGGTGTCCCGTGTCAGCTCCCGGGTCTCGTTCTTGTTCTTCGCCACCTCCTCAAGGGTGTCGAAGAAGTTGAGAACGTCTATTGACTCGGGCGGAATCCATGAGCGCTCCACGCCGTGCGAGTCGCACGCGGGCATCATGGCGAGGAGGCGATCCAGAGCCGTGCTGTTGCAGAGGGGCACCACCCCCTGGGGAGGCCTGAACCACTCGGGATGGTCCGGGTCATATCTGAAGAGTTCCCGGACCATCCCCCTCAGCTCCAGCGTCGTGAAGTTAAAGTTCAGCCCGGGGCGCAGCCTCATTATATCCGCTGCGCCGCCGTACTCCCAGGCCGGCCTTTTCCTGTCTTGGAGGGGGGCAATGCGGCGGCGGAGGAAGTCGGCGCCTACTTCTGCAACGGACAGCCCCGCTTCTCGAAGACGAAGAATCCGGATAAGGGCAACGTCGAGCTTGATGTCGTCCGAATCCAGCTCGCTCCAATCTCTGCCGCGCGCAATGGGCGTTGTGCGCGGCGCGGTGAAGGGCTGCGGCTCGTCCTCGACGATCCAGCACCAGTCTGCACGCCACTCTTCCCACTTGACGCGGAGCTCCCCCGGCAAGTATGACCCCTTCAAGTTCAGACGGAAAACCCAAGAAATCCCTCCGGAGAGGGGGGAGCCGGGCTCTGCTCTAGGAGTAAAGAAGTGCCTGAACAGAGCTACATTTGGGTATATCCCTATGAAGTTTTCGCACATATGTGCGAAAACCGCCATTGTAAGGACGGCGTTGGGGGTGAAATCAAGAAGGTGGAAGCCATACGTGTTCATGATGTCGCAGAAAAATTCAGAAAAAGGAGGACAAAGACCGCAGTGGAAGAAGGCTGCGAAGAAATAGTACCCGCCAGGATAGTTGTCCATGGTGGCGGCGGATGAGCTCTGTCCGAGGATGCGCCGTGGTCCTCTTGGCCCGAACAGAAATACTTGCCCCAGAGTTCTTGCACGCCGAGCCGCGGCGGGAGGACGACGTTCTCCCTCCGCATCTGGGCGAGCTTTTCCCATGCTCGGACTTCTCTTTCTTGGTCTTCTCCGCTTTCCCCTTCCCCTTCCTGGTTTTCGGGGCCATGGCGGAGGTGGCGAGGGAAGGGGGACGAGGAATCCGGCAGCGCCGCAAACGAAAGAAACAGCGGAGGAGATGCGGAGGCGGAGCGCAAAGAGGGTTTTCTGGAGGAGGAAGAAGAAGCAATGAAAGCGATGGAGGGGAACCGCGCCTGCTTCCTCTGTTTTTATGGGGAAGTGGGGGGCGTTCCGCTCTTCTCATTAAAGGACGTGGGCACGTCCTATCCCACGACGCCAAGAATCGACGCTGCTTTGTTGCACGGGAAGGCGGCAGAGGCGGAAGTGGATCCGACGCGCCATGGGCTTCGTGCCGTGTCTGCAGACTTTGTCTTGGGCCTGGCCCAACAGCGCTTCGGCAGCGTGTATAGGCCCAGCCGGGGCTCTGTCGGTGTACTAAGGTAGGGGTACCTCAAGTACTTAACTTGTGCATCGGGCAATCGCAGCTCCGTAGCTGGATCCACCAAATGTTTGCCGGAGACCATTCCTGCTCCATACCAAGCCATTCAAGAACAAAGCGTACAAGATAGAAAATCAAGGCCCCGGCAAGAGGAGCTTGCCGGGAAGGCCGTTCTAGGCTCAAGGTTATATCACCCATGCAAGGCCCTGGCGAGAGGAGCTCGCCGGGGAAACGAGAAGACTACATCATAGAAGACACGCCTCGACGCTATACGCGTCCCGGCGAGGGCCCAGGGAGCGGCAAGTTACAGAGCCCGACAAGCTCCCGGGCCCGGCAAGATCAAGACCCCGGCAAGGTACTTGCCGGGAGAGCTACGCTGCGTGCCCGCACTCCAGCTCATCTGCCCACGCGTCGCCTTCAGCCTCTCCAGAGACGCGTGGCGGATGGCTGTGCTGCATGAAGGGTGCGGTGGCACTCCACGGTGGTGGATCCATCGCCGTGGCAAACGGAGACGCAAGGGCGGGAGCTTTTGGGGCGGCGGCGACGGCATTAAATGCTCTTGTCCCCTCTCGCCAAAAGTAGGTAGAATCCACTGTTCAAGCAATCAGAGCTGCCTTTGTTCCCGCACTATTCCAACTACCACCTCTTTTACATTTTTACCCCTCTACCCTACGTTGACACCTGTCGGTGACCCCTTGCCCTATAAAAGGAGGCCCATGCACAACGTAGAGGGGGTTCGAACCATTTGCAACTCCCACGCTCGGTGTAGCTGCTACTGTAGCTCTTCAAGCTCCCGAGCACAATACAACACAAAGCAGCAGTAGGGTTTTACGCGACCATCGCGGCCCGAAGCTGGGTAAAAAATCCGCCCCGCGCGCATCGCCTCGATCTGCTCTCTGTGCCTCCTCCGCCCTCGTACCGAACACACGAAGGGGCCCCCCGGCCCCATAGGTGTCCCGCGGCGGGCGTGCCACCCAGCGCCGTCCGCGCGCCCCGACAAGTAGATGCAGAATCATTTCGATCTACTTGTTGTGGACGTGATGCCTATATACATGATCATGCCTAGATAATCTCATAACTATGCACTTTTCTATCAATTGCTCGACAGTAATTTGCTCACCCACCGTAATACTTATGCTATCTTAAGAGAAGCCACTAGTGAAACCTATGGCCCCCGGGTCTATCTTTTATCATATAAGTTTTCCATCTACTTTTATTTGCATCTTTTATTTTCCAATCTATATCATAAAAATACCAAAAATATTTATCTTATCGTATTATGTCTATCAGATCTCACTTTCGCAAGTTACCGTGAAGGGATTGACAACCCCTTTATCGCGTTGGTTGCAAGGTTCTTGTTTGTTTGTGTAGGTGCGTGGGACTTTTGAGGAGCCTCCTACTGGATTGATACCTTGGTTCTCAAAACTGAGGGAAATACTTACGCTACTTTGGTGCATCACCCTTTCCTCTTCAAGGGAAAACCAACGCAGTGCTCAAGAGGTAGCAAGAAGGATTTCTAGCACCGTTGCCGGGGAGGTCTTCGCTCAAGTCAAGACATACCAAGTACCATCAGAAACTCATCTCCCTCGCGTTACACTATTTGCCATTTGCCTCTCGTTTTCCTCTCCCCCACTTCACCCTTGCCATTTTATTCGCCCTCTCTTTCCCGTTCACCTCTCTTTTTTGCTTGCCTCTTGTGTGCTTGTGTGTTGGATTGCTTGTCACGATGGCTCAAGATAATACAAAATTGTGTGACCTTTCCAATACCAATAATAATGATTTCCTTAGCACTCCGATTTCTCTCTTAATGATGTTGAATCTTGTGAAATCAATGTTGCTTTGTTGAATCTTGTTATGAAAGATCAATTCTCCGGCCTTCCTAGTTAAGATGCTGCTACTCATCTAAACAACTTTGTTGATTTGTGTGATATGCAAAAGAAGAAAGATATGGATAATGATATTGTTAAATTGAAGTTATTTCTGTTTTCACTTAGAGATCATGCTAATACTTGGCTTTCGTCTTTGCCTAAAAATAGTATTGATTCATGGAATAAGTGCAAAGATGCTTTTATCTCTAAGTATTTTCCTCCCGCTAAGATTATCTCTCTTAGAAACGATATTATAAATTTTAAACAACTTGATCATGAGCATGTTGCCCAATCTTGGGAAAGAATGAAGTCAATGATTCGCAATTGCCCTACTCATGGTTTGATTTATGGATGATCATGCAAAAAAGTTATGTTGGATTGAATTTTGCTTCTCGAAATCTTTTAGATTTGGCCGCGGGAGGCACTTTTATAGAAATCACTTTAGGAGAAGCTACTAAACTCCTAGATAATATTATGGTTAATTATTCTCAATGGCACACCGAAAGATCTACTAGTAAAAAAGTTCATGCTATAGAAGAAATTAATGATTTGAGTGGAAAGATGGATGAACTTATGAAATTGTTTGCTACTAAGAGTGCTCCTATTGATCCCAATGATATGCCTTTGTCTACTTTGATTGAGAATAATAATGAACCTATGGATGTGAATTTTGTTGGTAGGAATAATTTTGGTAATAACGCGTATAGAGGAAACTTTAATCCTAGGCCGTTTCCTAGTAATTCCTCTAATAATTATGGTAATTCCTACAACAACTCTTATAGAAATTTTAATAAGATGCCCTCTGATTTTGAGAATAGTGTTAAAGAATTTATGATCTCTCAAAAGAATTTCAATGCTTTGCTTGAAGAAAAATTGCTTAAATTTGATGAATTGGCTAGGAACGCTGATAGACTTTCTCATGATGTTTATTCTTTGAAACTTAGATCTATTCCACCTAAGCATGATATCAATGAGTCTCTCAAAGCCATGAGAATTTCCATTGATGAGTGCAAATAAAGAACCGCTAGGATGCGTGCTAAGAAAGATTGCTTTATAAAAGCGTGTTCTTCTAGTTTCCATGAAAATAATGATGAAGATCTAAAACTTATTGATGTGTCTCCTATTAAGTCTTTGTTTTGCAATATGAATCTTGATATTGATGGGACTGGAGATGAGTCAACTTTAGTTAAAAGGCATCCCAATGATTCGGAGTTTTTAGATCTTGATGCTAAATTTGGTAAAAGTGGGATTGGAGAGGTCAAGACTTTACATAGCAATGAACCCACTATTATGGATTTCAAGGAATTTAATTATGATAATTGTTCTTTAATAGATTGTATTTCCTTGTTGCAATCCGTGTTAAATCCTCCTCGTGCTTATAGCCAAAATAAAGCTTTTACCAAACATATTGTTGATGCCTTGATGCAATCTTATGAGGAAAAACTTGAGTTGGAAGTGTCTATACCTAGAAAACTTTATGATGAGTGGGAACCTACTATAAAAATAAAAATTAAAGATCATGAATGCTATGCTTTGTGTGATTTGGGTGCTAGTGTTTCCACGATTCCGAAAACTTTATGTGACGTGCTAGGTTTCCATGAATTTGATGATTGCTCTTTAAACTTGCACCTTGCGGATTCCACTATTAAGAAACCTATGGGAGATTATTGATGTTCTCATTATTTTAAATAGGAATTATGTGCCCGTAGATTTCATTGTTCTTGATATAGATTGCAATCTTTCATGTCCTATTATTCTTGGTGGACCTTTCCTTAGAACGATTGGTGCAATTATTGATATGAAGGAAGGGAATATTAGATTCCAATTTCCATTAAGGAAAGGCATGGAACACTTCCCTAGAAAGAAAGTCAAATTACCTTATGAATCTATTATGCGGGCTACTTATGATTTGAATACCAAAGATGGCAATATGTAGATCTATCCTCGCTTTCTATGCCTAGCTAGGGGCGTTAAATGATAGCGCTTGTTGGGAGGCAACCCAATTTTATTTTTGTTTCTTGCTTTTTGCTTCTGTTTAGTAATAAATATTTTATCTAGACTCTGTTTAGATGTGGTTTTATGTTTTAATTAGTGTTTGTGCCAAGTAGAACCTATAGGATAACCTACGGTGATAGTTAAATTTGATTCTGCTGAAAAACAGAAACTTTTGCACGCACAAGAATAATTTTAATAAATCACAGAAATGTGCTTTTGTGTTGATTCTTTTTGCAGTAGATCAATAGACAAATTTCCCAGGACTTACTATTTTGGTAGGAATTTTAGAGTTCCAGAAGTATTCGAAAGTTACAGATTGCTACAGACTGTTCTGTTTTAGACAGATTCTGTTTTTCGTGTGTTGTTTGCTTATTTTGATGCATCTATGGCTAGTATCGGGGGTATGAACCATAGAGAAGTTGGAATACAGTAGGTTTAACACCAATATAAATAAATAATGAGTTCATTACAGTACCTTATGTGGTGGTCCTTCTTTCTTGCACTAACGGAGCTCATGAGATTTCCTGTTGAGTTTTGTGTTGTGAAGTTTTCAAGTTTTGGGTAAAGATTTGATGGACTATGGAATAAGGAGTGGCAAGAGTCTAAGATTATGGATGCCCATGGCACCCCAAGATATTCAAGGACAACCAAAAGCCTAAACTTGGGGATGCCCCGGAAGGCATCCCCTCTTTCATCTTCATCTATCGGTAACTTTACTTGGAGCTATATTTTTATTCGCCACATGATATATGTTTTGCTTGGAGCGTCTTGTACGATATGAGTCTTTGATTTTTAGTTTACCACAATCATCCTTTATTTACACACCTTTTGAGAGAGACAAACATGATTTGGAATTTATTAGAATACTCTATGTGCTTCACGTATATCTTTTGAGCTAGATAGTTTTGCCCTATGTGCTTCACTTATACTTTTTAGAGCACGGCGGTGGCTTTATTTTGTAGAAATTGTTGATCTCTCATGCTTCACTTATATTATTTTTAGAGTCTTTTAGAACAGCATGGTATTTTCTATGGTTATAAATTTGGTCCTAGAATGATGAGCATCCAAGTTGGGTATAATAAAAACTATCATAGAAAGTGCATTAAACACTATGATCAATTTGATGCTTGATAATTGTTTTGAGATATAAAGGTGGTAATGTTAGAGTCATGCTAGTTGGGTAATTATGAAATTGAGAAATACTTGTGTTGAAGTTGGCAAGTCCCGTAGCATGCACGTATGGTAAAAGTTGTGTGACAAATTTGTTGCATGGGGTGCTATTTTAATTGTCTTCCTTATGTCTAGAGGTCGGGATCGCACGATGGTTAACTCCTACCAACCCTTCCCCTAGGAGCATGCATAGTAGAACTTTGCTTCGAGGGCAAGTAGACTTTTGCGATAAGTATATGAGGTCTTTATGACTAATGTGAGTCCATGGATTATACGCACTCTCACCCTTCCACCATTGCTAGCCTTTATTATGTCGTGCAATTTTCGCCGGTATCATGCACCCATTATTTACCTTCCTCAAAACAGCCACCATACCTACCTATTATGGCATTTCCATAGCCATTTCGAGATATATTGCCATGCAAATTTCCACTGTTCCATTTATTATGACACGCCCCATCATTGTCATATTGCTCTTTGCATGATCATGTAGTTGACATCGTATTTGTGGCAAGGCCACCTTCATAATTTTTCATACATGTCACTCTTGGTTCATTGCATATCCTGGTACACCGCCGGAGGCATTCACATAGAGTCATATTTTGTTCTAAGTATTGAGTTGTAATTTTTGAGTTGTAAATCAATAAAAGTGTGATGACCTTCATTATTAGAGCATTGTCCCAAGTGAGGAAAGGATGATGAAGACTATGATTCCCCCACAAGTCGGGATGAGACTTCGGACTTTATAAAAATAAAAGAGGCCAAAGAAGCCCATAAAAAAAGGAGGCCAAAGAAGCCCACCAAATAAAAAAAGAGAAAAAAAGAAGAAGAAAAAAGAAAAAATGAGAGAAAAGAGAGAAGGGACAATGCTACTATCTCTTTTCCACACTTGTGCTTCAAAGTAGCACCATGATCTTCATGATAGAGAGTCTTCTATGTTGTCACTTTCATATACTAGTGGGAATTTTTCATCATAGAACTTGGCTTGTATATTCCAATGATGGGCTTCCTCAAAATGCCCTAGGTCTTCGTGAGCAAGCAAGTTGGATGCACACCCACTTAGTTTCTTTTGTTGAGCTTTCATATATTTATAGCTCTAGTGCATCTGTTGCATGGCAATCCCTACTCACTCACATTGATATCTATTAATGGGCATCTCCATAGCCCGTTGATACGCCAAGTTGATGTGAGACTATCTTCTCCCTTTTTGTTTTCCCAACCACCACCCTATTCCACATATAGTGCTATATCCATGGCTTGCGCTCATGTATTGTGTAAGAGTTGAAAAAGCTGAAGCGCGTTAAAAAGTATGAACCAATTGCTTGGCTGAAACCCGGGTTGTGCATGATGGGGGTATTTTGTGTGATGAAAATGAAGCATGGCCTAGCTATATGATTTTGTAGGGATGAGCTTTCTTTGGCTATGCTATTTTGATAAGACATGATTACTTGTTAGTATGCTTGAAGTATTACTATTTTTATGTTTTATGACCTTTTATATTGAATCATTTGGATCTGAACAATCATGCCACAATAAAGAAAATTACATTGAGAATTATGCTAGGTAGCATTCCACATCAAAAATTCTGTTTTTATCATTTACCTACTCGAGGACGAGCAGGAATTAAGCTTGGGGATGCTTGATACGTCTCCAACGTATCTATAATTTTTAATTGTTCCATGCTATTATATTACCCATTTTGGATGCTTATGGGCTTTACTCTACACTTTCATATCATTTTTGGGACTAACCTACTAACCGGAAGCCCAGCCCGAATTGCTGTTTTGTATTTCGAAGAAAAGGAATATCAAACGGAGTCCAAATGGAATGTAACCTTCGGGAGCGATCTTTTTGGAACAAACGCAATCCAGGAGACTTGGAGTGGACGTCAAGAAGTAAACGAGGCGACCACGAGGGTGCCCGGCGCCCCCTCCCCACCAACCCACCCTTGTGGGCCCCTCGTGGCTCCCCTGACCTACCTGTTCGCCTATATATATCTACGTACCCCGAAAACATCCAGGAGCACCACGAAAAACTATTTTCACCGCCGCAACCTTCTGTATCCGTGAGATCCCATCTTGGAGCCTTCGCCAGCGCTCCGTCGGAGGGGGAATCGACAACGGAGGGCCTCTACATCATCTCCAAGGCCTCTCCGACGAGTTATGAGTAGTTTACCACAGACCTTAGGGTCCATAGTTATTAGCTAGATGGCTTCTTCTCTCTCTTTGAATCTCAATACCAATTCTCCTCGATCTTCTTGGAGATCTATTCAATGTAACTCTTTTTGCGGTGTGTTTGTCGAGATCCGATGAATTGTGGGTTTGTGATCAAGTTTATCTATGAGAAATAATTGAATCTTCTCTGAATTCTTTTATGTGTGATTGGTTATCTTTGCAAGTCTCTTCGAATTATCAGTTTGGTCTGGCCTACTAGATTGATCTTTCTTGCAATGGGAGAAGTGCTTAGCTTTGGGTCCAATCTTGCGGTGTCCTTTCCCAAAGGATGCGAGGGCAGCAAGGCACGTATTGTATTGTTGCCATCGAGGATAAAAAGATGGGGTTTATATCATATTGCATGAGTTTATCCCTCTACATCATGTCATCTTTCTTAATGCGTTACTCTGTTCTTATGAACTGAATACTCTAGATGCAGGCAGGAGTCGGTCAATGTGTGGAGTAATAGTAGTAGATGCAGAATCGTTTCGATCTACTTGTTGCGGACGTGATGCCTATATACATGATCATGCCTAGATAATCTCATAACTATGCACTTTCCTATCAATTGCTCGACAGTAATTTGTTCACCCACCATAATACTTATGCTATCTTGAGAGAAGCCACTAGTGAGACCTATGGCCCCCGGGTCTATCTTTTACCATATAAGTTTCCCATCTACTTTTATTTGCATCTTTATTTTCCCATCTATATCATAAAAATACCAAAAATATTTATCTTATCTTATTATCTATATCAGATCTCACTTTCACAAGTTACCGTGAAGGGATTGACAACCCCTTTATCGCGTTGGTTGCGAGGTTCTTGTTTGTTTGTGTAGGTGCGTGGGACTTTTGAGGAGCCTCCTACTGGATTGATACCTTGGTTCTAAAAACTGAGGGAAATACTTATGCTACTTTGCTGCATCACCCTTTCCTCTTCAAGGGAAAACCAACGCAGTGCTCAAGAGGTAGCAAGTGACAGAAGCTTAAACCCTAGTTTATGTGTTGCTTTGTAAGGGGCTGATTTGGATCCATATGTTTCATGCTATGTTTTGGTTTACCTTAATTCTTGTTTCATAGTTGCGGATGCTTGCGAGAGGGGTTAATCATAAGTGGGATGCTTGTCCAAGTAAGGGCAGTACCCAAGCACCTATCCACCCACATATCAAATTATCAAAGTAACGAACGCGAATCATATGAGCGTGATGAAAACTAGCTTGACGATAATTCCCATGTGTCCTCGGGAGCACTTTGCTTTATATAAGAGTTTGCCCAGGCTTGTCCTTTGCTACAAAAAGGATTGGGCCACCTTGCTGCACCTTAGTTACTTTTGTTACTTGTTACCCGTTACGAATTACCTTATCACAAAACTATTTGTAACCGATAATTTTAGTGCTTGCAGAGAATACCTTACCGAAAACCGCTTGTCATTTCCTTCTGCTCTTCGTTGGGTTCGACACTCTTACTTACCGAAAGGACTACGATAGATCCCCTATACTTGTGGGTCATCATGCACCATCTCCTGATCAACATTAGTTGACTGGCAGTGATCTTGGCAAGGTATCCCATTCACGGCAGGCTATTCTGTAATTGCTTCCCATATGCGAGAGATAACAATCCTCAAAGTATGTGCTCTCACACTAATTCTTCATTTTGCTGGTATATCCATGGTTGCTGAGGTCAATATGTTGAGTTGTGAGAGACTTGCATGACCTTGACAGCATACTCACTGTATGAACAAATATCTGATTCTTGAGGTATACCTTTGTTCTGACTGACTCTTGTTTTTGACTTAATTGTTGTAGATTTGCCACTTCGAAAACACTGCCATATGCTGACAATCCATTGTTTTTTCTTGTACCAGTGCCATAACAAAGAAGACTGGGCAGCTTGCTTCGGAATCCATCGGTGTATCGTGCTACGGAAGATTGGATAGCTTGTGCTCAAAGCTTTCTGCGGATATCTTGCTGAGGAAGGATGGGTATCATACCTTATAAGCTTCCCCCTTAAAGACTTACTAGGGAAGACTCGATACCTTATGCCAGAAGCTGTTGCAGTATCCAATTGAAATGACTGAATATCTTGCACTGGAATCCATTCATACCTTTCTAATGCAGACTGGTGAATCGTGTCTTGTACGCTTTGCTGATAAATTGTGGAGAAGGACTAGACTGATTTTCTTGTGAATGAAACGACATATTTTCTTGTTGCAGTATCCTCAAGATGACCTAGCTATCCTCGGCATGTCCCATTACATGACGACCGAGTGCCTTCTCATTTCCGAATTATTTCGAGACGCCATCCGAGCCAGGAGATTGCTTGGTGCTTCCCTGCCTCAGTCTCTGCCAGCTTCTCCAACCCCTCCGCCTCATCCATCCGGAGTTTCAAAGTCAGCAGTTCTGCTCGCTACTCCCTTAGCCTCTTCGTCAGTCCCCAAGCATTTGCTCAAGTGTAGGGTGTAGTCAGTCATGTAGTGCATGTGCATCTGCTGTTGTATCATTGCTTGTTTATGCTTGTGTGTGCCTGTTTGGATTAGTTGTGTAGCTTGTTTGTTGTGTGCTTTACTGCAATCGATCGTTTTCTTGTGCTTCTTTGTTTTGAATCCTTGGTGTTACCCCCTTATGAAAAATTGCTCATCAACCGGCACCGGAGCAGAAGAAGCCGTGAGAAGTACATATTTACACCAGGGAACTCAGTTAAAAGCAATGAGATTTTCAGCTGACAACATTGTATTGCAGACATCCGGTCTAAATACAAGTTATATTCTGATCAGACTTTCAGTAGCAAGACCCTGTCAGAGATACATCTTTATTGCAGCAATGGTTAAACCAGCAAGAGAACAAAAATTGGATCCAAGTCCAACCGTGCATTTCAAGTCAAAGGTATGGTAACTTGTTTGGCAAGAATTGTTTGACTGTCCTTTCTTGCTGAATTCATTGCATATTCGGACTGACTTCTGGGTGCCGCATGCTTCAAATCTGACTCATGGCAGAATGAATCATTGTGTACGGGCCATACCTCTAACTTGAAATGCACGGTTGGACTTGGATCCAATTTTTGTTCTCCTGCTGGTTTAACCATTGCTGCAATAAAGATGTATCTCTGACGGGTACTTGTTACTGAAAGTCTGATCAGAATATAACTTGTATTTAGACCTGATGTCTACAATACAATGCTGTCAGCTGAAAATCTCATTGCTTTTAACTGAGTTCCTTGGTGTATATATGTACTTCTCATGGCTTCTTCTGCTCCAGTGCCGGTTGATGAGCAATTTTCCATAAGGGGGTAACACCGAGGATTCAAAACACAGAAGCACAAGAAACAATCGATTGTAGTAAAGCACACAGCAAACAAGCTACACAACTAATCCAAACAGGCACACACAAGCATAAACAAGCAATGATACTACATCAGATGCACATGCACTACATGACTGACTACACCCTACGCTTGAGCAAATGCTTGGGGACTGACGAAGAGGCTAAGGGAGTAGCGAGCATATCTGCTGACTTCGAAAGTCCGGATGGATGAGGCAGAGGGGTTGGAGAAGCTGGCAGAGACTGAAGAAGGAAAGCACCAAGAAATCTCCTGGCTCAGATGGCGTCTTGGAATAATTTGAAAATAAGAAGACACCCGGCCGTCATGTAACGGGACATGCCGAGGATAGCTGGGTCATCTTGAGGATTTACAAATGGGAACTTGATCCGCTTAGGATTCTCGGCAATGGTGGGATAGAATTGATAAGCACGGTTCTCTTGCACCACGCTCTCTTGATGACGAAGGCTGGTGATTGCTGCCGTTGCGGCAAGCTGAATGGAACGCTCGGGAGTAGCGCCGTAACCACTGTGGAAACTATAGGTGCACTTATCAATAGGAATCGAGGCTGACAGATGGGCAACATACTCCAGGATTCTTCCTCCGGCAGAAAACTAGAATACTTGGTAATGAGGGTGGATCTCCACGGGGATAAATGCTATGCCACATGTCGCCAAGGAGGGTGGCAAAGCTGAGAGGTGCAGGAGTGTGGCTGAAGGCAATAGGGATAGCACCGGGAGCTCTGGGGATGGCATTGAACTCGTGGAAGCTGACCACCATCTACGCACGAAATAGGGGTTAGGGGTAACCGAATGAGACTATATGCAGCAAACAAATGCAACAACCAGATGCAGCAAGCAAGGGCAACAACCAGACCCTATACTACCATTTTCTAACGTTCCAGCGGACTAGGACGCTTTATAGCCAGACCTGCTCTGATACCAAGCCTTGTGGCACCCCGGCTCAGAGAAACCGGAACGCCCCGTATTCCAGCCCAGAGATCGAGGAGAAGTCTTCTGGAATACGGCACTGCTTCGCATAGAACAACTCAGCTCTTTATTACAGTCTAAATGGGTACAAGGGGATTACATCAGCACGGCGACACTACGCCTGCCACGGTTGCTCTATGCAAGCAGCAGAACAACATGAAGCAGCGGAATAACTACTGGCAGTGGAACAACTATTGGTAGTAGAACAACGAACGACGATGATGGACTCCAATCCGCAGGGACTCTGGCTGGAATGTTTATCCTAGCTCGCGAACACAGGAACCACACCAAACAAGCAAGCAATCACGGCACGACCTGCAAACTGGCATGACACGCCAGGTCAGTACATTGAATGTACTTGTAAGCTCTCAATAACCAAAAGCAGTCAAGACAAAAAATAGCATTGCATTAGCAGGTTAAATCAATCAAGAACATGATACTAGCAGAACAACATGGCATGCACAACTGAACATGATACAATTTTAACATGGCACGATCATAAGAACATGATGATACTACATGCAACAAGTTAACATAATCATGCACCAACTTACTCTGTTTGGGTTACCTCATGACCAAAACATGCATGACTTACCACCGCAGACATCACATGATCATCTCAGGATCAAATAAAGCTTGTTATAACAATACCGTAGTAATCATTACATGACCACAAGGAGCTTGACCTTTACCCGTGATTCTTGCATAACACCACAAATATCCAACCACTCAGTATGCTCGATACCACGGTGATCCTCTCACGATCACATAAAGATCAACCAACTTCTTCCATCATCAAACCAGGGTTGTTATTAAGCACATCATTACTATTACTGTTGACCCATAGTGTGCTCGACTTCGCACTGGGCCACATATCCACAGGCGCGGCTATCGATAGATTAAACACACACTATGCAGAGGTTAGCACACTGTACCCACACCACAGAACCCATGGCCTCGCACTCTTGTACGTGTGGACCAACGACGTTCCGACAGAACTGGTCTATTGCCCTTGACACTCTCCTAGCCACGCCAACCAACTCCCCTTTGGGCTAAGTCATGGGTGGCCCCGTGCCTACCAAAGGCATCAACGGCCACCATCGTGGCAAAACAAACGGTCCCAAACGGGGACATGAGCTCAAAACCAAACATGGGCACACAAGGCTTATGCCGTCCTACCCGGCCTAGGTAGCACCCGCGCATAACCTTCCCTCGTTGGAGGCACCGGCGAGAGGCATGGCAATAGACCCAGTAAGGCCCTTTCCATAAAAGGCAAATGTGGTTGCACTGGTCAGCTCGATATGGTGGCACCATGACTCAGCCAATAGTTGTTCAAGTTCAATTAAGTCGGGTTAAACTTGAATGCAATAAGCTGAGTCATACAAAAATAACATGATGCAACTACAATGCATGAGCATGATAGCAACATAAGCATGGGGGTGCAACATAATCATCGAGCATGACCACAACAAAACAAATATCCGACTGAGCATGTCATAGTGACGAGCATGAATAACACAAGCATAACTCTACCATAAGCATAACCTGACCACTAGCATCATGAATAAATACCATGCAAGATCATAGCAAGAACAATACCAAGTAAGCATTTAACCAACTAACAGCAAAGGAACAATGCATATCAACGATACTCGGTAACCGACAATGGTCATGCACCGAAGAACATAACCAACACCAACATGAACTGCTAGCAAGCATATCAATATGAAAGTAATACTAGCAAGTAGAACATGATAACAGAATGCAAGAAAACATAGCATGACGGTAACCACCGATCCATAACGTAACCGAAATAACGACAGCAGTAGCAAAACAAACAGACAATTATTAAGGGTTTGTTTGGATCATTTGCTAGCCTCACCTAGCCAGGCTAAGTTAAGCTAGACCGCATGTGGCATAGCCCACATGAGCTAAGCGATGTTTTTTGGTTGTATTGCCTCAGGTTACAGTTACATGACTTGTCTCACGCACGATTCGCTTGTTTGCCATCACGAGAGAGCCAATTAGGCTCTCCCAGCCAGGCAAGGATTTAGGTGCAGTTACGAGCAAACTTGCATCCAAAAGCAAACAAAATATGACTCTACCAAACGCATATCCTTGCTAGGCAAGGCTAAAACTGTCCTTGCCTTAGAACCAAACGCACCCTAAATATTCAAGTTTGAAAAACAATGCTACTTCATGACTATCATGCAAATGGTGGTGGTGGCTTGCCTGGGGGTGACGGAGAGTCCGGGAAAAAGTGCGGTGAAGCCGTGGAAACGAAACGCCGGACGGTTCTCTCTCGAAGGGGGTAGATAAGGGCAAGGGAAAAATGGTCATTTTCACTATGGTACCACCTAGTGAAAATGGAATCAGCAGAAAGAGCTCGACGAGACGAAGATGTGGGCGTTGGTTTCACCTCAATCGGAGTTACGGTTGAAAAGTTGTGAGGGGTGGAAGTTCAGGGGCTAATCTCTGAAAAAATTATCACCAACGGGTCCCTGAGTGGATAAGACAGAAACAGGTTTTAGGATATAGGCTTTCTGAACTGGGTAAGCACACTTTGGGCTGAAGAAGACGTTAATACGCTTTCAAAAGGAGAAAATGTATTACACAAAAATACGCTTTAGGAAGAGGGAAATCACATTCTAGGTAATGCATTTCCACTTACCACGTGGCCAGGGCGCTGGGCCACTGACGGGCCGGGCCCAGGCGCAGGGGGGGACGGGCGCACGTCGTCTTCCTCCTCTCGCTCCTGTTCCTCACGGAACAGAGGAGGAGAGCCGGGGAGGGGGCGGCCGGCCCAGGCCATCTCCGGCCGAAACGAGGGCGCCGTCGGCCGCGGTGGGGCTCGCCGCACCCATTCCCGGCCAGAGGGAGGTGCGGGGAGGCGCGGGGACGCAACACTGGAGGAGATAGGGAGGTGGCAGAGAGCTACGGGCGGCGGTGGCTCTCGGCGATGCAGGTTGTTGATGCTCAAAAGTGGCACGATTATAGAGAGTAGCTAGAAGCTATGTCAAGATTAATTCAAACATATTATTGAAAGTCACCATGAGATGGCTCTCTTTGAGAAGATCAAGATGGGTATGAAGATGGCCTAAAATAGAGCTCGAATGCAAAAGTTATGACAAGCTCAGAGATGCTCATGTTGACACCAAATTAAAGAATGGCCCGAAACACAATTAATATGTCCTCAAATGAAAAATATTACAACATGAAAGTTGTGCGTCTCGTCGAAGCGGTTGATTTTGATATAAGAAATGTCTCAATCGGAGTTTGTATGCAAAAGTTACAGCTGAAAATGCGTGGCTGCATCAGGGTGGCCGGACACTCCGGGAATGATCATCCGGGTTTTGGATTTCTCCGAGGATGGCCGGACACTCCGGGGATGTTTGTCCGGGTTTTGGATTTTTTTGCCGCATACTTCGGAAAATAGCCAAAAACTCCACCGAGATGGCCTCTGATCAAAAACGTTCAACATGAAAGTTGTTCGTCTCGTCGATGTCGTCAAGATTGCTTTTGGGCTCGTTTCCATCCGTGGTCGTTTACTACCTCAAACGTGACCCGCAAGGTCCAGCCAGTTTAAACCGAATAGTTTTGGAAAGTTCGGACAAAACCAAGTCGAATTTGACTAGGGTTTTGGACGTGAATCCAAGCCTTTCCTTGCACGGGAAGTCCAGCCGCCTCTTATATACCTATAAGGGGTGACGGCCGATTGAACAACACACAATCGATCAAATCATTTACCACTTTTTATCTTTTATCTTTTCTCCTTAACCCTAGGTCTTCTTCTCCTCGTTCTTCGTCTGTTCTTCTTGTTGCAGGGTGCTGAACCTCGAGGCCCTAGGGGCGATCGGGTCGACCTAGGGCAACCCATACCGTCGCGCGCCCAGATGGGGTCCCTCCCGGGCGTGTGGGGTTTCGGGTCCTCAAAAGCACCCGCCGAATTGCCTACATACCGCGCTTCCAACTGGGTCTCCCCTTCAACGTGAGCTGCGGTGCATCACCCTCGGTGTTGGAGGTACACGGTGACGTGTTCGTGTGCGAACACACTTTTTGGCGACTCCGCTGGGGACGAAGCTTTGAACGGTCTCCGGCCCGTTCTTGCTACGAAGAAATCGTCATCTAGGGTTTGCAATCTACAAAGGTAATATGAATACCCAATTCACATATGTAGATGCAAATAATGCATATGTTGTTGTTAGATCATCTAATGAGCATAATGTATCGGCTAGCCTTAGCTTTATCAATCATGCATCTAACTATGTGCATGGGCCGATGCAACAAAATCTCCATGATTCTACTTCATATAATTTTAGCAACATGCAACATATGTATCCCAACTCCCATGCATCGGCAACCCCACAAATCCATATGCCGATGAACAACATGATGAGTTCGGTTAATCAAGTTGAAACACCCCATGTAGGATCTTTCAATGGCATGCAACATAGTATTTCATCTTTTTATTCATTGGCAACTAATTTGCAACATGTTAATCCAAACATGCTGGGTGGATAGGGGAATTGGCCATGCTACTACTAGTTATTCGGCCAATTACCCTCAAACATCATATGCTACACCTCATGCTACTAGTTTTTTTGGCACCATACGCAACTGTTGATGTCCATAATTCGGCTCCGCACCTTAATGGTCATGGCCGAATAAGTGAAACTTCTGCAGGAGCACAAATGCCTTCACCTACTACCGTGGCATATCATGTCCCCCCTACACAATTGCAGAATTTCAGCAACATATCATTGCCGAAAGAGTCCAAAAGCATTGGGGGGCAACCATATCCAGACTGGGTAATTAAGAACAATCTTATATTCTCTTGGTATTTGTGCAACTCTATTCGCCAGGAACTAATAGAAGGCGGGAAGCCTCATGATTTTGCTGCTGTAAAAGCTAGATTGTGCAAATGATGCAGTTGCCCAGTGCTGTACCATCCAGTGTACCACCTAAACAATCGCAAAGTTTCGGCACCTCATTGCCAAAAGAGTCTCAAAGTATTGGGGGGCAATCTCATGACGAGTGGATGGAAATTGAGATGAAAAAGTTTAAAACTCGCCAAGCTGAGATGTGGGCTAAAATTAGACGAAAGCGAGAAGCCTCGCAAATTCAAAAAGATAAAGTTGTTGATTCAGGTAACAAAGAAAATTCGATTATTAGAAAAGCCGAATCAAGTAGTATATATTCTGAGTTCATCAAATACAAAGAGTCAAGCATTATTGAGAAAGGCCATGGAAAGCATAGCAAAACAACCATACTTGATTTTTCCGAAGTCAATGGAACCTACTTCCTGCCCTATGAGTTCCGTGCCATAGAAGTTGACAAGCCTCAAGGACAAGACAAGTAGCCGAACAAAGTTCGGCTGACATGGATCTTCAAAGCAATGATGCACGGAATCAAGAAAAAGATGATGAAAAGGTGTTGGGGAGCCATCCAAAGACGGAGCAAGATGTTATTCAAGTAGCACCACTGTCGGTGTCAAAACCGGCGGATCTCGGGTAGGGGGTCCCGAACTGTGCGTCTAGGCGGATGGTAACAGGAGACGAGGGACACAATGTTTTTACCCAGGTTCAGGCCCTCTCGATGGAGGTAATACCCTACGTCCTCCTTGATTAATATTGATGATATGGGTAGTACAAGAGTAGATCTACCACGAGATCAAGGAGGCTAAACCCTAGAAGCTAGCCTATGGTATGATTGTCGAGATGTAATGTTGTGTCCTATGGACTAAAGCCCTCCGGTTTATATAGACACCGGAGAGGCTAGGGTTACACAGAGTCGGTTACAATGGTGGGAGATCTACATATCCGTATCGCCAAGCTTGCCTTCCACGCCAAGGAAAGTACCTTCCAGACACGAGTCGGAGTCTTCAATCTTCTATCTTCGTAGTCTGGGAGTCCGGCGGATATTGATAGTCCGGCTGTCCGGACACCCCTAGTCCAGACTCCTCAAGAGCCCCGAACCAGTCTTCAATGATGATAAGTCCGGCATGCATCATGTTCGGCATTGCAAGGCGGGTTCCTCCCTTGAATAATCCGGAGAAGATAATGAATACCAGGATAGTGTTCGACTCTGCAAAATAAATTCCACATTCCAACGTAGAGAGAATAAAACACATATACTGATCCAATCTGCTGACGTATCTATGCAGCGTGGCATCACACCGCAGCCAAGCCTTCATTTTGAATTGTTTTATTATTCCGCCAAAGACGTTTAGCGGCGGTTTCCTTGGCACGCCCCGTCAAGCGAGATCGTGTTCCCTTTATTCCGGATCCTCATCAATACGCAGCGTGGGTAACCCAACCGTTCCGTCGCCGCCTCCCTCTATCGGCGAATCTCAAGCGGTCACGGAGACGGCCCTTGGTATTTCTTCCCCCTTTATAAGAGGACCAAGGCCTGTCCTTGTCTTTCAACCTCGCATCAAATCTTCCCTCTGCTCCCAGCTCCAACACCTAGAGCTTCAGATTCAAGCGCTTCGGATCCACAACAATGTCCGGCTCCGACCTCCAGGGCCGGTGGATGCCGGAGGAGGACATATTGAAGCTGCGTGAGGCCAAATGCACTGCCTATGAGGTTTCAAGACAGGTTGCCTGCCCCGGGCAGGCCGTACCCTCCCGAGCCCGGCGAATACGCTGTTTCGATCTCACCTCCGTCGGGATTAGGTTTCAGACGGATCCTTTCGTGAGGGGCTCTGTTCTACTCTGGGCTGGACTTCCACGACTTGGCTCCGAGTCCATCCTCCATATCTCCGCATTCATTATCGTCTGCGAAGCCTTCCTCCGCGTCATCCCCACTTCGCCTGTGGCTGAAAACATTCAAGGTGGAGCCAAGATGATCGGGGCGCAAGCGAGTGTGGCGGGCGACCATAAGCAAGAAGGTCGATGCCCGTGGCTCAAGGTTCTTTCCAAGAGGAGCAGGATTGTGGCAGCAGGAGTGGTTCTACATCACCGCCCCAAGGGGCAAGCAAGCGAAGCCGCCGCCCTCCTTCCGCCGGGACCTCCACGGCAACTAATGTCGTGGGTCAACAAAGGGCTCAACTGGGGCCGTCCGGGGCGTGCCCGCACCGCAGGCGGATTCGAGACCTCCAAACAAGGGAGATCGGCCTGGTCAAGGTGATGCAAGTCATGCTAGTCGGGCACCTCATACCCGCAAACGTCGTCCTCTCCGCTTATGGGAGTTCAATCCGAGGGACCTCGTATTCTCCAGCATTTTATGGGTGCGACACCCATGGAGATGTACAAGTTGTTCTTCGGACCGCAGTAGCGTGTCCGGATTCGCCGAGGATGCGGGCTTAAGCCGCGATCGCCGGATACTTAGGTAAATAGCTCGAGCTCGGACGTTCTATCTCAGATGCCTTTCAAAAGATCATCTCCTGACCCCTTTTTTATTCTCTACAGGAATGGGTGGCGCGATCAAGGCTGATAAGGTGTCCGGCCCCCCTCCCAGAGACCGCACTGGAGCCCGTGCTGGTTAGAATGTTGGAGGTTGCGCCCACAGAAGGGGGCGACGGGGGAGATAAAGGAGCTAATACTTCGTCCAAAGGGGCGACTGGAGAGGAGGGAACCAAGGATTCCTCCCTTCAGAGGGAGAAGAGGACCGCCTCCGAAGATCCGGAGGCCAGAGCCCCTAAGCGTGGGAAGAAATCTCCCCCGGGGGGTCCGGCGTCCGGAGAGAATCCGGACGCGCAATCATCGCCCAAGGACCAGCCCTCCAACGAGCCGTGAGTATGAAAGAGGAAGTTTAATAAGGAAGTACCTTCATTTATGCTTCTGTAGGTAACCGAAATATTTATATCGCAGTTCGGATCTGCAGCCGTCTCAGATGAGTTCATCCTCGGGGGATCTTCTTCCGGAGATGATGGAGAGCGATACGCCTCCGTCTGCCACGCCGCCAGATGAGGCAGGCGAGCCCGAAGTGTCGTCACGGAGGGCGTCCCTGAGTCCGGAGGGGCCAAAGAGTTCAACACCCACCAGAGTCCGGCCGGGAGAACTAAGAGTTTGCTTGAGAGGGCGTCCATTTCAGAAGATCACCGCGCGTTAATGCGTACGGTGGTTGGAAGGATTTCGTCCGCTAAAAGCGGACTGCGCAATGCCGCCCTAAGCTTACTGGCGGGATTTGAGGTATGCTAAAATGGCGTACCCCCTTTGTTTTTTAACAGTTGTGCATATAAAAAATGCGCCCTGTATAGATAGTAGCCCCTGAGACTCGGTAGGTTGTCGAAGACGACAGCGTGCCGAGGTTCGAAAATCTGAATATCTCAGGTGATGAATACCACCGTTTTGATACAGGTGGCGGATAGTCCGGGGGCCAGCCGGACTGATCATTTTGCCGAATTGAGTCGATTAATCGGACATGGCGATGCCGACATCGCACTTGTCAATCAAATACTTGACGAGTCGCAAGGTAAATAAATTCTCCGCAGCCGCTTTATTGAGTGGGTTAAAGCCCTCCTCGATAAGTTATATGCTGTTTATCTGAGCCATCTGCTGCTGCTGTGGAGAGACTTGGGCGAGCTTGCACAAGCTAAGGAGCAAGCCGAAGGAGTGATGCGGCTGCCGCGAGGGCGGCCAAGAGTTGAAGGCCGAAAAGGCTGCGCACTGCCTAAGCAGGGCGGAGGTGGCTGAATTGGCCAAGAGTTTAAAGGATGCTACCGACCATAGCGAGGCTCTTGAAAAGGAGCGCCTATCGGAGCGGGAAGACGAAGAAGGCCACCGCCGAAGCCAAGGATGCCCGCTTCGCGATGCGGCTATGAAGGAGGAGCTGCGCTAAGCCGAGAAATCACGGTGGCAAGCCGCTTCTTATCGTCACCGGTTTATGGATGCCAAGTATGCTAAATTTGAAAAGTGGAGTTCGGAGGATCCTTACATGGACTTGGCTGCGAGTGCGGTGACGCCGTTAAGCACTTCCGGGCTGGGGATCACGAGGTGGAAGAGTTATATTGGAATAAATTCCACAGTCCGGATCGCCCTCTTCCGCCGTCGGACAGGTTGGCGAATGGGCGAACTGAATAGACTGTCCGGCTGGCTATGATCGACATCGTGGCCCATGTGTGGCGAGAGGTCGCCGGCGACGAGCTATTTCGCCTCTCGCAGCAGTTCCTTGGGGCGGTGCCGCATATCAAGGAGATGAAACGGTCGGCTGCATCGGTAGCGGATGGCTCTAGCCCGTGTAAAGGCGCGATGTCCGGAGATGGATGCCACCGCTGTTGCTGCCCAGGGTTCGGATGGGAACCGGCTTCCTGCCGAGCATTATTTCGGGGAAGTTATGCGCGGCGCTCATATAATAGAGTCGCAGTGCTCAAAGAATGTAACGTTCCATTGAACGCATTATCTGTATATCAATGATTATAGTATGAATGCTTTTTATACTTGTGCTTCCAAGTAGTAATACTTCTCCTTGCGGCCGTTTAAGTATACTTGTGTATAACCCGAAAGATGCGATCTTGACTTGACCCCTTGCACAAGGTGCTGGGTGTTCGCAAAATAGCGCTTTTTCACACTTTAATCCGACGTCTCGGTCCTGTTATAAGGAGGTGGTAGCATAGCGAACGAGGCAATCCGGACTATAATGCTTTATCTCTTTCACTTAGCCAATGGAGCTCGAGGGTGGGGCTACGATATAGCCCCTGATGGCACCGCACATCTCCGGATTCGGGGTGCGTATGTGCCTGACCGGGAAGCGGTCCTTCGTCAAGACGGGGAATTCTAAACATTCCGATAGTCGATCAAGTGGCTGACCAGACTCTCGCTATATCATGACGATCGGTTTGGCCTTCTCTCTCGAGGTGCTCGCCCAAATTAACCGGGGCACAATCGCAGAGTTCTCCGGTGCCGCGTTAGCGGGTGATCTGAGCGTAAGGCAGCAAAACACGGAGCCGGCAAACCCAACATTTGACCAAAGACATGATTCGGAGCTGATGCATATAATGCCCAACTTGAGACGCCGAACACTCCCGAAGGTGTTCGGACTTTATGGTAACGGGCAGAATTATGCCCTAAGCCCCTTGTGTCCAGGTACGGGCATTGTCTTCTCGACGCGCCAATGCGGCGTCGAGCTCCAGTTCGCTATAGGAAGAAGCCGAGGCGATTTAGCAACAAGAGACAGTAATAAAAAGGTCTACGTAGGGTCTTAATCAAAGAATCCTTGCGACGGGTCCCTCCGCACGTCTGCGCCAGGTCTCCGTTGTGCGTTATCACGGGCGGGCACGCACGTTGTTCATCTGTAGGAAAGAGAGGAACATTTTAGTTTTAAAAACAGTTCGTGCGAAAATAATGCAAAAGAATAAGTGTAAATAATTAAAGCTAGGTTTATAAGAAACCGATGTTGGTTGTGCGCACAGCCCCTTGTGAAAGGGTATGCAGCTAGGGAGCCCCTAGCCTGCTTAGTTCGGATTCGTCTATCCGAGTCCGGGGTCTTTAAGTGACCCTCGCACTGAAATGGTGCCATGTGGACCGGGCATCTTAAGTGTAAGAGACGCGTAATGCAGTATGGCGTTGAAGCGGACAAAAGCCTTTCGTCCCAATAGTGCTTGATGTTCACTTTTAAATGGGACGATATGGAAAATTAACTTTTCGCGTCGAAAATTGTTCGGCGATCCGAACACGACGTCGAGTAGTATCGAGCCTGTACACCTGGCGTAAGGGTCTGGCGTCGCTCCTCTGGAGGAAGTGCGGCTGTGTCGAATTTTGGTAGGTTCAATCCCCATCCAACGGATTGTGTTTGAATATAGCAGGTTTAAGTCACTGCCTCCGTCCATTAGGACGTTTGTGAATTGTAATCCATCTATTATCGGATACAATATCAGGGGAGTTCTTCCCGCGTTTCGAACACTTCTGGAGTAGTCCAGGTGGTCGAAAGTGATTGGTTTTGATATCCAATTTCTTCGGTCTGCTTGATTGGACCGTTTGGGGCTCTTTTAGGAAGTGCCGATTTGTTTCTCCGTATCCTCACGAAAGTGAGTTTATCGCTTTGACCCCTTGGGGAAAGTTTTTGTTTTCGGTGCCTATTGCCGGCGGGTTTATCTTCTTAAACTTGACGCTCGAGCCCCTTGTGTTCGGCGTTTAACCGGCCGGACTGTTTGAAAACCCAACAATCCCTGTGGGTGTGATTTGCGGGCCTTCCGGGGGTGCTGTGGATTTGACATATCCGACCCAAGATTTTATGTAAGTTAGACAATTCGTCGCTGTCATCCTTGAGGGGCTGAGCTTTGCTATTTGGCCGTGAGCTTTTAAATCCGGCGTTGACTACCGTGCTCTTTGGGCTTTTCTCTTTATTCCGCTGCTCTTTTCTGCGCGTGATTTTCCATTCCATCTCTTATCTCGGATGTACTCGGGTCGTTGGTGCTGCATCTTGCCAGCCAGCTATCCTCTCTGCATGTAAGCGGGTCATGAGGCTTGTTAATCGTTCATTGTCCTCGGTTTCTCTTGACCGAGGTGTCTGGCGAGCCATTCGTCTCGGACATTGTGCTTAAAAGCTGCTAAGGCTTGGCGTCCGGACGATCGACTATTTGGTTCTTTTGGTAAGGAACCTGTTCCGAAATTTCGCTGACTCTCCGGGCTGTTGAGTTATGTGACTTAGGTCATCTGCGTCCGGAGGCGGACATAGGTCCCTTGAAAATTTGCTCTAAACGCTTCCTCGAGCTCTTCCCAACTTCCAACAGTGTTTTACGGGAGGCTTTTGAGCCAATGACGGGCTGGCCCTTTGAGCTTGAGGGTAGGTATTTTATGGCGTGGAGATCATCTCCTCCGCCATATGTATATGCAGATATAGTCTTCTATCCGCACTCGAGTCTGTTGTTCCATCGTAGGCTTCTATGTTTATGGGTTTAAACCTCTTGGGAATTCATGATCCAAACCTCGTCTGTGAAGCATAGTGGGTGTCTGGCGCCCTGCATTTGTTATGCGTGCCGCTATCGTCGGACACTTGATGTGTTCCTTTGCTTATTGGGGATTTCCTTTTGGGTCCATAGATGGACCTGGCTGGGTCATTTGACGGTGGGGGCTTTATGGCCTCTTCGTCGAATTCTGGGAGCAGCTTGCGCTTCGGGTAGCTCTTCGATTGGTGGCCGTTGCCGTGTTTATCTGCGGTCTTGAGTACTTTGCTCCATCTTATTCGGAGCGCGTCTTCCGCTGTGTTGAGCTTCCGTTTCTCCTTCTTGAGCTTCTTCTCAGAGCGACGAGCCTGCGTTTGAAAAGCTCTTGTTGACGGGCTCCTCGAGTTCGTCGTCATTGAGGCTTGTTTCGTCTTCGGGGAGGTATATAGTTGTGATCCTCAACCTTTTCGTCTCGCCGCCCTTCGTGAGGGCTTGCTTCTACATCCTCCCTACTTTGGGTCTTCTTTGGAGGGTTTGTCTTCGGCACTCTCCGAGTGTTATTATCTCCGCGGAATCTCCATTCTTGTTGTGGCGGGATTTAGAGCGCCCCACGGCGCCGCGTTTGGGTTGCTTCTTTAGAGAATCTTCCTCCGCTGCTTTCTCGCCATCCCTTCTTTTGGGGTATCCACCATGTAAACGTCATATGACGAGGTGGCCTTCCGATGCCCGTGGTATTGGTCTGGTCGTCTCGGCATCATCGTCCATAACATCGATGTCATCGAGTCGTAGTCTAGCATGTCGGTTAGATCCTCGGCGGTGGCTACAAAGTGGGAGGTGGGTGGGCTCTGAATTTCTTCATCGTCCGTACTCCAACCGTCCCCGCCATAATCCGGCAGATTCTCTGATAGCGAGAGATGCTTGAAATTCAAGATATCGCCAAAAGGCGAGTGCTGAAAGACGTCCGCGGTGGTGAATTCCATAACCGGCGCCCAATCCGGTTTAATTGGCAGGGGCGCGGGAGGCTTGGAGTCCGGCGAGGAGTCCGGCGCCTCGGGATCACGAGTTTCGCAAGGGACAAGATTGGTATTCGGCTCCATCGCGTAGATGTTGAAGCCCCCAGGGCGGCGTCCATCCACCGGCCCTCGTTATGGGCAATCGGCTCCGGTCAAGTAGCCGGGGCGGATTCGAGTGCGGCCACCAAAGCACTGTCCGGCGGCAACCTAGATCATGCCCATCGTCACAGTGCGGCGCGCTTGGCTGTGGCTCGAGTCCGTCGAAGATCAAGTCTCCGCAGTCATCGGCCGTGAAGTTTAGGCTTCCGAATCTGACCTGACGGCCAGGGGCGTAGCTTTCGATCTGCTCCAGATGGCCAAGGGAATTGTCCCGCAGTGCAAAGCCGCCGAATATGAAGGTCTGTCCGGGGAGAAAAGTCTCACCCTGGACAGCGTTGAAGGTTGAAGATGCCATCGAGCCTATTGGTGACGACACAGAGGAACTCTCAATGAAAGCACTAATGTCGGTGTCAAAACCGGCGGATCTCGGGTAGGGGGTCCCGAACTGTGCGTCTAGGCGGATGGTAACAGGAGACGAGGGACACAATGTTTTTGCCCAGGTTCAGGCCCTCTCGATGGAGGTAATACCCTACGTCCTGCTTGATTAATATTGACGATATGGGTAGTACAAGAGTAGATCTACCACGAGATCAAGGAGGCTAAACCCTAGAAGCTAGCCTATGGTATGATTGTTGAGATGTAATGTTGTGTCCTACGGACTAAAGCCCTCCGGTTTATATAGACACCGGAGAGGCTAGGGTTACACAGAGTCGGTTACAATGGTAGGAGATCTACATATCCGTATCGCCAAGCTTGCCTTCCACGCCAAGGAAAGTACCTTCCGGACACGAGCCGGAGTCTTCAATCTTCTATCTTCGTAGTCTGGGAGTCCGGCGGATATTGATAGTCTGGCTGTCCGGACACCCCCTAGTCCAGGACTCCCTCAACCACCATCATATTCTCCCAACATATTTGAAGAGGTATGCATAGAGAGTAATTTACCTATTTTCAGATTTGGTCGCGACTTCATTATTGATGCATCTATAAGAAATATTCTCATAAGTAATTTTGAAAGACCAATGAAGAAGGGTAATTTACTTGTTAACAATAAACTTGTTATGAAGCATATCGGTCAACACATTACACCATTCAGAAAGACCGATAGCGAAAAATTATTGCAGCCAAGGCTTTCCCCATTGCTTTGTCTAAAATTCATATCTAATTGGGTAGCTTTGCTTATTTCTTACTTGGCTTACACTTGGTCTCAATTGAGACATGTATGTTCTAACTATTTTTGTTTCAGAAATTTAAAGGCAAGGTTAAAATCTTCTGAGCAAACCGATGCAAGTATAGTTTCTTATCCAATGACATCGGTAAGAGAATGCAAAATAAAATTCATAGCCGAATGGGGAGATACAAAATCTGAATCATTCGTTTGCTTAAGTCCAAAGCCGTTCTCACAGCAAGATCGGCTAGAAAATAAAAGGTTTGCCTTCAATTCAAGCATGTGTGATCAAATATTTGATTTGTTGCTGAAAAATAATTACATAAGAATTTTTTATCACCATGTCAAGCCATCAATTCAAGGACGAATGTATTGTAGGTTTCATCATTCGTTCAAACATAATTTTGAGGATTGCAATATGTTTCATCAAATAGTTAAATCGGCCATTGATAAAGGACGATTGAAATTTGTTGAGACACCAAGAGATGACCAGTCTATTCCGATTGGTCCCGATGGCAGAAAGTTTTTGCATCAGCTGCTTCAAGCCGATCCATTTAAAGAGAAGGTAAAAACTGCAGGTGGATCAAGCTTTCAAGTAAAGAAGTTGTTGAAGAGCATAATGAACATAATCTTGAGGGCGAAAATTCCATCAGAGCTACAATGGAGGCGCCAAGGACTGGGGGGCAGCAAACAAATCCAATGATCGATGAAAGCAAACCAAAAGAAAACAAAGGCCGAAGTAAGCGCAAGTGTACGAGATCAAAAATCACCTTCGCTAAACTATTGGATAAATATCAAAAGAAGAGTGAAGAGAAGAATGCTTATCTGCCAAATCATACAAAGAAACCAAGATCACCCCAAAGGCGCAAATATGAGGATCGGTATTGGCAAAGTGATAATTTCAATGCAAGATATTCATATCCTTATTTTGGGCCGCCAATGCCAATGTCGTGGATGCCTCCCTATGCTCATGTTGATTCATATCCATCATGGGACAGGTATAGAAGGGCACATTCTCCATCTTATTTTAGACCATCTCACCAATATTATGCAGCTCCGAGAATATCAACATTTGAACAGTCGCATATTAAAGACTGTATCAATCATAAAGAATCGGTCCAGAGCTCAAGGAAGAAGAAAGAGGTGGTAAAGCAAGTTTACCGCGTGAAAAGAGATGGTCGTAAGTGTGCTACTTCAGATTTGATCTCAAATAACAAAGAGCCAATTAAAGTGTTCACATTGGCTACAAAAGGCAAAGAAGTGAAACAATCAATTGATAAAAATCAGAGTGCCAAATCTGAAGAAAATAAGTTGAGGGTGCACAAGGCCCAAGACGAGTTACCATTGGTTGAAGCAAAATCACAGCCGACATGGCCACTCGGCTTATCGTATTGGCAAAAGAAGGAATTAAAAAATCTTAGTGCACAAGAGCTGAGAAAGAAGAACATGGCATGGGTTCCCAAGAGGGTAATTCCGAACAAAAATGATGTGCATGCTTCTATTGCAACAAGTATAAAAGTGAAGAAAGAGAAGGATGGAAGCAACAAACAATTAAGCCGAAGGCGTCCATCACAACATCAAAATCTTTGGTTAGCACATCGTCCATTTTCTTCAACCATGCCAGTGATGCCTTTGACATGGAATTCATCCCTAGGTATGATTAATTACCCTCCATGGATTTATTTTGATCCATGGATGCAACATAATTTTCTATATCATGAGAGGGTATTACCAAATCACTATACATTTGGTTAGTTACATTTTTGTTGCTAAGACAAAGGGGCCAAAATATTTTATTGCTATTTCGTTTGTTTATTTCGACTATACATACTTTGGTGGGTGAATTCTACACGGACCTCATGGTAATGGCCGATATTCATCTATCGTCCTAATTAAGAGTATGCCAATGCATGGCCGATGCAATATTCTAACGTCGTCCTTAGTTTGATTGGAGAGCGAGACAAGGTATGTGCTCATGGAAATTTATATTTATATGGAGTTGAGACATCATGACCCATGTCATTGAATACATGGTGCATAGACCAACTCACAGGTACAGAACTGGCTAGGGAGCTTATACTTTGTTTGGATATGTTTTGGCTTATGTGTCTTTGAGATCTATAAGAGGCCAAATCGTAGCTGATTTTATTACTGAACATCAGATTAATGACACGCATAATATTGATACTAGCCTTGTCTCTTTAGTACCATGGAGATTATGTTTTGATGGTTCAATTCGTAGTAATGGCCAAAGTGTTGGTGTTTTTTATATATTCCTGATGGTACTATTTTTGAAGCCTCATGCCGCTTAGAATATGTTTATGCACGATTGATCAAAGCCGAATATGCATCGTTATTCGGATTGAATCTTTTACTTGCTATAGGTGCTATACATATTGAGGCTTTCGGTGATTCGTTATGAGTAGTGCAACAAATATCCAAGGTTTATCAATGTTTTGACGAATCACTTATAGTTTATATTGGGGTATGTCTAGATGCAAAATTTACCTTGAGTTGCTTTAAAATTGTTCATATATTTAGACATGACAATTTGAAAGAGTTGGCACAGCAAGCATCCGGCTACTATGTTAATCATGATGTATTGCATTTCTCTCAATAGCCGATGCTTCGTCTTGTCAACATAGGTAAGGCTGAACCGAAGTCCACAGCTTCGGCCACTAATGAAATTTTTATGCAGGCGGAAGTAAGGATTGGAGAAAGTTTATTGTTCATTATCTACAAAATCCTAGCAAAAGGGTGAACAATATGGTTCGAAGGATGGCATTGAGATACATGTTTATGGAACTTTATCATCGGATTGTTAATGAAGTTGAGAAGGTTTCGCCCAAGTTTGAATCAAGCATCCAAAATGATAATGGCCGATATATAATTATCGCCCTAAGCATATAAATGGCCGATGGAGTGTTGACCTCGTCCTTAGAACCAACACAGTACAAGTTATTTTTCGGCATGCTAGCTTTGCCGAAAAACAGGGGGGCATGTGTTGACGCTCAAAAGTGGCACGATTATAGAGAGTAGCTAGAAGCTATGTCAAGATTAATTCAAACATATTATTGAAAGTCACCATGAGATGGCTCTCTTCGAGAAGATCAAGATGGGTATGAAGATGGCCTAAAATAGAGCTCGGATGCAAAAGTTATGACAAGCTCAGAGATGCTCATGTTGACACAAATTAAAGAATGGCCCGAAACCCAACTAAGATGACCTCAAATGGAAAATGTTTCAACATGAAAGTTGTGCGTCTCGTCGAAGCAATTGATTTTGATATAAGAAACGTCTCAATCGGAGTTCGTATGCAAAAGTTATAGCCGAAAATGCGTGGCTGCATCAGGGTGGCCGGACACTCCGGGAATGATCACCCGGGTTTTGGATTTCTCCGAGGATGGCCGGACACTCCGGGGATGTTTGTCCGGGTTTTGGATCTTTCTGCCGCAGACTTCGGAAAACAGCCGAAAACTCCCTCAAGATGGCCTCTGATAAAAAACATTCAGCTTGAAAATTGTTCGTCTCGTCGATGCCGTCAAGATTGCTTTTGGGCTCGTTTCCATCTATGGTCGTTTACTACCTCAAACGTGGCCCGCAAGGTCCAGCCAGTTTAAACCGAACAGTTTTGCAAAGTTCGGACAAAACCAATCCGAATTTGACTAGGGTTTTGGACGTGAATCCAAGCCTTTCCTTGCACGGGAAGTCCAGCCGCCTCTTATATACCTATAAGGGGTGACGGCCGATTGAACAACACACAATCGATCAAATCATTTACCACTTTTTATCTTTTATCTTTTCTCCTTAACCCTAGTTCTTCTTCTCCTTGTTCTTCGTCTGTTCTTCTTGTTGCAGAGTGGCGAACCTCGAGGCCCTAGGGGCGATCAGGTCGACCTAGGGCAACCCATAGCCGTCGCGCGCCCAGACGGGGTCCCTCCCGGGCGTGTGGGGTTTCGGTTCCTCAAAAGCTCCCGCCGGATTGCCTGCGTACCGCGCTTCCCACTGGGTCTCCTTCAACGTGAACTGCGGTGCATCACCCTCGGTGTTGGAGGTACACGGTGACGTGTTCGTGTGCGAACAAAGGTGATCCCCGACGAGGGAGAGGGGTCGGGGCGGCTCTCCAGAAGGTGGGGAAGACGAGGGCGAGGTCAGGGGAGTAATTACGGATGCATCAAATGTGATAGAAATAGGACAAATAATTGGAGAATAAACACAATTTCTCATCCATTACATAGAATTCAAAATTCAGTAAAACTAATAAAATTGTATTAATGAGCTCTGCTTGCTTTGCAGCATGTGTACAATGTGTTCTTTGCCCTCTCACTAACTCAACGATTTGACTTGATTAAATGACGCTTATCTTGTGACACAAGGCAATGACTGGTGCTCGACCCATGATACTATCTCATAGGTATCATTACCAAACACGTACAATAGCTTTTATTGTGAATGACCTCATTTTCTAACTTCTTTTGTTGTCCAATACGAACTCCAAAACCAGAGTGGTGTGCATAAGACTTGTAGAACTCCTCCGCAGCCTTCAGTCCTTCAAATTTCATCCCCATTTGTGGCTTCAAATTATCTTCACATTCAGGTATAAAAGATGAGTGTTGCATAAAGAGTGAATCAGTAAGCACCTTGTCGTGGAATTAACACGTCAGATGTCCTTAGTGTGAGGACTTAGTCGCGAGGCCAACGCATCTATGTGGTAGCTTGAGAGGGGTTGAGCGGAATTGAGAGATGCAACACAAGACAAGGGTTTAGATAGCTTCGGGCCCCGGGAAACATCATCCGGTAAAAACCCTACATGTTGTTTGAGGCTAGATCTCATTATCATCACGAGGGAGTCGCCGTAAAACGGCTCTCCTCTAATTGTATTTAGCCCTAGAGATTGTTTCTTGCTTGTCCCTCTTTGGGGAGCCCTGCCCCTCCTTATATAAGTTAAAGGGGCGGGTTACATGTAGAGTCCATCTCGGACTAAGACTTAACTATTTTGACTTCCTTTCCTGGGCTTCTTAACGTCTGCCGGTTTAACATTGTCTACCGGTTTAACAACGTCTACCCGTTTAACAATGTCTGCCGGTTTAACAATGTCTGCCAGTTTAACAACCTCTGCCGGTTTAACACTTGCCAGTTTACCTTCTGTCTTAGCAATCTGTCTTAACTCTGCCGGTTTAACACTTGCCGGTTTAACGTCTGTCTTAGTCATCTGTCTTAACTGTCTGCCGGTTTACCATCCGCCGGTTTACCATGTCCCGGCCGGTTTACGACTCCGGCCGGTGTAACGCCCCGGATACAACTTCCCATATTCGTAACTCCAACTCTTGCCTTTTAGGAGATGCTATATGATACTTCCTTCGTGGTTGGGTTTTTGTCGTTTGTTTTGCATTTTGTTCTTGTTATGCATCTCATCTCATGTCATCATCTGCATTTGATCCGCATGTTTTTCAAAACTTGCATCCGTTAAATGTTCGCCGGTACTCTCCGTTGTCCGTTCGAGCCCGACCACACTCGCACGCGCGCTGCACCTCGAAATATTATTTTATAAGTGGCATAAAATGTTCTCGGAATGGGTTGCAACTTGTCGTGCGGTCTTATTATAGTGTAGACAGACCGCCTGCCAAGTTTCATCGCATTCGGAGTCCATTTGATAGCACAACCGTTAAATATATAACCGCGATATAGTCGGTATATTCGTCGGGTGTTTTCGGTCTCCGAAAACCGTTGCTGGGCTGCCTTCTCTTCTCTCCTCTCAGCCTAACTCTTCAACACAGCCCACCGCAGCCCACCTAGTTCCCCCTCTGTCCGGAGCCGCTCGTTCGTGATCCGAGGGTCCGAAAAACCCCCCTAAACCCACCAAACCCTAGCCTTTGTCTATATATAGACCCCCTCATGCCATTTTTGGCCTTCTCCTCCTTCTCCTCGAAATCCGTGCCCACCAACACCTGCCGCCACTTGCCGCGCCCCATCGTCCAACCCGCCGCGCCGGCGCACAAGAGCCAACCAGCGCTGCCACGTCACGCCCTGCTTCCCCATTCGCGCCCCGAGGCCCATCGTGGGCCGCCGCCCGAGCCGCCGCCCGCCGCCGCAGCCGCAGCGCGCCATGAGCGCCCGAGCGAGGCTCGTCCCGCGCCCTCGCTCCCACGCTCGACCTCCCTGCTGCCCGCCGTCGCGCTCGCCGCCGGCGACAGCGCCGCCAGCCGCCGAGAGCTTGGCGAGCAGTCGCGGCCCCTTCCCGCGAACTCCTTCTTCCTCCCGTCGGCTCTCGCCTCACCTCGCTCGCTCTCTGTTGCCCCGCAGGGAACCACCGCCGCGCCACGGAGCTTCGTCGCCACCGGCGTCGAGCTCGCCGCCCGCCTCCTCTGTCGCCGGAGCGGGCGGATCCGGTGGATCCGTCGAATCCGCGGCTTTCGCAGTCCCGACTCACCGCGCCGCCCCAAGCCTCGCCACAGTGAGGATCGGCGGAGGAGCCGCTCGATCCGACGCCCATTGACCAGGCTGCGTGGGCAGCGCCTCCAGACCCAGCAGCCCAGCGCCCGGCCAGCCTCCCCCCAGCCTCCTCCCACCACCGGGGCAGGCCCATGGTGAGGCCACCCCCCAGCGCCTCTATTTTTTTCCATTCTGTTGGACCTCTGCCTAGATTCGGCCCATATAGTGTTTTTTCCCTGTCTGCGGTTTTAGCTATTATCCAGTGAATTACAGATTTACAGAAAAGTCCCTAGAGTTCATGCATTTAATAACTCATGATCTGTGCATCATATGTAGAAGCTTTAAACATGTAAAATGCTTAAAATTGTATCTAGTTTAATAATTTGCCACTTTCATCCATGTTTGAAATGTTTAAAATGTTGTTTGTTTAAATTTGCTCAAATGTCATGCTAAAATGATTAAATTCATAACTAAATAACCGTAGCTCGGTTTTAAATGTTCTTTATATGTAAATGGGGTGGAAAAATGCCTAGATTAACATGGTCCACTTTATTTTCCTGTTTAACAACTTTAAAATATGGTTTAGATCATAACAATACCAAATTCATAATTTGCATATGAGGATTTTCCGGAATTGTTGTTTGTTGTTCCGGCCTCATTTAAACTTGCCTAGTTAGGTAGTTTTCTTACGCTTCACCTCTTGCCATGGTTAACAACATTTAATATTGTTGGGTACATAACTGGGAGAGAACTAAATAATTGATGTGGTGTTTTGTCAATATGCAACTCGTTGCATATTGAGCTCCACTTAATTTATAGGATTGTTTTTGCACTTTGCCATGCCATGCATATTTAAACCGGACATGCATCATCCTTGGTTGTGCATCATGCCATGTTTATGTGATGGTTGTTTACTATGTTGTTTGTTTCTTTCCGGGTTGCCTCTCTCGTTAGCTTCGGTTTCGTTCCGGAGTTGTGAGGATTCGTTCGACTATGTCCGTTTGTCTTCTTCATGGACTCGTTCTTCTTCCTTGCGGGATCTCAGGCAAGATGACCGCTACCCTGGATCTCATTACTATCATTGCTATGCTAGTTGCTTCGTTCTATCGCTATGTTTGCTGCCTATCACCGCTTATCAAGCCATCCCATATTGCCATGAACCTCTAACCTTTGACACCATTCCTAGCAAACCGTTGTTTGGCTATGTTACCGCTTTTGCTTAGCCCTCTTATAGCGTTGCTAGTTGCGGTGAAGTTGAAGATTTCTCCATGGTGGATGTGGGTTTTGTTGGGATATCACAATATCTCTTATATTATTAATGCATCTATATACTTGGTAAAGGGTGGAAGGCTCGGCCTTATGCAGTGTTTTGTTCCACTCTTGCCGCCTAGTTTCCGTCATACCGTGTTATGTTCCCGGATTTTGTGTTCCTAACGCGGTCGGGTGATTTATGGGACCCCCGACGGTTCGCTTTGAATAAAACTTGCCCAAAAAGGCCCAACCTTGGTTTTACCATTTGCCTCACCACCACCTATCCCTTTCCTTGGGTCGGCCAACCCGAGGGTCATCTTTATTTTAGCCCCCGGGCGGTGCTTGTCTAAGTGCTTGGTCCAAACCGAGCGATGTCCGGCGCCCACAGGCAACCAGGTCTATGCCAACCCGACGTCTTGCTCATCCGGTGTGCCCCGAGAACGAGATATGTGCAGCTCCTATCGGGATTTGTCGGCACAGCGGAGGCTTTGCTGGTCTTGTTTTACCATTGTCGAAATGTCTTCTAAACCGGATTCCGAGACCGATCGGGTCTTCACGGGAGAAGGTCTATTCCTTCGCTGATCGCGAGAGCTTGTCATGGGCTAAGTTGGGACACCCTGCAGGTTTAAACTTTCGAGAGCCGTGCCCGCGGTTATGTGGCGATGGGAATTTGTTAATGTCGGTTGTAGATAACTTGACACCAGATCTGAATTAAAATGCATCAACCGAGTGTGTAGCCGTGATGGTCTCTTCTCGTGGTCCGGAAGTGAACACGGTTTCGGGTTATGTTTGGCGTAAGTAGGTGTTCGGATCACCTCTTGATCATTGCTAGTTTCACGACCGTTCCGCTTGCTCTCTTCTCGCTCTTGTTTGCGTTGGTTAGCCACCATATCTTGTTTAGTCGCTGCTGCAACCTCACCACTTTACCCCTTCCTTTCCCATTAAGCTTTGCTAGTCTTGATACCCATGGTAATGGGATTGCTGAGTCCTCGTGGCTCACGGATACTTCAAAACCAGTTCGCGGTGCCTATGTTATCGAAAGGTGGCGCAACCAAGCTCAAGGAGGAGCTCGATGAAGATCTTGCCCTTTGTGTTGTTTCGTTCTAGTTGATCAGTAGTGGAGCCCAGTTGGGGTCGATCGGGGACCTTTGTCGCATTTGGGGTTCTTCTTTTATTTTGGTTCCGTAGTCGGACCTTGATTGTATCTGGATGATGTAATGCTTTATTCATGTATTTGTGTGAAGTGGCAATTGTAAGCCAACTATGTATCTCTTTCCCTTATGTAATACATGGGTTGTGTGAAGATTACCTCACTTGCGACATTGCTTTCAATGCGGTTATGCCTCTAAGTCGTGCTTCGACACGTGGGAGATATAGCCGCATCGAGGGCGTTACAGCCGGGTCATACCGCGGGGTATATCCCCACACACCTTCATCTACAAGTAACTGAACTGAATATGATTATGGTCAGTGAAAAGCAATTGACTTAAAAACAGAGGAACACTTGCTTTCTTTATGAGTGTATTAAACCCTTCCTATTCATCTGCATTTCCCAGCTATATGTATTTGGCAGTGTTGCACGAACATGTATGTAATATAGAAAAATGCTCCTAAAAGGCTGAAGCAAAGTGATCTGGTACATAATTATCTATAATGATGCTTCTAGCACTTGGTAGTTGGTACACTCCATTGAACATGCAGCAGGTCATACAAAATAAGAGAGGCGTTGTGACAAAATACATGCCATACATTAATTTTGGTTCTTTTAGATTTGTTACCTGAAGCTCCATGTGCCATACTTAAATTCAGTTCATGTTCTGCAAGGGTAGCGTTTTTGACATCAATAGCAGGGAGAGTCAGGGCTTCCTGACAGATAGATGGGGAGGCTAATACAACTATACAATGTCCCCATGGTTTATGGAGGAAGGAGGGCGAGCAATTTCCATCCATCACTGTCAGCGTCCCTAATACAGAAGCCTCCATGGTGTTTGGTTGCACCGTTGCAACTTATCAGGCAAGGAGGATTCATCCAGCATGCTGATCCCGGAATTGAGAGATGCACTTTGTCGTGGCCGTTGCAACAATCGTCTGGGCAGATGCAGTCCATCGTGGTGATTCTTCCCGCAGATGCATGTCGTCTCGGCTGTGGCCGTCATTGGAATATGGGTTGAAGTTGCAAACATACCATTGGTAGAGAATAGTAGCTATCAATCGATAATGGGCATATAAGTATATATCATCACCATCAGTCTATACAGTTGAAGAAACATCAGTTTGAGGCAACATGTAAATTATCTATTGAATAGTAATCGTTGTATCTAGAGATAATGCTAACCAATTCTGCATAGAAAACACTTTCCAGATGGAAAATTATAGTCTACTCCTAATGTTCCTTGTTGACCATGACAACACATACGAAATAAAAGAATGCAGCAGCTGGATAGAAAAGGGATATGGCACAGAATCATGTACGCTTGTGCATCTAATTAAACATATAAATAAAGATGAAGAATATACTCCGGTAGTCAGCCACACTCTTAACATTTTGAAAAGGAGTTTGCGCCTATAATTGGAAGGATCTCGTGAAATGTTTAATATAGTTATCCTTGCCTTCCCGTAGATTACCGCGGTGAAGTACTGATTGTTCACAAATTCTGCAATATAGAGTTAATATGCAGTATATTGAGAGTACAACAAACAAAAAATATTCACAAGAAATGGCAAGAGTATCCAATATAGCAAATAAACAATAGACCAGGCAAGAAACTCAAAAGCTTGTAGACACAAACACAAATAGTTGATACCCAGACCTTCTATCAGAAATGACTTGCACATTTATTTTTCTTAGATTGCATGGAGCAGATCATTAGATTACTTAGTACTGCTCACAAAAAGCATACGTAACCTTCTCTTCAACTTGTAAGCCGGTTGAATTCGATGTTCCAATGCATGGTCCCTGTTGTGCACACACCAATGGAAGGCAGACTGTGTGCATGATGACACACTACCCGCTCTATTTCCTTCCTGCTGTTTTGCTTCATTGCCTCACAAAACCTGAAACCAGCAAGCACCAAGATGGTGATTAGAAATCTGAATTTCACACATAGATTAAGGAGTAACACACACAAATCAAGCCTCGGTAAGAAGTTCGGTTAGGGTTCGTCACCTTCAACGGTCGACCTCCTCTCCGAGGAAAAGGCAGACCCTCCTCCCCGTCATTGTCTTCATTCTCAAAATTGCATAAACTGGGACTTATAATTAAGGAATTGCACACATGTATGAAGCATCAAGAAATTGATACTTTTGGATGAAGGCATGGACGGGGAGGAGCAGAAGAGAAGCAACACAAGAGCTTGGAGGAAGGATCTCACGTAGGGAGGGGCCACCAGAAGGGGAAAGGAAGCCGGAGGACGCATACGGTTCGAGTAGCTCACAGTGGTGGACTTCGATGCCGTTTTTGCCACCACCAACCGCCAGGCCGCGCTCGACCTCGCTAGCACCGGCTGGTGTCCCTCGCCCATCCGACGTCGCACGTCCCTCTTCTCTTCCTCTCTCTTTCTTCCTCCTCTACTTCCCTCTCTCTCCCTCTCATCTTCTCCCTCTCCTGCAGATCAGATCAAGCGCCGCCACCATTGCCCCTTGCCTGCAGTTGCCACCGCCATCGGGGCAGTTCGCCTCCATGCCCGCAAGCCTCGGATCCATGGGAACCGAGATGAGGAGGGCTGGACACGGATCCATTGGGTCGCCCTTTGCCTGCAGTCTCCTGCCGCCGCCGTAGAAGCTCGACTCAGTGTTCCCACGCCATGGATCCAGCGAGATGGATGAGATCCGGGAGGGGGCGCGACCGACGCGAGAGGATGCATGAGGAGGGGGAGGAGGAGGAGAGCGTGGATGCGGCTGGGAGGAGTGAGGGCGGCGGCTGGCGTTTGCTAGGGTTTGTGCGGGAGGAGGGAGGGTGTGGAGAGTGGAGATTGGACGGGAAAGGGGTTGGGCGTGGGATTAGGCCAGGATTGGATGCGGCGTGCGAGTTTTGGATTGGCCAAAACCTCGCGCACCTAGGACGGTTGACTCAGCCAATACACAGCTGAGACGGGCCCATCGGTCATTGGATGAGAAAAGAACTGCGTGGTGAAAACGAAAATTACCGAAAGGTGAAGATCGAACGGCACAAGAGAGAAAAAGATCAGATCCAACGGCCCAGAGTGGAGGAAAACGGGGGAGCTCAGTGGTGAAGGGTCGGCTAGCATCCTTATAGGTTTAAATGTGAGCATCATTGAAATCATCATGCCTAGCTAAATGGCATTAAAGAAAAGTGCTTGTTGGGAGACAACCCAACACTTTTACCTACTGTTTTTGTGTGTTCACATGATTAATCTACTGTAGTAATCATGTTTTAGTGCTTTTGTTTCAATAAAGTGCCAAGTAAAACCTTTGGGATAGTGTGGATGATAGTTGACTTGATTCTGTGCAAAAATAGAAACTTTTGCGCTCAGTCCAGGAATTTTCAAAATTCACTGGAACGTGATTTTGATTAGAATTTATAACAGATGATTTATATATAAATTCTCTACGTTGCCCTAATTTTTTAGAATTTTTGGAGTAGCATAAGTATGGTAGTTGTCCAGATCATTACAGACTGTTCTGTTTTTGACAGATTCTGTTTTCAATGCATAAATTGCTTGTTTTCTAGTTTCTATGGCTTACATTGCTCAATATAAATTGTGGAAATGATAAGATACAGTAGGCATTGTGTGAGAACAATTATGAATCTTGTCTTTGACAGTACCAAAGTGGATGATTTTTCTTTATCATACTAACCTATCTCACGAAGTTCCGTTAAGTTTTGTGTGGTTGAAGTTTTCAAGTTTTGGGCGAGATATCGATATGAGGAGAATAAGGAGTGACAAAACCCTAAGCTTGGGTCTGCCCAAGGCACCCCCAAGGTAATATTCAAGGAAGATCCAGGCAACTAAGCTTGGGGATGCCCCGGAAGGCATCCCCTCTTTCGTCTCCAACATTATCGGTAATCTTACTTGGGGCTATATTTTCATTCGTCGCATGATATGAGTTTTGCTTGGAGCATCATTTTATTTTATTTTAATTTGCTTGCTTCTATCTATAATAATGTTTTGCATCTTTTACTTCAATAAAAATGTCAAGTATAGCATTTGTCATGCTTATTTTGCAAGTATATGAGTTGCTATTTCAAAACAGAAAGTTTATCATTGTTGCAAAAAAAATCTAGAAAAGTCAGAATGTGATAAAATGTTGAAACTTTTTGCACAATAAGCTATGATAAATTTTCTATAGTGTGATAAATTTTCAGAATTTTTTAAGTTGAATAAGTATGGATCCTTCTTCATCCTTTACAAACTGTTCTGTTTAGACAGATTGCTATTATGATTGCATTGTTTGCATTTGTTTGCTAGTTTAATGATTCTATTTGAGGATAGGAGTATTAAATATGCATAGGTAGTATGCAATGTTAAATTATAATTTTAGTGATTTACTACAGTAGAGAATGATAAGGTGTTGCATTGATTTATACTAACGTATCTTACAAGTTCTTGTTGAGTTTTGTGTGGATGAAGTTTTTAAGAATTAGGAAAACCGTGTTATGATAAGAATGAATAAGACACAAAAGATCAAGCTTGGGGATGCCCAGGCATCCCAAGTTAATATTCCAATAAGTATCAAACATCTAATCTTGGGGATGCCCCGGTAGGCATCCCACTTTTCTTCATCAACAATTATCGGTTAGCCTCGGTTGAGCCTAAGTTTTTGCTTCTTCACATGATGTGTGCCATTCTTAGAGTTTTGTTTTATTTTGTTTTGCTTGCTGTTTTAATAAAATACTTAGATCTGAAACTTTTAAATAAGAGAGAGTCCTCAAATAGCTACCCATTTACATAACTACTCGCTTGATCTTCACTTATTTCTTTTTGGAGCACTTTGTCATTTACTCTCATGCTTCACTTAGATTATTTTGAGAGTTGAAAATTTCGTAGAAATACTTATGCTCTCATGCTTCACTTAAATTTATTTGAGAGCTTGTTAATAGCAATGGTAATATATAAATTTAGTCCCAAAGTGATAGATATTCAAGAGGGATATAATAAAAACTTTCATGTAGATTATTGGATATGATAAGTTTGATTCATTGCAATAGTTTTGTAATATGGTGATAATAATATGTGAGTCATCTTGGTGAGTAATTATGCTTTAGTAAGAATATTGGTGTTAAGGTTTGTGGTTCCCTATGCAAGCACGAAAGTCAATAGTTATGCAATGAAATTACATCCTACTTGTGGTGCATTATTCGGTGTTAGTTATGCTTAATGCTCGCTTATGTGATTTTTCGTTTCTTGGTTGGTTGTTTCTCAATCTTTTTGCTAGCCTCCACTTGTACTAAGTAGAAATACTACTTGTGCGTCCAAAATCATTAAACCCAATATTGCCATATGAGTCCACCATACCTACCTATATGTGGTATTTCCGTGCCATTCTAAGCAAATTTATATGTGCCAACTCTAATTTTTAAAATAATGTCCTTTTCGTGTGCTCGTACCGCTCATGAAGCGGCAGGGGGTGGCCAAAATTTTCCATGCTAGATGTGTTATTCTCAAGATGAGTGTTTATTCACTTGTCATTGCACGAGAGTACGGCAAAGTTAATAGGGATGCCCAGTCCTGAAATGAAAAAAAATTACTTTATGTTGTCAACTAAAAAATTCCTTGGAAAGTGTTAGTATGGATGGTACCCGTGGATACGGCTAGCCTGGAGTGTGAAAGTGTGGTGGAAAAAGGAATAAACTTTATTTTCTATTTGGGAACCTCCTATGATATATCTAGCATGGAAACTTTTGGGAATTACTCGGTCGTTTTCATTGGCGGGACAAGTATGCCTCCCAAAATATTTTTACCTCTCAATTTAAGCTTTGAGCTCTGGCACCTCTACAAATCCCTACTTCCCTCTGCGAAGGGCCTATCTATTTACTTTATGCAATTTTTATTTTTTCTTTGAGTCTTCATCTTCTCTTATAAAGCACCAACTAAGGGGCACTATGATCGTACTTGAGCATTGGATGTGGCTAATATGCGAGTGTGTTTCATGAATGGATCAATGATTGAGCACGATGGGCTGGGGATAGCTTTCTTTAGTGTTGATATTTTGAAAGACATGGTTGCTTGTTGATATGCTTGAGTATTGATGTCTTCATGTCAAATTGTAGACTATTGATTTGAATCATTCAAGTCCAAATGTCCATGCTACAAAAGAAAAGAGTTTATGATGAATATGATAGGTAGGATTCTACATCAAAAATTCGTTTTCCAATTGCTACTTTATCATGATGAGTTTTTATGAGAAAGAGTTGTTGTTATGATGCTAGGAAAAGTGATTGAAATTATCATTGATCAAACTTATGCACTTTGCTAGCATTCACAATTCATAAATTATTTATTTTATCATTTACCTACTCGAGGACGAGCAGGAATTAAGCTTGGGGATGCTGGTACGTCTCCAACGTATCTATAATTTATGAAGTATTCATGCCATGTACATGGTTTTGGAGTGATTTGGATGGAACTAACCCGGACTGACGCTGTTTTCAGCAGAACTAACGTGGTGTTGTTTTTTGTGCAGAAATAAAAGTTCTCCAAATGCAACGAAACTTTTTGACGATTTTTTTGGAACAAAAGAGGCACTAGAAGCTTTGTGGGAGGACCAGAAGGTGAATGAGGTGAGCACAAGACACCGGGGCACGCTAGGGGGCCCAGGCGCGCCCTGGTGGGTTGTGCCCACGTCAAGGCCCATCTTCGCGTGATTCCAATGCTAAAAAATCCTATAAATAGAGAAACCATCAGAAATAACCCTAGATCAGAAGTTCCGCCGCCACAAGCCTCTGTAGCCATCAAAAACCAATCTAGACCCAATTCTGGCACTCCGCCGGAGGGGGAAATCATCACCGGTGGCCATCTTCATCATCCGGGCGGCCACCATAATGAGGAGGGAGTAGTCCACCCTCGAGGCTGATGGTTTGTACTAGTGGCTATGTGTTTAATATCTCTCTCTCTCTCTCTCTCTCTCTCTCTCTCTGTGTGTGTGTGTGTGTGTGTGTGTGTGTGTGTGTGTCGTGTTCTTGAGATGTCACAATCTTGATGTATCACGGGCTTTGTTAATATAGTCGGATCATATGGTGTTTTCCCCTCTCTATCTTGTTGTGAATTGAGTTTTCCCTTTGAGATTTCGTTTTATCGGATTGAATACTTCTATGGATTTGAGAACACTTGATGTGTGCCTTGCTATGAATACCCATGGTGACAATGGGGTATCATATTGATTCACTTGATATGTGTTTTGGCACTCAATTTGTGGATTCCCGAGGTGACATTGGGGTAATCTATGCATAGGGCTTGATGCACGTTCTCGTCTTTGTTTCTCCGGTAGAAATCTTGGGGCACACTTTGAGGTTCTTTGTGTTGGATTGATTATTAAGAATAGCTTGGTGTTATTTTAGTATGAACTCTAGGATAGATTGATCGGAAAGAATAGTTTTGAGGTGGTTTCGTACCCTACAAATAATTTCTTCTTATGTTCTCTGCTAGATAGGAACTTTGGAGTAATTCTACATCGCACGTTGAGGGATGGTTATATGATCCAATTAGATTAGCATTGTTGAGAGATTGCACTAGCAAAAGTACGGACCCTAGGCCTCATTTTCAAGCATTCAATACCGTTTGTGCTCCTTTTTATCGTTCGCTACCTTGCTGTTTTATTTATTCAGATTATAAAAATATATTTCTACCATTCATATTACACTTTTATCACCATCTCTTCTCCAAACTAGTGCACCTATACAATTTGCCATTGTATTGGGTGTGTTGGGGAAACAAGAGATTTCTTGTATTTGGTTGCAGGATTGTTTGAGAGAGACCACCTTCATCCTACACCTCCCACGGATTGATAAAACCTTAGGTCATCCACTTGAGGGAAAATTGCTACTATCCTACAAAACGCTGCGCTTGGAGGCCCAACACGAGTCTACAGGATTAAAGTTGCGTAGTAAACATCACGGTTATCGAGTGGGAATCCATCGCGAACGATTCCTCGGGTTTCCACTTTGATGTTATCGACACATGGTTACCCTGACTTTACCTCAGAACCTTGTTGAAGTTGGGTCGGCCCTGAGGGGTACCCACGCGAGTTACTGAAGTTGTGTTGACTAGGAGCGTACCCATGAGATAATTACGAGGCACGTCCGGGCAGGCAAACCGCCCTAGAGAGGGATGGGAGTGACCCTTGCCGTAAATCCTCGAGACGGGGCAACGGTATCACTGATCGTCTTCGTGTGCTCCCAAGTCACTAATGGTAAGGATATGTGATCTGAGTAGGCCCCCAGCCTTTTTGCACTAACCACCACGCAGGAATAAGTACGGGCACTCGGTGTCGTACAATTCTCCGAAAGCTCTTCAGACGTTAGCGATTCAGCGGCGCATTCCCTTGGACGATAACCACCTGCACTTGTATTAGGGGGTAGGTCTGCTCCAGCCTGCATACGCATCGTGCAAGAGTGCAAAGGGCGATGGGCCCAAGACCCCTGAGTGCTTAGGATGTAGGTCGGCTGCTGGCCTCTCCGTTGAGCCTAGTTAGGACTACGGTGTGTCAATCAACCGAGGCCGGCCATGACCCAGAAAAGTGTGTCGGGCCGGAGGGCCGGAGTTAATCGAGTGTGTTGGGTAAGTTGGTGCACCCCTGGTCCCCTGCAGGGAAGTATATCTATTCGAATAGCCGTGTCCACGGTAACGGACGCTCGGAGTTGTATCCCGATCTATTACAACTAGAACTGGATACAGGAGACACTAATGGATATGATGGCTCCAGGATTGCGAGTCAAGGAAGGATCTCTGGGCGTTACTACAACATACTTACTACTTTATAATATGTTAATCTGCACTCATCTAATGCTGCAAGATGCTAGTCTTTGATAGTCTAGGCCTTCCCCTCTATTCTGGCATTTCTGTAGTCTAGTCCAAAGATATAGCCCCATTCCTTTGATACCAATGCATTCTTAGTATAGATCTTATGTAAGTCTTGCGAGTACTTTGGATGAGTACTCACGCTTGCTTTGCTACCCCTTTTTCCTTCTACCCGATTGCTGCGATCAGATGACGGAGCCCAGGAGCGAGCTGATCTCGCAGATGACTACTGCTACCCCGACTGAGCCTACTACTACGTGGAGACTGGCGACGACCAGGAGTAGATAGGAGTCTCCTAGGCAGGAAGCATGCGCCTTTTGGATCCAATTGTTGATGTTTTGCTAGACTTCTTAAGGGACTTGTTTATCTTATGTCTGTACTCAGATATTGTTGCTTCCGCTGACTTTTGTGTATTCGAGTCCTCGAGGCCCCTGGTTTGTAATATAAAGCTTGTATTATTTTAATTTGTGTCTAGAGTTGTGTTGTGATATCTTTCCGTGAGTCTCTGATCTTGATCGTGCACATTTGCGTGTATGATTAGTGCATAATTAAATCGGGGGCATCACATTCGGATAGTTGGCACTACCTTACATCCATGTTGATGGAGTCTCTCAGGACTAAGCTCGATCAACAGGCTCGGATGATGAAGACTTTGCCTTGGCACCGTCGGTCACGGTCGAGGGAGTATAGATGAATCCATCTGCAATGGCTTTGTCGGCGGAGGAGGAGGTAGCTGGAGCGGCACAAGACGTAGGCTTCCAAGCAAGCCACCCTGGTCAACAAAAGCAAAAGGATTGGTATGGTCGACTATGGGAGGTGAATAGGCGACTAATTTTTTTAAAATTCTTTTCAAATTTGAAGGGAAACAACAAGAATATAGGTTATCTTGACATGCAGCTAGATGGACAAAATATATGCTAAGCTCAAGAACAACAAGAAGCTAGAAAGACTAACACTTAAAGTAAGCTTGAAACAAGTAAGTGGTGGAAATAATAAACTGCAAGTGGAGATGATGATGTAGTTCCCTCCTTTGGGGGGGTACGTCTCCATTGGAGAGGTGTGACGGCACAATGCTCACCAAGTGTTAGGGCATGCCTCTCTCTAAGTGGTTTTGGTGATTGATGATAATGCGTTTTACGGACTAATCGTGTGTGTTCAGATATTCATTCATTGGCACGAGACGATTCATTCCCCTCAAAGCTCAAGTGAAGACGGTGTAGTTCTCTTTCATTTCGGTTTTGGTGGACTTGAGTCGTAGGAGACACCATACTATCAAGAGGGGGTCCGTATTGGAAAGGCTAGGGTGGAATCAACACGTACACTTCTCTTTCGCACCCCCAGCTCCTTTCTTCATCCTTGGAGTATACATTTATCGCAGACGTGGTGTAGGCGAGGCGCCAACGGTAGTACCACGAATCCGAGCGGCAGTACCGCTGATAGCCACAAGCGGTAGTATCGCCCATGGCCATCAGCGGTAGTACGGCTCTGGTTCCACGCTGGTACCGCCTCGACTCGAGACATTCGTTTCTCGTGACGGGTTCAGTGACACTAGCAGCGGCAGTAGGAGCGGTAGTACCGCTCATGAGTGGTAGTACCGCAGCTAGTACCGCACGGGCGCTCTCTCTCTTGCCTCTTCTCCCTCTGCAGGTGGTACTCACGGTCATAGCGGTAGTACCGCTGGGGCTGGCGGTAGTACCACTGCGGCCAGCGGTAGTACCGCTCCCTTGAGTAGTAGTACCGCCCGCTGAAGGCTGAAGAAAATGATTTCATACCAAGTCCACCCCAGCCAGGAACTACTTACTTTTCATCTCAGTTTGGGTTTAGGGCCAAAAAATCCTGTAGGTTTTTGAACATGGATGCAACAGATGCAGTTGGTGATTTATTAATCCATGGTTCAGATGAAGAATACAATCCTTAGCTTGTTGATCCAGACATTGATCTTGAAGATGATGATGAATTATTTGCCAGAAATGTTTATTGTGAGAAAGGTAAAGGTGAAGAAGTGCAAGAAGAACATGATGATCCTACTGAAGATGTGGATATGTGTCTGCCTTCTTCTGATGAAGATAAGGTGAAGCTGAATTTCAAAAGTTTTAGAGAGGAAGACCTCACTAAACCACAGTTTCAAGTTGGCCAGACCTTTGGATCTGTTGAGTTCCTGAGGAAAGCTATCAAAGAGTATAGTTGTCAGGAGAGATTTGACTGAGTGCCCCAGAAATGATAGGAAAAGACTCAATGCCATTTGTGAAGATGGGTGCCCTTGGACCTTCTCTGCATCATTTGATGGGAGAATCAACTGCTTCATGATCAAAAAATAGAACCCAAAGCATACGTGCATAAAGAAATGGTGTGTTAAGTCATTCACTGCTCCTTTTATGGCTGTAAAATATGTTGATTCATTCAAAGCAGATGAAAACATGAATATGAATTTTTTTGCAAGGGTGGTTCAGAAAGATTGGAACATGACAGCAACAAGGAGCAAGCTCAAAAGGGCTAAGAGTCTAGTGAAGAAATTCAATGAAGGAGATGAGTTGGAGCAATACAACGGCATGTGGGATTATGCACAAGAATTCAGAAGATCAAACCCAAGTAATTATTTCTATGTGGGTGTCAGTGATGGCATATTTGAAAGTTGTTATTTCTCTCTGGATGCCTATAAAAGGGGTTTCATGCAAGCCTGTAGGCCTGTCATTTGTTTGGATGGATGCCACCTCAAGACAAAGTATGGAGGTGTTATGCTGTGTGTTGTTGGCATGGATCCTAATGACTGCATTTACCCTCTAGCTTTTGTAGTTGTTGAGGTAGAGAACACTGACACATGGAAATGGTTTCTGTCAAATCTGAAGAATGACTTGGGAATTCTAAACACAGAGCCATGGACTATAATGTCAGACAAGCAAAAGGGGTTGATCAAGGGAGTGAGGCAGCACTTTCTTGATGTAGAGCACAGACACTGTGTTAGGCATATATGGCAGAATTTTCAGCAAACACACAAAGGAGATGTTCTTAAGAACTAGTTGCGGAAGTGTGCAAGGAGCACAACACCAGAACTGTGGGCTGAAAGCATGGAGGAAATGAAGGCCATCAGCCAAGAAGCATACAAATGGCTTGAGCAGCTACCACCCAACACTTGAGTTAGGGGATTCCAAAGAGAATTGGTCAAGTGTGATATCCTTGTGAACAACAACTGTGAGGTTTTCAACAAATATATTCTTGAGGCTAGGGAGATGCATCTCAGATCAATAATTGACAACATCAAAACACAACTCATGGTCAGATTCTACAACAAAAGAAAGGAGGCAGAGACCTGGTCTGGCTCAATATGCCCAAAAATTAGGAAAAGAATTGAGAAGAATATAGAGCTGTCAGCTACATGCATGGTTTCAGGGGCTGGTGATGGCATCTTTCAGGTTGACAATAGGAACAGGACATACATTGTTGACATGAAGGAAGAAAGATGTGCATGTAAAAGGTGGGATCTTAGTGGAGTTCCATGTCACCATGCAATTGCATGCTGCAGGCATGAGAGGATTGATCCTGAGAGTTTGGTGCACTCCTGTTATAGTATAGAAGCATTCAAGCTAGCATACAAATCCATTATCAAGCCTTGCAGAGATAGGAGTGAGTGGAAGAAGATGAATGATTGTGAAATCAAGCCACTTGTCTATGAAAAAAAGTAGGGAGGCCTTCAAACAAGAGTAGGAGAAAGCAGCCTTATGAGATTGAAAAGAAAGATGGAACCAAGGTGATGAGCAGACATGGAATCACAATAACATGTTCATACTGCCATGAAACAGGCCACAACATCAAAGGATGTAATCAAAGAAAGGCTGGCATTTTGCCAAATCTAGCAGAGAGAACAACAAGAAGGGGTCCAAGGGCCATTCCTGATGATGTGTTAGATGATGAACTTGTTCTGCCACAACAAGATGATGGCCAAGGTACACAGGAGGAGGTTCATGTCACACAAGATGATGGTCAAGTTACACAGGAGGAGGTCCATGTTGATGGCCAAGTTACACATGAGGAGGTCCATGTTGATGGCTAAGATACACATGAGTAGGTCACTCTCACACAAGATGATGGGGCAGGTACACCAGTTGCCTCACAAGATGATGGAGCAGATACACCAGTTGTTTTTCAGGCAAATTCTCCACTTTTGTCCCTTCCTTTTTTAGTTGTATTTTCAGGCCCATTCCTTTTTTGTTGTACTGATGCTAGCATGTGATGATTGTTTTGTACAGGTGTAGGATTTTGGATTTACAATGCTTAATAGGATGCAACAATCCAGACCTGTTCCTAGAGAAGATACTGAAAGAATTTTGTTAGATTCATCATTCATCTCACTGGCAGCAAGTTCCAACACTTCAGCACAGACAACAACAACTACAAGTGAAGGCAACCAGACCATGAAGTTGCTGAAGATGAAAAGAGAGAAAGAAAGACAGATGGTAGACAGGAGAGATGCAGCACTTGAGGCCATGAATGATATGGCAGAGAAGAAAGCAAAGGAGGCAGAAGAAAAAAGGCAATAAATTGCAAGGATGAAAGCAAACAAGTCAGAAATAAGAAGAAGAGCAGCACAAGAGAAGAAAGCTGTGGAATCTGCAGTAAGGCTGGAAGCTGCAGCGGCAAGAAAAGTTGCATTGCAAGAAGAGAAGGAGGCCAGAGCCCTTGAAGCAATGGCAGCTAAAGCAGAGGCAGCACTGAAGAGAAAAGAAGATCAAGAAGCAAAGAGAACTATGGCAGCACTGAAGAGAAAAGAAGATCAAGAAGTAAGGAAGAAACGACAAGAAGAGGCCAAGAGAATAAGAGCTGAGCTGAGGAAGCAAGCAGGGCCAAGTGGACATGTTCCCAAGAAGCTGAAGAGAGTGAACATGTTTGATGAGTTTAGATGATTCAGTGATGTTGCACTTGTAATTTTTTGGCAAAAACTATAATGAGACTCTTTCAAACTGTTGGAGTTGAGATGATTCAGTGCTGTTGCACTTGTAATTTTTTCGCAAAAACTACAATGAGATGATTCAGTGTTGTTGCACTTGTAATATTTGTACTCATTCAATGGTTTGATTCACTGAATTCAAAATGAAAACTGTTAGAGTGGTTTTGTACTTATCTCTTCACTAGTTTTTGTACTTAACTGCATAAAATAAAAAAATAAAAAAAAGGATGGCCTGGGTCCCAAACCCAGGACCTGTGGTGTGAGAAACTGCGTGCAATGCCAGTGTGATAAGAACGGTGCTTTGCTCAAGTGTTACTTGACAACCTACTTATTCTGCTTCCACTCCCCTCCCTGATAACTAAATTTTAAAAGTTATCTGGATCAGCAAATCTTTCCAAAAGAAGAAACACAGACACTTAACTTCAATTTCTTATCTAAATTTAGTTATCTGAATCCAATTTAGTTATCTGAACCCAATTTAGTTAAAATTTAACAGAAAGTACAAATGACACAAATCTAGGAGGAGGTTCATGTTCATTTGACAGAAAGTACACATTCTAGGAAAGATACAAAGTCATTTTTTAAATGACACAAATTCAATCAAATTCATTCAGCATGCCCTTCAGCTTCATTATATTCTCCCTGGTGGCCTCTTTGTGTTTGAATAGGTCACCAATCATGTACTCAAGCTTCCTTTTCTCATGCTTCAAATCATCCCTGAAAGGGCTAGTTATCGACTAGAGGGGAGTGAATAGGCGATTTTTATGAAAGTCTTCAAAACATGGGTGTTTCGAAGACAAACAATATAAACAACACTATTCGAATGCAGCGGATGGTAGACTACACTAGACAAGCCATAGTCAAGTATTCAATGGAGTGAAAGCACGAAGACTAATAGCAGCTAGGTAGTAGAGATCAGGATGGAAGATAGTATGAAGCCAATCAGAACAGATAGTCACACAGTGAAGTCAAACAGATAATGCAAGCAGGCAATGACTTCACGAAGACAAACTGTAAGTAAAGAGAGGTAAGAGATAGAACCAGTGGCTTTAGATGGACAGGGATTTGTTCGACCAGTTCGATTCTTTGTGACAACTGTGCGTCTGTTAGGGAGGCTGAGATTCAACTCGAAGACTGCGTCTTCACCTTATTCCCTTGAGCTAAGGACACTTAGTCCCTCCCAATCACTCTGTAAGTCTTCAATGTAGACTTCTGAACCTTCACAGACTTCGTTCACCGGCAATTGACAATGGCTCTTGGATGCTCAGAACGCGACGCCTAACCGGCTAGAGGATTCACAGTCCTCAAGTGTAACAAGTCTTCAGATCACGCGGACAGAAAGACTTCAGTGATGCCAAACACTCTTTGGGATCTGGGTGGTTTGGGCTTTGTCCTCGCAAGGATTCTCTCTCAAAAGCTTCAGCGGTGGGTTGCTCTCAAACGACAAAAGCCGTGTACTAACTCTGAGCAGCCACCAGTTTATTGTGTAGGGGATGGGCTATTTATAGCCACTGGGCAACCCGACCGGATTTGTCCGAAATAACCCTGGGTCACTAAGGAACTGACACGTGTCGCAACGGTCAGATTTCAAACACACGCGACAGCTTGACTTGGGCTACAAGTAAAGCTGACTTATCTGACACAAGATAAGATTTGCTCTCATTGTCTTTGCTCGAAGACATAGGATTTGGTTTGAGCATCACTTCAGTCATTCTGACTTTGTTCACTTGGACCCCACTTAACAGTGCGGTGGTTCCTATGACTCAACAAAGAAGAAACGGAAACAACGAAACAACTAAGTCTTCGCACTCCATAGTCTTCACTCAATGTAATCTCGTGTCATAGTCTTCAATGTGAATATCTTCACAGACCACCATTGGCTTCAATGTCTTCACACATTTTTAGGGGTCATCTCCGGCAGGTAAACTGAATCAAGGAGGGACTACTACCTGTGTTATCCTGCAATTCTCACAAACACATTAGTCCCTCAACCAGGTTTGTCATCAATACTCCAAAACCAACTAGGGGTGGCACTAGATGCACTTACAATCTCCCCCTTTTTGGTGACTGATGACAAACTGGTTGAAGTTTTCAACGGGGATAAAAGTATGTGAAATTGTAAGGATTAAGATATTGTCTTCATAGATGGCAAAAAGGCTCCCTCTGAAGACGTGCATATAATTGTTTTTCATTGGAATGCAAATGCACATGGCAGGTTGTACTTGTGGAGATCTTCTTCACCATATGAAGACAATACATCATGCATGAACAGATACACAGGAATAATGACATGCATAATGAAAAATGGACGTCTGCGGAATGAGTTCATGCGGGATTTACCATCGCATATGCGAAATTTATCATCGCATCACACAGAATAGCAGAAAAGTAGCAGACGACCATCAAGTTCAAGTGTTACAACTCAAAGAACCAAATGTAGCAAAACGAGAGTTGTAAGCACTAGGCAAAAAATATATCAACCACCCATCAGGACCCGCTTGAAGACTATCAACCTATGCTTCTCCCCCTTTTGTCAGTAAGGACCAAAAAGGTTTGAAGACATAGGCTCTACTCGTTCCCATGAGGAGTAGGAGAAGCAGCAGGGTCGACGTTGAGGTTTGGTGGTGCAGAAGAACTTGGTGTAGTGTCGACACGCGCTGAGGGTGGAGGTGGTGAGGTAGCATCATCTGCGTCATCCAAGACTCTGGCATTCACAGTTGCTGCGGAGGAGGAGTACTCTGAGTCTTCAAGAGGCGGGGTTCGACGTAAGACAGCATTCCTGGGAGGAGTGGAGTCAAACTTGAATCTCTCAGTGAAGCCATCGTCTTGAAGATCAGCTTCAGCACTTAGCAATGTCAGACTCTTCCAAGACCTCCGACAGGTTTCATGGGTGACAAAGGCATTCTTGGTGGCAAGATTGCGAATGCGATTGACATCCACCAAGAGGCTTTGCATTTGACGCTTCATCCAGTAGTGATGCTTGTCATGCTTTCGATGCAAGGCCATGAGAAGCTCCCGGTCATTGAGCACACGAGAGCGCTTCCGAGGCCTTGGAGCAATGGTGCTTTCAGTGGCTTCAGTGCGTGCATGGCGAGTATTACCGGCCAGTGGATAAACACGAGAAGCAACCTGAACTCCTTCAACATGCTGGGAAAAGCTCTGACGATCTATATTGTGAAGATATAGTGCTTCCTTGGCAGGCTCTCGGTAAATGGCTTCAATGGACATATCAACCTCTGGTAAAAATATGAGATGGTTATGAGCAGAGGGCTAATAGTCAATTGCAGAGTGGAGCTTGATCAGACGCATGATCCAAGGAGCATAGAACTCCAGACCAAAAATGTCAGACCCAGATGCAGCAAACTGGTGAATGAAGAAATCTTGAGTGTTGAAGCTTTTGCAATTTAGAATGTCGAAGACCAATGTCTTCATTGCACCTTCAAGCTTTGCTGAGGAGGAATGCCCTTTGATGGGCCATAGAGTTCGCCTAATGATATGATAGATAGTGCGGGGCAGATACTCTAGGTCTTCAACAAGGAATTCCTTGGGATACTCAGCATCCTAGGGCAGTGGCTTCATCATACTAAGCATCTGGCTCATGTTGGGCTCTGGCTTCTGGAAGATGGAAGATGCTCTCCAATGCATCGCCATGAAGCTGACAACTAGGTTCATACAGTTCGCCTGGAGTGGAGAGGCCGGTAATCTCATCTCAATGAGATCAAAGGCTTTGGCTTCATGATGAACGTTGCAAGTCATCCACTCAAGGACCCATGTCGTTGTATCCCTGTTGTAGCCGCGAATGCGGAGGGTTGCATAGAATTGCAAGAGAAGCTCTTCATTCCAATGTTCCTTGTCGGTGACAAACTGCAGAAGGCCAGCATCACGAAAGCAGCCTAGGGCTTCTTCTAGGCAGGGCAGACCAGCAATGGCTTCAGTGTCCATACGCATATGAGGAAATATGCGCTCCTGATTGTATAGAATGCAGGAGTAGTAGTTGCGCTGCTGATAGCTCCAGAATCGATCTGATGATATTCTTGGCTTGGAATATGGGTTCTTGCCAGAATCGAAGAAGGTGTTGTGTTCAATGAAGCCGTTGACATTGAATGAGCCAGGTGCCGATGCGGTTCCAGGGAACCTTGGCAGCCTTGGTTTTGGCTTCTGAACCTGAGGCATGTGCTCTGCATGATAGTCAAACTGAGGTCCAGGAGCAGGCGGAGGAACCAGAATTGGCCATCTGATAGGAACTAGCTCGCCTTGGTAGAATGCATGCTCAATGGTGTGAGGCCTTGGTGGCAGAACAGGAGCAGTGGCATCAGCAGAGGCGTCAGGCTGCACGTTCGTTCTAGGAGCAACAGTGGCTTCAAGCACAGTGTTCACTGCAGGCGCCACATAGTCTTCAGCCATGACAACGTCATTGGCTTCAGAGGTGTTGTTGGTGGCCGCCTCAGGATTCTCAACCTCCACTTAAGGAGCTGGAGGGTCGGGCACAGATACGTTCTCCTCGAGAACAACTTCTTGGGTGGTAGGGGGAGTAGCAACATGCTCTTCTTGTTGTCTTTTTGCGGCTGATGGAGCCGGATTGTCTTCAGCAACATTGGCTTCAGACGAGGGAACCGTCACAGAAGGATTGTCTTGAAGGAACACTTGACGTGCCACTGAGCTGGACTGGTTTGAGTCTTCTTCTGTGATGGTGGTCATGGAAACCGATGGCTTGAGAACTTTGCGAAGCCATTGAAAAACGGGCGACGCCTTTGGCGAGGGTGTGGTCTCCATGTAATTATCATCATTCATCAATGGACTGGTGGCTTGCGCTGGTGGAGGACGGGGTGTACTTGGTGAATCTTGACTTGGGGTTGCTGGTTGGGGGTGATCAGCCCATGAGGCATCTTGAGAGATTGGCGTCAAAGGACGACCAATACTGATGAGCTCGCTGTTCGTGAGAACAGGCGATGATACCGTCAGGCGCTCAATCTGAGGAAGAACTACATCATCTTCTACATTGTCGGGAGGACCAATGTCTTCAGTCGCGATGGGGTCAACGACTAGAACTTCTTGAGCTTCAGGAGCCTCTATGGAAGCAGACTCATGAATGATCAACTGACGCTCTTGATTGTCAGGGTCAGGGTGTGCGAAAGCAATGGGTTCAACTATAAGGGGCTCTGTGGGAGCAGCCTGATCTCTCTTCTTGGTTTTTCTCTTCTTGGGGGGTGGTGCATCATCAGTGGTGCGCTTGATTTTGTGCTTTCTGGCTTCGGCTTCAGCTGCCTTCGTTTTCTGCTAATCTGAAGCCACTGTGGAGACCTTAGGCTTTGAGCCTGTCATGCTGGCTGGGAAGACAATGTGAGGTTCTTCCCACCGTGGAGCTTCAGTCTGGGCCACAGTGTGCTTCTTCTTATGCTTGGCAGCCATCTTGGGGTCAATACCAGGATTCCCAAGAGCCTTGCGCTTTTCAGCTTCGTTGTAAGCCTGAACACACTTGGTAGCAAGAGTTTTCATGCGCTCCCTTGAGCCTTTGGCTTCCTCACGTTTCTTGCGAAACGCCTCCTTGAGGTCATTGAGCATCACCTTGAATTTTTGGACATCAACCACACTCAGCTTGGCCACATGCTTCTTGAACTGTTCCTTCTCAAAATCAATCTTGTGCTTCAGTTCAACAATTCGCTGAGCCAGAGCCAGCTTAGGAGCAATTGCGCCTTGAAAGGAGACGCTGATGCCAATAGGGAGTTGAAGATCATCAAAGCTGAGATCTTGATTGTCGAACCATTCATCAATGAAATTGTGCAGGATGTTCACATCGAAGAGGGGCAGATCATTGAAGATCTCCGCCTCTTGCTTGCTCTTGATCAGCTGCTCCAGGGCATCATTGCCAAATTCTTCATCTGAAGACAAATCAATGGCTTCAGATTCGTTTCTCAGAACAGCAGTAGGTGTTAGTTCTTGACTGTGTCGCTGAACAGGTTTCTTCTATGGCTTCTCACGCTTCTTGGAGATGCGAGAGAGATCTTCAGAGGTGTACTGGGAGCAGGAGGGGCAGTTGCCAATGGCTTCACTCATGAAGCTTTTGGAGCAGCAGATGACTTTGAAGCTTTAGCCTTCTTTTGCTTCTTTGGCTTTGAAGTAGGAGCTTGAGCCTCATCAGTGTCAGCACCATCATTAGAATGATCCACTTTGGCACCTTGGACAGTAATGCGGGTGATGAGTCCAGCAAGGTTGTAGAAGGGGTCGATCCTGTTCTCATTGGCTTTGCGGGTGCCATCGTCCTGAGGTGAGGAAGGACCAGGGTTGAAGTCAAGCCCTAGAGCCTTCTTGTTCTTCACAATTGAGCCTTTGGCGAACTGGTAATTGCGCTTGAACAGATGGTCTTCACGACACCACAGCAAAGAAGAAGGATCAGCGTTCTCTGGCTGCGGTCCGCGAATCATGCACGGATAGAATTCTCATTAGATGGCTTCAGGAAGGGACTGGGGTTGAAGATTTTTGTACACAATATAGGGTCCCTTGATGCCATATTTCTCTACATATTCTTCAGTGATGAAGCGATATTTGAACCATTCTTCTGCCCAATATCTTCAAATCCACTGGATTCGATTCTTGCGACCGATATAGGTTTCCTCAGGGTCTGTTTTGTACAGCTCGTGCAAATCTGGAGGCACATCCTTGGAAGTGTTACCGCGGCGCTGTCTACCTCCCTTTCGTGATGACTTCTCAGTTGCCATGAAGTTTAAACTGAAGGGCTTCAGTACGTGCAATGGCTTCGACGGCTGGTCGACAAGAACGGCTTGGTGAATTGATGTGACTCTGCAAGAATTACGCAAATGAATGCGACTATGAGAACTAAGGGATTCTCCCACGGACATGTACAGTGACAGCATTAGAGGTGCGAGGGAAGGGGAAGAAGTCATATGCATTCTCAGAAGATTTTGAAGATAAATCAGTTTGAAGACATTGACCTCATAACGCGAAGACATTCACTTATTGGATGAGAGTTGGTTCCAGAGTTGTACAAATCCAAGAATAAGTACAAGTGAGGAATCTAACTTGTAAAGAAGCATAAGTGAATAGACTAGGCAGAATATGAGATGTAGAATGAGATAGATTCAATTTTGGAGATCTAGAAACCACTTTTGGTAAAGACGGATGAATCTATCAGATCGAAAAGACGGTAAAAAGTAAAATTTAATTACCACACGAAGAACTGCTAGACGGAGCGAAGGTGGAGGCCGAGCAGTTTGATCTCCCATGCCCTAACTTGGCGACGGAAGACACCTACGGCGACAGCGGAGAGTACAAGGTCCGCGACCGGCGTGAGGACGGCGTCGAAGAAGTCGCGGCAGCTAAGCGCTTCGTCGTCGGCGTCGTCGAGAGCTAGCGGAGGCGCTAGGGTTTGCGAGAGATGGCGAGGAGGAAGAAGGATTTTTGACCGAGACGTGACGGGTATTTATAAGGACAGGGACGGCACGACGCAATTACGTAGGTGCCCCTGGCGGTTCACATCTGACGAACACGTGGCAAGCATGCAACACCTTGGGAGTTGTTCCATGTTCCCACGCACGCCTGGATTGTCGGGGTGGTCGTTCCGAATTCTCCGTGTTTCAGGCAAATAGGATAAGGCATTAAAACAGATATAAATGTTTGTCAGCTTGACTTCAGCTGACAAGGTCTTAGTGAAGACAATTGACAGTTTTTAATAGAATGCATATGACTTGGACAGATAGAGTTGAGGTAGAAGCATAGATAGGTTAGGGTCCGATCACATTCACTTAGTTCAAAAGATTCAACACGAAACCATAGCTATAAGTGAATGTTGTAGAGGACAGAACACAGATAAATATATATAGTACTAGTCCAATTCAACCAATTGAAGATAAACTTGAATATAAGCCAAGGATGAATATGAATCCAATATGAAAACTATGCAAACATAATGCCAAGAGAAACACTTCAAACAAAAATTTGGTGGTGGCATTACCCACCGTATAGGAAGTATTAGACCCAAACATGACGCACAATTATTGTGGCGCTCCAAAGTCAAATTCCGCATTAATGTATTCACACTTAGAGTGTATGTCTTCATTGATTGAAGATATACATTACTTCGTGTGTTGCACATCTAAGTCATCAAAATGCATAAGTGTTAGGATGTGTGCCCATTCACAGGACATTTGAGGATTCCAAGATATTTAGCTCACACCGCAAATTGCAAAACCTTTTCTCATCCAAGGCTTTGTGAAGATATCAGCCAACTGTTCTTCTGTCTTGACGTGAATGATATCAATATCTTCCTTCATAACATGATCTCTAAGAAAGTGATGACGAATTTCAATGTGCTTTGTCTTTGAGTGCTGAACTGGGTTGTTGGCAATCTTGATGGGACTCTCATTATCGCAGTAGAGAGGCACATTCTTCAGATGGATACCACAGTCTTTGAGAGTTTGCTTCATCCAGAGAAGTTGAGCACTGGCGAGGATCCAAAGCAGCAATGTATTGATTCAGCGAGAGAGAGATACACAGTTCTGCTTCTTTGAAGACCAACAGACAAGAGATCGTCCCAGAAAGTGACATGTGCCTGATGTGGACTTGCGATCAACCTTGTCACCAGCATAATCAAAATCTGAGAATCCAACTAGATCAAACTCTGATCCCTTTGGATACCATAATCCTAGTGTTAAGCCAAATATTGAAGAATTCGCTTCACAGCTAAGTGATGCGATTCCTTTGGTGCCGCTTGGAATCGGGCACACATGCAAACACTAAGCATTATATCTGGCCTAGATGCACATAAGTAAAGCAAAGAACCAATCATGGAGCGATATACCTTTTTATCAAACTCTTTACCATTGTCGTTGGGACCCAGATGACTTTTGGTTGGCATTGGCGTCGTGTATCCTTTGCAATCTTGCATTCCAAACTTCTTCAGGCAATCTTTGATATATTTTTCTTGTGATATGAAGATGCCATTGCATTGCTGACAGATTTGAAGACCCAGAAAGAACTTCAGCTCACCCATCATGGACATTTGATATTGCTCTTGCATCATGTGACCAAATTCATCACTGTATTTCTTGTTGGTGCAGCCGAAGATAATGTCATCCACATAGATTTGACATACAAATAGTTCACCATCATATGTCTTCGTGAAGAGTGTAGGATCTAGTGAACCAGGTTTGAAGCCTTTGCTCTTCAGGAAGTCTTTAAGCGTGTCATACCAAGCACGAGGGGCTTGTTTGAGACCATACAGTGCCTTGTTGAGCTTGTATACCATATCAGGATGTTTTGGATCTTCAAAGCCAGGAGGTTGTGCGACATATACTTCTTCTTCTATCTTTCCATTGAGAAAAGCACTTTTCACATCCATTTGATACAGAAGAATGTTGTGATGATTTGCATAGGCCAAGATATCACGAATGGCTTCAAGTCTTGCCACCGGAGCAAATGTTTCATCGAAGTCAATTCCTTCCACTTGAGTGTAACCTTGTGCAACGAGACGAGCCTTGTTTCTGACCACTTGACCATGCTCATCTTGCTTGTTGCGATATATCCATTTGGTGCCAATGATAATGTGCTTCCGAGGATCAGGACGCTTGACCAATTCCCACACATTATTCAGCTCGAACTGTTGAAGCTCTTCTTGCATAGCTTGAATCCATTCAGGTTCCATGAAGGCTTCATCAACTTTCTTGGGTTCAGAGATTGAGACAAATGCAAAATGCCCACAGAAGTTGGTTAGCTGTGTTGCTATTTGAGTTGCTTTTGAACGAGTGAGTGGACCAGGTTCATTCAAGATGTCAATTATCTTCTCAATCTGAACTTCATTTGCAACACGAGGATGAGCAGGACGAAGATTTTGCTCTTGCTGATCAATGTCATCATTTGGGGGATTGTCTTTAGGCTAAGCATTGTCTTCAGGTTGATTAGGTGCAGAAATGACAAGCTCCTCTTCAGATTGATTCTCAGAGGGTATGATATCTCCAGTTCCCATCTGCTTGATAGATTCACTTGGAGGTACTTCATCTAGCACATTTGGCAGGTGCTCTCTTTGCGAGCCGTTAGTTTCATCGAATCGCACATCCACAGTTTCAACCACTTTATAGTGAAAGAGGTTGAAGACTCTGTAGGAGTGCGAATCCTTCCCATAACCAAGCATAAAACCTTCATGTGCTTTCGGTGCAAATTTTGAAGTGTGATGTGGATCCTTGATCCAGCACCTAGCACCAAATATTCTGAAGTAGCTTACATTTGGATTCTTACCAGTTAGGAGCTCATAGGATGTTTTCTTCAGAAGCTTGTGAAGATAAACTCGGTTGATGATGTGGCAAGCAGTGTCAATGGCTTCAGGCCAAAACTTCCGTGGAGTCTTGTACTCATCAAGCATCGTTCGGGCCATCTCAATGAGAGTTATGTTCTTGCGCTCGCCGATGCCATTCTGCTGAGGTGTATAAGGAGCAGAGAACTCATGTGTGATACCAAGTGTATCCAGATAGAGGTCGAGGCCAGTGTTCTTGAACTTAGTGCCATTGTCGCTTCTGATGTGCTTGATCTTGATGCCATAGTTCGTCATGGCACGATTGGCAAATCGTCTGAAGACATCCTGCACTTCAGTCTTGTAGAGGATTATATGCACCCAAGTATATCTAGAGTAATCATCAACAATTACGAAGCCATAGAGGCAAGCAGTAGCATTGAGAGTAGAGTAGTGAGTAGGCCAAATAGATCCATGTGAAGCAGCTCGAAGGGTTGAGATGTAGTCATGATTGTCTTCGAGGGATGCTTGGCCCTAGTCATCTTTCCAGCTTCGCAGGCACCACATAGATGGTCCTTCTTGAATTTGACGCCTTCGATGCCCACGACATGCTTCTTCTTCGCAAGAGTGTGCAAGTTCTTCATGCCAGCATGTCCTAGCCTTCGATGCTAGAGCCAGCATTCTGAAGCCTTTGCTAGAAGACATACGGCCATCTCTGGTCCTGCTGAGAAATCTACCATATATAGATTGTCTTTCCGATACCCTTCAAAGACTAGAGACTTGTCAGATTCCATTAGTACAAGGCATCGATATTTTCCAAATAGCACAATCATGTTTAAGTCACAAAGCATTGATACAGACATTAAGTTGAAACCAAGGGATTCAACAAGCATCACTTTATCTATGTGTTGATCCCTTGATATTGCAACTCTGCCTAGACCCAATACCTTGCTTTTACCTGTGTCAGCAAATGTGATGTGACTTTTGTCTGATGGACGTAGTGTTGAAGCCATCAAAAGACTTTGATCGCCCGTCATGTGGTTAGTGCATCCACTGTCCATAATCCATTCTGAAGTACGAGGTGTTGTAGCCTACAATGCAGTTTGGGGGATAGGCTTTACCAAGCGAGTTGTGAAGCATAAACATTTGACGAACAAGTGGAACATGAAAATTCAGATCTTGGTTAGGATAGATAGGGTGAGTATCAAGGAATCCTGGAACGAAGTACATAGTAAGACCATTTGGGCATTTTATCTTGCGCCCCACAAGATGTTTAAGGTCCCCAGCATTAGTTTTGGACGCCTTTGATTTCTGGCTGGAGACCTTTCCCTGCAAAAGAGAGTTAATTTTTCTTAACCACCCACATTTTCAGGGGTGGATTAGAAGCAATGAGTCTAAGTGCAGCATCTGAGAATTTCGGCTTTGGAGCCCTAGTAAATAGTCTTGCAGGAGGTGTATAATACTCATAGGAATAAGCAGAAAAATTCTTTGTGAGGAAACACACTCATATTCATGGGTCTGAGTATGATTTCCCTACAAAACATTGACGTTAGGGTGATTCAGATGAGTCCTCGGTCTGTATGAAGCTTTTGGACCATATGAAGCCTTTGGTATGGGATTTGTCTTCTTCACAAGTGGTGTCATGATGACATTCACTGGAAGATTCTCAAGACAACTTTTGGGAACCCATATCTTCTTCAAAGGTGGCCCATTCCTGCAGTTAGTGCCAATATACCTGGCAAACACTTCACCATTCTGTTTCTTAAACAGTTTATAATTTGCATCAAAGGATTCATCAATGATAATGGGGTTAGCACAAGTGAAACCAGATAAGGTGGATGGATCAACCGGAGGTTCCTTTGCGACAACCCATGTGGTTTTGAAGTCTTGCTCGGGCTTCGATATGACCCATCAACGTTCATTTTCCTCTCGAACCCAACACCCTCTTTCCTAGGGTTTCGGTTTAGAATCGCTTTTGAGGACATCACATAATATCGATGCCCTTTTAGACTTTTGTACATCCTGTCTCAAGCGGTGTATTCAACTGGCATTCTCATCGGCAATAGTAGTGGTATCCTCGGCGAGAGGGTTAGTTACCACGTCGGCGATTGAAGATATTGCAACGATGGCGATGGTAGAACATTCAGCAATGAAGCGGCGTTATCACGCTCAATGCATTTTAGGCATGGTGGTTCAAATCCTTCTGGCGGGGACTGATCTGTTGGGCGCGAAGTGACTCATTTTCCTTTGAAGATCTTCATGATCCGATCTCAATTTCTCAAGTTCTGCTTCCTTTGAAGATAATCATAGGAAAGCTTTTCATGAGAAGTTGTGAGCGATTCATGTCGACCTTCAAGTTCACAGTACTTAATATGAAGATTTTTATGTCTTCAATTAAGGACTGAGACTTAGTCATTTCGCGTCCAATGAACATCGCTTTTGTCTAACAGTTTTTGAGTATGTTCCATAGCTTTCTGTTGTTCAGTTGCAATTTTAGCAAGTGTTTTGTAGCTAGGTTTGGATTCACCATCAGAGTCATCTTCACTGGATGTTTGAAAGTAAGCATCACGTGATTTTACCTTGGCACTACATGCCATGAAGCAGTAGGTGGGAGGCGAATCGTCCTCGTCATTATCATCAGTGTTGGTGACGGAGCCATTGTCTTCGGTGTTGAAGATGGACTTGGCGACGTAGGCAGTAGCAAGGGCAACACCCGAGTCAGACTCCCCCTCAGACTCTACTTCTACCTCCTCTGAAGCTGACTCCTCCTCAGAATCCATTTCCTTGCCAACAAAAGCACGGGCCTTACCAGATGAGCTCTTCTTGAGTGATGAAGATCTAGAAGAAGACTTGGAAGAAGACTTTGAGGATTTCTTCTTCTTCTTCTCATCAGAATCATATTCTTTGCTCTTCTTCTTCTTCTTCTCATTGTCCCAATGTGGACACTCGGAGATGTAGTGATCAGGTTTCTTGCACTTGTGACAGGTTCTCTTCTTGTGATCATAGGCAGAGGCTTCATCATTTCTTGAGCTGGATTGTGAAGACTTTCTGAAGCCTTTCTTCTTGGTGAATTTCTGGAACTTCTTCACAAGCATAGCAAGCTCCTTTCCAATGTCTTCAGGATCACCAGAACTGCAGTCAGATTCTTCTTCAGATGAGGAAGCAGCCGCCTTTGCCTTCAAAGCTCGAGTTCGGCCATAGTTGGGACCATAGATATCTCGTTTCTCAGATAGCTGGTACTCATGTGTGTTGAGCCTCTCAAGTATGTCAGACGGATCGAGAGTCTTGAAATCAGGGTGTTCTTGTATCATCAGGGCTAAGGTGTCAAATGAGCTGTCAAGAGATCTCAGTAGTGTCTTCACTATCTCATGCTTCGTGATCTCAGTGGCGCCGAGTGCTTGGAGCTCATTTGTGATATCAGTGAGGCGGTCAAATGTGAGCTGGACATTCTCGTTGTCGTGTCTCTTGAAGCGGTTGAAGAGGTTGCGGAGAGTACTGATATGTTGATCTCGCTGAGTTGAGACGCCTTCATTGACCTTGGAGAGCCAGTCCCAGACTAGCTTCGTCGTTTCCAGAGCACTCACACAGCCATACTGTCCTTTGGTAAGGTGACCACAGATGATGTTCTTGGCAGTAGAGTCCAGTTGAATGAACTCCTTGACATCAGCAGGGGTGACGCCTTCACCTGTTATGGGAACGCCGTTCTTGACGACATACCATAGATCAACATCAATGACTTCAAGATGCATGCGCATCCTATTCTTCCAGTAGGGATATTCAGTGCCATCAAAGATGTGGCACGCAGCGGAGACTTTGATTATCCCTACAGTCGACATAGCTAAACTCCAGGTGGTTAAACCAAATCACACAGAACAAGGGAGTACCTTGCTCTGATACCAATTGAAAGGGCTAGTTATCGACTAGAGGGGGGTGAATAGGCGATTTTTATGAAAGTCTTCAAAACATGGGTGTTTCGAAGACAAACAATATAAACAACACTATTCGAATGCAGCGGAAGGTAGACTACACTAGACAAGCCATAGTCAAGTATTCAATGGAGTGAAAGAACGAAGACTAGTAGCAGCTAGGTAGTAAAGATAAGGATGGAAGATAGTATGAAGCCAATCAGAATAGATAGTCACACAGTGAAATCAAACAGATAATGCAAGCAGGCAATGACTTCACGAAGACAAACTGTAAGTAAAGAGAGGTAAGAGATAGAACCAGTGGCCCGGATGGGCGAGGATTTGTTCGACCAGGTTCGGTTGCTATGACAAGCTATGCGTGCAGTTAGGGAGGCTGAGATTCAACTCAGAAGACTGCGTCTTCACCTTATTCCCCTTCAGCTAAGGACACTTAGTCCCCGCCTGTAAGTGCATCTAGTGCCACCCCGTTTTGGAGTATTGACGACAAAATTGGTTGAGGGACAAATGCGTTTGTGAGAATTGCAGGATAACGCAGGTAGTGTCCCTCATTGATTCGGGTTACCTATCGAAGATGACCCCTAAAGATGTATGAAGACATTGACTACAATGGTGGTATGTGAAGATATTCATATTGAAGACTATGACATGAGAAGACATTGAGTGAAGACTATGGAGCGCGAAGACTGTGGTGTTTATTTGTTTCCTTTTCTTCTTTGTTGAGTCATAGGAACCACCGTCTTCGTTAAGTGGGGTCCAAGTGAACAAAGTCGAGAATGGTAAGTGATGCTCAACCCAAATCCTATGTCTTGAGCAAAGACAATGAGAGCAAATCTTATCCAGAGTCGATGAGTCGGCTTTGCTTGTAGCCCAAGTAAAGTTGTCGTGTGTGTTTGAAATCGACCGTTGGAACACGTGTCGGTTCCTTAGTGACCAGGGTCATTTCGGACATATCGGTCGGGTTGCCCGGTGGCTATAAATAGCCCACCCCTACACCATAAATTGGTGGCTTCTTAGAGTTAGTGCACGGCTTTTGTCGTTTGAGAGCAACCCACCTCGAAGCCTTTGAGAGAGAAATCCTTGCGAGGACCAAGCCCAAACACCCGAGCCAAAGAGTGTTAGGCATCATCAAGTCTTTACATGCATGTGACTGAAGGCTTATTACACTTGGATTGTGAATCCTCCGGCCGGTTAGGCGTCGCGTTCTAAGCATCCAAGAGTCATTGTGGATTGCGGTGAGCGAAGTCTGTGAAGGTTCAAGTCTACCTTGAAGACTTACGAGTGATTGGGCGAGGACCTGTGTCCTTAGCTCAAGGGAATAAGGTGAAGACGCGGTCTTGAGCTGAATCTCAGCCTCCCTAACGAGACGTCATATTGTCACGACAATCTGGGCTGGTCCAACAAATCCCGTGTCTTCAACAAGTGACTGGTTCTATCCTCTCCCTTCCTTTACTTAGAGTTTGTCTTCGTGAAGTCATTGCCTATCTGTCGTACCTGTTTGACTTCATCGCTTGACTACTATCGTTGATTGGCTTCATACTATCTTCCATCCTGATCCTTACTACTTAGCTGCTATTAGTCCTATACTTTCACATCATTGCATACTTGACTATGGTTTGCTTGTTGTTGTTTATCTTCCGCTGCATATCAATTAGGTCATTTCTATTGTTTGTCTTCAAAACTCCCATGTTTTGAATACTTTCATAAAAATCGCCTATTCACCCCCCCTCTAGTCGATAACTAGCACTTTCAATTGGTATCAGAGCAAGGTACTCCTTGTTACGTGTGATTCGCTTTAACCACAGGAGTTTTAGCTATGTCATTGCAGGATTGAGGAACATATCTTGCCCCACCTTTGACAGTCATGAGTATCCTCGGTGGAAGGCCATGATGAAGAAGCGACTCATGGCTATGGATAGCGAACTGTGGACCGTCATTGAGATTGGTCTTACTGATCTATGCAGGATGGCAGAGGCCGATGACATTCGCAAGTACACTCTACTGAATCTCACGGCGAAGGATGTCATCTGCTCCCATTTGTCCCGAAATCAGTTTAGGAATGTCATGCACCTCAATCACGCGAAGCTAATCTGGGACCGGCTTTCTGAGGTCTATGAAGGTCATCGTACTCGTCATGATCCTTGGTTTGAGGATTACAAGGAGTCTCTTAAAGAGATGACCTTTGCACCTGAACCGCCATCATCTTCACCAGGCCTCATGGCAAGGGGTTCTAAAATGGCCGAATCTGCCTCTCGACACGGTGATGATGAATCAGGTGATGAATTTGGCCCCAGCTATGTCAAACTTGCTTTCCTTGCCACTAAACAACAAAGAGTCTTGGAAAAGGTTCAAAACATGCTTAGTAAGAGCGATGATATGTTGGGTGAAGAAATGGATCAGTCAAAAGCATTGGCTGAGAGTCTTCAGAGACTTCATGCCAAGTTTGACGCCCTTCAAGATCAACATAATGCTCTCTTGTCTGATCACGAGAAGCTTGCTTCTGAATGTCTTCAAAGAAAGCAAGATCTTGAAAAGATAAGAGTGGATTATGAAGATCTTCAGAAGGAGCGCGACTCATTACTCGCTCAACAGATCAGTCCCACTCAGGATGGATTTGAACCACCATGTCTAAAATGCATTGAGCATGACAACGCCACATCTGTTGCAGAATGTTCCACTACTGCTACTGTTGCATTGTCTTCAACTACTGATGTGGTAACTAACCCCTCTGCGGAGGATACCGCTACTATTGCTGATGAAAATGCTAGGTTGAAGACATTGCTTGAAGCAGGATGTATAAAAGTCGAAAGGACATCGACAACGTGCGATGTCCTCAAAAGCGGTTCTGAACGAAACCCTAGGAATGAGGGTGTTGGGTTTGAGAGGAAAATGAATGTTGATGGCTCCTCTTTGGAAGCTTTGGCGGTATCCCAAAACCACATGGGTTCTTTGCAAAGGAACCTTCGATGATCCATCCACCTTATCTGGCTTTACTGTGCTAATCCTATTGTCATTGATGAATCCTTTGATGCAAACTATAAGTTGTTCAAGAATCGAAATGGTGAAGTGTTTGCGGTATATTGGTACTAACTGCAGAATGGACCACCTATGAAGAAGATCTGGGTACCTAAGCGATGCATTGAGAATCTTCCCATGAATGTCGTCATGACACCACCAAGGAAGAAGACAAACCCCAGATCTATGGCTTCATATGGCCCAAAGGCTTCATCTGAATCTGAGACTCACAGAATCACCCTAACGCCAATGTTTTGCGGGAAATCATACTCGGGCTTATGAATATGGCGTGTGTCTTCAAACCGCTATGTTCATAGAACTAAGAACTTTTCTGCTTATTCATATGAGTATCATTCATCTCATGCAAGGCTATTTGCTAGGGCTCCAAAGCCGAAATTCTCAGATGCTGCACTTAGACTCATTGCTTCTAAGTCACCCCTGAAGATGTGGGTGGTGAAGAAGAATTAACCTTCCTTGCAGGGAAAGGTCTCCAGCCTGTAATCAAAGGCGTCCTATGCTATTTCTGGGGACCTAAAACACATAAAGGGATGCATGATAAAATGATCTTACTATGTATTTCATATCTGAATTGCTTACCAGTCATACTATGTGTCCTAACCTTGATCTAAGCTGTGATAATCCTTGTGTGTGTCAAATGCTTATGCTTCACAACGCTCTTCGTGAAGCCCAACCTCCTAACTGTACTGTAGGGTATGACACCAAAAGCTTCAGAATGGATTATGGACAGCGGATGCACAAATCATATGACTGGTGATCGAAGTCTTCTCATGGACTCAACCTTACGTCCATCAGACAAGAGTCACGTCACATTTGCTGGTAAAAGCAAGGTATTGGGTCTAGGTAGAGTTGCAATCTCAAAGGATCAACACATGGATAAAGTGATGCTTGTTGAATCCCTTGGTTTCAACTTAATATTTGTCTCAATGCTTTGTGACTTGAACATGATTGTGCTATTCGGAAAATATCGTTGTCTTGTACTAATGGAATCTGACAAGTCTCTAGTCTTTGAAGGATATCGGAAAGATGATCTATACATGGTAGATTTCTCAGCAGGTCCACAGCTTGCCGTATGTCTTCTCGCAAAAGCTTCTGAAGGCTGGTGTGACGCCCGGATAATTAAGCTACAGTGATCCCACGCTAATGGTGCCACGTCACCACGATTACTGCTGCTAATCTATCGTTAGATCAAAACCGGTCCAAAATCCAAATTCAAAGTTTGGTCGATTCGTGGACATTTTTCTCAGGCTTGTCATGTCCGAGCCGCCACCGTCGCGAGCGTTCGCCGCTGCCGTTGACCCTATGCATCCCCGTGTCCCCAGTCACCTTAGCTCGATGCGCGGCTTCGTCCGCATCCCTCGCCACGCCCCTGCTCGTGTCGCCGAGCCCCTGCCTGTGCACTCTCGCGTCCGGCTGTGCCCTACCACGCCTCAGCGTGCACCGGCCTGCGCGTGGCCTCACCCATCTGCTCCTGGACGCGCCCCTGCGCCTGCCCACGCTCGCGCGTCCGCCCGCTGCCTGTACCTGCTGCTCTTGTGCTACTGCCGCTGGCTGTTGCTACCTTGCTGCTGCTACTCTGCTTCCTTCGTTGGTGCTTGCCGTCGCTGCTGCTCCTAGATGCTGCTGCTTCCTCCTACTGCCGCTGCTAGCTGATGCTCCAAGCCGCTGGCTGCTGCTACTAATGGCCTTGGCTGAGGCCATGGCCGAGCACAAGCTTTGTGCTTTGTGCGTGCACAGCCACCACTGGCCGGCCCTTGCAAATTAGCTTTGGGGGCTAATCACTAGTTAGTTTAACTACTAGCCAATGGCAGTAGCCCCACTATTAGTTAATATAATTTAATTAAAGTCTAAATGACCATAGTCAATGACACGTGGAATCCGCTTACACTATTCAACCTTTGACTATTCAACCTTTGACTAGGTCAACCCAACTCCATGGCCCCCACTGTCATACTCATAGGCTGGAGTAACACTAGGTAACAAAAGTATTTTGCTATTTTAATTTCGAATTTAAATAAAAATCCAAAAATTCAGAAAATCTTTTAAACTTCGAATAATCATATAAAATAAAGCGTAGCTCGGATGAAAATACTTTATACATGAAAGTTGCTCAGAACAACAAGACAAATCTGGATGGGCAGCCCGTTCGTCCGCCACACATCCCTAGCATAGCGAACACGCAACTTTTCCCCTCTGGTTCATCTGTGCGAAAACGCGAAACACCGGGGATACTTTCCCAGATGTTTCCCCCTCTCGCCGGTATCACCTACTACCGCGTTATGGCACACCTAGCATCGTTACTTGTCATGTCATGCATCGATATGCATCTGTTTGCATGGTATTCATTGTTTCTTCCCCCTCTTCTCTCCGGTAGACTACAAGATCGGCGCTGCTGCCCGATTCGACTCTGGAGTTGTGACCCTCCTTGCCGAGCAACCAGCAAGCCCCCCCCTTGATCACGGATATCGCCTATTCTTCTCTATCTGCTTACATTAGAGTAGTGTAGCATGTTCTTGTTCGGTTACTCCTATTACATTGCATAGCTTTGTCTTGTTGCTCTGATCATTGATACCTTACCCACAATCCTAAATGCTTAGTATAGGATGCTAGTTTATCACCATTGGCCCTACATTCTTGTCGATCGCCTTGCTATACTATTAGGCCGTGATCACTCGGGAGGTGATCACGGTATATACTATACATATATACATACTACGGATGGTGACTAAAGTCAAGTCCGCTCGAGAGTACCCGCGAGTGATTCACGGATTAAATGAAAGGACCTTTGTCCCGACGGCCCTTTGTGTGGATCTTTGTGGCGGAAGCGGCAGGCGGGTTGAGACCACCTAGGCGAGAGGTGAGTCTGCCCTGGTCGGCGTCATGGTGCTTCATAATAACACGCTTAACGAGATCTTGGTATTTGATCCGAGTCGGCCATTTGGTCTATCGCACTAACCAACTCGTGGGAAATATATGGGCACTTCGGCATCGTGGTATCGGCGAAGCCTTCTTGGCGTCGGCCGACGGAGCGGCGCGCTCGGATTGGTGGAACGCTGCTCTTGTATTAGGGAGGCTAGAGTGCGCTTCCGGCCGCCCTCATAGCGTCGGTGTGCAATGGGTGATGGGCCCGGACCCTGCGGCGCATAGGATTTATACCGGCGTGCTCACCTCTTTGTTGTGCCTAGGTGGGGCTGCGGCGTGTTGATCTTCGAGGCGGGCATGACCCAGAAAGTGTGTCGGCCAAATGGGATCGGCGTGTTGGGTTATGTGGTGCACCCTGCGGGAAGTTAATCTATTGAATAGTCGTGTCCCTCGGTAAAAGGGCGACCGGAGTTGTACCTTGACCTTATGACAACTAGAACCGGATACTTAATAAAACACACCGGATAAGTTCCACGAACAACCCGGTGATCACTTTTCCACAGGCGGCGAGGGAGGATCGCGGGTAGGATTATGCTATGCGATGCTACTTGGAGGACTTCAATCTACTCTCTTCTACATGCTACAAGGCGGAGGCTGCGAGCGTAGTCTTCGATAGGACTAGCTATCCCCTATTATTACGGCATTCTCGGTTCGGTCCTTGATATGGCCCTTCACACATATACCCATGCATATGTAGTGTAGCTCCTTGCTTGCGAGTACTTTGGATGAGTACTCACGGTTGCTTTTCTCCCTCTTTCCCCCCTTTCCCTTCTACCTGGTTGTTCCAACTAGATGCAGGAGCCCAGGAGCCAGACGCCACCGTCGATGATGACTCCTACTACCTTTGGAGGTGCCTACTACTACGTGCAAGCGGCGGCGGCGACCGGGAGTAGTTTAGGAGGATCGAGCGGGAGGCCTCGCCTCTTCGATCGTATCTCGGTTTGTGCTAGCCATCTTATGACAACTTGTTTAACTTATATGCGTACTCAGATATTGTTGCTTCCACGACTTCGTCTATGATCGAGCACTTGTATTCGAGCCCTCAAGGCCCCTGGCTTGTATTATGATGTTTGTATAACTTATTTATGTTTTTAGAGTTGTGTTGTGATATCTTCCCGTGAGTCCCTGATCTTGATCGTACACGTTTGCGTGCATGATTAGTGTACGATTGAATCGGGGGCGTCAAAGCTGGCTCTGGCATCGGAGGCTGGGGCATGCTGGTATGAGGAACTTGCACACACTCGTCAAGAAAAAGCATGTCATAGGCATCGAGGGTGTCAAGTTCAAGAAGGATCATTTGTGTGGTGCCTGCGAAGCTAGAAAGATGACCAGGGCAAAGCACCCCTCGAAGACAATCATGACGACATCTCAACCCTTCGAGCTGCTACACATGGACTTATTTGGACCTACTCACTACTCAACCCTCACAACAAGCTGCTTGTCTCTATGGCCGTCATTGTTGATGACTACTCAAGATACACATGGGTGCATATAATTCTCTACAAGACTGAAGTGCAAGATGTCTTGGATGCTTATGTCGAGCAATGAACAATTATGGTGTGAAGATCAAGCATATCGAAGTGACAATGGCATGAATTCAAGAACATCGGACTTGATCTTTATCTGGATACAATGGGAATCACTCATGAGTTCTCTGCTCCATACACACCTCAGCAAAATGGCATCATTGAGCGCAAGAACAGAACACTCATTGAGATGGCTCGAGCAATGCTTGACGAATACAAGACACCAAGAAAGTTCTGGCCTAAAGCTATTGATCTGACATGTCACATCATCAACCGTGTTTACATCCATAAGCTTGAACAAAACATCCTATGAGCTCCTTACTGGCAAGAAGCCAAATGTCAGCTACTTTAGAGTATTTGGAGCTAGGTGCTGGATAAAGGATCCCCATCACAAGTCAAAATTTGCACCTAAAGCTCATGAAGGCTTCATGCTTGGCTACGGAAAGGACTCGCACTCCTACAGAGTCTTCAACCTCTATCTCTACAAAATCGTCGAAGCTGTGGACGTGCGATTTGATGAAACAAATGGTTCACAAAGAGAACTCTGCCACGTACACTAGACGAAGCTCCATGCGAATCTATCAAGCGATGGGAATCGTGAAATCATGCCTTACGAAGCACTGACGGAAGAGGAACTTATCATTTGCTCCAAACCAACTTTGAAGACAATGCTCAAGCGAAGACAATCCTCCCAATGATGACAATGACCAGCAAGAGCAAAGTCTTCGTCCGATTCATCCTCGAGTTGCAAATGAAGTACAAATTGAGAAGATAATTGATAGCATCAATGCACCTGGTCCACTTACTCGCTCAAGAGCAACACAGTTAGCAAATTTCTGTGGGCACTTCTCATTTGTGTCAATATCAGAACCCAAGAAAGTTGCTGAAGCCTTTATGGAACCTGAATGGATACAAGTTATGCAAGAGGAACTTCAACAGTTCAAGCTGAACAATGTTTGGGAACTTGTCAAGCGTCATGACCCTCAGAAGCATAACATTATTGGAACAAAATGGATATATAGAAACAAGAAAGATGAGCATGGTCAAGTCGTCAGAAACAAAGCACGTCTTGTGGCTCAAGGATATACTCAAGTAGAAGGAATTGACTTCGATGAAACATTTGCTCTGTGGCTGGGCTTGAAGCTATTAGCATCTTGGTAGCCTCGCTAATCACCACAACATACTCGCTTTCGTCAAATGGATGTGAAGAGTGCATTTCTCAATGGCAAGATTGAAGAAGAAGTATATGTCGCTCAACCACGGCTTTGAAGATCCAAAACATCCCGATATGGTGTACAAGCTAAACAAAGCCTTTGTATGGTCTCAAACAAGCTCCTCGCTTGGTATGATCGATCAAAGACTTCTTGAAGAGCAAAGGCTTCAAACACGGATCCCTCGATCCCACACTCTTCACGAAGACATATGATGGTGAACTGTTTGTGTGCCAAATATATGTGGATGACATTATCTTCGGCTGTACCAACCAGAAGTATAGTGATGAGTTTGGATATATGATGCAAGAGCAATATCAGATGTCCATGATGGGTGAGCTGAAATTCTTCCTTGGTCTTCAAATTCGTCAGCAAAGGAATGGCATCTTCATATCTCAAGAAAAATACCACAAAGATTGTTTGAAGAAGTTTGGAATGGAAGATTGCAAAGGTTACACGACGTCAATGCCAGCCAAACACCATCTTGGTCCCGACGACAATGGTAAAGAGTTCGATCAAAAGGTATACCGCTCCATGATTGGTTCCTTACTTTATCTATGTGCATCTAGGCCAGATATTATGCTTAGTGTTTGCATGTGTGCTCGATTCCAAGCGGCACCAAAGGAATCGCATCACTTAGCGGTGAAGCAAATTCTTCGATATTTGGCTTACACCCAAACACTCGGATTATGGTATCCAAAGGGCTCAAAATTTGATTTGGTTGGATTCTCGGATCTGATTATCTTTGGTGACAAGGTGGATTGCAAGTCTACATCGGGCACATGTCACTTTACGGGTCGATCACTTGTCTGTTGGTCTTCAAAGAAGCGAGCGTGTATCACTCTCAAGCTGCTGAATCTGAATACATTCTTTGCTGGATCGTGTTGCGCTCGGCTTCTATGGATGAAACAAACTCTCAAGGACTATGGCATCAATCTGAAACAAGTGCCTCTCTTCTGCGACAACGAAAGCGCCATCAAGATTGCCAACAATCGATCCGGCACTTTCGAAGACAAAGCACATTGAAATTCGTCATCACTTTCTCGGAGATCATGTCATGAAGAAAGATATTGACATCATTCACGTCAACACCGAAGAGCAATGGCGAGATATCTTCACAAAGCCCTTGGATGAGAAAAGGTTTTGCAAGTTACGGTGTGAGCTAAATATCTTGAAATCCTCAAGCGTCCCGTGATCGAGCACACATCCTAACACTTATGCATGTTGATGACTTAGATGTGCAACACACGAAGTAAAGTATATCTTCAATCAATGAAGACTTACATTACGAGTGTGAATACATTAACATGGAATTTGACTTGAGCGCCACGATAATTGTGCGCCTTATGCAGGTCTAATACTTCCTATCTGGTGGAGTAGCGCCACCACCAATTTTCTCTGTTTGAAGTGTTTCACTCATGGCGTTATTTTTGCAATGACTTAGCATTTGGTTTGTCTTCAATTTCAATTTATCTTCATGATTTTCTTCACTATGATGATTTGATTGCTTTCGATATATATATATATATATATATATATATATATATATATACTAGTGTTACATCCTCTACATATTCACTTATAGCTATGTCTTCCTAGTTGAATCTTTTGAACTAAGTGAATGTGATCGGACCCTAATCTCTCTATGCTTTCTATCTCAAACTCTATCTGTCCAAATCATATGCATTCTATTGTAACTGTCGAATGTCTTCTCTGTGTCCTAGTCAGCAGAAGACACAGAGACAAACATTAAGTCTGTTTTAAATGACTCATCCTTATTTTCTAAATCCGGAGAAGCCGGAACAACCATCCGACATGCTTGGCGGGCATGGGAACGTGGGACAACCCTGAGTATGTTGCATGCTTGCCACATGCCCCTCAGATGTGAACCGCCAGGGGCACCTGCGTAATTGCACCGTGTCGCACACTTCCTTATAAATACATGTCCCTTGTGGTAAAGAAAACCTTCTTCCACCTCTCCACCTCGTCAAAACCCTAGCGCCATCGCTAGCTCTCGACGACGCCGGCGACGAAGCACTTAGCTGCCGCGACTTCTCCGGCGCCGTCCTCACGCCGACGCGAACATCGTCCTCTCCGCCCGTCACGTGGGTGTCCTCCGTCGCCAAGTTAGGGCACGGTGGATTGAACCGCTTCGGTCTCTGTTCATCCCATCTAGCGTTCTTCGTGTGGTAAATATAACTCTATTTTTACCATCCTTTTGATCTTCGAAGATTCATCCTATTTACCAAAAGTTGTTTCTGCCTACACAATGTTAGATCTATTCTGTCTGCATCTCATACTGCCTAGTCTATTCACTTAAACTTCATATCTGGTTTGATTCCTCACTTGTACTTATTCACGGATTCGTACAAATCTGGAATCAACTCTCAACATATAAGTGAATGTCTTTGCATCATGAGGTCAATGTCTTCAAACTGATTTATCTTCAAAATCTTCTGAGAATGCATATGACCTCTTCCCATTCCCTCGCATCTCTAATGTTGTCACACGTACATGTCCGTGGGAGAATCTCTTGGTTCTCATAGTATGCATTCGTTTGCAGAATTCTTACAGCATCACATTAACTCTCCCGAAGCCAGTTCCTGTTTGTCCAGCAAGCAAAAGTCTTTGAAGCCTTTGAACGTATTGAAGCCATTCAGTTTGAAGTTCATGGCTGCAGAGAAATCTGTAAGGAAGGGTGGCAGACAGCGTCATGGGGGAACATCAAAAGATTTGCCTAATGACCTCGCAGAACTTTACAAGACAGATCCTGAAGAGAATTAATCATCAGCGCAAGACACGAATCCAATGGATTCGACGATATTGGGCTGAACAATGGTTCAAATACAAGTTCGTGACCCAGGAATACGCTGAGAAGAACGCTATCAAGAGTCCTTGGGGTGATATTCTCTATCGAGGCCTTCAACCCAAGAACAGAGCTGAAGCTATTGCACAGGGTTTCTATCCCTGTATGGTCCGTGGACCTCAGCCTGAAAATGCCGACCCATCATCATTGCTTTGGTGTCGTGACGATACTCTCTTCAAGCGCAACTTCCAGCACGCAAAGGCATCGGCTAAGGAAAACAAGAAGTCATTGGGATTAGACTTCAACCCTAGTCCCTCTGCTCCCCGTGCTGACGGCTCACGTGATGCTGATCCCAATGTCATCGGACCCTTCTCCAACCTTGATGGCCTCATCACTTACATCTTGGTCCAAGGTGCCAAAGTGGATCATTCTGATAATGATGCTGACACTGATGAAGCCCCAGCTCCTCCTTCAAAGCCGCAGAAGCTAAAGAAGCCTAAGGCTTCAAGATCATTGCTCCTCCAAAAGCTTCACGTGCAAAGCCAGCAGCCTTGCACCTCCCCGAAGGCGATTATGCGGTTTGAAGATCTATCACGTATCTCCAAGAAGGCGGAGAAGAAAAAAAAATCGTCAAGCATCTTGATCGGACCTTGACTCCTGCTGCCATTACGCAAGAAGAGCACATTGATTTGTCCAGCGATGAAGATCTTGCGAGATGATGCCCTTGAGCAAGCGATCAAGAGCAAGGAAGAAGCGAGATCTTCAATAACTTGCCTCTCTTGATGTGGCAATCATCCATAACTTCATTGATGAGTGGTTTGACACCCCAAATCTCAGCTTTGAAGATCTGCGCTTCCCATTGGCCTCGGCGTCTCCTTCATAGGCGCCATTGCTTGAGCTAGCTCTCGCTCGGTATCGTTGAACTGAAGCACAAGATTGATTATGAGAAAGCTCAGTTCAAGAAGCATGTGGCAAAGCTCAACGTGCAAGATGTCAGAAACTTCAAGATCATGTTGCACGAGCTGAAAGAAGCCTTTCTCAAGAAGCGCGAAGAAGCTCAGGGCTCTCGTGAGCGTATGAAGAGTCTGGCTCACAAATTGTGCTAGCCTACAATGAGGCTGAGAAGCGCAAGTCTCTTGGTCGTCCTGGCATTGACCCCAAAATGGCTGCAAAGAAGAAGAAGCCATCAACCGCTCAATCTGCACCTTCAAAGCAGGAAGCACCGCGCATAATCTTCCCAAGCAGCATGACTGGCTCAAAGCCAAAGGTCATGTCAACCGCTTCAGAATAGAAGAAGACGAGGGCTGCCGAGGCTGAAGCCAGAAAAAGGAAAAATACTGAAGCCTCTGATGCTGCTCCCTCCAAGAAGAAGTGCAAAATCAAGAAGAATCGGGCTGCTCCCACAGAGCCCTTAGTTGTTGAACCTATCTCAGTGGTTCGCCCTGCATCTGAACACCAAGAACGACGAATGATAGTTCATGAGCACTGCTTCCACAGAGGCTCATGAAGTGAAGACATTCAATGATGAACCCACATTCTTGAAGACATTGGTCACAATGACAATGTTGAAGATGATGAAGTTCTTCCTCATCAAACACAACTTGGTATCATCGCTGTTCTCACGAGCAGCGAACTCATCGACATTAGTCGTCCTCGGCGCCAATTGCTCGAGATGCATCATGGGCTGATCACCCACAACAAGACTCCCCAAGTACTCCCCAACAACAACCACAAGTCACACCACCTGTGCAAGAAGAACAAGAGGACTTTGAGGCCCAGCCAACTCCATCTCCAAAGGCGTCGCCAGCATTACGCAGGCTTCGCAAAGGACCAAGGCCTCAGGTCCCTCTTTCGAGCATTCCAGAAGGAGAAGTGCACCACCCATTTGTTGCACGTCAAGTGTTTCCTGAAGCCACTCCAACTGTGAATGTCTCCGTGACTGAAGCCCACGCTGCTGAAGACAATCCGGCTGCATCAACTGATGACAATCAAGAAGACGTACGTGTCCCTACTCCCCCCAATACTGAAGAAGTTGTTCCTGATGTGAACGTGCCAGTGCCCGACCCTCCAGCTCATCAAGTAGAGGTTGAAAATCTTGAGGCTGCCACCACCAACACAAATGAAGCCAATGATATAATCATGGCTGAAGTAAATAGAACTGCACCAACCAATGTGCCCGAAGCCAATGATGCACTGCTCCTCAAGTGTATGCATTGTGCAGCCCGAAGCGCGATTGTTGCCCTTTGCTCTGTTCCGCCACCAAGGCCCTATACAATTGAGCAAGCATACAATCATGGTCACTAACCCTTTGTCCGATGGCCGTTCTGGTCCCTCCGCCCTCGCCTCTGGTCCTCAGTTTGATTATCATGTTGAGCATAGGCCTCAGGTCTAGAAACCAAAGCCAAGACTGCCAAGGTTCCCAGGTACTACAAACTCTACAGGATCCTTCAATGCAAATGGCTTCAAAAGCCACAACACCTTCTTTGACAGTGCAAAGAACCCCTACTCAAGGCCAAGAATATCATCGATTGTTTACGGAGCTATCGACAACAAGCTATTACTCCTGCGTTACGTATGATCAAGGCGCATTTTCCCTCATATCGCCTCGACACCGGAAGCCATTCTTTGGACTACCATGCTTAGAAGAAGCACTTGGTGTTTTCGTGATGCGGTCTGCTCAGCTTTGTGACAGACAAAGAACATTGGAATGAGGAACTTTTGCTTCAATTCTATGCTACCCTCCACATTCGCGGCTACAACAGGGATATAAAGACATGGGTTCTCGAGTGGATGACAGGAAATGTTCATCATGAAGCCAAAGCTCTTGACATCATTGAGCTTACAGGCCTACCCACTCCCGGAGAGCTGTATGAACCTGATTGTCAACTCCACCGCAATGCACTGGAGAGCATCTTCCATAAGCCAGAACCAAACATGAGCCAGATGTTGAGCATGATGAAGCCTCTGCCATCTGACGCTGAATACCCGAAGGAGTTCTTTGTTGATGACCTAGAGTATCTGCCTCGCACAATATATCACATCATCAGGCGAACTCTATGGCCTATCAAAGGGCATTCATCAGCGGCCAAACTTGAAGGAGCCATGAAGACATTGGTCTTTTACGTCCTCAATGGCATCAGCTTCAATTCACAAGAATTCTTCATCCAGCAATTGGCTGCGTTTGGATCTGACCTTTTTGGCCTGAAATTCTATGCTCCATGGGTCATGCACCTCATCAAGCTACACTGCTCTGTCAACTATCAGCCCTCTGCTCGCAATCATCTGATCTTTCTACCAGAGGTTGATATGTCGATTGAAGCCATATACCCCGAGCCTGCCAAGAAGCCTCTTTGTCTTCAAAATCTGATCACCAAAGCTTCACTCAGCCCATGGAAGGCGTCCAGCGATGCTGCGTATCTATCCAATGGCTGGGAACACTCGTCTACCTCATCGTGCGCAAACTGAAGCTACTGAAAGCACCATTGCCCAAAGGCCTAAAAAGTGCTCTTGTGTTCTAAATGACTGAGAACTTCTTGTGGCACTTCATCAGAAACAAGATAAGCATCACTTTTGGCTCAAGATACAGATGCAAAGCCTCTTGGTGGACGTCAATCGCATTCGAAATCTTGCCACCAAGAATGCTTTTGTCACTCACGAGACTTGTCGGCGATCATGGAAGAGTTTGGCGCTGCTTAGTCTTTGAAGCAGATCTTCAAGGCGATGGCTTCACCGAAAGATTCAAGTTTGACTCCACTCCTCCACGGACCGTTGTCCTCGTCGAACTCCATCCCTTGAAGACTCGACTATTCTTCCTCCGCTGCAGCTGTGAATGCCAGAGTGATCGATGATGAAAGGCGATGCTACTTCACCGCCCCTACTACGCGCGCATCGACCTTTGCACCAAGTACATCTGCGCCGCCAAACAACAACGACAACCCTCTTGCTTCACCTACTCATGAGGGCAGTAGATGCTCTATGTCTTCAAACCTTTTGGTCCTTCTTGACAAAGGGGAGAAGCATATGAGTTTGATAGTCTTCAAGCGGGTTCATATGGGCGGTTGCTTTATATTACGCCTAGTATTTACAACTCTCGCTTTTGATACATTTGGTTCTTTGAGTTGTAACACTTAAACTCGATGGTCGTCTGCTACTTATTTGCTTTATTGTGATGCGATGATAAATTCCGCATGTCCGATGATAACTTCCGCACTTAGATCATTCTGTAGACGTCCATTTTTCATTATGCATGTCATTCTATTTGCTATATCATTTCATGCATGATGAATTATCTTCATATGTTGAAGAGGATATCCACAAGTACAACCTGCCATGTGCATTTGCATTCCAAAAGCAAATTACTTATATGCACATCTTCGGGGGGAGCCTTTGCTACTTATGAAGACAATACCCTATCCTTTACAATTTCACATACTTTATCCCGTTGAAAACTTCAACGGTTTGTCATCAATCACCAAAAGGGGAGATTGTAAGTGCATCTAGTGCCACCCCTAGTTGGTTTTGGAGTATTGACGACAAAAGCTGGTTGAGGACTAATGCGTTTGTGAGAATTGCAGGATAACGCAGGTAGTGTCCCTCATTGATTCAGTTTACCTACGAAGATGACCCTAAAAATGGATGAAGACATTGGCGACAATGGTGGTATGTGAAGATATTCATATTAAAGACTATGACATGAGAAGACATTGAGTGAAGACTATGGGCCGAAGACTATGGTGTTTATTTGTTTCCTTTTCTTCTTTGTTGAGTCATAGGAACCACCGTCTTTGTTAAGTGGGGTCCAAGTGAACAAAGTCGAGAATGGTGGAGTGATGCTCAACCCAAATCCTATGTCTTGAGGAAGACAATGAGAGCAAATCTTATCCAGTGGATGAGTCGACTTTGCTTGTAGCCCAAGTAAAGTTGTCGTGTGTGTTTGAAATCGACCGTTGGAACACGTGTCGGTTCCTTAGTGACCGAGGTCATTTCGGACATATCGAGTCGGGTTGCCCGGTGGCTATAAATAGCCCACCCCTACACCATAAATTGGTGGCTGCTCGAGAGTTAGTGCGGCTTTTGTCGTTTGAGAGCAACCCACCTCGAAGCCTTTGAGAGAGAAATCCTTAGAGGACCAAGCCCAAACACCCGAGCCAAAGAGTGTTAGGCATCACTTGAAGTCTTTACTGTCTATGTGACTGAAGGCTTATTACACTTGAGGCTGTGAATCCTCCGGCCGGTTAGGCGTCGCGTTCTGAGCATCCAAGAGTCATTGTGGATTGCGGTGAGCGAAGTCTGTGAAGGTTCGAAGTCTACCTTTAAGACTTACCACGTGGTTGGGCGAGGCTGTGTGTCCTTAGCTCAAGGGAATAAGGTGAAGGCGCGGTCTTGAGTTGAATCTCAGCCTCCCTAACGGACGTCACAGTTGTCACACAAGCTGGGCCCAGTCCAACAAATCCGTGTCTTCAACAAGTGGCTGGTTCTATCCTCTCCCTTCCTTTACTTAGAGTTTGTCTTAATTGAAGTCATTGCCTATCTGTCGTGCCGGTTTGACTTCATCGCTTGACTACTATCGTTGATTGGCTTCATACTATCTTCCATCTGATCCTTACTACTTAGCTGCTATTAGTCTGTACTTTCACATCATTGCATACTTGACTATGGTTTGCTTGTTGTAGTTTATCTTCATTGCATATCAATTAGGTCATTTCTGTTGTTTGTCTTCAAAACTCCCATGTTTTGAATACTTTCATAAAAATCGCCTATTCACCCCCCTCTAGTCGATAACTAGCACTTTCACCGCCCAATCACTCTGGTAAGTCTTCAAGGTAGACTTCCGAACCTTCACAGACTTCGTTCACCGGCAATCCACAATGGCTCTTGGATGCTCGAGCGCGACGCCTAACCGGCCGGAGGATTCCACAGATCCTCAAGTGTAACAAGTCTTGAGATCACGCAGACGAAAAGACTTGATGATGCCAAACACTCTTTGGGCTCACAGGTGGTTTGGGCTTTGTCCTCACAAGATTCTCTCTTAAAAGCTTCAGCGGTGGGTTGCTCTCAAGCGACAAAAGCCGTGTACTAACTCTAGCAGCCACCAATTTATGGTGTAGGGGATGGGCTATTTATAGCCAGCGGGCAACAACGGTTTTGTCAAAAATGACCTTGGGTCACTAAGGAGCCCGACACGTGTCGCATAGCGGTCGATTTCAAATACTGCGGCAGACTTGACTTGGGCTACAAGTAAAGTGACTTATCATTTCTGAGGATAAGATTTGCTCTCATTGTCTTCGCTCAAAGACATAGGATTTGGTTTGAGCATCACTTCAGTCATTCTGACTTTGTTCACTTGGACCCCACTTAATAGTGTGGTGGTTCCTATGACTCAACAAAGAAGAAACGGAAACAACGAAACAACTAAGTCTTCGCGCTCCATAGTCTTCACTCAATGTATTCTCGTGTCATAGTCTTCAATGTGAATATCTTCACAGACCACCATTGGCTTCAATGTCTTCACACATTTTTAGGGGTCATCTCCAATAGGTAAACCGAATCAAGGAGGGACTACTACCTGTGTTATCGTGCAGTTCTCACAAACACATTAGTCCCTCAACCAGGTTTGTCGTCAATACTCCAAAACCAACTAGGGGTGGCACTAGATGCACTTACAATCCCTCTCTTGAATCACTTGGTCCCTCTCCTGCACTGCTTGGTCCCTCTCTTTCTCTTCTTTAACCCTGAAGACCTGATGAATGTTGGTTACTGACTTGTCTGCCATCTTCTTCTTCTCAAGTTATTCCTTTAGATCAACCAGAGCAAGTTGTGTGTGTAGGCGTTCTGGGAACGGGGGTACCTAGACTTGCCTGCCTGCGGCCTGCGACGTGGCTCAAGGAGTGGCCCAGTATGGCCCATCTTCATCAACACATGCTCAAGACCCTCGCGAGGCCAAGCCTCATGGGCGGACTGACAGGAGGCTTCCTCGAGCCGCGGCCTCGTCGAGTGGCTCGCGAGGAGGCGAGATATCAAGGCGGGGTACCTCACGAGGTGCCGTGGCATAAGCCATGACGACCAAGGCGGTGCGGGCGCCCGGTGATCGCCCGGCTGCGTGGAGTCCTTGTTTCCCCTTTGGTGCAAAGGGACAAGCGCGAACAAGGGTATCAAGCAAAAGGCAACCATTTTGGTGCAACAAGACCAAGACCAGCAGGACGGCAGAGCGGAAGATCATCGTGGAGCCCAAGCCGGCGTCATCGTCGGGGTCTTTGGCGGCGAGGACCAACTTTAGTCAGGATAAGTGTACTAGATGTTCCCCTTCAAAATGGCCAATTGTTGGCGCCCTTCCCGCTCAATATTTGGGAAGAGGCCCGGGGCCTTCGCCTATAAATAGGACTAGCCACCCACACGGTAGAGATCAGATTGGATTCACATCTGAGACACACAGAGAAAGGCGACTGAACTCCCCCTAGCAGTTCATCGCACCAACCAAAAACAGACCCTCGCGAGGCTGTTCTCCCCTTATCTTGTTCCTCATCAGCCCCAGGCAATCCACCACACCACAAGCTGGGTAGGGTATTACACCACAATGGTGGCTTTGAACGATATAAATCTCGTGTCCTTGTGTTGTTCTTTCTTGCGATTTAGATCTGGCGGCGGTGAGACATGGGTAAGTTTGGAGGTGTGATTTCGCATGCACCCAGTGTTGAACCTCAAGGTCTGCGGAACCCGAAATCCAACATTTGGCGCGCCCGGTAGAGGTGTGCGAAATCTGCCTTCCGTCGCCTCGTGTTTCACCACCCATCGCATCGTCGTCATCATGTCGGCGACCAGGCGGGCAATCCTGATCCTGGCGGCTGGCCCGCCCAGCAGAGCTCGCTTGCCGAGGCGACCTCAACCCCATGCCCAGGCAGCCCATGGTCCACAGCTGCTGCGCAGCAGCGGCAGCAGTCGCCTAGCGCCCGGCTCTCACGCCAGCGGCGGGTGTGGTGGCGGCGAGGCCTCGAGCCACGCCGCGGCCACGGCGCCGTACTCGCGGCAAGAGCAGGCGAACTCAAGGGTTGCGCTCACGGTAGCTCGAGAAATACTGCAATGCAGGCTGCTAGGGTGCTACTGGAGCAGGTGGCAGAGCTCCTGGGCTCCGCCGCCTCGAGGCTCACCCTTCACCCAGTGCCGCCTCGCACGAGGCGGACCGCCTGGAGGCCCCTGCACGCGCGCACGGCTCCAAGCGGATTCGGGGCCACTCAATGCCAACTGGCCGTCGGCGCTGCCACTGCCAGTGTCGCCTCCGCCTCCGACCATCGAAGGAGGATCCACTACACCCCACGGTCCCGGTGAGCCGCCGCGCTACCACCCCTAGGTTGGCACCGTGAGCAGAACTGCGTGGCACATGGGGCACTCTGGCCCGAGGCATTGAGCGGCGGCCCGAGGCATATGTGCCCACATGATGGATCAGGACAGCGGGAGGAAGGCGAGGAGTCTGGACTAGGGGTTTCGGACAGCGGACTATCATTATCCGCCGGACTTCAAGACTACGAAGATGGAAGATTGAAGACTCCGGCTCGTGTCCGGATGGTACTTTCCTTGGCGTGGAAGGCAAGCTTGGCGTCTGGATATGTAGATCTCCTACCATTGTAACCGACTCTGTGTAACCCTAGCCTCCTCCGGTGTCTATATAAACCGGAGGGCTTTAGTCCGTAGGACAACATACATTACAACAATCATACCATAGGCTAGCTTTTAGGGTTTAGCCTCCTTGATCTCGTGGTAGATCTACTCTTGTACTACCCATATCATCAATATTAATCAAGCAGGACGTAGGGTTTTACCTCCATCGAGAGGGCGAACACAGGTAAAACATTGTGTCCCTTGTCTCCTATTACCATCTGCCTAGACGCACAGTTCGGGACCCCCTACCCGAGATCCGCCGGTTTTGACACCGACATTGGTGCTTTCATTGAGAGTTCCTCTGTCGGTGTTTTCGCCGGAGGGGCCTTGGCCGCCGGCCAAACTATCCGGCTTGCTGGTTTTCTCATGACCGCCTGTCCGGCCGCCGCTTCGGCAATGACTTCTCAAGTCGTCGGAAGCGATCTTCGTGTCAGCCCTAAAGCTGCCGTGCAGATTGGATCAATAGAGCTCTCGTGCATCGGCGAGCTCTTGGATCGCATCGCCGCCACAGGAGTCGCTCTGAACTACAACCAGATTGGGCTTAAAACCGATCGAGAGATTAACTCTCCCGGGCCACCCTGCGTCGCGTGGTAGAGAACATCTGACAACTCTTTGCTGTGTTGAAAACAATTCATGTCAGTTCTGAACCCTCCATGCGGATTCCCACGGAGGGCGGACTTGATCGAGCATTGAACTTAAAATCATGCATCGCCGGACTCGCTTGGATTGTCTCCAACAAACCAAGCTTACGGTTGGAAACCCTCGGCCTTGAGCCCCAAGATGGGCAGGGATCCGGATTTTATTCCACCCACCGCCCGGACATATCGATCTATCTCTATCTGGCAAGAGCCTTGAAAGCGAGTACATCATTCTTGGGCGATTCCTCTGGTTATGGACAGGATAAAGGACTGCCGAGAGGAAAGCATAATCTCAATCTTACGCAATAGCGCACGGACAAGGGAATCTGAGCGCCATTGATCGTCGCAGAATTCACGCTTCACCGACTGGCGTCCATAATGCGAAAATCTTGTGCGATGAAACTTCAGGAAAACGAAGATCAATTTTGGGATAATCCGGCCCCAAACCCATCCATGACAAAAAGGCGCCTTACATTCGGGCCCCGGATACAAAAAAAAAAAGCGAAACCCGATAAGGAAATGGAACCATCTTTGGAGGGATGGCTCAATGGACCACATAAACTTCATAGTCTAGAGAGGAGCCGTCCCAACACACGACCTTGAGCATGTTGGATATTACGGCGGTGGCCAAAAGTGGCGAGAACTTTTAGCTCAGGAAACCACTCCAACAATACCGGCCGCGGTATCGATGGTCTTTGAGACCTTCGCATCAAACAATATCTGGCGAACAATCCATGAGACTTCGCCGTAGTCTACCAAGTAGCAACAAAAACCCATGGGTGACATAGCCATTACCTTCAAAGCCGGCGACGAGCCTAAATTCGAACAACGGGCGCCCGTTACTGCTGGTACTTAGTCCCATAGTGGGCGGCTCTCGTGACAAAAGTCCTCATGGATGGCGGCGGCGGACTAAACCTCATTCTGAGAAACTCTGCGAAAAATGGAAATCGATTAGAGCCGTATTGAGCGAAGCAGCACAACCTTTAGAGAATAATCCCGGCCGGGAAGCGCGCTGCACTGGAAAAATCACACTCGATGTGGTGTTCGGCTCTCCGGACAATTACAGATCCGAAGAAGTCACGTTCCAGGTGGCCCGTTCAGCAGCGGGTATCACGCCATATTAGGGCGAGGGCATTCACAATTTTCAGCGATTACCTCATTACGGGTACATGAAGCTCAAAATGCAGGCACAGCGAGAATAATCACTCTCGATAGTGATCCGGACATAGCACTCAGCGCGAAAACAAGACGGCCGCACTAGCCCTCGAGGCACTATCAAAGCCTTAGCGGCGGAAGAACTCACCGCTTCGCTCTACGGTGAACAGGGGCGATGTGATACTCGATAAGAGATCCAAGTCCACCTCCTTCAAACCAGCGAGATGAAATAATAAAATTCGGGTCCATCCAGCGGACCCAACAAAACGGCCTCCATCGGGGCACAATTGAACCCGAAGTAGGCGCCGCCTTCGCGCAATTCGCCGGAAAATTGGGATATCTTTGCTTGGCATCCTTCGGACATGCAGGAATCCCACGCAGTTGGCGAGAACACAGCCTAAACATCCTAAAGTTTAAGCGATCAAACAGGCTCTTGGCGATTTTCGAACCCAAAAGGCGAGCAATGGGAGAAGATCTAGCCAAACTATTGGGCCGGATTCATTAGAGATATAAAACATCCGGATGGCTAGCAAATCTGGTGATGGTACCAAGAAGGATAAATCCTGGCGCCTCGTGTCGATTTTAAAGACCTCAATAAGGCTTGTCAGAAGGATCCTTCCCTCTCCCCGCATCGATCAAATTATCGATGCCACGAGAACACGATTCGTTGTGCTTCACGGGCGCATACTCGGCTATCATCAAATCAAGATGGCGAAGCGAGATCAAGCATAGCGGCATTCATCACTCCATATGGACCATTACAGCTTCAACACGATGCCCTTGAGACTTAAAAATGCGGCGCAACATATCGGCGCATGATTCAAACATGTCGGCCACCCGGATCGGCAAAACAGCCGAGGCATCGTGAAGCGGCGTAGTCGTCAAAACAAAAACGTCGAAACCCTAGTAGGCGATTTGAGGCTCACATTGAAAACCTCGAGCATATGACATCAAGCTGAATCCGGAAAAATGCGTTTTGGCGTACCAGCCGAAAAATGCTGGGCTTCATTGTATCCGTTAGAGGAATTGAAGCAAATCCGGCCAAAATCGAGCTACATCACAGTTGGATATTCAAAGGACCTCAAACAAATTCAAAATTAACGGGATGTGTGGCAGCCTTAAGCGCTTTATCTCCGTCTAGGAGAAAAGGCGTTGCCCTTTATCGCCTCCTCGGTATACCGAACACCAGTGGGCGGGCGCTGCCTTCTTGGGACTCGAAGAGATAAAGGCCATATTGGCAACAAATCCGGTCTGGCTCGCCCACTCTGGCGAACCAATGTTGTTGTACATCGCAGCAACACATCAAGTTATAAGCGCTTGTCCTCGTCGTCGGCGGCGGCAGATGGGCATAAATTCCCTCTTCAAAAACCGATGTATTATGTATCCGATATGTTAACCCCTTGCAAATCCGTTACCCGCACTATCGAGAAGATAGCATATCACGGTGTTCATGGCGTCTCGGAAGCTCGGCACTATTTTCAAGAGTGTTTGATAACGATGGCCTCTGAAGTACCACTCAATGACATTATAAATAACATGACGCAGGCGGGATTGCAAAATGGGCCATTGAGCTCCTACCATTGACATAACTTACAAACCTCGACGAGCTATAAAGTCACAAGTTTGGCTGACTTAAATGCGCGAATGGATGAAGCGAACTCCTAAAAGAGTGCAGCGCATACTCTAATTGGACTATGCATTTAATGGCTCTAAAATGTTGGCGGACTAGGGGCTGGCGTCGTCTTGGCGTCCCCAACCGGAGATCTGATCCGATCGTACTTCAAACAATGTACACGAACTCCAACAATGCAGCCGAATCTGAGGCCTGTTACATGGTCTCCGGATGGCGGTCTCCATGGGCATTCAATGCTTAGAGGTGCTGAGGATTCAAACCTTGCAATATCCCAAATAAATGGAGACTTTGGCGCCAAGGATCGAAAATGGCAGCATATCATAGCGCTGTCCTAAAATGTTAGCTTCGGTTTGAAGGACTTGAATTCCATCACATAGCCCGAGATAATAACCAAGCGGCCGACGTTACGCGCATCGGTGTGAAAGCGTGATCTTGTCCTCAAATATCTTCTGGAGCGGCTCTTCAAGCCATCCGTACTATGGGAAGAGGAGCCGGTAGCGATAAACCGAAAAAATCGCATCAATCGATGATTCAGCGACGACATAACACCTTCAGCCCACGTCATAATGGCGATAATGCGGCGTGGACAGAACCTTTCTAGCCTACTTGCTCGGCGGGAACTCCCGAAGACCAAAATGAGGCCCTGCATAGTCCGTGATCAAAAGCCTACAAGGTCCATGAGGAGAACTTTATAAGAAAAGTACAACGGAGTCCTTGAAGGTGTATCTCCGAAGAGGAAGGCGAAACCTCTGGCTGAAATTCATGCGGACTAGGCGGACACCACGCAGCAGCCGGGCCCTTGTAGGAAAGGCATTCCGTCTGAGTTTTTATTGGCCGCGGCTCGGGCGGACCTACAGGACTTAGTCCAGCGATCGTTGGTTGTCGACTCTTTGCTAATCGAGCCATATGCCACCCACCCTCTCAAAACCATCCCCATTACACAGGTGGATTCGTGATGCAGGGGCTTGACATGGTTGGACCCCTTAAAGGGAACCCACAAGCAAAGGTACCTATTGGTCATGGTTGACAAATTCACCAAATGGATAGAGGCCAAACCAGTCAAAATGGCAGAGTCCGGACCAGTGATAGACTTTATATCAGGGGTGGTACACCATTACGGAGTCCCCCACAGCATCATCACCGACAACGGCACGAACTTCACCGTCGATGAGGTTAAATCATGGTGCAAAAATATGGGCATCAAGCTCGACTACGCGTCAGTCTATCACCCTCAAACCAACGGTCAAGTGGAAAGAGCAAATGGTCTAATAATGAGCGGCATCAAACCCAGACTAGTAAGGTCACTTACTAAATCCGACACAAAATGGGTCTAGGAGCTCGACTCCGTACTCTGGGGGCTGCGGACAACACCTAACCGTACTACCGGATTCACACCATTCTTTATGGTATCTGGCGCGAGAGCAGTTTGCCTGCGACATTATTCATGACTCACCTCGGTGCGCATGTATGAGAAAAAGAGCCGAGCTTGATCGGCGGGACAACTGGACACATTGGAGGAAGAACGTGGCGTCGCGAAGGCTCGTTCCGCATTCTATCGGCAGCAGGCGAAGATATCAAAGCGAGAAATGCGGGCCAAGACTTACAGCGTTGGTGAACTAGTTCTCGCTGCGGACAAGAAAAAGGACAAGCTCAAGCCCAAATGGGAGGGCCTTCATTATCGATCAAGTCTTGACCGTGAAGCAGCATACCGTCTGCAAATGCGTCGGATAACCGACTCGAGCCGAACCCATGGAATGCAGCCCGCCTCCGACGATTCTATGCCTAGCGCCGGACTAAGAGTTCGTCCCCTTCCCCCATCCAAACTTTTACACTTCGGCTGTCTTTTGTTTCTCTTTTTATGCTCTTTATTTGAAAGCCCTTATGGGCCTATTTCCGCATTCTTTGCATAAACATGATGTGCCATCCGCACTCATTATTCCTGGGGGCTTCTTTTACAGAAGCTAAATAACACGGGTTTCATACCCATCACATGTGTCAAGCTTCCACATGTACCTTTTACTCGCCATTATATGCATCGATATGACTTAAGTTTTGGCCAAGCTGGGTTGCCTGGCTCCTGTGCTTACCCCTACGTTCCCGATCGTTCGGCTAGGAGGTAAAGGGAGCACCTCTGCGATTATTCTTGCCGGGTCGGCGGATGTGTACCTCGGTGGGTGAAGCCGAAAGCTAAGCGTTCTTAAGGGAATATTCGATCGGTGATTTAAAAGATGACTTTTACCTATTTTATCTATCTGCCCCGGATGTTTCTTGCTCTCTTTGCAGTCGGGACATGCACTTTAGGGCATGCCTCCCAATAAAAAGAACCCATAACGGAACTATTCTCCTGGAAGATGTTTCTTACTAACCATGTAATATAACATAACTAGTTGGGCACTTATGCGATAAAGCACTAATGACCCCTCGCTTTGGTCTCCATGCATACCACGGTTGTGTCTCAACCACAGAGTATTCGGACACACTCCGGACTCTAGGGTCCCGAGGTTGAAGCGAAAAGGTCGGCAAAGACAAACGATCTACAATCCGGCTAGAAGGCATTTCACATGTCACTTCATAGGACAACATACATTGTCAAATTCTTGATTGTATTCCTCCTCAATCCCGTCTAACAGGCTGTCTAGTTTACAGATTCCGTTGGGAAAATTTAGCAGACCAACTCCACTTGGCATGTACTAAACTCACGGGGATCTCCTTCCCATCAGGCCCCACCGTCCAACTTGGCCATGTGGTTGGGATCCGCCTTCTTGTGCAGCGTCTTCACCATGGCCCAAGCCTCCACAGCACCTTGATGACAAGCGAAATCTTCCTAAGCAGGCGCTGCCGCACTCCTGCAGCTTCTCCATAAGCTCCCGAGGCCCTCGGGTAGGGTGAGGCGGCCATAAAGCTTTGAGCAGCGCCGCTCATTGCTGCCGAACCCGTCCGAGTAGCTGCAGCAGTTCGGAAGTTGATCACCCGTTGATATGGGCATCTCCTCTGCGGGGCGACCCGTGAGTATACCTACAAGACAAATCATGTCAAAATACTTCCTCGCCGAACTCTTCTTTTCAAAAGAGTCCGCTCAAGCACTTACTATAAATGCCATGGCGAAACGCTGATTCTCCTATGGAGCCGGACAGCTCGGCTGAACGCCTTCAGCTCTTCCCGAGCTTGGCGTTGGCGTCTGGAGCTTGTTCCTTTCTGCTGAACCCTATTCAGCACACTCTCGCCGACCTTTAGGCTGGCGCAGCGATCTTGCTGTCCGGATCTTGTCCGGCGGTACTGATTTCATTATTAGACTTCTGCGCCGCCGCACATCGCTTATGTATATTAATAAAATGTGTTACCGGGAGGGTCTTTGCATCTCCTCTGCGGCGACAAGTGTGGCCTTCAGTTGGGCCTTGCAATCTTGCAGCTCCCGAGACAGCTAGGAGTTCTTCTCGGTAAGAGCCTGCGTTTCCAAATGATCCTTAAATCAGTTAGCATAACTACTTTAAGTCTCGGGGCTCTTGGTATGTATAACCATTAAAATTCCCTTACCCGTATGTCTTTCACATCTTGCTCAGTAGCTCTGGTAAAACCATCTTGGCGGCGCGCGAGATCGCGCGTCCCAGCGTTAAAGGCATCAATGCCTCCGGGAAAAACACGCTTCACGAAATACTATCTGGCGGCGCCTATGGTTCATAAGCGCTCTCCACCTCGAACTTAGTGGCGGACGATGCAGCCGGTATCCTCCGTTGGAGAAGGATCGCTCGTGTCTTGCGCTTGCCTCCCCTCCGGGCAGGCGTTGGAGCCTGGCGGTGTTAGCGGATTAGCAATTCCTCGCTCGCGATCCGGCGGCGCTTTCTCTACAAAGATCATGAGCACTCGGCGTTTCCGGAGCGTTGCTCGAAAATTCGAATCTGAGCTATACCTTTGCGGCGGCGTTTCCGTCCGCTGCGCTCCTTTCCGCTGCTGATTCGGATGGCCTTTGTTGGTCGGCCGCCGCGGGCTCGGCTTCTGCCGTAAAAAGCGCTTCTGTAAAATACCATCGCTCGCGAAGGTCGAAATGGGCGGGGAAGAGATAGCGGTGTCCGGACTTGATCGCGGTCACAGGAAGCGGACTTAGTCCGGGTAGTCTCTTAATAATGGCGACGAGCATTGTCTATCTTTGAGCTGGTGATACACCTCGTCGATCAGCTCCACCTCGATGTCGGGTCCTCTTGGAGGCGGATCCGAGATCCTACGGATCCTCGGGTTCGGAGCAGGACTCACCATGTCCTCCACAGTCCGGCATAGATCCTGCGCCGAAGACATAATGTAAGCTTAAACTTGAAAGCATGGGTAGAGCCCTTCAAGGTGTCCGCTTACCCATCCTCTAGGGTTGATCATGGAAAACCCATTCAAAGGGTTCGTTCAAGGAAGTCCTCCTTCTCCCCTTGTACAAGCAGGACGGGATCTTTACGGATCCTCGGTTGAATCCGGCCCTTCTGCGGCGTGGCCGGGTGGCATCGTCTTCCCCGTTGAAATTCCACATGGGGTGGCCTCTGTATTGAAGTGGCTGTACCCCTCGCTTGATGCACGTCGCCATGACTCCGATCATGGTTAAGCCGGAATGAGCCATTAATCTTATCCGGCCCATCAAATAATGGACGCTCTTGTCTTCCTCCAATCGGTGGCTCATGAGCGCCAGTGGCGTTCTTCAAGGGAGCGACACTAAACTCCGGAGGCCGATCCGGGACTGGAGTGCAGCGTGGGCGTCTCCTACATAAAACCACTCAGGGCCAGGTCTTGGACGCCTTCTTAGGAGTGCGGATAGGTATCCGGTCCGGCGATCACGCCATATTTGGCGCCGCCCACTTGATATATGGACCCCTCATGAGGCGAGTGCGAGGCAAAACAGCCTCTTCCACAATGCAAAATGGGGCTCGATGCCGGGAATAGCTCACAAAGAGCTCGTAGCCCTTGATATCGGGGGAGGCGGGCGTAAGGTGGTGGAGCTGGAGTCCGTAGAACTTGAGGAGCCAGCGGAGGAGCGGATGTATTGGAAATCAGGCCCCTTATCGGATAAGGGACAAAGCATACTCGCTCCCCCTTATTGGGGCTTGGGTGTCCTCCGCTGGCTCCCACCTTGATAAGTAACCAGTCCGGCCGGATTTGGGACCATGAAGGCCGGAGGAGAAGTCCCTCCGTTTGAGCTCACTAGCTCGTTGTGCTAAATAGAGCACCTCCTCCAATTCCCGCGATGGGGGGGGCGCGTGAAGAAAGAACCGCGTCGACAATCCATGATGGAATGGATTTCTAGGTCAAAGGCGCTTCGATGGAGTATTCGCGGGAGGAAGACGGTGCGATTTGGATCTGGATTCTTGCCTCTTTTATAGGCGGACGACTCGCACAATTAGGGGGTGAAATGCAAAAGACACCCTGGCTTTTTGCATTCATGGGACGCGTGGAAGAGGGCCATTATTTGGCGTAGAAGCCGAGGAACATAGTATTCGAGATGAAGCCGGGCACTGTTCGGCAGGTACATGGAATTTGAAGGGAGAACCCGCCTTGCAACGCCAAGACTATAAATCTTGTTGGACTTATCGTCATTGAAGCCTGGTTAGGGAGCTCTTGAGGAGTCTGGACTAGGGGTGTCCGGACAATAGGACTATCATTATCCGCCGGACTCCAAGACTACGAAGATGGAAGATTGAAGACTCCGGCTCGTGTCCGGATGGTACTTTCCTTGGCGTGGAAGGCAAGCTCGGCGTCTGGATATGTAGATCTCCTACCATTGTAACCGACTACTGTGTAACCCTAGCCTCCTCCGGTGTCTATATAAACGGAGGGCTTTAATCCGTGGGACAACATACATTACAACAATCATACCATAGGCTAGCTTTTAGGGTTTAGCCTCCTTGATCTCGTGGTAGATCTACTCTTGTACTACCCATATCATCAATATTAATCAAGCAGGACGTAGGGTTTTACCTCCATCGAGAGGGCCCGAACCTGGGTAAAACATTGTGTCCCTTGTCTCATGTTACCATCCGCCTAGACGCACAGTTCGGGACCCCCTACCCAAGATCCGCCGGTTTTGACACCGACAAAGACCATGGCCAGCTCCTCGGCCTAGGCTGGGGAGAAGAAACACCCGAGGCTGAGCTCTTTCAGGAGCCCAGGGAAGGCCCCGTCGACCGCGCCAGAGGCAGCGACTATCGGGTACCGCTAATCCCTCAGGAACAGGCATACGCTAACCATGGATCACAGGAGGTACAGGTCGTCGCAGCGGGTGGCTGCCCCAATCCAGCAGCTCCCCACCCCTCAGGAGGAGGGCACCGGGGGCTGCAGGAGAGGGCCCGAGATCCGGCCTCGCCCACGCGGCGCTCGGAGCAAGGCGTCCTCGGGAGGTGAGCCCTCGCGAGGTGCCCAGGGGCCTACCCGGCGGAAGGACACAATGGTCGTCAGAGAACCAGCGACCGCTCTATCCATCGGTGGCGTCCTCGGTCTCCGGCCGTCGTCGGTGGCAATAGAGTGTGGCGCAAGGCGGGGCCTAAATGCAGCGATATGAAGCAAGGCCGGTACACATGAAGAAGGCCCGGTGCACATGAAGCTCTCCGCCCATGACACTCTCATGTAATAATGAGTGGGGTTGTACCGCCCGAGTCTCTAGAGAGCCGCCCTCGGGCCTCGGGGCTCCATACGCCAGATGGCAGCACTTAGCTCATGCTGGTGAGAAGACGTCGAAGACTAGACTAGGTGCCGGACGCGGCTTTTTCTGCTTTTTCTTGCTTTTCCCCTTGGTTGTTGCTTTTCCCTGTTCGGATTTGAGTTGGATTTGAGCTTGAAACTTGCGTGTGTCCGGGGAAGGGGTGTTTAGTCTCGTTCGAGCAATCTCTTGTGTTCTGGTTGCCGCTCTGCGTCCGTCTAAGCTTCAGCTGCCTCCCCTCGCGAGCCCCTCATGAGCCGGGCCAGGCCCAGCATGAACGCAGCCTAGACTGCCGTCGGCACGCCCTCTCAGGAGGTTCTCCTTGCAGGTTCGACAGGCTCATTCAGGAGGCACTCAGGACACCACGGCCCTCCGCAGGCTAGCTCAGGGCCCACGCGGGTCAAAGGTAAACAAGTCAGTCGGCTCACCATGAACCAGTCGCCTGGCGCAGGCACACGGGTGTCGGTGTACTAAGGTAGGGGTACCTCAGTACCCCAACTTGTGCAGGCGATTCTGCACTTCAGCGGCGGGGTTTACCATGTGCTCATGGAGACCGTTCTGCTCCATATCAAGCCATTCAAGAACAAAGTATACAAGGCAGAAGATCGAGACCCGGCAAGGGAGCTTGCCGGAAGGCCGTCGAGGCTCAAGGTTACATCACTCACGCAAGGCCACGGCAAGAGGAACTTGCGGAAGGACTAGAAGATCACATCATAGAAGACCGCCTCGGCGCTATATGCGCCCGGCAAAGGCCGAGGATCGACAAGTTATAGAGCCGGCAAGCTCCGGGTCCGGCAAGATAAAGACCCGGCAAGGTACTTGCGGGAGAGTTGTGTGCCAGCGCTCGACTCATCTGCCCAGCGTCATACAGGGCCTTTCGAGGGCGCGTGGCGGATGGCTGCGCAGCTTTGGGGACACGGTGGCACTTCACGGTGATGGATCCATCGCCCGTGGCGACGAGAGACGCAAGGGCGGGAGCTTTTGGAATTCGGCAATGACGGGCATTAAATGCCCTTGTCCCCTCTGTCAAAAGTAGGTAGAAACCCTTGTTCAAACCTTGTAGCCCCACTTGTTCCCGCTTGTTCCAACTACCACCTCTTTTACATTTTACCCCTTTCTCCTCGTTGACACCTGTCGGTAACCCTTGCACTATAAAGGAGGCCCATGCACAACGTGGAGGGTTGAATCCTTTGCAACTCCACGCTCGGTGTAGCTACTCTGTAGCTCTTCAAGCTCCGAGCATAATACAACCAAAGCAGCGGTGGGAGTTTTATCTCTCCGGAGAGCTCAGAAGCTGGGTAAAATCCGCCAGCGTGCATCGCCTCGATCTGCTCTCTGTGCTCCCTCCGCCCTCGTCAAGCCTGAGACAAGGGCCCGGCCCCATAGGTGCTCGTGGCGGCAGATCCTCCCGACATCTTTGGCGCGCCCGGTAGAAGGCGTCGAGGTTGTGCGGACCTGATCCGGCGTTAGCGGCGCGTTCTTCATCAACCTCTCCGACTTCGCCAGCAACTTCATCGGCAGCTGCGCCATGGCCCGAAGCGAGGCCGAGGTTGCAGACCCGTCTGCATCTCACCCGCCGCCACCGGAGCCAACGGTGGGCGGAGGAGACGCCGTCGAAGGGATGGTCGCCGGCGAGGACACTCGCGGCACCACCAGATCCAGGGATAGGACGGATGACCGCGCCTCGGTCTCCGTGGACGCGCCGCGTCCATCTCAACACAACAAGCCAGCAGCGCCATACCACGGGAGGTGGTATCCGCCTGTTGGAGCAAGAGCAAGCCGGAGGCTCGCGGGATGCTCCGGACCACCGTCCGTGCATGAGCAAAGCGAAAGTGCCAGGGCAGGATCCTGCTCCTCCTGTCGCTGTTAGGAGTCCGAGCATATCCCATCCCTCGCGCCGCTCGCCCCCGCTTCCCCTCCACTCTAGCAAGCGCGTCTCCTTGAAGCGCTACGCCGTCGTTGAGGACGCGCCATCGAGCTCTAAGTCCGGCAAGGACAGCTCTGGTGCTCATTCCGACAAGCGCAGCTCCTCGGAACGCTCCAAATCCGGCAAGGACAGCTCTGGTGCTCGTTCGATGGCGCATCTCCCGGTGCTTTCTTGCTGCCCGTCGAGCGCCATCGAGCTCCACCGGCAAGTGCGGGGAAACAAGAAATAGAAAAGCTAAGTTGTTCGAGCCTTTTGTGCAGAGCACTCTTTAATCCCATGCTTTTTTATGTTATATCCCTTGTGCGTTAGTCCTTTATGCGCAAAACACTGTCTTGGAGGAGCCTGCCCGTGGATAGCCGCACCCTTACCTTGCTTCGAGCACACTCAACGAGTTAAAAGTGAGCCGCGACAAGCTTCGCGCCCTTGTTTCGTTTTCGAGTCTGTTCAGCAAGCTAAGTGCGTCGCGACTAGACACGGCAAGGTTGCTTGCCGGAGGCAACACCAGCCAGCGGGCTGCTGATGTTCCGCACTCAGCAAGTGTGTTAAGCGCCGGCAAGTTCCCTAGAAGCGTAGGGTAAAAGCGCACAAAGGATGTAAAGTAGAGGGTGTAACGTGGCAAGCCTTGCCGTAAGATGTCGCCGTTATGAGAGACTTGTCTTGAGAGGAGCCAAGTCGTGGTCCAGCTGCGCCCTTGCCTTGTTTCCGAGTCCGCTCGGCAAACACAAGTCTTGTCAGACTGGCAACAAGGTTGCTTGCGGAAGCAACACCGCCAGCGGGTGCGATGTTCGCACTCAGCAAGCGTGTTCGCACCGGCAGGCTCCCGAGCGTGAAGTGCAAACATCGAAGGGCAAAGCGGCATCGTATTGCGAGTCACATAGAAAAGATTTATATACATATCGTGTACATGATGAAGCTGTTGCAGATCTATCTCAGCTGTTTTCATGACTGAAATTGCAGCAACAAGGAGAAACCAGAAGAGCGCACCAGCACCTGGGCCCCGGCAAGCCAGGGTTGCCGGGGGCTGCGAGTGCCAAGATTCCTTCCCAGCAAGCCAGCGTTGCTGGGGGCTGCAAATACTAAGATTCGTCTCCGGCAAGCCAGAGTTGCTGGGGGCTGCTATATCAGATAAGTTTTTCATCCCTCGTCATGCATCCTCTTATGGACCGGGGAAGGCGGGGCTGCGTCTTTGAACGAGCGTGCCTTGTAAAACCCGTGCGCAGGAGGAGCCAAGTCGTGGCCCAGTTGCGCCCTTGGTTTGTTTCCGAGCACACTCAGCGATTTAAGTGAGCTGCGACAAGTTTGGCGCCCTTATTACGTTTTAGTCGCTCAACAAGCACAAGTCTTGAATCGCCCGCCCGGCAGGTTGCTTGCGGAGGCAACACCAACCAGCCAGACTCTTGATGTCCCTTTTCGACAAGCGTGTTCGCCCGCAAGCTCCCGAGGCGTGGGGTAGGAACATACAAGTCACGAAGTCAAGTAAAAGACTCGGTCAAGCAAGCTTTCCCTCTTTTCATTAAAAACATCCTAGTTTAGTACAAGTCCATAGAGGATGAAAAACATGATAGGGAGGATTACAAGTTTTTAAGCGCAACTAAGGCCGAGGGCTTACAAATTGAAAGATAAGATGCAGTAATCCCTCTCTGTTTCTCTGTTCGGGAGTTCGGGAGGTAGGTCAAGGAGTCCCGGCAAGAGAAGCTTGCGGGAAGGGCAAGGCGCCTAGGCGAAGCTACAGGCGCCAGAAGACACCAAGAGAACACCCGGGAGCCGGCCGGGAGCTTGGCGAGGCAGGCGTCGGAGGCGAGAGCTTGAAGGCAGGGTGGTGGGGCGTCAAGCCTGCTGACGAGGCACCTCGCCTCGTACTCCGACATGAGCGGCCTTGCCGCCACCCCTCTTCCTCTTCGCAGCCTCCTCGCCCGGCCGCCCAAGGAGGCGGCCCGGGGAGTTCGAAGGCGGCGACCGGATTGTGGGAGTCGCCGGTGGCTGACGGACGGCGTCCGGCGCCTAGTCGGACCCGCCATCCCCGTCGCCGCTGTTGCTCCCTCCTCGTCACTCTCGCTCGAGGAGGGACCTTCGCTCGGAGGAGCTGTCCACACAACATCTCACCCGGGTCCCGTGGTCCCGAAGACCTTGGCGAGAAGGTGGCCCTCCATTAACGAAATGGAGGGTAAACCCGCCGTCAAGCTGTGGATCGAGGCGAACGTCTTCCACCCTCGGTCGAAGAACATCACGCCGGGGCTGGGGACACGACACTCACTCAGTGCCGCTGATCCCAGCCCCTCATGCGCAACTCCATCATCTCGGGCGGGTCGGTTCCGCCGCACTTTCGCGAATGGGGCCGCAGGCTGGAAAGCGGCGTCGGCGCTGGCGTAGCTTGATGAAGAACTCCGAGGATCGTCTCGGTATGGACCGCCTCGAGGGCCAGGAGCCGCCGGAGGAGATGGGGGAGCGCGTCGCCACGACCGCCTCTCCCGGCCGCCTCGACCACGCCCGGCCTCGTCCCGGCCTCGCCCCTCCCTCTCCCCTCGTGGCGGCTCCGCCTGCAGGGAGCAGATAGGGAGAAGTCTCGCTACTGGGCGACCCTCGCTGCCACCGTCGAAGAGCTGGGATTTCCTCCTTCCATGGCGGAAAGAAGAGCGAAGATGAAGCGAAGAGAGAAGAGGATGAGTGAGGCCATTGTGCTCCCCTACCGCCCTTTTTAAAGGCGGGGTGAGACTCAACCGCCTGCCCGCCAATCGGGGAGCGAGGAGGCGGAGGCGGGGCCGACTCTCCATCTCCGCCCGTGGCAGCTCGGTCTCCCACCTTCGCCGCCCGACTCCCGTGCATGGGGGCAGCGTGGCGAAAAGCGGAGCCGGAGCGGCAGGTGAGTGACCTCGCCCTGCACCACGATCACGGGTGGATGCCTTAAAGACTGCATCGCCGCCCGTCTCCCACGGCCCGCAATCGGCCAGCGTGCCGTTCACGGGAGGGGGGCGGCGGGGCGGAAGTGGATTCGGCCGTGGGCGCGTGTGCCCGTGCTTGTTTTGGGCCTGGCCCAACAGCGCTTCGGCACCGTGTGTGGCCCGGCCCGGGGCTCTGTCGGTGTACTAAGGTAGGGGTACCTCGGTACCCCAACTTGTGCAGGCGATTCAGCTTCCATGGCGGGGTTTACCATGTGCTCATGGAGACCGTTCCTGCTCCATATCAAGCCATTCAAGAACAAAGTATACAAGACAGAAGATCGAGACCCCGGCAAGAGGAGATTGCCGGGAAGGCCGTCCCAAGCTCAAGGTTACATCACTCACGCAAGGCCCTGGCAAGAGGAACTTGCCAGAAGGACTAGAAGATCACATCATAGAAGACACGCCTCGGCGCTATGTGCGCCCCGGCAAAGGCCCGGGGATCGACAAGTTATAGAGCCCGGCAAGCTCCCGGGTCCGGCAAGATCAAGACCCCGGCAAGGTACTTGCCGGGAGAGCTGCGCCAGGTACCGCGCTCGGCTCATCTGCCCAGCGTGCATACAGGGCCTTTCGAGGGCAGCGTGGCGGATGGCTGCGCAGCTGGGGACACGGTGGCACTTCCGGTGATGGATCCATCGCCGTGGCGGACGGAGACGCAAGGGCGGGAGCTTTTGGGGTCGACGGCGACGGGCATTAAATGCCCTTGTCCCCTCTCAAAAGTAGGTAGAAACCCTTTGTTCAAGCAACTTTGCCCCACTTGTTCCCTTGACTGCTCCAACTACCACCTCTTTTACATTTTACCCCTTTCTCCTCGTTGACACACAGCCGGTAACCCCTTGCACTATAAAGGAGGCCCATGCACAACGTGGAGGGGTTGAATCCTTTGCAACTCCCGCTCGGTGTAGCTACTCTTGTAGCTCTTCAAGCTCCCGAGCATAATACAACCTACAAAGCAGCGATGGAGTTTTATCTCTCAGGAGAGCTCGGCTGGGTAAAATCCGCCCGCGTGCATCGCCTCGATCTGCTCTCTGTGCTCCCTCCGCCCTCGTACCGCACAGACAAGGGGCCCCGGCCCCATAGGTGCTCGTGGCGGGCAGATCCTCCCCCGACAACGGGTGATATCATGTCTACAAATACGCTAATTGCAAGTCTTTACACGTGGGGCTCCCCCTCCCAAAATGCTCTTACAACTTCCTGGGCCAAGCCCGAACTCTCTCTGCGCAGGATAAAACAGGAACAGCACACGGTCAATCGGATAAATCCCCCAATGCATCCCCGAGGACACCTCCGGAGTCACCACTGGCATCACTGGCCTCGTCGTCGCCTTCTACGTCGCCGCCGCCAGCCCCTAGGCCATTCACTACTCCGCCCTCATCAGCGGCTACGACCACACCGTCGTCATCAGCAGTGAAGGCCCTAACAAGGGCGTCCATGTTGTCTTCCACCCAACTCGCCAGATTGTCCCGGATGTCCAAGGGTACCGGTGCGATGGCGGCATCGAAGTTGAAGTGGGGGTCCATGTTCTGAAGGTGACTGAAGACACGAGAAAAAGCACGCCAAAGTAGGGCACGACTCCTCTCCTCCACCAACCTGTCGGCTCTGCCCGGACGGGCCTCGAGCTGCGTCACCACATCGGTGAAGAACTGAAGGTTGCCAGCATAGTTAACCACATGAGGCTCCCCAACGGCTGCCTCGCAGATGATACCCAAGGCTGTGTTAGCTCTTTCCCGGAGCTCGCGGAGCATGGGGCTGTGCACGCGCTCCAGGGTCTGCTGCTGGTGTATCTCGTCCTCGTTCCGCCGCGCAATAGCCTCAGCCGCGTCCACCCTTTGGTGGAGAAGAAGCACCTCGGCGCGGGAGGAAGTCAGTTCCGCCAGAGCTGCACCAAGGGCGGCCCCGGCAGCGTCTGCACGCCGCATCACTTCATCCAGCTTGGCCTTCAGGGCGGCAGTCCTGCCCTCTGCTTCGACCCGGATCAGCTCCACCCTTTCCTCGAACTCGCACTCGAGGTTCGAGCGGGCTGCCGCCACCCGGCGATCAACTTCTTCTGAGGCTCGGGCTTCCCTCGCGACGACATCATCCTCCGCTTGCGCCACCAGGTGCTCCCTCGTCTTCAATCGCTCGAGCTCCAGGGTGCGCTCGGTGGCCTCCAGCCTCAGTGCCTCCTCACGTTTCTGAAGCTCTGCCCGATCGACCGAGCCCCCCTCCATCGACGCAAGGGTCGCCTCATGCAACTCCCTGTTGCTCGAGGAGCTACTCGGGCCCGGAGCTCCCACGCCCGCTCTTCTGCGACCCTCGCGTGGTTGGCCTCTGAGCCTCCTCGGCGGCACAGGGCAGCCTCCCGAGAAGCTGCCAGCGATGCCTTGGCCTTCTCGTTGTCGAGGTCACGCTGGTGGCGCGCAAGGGCAACGGCCACCTTCAACTTGCGCCTCTCCTCAGCTAGGGGCAGGCCCTCGGCCTCAAGACGTGCGTCCTCGTCAGCGAGCTCTGCACCAAGCTGGCTCACTGATGCGGAGCATCCTTCCATCATCCCCATGGACTCTACATCACCACCTACAACACCACAAGGATCGATGACTCGAGCACGTGCAAGAGCTCTTGAAACCGAGGTGACATCAATCCTCTCACAACTCTCCTTCGATTCACATGAGACATGGTTACTACCTCAAACGGAAACTCTATGCATACTCGGGCACCAAGGAGTCGACCATGAAGAGGCTAGGAAGCAAGGAGAATCGAGCGGAAGACATACGTGAAGGCGGAGAGGAGAAGGCAACAAGTACCGGGGAGGCGGGACGATCGGACAGAGGTCGGGCGATCCGGACACAGCCGGATGATCCGGACCCGGTCCGGACGATCCGCTAACTCCACCAAGGCAACAGAACCCCCACGCTGAAGCCGGATCATCCGGACCCGGCCGGATCATCCGGACCCGCCCGACGTCCGGACCCCAGCCGGACATCCGGCCTCTTGCCGTCACCAGAGAGCACCGGACCATCCGGGCCCCACCCGATCATCCGGACCAGCCCGGATCATCCGGATCGTCGCCGGATCGTCCGGCCAGCGCTTCTAGCAGCGCATGTTGGGCTGAGCCCATGTACCCTTCGCCCAGGACTCTATATATAGGACCCCTCTCCTCACTTTGGGGTGAGCATTGGATTAGCTCATATTTGTGTGTGAGCCTTTGCTCATCCACGGTACTTCTCCACGGAGATCGGGACCTCCGTCTAGGAAAGATCCATCAGATTCAAGACCCTATCGGAAGATCCCTCGTGGATTCAAGACCTCCTTCGGAGAAAAACGGCTACCTTTGTATCTTTCCTTTGTTGATTTTGGACCATGTATCACTCGTGCTTCGATGATCTAGACCTTGTGTGATTGATCTCTTGTCGGTTGAGTGTCTCTCTCGTTCTTCCCCGTGATTTTCTCTCGTTCTTCCGCGCGTTCTTCGTGTTCCCCTCCGTAGGATCCCCTCCAAACGTGAAAGATCGACGAATTAGGGTTCCACCCTACATCATATGGTATCGAGCCACGTTGATCACGTTTTTGGAGCCCTACCTCGTGATTTCTAGCTTGATTTTGTTGTTTTCGTCCTAAAACCGAAAATCCCACAAAATACCCCAAATTTTTTGTGATTTGTTAGTTTTGATGATGTTTTGTTGTTTTTGATCCGTGGATTGATTGTGTAACTTCGTGGATCTTGTGTTTCCCACCTTTTCCCCTCGAAATCCACCCAAAATCCCGAAATCTTCAATTTCCACCCCATTTTCGTGTTCTTCCCGAGCAGTTCCGTGCGTGGTTGACCTGCGGATCATCCGGACCAAGTCCCGGATCATCCGGACTTCGCCCGGATCATCCGGCTCTGGCCCGGATCATCCGCTTCCTCTGCCAGCTACTGATTCTGCAGCCCACATCCACCACCCCACCATCCACACATATACACCTTCCCCACCCTATCCACCACCATTTCCACTTGCCAAACCCCAAGACTCAACCTCCGTACTACCATTCGATTTTGAGTTCGACAATTTGAGTGAGATTTCCGTGTCCTTTTGTGTTTCGGCTATTTAGGCGTGGTGTGACATCAACAACAAACGCTCACTTTGGTCGGCTACTCATCTTCGCTACGGACGGTAACATCGACGACATCTTTGTCATACCTTGCACTTGCATTGATAGCCATCATATACCATCTTTTGCATTGCTTACCCACCGAGACTAGCCATTGAGTATTGTCGGCAACGTGACTTGTGCACATTAGTTGCATACACCATATCATACATACCTTTGAGGTGCATATCTCGGAATCAACTTGTGTGTCACAAAGTTGTCATCGCATACACAATTGCTATCTTAGTTCGTCAAGTTTGCATAAGAAAAGAGCTCAAAAGAGAAAGAGCCACTCAAGCTTTTAAGCAAAGAGGAAAGATAAGCAAAGAGCTTATAAGCAACAAGCATAGCATCATACAACATTAAGATTGTCATATAAGATCATCTTGGATCATTGCACGATACACCATACATATAGCATATGTGGGATAGAGATCGTTGCATTTTTGCCTAGTAGGTTGTGCACAAGCTCCGTATCCGCCTATTGTGCAATCGTGCTAGCGTCTCTCTAGTATTGTGCAACAAGAGCATTTTAAATGGATTCCACATTTTGGCTCACTTTTGGTTTGCACAATCCCATTTATCTATTTGCGTGTGTGTTTCCGTGTACCACTACTTGCTTGGTCTACTTGTTGCATATCTGAATTTGCGAATCTTCTTCAACATTTTTGAGTCAAGCTAACGATTGCAATCAATTTTGTGCCACCATCCTAACCAAGCTCCACCAAAAGCTTTTACTTGTGTAGGTGTGAGAATCGACAAGGATCGGTACCAATAGTGCTATTTCATTGTCCGCATTTGAGTGAACTTGATTCATCTTCAACCGGTCAAAGGTACATTGGTATTCATTCTTCTCCTTCTACCACTCACAATTTGTTTGAAATGATGGATAGGCCAAGTTCTTCTACAAATCCACTCTTCATCGAGCAAGGCGACGAAATGTCATCCTCGTCACCAAGAGCCACCTCTTTGGCGCTGTGAGCTCTCCATCAAGAGCAACAAGCAATGAGCGAACGATCGACAACCTCTCCACCGACTTGCGACTCTCGAGAAGCGTACAAGAGATTACTTCGACAACAAACTCGACGCGACAAGAAGAGAACGATGCAAGAATGGGCGAGATCCGCGCCTTGTTGGTGAACCGCGTTTCTACCTCTTCACACTCAAGGCGGAGCCACTCAAGTCGCCACTCCGGCGACTCCTTCTCCGACACAAGTACACCGTCATCGAACATTCTTGACGAGCAGCGTCAAGATCGTCGTGCATCTCGCAACCCGCTACATGACAAGAATCCCCAAGAGCAAGTTGATGAAGAAGTTCCTCGTCCTCAATCGAGCCAAATGGCGTTTGCTCAAGCTCAAGAACGACAACGTCTTCGCCACCAACAAGAACAAGAACGAGTGCGCCTACACCAAGAGCAACAAGGCGCCGAGGCTCAACGTCTTCAACAACAACAACGAAGCACAAGCTCTTGAGGCGAACGCGCCTTCAAGCATCAAGTCGAGCTCTCGCCAACCGCAACCGCGAAAAGGCGCAATCAAGAGGAAGCCCTTGAGAAGAAATACAAGAGGAACTACCAACGGCGTGCAACGTCAAGCTCCTCAAGCTCATCCTCAACCTCAAGGTCAACAAGAGCAAGTTGATCATGGAATTCCTCCTCGCCAAGAGCAACATGAGGATGATTACCCTCCACGTCAAGAACGTCATCATCAACATCGACCTCAAACCAATGAAGAACATCGCTATGGCAAGCTCAAGTTCACAATGCCCAAGTTCAATGGAACCAATGATCCCGAAGAATACCTCTCATGGGCATTGAAGGTCGACAAAATCTTTCGTTTACACAACTATGATGAAGAAAAGAAGATCGCTATGGCATCACTTGAGTTCCAAGACTATGTGCTCATATGGTGGGAACAAGTCCTTGAGCACCGACAAGCAAGAGGTGAACCTCCAATCACCACTTGGGCTCAAATGAAGGAGCTCATGAGAGCACGCTTTGTGCCCACCTACTACAACTGTGATCTCTTCAAGAAGCTACAACTCCTCAAGCAAGGAACAAAGAGTGTTGAAGAATACTACAAGGAAATGGAGATTGCCATGATTCGAGCCAATGTCACGGAGGATGATGAACAAACAATGGCACGATTCTTGAATGGCCTCAACCATCCCATCAAGAAGATCGCCGATTTCCAACCCTACTCCAACCTCATTGAGCTCGTGCATCAAGCTACAAAGGCGGACGACAAGTGCAAGATGACTTCAAGCACGCCAAGTACTCATCCAAGACATCTGCCTCTCCAACAACCAAGCTTCAACAACTACTCCAACTTCGACATCAACCAAGTCTTTTCCAAGCAACGACGACAAGTCAAGTTACAAGAAAACTTCTACAAGTTCAAGTCGTCCTCCTCCTACTACAAGCAACTCCAAGCCGTGTGCTTCATCATCTACTCAACCGATGAGACCGTCAAGACAAGCTCCTTCAAGTGTTTTACTTGCGGCGGCCGAGGCCACAAGTCATATGAATGCACCAACAAGCGCACCATGATACTTAACGACGATGGCACCTCGACTCAATGAGTGAAGATGAAATGGGCGCCATTGAGCAAGTGGCCATGCACCGCGCATCAACGAGGATGAAGATGATCAAGTCTTTTGTGATGAAGATACAAGCCCCGCTCTTGTTGTCTCCAAAGTCTTGACACTTCAACATCACCAAGAAGAAGACCAACGATGCCACATCTTCCACACAAAGGCCGGCATCAATGGGAGATCCGTCAAGGTCATCATCGATGGAGGTAGTTGCCACAACTTGGCAAGCGAAGAACTATGCTCCAAGCTCCAATTGGTCAAGAAGAAGCATCCGCAACCATACAAAGTTCAATGGCTAAGTGACTCCGGCACTATCTGGCGTTGAGCATACGGTCCAAGTATCCTTCAAAATAGGTGCATATGAGGACACTTTGGAATGTGATGTGGTCCCAATGACCGTTTGCCACCTCCTCCTTGGTCGGCCATGGCAATTCGATCGTGGTGTCTACCACAATGGGCGTACAAACCACTATAGCTTCAAGATGAAAGGCAAAGAATATGTCCTACGGCCCATGTCTCCTAGTCAAGTGATAGCCGACAAACAAGCCACCAACCAAAGAGAGAAGAGTGAGAAAGTGAGCCACCAAAAAGTGAGTGAGAGCCACAAGCCAAATTTGGCGCCTCTTAGCCTAGAGAAAAAAACCTCATACTATTAGCCACCAAACATGAGATGAGAGAAGTGTGTGAGAACCCATCGAGTGTGATGCACTTTGTCCTAGTGTGCAAGGATGGAGAACCACAAACTAACACCACTCATGAGCTACCTTTGGTGTTTCAATCTCTTTGCATGAATTTCAAGATGTTTCCCCGATGAGCTACCTCGGGTCTACCTCCTCTTGAGGCATTAAGCATCGAATCGACCTCATCCCCGGGCGCCACTTCCAAACAAAGCTCCATACCGTGTCAATCTGAAGAAACCAAGGAGATTCAACGGCAAGTACAACAACTAATCGACAACGGTCATGTACGTGAAAGCTTAAGCCCTTGTGCCGTGCCGTTATTCTTGTGCCTAAGCCCGATGGAACATTTCGCTTGTGCTCGATTGTAGACCAATAAATGCTATCACCGTGCGCTATAGGCATCCCATTCCTCGCTTAGATGATATGCTTGATGAACTTAGTGGAGCCAACTTTTCTCAAAATTGATCTTAAAAGTGGCTATTATCAAATACGCATTCATGAGGGTGATGAATGGAAAACTGCTTTCAAAACAAAATTTGGCTTATATGAATGGTTGGTTATGCCTATGGGTTTGTCGGAGCTCCGGAACTTTTGTGCGCCTCATGCATCATGTACTTCGTCCATACATTGGAATCTTTGTTGTGGTTTACTTCGATGATATTCTTGTGTTTAGCAAAACCATGAAAGAGAATCTTGATCATGTTAAGCTTGTTTTGCAAACACTTCGAAAAGAAAGTCTTTATGCCAACTTGAAGAAATGCACTTTTGGAGTTGACAAAGTGGTTTTCTTGGGTTTCGTTGTCTCTTCCAAGGGTGTTCATGTTGATGAAACTAAGATTAAAGCAATTAAAACTTGGCCCCAACCCACCAATTTGCAACAAGTGCGAAGTTTCCTTGGTCTTGCAGGTTTTTATCGTCGCTTTGTGAAAAACTTTAGCACTATTGCAGCTCCTTTGCATGCTTTGAGTAAGAAGAATACTCCTTTTGTTTGGGGACCTTTGCAATCAAACGCTTTTGATGAGCTCAAGTCTTTGCTTACTCATGCTCCGATTCTTGCTTTGCCCAATTTTGACAAAACTTTTGAGGTCCATTGTGATGCAAGTGGTACCGGAATTGGCGGAGTTTTAATGCAAGAAAAACGAGTCATTGCTTACTTTAGTGAAAAACTCTTCGGTGCTCAACTTAACTATCCCGTGTATGACAAGGAATTGTATGCTTTAGTGCGTGTCCTCCATGTTTGGGAACACTATCTTAGACCTCATGAGTTTGTCATCCACACCGATCATGAAACGCTTAAGTACTTAAAAGGTCAAACTAAATTGAACAAGCGACATGCTAAATGGAGTGAATTTATTGAATCTTTTCCATATGTGATCAAGTACATTAAGGGCAAGGAAAATGTAGTTGCCAATGCACTTTCACGCATATGTACACTTGTCACCCAACTTGAGTTGAATGTTATAGGTTTTGAGCATATCAAAGATTTGTATGCTAGTGATCCATCTTTTGCACCTCATTATGCTAAATGTTTGACGCATACATCTTGGGAACAATATTACCTCAAGGATGGTTATCTTATGAGAGCTAACAAACTATGCATACCCGAGTCTTCTCTTCGTTTGATCCTTTTGCAAGAGGCTCATGGAGGTGGACTCATGGGACATTTTGGACGCGACAAGACCTTCGCCACGCTCTCCAAGAACTACTTTTGGCCCAAGATGTTTCGAGACGTTTCACGCTTCACCACTCGATGCTCTACATGCCGCAAAGCTAAGTCAAAAGCTCAATCTCATGGTCTTTACATGCCTCTTCCAATTCCATATCAACCTTGGGAAGACATTAGCATGGACTTTGTACTTGGTTTGCCTAGAACTCAAAATGGAAAGGATTCCGTGTTTGTGGTTGTAGATCGATTTTCTAAGATGGCACATTTTATTCCTTGCAACAAGGTAGACGATGCTTCATATATTGCAAATCTCTTTTGTAGGGAAATCTTGCGCCTCCACGGAGTACCAAAGACAATCGTCTCCGACCGCGACGTCAAGTTCTTGAGTTACTTTTGGAAGACTCTTTGCGCCAAGCTCGGCATCAAGCTCTTGTTCTCATCCGCATACCATCCTCAAACCGACGGCCAAACGGAGGTGACGAACAGGACGCTCTCCACTCTACTTCGCGTGTTGATAAAGAAGAACATCAAGGAGTGGGAGACGTGTCTACCCATCGCCGAAATACGCCTACAACCGCAAAGACATTCGACGACCGGCAAGTCCCCTTCGAGGTCGTCACGGCTTCAACCCATTGTCCCCATTGGACATCCTACCTCTACCTCTACAAGAGCGCACCAACCTCGACGCAAGTGCCCGTGCAAGCTACATCAAGAAGGTGCATGAAGATACAAGAAACACCATCGAGCGCCAAGTACAACGACTAGCGACCAAGCTCAACATCAACAAGCAACCCATGAAATTCAACATAGGCGATCTCGTGTGGCTACACCTTCGCAAGGAACGCTTCCCCAACGAACGCAAGTCCAAACTTCTACCTCGAGCCGACGGACCCTTCAAGGTGTTAGCACGCTACAACAACAACGCCTACAAGCTCGACCTACCAAGCGACAAGTACAACATGAGCGACACATTCAACGTCAAAGACCTCTCTCATTTCCATGGTGATGAAGAACTAGATCCGAGGTCGGATCCTTTCGAAGGGAGGGGATATGATGCGGAGCATCCTTCCATCATCCCCATGGACTCTACATCAACACCTACAACACCACAAGGACCGATGACTCGAGCACGTGCAAGAGCTCTTGAAACAGAGGTGACATCAATCCTCTCACAACTCTCCTTCGATTCACATGAGACATGGTTACTACCTCAAACGGAAACTCTATGCATACTCAGGCACCAAGGAGTCGACCATGAAGAGGCTAGGAAGCAAGGAGAATCGGAAGCGGAAGACATACGTGAAGACGGAGAGGAGAAGGCAACAAGTACCAGGGAGGCCGGACGATCCGGACAGAGGCCCGGACGATCCGGACATAGCCCGGATGATCCGGACCCCGGTCCGGACGATCCATCTAACTCCACCGAAGGCAACAGAACCCCCACGCTGAAGCCGGATCATCCGGACCCAGGCCCGGATCATCGGACCCGCCGGACGTCCGGACCCCAGCCGGACATCCGGCCTGCGCCGTCACCAGCGAGCACCGGACCATCCGGGCCCCACCGGATCATCCGGACCAGCCCGGATCATCCGGACCGTCACCCGGATCGTCCGGCCAGCGCCTGCGCGCGCATGTTGGGCTGAGCCCATGTACCCCTTCGCCCCAGACTCTATATATAGGACCCCCTCTCCTCACTTTGGGACTGAGCATTGGATTAGCTCATATTTGTGTGTGAGAGCCTTTGCTCATCCACCGGTACTTCTCCATGGAGATCAGGACCTCCGTCTAGGAGAAGATCCATCGGATTCAAGACGCCTATACGGGAAGATCCCCTCGTGGATTCAAGACCTCCTCCGGGAGAAGAACGGCTACCTTTGTATCTTTCCTTTGTTGATTTTGGACCATGTATCACTCGTGCTTCGATGATCTAGACCTTGTGTGATTGATCTCTTGTCGGTTGAGTGTCTCTCTCGTTCTTCCCCGTGATTTTCTCTCGTTCTTCCGCGCGTTCTTCGTGTTCCCCTCCGTAGGATCCCCTCCAAACGTGAAAGATCGACGAATTAGGGTTCCACCCTACATCACTCACCGTGTCCGCCGGCCTCCGGAGGAACCCTTGGTGGAGGGCACGGTGCTCCCGAGAGCGCTCAAGCACGTCTTCCGCATCACCTTCCGCCTCGGGCACGCGAGGAGGGCCACGGATCAGCACTCCCCCGTTGGGCAGGGGGCTGGGGGCCGGCGCCTTCGCGATGGCCGGATGCGCCTCGCCAGAAGCCTGGCCCGAAGCCAGTTCACCCTCCAAGGAAGATCGCAAGGCCGACCTCAGCCAGTCGTCGTCCACAACCAGTCGAAGAACCCAGGGCAGGCTAGCTATGCCACGAGAGGGCTCGCGAAGGATGGTCGCGAGGTGCGTAGAACCAAGACGCATCACAGTATGGCCCGCCTCCCCAACCGGCCTTATCGCAAGGGCAGTGCTGGAGCTCGGGACGCTTGGGGAAGGTGGAGAGGGCGAGGCCTGGAGGGATGGCTCCTCAGCCATCTCCGTGAACTCAGCAGGAAGGGCCCTGCAGGGCAATGATCAGCTGAAGCAGCAGGAAAGTAAGGAACAGAGAAAGGGAAAGGCTTACTCATCAGTGGCGAAGTACTTCCTGTGCTTCAATAGGCGGCAAGGGTAATCATCACCCAAGGCCTCCCTCCTCTTTTGGAGAGCCTCGAAGTCCACGCGGAAGCGGCCCAGGAGCTCGGCGCAAGGGTCAGCCCGCGACGAGGAAGAAGCGCCAATATGACCGGCGTCGGGGGCATCGCCCAGGGACACGCCGCTGGACACCGCGCCAAGAAGGGTGGCCTGGGCCTCGGGGGCCTCTGCTACGGGAGCCGCAGGCCGCGGCTCGGTACCTTCAGCCGCCGCAGGGCGGGTCTCAGGAGCTGCCGCCTCAGGAGTACCGCGTGGCGTCATCGTCCCGACGGTGGCCCCCTCAGCCCCCGACGCCCTTTGCCTCCCAGCTCCACCACTCGAGGAAGGACCGTCGTGGGCAACCGGAAGGGCAACCACCACAACTGGGTTCTCGCGAGGTCCCCTGAGGCCTGCAGGGCGCAGCCCCCATTCATCAAAGCTGGGCATCCGCTTCGCAAAATTGCCCCTATTTGAGCAAAGGTACAGCAGCGCGCCCCCATGCCGAATGCTGCCAGGGGAAGGGTCCCCAGTCAGGATCATGAGAACCTTCCTCAACACTTCAGGCGTCAGATCTTCCTCTTGGAGCTTCATGCGGTCTTCGCGTCCCTCGAAGGCCCACATCCGGCGGGAATGACGCTGGAGAGGGGCAATGCGGCATAGGAAGAACTCCTTCACCACCTTGGGTGCCGTCACATCGAGCGCCCTCAAGTACGCGAAGCGATGCCAAACGAAGACGAGCCGAGGGCTCGTGAGCATCTCCTGGCCCCAGCCCGAATTGGGGATAGCGGGCACGGTTGGCTCCGAAAGCAGGGGCTGGGCACCCCGGCATCCACGTACAGCCACCACTCACGGAACCCGGTCGAGGGCGGAGGAAGACTGAAATCGATCCCCGAAGCCGTTGTTTCTGGTGCGGCAAGGAAGCTCACGCACCCCAAACATTGGGTGGGATCGCTGAGACGCGGAGAGAAGAAGTGGCGCAGCAAGGCAACTGAAGGAGGAATGCCCATCATTGCCTCGCAGACAAAAGCGAAAACAGCAAGAAGAGTAATGGATTCGGGACCCAAATGCATCATGTGGATCTGGTAATGAGAAAGCACAGCGTTGAAGAAATCGGAAAAGGGGGAACCAGTCCCGCCCACAGAGCATCGGCGAAGTACCGGACCTCGGTGACTATTCTGTCAATGGAGAAGTGAGACGCGGGCCAGACCGTGGTCCTCCCGTACTCGTTGAAGATGGTGGCGATGGCAGAGCTGACCTTGTCCGAGCCTTCCCGGTTGAGTATGATCGACCGGTCGACAGCAGGAGCCACCAACGGCGACGGGCGGGGCGAGGGCACAGGCTTTGGCCCTTTCCCCTTCTTCGTCGGGGCCATGGCGACAGGAAGGGAGAGGATGCGAGATTGGATTGGAAGCGGAGGCTGGAGCTCGAGAGAAAAAAGAGCAGGAGGCGCGCGGGCGGCGAGAAGAGGGGAGACTGTGTGCAACGACGGATCCGCCTAGCCGAGCACAAAATAAGGAGGCGTGGGGGAATAGGGACGCCCACGTCCAATCAACCGCCACGCGACGCCCAAGGCCGCAGGCTATTGGGGCCCGCGGCACTTCGCACTTGCCTCTTCGCTTCTCTGCTAAGACAAGTCCAAGCGCGCCTTGGGCCCGAGGGCTACTGTCGGCGTTCAGGAACAGGGGTACCAGACTTGCTCGCTGGCGTGGCTCAAGGAGGCCAGTCGGCCCATCTTCATCAACACATGCTCAAGACCCTCGTGAGGGGCAAGCCTCATGGGCGGACGCCAGAGGCTTCCTCGAGCACGGCCTCGTCGGGCTGGCTCACGAGGAGGCGGAGAGATCAAGGCGGGTACCTCACGAGGTGCCGTGGCGCAAGCCATGACGACCAAGGCGGTGGGCGCCAGGGGGCGCCGGCTGCCTTGAGTCCTTGTTTCCCCTTTGGTGCAAAGGGGGCAAGCGCAGGCAAGGGTATCAAGCAAAGGCAACCATTTCGGTGCAACAAGACCAAGACAAGCAGGACGACAGAGCGGAGGTCATCGTGGAGCCCAAGCCAGCGTCATCGTCGGGGTCTTTGGCAGGCGAGGACCAACTTTAGTCAGGATAAGTGTACTAGATGTTCCCCTTCAAAATGGCCAATTGTTGGCGCCCTTCCCGCTCAATATTTGGGAAGAGGCCCGGGGCCTTCGCCTATAAATAGGACTAGCCACCCACAGGGTAGAGATCAGATTGGATTCACATCTGAGACACACAGAGAGAGGCGACTGAACTCCCCCTAGCAGTTCACCGCACCAACCAAGAACAGACCCTCGCGAGGCTGTTCTCCCCTTGTACTGTTCCTCATCAGCCAAAGGCAATCCACCACACCACAAACTGGAGTAGGGTATTACACCACAATGGTGGCCTGAACCAGTATAAATCTCGTGTCCCTTGTGTTGTTCTTTGCGTAGTTTAGATCCTGGCGAGGCGGTGAGACATGGGTAGGCTGGAGGTGTGATTTCCGCGTGCACCCCAGTGTTCGAACCTCAAGGGTCTGCCGGAACCCGAAATCCAACAGTGTGCTGCCTAATTGGCTCATTGTCTGCTCCTTCTCAGCCACCATCTTAGCAAAATCAAGCTTGAAATGCCTCAACTCATTCTCCATCTTCTTCTTCTCTTCAAGAACCTTCAAGTTTTCTTCAGCACTCACAACATTCTGCCTGAGCCTCTGTTTTTTCTCCTTTTCATACATGGTCCATATACTATCTAGGCTCATCTTCAGAGCATCAGGCCACTCAGGGTCAACCCACTCAACATTTCTGCATTTAGGTACCTCCTAACAATTTAGACCAAACAAAAAATTCAGTTAACTGCCAGTATTCAGTTCTGTGCATGATGATGAAACTTTAAACATACTTCAAATGACTTCCTGTTTAACAGTGCCAAATGCAAGAAAAAATACTAACCTTGTATGCACAAGCTAGAAACCTTCTGCCACTATCAACAGATTCAAATGCCACATGCTTCTCACACAAAGATCCATGCCCACATCTAAAGCTAGGCAGATCTGTAGCCAAGCCACTCCATTCCTTACAAGAAATTGTGGCCGGTGGCTAAACAAAAGAGAGACATTTGGAATCAATTGACAGAGAAACTCTAGCTGAGAAACCCTAGACTGGGTGGGGAGCACACTAACCTTGCTGGTCACAGAATCATCTGCCTCTCAAGCTCTTTCCTCCTGTCCTCAGCTGCACCAATTACATCTACAGCAGCATCACCAACCAGACGCCTTGTTTCAACTAGATGCTCCACATATTCAAGCTCCCAGCGCCAGAAATCACAAGTGACCTGAGAAAAAAAAATTACATCTTTATTCACCTACAGAGTGACAGTAAAGTTCAGAGTGCATGAATCAATGGCAAACTAGTTAACCAACTAGTTCTGTTAGTAACTTTGCAACCAAGGTCAGTCTAAAGTACTATATTAATCACATCAATGACTAGTTAACCAATTAATGTGCCTAATTTAATCAGTGCTCTGCTTCAATACTACTACTGCTAAGAATTGACACAGCATGAATCAGGCTCAAGCTAGGAACTGACACTTACAGTGTGGTTGACGCACTTGTAGAAGATCCATCCATCATGCTCATCGGTACTAGACCGGTAGAACCTCACCTACTCACCGCAAGCGGGGCACCCTATGAATGGTACAGCAACGGAGCGGCCACGCAATGCAGTGCGGACGGAGCTGGAAGACGACATGAAGGCGGGGACGGAGGCGGCGGAGGAGGGCGGCGGCAATGGATGCGGCGGCGGAGGGCGTCGACGTCGGCAATGGCTGCGGCGGCGGGGACGGGAGTTGGGCTAGGGTTGGGAGGAGAGGAAGAGGAGAGCGAGGGGATAAGCGAGCGGCCGACCAGGTGCGACCAGGTGCGCGGTCGGTCCGACCAGGTGCGACCAGGTCATGCCGTTTTTGTAAAAAAAAACGGATGGACTAGTATTCACCGAAGGCACGACCAGGTGGCGGTCAAAGCAAGCTGGCGGCCGCTGACTCGGCCAAGTCAGCAAATACATACACAAAATCGTATACATGGACCAAAGTGAATTCCTCGTGTAAGTAGTTGGACCATAGTTCGGGTATTTTGAAGTAGTGGTATAAACGTGTCACCCGACTCAAGTTTGATGACGTATAGTGAATTTTTCTCCACATCAAACCTCGTCCGCACGCGCCACACCCCTTCGCGCAGACAACGGAGAAGCGAGGAACGCACAGCCGATGGGGCCTCTACGCGCCGTCGCTCTGCTCCTCCTCGCGGCGGCAGCAGCCGCGGCCGCCGCGACGCCGTGGGCGGGGAGCGGCCAGGAGTCCGGCTCCATCAGCAAAGACGACTTCCCTGGGGACTTCAGCTTCGGGGCTAGCACATCAGCTTATCAGGTGAGAACCATCACGCTTACGTTCATTCGCGGTGGAATGGCGAGCACGATCGTTGACATGCTTCTGTGTGGTGGGCCGTCGGGATCCAGTGGGAAGGCGCGGCGGCGGAGGACGGCCGGACTCCCAGCGTCTGGGACACCTTCGCTCACGCTCACGCCGGTACGCAAGAGCAGAGGATTTCCCTTTTTCTGTGGCGCTAGCACACGTTCGTGCCACTGTTCCATCTGTATCACCGCATGCCGCTCCTTCTTCTGAGCTATTACAGCATGTGTATCATATTCGCATGTGCCGATGTTCGCGCTCGATTCTCTTGCACAAGATAAAGTTAGTATTATGACGAGATATCACAGCTCGTTGCAAATGAGGTCATTTCACATACTTTTTCAAATTACAAAAGAAACGCATTTAGATGCGTGCTCAAGAAAAATAGTTGTTGCGGTCGCTATACACAACTGTGAATCTCGTGGGGGATTTTCTGAACCCAGACCGGTTCAATGTCTAGGGTCGGGTCCATGGTGGAAACCGAAAGAAGTGGAGCATGTGGACTATGCCTCAGTGCTTATAAATTCTGCAATACAGGTGATGACTCTGTAAATGGTGACGTGGCAGCTGACGGCTACCATAAGTACAAGGTATGGTAATTTTTGTAACTCAATTTTGTCACCCTAAATTGGATTTTGTATGTCATGTTATAACAATGGCTGTGCGCATCATGTGATGCAGAGGCCGGGTAAACCCCTTTCCGGAAGAAAAAAAAAATGTCATGCTATAACAGAAATGCTCATGTAGTTGCTGACCAGAACTGTGCACAACAGGATATGAAAGAGAGGTTGCCCTTGTACGGTCCACGTTTAGATAGAGTGGGTGGTTGGGTCTGGGGGAGAGACGAGAGGGTACTTCGTAGTAGTTAGTGACTCCAAGAATATGTTAGCAAAATATTTCTTGAGATTTTTTTTTCTGAACCATACAGGAGACTTGCTTGAGAAAAATTTAAATCATATAAACATCATTGACTAACTCTGGTTTCTCTAGGCATGATAAAAAGTAGCCAATCCTGGTAAAATCCTGCATGCTGATAACGGTCTATCTTTTCTTTTCTCGTGTTTGTCACAGGAGGATATCAAATTAATGAAGGAGACCGGCCTGGATTCTTATAGATTCTCTATCTCTTGGTCAAGGCTTATTCCTAGTATGTTTTTGAAAAACTTGTGGTGAAGTTTTCTCGTTAAGTTGGTTTCTTACAAAAATATAGTTCTGTATTTGCACAGAAGGAAGAGGAGAAATCAATCCAAAAGGAGTAGGATACTACAATAATCTCATCAATGAACTTCTTGATCATGGTAAATCTTGCATGCAAGATATTTATCTACCTATTAAATCCAGTCAACATGGAGACTGCATACTACTCCGTCTGTTCACAAATCAATGAATTCATTTTTGTAAGCATGCAGTAAAGGAAGTTGAACTTTGACAAGTAGTACTGTACATATTTAATTATTTATATGATACCAGTAGGTTTTAGTCGGGCCCTACACCCCTGAATTTGTAGTTGACTGAAATTGTAGGCCAGATACTGGAATAGTAAGTCCAGGAATCCCTGGCTGAGTTGGACTGAACTGGCAATGAGCATGTCCAGTTTAACTTACTCATCCTGTTTTTGTTTTTTATAATTGTATTTCTCTGCTTTTTAGTGGCAAAATTAGATGTATTAATGGGACTGGAGGGATATTATGTCCGCACTTACTATGTCTAGTATCTTGAAGGAATTCAACCACATGCAACGATTTTCCAGTATGATCTTCCTCAAATCCTTGAAGATGAATATGGTGGATGGTTGAATCCCCAAATAATGTATGTATTCTGTTTTCATGCATTTCATGTTTCGTCTTCGTTTCTGAAAAATATGATGTGCAAGTGTGATACTATTCGCTGTAGTGCATGTTATGGATAATTGTGCAAAATAATGAAGAAAAAAATGTAGGCGCAAAAACACATATTATGTTTGCATTGTACAAAACCAGATTGCTTTTTGACATGCCTGTAGTTTTATTGGAAGTAAATGCATGGAATATAACCACACTCTTTAACTCCATTACTCTGTTTCCAGTGATGATTTCACAGCATACGCAGATGTGTGCTTTAGGGAATTTGGGGATAGGGTTACCAATTGGACCACTCTAAATGAACCTAACGCTTTAGTTTCGGTTGGCTATGATGCTGGTATTGGGCCACCAGGGAGATGTTCTAAACCATTTGGATTTGCTGACTGTTCCTGTGGGGACTCTGTAAACGAGCCATACGTTGTAGCTCATAATTGCTTATTGGCTCATAGCTCAGCTGTGTCACTGTACAGAAGAAAGTATCAGGTACTATCTTTTCACTAGCAAATTAGTACTATGGTATTTATAAAGTGCTTTCTTGATAGTTAGATTCACATTTTCATTGTGACACATCAATGCAGTAGTCTATGTGATATAATTGTCAAGTTATTTGAGATTAGAATAAATTATTGTTTTGAATAATTGGTCTGCTCGAAAAATAAAATCTGAATGCTATCTTTGTTACCGATATTCTGTGCTAATTATTGTTCCTTGGACTTTAGATATAACTTAAGTATTTTTCCTAAGGACGTTAAAAGCACCATGTTTCATATGAAACCGGTTATATCCATGGACAAAAATATACTTTGTGCTGCAGACAAAGCAACACGGACTTATTGGCATGAATATATGTATAAATAACATATTACCTTATACAAATTCAACCGAAGATATAGCTGCAGCGAAAAGAGCACAAGCCTTCTACACAGGCTGGTAGGTTCATCATTCTGTCTTTTTTTACCTTTATATACAGTACCAGCATCTATTTCATACTAGTTGGATATACTTGGCCTTGACGAAGAGGATCCAAAACGATCACCAAAAGAGAGACTTTTTAGGAGTGTGGACTCAACAAGGATGTCACTACTTTATTTTACACATTTCATCTATTGTCTCTTGAATTTGTGCTAAACTGCCAAAAAAAAAAATTAGAAAAGGAGGATGACCCCCGGCCTCTGCATCTGGAAGATGCATACGGCCACTTTATTGATTATTCTCGAGGACCATACAAAGTATTACACCAATGTGCCTGAATCCACCATCTTGGCAACATATGCCACTACTCCTATCCAATATGATGAAGGGGTGCTAGCCGGGCCACTACCCAGACCACTCACGTAAACCTAACATCAAAAGCCGGGAGCCGAAACACATTCGGAAGCCCCAGCCGAGCCACATACAGGGTCTGGGGCATAATCCGGTCAGACGCACTCATGTGTCATCGCCGCCATCTTCCACAGGTCCGTCTTCAGATCAAATTGAGGCATCTACCATGTCTGGCCACTCCGCCATTGACGCCACCATGACGTAAACAGCAACCTCCTCTGCGCGAGTCCATCTCCGTGCATCGGACGTCGAGCCTCCGCGGCGCCATGCCGCCGACATCCGCCGCCATCAATGTGAGATGGAGCACCGCTCCACCATCCCCCACCAACACTTACTCCAAAACGATGCCCCGGAGAACACGGGCGCGTCGGAGGAAAAGCGAGGCTTGGGCGAAGAAGGGCACGCCGTCGGCAGTCATCATCGACCCCAAACAGCGCCCGCCACCACCCAGCCCTCAAAGCGGCGCCTTCAAGAAGGTCGCGGCGCCAAAGACGCCGCCGCCGCCCACCGGAGTTAGGTTTTCACCGAAGCTAGGTGGTGGGGAGTGGAAGGCAGACCTTGACGACGTCTCCATGAAGAAATCGGCGCCCGCGGCGTCGTCGTCATCATGACGGCGGAGCCGACCCGGTTTCCCGATCTGGATCCCGACCACCAAAATCGCCCGCATCCCATAGGCAGGCCATCCAGCACACCTGTGGACCTTCGCAGAGAAGCGCACCGTTCGGGGAAGAAGGCTAGCAGCGGATCTGGCGCCGCCAGCCGCCAAAACAGCCACGCGAGGCCCAGGCCACCGGAGATCCGTCACCACCCGACCAGATCGCGGCACCACGCCAACCCCACCGCCCGCCGCAGAGACAGAAAGCCTCGCCGAGCCACCGCCGGATCCGAGACCCTCCGATCACGATCGGGCGAGCAACCCGCCGCCGCAGATCCCTGACCGCGCCCGAGCATGGCCAGCGTCAGCCTCGTCTGCGGCGAGGAGAGATGGAGAGAGAGGGAGGTTACGCCGGCGGGAGGGGAGTCACCCCCCGAGACGCCTGCTAGGGGCGGCGCGGGGGCGGGGGGAGGGGGGAAAGTGTCCCAATCGCGGACGGTGTCGACGTTATCTCTCTCTCCCTCAGCTAAACTTCCAATGAAACTTGCTTTTGAACTCGTTGAAGTCTTATTAGACCCTCCGATCCATATTACTTATCGCTCAAATGGATGTATCTAGACATATTTCAGTGCTAGATACATCCGTTTGAGCGACAAGTAATATGTATCAGAGGGAGTGTTTTGAACTTGTCCTAGGACAGATAACGTGTCTGAAAGAACATTATGTTATTTAGCAGTGTCCATGGAATTTTTAGGGCCTGAAATAGGCTTGTAAATAGAGAATTTAGATTACATGTACTTTGATACCATACGGCTGTTCTATGGTACTGAAACTACAATCAATCCAGTAAGCTCTTTATCAGTGGAGTTCTTCTGTATATGTCAGTACATTATTCTTTGAACTGATATGGTTCAAAGTGTGTATTTCACTATCTATATGTAATTGTTCATTTTGAAATTTTCAACAAGTATTATTGGATTTCGTGGTTTGCCAATTTCTGTACAAAAATCTGAACACTTTTCTAGTTACACAATGGTGCGTATTTGAAGTATGTATAAACTTATAAAACTAGAAAACTGGATTTTCTCATTGTAAATTTTGCCATGAGTTGCACTAAAATGGTGAGAAAACTTTGGCCCTTCTGTAAATTTGGTTGTTTCTCTGCATTAGGTTCTTGGATCCTCTCTATTATGGAGACTACCCACTTGTGATGAAGGAGAATACTGGCTCCAAGTTGCCAAAATTTTCTCGAAGCCAGTCTAAACAACTAATCAATTCTATGGACTTTCTTGGCATCAATTACTACACATTTTTGTATGTGAAGGATGACCCGCATCATGCTCCTAGCAACAAAAGGAATTTCAGGGCTGATATGGCTGCTAAATCAATATGTGAGTTTCATATGTGTTGTATTTTGGTGACTCAATCCTTGTTGTTTTTCTAGAGTTTATTCATGTCAGGACAAAAGCCAGAAAATTTTCAGCACTAATATACTAGATTTTGTTTTAGTAACTTTAATATGTATTTTATGCCATGTCGGTAAAGGACCATTATTGATCCTAGTTGGTAATCTATGATTGCTCATAAGTAAATCTATTTATTATTGTTTGGTCCTGTGGACAATTGGTCTAGAAAGATGAGCAAAACATACCTTAATACATCATGCCGTGTCGTGTCAAGATGAGGTGAATGGAGGCCTTGATTTCGAACTTGGCATAGGTTGAGGCCCCATTGGCACTTGATGTTGATCCAAGCAGAGGTTCTCATACTCTGTTGAGGTCTCTTCGCATACCATCACTGCAGACATAGCATCGTAAAGGGGGTGGATGGATATGGAAACAGAGGGAATGAGGTGCTAATGGAGGCGGTGGCAGTGAATGAACGGTGCCAGGAGCATCGGTGTCTGGCTGAAGGATGACGAACATCACACTTGTTATGGAGCGTGCTGGCGCACTCCGGTGAGGAGCCTGTTGGATGCCAGAGGGTGATGAGATAGAGAAAGTTGGATGCCAATCCTGCAAATGAGTCATTGCCACATTATTATCCATTTCGGCAATACCTGTTAGTAACTAACAACGTTAGGACCAGTTTAAGGGAAATGAGTTTAGGGTCCCGCACCGAGTAATCCTTCATTATTTAGTTGTATAGTTTAAATTCATATTTGAATTCCTTATTTTAGTTTGATAATTTGATCCATGATTTCTCTCTTGCAGTTTCAAGCAATTCTACCAGTGGGGTAAGACAAACTTGCAGTAAATCTGTTTTTATAAATATTAAATGTATAATAACAAAGGGCTGACATATAGTGCTTCTCAGTTCTATGTGCCAGGTTATGGTATACACCAAGTGCTTGAATATTTGAAGCAATTTTATGGTAATCCTCCAATCTATATCCATGAGAATGGTAAGTATTTTGCAACTATCGCTAATCATAAAATAAGCCAGTTGTTCTGGCGACTTTGTGTATCTTGTTTAGCATCCTACTTATTTGATGTCCAGTGATTTAGAATCATGCAGTGTTAGCCAACATTATGGAACTATTTTTCTTTTCGTAAAATAATCTTCAGTGCTATAGGAAGACATGTGCTTATTTTTGTCTGAATATTCTGTCCAGACTAATGCCTAGATACTTTTCATAAACACAATTAGTATGACTTACAAAAAGGTTCAACTCTAGGATATCCAATGCATCAAGATGTGGTATTTGATGATGGCCCTAGGGTGGAATTCTTGAGTGAACATCTTAAAAACCTTCTTATTGCTGTCAGGTAATACCCTTCTTTCTCCTAGTGGCCATGCATTAGATTTATCTTTAATTGATTCGACAGTTGGCCTTGTTTAGCGTTACAACATTCAAAATTTCTAGGAGGATATAATTTTTTTTTGAACGGTCACCGGGGGGGAGAGATTCCCCACCTGAATATATTGCTCAAAGTGGCCATAATGCCAAGTGTTTGATCCAGTTTATAAGGAAAACCGGATCGAAAACCTTAACAGGTTGACCCGGTTTATAAGGGAAACCGGGCCGAAAAACCACACAGGGGGGAAAGATTACATAAGGTGAGAGCATATGGACGCCCTGAAGAAAGCACTACCTAGCCAGCAAGCCAAGAGACCACCACCATAAAAGTCGAGAGGAAGTGGTGTGTCATCGAGGAAACACAATACCAACACTAAACAACTATCCTAACGCACCACACCTGCGTGCATACCAACCCCTTGGCACAACAGAGGAGCAGCACCAATCAACGAGTGACCCATCACGAACCTTGACTGGAAACTCCGCCACAGCAAGCCGACACGATTAGCAAGGTGGGGAGGCATCGTTGCGTCGTTGTTGAGCAAAGATGAACCGAGATAGCACGAAGAGCACGAAGCTCACCAAAACGGACGACGAGCATGAGAGGGTCTTGAGCTAGCGAGGCGGAGGATGACCAACCCCAAGGGCAACGGAGGATGAATGGCGGCAAGGAGCTCCGTGAGTGGCGCCTTCAAGAAGGTGGGCGACATCCGAGGATGACGCCGTCACATAGCTTTGCACGAGCATAACCGGTTAAATTCCTAGAGGCGAGCCGAGAGCTGCGAATCCGGACCGAGAGACAAGAGTGGCACATGAGCCACGCCCCGGAGGTGGCGACGCCGGAGTAGCACCGCCGTGGTCGGTGACAAGGTCGTGAGGATTTCTCCGTAGCACATCCGTCAATGGTGGGCCGCCATCCAAGTGGAGTCGAAGGCGACAGAGGACAGGACCGAAACGGACATATGAGGCGGATGGTGAACCGGGAAGGGCGAGTGTAGCGAGCCGCCGGTGGGGAGGTGGAGACGAGGTGGTGCGTCGTCGGAGGTGGACGAGGCGGGGCACCAAAGTGGAGGTTCTTCCGGCGAGGGGCTGGCGGAGGCGGGGACGGAGAGGCGGCGGGGTGGAGCGCGGGGCGGGTTGTCGATGTAGAGGAGGGGCCGCGCGCCGGATCTGCGGCCGCCCGGCCGGTTGTCGATGGGCGGGGTGCATCGTCCGCCGGAGAGGATGGGGTGGCGAGGAGCAATGGGAGCTGCGAGCGAGGAGAGCGGATTCGCGCCGGAACCGCGGATCCGTCGCCCGCCAACCGAGAACGGACGGCCAGAGGCGAACGCAGCCGCGACGCCGCCGGCGCCAGAGGCGAGCCGCCCGCCCACCTAGCGCCAGCGAGGAGGGTCAACGCGTCTGACGGCGACGAGCTGAGTGGAGCGGCAGCCCACCGACGAGGGCGGCCGCGCCCGGCCGGCGGGCACTGAGCGGCGGCGGGGGAAGATGTGGGGGCGGATTTTGAATCTTGGGAGGAGGCGGATGTCGCGGGTAGAGAGCGAGCATGGCCTTGCCGCCGCCGTCCGCCATGTGATACCGCCCGACGGCCTCCGCCACGGCCCGGCGATCGAGAGGCGCCTCGATCTGGCGATGGTGGATGCGGAGGGGAGCACCGGACGGTGAGGCAGGGCAGCAGGGGTGGGGGTGGATGAAGTGGGAGAGTTCGCCGCCCGGTTTCCGGAGCCGGCCTTCGCCGCCACCGGCGCCGGTCACCGGCGGCGGCAGCAAAGTGGTGGTGGAGGAGGACCTGGAGGCTAGGGTTGGGGTCGCCCCGGTGTCGCCCCGCGGAGCGACACGGGAGCGGAATGTCTTCTTAAGGAGATCAAACAAACTCACATTAGACTCTTCGGACTTCTACATCTCTAGGAGGATATAATCAATAGTGTACATCTCTAATTTTGATTACATGATCCGTTTGTCAATCATATGCATCCGGGGAACAACAAAGTTCATAGGTCCATCTATTCTCTGAGTAATGGGAAACATGTGCTGAGTTTTGCAGCAAATGGTTCTACTATGCAAGTAATATTTTTTATTTAACGAAAGCAAGTCGCATTTTTTGCACCAGTAAAAATATCATCCATGAAACTGAACACTAGCTCCATTTTATTGTTGCTGGAAGACAAGATTCGTTATTGGCTACCGAAAAAACTGTCAAAATGATGTTCAGTAGATTCGCCAAGAGCCATAAAGGGTAACTTTTCGATAGACAATTCATCCTGTTTCTGCCATTCTTTCTGCAACAAATGGCAAAATGATACCGAAAAAAAGGCCTTTTTATTTTGTAATGCAACTCGTTGACGTGACAGTAACATGAAGCTTTTTATTTGGTGACAGGAACGGTTCGAATACTAGGGGCTACTTTGCCTGGTCGCTGATGGATTTATATGAACTACTTAGTGTCGGGGACACGTATGGGCTGTATTACGTGGATTTCGCTGATGAGGATCTCAAGAGATACCCAAGGAGCTCTGCGATTTGGTACAAGGATTTTCTCAAGGGGAGGCGCACGGAGAGATTCTCCGACCATTAGCTCTTGACCTCGAGAGTTCGCTAGCTGTTTTCCGTAACATGCAATGTTAAACTGCTCCGCCGTCATTCCAAACACACAAAAAAGCGGCCCAAGTGGAGTGAGACGGAAGACTGTAATTTTATAGCAGGTTGCTACTAGATGCTTCCAGTCTGCTGTATCCCGTTTTAATTGTATTACGCACGTCGAATCAATCTCTTTCTCTCCCAAAAGAAAGAACGGTAAGTTCCCAAATGGAAACCATCTCCTGCATCGGCAGGCATCTTTTAACACACAACCATATCACTGAACAGGCTACTCGACATCGTATGATGCTACTGACCCTCACTCTGCTAAAAAACTTCACTTTCACATCACAGAACGATATCTTGACAACCAACAAATAGGTAAAATCTGGGCTGGAACTTTGCAAATACATGTCGACTAGTACGCATAAAGCCCATACCCAAATTTTAAGTGAACTGTTTCGAACAACACAAACAGGTGACAGCCAACTCCTCCTCGGTAACTTCATACCACACAAACAGTTTGCCATACCATACCACAAAACCCAGCAATTCCAGCTCCAAAGTTTTTCATGTCCTAAGCAATCTATGCAACACCACAACTACAGGCCTTAAAAAGCGGCATTCTCGCATCTCAAAATCCGTCTTACCCACGACCACGTCCTGCCATCAAGTACAACAACAGGTCAGTATGTTGTTATCTAGAAAACCAAGAGCACATGGCAGCGGAATCTAAGCAGAAGTAGCGAACATACCGCCTTTGTTGCCACCTTTACTTCCAATTCCGCCCCTTCCGCGGCCACCGCCTTTGCCATCATCTTGGCCACGTCCGATGCCTCTGCCCCCAGGTTTAGTGCCTATATCTCCTCTTCCTCTTCCGCGGCCAACACCTGGTGGCTTCCTATCTGCACATACAGTAGCATGAATAATTCAGAACTTCGTTGAATCAATAGCTCTATCAAAGAACAGGGTAAGCTCTACAGGTTATAATAGTAGTCATAAATAAATTGAGTACGTGCGCGTTGGCGTTCCTACCAACACACAACACAGGGTCCACTGTAATGTACTACCAGTGTGTATTTATACAGATAATAAAGCCTATCGCGTGGTAGTTAGTGCCACAGATTTGAGATCAAGTTTATCACAGTATTGTTACTGCAAATATAAAGCATTCTGCATTCATCATTAGTTCTGAAAATGCTACAACATTGTGCTTCTAAGATCAATGGCCTACAAAGGTAAGGGAGCAACAGAACAAATAGCCTCTCTTTAACAATATATTAGTCAGATATTGTGCTTGTGCTTAGTGCAGCCAAACTTAAGAAAAACAAAAACTCTTTACCGCTTAAAATGTTTAGCCACATGAAAAATTGACATTATTAGACCATTCATGCAGAATACTTTCGCACTATTATACTTCTAACCTAATGAGTATGAGAGAAGTCAAGTTGCCCCTCAGAGACAACACAATGTAAGTTTGCCAGTGTATGAAGTGATGAGCAGTTCATAAATAACACAGCCAATAAAATGTAGCTATAATTATATATACTTGCGAATTTACTACTCCCTCCGCCCAAATTAAATGTCGCTGATTTAGTACAAATTTTGTACTAAAACAGCGACACTTAATTTGGGACGGAGGGAGTAAAACATAAATGTGTAAACATATAAATATTTGCTCCAATGAACAACCCCACTGTTGATTCAATCAGCTTTAGCCTTTAGATGCATACCAGATCTACTCTTAGAAGTTTCCTCTTGAACCTTGTCAATCACCTGTGAGGGAAACATAAAGCTCATGCAGTCAGGATAGAAACGGCTGGTTAACTTCACTACTGATACTGATAGCTGCAGTTCTTAACTGTGAAGATAATAGCAACAGTTTGAAACAAAGAAGGCCATGGTAATGGAGATTTAGTTGGTGCGGTGTTTAGTGATTTAAAGCCAAAGCGATTCTCATGGGCAGCTAGCCAACTACTCCCTCCGTCCCAAAATAAGTGTCTCAACTTTGTACTAGCTCTAGTACAAATTTGTACTAAGCTCAAGACACTTATTTTGGGACGGAGGGAGTATATCGTAGTTTAAACCCTTGTACAGCTAGCTGGTTGGGCTATTTCTCTAGAAAATATCAAGTCTGAACACTGCACTGCACAGGCTAGAGCTCAATGCACATATTACAGTGCACAAACTAGAACTAGTCTTGCTATTCCACAAATAAATACTATACGGCTAAAATTTCATCCCCGTGGGTTTTCATTGACCATGGGATGCTAGTTTGACCCCTAATTTCTAACATAACAGAGTAGAGGGAAACGTCTGAGTTTTGACAATGTATCCACAATATGTCCATACACAAGTATTCTCATGTGTTGAAGTTAGACTAGGCACATTTTAGCTATTGTAGGTCAGAGAATTTCTCCTTTTTTGACAAAAGTAGGTCACAGAATTACAATTTTTCATAGCCTAAATGATCCAATATTGTAAATTGTACTTATTAAGATTGCAGGGTCTGCATATGCTGAATACAATGTCCACTTCGTTCAATGTCTGACAAAAACTGATAAGTAATTATTCAACAATATTAAAACATAGATTCTACTGAGAAATTCAAGCAATATACATCCTCGTCTTATTTTCGTAAGAGCAGCTAGCAATACACAAACAAGGCAGTGCAATTACATAAAGTAGCAAGTCCAATAACTTGCACACCAACCATAAATATCAATGTGCTGCTTATGCAACTGATATTGGATATTATACACATAAATGGCAACACAGAACCTTATGATAGAAGACAGATGTAAGTCACCAAACGCGCAAACTAAACTCGTACACAAAACAAAGACACGTTGTATCTGAAATGCATACCTCATCAGGAACCCGAAGATACTTGATTGTGTTCCCACGAATATAGCACTCCGGCATCCTCCAAAACTTATCACCATCCTGCAAAGCCAGCCATAAAACGTAAGAGAAGACATCTCAGTCTAATCTAGTAAGACAAAAAAAAGAATACAAGAGAACACCCAGCAATCTCCACATCAATTGTGCAGTTCTGTGCCTGATTTCTTTCAGAAATAAAGAACTGCCTCCCCTGTTCGTTTTAGCCAAGTAATGTCCTTAACTAATCTTGAGTTGATCGGCAGTCCAGCACGACTCAATGTAGCAAGCCACGCACAAACTGTGCAATCAAGGGGCGCCAACCAATCCCAGATTGCTCAGGAAGTGGTGGTTTTGACCTAGCAAGCACCGATACGGCAGAAACTGCCGATTTGCAGTTCCAGTACGGCGGGATACAGCAACACTCCGGGATACGCCAGATTCGGGTATCCCGCAGTATCCCATGATTTGCGAATTAAAAAAAATGAAAAAATACATGTACACGGCATGATACGCTGGGGACACGGCTCGGCCCAAGAAAGCCTCGGTCCACTAGAAACCCTGGGTCACACGCACGCTCTCCAGTGTCCACAAAACAAACGAGCTGCTCCCAGGCAGCAACGAACGTGCTGCCGCCGCCTCCTGGATTGACGCCGCCGCCTGGACTCGACCGGAGCCCCCAGATACCAGCAGCCTCTCCTCCCGACGGCAGGTAACCCCAAGCCCAGCAGCCTCTCCTCACCTCAACCTCTTTCATCTCTGTAACTTGATTTTCGTCCATTGAGCTGTTGGATGCTGCTGCTTGCTACCCCATGCTGTGCTGCTTCTGCTCACATGAATAATTGAATGCTTGTGCTGCTGTTGAAGGGTTGAGTGTTGAATGATTGCTGCTTTTCTGTTCGGTAGCATGGCATCTGGGAGCGCCGCCGCCACTAGCCAATATCTGTGGGTGAGAGTGAAGGGCAGCCTGGTCCTGGTGTTGTAGATCCTGAGTAACATCTCTGAGCCGATGTTGATAAGCTGAGAAGCTTACACCTGCATCCCCGAATGGGGAAATATTCTGATCTTATCTCAGTTTCTCATTATTCTTCTGCCATAACTCTATATTACCTGGCATCAAGGATTACGAGTCGACGAGTCGTTCCGAGGTTGAGACTCATAGACTAATCGGACTAGTGCTGGACTAGTCGACATAGTACTGTAGTACTCAACTACTAATACCTACTAGCAGTATGGAGTAGTATGTAGTAAACTGTACAGCACATTACAGTATATACACAATAAAAACAGCACTGCTAGTCAACACTTGTCAGGCCCAGCCCAGCTCAGCACCGTGCAGCACGCCCCCACCAGCTGGCCCATTTGGGCCCAAGTGGCCAGCCTACTTAGTCCCCCAACCACTGGAACCCTAGCTCTCGATCTACCCAATCGCCGCCGCCAGCGCCATCACGCACGGAGCACGCGCGCATGCGACCCGCGCCTCCTGCCGCCTTCCGCCGGCGAGCCCGCCGACCACCGCCATGCCTCCTCCTTTCCTCTCCCCCCTCTCTCTCTCTCTTCCTCCTCTCTCGTCTCAAGGCCGCGCGCGCCTACGGGTCACGGCCATGGCCGCCACCTGAGCACGAGCTCCGGCCGGCTGCCGCACTTGGCTGCGCCATCCGCCGTCCCAGCGGTGGGTGGCGGCGGCGGTGGCAGGCCAGTGGGTGCTGGCGGCGCCTCGTCCCAGCTGAGGCAGCTCTCTCTGAAGCAAGCATGGAATTTTTTTTGAGTCGAACAACTCAAGATGCACGACTAGTCCAGACTAGTCATCGATCAGTCCTTCGACAGCTCGACTCGTATTTGTAGTCAACACGAGAAAAGGAGTCGACAGCTGGAGTGCGACTCGTAGACTAGTCGAGCAACTAGTCTAGACTAGTCGTTCGACTCGTAATCCATGCCTGACATATTTTTCATTTTAGTTTATATATAACCACCGTATCCCCGAATGACTGTTTCTGAAAAATGTCATATCCCGTGTCCCCATATGCTTATCCCCGTCTTTCCGTCCCCGTGTCCGTGCTTTTTAGGTTTTGACCGTGCCAGTAAGTAACTCGTTGTAAGCCGAGCACGCTAAGTACTGTCCTGAGGTGGACAGCTTCCCAATGAACTGATCCTCGATGTTCATGGCTAGACATCGAGGATCAATTGGCTTGCAAGCTGGGATGGGTGAGTGCCCCCTCAATTGCAAAGTTTTTGCATAGCTTGCTACATTGAATCGGTGATGAACTGCCTGACAACTCCACAGTCGAGGTCTGACGCACGCACTGTCATGGCCCCTCTGCGATCAGTCTGCAGAATCAATGTACCATATCCTTACGGATTATGTCTTTGCCAGCCAAGTAAGGCACCAGGTGCTTAAACCAGTTCTCACCGCAGCCCTCTATGTCCCCAGCCCGAAAGAGAATTTCGACAGGAGGTTCAAGTCTGCTATGGAATATGATGCCGTTACGCACATTGGCGCCTAAGGAAGGACTGCGTGTTCGACAGCGCCACCTCCGTAGTATAGGCACTGGTTGATTCAATTCTCATGGAGGCCAACTATGGATGCACGAAGGCATGAAGGCTCAAAGGACACCACCACGGCGTCCTCCTGACATACTACCTTGCTAGTAGAGTAAGAGAGGTGTACAGTTCTTTTGCCTCTCGTAGCTTATTCCTAGTTATCTCTGTTGTAGGCATTTTTTTAGTTTTTCGCGTTTACGGCTTAATGTAGTTTCTCTTCTAATGCGTTCAAGATAAAAATTATGTGAAAATAAACACAATTACAGGAGGGAGACAGGGCGGGCAAAAATTCACCTTGGAGGTGCAAATAACCTCCCGGAGGTGGATGTTCATCCACGTGTCGCAGTTCACCAAGTGCCCATTGTAGGTCTCGCCGTTTTTGAGCTCCACGAGCTGAAACCACGCAAAGAAATCAAGAAAACCCTAACACGATTGGAACCAAAAAAGAAAAAGGAGAGCTAGAGCGGTCTTACCATGGGATGCCCCTGGGCGGTCTTGAGGAGCGAGAGGGGAAGCTGCGGAAGAACGAAAACACCAAGTTAAACACGACCGCATCTCCAGCTTTGGGGATCGAGAGGGGAGGGGGGAGGGAGGGAACGCACCATCTTGAGCGAGATCCGGAGATTGAAAAAAAGTCCGGATCGACGGAGGGAGACGCGGAGCTGGATCGCCGCCGGCGCGGGAAGAAGGCGGCGGCTTCGGGGGGAGATTGCAGGAGCAAAACCCTAAATTTGGCCGCCGGGTTCGTGTCGGTAAGAGGGGGAGATGAGACGAGGCGGAGAACTCGCGAGCCCTAGTAGGCACGGCAAACCTCGCTCAGTACCGAACGGGCTCGTTTGCCTTCTGGAAAAGGGTTTTTTTAGCGGGTCTGGAGAAGGGTTGATTTATTTACATAATTCAAAAAAGGGTTTATTTTTAGCATAAGGTTTCTTCTTCTTGCTTAAAAAAGAAAAATGTAATTTCATTTTAATATAAAAATAATTAATGTACACAACTAAAAATTAGAAAGGTGCGTTTTCGAGTTTCAATGCAAAACTTCGATAGTGGTCGTTCTATTGTTTGAGCTAGTCTAGATTAAGCAAATGCTTGACTGAAAGGACATTGAATCAAAGATCATCGGAAAGTATAATCATAAAGATTTGAGCACAATTCACCGGTGTTGAACATTATAAAATAGCCATGATGAAGTGCCAACTTAGGAATAACAGCTCAATATATTAAGTAGAGATTTCTATTTCTGTGCCCATCTTCGCTTTGTTCTCCTCAGTTTTGTTCACGTTCTCGCGGCCCGCCCTCACAAGAGCCCAAATGGGGGTTTGTCGTCAGGTCAAAGTCTTTAACCGTTACTGGACGTGGTTTCTAACACATGAGGCACCTCTGTCAGCGGTTGCACGAGCACCGCTCGTGGATGGTGGACGCATATACTGACTTGTGGGACACACATGTCAATGGTTGAGCGCTTGTAGATGGTGGATGCATATTCTGACTTATGGGACACCTCTGTCAGCGGCTGCATGGTCGTAGATGGTGGGCACATATTCTGACTTGTGGTACACCTCTGTCAGCGGTTGCGCGGTCGTAGGTGGTGGTCGCAGTTACTGGCGTGTGGGACACCTTTGTCAGTGGCTTCACGGCCGTAGGTGGTGGGCGCAATTACTAGCTTGTGGGACACCTTTGTCAACGGTTGTGCCAACCAAAAAAAAGAGGTGACTTGTTAAGTCAGGAAGAGTACTCGAACCCGAGACCACATGAGAGAGGCGCAAGAGTCAACCGACCAAGTATGTGTGCGTGACTTTTGAAACGGTCCTCACCATTTTATGAACTAAACGAAGTGAAGTATAAATCAACCGTTTACTCACTATATGTAATATTACCATCGGGGTGTTAAATAGTTTTGTTCAAGGCATTTGGTGTGGCGGATGCACTTTACTCAACCAAATTAGTTTAGTACTGGATATTGGTTTGGTGAATGGACTTGGGACAAGCAAAGTAACAAAAGTAGGCCACATAAATTATTTTAGTCCTTAAAAATCGTTTATTTGTGGAAGAGCCTCAAATAATTTTGAAATTTATTCCATTTCATTTTTCATCAAAAGCAGGCCACATCGTGGACAATGTTTCATAGGAATTTGCAATTATTTTGTAATAAAAATTTCCAATTTCCAAGCCCCAGAAATGACATTTGTTTGTGAAAGAAGTGCCTCAAATAATTTTGAAATTTGTTCCATTTCATTTTTCATCAAAACTAGGCCCCATTGGAGGGGCACTGACCAGGTTTTAACAATTTCAGAGTAATATTGCTATATTCCATGCATTTAGTTGAGTTTTAGTGAATTATCAGAAAAGACCCAAATTTGCACTACAAGTGTGATGTAGGTTGCTCCTGAAATTTTTGAAAAAATCATTTTATGGTACAATATTGATGGTGGATGAACTTGGGACAAGACAAGTAGGAATTTCAAACCATTTTGTATGAATGGTCAACACTGCAAGTTTGGCCCCAGTTTAAAAAAAAGGCTTAAAATTCAAATGCCTTTGCACTGAGCCATCTTATGTGCACTAGTTTGTGAGAAAAATATTAAACTTGCAATAAAACAAGTCTGGAAAAAAACTTCACAAAATGGACTATCTAGAATTGACTTGTGTGGATTTCAAGACATATGCACATGGAAATGGCCACATACATGGCAACATCTATGATAACATGCCCAAATTTGGCACAACTATTGGTTTACCATTATGGATAATGTTTCATAGGAATTTGCAATTATTTTGTAATAAAAATAAATTTTCTAATTTTCAAGCCCCAGAAATGACATTTGTTTGTGAACGAAGTGCCTCAAATAACTTTGAAATTTGTACCATTTCATTTTTCATCAAAGGCAGGCCACATTGGATTGGCACTGACCAGGTTTCAGCATTTTTAGAGTAATATTGCTACATTCCATGCATTTAGTTGAGTTTAGTGAATTATCAGAAAAAGACACAAATTCGCACTGCAAGTGCGATGTAGATTGCTCCTTTTTTTTTTGAAAAATCATTTTATGGTATAATATTGGTGGTGGATGAGCTTGGCACAAGGCAAGTAGGAATTCCAAATCGTTTTATATAAATGGTCAACACTGCAAGTTTGACCCAAGTTTAAAAAAAACAAAGAAAATGAAAAAAGGCTCAAAAATTCAAATGCCTTTGAACTGAGCCATCCTATGTGCACTAGTCCGTGGGAAGAAATATTAAACTTACAATACAACAAGTCTGTTAAAATAACCTTCACAAAATTGACACTGTTGTATTGAAACACCCAATTATCTTTGCATCTTCATGAAATTTGGGTCACCACTAGTCACACACAAGCAAACAAGGCACAAATTGGACATTCATACATGCATAGATACAAACATTTAAATTGGATATTCAAACAGTAGAAATTTCATTTAAAGTTTATAATTTGTACATACATAAACCCTAAACAAACCTACTGATCATCGTCGTCGGAGCCGCTGCCGTCGCTGAAGTAGTCCTCCTTGTCGTCGTCGTTGTCCTTCTTCTCGTCCTCATCGTCGTCGCTCACGAGGTCGATGGCGATGTCAGCCACCGAGGCAACGGCCGTCTGTTGCTGTCCGTTAGTCCCATCAATGTGGCCCAGTTTTGGGTCGTCGGGGTGGCGTTGCGGTCCCTTTGTTAAGTCATGCAGTGCCGGAAGTAGCCCCGACAGGTCTGCAGGGTCGCCGGGCTCGCTGGCCACCGCCCCCTGTACTATGCCAACCGCGGCGGCTCAGGCTCCGGCTTGGGAACGCGCAAGGGGTCACGCGAGCTCGTCCCGGGCTCGGGCTTGGTGATACATCCATTTTGCATCATGCTTTTATATCAATATTTATTGCATTATGGGCTGTTATTACACATTATATCTCAATACTTATGGCTATTCTCTCTTATTTTACAAGGTTTACCATGAAGAGGGGCAATGCCGGTAGTTGGAATTCTGGCTGGAAAATGAGCAAACATTGGAAACCTATTCTGCACTGCTCCAAAAATTCTGAAACTCCACGAAACATGTTTTTGGAATTAATAAGAATTATTGAGCGGAAGAAATACATCAGGGGGCCCACACCCTGGCCGGGAGGGTGGGGGGCGCGCCCACCCCTACTGGGCGCGCCCCCTGTCTCCTAGGCCCCCTGGTGGCCCCCCGGTGTCTATCTTCTGCTATATGAGGGCTTTTACCCTGGAAAAAATCGTGAGCAAGCTTACGGGACGAAACTCCGCCGCCACGAGGCGGAACCTTGGCGGAACCAATTTAGGGCTCCGGCGGAGCTGTTCTGCCGGGGACACCAACGTCATCACCAACGATCCTCTCATCGGGAGGGGATCAATCTCCATCAACATCTTCACCGGCACCATCTCCTCTCAAAACCCTAGTTCATCTCTTGTATTCAATCTTGTATCAAAACGATAAATTGGTACCTATGGGTTGCTAGTAGTGTTGATTACTCCTCGTAGTTGATGCTAATTGGTTTACTTGGTGGAAGATCATATGTTCAGATCCTTAATGCATATTATTACTCCTCTGATTATGAACATGAATATGCTTTGTGAGTAGTTACGTTTGTTCCTGAGGACATGGGTGAAGTCTTGCTATTAGTAGTCATGTGAATTTGGTATTCGTTCGATATTTTGATGAGATGTATGTTGTCTTTTCCTCTAGCTGTGTTATGTGAACGTCGACTACATGACACTTCACCATTATTTGGGCCTATAGGAAGGCATTGGGAAGTAATAAGTATATGATGGGTTGCTAGAGTGACAGAAGCTTAAACCCTAGTTTATGCGTTGCTTCGTTAGGGGCTGATTTGGATCCATATGTTTAATGTTGTGGTTAGGTTTACCTTAATACTTCTTTTGTAGTTGTGGACGCTTGCAGTAAGGGTTAATCATAAGTGGGATGCTTGTCCAAGTAAGGGCAGTACCCAAGCACCGGTCCACCCACATATCAAATTATCAAAGTACCGAACGCGAATCATATGAACGTGATGAAAACTAGCTTGGCGATAATTCCCATGTGTCCTCGGGAGCTCCTTTCTCATTATTAGAAATTGTCCAGGCTTATCCTTTGCTATATAAAGGATTGGCCACCTTGCTGCACTTTATTTACTTTATTTACTTGCTACTCATTACAATTTATCTTATCACAAAACTATCTATTACCTACAATTTCAATGCTTGCAGAGAAAACCTTACTGAAAACCGCTTATCATTTCATTCTGCTCCTCGTTGGGTTCGACACTCTTACTTATCGAAAGGACTACGATAGATCCCCTACACATGTGGGTCATCAAGACTCTTTTCTGGCGCCATTGCCCGGGAGTGTAGCGCTTTTGGTGAGTGGAACTTGGTAAGGAAACATTTATATAGTGTGCTGAAATTTTGTATTACTTGTCACTATGGAAACTAATCCTTTGAGGGGCTTGTTAGGGGTATCTTCACCCCGACCAGAAGAGCAAAGAGTTGCTCCTCAACCTACTGAACTTTTTGAAAATATTTACTTTGAGATTCCTTTGGGTATGATAGAGAAACTGCTAGCTAATCCATTTGCGGGAGATGGAACATTGCATCGATTTACACCTTATCTTTGTGGATGAAGTTTGTGGATTATTTAAGCTTGCAGGTATTCCCGATGATGTTGTCAAAAGGAAGGTCTTCCCTTTATCTTTGAAGGGAGATGCATTGACATGGTATAGGCTATGTAATGATACGAAATCTTGGAATTATAAACGATTGAAGTTGGAATTTCACCAGAAGTTCTATCCTATGCATCTTGTTCATCGTGATCGTAATTACATATATAATTTCTGGCCTCGCGAAGGAGAAAGCATCGCTCAAGCTTGGGGGAGGCTTAAATCAATGTTATATTCATGCCCCAATCATGAGCTCTCCTGGGAAATGATTATTCAAAAAATTTATGCTCGGCTTTCTCTCAATGATCGCAACCTGCTCGACACTTCCTGTGCTAGTTCTTATATGTTGGAGACTATTGATTTCAAATGGGACTTATTGGAAAGAATTAAACGCAACTCTGAAGATTGGAGTTCCGACGATGGTAAGGAGTCAGGTATGACACCTAAGTTCGATTGTGTTAAATCTTTTATGGATACCGATGCTTTTCGTGGATTTAGCACTAAGTATGGACTTGACTCTGAGATAGTAGCTTCTTTCTGTGAATCTTTTGCTACTCACGTTGATCTCCCTAAAGAAAAGTGGTTTAAATATAATCCTCCCATTGAAGTGAAAGTAGTTGCACCTATTACAGTTGAAGAAAAGACTATCACCTATAGTGATCCTATTGTTCCTACTTATGTTGAGAAACCTCCTTTTCTTGTTAGGATAAAGGATCATGCTAAAACTTCGACTGTTGTTTGTAAGAGTAATATTAGGACTTATACACCTCCTGAGCAAATCAATGTTGAACCTAGTATTGCTATGGTTAAAGATCTCTTGGATGATGATCTAGATGGGCATGATATTTATTTCTGTGATGAAACTGCTAATATTGCTAGACTAGATACTAAGATACATAGACCTGTCGTAGGCATGCCTGTTATTTCTGTTAAAATAGGAGATCATTGTTATCATGGTTTATGTGATATGGGTGCTAGTGCTAGTGCGATACCTTATGATCTATATAAAGAAATTATGCACGACATTGCACCCGTTGAATTAGAAGACATTGATGTTACCATTAAGCTTGCTAATAGGGATACCATTAAACCAGTTGGGATTGTTAGAGATGTTGAAGTTTTGTGTGGGAAGGTTAAATACCCTGTTGATTTTCTTGTTCTTGGCTCCCCACAAGATGATTTTTGTCCCATTATTTTTGGTAGACCCTTCTTAAATACAGCTAGTGCTAGGATTGATTGTGAAAAAGATATTGTCACCGTTGGCTTAGATGGTATGTCTCATGAGTTTAATTTTGCTAAGTTTCATAGACAACCTCGTGATAGGGAACCACCTAGTAAGGATGAGATTATTGGTCTTGCTTCCATTGCCGTGCCTCCTACTGATCCGTTAGAACAATATTTGCTAGACCATAAAAACGATATGTTTATGAAGGAAAGAAGGGAAATAGATGAAGTGTTCCTTAACAGAACCTATCTTTGAAACATAACCTTCCCGTTGAAATTCTTGGGGATCCCCCTCCACCCAAGGGTGATCCCGTGTTTGAACTCAAACCATTACCTGATAATCTTAAGTATGCTTATCTTGATGAAAAGAAAATATATCCTTTTATTATTAGTGCTAACCTTTCAGAGCAAGAAGAAGAAAGATTATTGAAAACCCTGAAGAAGCACTGAGCTGCTATTGGATATACTCTAGATGATCTTAAGGGCATTAGTCCCACGTTATGCCAACACAAAATTTCACTGGAGAAAGATGCCAAACCAGTTAGAGATCCTCAACGACGACTGAATCCCAAGATGAAAGAAGTGGTAAGAAAGGAGATACTAAAGCTCCTTGAGGTAGGTATAATTTATCCCGTTGCTGATAGTGATTAGGTAAGCCCTGTCCATTGTGTTCCTAAAAAGGGAGGTATTACCATTGTTCCTAATGATAAAGATGAATTGATCCCGCAAAGAATTATTACAGGTGATAGGATGGTAACTGATTTCCGTAAATTAAATAAGGCTACTAAGAAAGATCATTACCCTTTACCTTTTATTGATCAAATGCTAGAAAGACTATCCAAACACACTCATTTTTGCTTTCTAGATGGTTATTCTGGTTTCTCTCAAACACCTGTGTCAACCGGGGATCAATCAAAAACTACTTTTACTTGCCCTTTCGGTACTTTTGCTTATAGACGTATGCCTTTTGGTTTATGTAATGCACCGGCTACCTTTCAAAGATGCATGATAGCTATATTCTCTGATTTTTGTGAAAAGATTTGTGAGGTATTCATGGATGACTTCTCTGTTTATGGATCCTCTTTTGATGATTGTTTGAGCAACCTTGATCGAGTTTTGCAGAGATGCGAAGACACTAGTCTCATCCTGAATTGGGAGAAGTGTCACTTTATGGTTAATGAAGGCATTGTCTTGGGGCACAAGATTTCCGAGAGAGGTATTGAAGTTGATAAAGCTAAAGTTGATGCTATTGAAAAGATTCCATGTCCCAAGGACATAAAAGGTATAAGAAGTTTCCTTTGTCATGCCGGTTTTTATAGGAGGTTCATTAAGGACTTTTCTAAAATCTCTAGGCCTCTGACTAATTTATTGCAAAAAGATATTCCTTTTGTCTTTGATGATGATTGTGTAGAAGCATTTGAAATACTTAAGAAAGCTTTGATCACTGCAACCTTTTGTTCCAACCGATTGGAATTTACCTTTTGAAATTATGTGTGATGCTAGTGATTATGCTGTAGGTGTTGTTCTAGGGCAAAGAGTTGATAAGAAATTGAATGTTATTCAGTATGCTAGTAAGACTCTTGATACTACCCAGAGAAATTACGCTACTACTGAAAAAGAGTTCTTAGCAGTTGTGTTTGCATGTGATAAGTTTAGACCTTATATTGTTGATTCCAAACTTACTATTCACACTGATAATGCTACTATTAAATATCTTATGAAAAAGAAAGATGTTAAGCCTAGACTCATTAGATGGGTTCTCTTGCTCCAAGAATTTGATTTGCATATTATTGATAGAAAGGGAGCTGAGAACCCCGTTGCACACAACTTATCTAGGTTAGAGAATGTTCTTGATGACCCACTGCCTATTGATGATAGCTTTCCTGATGAACAATTACGGTCATTAATGCTTCTCGTACTGCACCTTGGTATGCTGATTATGCTAATTACATTGTTGCTAAGTTTATACCTCCTAGCTTCACGTACCAGCAAAAGAAAAGGTTCTTTTATGATTTAAGACATTACTTTTGGGATGACCCACACCTTTATAAAGAAGGAGTAGATGGTGTTATTAGACGTTGTGTGCCTGAGTATGAACAGGAACAGATCCTACGCAAGTGTCACTCTGAATCTTATGGAGGACACCACGCTAGAGATAGAACTGCACACAAGGTACTACAATCTGGTTTTATTGGCCTACTCTCTTCAAAGATGCTCGTAAGTTTGTCTTATCTTGTGATGAATGTCAAAGAATAGGTAATATTAGTAGACATCAGGAAATGCCTATGAATTATTCTCTTGTTATTGAACTGTTTGATGTTTGGGGCTTTGATTATATCACTACTGGAATCTGGCAGTTTGCCATCTGCCATGGCAGATGGCAAAGACATGGTCGGCGGATGGCAAAGGCTTTGCCATCTGCCAGCAGATGGCAAACCAGTCGTCCGAAACCCTGCCGGTAAAGGCTTCTTTGCCGTCTGGCGGCTGATGGCAAGAGCACGTGGCTTTGCCATCTATTTGGTGATGGCAAAAGTCAGGGCTTTGCCATCTGGGCGCAGATGGCAAAGCCTCTTAACGGGGTTAGCCCGTCGAAGACTAACGGCATACTTTGCCATCGCGCCAGAGATGACAAAGGCTACATGCTTTGCCGTCTGCCGCCAGATGGCAAAGAGATTTGCCATCTATTTGGCGGATGGCAAAGAGCCCAAATAGGCCAGCCCAAACATGACACGTGGCCTCTTTGCCATCTGCGCCACCGATGGCAAAGCTCTTGCCATCTGCCAAAGAGATGGCAAAGTGCCTATATTGCCCCATTTAATTTTATTTTTTCTTATATCAATTCATTTTCACAGAAAATCAAACACAAATATATTTATATGACCAATATAGCATATTCAACACATATTACCAATAGTCATGAACACATATATATATCCAACACATGTTACCAATAGTAGCAAGTTTCATCCGTACATATACATAGTTTGATCAATATTACACAGTTTTATCCATAGGTAGCAAGTTTCACAAGGTCAAAACAAAAACTAAATACAAGCACTCCATCAACCTAAGCTTCCGTGATCTTAAGCAAATCTGTAAAATGGGAAAAAAGAAAGTTAGAAGAAGAAGACTAGAAGAAGAAGATTATTATGATGCAACTAAAATGTGAAGATTATTATGATGCAACTTATATCTGTAAAATAGGTCATTTTGGAGCTAAGTAAGGTCATTATGTCATTTTGGAGCTAGCTAAGCATATGAAGTCATTTAGATGCTAAGGATACCAATTCCCACAAATATCTATTAAATTTCTCCATCCTAAATGTGTGAACCTAGTGGGATAATATAATATCTTAGCTTGCAGAGGATCCGATGCTACTATCGGATTTAGCGAAAATAAAGATGATGAAGAGCAGCTTTCAAGTATTTAGTCTATAGACCATAGAACCCTCTGACTGAGCTAATTAAGCTAAAGGAAATAAACCATAGATAAGAATACAGAAACAATTATGAAGATAACTGGGCGTATATACTAAATAGCTTCATCAATAAGAGGCTCGTAGTGCAAGACAAATACAAAATTATCCTTTAACCAGTAACATTTTCTACTAGCACAGTGACCAACTTAGACTAGAAAAATACAATTGAACTTTGCATCTATTATATAATTAAGACAAGAGACAAATAAGGCATCACATTGATCCACATATGCTAATATTATTTCCACCGTTTGAATAAAATAATGATGCTGAGATTTAAAAGATTTTATGTAACATCCTAACGTGTATCTACCACGATATTGCACCGTCACGTATAAACATATATGTGGTACATGTGCGCGAGAGAAAAGGTCAGCACGATTGTGGTCTATGTAGAGTCCATGAAGGATTCAAACAGAAACTATACCAAACGTGTGTACGTTGGACTCTAGAACGGATTCTAAAGTGGAGCGTTACATGTACACGGGGTGCATGCATGTAATTACTGTCTGCTAATTAAATGAAAAATAATACTACGGCCGAGGCATATGCATGTAGTGGTAATCAAATGGACTACACTGCTACTAGATGGTTAAGCTAGCTGTCATCCGGCCGGCCGGCCGAGGCATATGCATGCAGAATAGCCCTGCCTATGGAGACATGACCTAACACCCGGCAACTTAAGTTGAAAAATAAATTTAAATAACCACTATATTTTCTCAAAAGACCAGGTTGAGGACTTACTCTATGGTGCCGATAATCTAAACGACCTAGATCGACCACTCACATATTAGGTGATCAACGGGCCATGCCTCGCATGATACATCAAAATACTGGAATTATATAGACTTTACAAAAATATATTATTAAACAATATTACTCCCTCAGATCTGACACTGTGTTAGTACATCTTTACAAAAAATATATGATTAAACAATATCAAAATAATTTATGACACGCTTAAATCAATAATTAATATACAACTCTTATTAGGTGGATAGGAAGTACATGCCTATTTTATGTAAAACTTATATTCTAATTTATTTATGAAATATAAAATACGAAATGAGAGCAAGTGCATGCAATTGGGTTTCTGTACTTTGTCCAACGAGCAAAAATGAATACATAATTATGTTTCCTAACTTGGACAAAGGAACACTAGAAATTTTATTAAGATGAGCATGTGTGAAAGCTTGTTAGGAATATCTAATAAACACCAGCGGCAATTACATTGCCTGGATCGCCAACCCACATAGATAACTAGAGTAAGATGAACATATGGGACTCATCTTCATACATTATGTTGCGCAAATCAATAGTCATGACTACAATATCACCAACAATGGAGCATGCAAAACAAAGCTAAATCTTACTCTTTCACAAAATTTCATTAAAAATACCCCAATGGACTGGGACAAGTGTAACTAAGAATGTTTGAAGAATATGGAATGAAACACAATACATTGGTGTTCTGCAGTCACATACCAAGCTCCTTATGAGCAAATACTAATAGAAAAAATAATATCAAAATACATTAATGTTTGCCAAAGCATACATACCGGCCACACCCTATCAATGTTTCTTTACTGGTTAATATAGGTGTGATAATGTGCCAAATAATTGATTCCATTCGTTGTCTCGCCATATGAAAGGCACATAAAATAATTTTATTTATAAATTATTTCTGGACAAACTCACCTCATACACGGTTCGTGTTGCGCAACTAATGGGTAAATAAAGGTCCACCCAGTAGTCTCGACCAATCCAGCACCAAACATGTTGTTGAAGCGGTTGCAAAATCTGTACAGGAAGCTCTTTGCCAAAGCCTCATGCTTTATCATCTCATTTGCTGGATCTGTCTCAGTTGGATCAAGCACCATAACTTCCTTGTTCTCGATGTCTAGAATGTACAGCGACCAGCAGTCCATGAACAGCACTGGGGAGGATGAACTGCGATCAACACCAAGTACATGTTACTAGCCATCACAGGTGACAGACATCATACGATGCAAAGCTAATGACACAGACCACTATGTTTACTTTCTTCAACCAGTCAATTCTGTAACCCATTAGTGCTTACCTTCTTCAACCAGTCAATTCTGTAACCCATTAGTGTAGAGTTCATCATCTCGATGTAATCCCTATCCACTTCGTTATCTGGCTTGCAAAGCTCATCCTGCATCATCATCGACACTTTTTCATGCATACTTCCCAGCAAAACAGAATTAAGAAACAGGAATGCTAGTGGTATATGAGATGCAATCACATTTGCCATGGTGGTATGCTTGTAATTTAGCTAGAAACATATTTTTCACGGATGCTCCCACCGCTCACAAGCCTCTTGCATGCAATTTTATCAGATGTTTAAAGACTCTCAAAGCAAACCCAAGTCAGCACAAAAAGACAACTTATGTATACATAGCATGCCACAAAACAAAATATAAAATCCCGATTCACACTTTATGACAGACATATTTGACTTCCACGTTTATACACGCAGATGATTTGAACAGTTAACTGAATATACGAGCATACGAACTTAGCAAGCATCAATATCAGTAGGTATTTTTCTGGCAGCGTCTAAATTCAACATGCAAAAACTATATTTCTAAGTCACAACAAAGATCATGGCGGTCAGCTGAAGTATGTCGTACGACAAAAGTACAAACACAGCAGCACTCACTTAACAAAAAAAATCAGAACAAAGACACAGAATGGTTTCAGGGCGCACCTTTTTGTCCAACCTGGATCCTCCGGATTCACCCTATTGGTCGACTGTGCGGACCTCGACGTCGCCCGTTACCCTCTTGCCGCCCCTGGCTAGCACCGCCAACACGTTTCCTGCACCCGGACCCAGCGTTCGAGTCCGGCGGCTCAACGCCCGTGCCATCAATTGATTTTTCCACGTCACCGAGGCTAGGCAATTGAACTCAAGCAGCTACACTAAGCTGCAAACGGTTCGACCTGACATACCCAACTTTTCTATCAAACTTGGCTAACTCCTTTACTAGGCAAACCATAACAAATGTCAAAAGAAACACACCAAGTGCATCTGGGCTTCCCGAATCCCAAAACAGCATTGAACGAACATGATATCAAGTGCATCTGGGCTCGGGCACCAAAACGCCCCTCTCCTGCAAAAGGCTATAAAATTCTGAAGTTGTAGAGCGAGGGAGCTCTCAAACAGTTCACAACTAGTATGTAGCTAAAAACTTGAAATGAACATCCCGTGTGTTTGTACTACTTCTAATTAGTTCCTACTATAAATCTACACTATCATCTGAATCCAACTATCTAGTTGAACGCCTCATTTGGCAAAATAACTAACTCACGCTCAAGGCAAGGCAATGCACACACCAATTCTCGGCAATGGCAATAGCGATTTGTGCAGAAGTGTAACATTGTACTGAATCTGAGACCCTTATACTAGTCGTCCATCAAACAAAAATGCGACAAGTACTAGACAAGTGCAGCAGCACCTAGGCGGCTGGGGCGTCACGGCGTCATGGCCAGTGCGGAGGTGGAGGCAGGGCCATGGACAGCAGCGACGGCCGTTGAGCGGCGCTGCCACCGGCAGCCCGTCCACGGCCAGCACCAGCAGCCTGTCCTGAACGGCGGCACGGCCTCAATCTGTCCGTTCAACATCCCTCCCTAGAAGCTGCATCACACACAAAAAGGGGTATGCCGTGAGATCCAGGATCTAGAACACAAGATAAAGCGCTCCCTACCAAGCAATGGCGAATGGGGCCGTGGATCTGGATCCGGAGCGGACGAGCGTGTCAGAGGAACGATGCCACTATGGTTGGCTGGCCAGAGGAGGCGAGTGGAGAGGTCGGGACGGCGAGTGGCTGAGGACGGTGACGGTGAGTGGAGAGGTCGCCGCAGGGGACCGCATGCACGCTCCCTCCCTGACGGACGGCGACGGCGAGTGGAGAGGTCGCCGCGGGGGACCGCACGCACGCTAGGGAAAGGGGGGGCCTCCGCGGGCGGCGGGGTGGTGGGCGGCGGCGTGGTGGTGGGGTGGTGGCAGGGTAGTGTGGCGGCGGGGCAGCGGGGTGGTGGGGAGGCGGCTGGTGAGATGCGTGCAGATGCGTGGGAGAGGAGGGGAGAGAGGGAAGGGATAACCCCACAGTTTTTTTATTTGCAAAAAAATAGCCCCATCTCTTTGCCATCTGCCAGCAGATGGCAAAGATCTTTGCCATCTGCTGGCAGATGGCAAAGAGGTAGGGCTGGTACACCGTTACACTATTGACGTCCACATGATTTGCCAACCTCTTTGCCATCTGCCGGCGGATGGCAAGATATTTGCCATCTGCCGCGGATGGCAAAGAATTGGTGATGGCAACCATGTTCTTTGCCATCTGTTCATTCTTTGCCATCTGTTTTTTATAAGCAGATGGCAAAGACGTTCTTTGCCATCAGCTGGCAGATGGCAAAGAGCTGGATGATGGCAAATTCCCAGATTCCAGTAGTGTATGGGACCTTTTCATGCCTCTAATGGTTATACACATATTTTAGTTGTTGTTGATTACATTACTAAGTGGGTAGAAGCTATTCCAACTAGTAGTGCTGATCATAACACCTCTATCAAAATGCTTAAAGAAGTTATTTTTCCGAGGTTTGGAGTCCCTAGATATCTTATGACTGATGGTGGTTCACATTTTATTCATGGTGCTTTCCGTAAGATGCTTGCTAAGTATGATGTTAATCATAGAATCGCATCTCCTTATCATCCTCAGTCTAGTGGTCATGTAGAGTTGAGCAATAGAGAGCTCAAATTAATTTTGCAAAAGACTGTGAATAGATCTAGAAAGAGTTGGTCCAAAAAACTTGATGATGCATTATGGGCCTATAGAACTGCATACAAAAATCCTATGGGTATGCCTCCTTATAAGATGGTTTATGGAAAAGCGTGTCATTTACCTCTAGAACTTGAACATAAAGCATATTGGGCTATCAAAGAGCTCAATTACGAATTCAAACTTGCCGGTGAGAAGAGGCTATTCGACATTAGCTCACTCGATGAATGGAGAACCCAAGCATATGAGAATGCTAAGTTATTCAAAGAAAAAGTCAAACGCTGGCACGATAAAAGGATACAAAAGCGTGAGTTTAACGTAGGTGATTATGTGTTATTATTCAACTCTCGTTTAAGATTTTTTGCAGGAAAAATTCTCTCTAAATGGGAAGGTCCCTACGTTATCGAGGAGGTCTATTGTTCTGGTGCCATAAAAATCAACAACTTCGAAGGCACAAGTCCGAGGGTGGTAAACGGTCAAAGAATTAAACATTATATTTCAGGTAATCCTATCAATGTTGAAACTAATATTATTGAAACCGTAACCCCGGAGGAATATATAAGGGACACTTTCCAGAACGTTCCAGACTCCGAAATGGGATAGGTATGTCGCACGGTAAGTAAACCGACTCCAAAACGACTCCAATGGCAATTTTTATCAGTTTTGGAATATTTAAGAATTTTAGGAAGAAAGAAGTAGTCCGAGAGGGACATGAGGCCCCCACAAGAGTGGAGGGCGCGCCCACCCTTACTGGGCGCGCCCCCCTGTCTCGTGGGCACCTCGTGTGCCTTACGGACTCCGTTTTATTGCACGTTACATATTTTGGTCGGTAAAAATTCATTATATATACTCTCGAAGGTTTTGACCACCGTATCACGCAAATTTCCTCTGTTTTCGTTTTGAGCTGTTTCTATTTTAGATCTAGAGCATCATGTCGTCTCCAAGCACTCCCAAGGACAAGTTTTTCAAGAGGTTTATCAACCCCTATCTCGCGGAGGTGCTGCAACACCCTCAAACCATTGAGATGCGTGAGGGGGTGCTGCACATCCTTGATGTGGAGGGACCAAGGCGTACCGGAAGTGTGGAGACAAAGCTTGAAGCCGTGGAGCAGCAAGTTTTCAAGTGCCAAGGGATGGTGGAGCATGGACTCAACGCCAACCAGATGATGATCACGGAGTTCACCAACAACCACAAGTTGGATGCCAAAGTCATTGGGGAGACCATCTTCAAGCTTTAAGAGAAAATCGAGCACCTCCAAGCTCAGATCTATGACCTGCAAAACCAGAACTGTGAGTATGAATATAGATTCAAGAGGATGAGTTTGGCTGCAGATTTAAGGATCCCGGAGACTTGATCATCCTTCTATGATGGTGAGCCTATGCCTTGGAAGACGGACGACAAGCCTACATCATCAACAACTCCTACTTCACCACCTCCGAGGACATAATCACATGGGTATGGGCACTCCCCTTGGCAACTGCCAAGCTTGGGGGAGGTGCCCCAGTATCGTATCGCCATCACACTCCTATCTTTACCTTTTTATTTAGTTCGATCCTTTAGTAGTATCTTGATCTAGTAGATTAAAGTTTTGATATCAAGTAGTTTTGAGTTTTTCTTTGTGATCTCTTTTTGTAATCGAGTCCGTGAGCTATCTATAATAAAGATTAGTGTTGAGTCAAGGGCTTTGCTATGTTGTTGTGATCTTAAGAAAGTAGAAAGAATAAAAGAGTTCATATTGATCTTATGGTGAGTGATGACTTCACAAATAGAAAGTATGAGGCATAAAAGTTGTTGAGAGTTGATAAAGTTTTGGTCATCGTTGTAATTAATAGGAAGTGATAAGGAAAGATAAGTTCACATATAAATATATTATCTTGGACATCTTTTATGATTGGGGGCACTCATTAAGTATGACATGCTAAAAGAGTTGACGTTGGACAAGGAAGACAACATAATGGTTTATGTTTTCTCACATCTCAGTTAAAGTATATTGTTATTGACCTTCCAAACATGTTGAGCTTGCCTTTCCCGCTCATGCTAGCCAAATTCCTTGCACCAAGTAGAGATGGTACTTGTTCTTCCAAATATCCTTAAACCCAGTTTTGCCATGAGAGTCCACCATACCTACCTATGGATTGAGTAAGATCCTTCAAGTAAGTTTTCATGTTGCAGGCAACAAAAAATTGCTATCTAAATATGTATGACTTATTAGTGCAGAGAAAATAAGCTTTATACGATCTTGTTGTGGAAGTAATAAAAGCGACGGACTGCATAATAAAGGACCACATACAAGGGGCAATATAAAGTGATGTTCTTTTGCATTAAGATTTTGTGCATCCAACCCTAAACGCACATGACAACCTCTGCTTCCCTCTGCGAAGGGCCTATCTTTTACTTTATGTTTTTACTTTATGCTTGAGTCGAGGTGATCCTCACCTTTCCCTTTTAATTTTATCCTTTGGCAAGCTCCTCGTGTTTGAAAGATCATTATATATATATATATATATATATATATATCCAATTGGATGTAAGTTAGCATGGGCTATTATTGTTGACATCACCTAAAGGTGAATACGTTGGGAGGCAACACAATAAGCCCCTATCTTTCTTAGTGTCCGGCTGAAACTCCATAACCACAAGTATTGCGTGAGTGTTAGCAATTGTAGAAGACTACTTGATAGTTGAGTATGTGAACTTGCTGAAAAGCTCTATTGTTGACTCTTTCTGATGTTATGATAAATTGCAATTGCTTCAATGACTGAGATTATAGTTTGTTGGTTCCCGATGAAGTTTCTAAACCATACTTGACATTGTGAATTGATCATTACTTGAGCATAAGAAATCATATGATAAAATCTATTTATGTTGGTGTTATAAGAATGATCATGATGCCCTCATGTCCGTATTTTATTTTTTATCGACACCTCTATCTCTAAACATGTGGGCATATTTTTCGATATCGGCTTCTGCTTGAGGACAAGCGATGTCTAAGCTTGGGGGAGTTGATACGTCCATTTTGCATCATGCCTTTATATCAATATTTATTGCATTATGGGTTGTTATTACACATTATATCTCAATACTTATGGCTATTCTCTCTTATTTTACAAGGTTTACCATGAAGAGGGGAATGCCAAGCAATGGAATTCTGGCTGGAAAAGGAGCAAACATTGGAAACCTATTCTGCATTGCTCCAAAAATCCTGAAACTCCACGAAACATGTTTTTGGAATTAATAAGAATTATTGAGCAGAAGAAATACATCAGGGGGCCCACACCCTGACCAGGAGGGTAGGGGGGGCACCCACCCCTATTGGGCGCGCCCCCTGTCTCCTGGGCCCCCTGGTGGCCCCCCGGTGTCTATCTTCTGCTATATGAGGGCTTTTACCCTGGAAAAAATTGTGGGCAAGCTTACGGGACGAAACTCCGCCGCCACGAGGCGGAACCTTGGCGGAACCAATCTAGGGCTCCGGCGGAGCTGTTCTGCCGGGGACACTTCCCTCCGGGAGGGGAAATCATCACCAACATCATCACCAACGATCCTCTCATCGGGAGGGGATCAATCTCCATCAACATCTTCACCAGCACCATCTCCTCTCAAAACCCTAGTTCATCTCTTGTATTCAATCTTGTATCAAAACCATAAATTGGTACCTGTGGGTTGCTAGTAGTGTTGATTACTCCTTGTAGTTGATGCTAATTGGTTTACTTGGTGGAAGATCATATGTTCATATCCTTAATACATATTATTACTCCTCTGATTATGAACATGAATATGCTTTGTGAGTAGTTACGTTTGTTCCTGAGGACATGGGTGAAGTCTTGCTATTAGTAGTCATGTGAATTTGGTATTCGTTTGATATTTTGATGAGATGTATGTTGTCTTTTCCTCTAGTGGTGTTATGTGAACGTCGACTACATGACACTTCACCATTATTTGGGCCTAGATGAAGGCATTGGGAAGTAATAAGTAGATGATGGGTTGCTAGAGTGACAGAAGCTTAAACCCTAGTTTATGCGTTGCTTCGTTAGGGGCTGATTTGGATCCATATGTTTAATGTTGTGGTTAGGTTTACCTTAATACTTCTTTTGTAGTTGCGGATGCTTGCAATAGGGGTTAATCATAAGTGGGATGCTTGTCCAAGTAAGGGCAGTACCCAAGCACCGGTCCACCCACATATCAAATTATCAAAGTACCGAACGCGAATCATATGAACACGATGAAAACTAGCTTGACGATAATTCTCATGCGTCCTCAGGAGCTCCTTTCTCATTATTAGAAATCGTCCAGGCTTATCCTTTGCTACATAAAGGATTGGGCCACCTTGCTGCACTTTATTTACTTTATTTACTTGCTACTCGTTACAATTTATCTTATCACAAAACTATCTATTACCTACAATTTCAGTGCTTGCAGAGAAAACCTTACTGAAAACCGCTTATCGTTTCCTTCTGCTCCTCGTTGGGTTCGACACTCTTACTTATTGAAAGGACTATGATAGATACCCTACACTTGTGGGTCATCACTTGGGCACGCGCAGGGGCTGCGTGAGCTCGTCCCCGGCTCCGGCTTGGGCACGAGCAGGGGGCACGCGAGCTCGTTCTCGGTGTCATTTGCTCTAGCTTGGGCACGCAGAGGCCCCTGCTGCTGCTGGCACTGGCGCCGCCTCCTCCGGATGTGGGCGTAGCCGCCGTCGTGGATCGAGCGATGGCCCACGGCGGTGAAACCCGGTTGCCTTCTCACAAACCGAGCTGGACGCGGCACGCGGCCATGACATTAGGGAAGGTACGACCTTAAGAAGGCGTACCTCTCGTCGATGTTGTGCCGCGACTATCAGGGTTATGGTCCTGGTAATGAGTACTAGGGGTACAGATAAGGGGCAGAGCCTAGCTATGGCGCAGGTGTAACACTCGGTGTTTAATGAGTTCAGGCCCCTCTCGGCGGAGATAACAACCCTACATCTCATGTCCCGAGGCTTTGTTTTGATTTGATGGGTATGGTTACAAAGGTTGCTTGACCCTAGCTTAGGAGGTGGAGCGCGGCTTATATAGGGTGCGCCGCAGCCCACTCCATGTTGCCAGGGCATTTAATGACATTGATTGCGTCAGTTATAGGTGTAACACTACAAAAAAAATACACTTCCGTGAGGATACATGTTTGTCATAGTAGGTCACGTTTTCTGTCATGCATGTACATCCATGACGATTTTATGACAGAATCAAGATAGTCATACCTGTGTTGTCGTAGAAGTGTTCCATGACAATACCAAAATTATCATCACGGAAGTGTCCACTTCCATGATGATAAATGGCGCGTCATGGAATTGTTTTCATCAAGGGTAACCGACATGTGGCATCCACCATAACGGGTCGCCGTTAAGCTATCGGGTTCCAGTTTGGATCCGATAACCCATTAACGGCCCTAACCAATTGGGATTTTTCACGTGTAAAATTCTGATTCGCTAGAGGATCCGCATGTCAGCTCACCCTTGGGACAAATGTCATCCAGCCAATGGATGGGATGCGCCTATGATAAGTCAACACGTGGCACGGCCCAACAGTGGCCCATCCAGGTTAAAAGGTTGGCCCAGTCAAAATAAGCGGACCGGCCCATTAGCAGCCTACTTGCATTAGGCCTATTCACAACCACGGCCCGTACGAGTTACACAAAAGCGGCCCATCAAAGGCCCATTTTAGATTTGACAACTTCCACCCCATCGTCGGTTCCCACATTAACGGCCCGCTTCGTCTTTGGGCTCAATTATGGGCCGACCTTCTTTCGGCTGTTAGCAGCCCATTATAGATACGGATCAATATGTTGCCGGTACGTCTTTCGGCCCTTTCTCGGCCCATTCTGTAGTTGGGCCAACTTCTAGGCCGTTGTGACTTTCGGCCTTTCCTTGGCCCATTCTGTACATGGGCCAACTTCTAGCCCATTTTCTATTTTGGCCTGTTAATGGCCCGCACAATAGTTGGGCCTTTGTCGGTGCCACCTGATTTTGGGTTCATAAGCGGCCCACATTAAGCAGGGCACAATTTTAGCCCGACGAGACTTTCGGCCTGTTAAAAGCCCGATTCGTAAATTGGGCCTCTTTTGGCCCAAAACACTTCCGTCCTCTTACTGGTCCGTCAATTAAAAGGGCCAAGACAAAACTGACATTTATTTCGAACTGCTAGAGGCCCGCGGGCCGTTTCCATTTATGTGGCCCTATCGAGCTTTCGTCTTGTTAACGACCTAGTAAGAGACGTTGTTATGGTGGGCCACATCGATTGGGATTCACTAAATATTAGTTGACCAACCCAATTAAGGCCCGCTTTGACAAAACATGTTTGTTCGTTCGGATGGTGTCCAGGTGATGTTTGGGCGTGTTGGCCCCGCTTAAACGCCATAGCATATACAAAGAATTATCCTACTTTATACTCGCCTCTAAAAAAAACCTACACTATACAATAAAGAGACTAAGGCATAGAAACGAAGAATAATCCTACACTTTACAATAAAGAATTTACAGCAAATTATATCCACTTGGCATTATAGTTCAGCACCAGTGATAAAAAAAGCGTACATAAACAACAAATTACATACACTTGGCAAATAAATCTCATACATCATGGACGCGCATGATAACCCACAAGTATAGGGGATCGCAGCAGTTTTCGAGGGTAGAGTATTCAACCCAAATTTATAGATTCGACAGAAGGGGAGCCAAAGAATATTTGTAAGTATTAGCAACTGAGCTGTCAATTCAACCACACCGGAGATTAATTATCGTAGTAAAGTGATCAAGAGCAAAGTAATATGATAGTTTTGATAGTAGTAGCAATAGCAATAGTAAGGGTAACAATGATAACAGTGATTTTGTAGCAATGACAATAGTAACAACAGCAGTAGTAACTTAGCAAGAACAATATGTAGGAAAATCGTAGGCATTGGATCGACGATTTGTTGGATGCTATTCATCATGTGACAGTTATAACCTAGGGTGATACGGCACTAGCTCCAGTTCATAAATATAATGTAGGCATGTATTCCGTAAATATTCGTACGTGCTTATGGAAAGAACTTGCCTGGCATCTTTTGTCCTACCCTCCCGTGGCAGCGGGATTCCAACTGGAAACTAAGGGATATTAAGGCCTCCTTTTAATAGAGAACCAGAACAAATCATTAACACATGGTGAATGCATGAACTCCTCAAACTACGGTCATCACCGGGAAGTGTCCTGACTATTGTCACTCCGGGGTTGCCGGATCATAACACGTAGTAGGTGACTATAACTTGCAAGATCGGATCTAGAACATAGATATAATGGTGATAACATAAACGGTTCATATCTGAAATCATGGCACCCGGGCCCAAAGTGACAAGCATTAAGCATGGCAAAGTCATAGCAACATCAATCTCAGAACATAATGGATGCTAGGGATCAAGCCCTAACAAAACTAACTCGATTACATGATGAATCTCATCCAACTCCTCATCGACCAACGAGCCTACGAAGGAATTACTTACTCCCGGTAGGGAGCATCATGGAATTGGTGATGGAGAAGGGTTGGTGATGATGCAGATCGAAGACCCCCCCTCTAAGGAGCCCCAAACGGACTCTAGTTCTGGCCTCCCAATGAAGAACAGGAGGAGGCGGCGGCTCCGTCTCGTGAAACGTGATAATTTTTTTCCCTGATTTTTCTGGAAAAATAGGATTTTATAGCATCGATTTGAGGGTGTGCGGGGCCACCAAGTGGGGACAACCCACCTGGGCGCGCCTAGAGGGGGTGGCACGCCCTGGTGGGTTGTGCCCACCTAGGTGCCCTCCTCCAGTGGTTCTTGGCTCCAGAAATTATCTTTATTCATATAAAAATTCTTCACAAAGTTTCATTCCAATCCGAGAACTTTTATTCCTGCACAAAAACAACACCATGGTAGTTCCATTTGAAAACAACGTCGGTCAGTTAGTTTCATTCCAAGCAAATTAGAGTACAAAACAAGAGAAAAAGCGTTAGGAAAAAGTAACGACGAAGACGTATCAACTCCCTAAAGCTTAAACCTTTGCTTGTCCTCAAGCAATTCAGTTGATAAACTGGAAGTGAAAAAGAAAAACTTTTATGAACCCTTTTGCTCTTGGTTGCATAAATAAGCTTAAGTAGCACCCAGGTTTTCAGCCAAGATTATAACTAACCATGTTGACTATAACTCCTAAAAATTATATTAACTCATATCAATGACATAATCAGCTAACCAGTAATAATAAGATATCTCAAACAGCAACACGTTGTCAAAACAACCATGATATAATATGACGATAGTGGTATCTCGCTAGCCCTTTTTGAGACCGCAAAACATAAATGCAGAGCACCTCCAAAGTTCAAGCAACGACTAAACATTGTAATTCATGGTAGAAAAGATCCAGTCATGATGCACCCCAACATTATCTACACACAATGCATAAGCATGACAATAATGTTCTTAGGTTCTGGCGCTTATTTTAGAAGGTGATTACACAACATAAAAGTAAATAGATAGTCCCTTCGCAGAGGGAAACAAAGATTTGCAGCAGATGCGAGCTCAAGTTTTTAAAACAGAGGTAAATCATATTTTGAGAAATGCACCCTTCTTGTTTACTCATGACCATTAGTTATCAATATCTTCCATGCTAAACACATTAGTGGCGGTTCCCAAGTGATAAAGTAAAGGTTATTACTTCGTAGGAGTTTTTGTTTGATTATTTGTAAGCTCAATTCTTTTTGTAGTTTGGGACTGGGCATCCCTACTACCGCCCCCCTTCTCGTGCAATGGCGAGTGAATAAACACTCAACCTGAGAATAACCTGCTTAGTATGGAAGATACCGACTACCTCATGTCTCTCTATGAACAATCCAGGCATACAAAAAGGATATTTATTTAAAGTTTTTAGAGGTGGCACATGCAAATTTACTTACATATAGGTAGGTATGGTGGACTCATCTGGAATAACTTGGGTTTCAGGTTTCGGATGTACAAGCAAATTCCCACTTAGTACAAAGAAGGCTAGCAAATAGATTGAGAAGCTGCTAGCGAGAGCAGCAATGGTCATGAACATGCATTATGCATAAGTAACATTGGATACTAGCATGAGTAGGATATGAACACCATGAACATAAATGTCATAGAGGCTATGTTGGTTTTGATTCAACTACATGCATGAACATGTGCCAAGTCAAGCCACTCGAACATTCAGAGGAGGATACCATATCATCATACTACATCACAATCATTTTAACGCAATGTTGACATCCGGGATAAATCATTATCCACTCCCAGCTACTTATGCATGGCATGAGAAACTATATTCTCTATTTGTCATTGCAAACATGATTAATCATAATAGGCTAAATCATGGATACTAGGTTAAACATATTTACAAAAACAGAACAAGTCGAGTTCATACCTGTTTCTCTCTGCCACGGCCAGTTCATCAAATATCATCATTATTGCCTCTCTGCAGCCTTCACCAAAACAGCCACAACTTTTGCAAACGGACTCCGAATTCGATGAAACCAAGTTTGTTGGAAAGCTAGTGAAAAGGGCTAACACAATCTTCAAATAAATACCAATAATAAGCAAATGAGAAAAGGCCCAAAAGAAAATGGTGAGAACCCTTTCTTGGAGAAGACCGGTAAAACCTCCAACACCGAAAACATCATAGAAGACGCATGCAAACTCCGTTTTCGATGAAGTCAAGCTTGTCATAAAGATGACCATAAGCTCTAAGACTCACAAAGAGAATCAAACAAGAACCAAGAAACATGATGCAAGGATGCAATGGTTTGAGCTCTCGACGAACGATACGATCAAGCTACTCACTTGAGAGCCCCCCTTGATAGTACGGCTATCGATCCTATAACCCGGTCTCCCAACTACCACCATGAGACCGGTAAAATAGAAAACCTATCAAGGGCAAACCTTTGCCTTGCACATGGTCCACTTGAGCTAGATGATGACGATCTTGACTCCCTCAAGTTGGACCACCTTTCTTGATTGCATTGGCTCGATGAAGACTAGATGATTGCTCCCCCATAGTCACTATGGGTGAGCGACTCTTGACACATCTTCACAAGTCCATTGACACCACAATGGATGGCAAGATTCAAACTTGATTGCTCCCCATACTCCATTATGGGTGAGCCACTCTTTGTGTTGCTCCACTTGAACTTGCACACACGCAAACTTGATGACGATCACCACTTGATGTCATCCTCCATGGGTTGTATGGGATCTTCCTCTTGACGCAAGACCATGGAAACATACCTAACCCCACAAAGAACTCTCACGTAGACCATGGGTTAGTACACAAAGCGTAATGGACAATGCTTACCATACCATGGGAACACTTGGTCCCACTCGGTACATCTTCTATGCTTTGTGAGTTGATCAACTTGATTCACTCTTGACTTAGTCTTGATCAACCTTGAATCTTTCCAACTCTCTTCATTTGGATGATGTATTGAAGGTAAATATGAATGATCACACAATCTTCTTCTTCAAGACATGCTTGCAATAAGCTCAACACTCACATGACCAATCTTTGGATAATTCCTTAATAGCACCTTGGTCAACCCATAAACTCCTTGAAACCAACACATGGACTTCAAGAAATGCCTATGGAAACATCCTTCAAATATAACTCGATGCAACCATTAGTCCATAGAGAATGTCATCAATTACCAAAACCACACATGGGGGCACCGCATGTCCTTTCATCGAGTGTTCTCACTTTGAATACTAAGTAGGGTAATCACCGCAATAAACTGATGGTGTTCCATGGCATGATCTAGGTAAACCTTGGACAAAGGATAATCATGTTGGCGTGTCGAGCGTTAAAGTGAGTCGCAAGCGAGTAGCATAAATACCACCATGTATTTTACCCTTGGATTTATTAATGTGAAGGCGGCGTGCCACAATAGCTCCCAAGCTATAAGTGTTGTCGCCGTAAAGTGCACGACGTAAAATAGCAAAGTCTGGTGCACTAAGTGCGCCTACTTTCTTTCTAGCAAGTAAACACTTCGCAATCAATAGAGCAAAATAATGTATAGCAGAAAGTGCAAGCTAGGGCGGTGATACTTGACACCCTCTCTCATCCCCTCTGTCCGAAAAGCGGTAAAACCATCAAACTCTGCGGGCCTAGGCTCTACTAAACTCCCGTCAGAAGGGATCATGCATATGCGGGTGTCGGCATATAAATTAAACTCCACCGCAGGGGGATTATTCCTAGGAAGGAAATTAAAACTTTGCACATAGGAATTTTTGAGGAGATGATAATGTTGACTGTTCACATTCAGTTGCGATGAAGTCGGTGAGGCTGGCATTAGCAACATATTGTGCAAACTCCTGAAGGATTCCGGCCCCTTCCATGAATGGGTTGTGCGGCCATTCACACGGTCATACCTCCACCATTCTCCGGGTATGGAGATCACTGTTAGATGACTCCCCAATAACTCACTTGGAGTTCTTCTTGGAAGAAAACTTCCTAAAGATACTCATCTTTTTCCTAAGAACAAAATTCTGAAATTTTTAGTCCACAAAATTTTTCTCAACGAAACTTCATAAGATTGATAGCAACTACTCATAGGAATGCATATAGGCCATAGCAAGCATTCAAACTACTTAGAACTCTAAGAATTCAACATGCAAGCTCATCTACAACAACACCAAGAGTAACTAATTATTCAAAATATAAACCACTGAAGCAAAAACTAATTGGACCAACGGAGGAGTCACATACCAAGCAACAATCCCCCGAAACAGTTACGGAAACGGAGCTTCGAGCAAAGAGATTAAAATCTGCGGGTTTGAGAGCAAGAACATGAGACACACACACACACACACACACACACACACACACACACACACAGAGAGAGAGAGAGAGAGAGAGAGAGAGAGAGAGCAATGGTGATTTTTTCTGGAGGTAGGTGGTGTGTGGGATGAATAGATAAGTGAGGGGCCCCACGTAGGGACCACAACCCACCACAGCGCGCCTGGGGGTCCTGGCGCGCCCAAGTGGGTTGTGCCCACCTGGTGCATGATAACCCACAAGTATAGGGGATCACAACAGCTTTCGAGGGTAGAGTATTCAACCCAAATTTATTGATTCGACACAAGGGGAGCCAAAGAATATTCTTGAGTATTAGCAGTTGAGTTGTCAATTCAACCACACCTGGATAACTTAGTATCTGCAGCAAAGTGTTTAGTAGCAAAAGTGGTATGATAATAAAGGCAACGGTAGCAAAAGTAAAGATAAATGTTTTTGGGTTTTTGTAGTAGTTGTAACAGTAGCAACGGAAAAGTAAATAAGTGAAGAACAATATATGAAAAGCTCGTAGGCAATGGATCAGTGATGGATAATTATGCTGGATGCGATTCCTCATGCAATAGTTATAACATAGGGTGATATAGAACTAGCTCCAATTCATCAATGTAATGTAGGCATGTATTCCGTAAATAGTCATACGTGCTTATGGAAAAGAACTTGTATGACGTCTTTTGTCCTACCCTCCCATTGCAGTGGGGTCCTAGCGGAAACTAAGGGATATTAAGGCCTCCTTTTAATAGAGAACCGGACCAAAGCATTAACACATAGTGAATACATGAACTCCTCAAACTACGGTCATCATCGAGAAGTGTCCCGATTACTGTCACTTCGGGGTTGTCGGATCATAACACATAATAGGTGACTATAGACTTGCAAGATAGGATCAAGAACACACATATATTCATGAAAACATAATAGGTTCAGATCTGAAATCATGGCACTCGGGCCCTAGTGACAAGCATTAAGCATAGCAAAGTCATAGCAACATCAATCTCAGAACATAGTGGATACTAGGGATCAAACCCTAACAAAACTGACTTGATTACATGGTAAATCTCATCCAACCCATCACCTTCCAGCAAGCCTACGATGGAATTACTCACGCACGGCGGTGAGCATCATGAAATTGGTGATGGAGGATGGTTGATGATGATGACGACGACGAATCCCCCTCTCTGGAGCCCCGAACGAACTCCAGATCAGCCCTCCCGGGAGATATTAGGGCTTGGCGGCGGCTCCATGTCGTAAAACACGATGAAACTTTCTTTCTCATTTTTTTTCTCCCCGAGACGGAATATATGGAGTTGGAGTTTAGGTCGGAGGAGGTCCAGGGGGGCCACGAGATAGGGGGCCGCGCCCTGGGGGGGGGCCTGTCTCGTGGACAGGCCATGGGCCCCGTGGCATTAATTCTTTCGCCAAAAATTCTTATTAAATCCAAAAAGTGCCTCCATGGATTTCCAGGACATTCTGAGAACTTTTCTTTTCTACACATAAAACAACATCATGGCAGTTCTGCTGAAAACAGCGTCAGTCCGGGTTAGTTTCATTCAAATCATGCAAGTTAGAGTCCAAAACAAAGGCAAAAGTGTTTGGAAAAGTAGATACGTTGGAGACGTATCAACTCCCCAAGCTTAAACCTTTGCTTGTCCTCAAGCAATTCAGTTGATAAACTGAAAGTGATAAAGAAAAACTTTTTACAAACTCTGTTTGCTCTTGTTGTTGTAACATGAAAAGCCAGCATTCAAGTTTCAACAAATATTATGAACTAACCATACTCACAATAACACATAGGTCTCACAATTACTCATATCAATAACATAATCAGCTAGTGAGCCATAATAATAAAACTCGGATGACAACACTTTCTCAAAATAATCATAACATGATATAACAAAATGGTATCTCACTAGCCCTTTCTGAGACCGCAAAACATAAATGCAGAGCACCATTAAAGATCAAGGACTGACTAAACATCGTAATTCATGGTAAAAGAGATCCAGTCAAGTCATACCCAATATAAACCAATAATAATGAATGCAAATGATAGTGTGCTCTCCAGCGTGTGCTTTTTAATAAGAAGGGTGATGACTCAACATAAAAGTAAATAGATAGGCCCTTCGCAGAGGGAAGCAGGGATTTGTAGAGGTGCCAGAGCTCGATTTTAAAATAGAGAGTGAATAACATTTTGAGCGGCATACTTTCGGTGTCAACGCAACAACTATGAGATGGCTGTATCTTCCATACTACATGCATTATAGGCAGTTCCCAAACAGAATGGTAAAGGTTTATACTCCCCCAACCACCAACAAGCATCAATACATGGCTTGCTCGAAACAACGAGTGCCTCCAACATACAACAGCCCCGGGGGAGTTTTGTTTAATTATTTTGATTTGCTTTGATCTTTTTGGATCATGGGACTGGGCATCCCGGTTACCGACCCTTTCTCGTGAATGAGGAGCGGAGTCCACTCCTCTTGAGAATAACCCACCTAGCATGGAAGATATAGGCAGCCCTAGTTGAAACATGAGCTGCTCGAGCATACAAAACAGAATTTCATTTGAAGGTTTGGAGTTTGGCACATACAAATTTACTTGGAACGACAGGTAAATACCGCATATAGGAAGGTATAGTGGACTCATATGGAACAACTTTGGGGTTTTATGGAGTTTGGATGCACAAGCAGTATTCCCGCTTAGTACAGGTGAAGGCTAGCAAAAGACTGGGAAGCGACCAACTAAGAGAGCGATAACAGTCGTAAACATGCATTAAAATTAATTCACACCGAGTACAAGCATGAGTAGGATATAATCCACCATGAACATAAATATCGTGAAGGCTATGTTGATTTGATTCAACTACATGCGTGAACATGTGCCAAGTCGAGTCACTCAATTCATTCAAAGGTGGATACCATCCCATCATACCACATCATAATCATTCTAATAGCATGTTGGCACGCAAGGTAAACCATTATAACTCATAGCTAATCAAGCATGGCACAAGCAACTATAATCTCTAAATGTTATTGCAAATATGTTTACTTCATAATAGCTGACTCAGGAACGATGAACTCATCATATTTACAAAAACAAGAGAGGTCGAGCTCACACCAGCTTTTCTCATCCCAATAAGTCCATCATATATCGTCATTATTGCCTTTCACTTGCACGACCGAACGACGTGTATAATAATAAGAGTGCACGTGCATTGGACTAAGCCGGAATCTGCAAGCATTCAACTCAAGAGAGAAGACAAGTAATATGGGCTCTAAATTAAATAAACAATTATGCATATAAGAGCCACTAAGCATTTTCAATATGGTCTTCTCGACCCCCAAAAGAAAGAAAAGAAAATAAAACTATTTACACGGGAAAGCTCCCAACAAGTAAGAAGAAGAACTTGAAATCTTTTTGGGTTTTCAATTTAATTTCTACTACAAGGAAGGAAATTAAACTAACTATTTTTTTTTGTTTTTTCTTAAGGTTTATCAAACACACAAGAAGAAAACTAGAAAAAAAAGAAATTTAAACTAGCATGGATAATACAATGAAAGAGTATGAGCACCGACGACTAGTGTGTGAACATGAATGTAAAGTCGGTGAGAAATACGTACTCCCCCAAGCTTAGGCTTTTGGCCTAAGTTGGTCTAATACCAAGGACCGCCGCTACTCTCCCCGGTGTAGTGGGAGGTGTAATCAGGATAACACTGGCTGGTCATCTCCGGATCCCACTGGACAGATGATGCACGATAAGGGTCCAGCTCAGGTTCCGGTTCAGGTTCAGGTTCTGGAGTAAAAGCTTGGGCTAGATGGCTGTTCACCGCTTCTGGCGTGACAAGGCGATTTTCTGCAAGCAAATCAAATAATAGAGGTGCAGGCAAAATAATAAACTCGAAGTGTTTCTTATTGAATCTAAGTCTATACAAGAGCATCTTCTCTTCGTTGTCAACAATAAACTTGTGTGCTACGATGCTCTTGTAATCTAAAATGTGAGGAGGTAATTTTGTCTCCTCCACCTCATAGTGCCTAATGGGTATCTGAAAATGCTCAGCAAGACATGCAGCATAGATACCTCCAAATATGGGGCCTTTTGTACGATTCAGGGCTAGCCGTTTAGCAATGACGGCACCCATACTAAAAGTATTGTCTCCTAGCAAAGCATGTTGAAGAATAATAATATGTAGAACACTCAAATTTCCATTATTTCCACGACCAATCAAGCATCTATTAGCAAATATGGCAAAGTAGCATAAAATAGGAAAGTGTATGCTAGAGACCTCGCCTCGGAGCCCTTCTTTGGCTCCTCTACAGCAATAGTATTAACAAAGCCACCCACATCATCACGATGGGGTTCATCTAATTCTCCCTCATAAGGTATCCTACATACCGCGCAAAAATGACGTAAAGACATTTCTTTGAATTCATCATATAAATGAAATGATACTGCAGGCGATGATTTCTTAGGATAATAATAAAAGTTTTGCACGAAAGTATTGGTGAGCAAGAGATACTGATGGATTCGGTCGTTCATGAAACCGGTGAGGCCTGCAGTCTCGATTAAAGCATAAAAGTCTTCCTGAATTCCGGCTTCTTTCAAGAAATCCTCACATGGCCATTCGCACGACCGTACTTTCGCTAAGCGAGGAAGATTATACTTGGGTTTTTCCTTTTCTTTGTCTTGTTTTTCCTTAGAGCTTTGGCTAGAAGAACCTTTAAAGAGCCTCCTTAACATTTTCTGAAAATTTCTGAAATTTTAGTAACTTCAAAATAAAAGTGAATAAAACTAAACAAGATTGATAGCAACTACTCCTACAAGTGCCTAGAGCCTATATCATGCATTGGAATTGCTTGGGACCTAAAAAATTTAACATGCAAGCTCAAGAACATGGTCACCTATGCAGCAAAAATTTGCAATGAATAAAGCACTAGAACAAAAACTAATTGGACCAATGGAGGAGTCACATACCAAGCAACAATCTCCCAAAGCAGTTTTGCGAATGGAGCTTTGAGCTAAGAGATCGAAAATCACAGCAAAACGAGCTAGAACTCGTGCTTGAGATGGATGGGGATTTTTTTTGGGTAGAAGATGAAGTGTGTGGGTGCTGGCATAAGTGGAGGGGAGCCACCAGGGGCCCACGAGACAGGGGGCGCGCCCTCCTCTCTCGTGGCCTGGTGCTTGCCCCTCCTGCAGTGTTTTCAGTGCCTAAAATCCTCAAATATTCCAGAAAAAATCATACTAAATTTGCAGGGCATTTGGAGCACTTTTATTTTCGGACTATTTTTTTAATGCATGGATAATTCAGAAAACAGACGGATAATACTATTTTTGCTTTATTTAATCTAAATAACAAAAAGTAAAAGGAGGGTACAGAAGGTTGTGCCTTCTAGTTTCATCCATCTCGTGATCATCAAAATGAACCCACTAACAAGGTTGATCAAGTCTTGTTAACAAACTCATTCCGAATAACACGGAACCGGAGAAATTTCGAATAACACTAAGTTACCTCAACGAGGATATGAAAATCCCCAACAATAAGAATATCATACTTTTTCTTGACAGTAGGGAGAGGAAATTCAAAACCTCCAAAAATGATAGTTGGAACTTTTTCAATAGAATTGATATTATGAACTTAAGATTGTTTCCTCGGAAAGTGTACCGTATGCTCATTGCCATTAACATGAAAAGTGACATTGCCTTTGTTGCAATCAATAACAGCCCCTGCAATATTAAGAAAAGGTCTACCAAGGATAATAGACATACTATCGTCTTCGGGAATATCAAGAATAACAAAGTCCGTTAAGATAGTGACATTTGCAACCACAAGAGGCACATCCTCACAAATACCGACAGGTATACAATTGATTTATCGGCCATTTGCAAAGATATTTCAGTAGGTGTCAACTTATTTAATTCAAGTCTACGATATAAAGAGAGAGGCATAACACTAACACTGGCTCCAAGATCACATAAAGCAGTTCTAACATAATTTCTTTTGATGGAGCATGGTATAGTTGGTACACCCGGATCTCCAAGTTTCTTTGGTATTCCACCCTTAAAGGTGTAATTAGCAAGCATGGTGGAAATTTCAACTTCCAGTATCTTTCTTTTATTTGTGATGATATCCTTCATATACTTAGCATAAGGATTAACTTTAAGCATATCAGTTAAGCGCATACGTAAGAAAATAGGTCTAATCATTTTAGCAAAGCGCTCAAAATCCTCATCATCCTTTGACTTGGATGGTTTAGGAGGAAAGGGCATGGGTTTCTGAACCCATGGTTCTCTTTCTTTACCGTGCTTCCTAGCAACAAAATCTCTCTTATCATAACGTTGTTTCTTTGATTGTGGGTTATCAAGATCAACAGCAGGTTCAATCTCTACATCATTGTCTTTGCTAGGTTGAGCATCAACATGAACATTATCATTAACATTATCACTAGGTTCATGTTCATCACCTGATTGTGTTTCAGCATCAGAGATAGAAATATCATTGGGATTCTCAGGTGTGTCTACAGTAGGTTCACTAGAAGCATGCAAAGTTCTATCGTTTTTCTTTTTCTTCTTTTTGGAAGAACTAGGTGCCTCTAAATTATTTCTCTGAGAATCTTGCTCGATTCTCTTAGGGTGGCCTTCAGGACACAAAGGTTCCTGAGTCATTCTACCAGTTCTAGTAGCCACTCTAATCGCAAAGTCATTTTTATTATTCAATTCATCAAGCAAATCATTTTGAGCTTTAAGTACTTGCTCAACTTGAGTAGCAACCATAGAAGCATATTTGCTAACGTGGTGAAGTTCATCTTTAACTCTAGCCAGATTATCACCTACGCGTCCTATCTCGAAAGCATTATTCTTTAACTCTCTACCAACATAAGCATTAAAACTTTCTTGCCTAGCCATAAAGTCATCAAATTCATCTAAGCAAGGGCTATGAAATTTAGTAGAGGGTATTTCAACTTTATCATATCTATAGAGAGAATTTACCTTTACTACCTGTGTCGGGTTATCAAGACAATGTGTTTCTTCAGGCGGTAAATTAAGACCATGTATTTCTTCAATAGGAGGTAAATTCTTAACATCTTCAGCTTTAATACCTTTTTCTTTCATTGATTTCTTTGCCTCTTGCATATCTTCAGGACTGAGAAATAAAACACCTCTCTTCTTCGGAGTGGGTTTAGGAATAGGCTCAGGAGTTGGCTCAATTGGTTCAGAATTACTTGAGAATTGGCTCAGAAGAGTCCAATTATTTTCATTAGTCAACATATTATTCAATAGTATTTCAGCTTCGTCGACTGTTCTTTCCCTGAAAACACAACCAGCATAACTATCCAAGTAGTCCTTGGAAGCATCGGTTAGTCCATTATAAAAGATATCAAGTATTTCATTTTTCTTAAGAGGATGATCAGGCAAAGCATTAAGTAACCGGAGAAGCCTCCCCCAAGCTTGTGGGAGACTCTCTTCTTTGATTTGCACAAAATTATATATTTCCCGCAAGGCAGCTTGTTTCTTATGAGCAGGGAAATATTTAGCAAAGAAGTAATAAATCATATCCTGGGGACTACGCACACAACCAGGAGCAAGTGAATTATACCAAGTCTTTGCATCACCCTTTAATGAGAACGGAAATATCTTAAGGATATATAAATAGCGAGACTTCTCATCATGAGTGAACAAGGTGTCTGTATCATTCAACTTGGTAAGATGTGCCACAACAGTTTCAGATTCAAGGCCATAAAAAGGATTAGATTCAACTAAAGTAATAATATCAGGATCAACATAGAATTCATAATCCTTATCAGTAACACATATAGGTGAAGTAGCAAAAGCAGGATCGGGTTTCATTCTAGCATTAAGAGACTGCTGCTTCCATTTAGCTAATAATTTCTTAAGATCATTTCTATCATTGCAAGCAAGAATTTCCATAGCAGCTGCTTCATTCATAACATTACCCTTAGGAACAACATGTAATACATAATCATTGGGGGGACCTTCATCATCACTATCATCAGTAATAGGATCTTCAGTAATATCATTCCCCCTAACTCTAGCAAGTTGTTCATCTAGAAATTCACCTAATGGCACAGTAGTATCATGCACAGAAGTAGTTTCATCATGCATAGCAGAAGTGGCACCATCAATAACATGCGACATATCAGAATTCATAGCAGTAGCAGGTTTAGGTGTCGCAAGCCTACTAATAACGGAAGGAGAATCTAGTGCAAAGCTAGATGTCAGTTGCTTACCTCCCCTCGTAGTTGAGGTTAAAATAGTAGTTCGATCGTCTTTCAAGTTCTTCATAGTGATAAACAGATATAAATCCCAAGTGACTCAGAGAATAGAGCTATGCTCCCCGGCAACGGCGCCAGAAATTAGTCTTGATAACCCACAAGTATAGGGGATCGCAAAAGCTTTCGAGGGTAGAGTATTCAACCCAAATTTATTGATTCGACACAAGGGGATCCAAAGAATATTCTTGAGTATTAGCAGTTGAGTTGTCAATTCAACCACACCCGGATAACTTAGTATCTGCAGCAAAGTGTTTAGTAGCAAAAGTGGTATGATAATAAAGGTAACGGTAGCAAAAGTAAAGATAAATGTTTTGGGGTTTTTGTAGTAGTTGTAACAGTAGCAACGGAAAAGTAAATAAGCGAAGAACAATATATGAAAAGCTCGTAGGCAATGGATCAGTGATGGATAATTATGCTGGATGTGATTCCTCATGCAATAGTTATAACATAGGGTGATATAGAACTAGCTCCAATTCATCAATGTAATGTAGGCATGTATTCCGTAAATAGTCATACGTGCTTACGGAAAAGAACTTGTATGACGTCTTTTGTCCTACCCTCCCGTTGCAGTGGGGTCCTAGTGGAAACTAAGGGATATTAAGGCCTCCTTTTAATAGAGAACCGGACCAAAGCATTAACACATAGTGAATACATGAACTCCTCAAACTACGGTCATCACCAAGAAGTGTCCCGATTATTGTCACTTCGGGGTTGTCGGATCATAACACATAATAGGTGACTATAGACTTGCAAGATAGGTTCAAGAACACACATATATTCATGAAAACATAATAGGTTCAGATCTGAAATCATGGCACTCGGGCCCTAGTGACAAGCATTAAGCATAGCAAAGTCATAGCAACATCAATCACAGAACATAGTGGATACTAGGGATCAAACCCTAACAAAACTAACTTTATTACATGGTAAATCTCATCCAACCCATCACCTTCCAGCAAGCCTACGATGGAATTACTCACGCACGGCGGTGAGCATCATGAAATTGGTGATGGAGGATGGTTGATGATGACGACAGCGACGAATCCCCCTCTCCGGAGCCCCGAACAGACTTCAGATCAGCCCTCCCAAGAGAGATTAGGGCTTGGCGGCGGCTTCGTGTCATAAAACGCGATGAAACTTTCTCTTTGATTTTTTTCTCCCCGAGACAGAATATATGGAGTTGGAGTTTAGGTCGGAGGAGGTCCAGGGGGCCCACAAGATAGGGGGCCGCGCCCTAGGGGGGGCGCCCCCTGTCTCGTGGACAGGCCGTGGGCCCCCTGGCATTAATTCTTTCGCCAAAAATTCTTATTAAATCCAAAAAGTGCCTCCGTGGATTTCCAGGACATTCTGAGAATTTTTCTTTTCTACACATAAAGCAACATCATGGCAGTTCTGCTAAAAACAGCGTCAGTCCAGGTTAGTTTCATTCAAATCATGCAAGTTAGAGTCCAAAACAAGGGCAAAAGTGTTTGGAAAAGTAGATACGTTGGAGACGTATCAGTGCACCTCCCTCTAATATTATTCGCACCAGAAATTCTTCAATATTCAGAAAAAATCATATTAAATTTTCAGTGTGTTCTGAGAACTTTTATGTTGGGGTCTTTTTTTGCACGGGAAATTCAAAAAACAGACAAAACATGACATTTTATTTTATTTAACTAACAAAAACAAAAAACAAAAGGTAGGGATAGAAGGTAGTGCTCACTAAATTCATCAACTTCATACCTCTCAAAAATGATCCATTAATAAGGTTGACCAGGTCTTATTAACAACCACTTTCGATTAGCATGAAACCGAAGAACTTTCGTAAATCACTAAGTTACCTCAACGGGGATATGAATGTCCCCAACAATAAGCATTCCATGTTTCTTTTTAACACTAGGTAGAGGTAGTTGAAAACTTCCAATAGTGATTGTCAGAGATTTTTCAATGACATTAATACCATTCATTTGGAATTGTTTCTTCGGAAAATGCACCGTATGCTCATTACCATTGATTATGAAAAGTGAACTTGCTTTTATTGCAATCAATAACAACCCCTGCAGTACTCAAGGAAGGTCTACCAAGGATAATCGACATGTTGTCATCCTCGGGCATCTCAAGTATAACAAAGTCAGTCAAAATAGTAACATTAGCAACAACAACGGGCACATCCTCACAAATACCAATAGGTATGGCAGTTGATTTGTTAGCCATTTGCAAAGATATTTCAGTAGGTGTGAGTTTATTCAAATCAAGTCTTTTATATAAAGAGAAAGGCATAACACTAACACCAGCTCCCAAATCACATAAAGCAGTTTTCACATAATTTCTTTTGATGGAGCATGGTATAGTTGGTATTCCTGGATCTCCAAGTTTTTAGGTACTCCATCTTTAATAGTGTAATTAGCAAGAATGGTGGAGATTTTAGCTTCCGGTATTTTTCTCTTATTGGTGATGATGTCTTTCATGTACTTTGCATAAGGAGGCATTTTCAAGATATTAGTCAAGCGGGTACGCAAAAAGACTGGCCTCAGCATTTCAGCAAAGCATTCAAATTCTTCACCATCTTTCTTTTTAGTTGACTTAGGTGGAAAGGGCATAGGTTCTTGAACCCAGGGTTCTCTTTCCTTATCGTGTTTTCTAGCAACAAAGTCTCTTTTATTATTTCTTTTATTTTTAGATTGTGGGTTATCAAGATCAACAATTGGTTCTATTTCAACATCATTATCTAGTTCTTTTTCATTGTCTGGTTGAGTATCTTCATGAACATCATCTTTATCATTTTCATTATCACTAGGTGAATGTTCATTACCAGATTGAGTTTCAGCATCAGAAATAGAAACATCATTATCATTATCAGGAGGTTTTTCTATTCCAGGTTCACTAGAAGCATGCAAAGTCCTATCATTTTCCTTTTTCTTCTTCTTTTTAGACGGACTAGGTGCAGTGGTATTATTCCTTTGTGAATCCTGCTCAATTCTTTTTGGGTGTCCCTCAGGATAAAGTGGTTCCTGAGTCAGTTTACATCCTCTGGTTGCTACTCTAACAACAAAGTCATGTATGCCGTTGTTCATTTCATCAAGCAATTCTCTTTGAGATTTAGCAACCTGTTCTAGTTGAGTTTGAACCATAGAGGCATGTTTTCCTACACATTTAACATTATTGGAGATTCTAAATAATTTGTCGCTCAAACTGGCAAGCATATTAGAATTGTATTTCAGTTTTTTCATAACATTTACATTGAAGTGATCTTGCTTTCTAATGTAATTTTCAAACTCATAAAGGCATTGGCTAGGATGCATATTATGAGAATTATCACTATCATTGAATTTCATTAGAGAATTTACCTCTACCACCTTAGGTGGTGGTGGTGTATCAAGCCCATGTATTTCTTCAACAGGAGATAAATTTTTGACATCCTCGGCTTTAATACCTTTTTCCTTCATAGATTTCTTTGCCTCTTGCATATCTTCAGGATTGAGATATAAGATACCCCTCTTCTTCGGAGTGGGTTTAAACGGTGGTTCAGGAGGAGTCCAATCATCATAATTTTTCAATATGTTATTCAATAATTCTTTAGCTTGTCCAATAGTTTGTTCCCTGAAAACACATCCTGCACAACTATCTAGGAAATCCCTAGAAGCATCGATTAGTCCATTATAGAAGATATCAACTATTTCATTTTTCTTAAGAGGATGATCAGGCAAAGCATTAAACAATTGGAGAAGCCTCCCCCAAGCTTGTGGGAGACTCTCTTCTTCAATTCGCACAAAGTTAAATATTTCCTGTAAGGCAGCTTGTTTCTTATGAGCAGGGAAATATTTTTCAGAGAAGTAATAAATCATGTCCTGGGGACTACGCACACAACCAGGAGCAAGAATATTGTACCAAGCTTTAACATCATCCTTTAGTGAGAACAGAAATAATTTGAGAATATAGTAATAGCAAATTTTCTCATCATGAGCAAAAAGGGTGGCTATGTCATTCAACTTAGTAAGATGTGCCACAACAGTTTCAGTTTCATAACCATGGAAAGGATCAGATTCAACCAAAGTAATTAACTCTAGGTCGACATAGAATTCACAACCCTTATCATCAACAAAGATATGTGAAGTAGCAGACTTAGGATCACATTTCATTTTAGCATTGAAAGATCTCTCTTTATACTTGCATAATAATTTCTCTAGATCATCTCTATCCTTACAAGCAAGAATATATCTAGTTGCTTCCTCACTCATAACATAACCTTCCGCTACCTTTGGCAATTCATATCTAGGAGGGCTAGTTCTAATAGGTGTTTCAAGATTTCCAGTTTCAAGCTCATCATTAGTTTCAACAATGTCATGCTGTCTTACTCTAGCAATTTGTTCAATAAGAAATTCACCTAGTGGCACATTATCATCAAGCAAGGTACTAGAATAATCAATAACATCATTCATAGCAGAAGTAGCATCATCAATAACTTGCGACATATCAGGATTAATAGCATGTAATGGTGTTGCAAGTTTACTTATAACAGAAGGTGAATCAAGTGCGGAGCTAGATGGCAGTTCCTTACCTCCCCTCGTCTTAGAGGGAAAAATCTTAGTCTTAGCATCCTTCGGATTCTTCATAGTGACAATTTGATAATAATCCCAAGTGACTCAACAAATATAGCTATGCTCCCCAGCAATGGTGCCAGAAAAAGGTCTTGATAACCCACAAGTATAGGGGATCGCAAAAGTTTTCAAGGGTAGAGTATTCAACCCAAATTTATAGATTCGACACAAGGGGAGCCAAAGAATATTTGTAAGTATTAGCAGCTGAGTTGTCAATTCAACCACACTTGGAGATTAATTATCTGCAGTAAATTGATCAGTAGCAAAGTAATATGATAGTTTTGATCGTAGTAGCAATAGCAATAGTAACGGTAGCAGTGATAGCAGTGATTTTGTAGCAGTGACAATAGTAACAACAGCAGTAGTAACTTAGCAAGAACAATATGTAGGAAAATCGTAGGCATTGGATCGGTGATTTGTTGGATGATATTCATCATGTGACAGTTATAACCTAGGGCGATACGGCACTAGCTCGAGTTCATAAATATAATGTAGTCATGTATTCCATAAATAGTCATACGTGCTTATGGAAAGAACTTGCATGGCATCTTTTGTCCTACCCTCCCGTGGTAGCGGGGTCCAATTGGCAACTAAGGGATATTAAGGGCTCCTTTTAATAGAGAACCGGAACAAAGCATTAACACATGGTGAATACATGAACTCCTCAAACTACGGTCATCACCGGGAAGTGTCCCGACTATTGTCACTCCGGGGTTGCCGGATCATAACATGTAATAGGTGACTATAACTTGCAAGATTGGATCTAGAACATAGATATAATGGTGATAACATACACGGTTCAAATCTGAAATCATGGCACCCGGGCCCAAAGTGACAAGCATTAAGCATGGCAAAGTCATAGCAACATCAATCTCAGAACATAATGAATACTAGGGATCAATCCCTAACAAAACTAACTCGATTACATGATGAATCTCATACAACTCCTCACCGACCAGCGAGCCAACGAAGGAATTACTCACTCCCGGTGGGGAGCATCATGGAATTGGTGATGGAGAAAGGCTGGTGATGACGAAGATCGAAGATCCCCCTCTCCGGATCCCCAAACGGACTCCAGACCTGGCCTCCCGATGAAGAACATGAGGCGGCGGCGGCTCCGTCTCGTGAAACACGATAATTCTTTTTCCCTGGTTTTTTTTTTCTAGAAAAATAGGATTTTATAGCGTCGGTTCCAGGGTCTGTGGGGCCACCAGGCAGGGACAACCCACCTGGGCGCGCCTGGAGGGATGGCCGCCCTGGTGGGTTGTGCCCACCCAGGTGCCCCCCTCCGGTGGATATTGGCTGCAAAAATTATCTTTATTCATATAAAATTCCTCGCAAAGTTTTGTTCCAATCTGAGAATTTCATTTCTGCACAAAAAACAACACCATGGTAGTTCTGCTGAAAACAACGTCAGTCCGGGTTAGTTTCATTCAAATCATGCAAATTAGAGTCCAAAACAAGAGGAAAAGTGTTAGGAAAAGTAGATACGACGGAGACGTACCAGCGCATCAACAAAACTTACCATTTGCACTATAATCTCTTCGGAAAATAGGATTGGCCGGATTCAGATAGCAGAAGTTTCAGTCTGCAAAATCTCCAATTCCTTTGTGGTTGCCTCAGTGTCTTGTTTCATTTTTTTGGCTCCTGCATCTAATACCCGCAACTCCAACCTCAACATTTTGATTACATCTTGAGAATCATATGTTGGAAATATGCCCTAGAGGCAATAAAAAAATGGTTATTATTATATTTGCTTGTTCATGATAATTGTCTATTGTTCATGCTTGTGACGCCCCCGATTCAATCGTACACTAATCATACACACAAATGTGTACGATCAAGATCAGGGACTCACCGGAAGATATCACAACACAACTCTAAACAGAAATAAAAAGAATACAAGATTTATATTACAAGCCAGGGGCCTTGAGGGCTCGAATACATAGCTCGATACACAAGAGTCAGCGGAAGCAACAATATCTGAGTACAGACATAAGTTAAACAAGGATGTGTTAAGAAGGCTAGCACAAAAGCAACACGATCGAAGAGGCAAGGCCTCCTGCCTGGGACCTCCTAAACTACTCCTGGTCGTCGGCGGTCTCCACGTAGTAGTATCCGTTGGCGGTGGCATCTGGCTCCAAGGGTCCACCATCTGGTTGCATCAACCGGAAAGAAGAAAGAAGGGGGAAAGGGGGTAGCAAAGCAACCGTGAGTACTCATCCAAAGTGCTCGCAAGCATCAGATCTATACTAAGTATGCATTGGTATCAAATGGAAGGTTTGTATCTATGGACAGAACTGCAGAAAGCCAGAATAGAGGGGGAAGGCCTAGCCTATCAAAGACTAGCATCTTCAAGCAACTCCAAGCATCTTGCAGCACGTAGAAAAGTAAAGAATAGCAGTTTATAAGTAACAAACATGTTGTAGAAACAACGCCCAGAGATCCCTCCTCGACTCCCTGCGAGAAAGCAATCCCGGAGCCACATATCCATCACATATCTCACGTATCCATTTCTAGTTATATAAGATCAGGATATAAGTCTGAACGTCCGTTGCCGTGGACACGGCCACTCGAATAGATAATCTTCCCTACAGGGGTGCACCTTGTTTTCCAACACGCTTGATCAATCTCCATCAACATCTTCACCAGCACCATCTCCTCTCAAAACCCTAGTTCATCTCTTGTATTCAATCTTGTATCAAAACCATAAATTGGTACCTGTGGGTTGCTAGTAGTGTTGATTACTCCTTGTAGTTGATGCTAATTGGTTTACTTGGTGGAAGATCATATGTTCATATCCTTAATACATATTATTACTCCTCTGATTATGAACATGAATATGCTTTGTGAGTAGCTACGTTTGTTCCTGAGGACATGGGTGAAGTCTTGCTATTAGTAGTCATGTGAATTTGGTATTCGTTTGATATTTTGATGAGATGTATGTTGTCTTTTCCTCTAGTGGTGTTATGTGAACGTCGACTACATGACACTTCACCATTATTTGGGCCTAGATGAAGGCATTGGGAAGTAATAAGTAGATGATGGGTTGCTAGAGTGACAGAAGCTTAAACCCTAGTTTATGCGTTGCTTCGTTAGGGGCTGATTTGGATCCATATGTTTAATGTTGTGGTTAGGTTTACCTTAATACTTCTTTTGTAGTTGCGGATGCTTGCAATAGGGGTTAATCATAAGTGGGATGCTTGTCCAAGTAAGGGCAGTACCCAAGCACCGGTCCACCCACATATCAAATTATCAAAGTACCGAACGCGAATCATATGAACGCGATGAAAACTAGCTTGACGATAATTCTCATGCGTCCTCAGGAGCTCCTTTCTCATTATTAGAAATCGTCTAGGCTTATCCTTTGCTACATAAAGGATTGGGCCACCTTGCTGCACTTTATTTACTTTATTTACTTGCTACTCGTTACAATTTATCTTATCACAAAACTATCTATTACCTACAATTTCAGTGCTTGCAGAGAAAACCTTACTGAAAACCGCTTATCGTTTCCTTCTGCTCCTCGTTGGGTTCGACACTCTTACTTATTGAAAGGACTATGATAGATACCCTACACTTGTGGGTCATCACTTGGGCACGCGCAGGGGCTGCGTGAGCTCGTCCCCGGCTCCGGCTTGGGCACGAGCAGGGGGCACGCGAGCTCGTTCTCGGTGTCATTTGCTCTAGCTTGGGCACGCAGAGGCCCCTGCTGCTGCTGGCACTGGCGCCGCCTCCTCCGGATGTGGGCGTAGCCGCCGTCGATGGATCGGCGATGGCCTGGCGGTGAAACCGGTTGCCTTCTCACAAACCGAGCTGGGCGCGCGCGCGCCATGACATAGGAAAATACGACCTTAAGAAGGCGTACCTCTCGTCGATGTTGTGCCGCGACTATCAGGGTTATGGTCCTGGTAATGAGTACTAGGGGTACAGATAAGGGGCAGAGCCTAGCTATGGCGCAGGTGTAACACTCGGTGTTTAACGAGTTCAGGCCCCTCTCGGCGGAGATAACAACCCTACATCTCATGTCCCGAGGCTTTGTTTTGATTTGATGGGTATGGTTACAAGGTTGCTTGACCCTAGCTTAGGAGGTGGAGCGCGGCTTATATAGGGTGCGCCGCAGCCCACTCCATGTTGCGAGGGCATTTAATGACATTGATTGCGTCAGTTATAGGTGTAACACTACAAAAAAAATACACTTCCGTGAGGATACATGTTTGTCATAGTAGGTCACGTTTTCTGTCATGCATGTACATCCATGACGATTTTATGACAGAATCAAGATAGTCATACCTGTGTTGTCGTAGAAGTGTTCCATGACAATACCAAAATTATCATCACGGAAGTGTCCACTTCCATGATGATAAATGGCGCGTCATGGAATTGTTTTCATCAAGGGTAACCGACATGTGGCATCCACCATAACGGGTCGCTGTTAAGCTATCGGGTTCCAGTTTGGATCCGATAACCCATTAACGGCCCTAACCAATTGGGATTTTTCACGTGTAAAATTCTGATTCGCTAGAGGATCCGCATGTCAGCTCACCCTTGGGACAAATGTCATCCAGCCAATGGATGGGATGCGCCTATGATAATTCAACACGTGGCACGGCCCAACAGTGGCCCATCCAGGTTAAAAGGTTGGCCCAGTCAAAATAAGCGGACCGGCCCATTAGCAGCCTACTTGCATTAGGCCTATTCACAACCACGACCCATACGAGTTACACAAAAGCGGCCCATCAAAGGCCCATTTTAGATTTGACAACTTCCAGCCCATCGTCAGTTCCAGCCTGTTAACGGCCCGCTACGTCTTTGGGCTCAATTATGGGCCGACCTTCTTTCGGCTGTTAGCAGCCCATTATAGATACGGATCAATATGTTGCCGGTACGTCTTTCGGCCCTTTCTCGGCCCATTCTGTAGTTGGCGAACTTCTAGGCCGTTGTGACTTTCGGCCTTTCCTTGGCCCATTCTGTACATGGGCCAACTTCTCGCCCATTTTGTATTTTGGCCTGTTAATGGCCCGCACAATAGTTGGGCCTTTGTCGGTGCCACCTGATTTTGGGATCATAAGCGGCCCACGTTAAGCATGGCACAATTTTAGCCCGACGAGACTTTCGGCCTGTTAAAAGCCCGATTCGTAAATTGGGCCTCTTTTGGCCCAAAACACTTCCGTCCTCTTACTGGCCCGTCAATTAAAAGGGCCAAGACAAAACTGACATTTATTTCGAACTGCTAGAGGCCCGCGGGCCGTTTCCATTTATGTGGCCCTACCGAGCTTTCGTCTTGTTAACGACCTAGTAAGAGCCGTTGTTATGGTGGGCCACATTGACTGGGACTCACTAAATATTAGTTGACCAACCCAATTAAGGCCCGCTTTGACAAAACATGTTTGTTCGTTCGGATGGCGTCCAGGTGATGTTTGGGCGTGTTGGCCCCGGTTAAACGCCATAGCATATACAAAGAATTATCCTACTTTATACTCGCCTCTAAAAAAACCTACACTATACAATAAAGAGACTAAGGCATAGAAACGAAGAATAATCCTACACTTTACAATAAAGAATTTACAGCAAATTATATCCACTTGGCATTATAGTTCAGCACCAGTGATAAAAAAAGCGTACATAAACAACAAATTACATACACTTGGCAAATAAATCTCATACATCATGGACGCGCATGATAACCCACAAGTATAGGGGATCGCAGCAGTTTTCGAGGGTAGAGTATTCAACCCAAATTTATAGATTCGACAGAAGGGGAGCCAAAGAATATTTGTAAGTATTAGCAGCTGAGCTATCAATTCAACCACACCTGGAGATTAATTATCTGTAGTAAAGTGATCAGTAGCAAAGTAATATGATAGTTTTGATAGTAGTAGCAATAGCAATAGTAAGGGTAACAGTGATAACAGTGATTTTGTAGCAGTGACAATAGTAACAACAGCAGTAGTAACTTAGCAAGAACAATATGTAGGAAAATCGTAGGCATTGGATCGACGATTTGTTGGATGCTATTCATCATGTGACAGTTATAACCTAGGGTGATACGGCACTAGCTCCAGTTCATAAATATAATGTAGGCATGTATTCAGTAAATATTCGTACGTGCTTATGGAAAGAACTTGCCTGGCATCTTTTGTCCTACCCTCCCGTGGCAGCGGGATTCCAACTGGAAACTAAGGGATATTAAGGCCTCCTTTTAATAGAGAACCGGAACAAAGCATTAACACATGGTGAATACATGAACTCCTCAAACTACGGTCATCACCGGGAAGTGTCCTGACTATTGTCACTCCGGGGTTGCCGGATCATAACACGTAGTAGGTGACTATAACTTGCAAGATCGGATCTAGAACATAGATATAATGGTGATAACATAAACGGTTCATATCTGAAATCATGGCACCCGGGCCCAAAGTGACAAGCATTAAGCATGGCAAAGTCATAGCAACATCAATCTCAGAACATAATGGATGCTAGGGATCAAGCCCTAACAAAACTAACTCGATTACATGATGAATCTCATCCAACTCCTCATCGACCAACGAGCCTATGAAGGAATTACTTACTCCCGGTGGGGAGCATCATGGAATTGGTGATGGAGAAGGGTTGGTGATGATGCAGATCGAAGACCCCCCTCTAAGGAGCCCCAAACGGACTCTAGTTCTGGCCTCCCAATGAAGAACAGGAGGAGGCGGCGGCTCCGTCTCGTGAAACGTGATAATTCTTTTTCCCTGATTTTTCTGGAAAAATAGGATTTTATAGCGTCGATTTGAGGGTCTGCGGGGCCACCAAGTGGGGACAACCCACCTGGGCGCGCCTGGAGGGGGTGGCACGCCCTGGTGGGTTGTGCCCACCTAGGTGCCCTCCTCCAGTGGTTCTTGGCTCCAGAAATTATCTTTATTCATATAAAAATTCTTCGCAAAGTTTCGTTCCAATCCGAGAACTTTTATTCCTGCACAAAAACAACACCATGGTAGTTCCGCTGAAAACAACGTCAGTCCAGGTTAGTTTCATTCCAAGCAAATTAGAGTACAAAACAAGAGAAAAAGCGTTAGGAAAAAGTAACGACGAAGACGTATCAACTCCCTAAAGCTTAAACCTTTGCTTGTCCTCAAGCAATTCAGTTGATAAACTGGAAGTGAAAAAGAAAAACTTTTATGAACCCTTTTGCTCTTGGTTGCATAAATAAGCTTAAGTAGCACCTAGGTTCTCAGCCAAGATTATAACTAACCATGTTGACTATAACTCCTAAAAATTATATTAACTCATATCAATGACATAATCAGCTAACCAGCAATAATAAGATATCTCAAACAACAACACGTTGTCAAAGCAACCATGATATAATATGACGATAGTGGTATCTCGCTAGCCCTTTTTGAGACCGCAAAACATAAATGCAGAGCACCTCCAAAGTTCAAGCAACGACTAAACATTGTAATTCATGGTAGAAAAGATCCAGTCATGATGCACCCCAACATTATCTACACACAATGCATAAGCATGACAACAATGTTCTTAGGTTCTGGCGCTTATTTTAGAAGGTGATTACACAACATAAAAGTAAATAGATAGTCCCTTCGCAGAGGGAAACAGTGATTTGCAGCAGTGCCAGAGCTCAAGTTTTTAAAACAGAGGTAAATCATATTTTGAGAAATGCACCCTTCTTGTTTACTCCGCGACCATTAGTTATCAATATCTTCCATGCTAAACACATTAGTGGCGGTTCCCAAGTGATAAAGTAAAGGTTATTACTTCGTAGGAGTTTTTGTTTGATTATTTGTAAGCTCAATTCTTTTTGTAGTTTGGGACTGGGCATCCCTACTACCGCCCCCCTTCTCGTGTAATGGCGAGTGAATAAACACTCAACCTGAGAATAACCTGCTTAGTATGGAAGATACCGACTACCTCATGTCGCTCTATGAACAATCCAGGCATACAAAAAGGATATTTATTTAAAGTTTTTAGAGGTGGCACATGCAAATTTACTTACATATAGGTAGGTATGGTGGACTCATCTGGAATAACTTGGGTTTCAGGTTTCGGATGTACAAGCAGAATTCCCACTTAGTACAGGCGAAGGCTAGCAAATAGATTGAGAAGCGGCTAGCCAGAGAGCAGCAATGGTCATGAACATGCATTATGCATAAGTAACATTGGATACTAGCATGAGTAGGATATGAACACCATGAACATAAATGTCATAGAGGCTATGTTGGTTTTGATTCAACTACATGCATGAACATGTGCCAAGTCAAGCCACTCGAACATTCAGAGGAGGATACCATATCATCATACTACATCACAATCATTTCAACGCAATGTTGACATCCGGGATAAATCATTATCCACTCCCAGCTACTTATGCATGGCATGAGAAACTATATCCTCTAATTGTCATTGCAAAGATGATTAATCATAATAGGCTAAATCATGGATACTAGGTTAAACATATTTACAAAAACAGAACAAGTCGAGTTCATACCTGTTTTCTCTGCCACGGCAAGTTCATCAAATATCATCATTATTGCCTTTCACTTGCATGACCGAACGATATGAAAATAATAACAGTGCAAGAGTGCCATGGACTAAGCTAGAATCTGCAAATTAAACATGAGAAGACAAGGTAAAATGGTCTCTTTGTTAGATAAACAATAATGCATATAAGAGCCACTCAACATTTTCATCGTGGTCTTCTCCTCGGTACGATTCAGATAAAAAGCAAAGAAATTCAGAGAAATACACTAAAATATTTTTGGAGTTTTTGGTTTTTCTTGAACAAGCAAATAAAAGATAAAAACAAAAAAAGGGGAAAAACTGTTTACACGAGAAAGCTCCCAACAAGTAAAAGAAGAACAAGGAAATTTTTTTGGGTTTTCTTTTTAGATACTACAACAATTTAAACTAGGAAGAAAAATAAAAAAGAAGCAGGAAATATTTTTTTGGATTTTCTCAAAGTTTTTCAAACACACAAGAAGAAAGCGAGAAAATAAATTTAGTATGGATGATACAATGAAAAAGTGTGAACACCGACAAAAAAATGTGTGAACATGAATGTAATGTCGGTGAGAAATACGTACTCCCCCAAGCTTAGGATTTTGGCCTAACTTGGTAATCAGTAGTCGAAGAAACCATGGGGTCCCATGTTGAAATGCCGAGGAGCAGGCACCTGTGGATCCCATTGCTGAGGCTCAGCCTGTGCTGTAGTTAGGTTGTTCCAGTAGGCGACGATGTCCGCATGCATAATCCTGTAACCACCCCTGGAAATAGGATCAAACTGAGCAGGTGTAGGCAATGGAATAATCACGTGAAAGATCGAGGATGTCGCCTAGAGGGGGGGGGGGTGAATAGGCGCTTTAAAATAATTATGGTTTAGGCTTGAACAAATGCGGAATAAACCTAACGGTTAATTTGTCAAGCACAAAACCTAAAACAACTAGGCTCACCTATGTGCACCAACAACTTATGCTAAGCAAGATAAGCAACTATGTGATAGCAAGATATATGACAAAGAACAATATGACTATCACAAAGTAAAATGCATAAGTAAAGGGCTCGGGTAAGAGATAACCGAGGCACGCAGAGACGACGATGTATCCCGAAGTTCACACCCTTGCGGATGCTAATCTCCGTTTGGAGCGGTGTGGAGGCACAATGCTCCCAAGAAGCCACTAGGGCCACCGTAATCTCCTCACGCCCTCGCACAATGCAAGATGCCGTGATTCCACTAAGGGACCCTTGAGGCGGTCACGAACCCGTACAAATGGCAACCCTTGGGGCGGTCACGAACCCGTACACTTTGGCAACCCTTGGGGCGGTCACGGAACCCGTCAAGATGCTCGGGCGATCTCCACAACCTAATTGGAGACCCGGCGCTTGCCGGAGCTTTACACCATAATGATTGAGCTCGAACACCACCAACCGTCTAGGGCGCCCAAGCGCCCAAGAGGAACAAGCTCAAGGGCACCAAGCACCCAAGAGTAATAAGCTTCTCAAACTTCACTTCCACGTATCACCGTGAAGAACTCAAACCGATGCACCAAATGCAATGGCAAGGGCACACGGAGTGCCAAGTCCTTCTCTCTCAAATCCCACGAAGCAACTAATGCTAGGGAGGAAAATGAGAGGAAGAACAAGAAGGAGAACACCAAGAACTCCAAGATCAAGATCCAAGGGGTTCCCCTCACATAGAGGAGAAAGTGATTGGTGGAAATGTGGATCTAGATCTTCTCTCTCTTTTCCCTCAAAAACTAGCAAGAATCCATGGAGGGATTGAGAGTTAGCAAGCTCGAAGAAGGTCAACAATGGGGGAAGAACACGAGCTCAAAGGATAAGGTTCAATGGGGAAGAAGACCCCCTTTTATAGGACCTCCCGAATCCAACCGTTATGTGCTCAGGTCGTGCACAAGCGGTACTACCGCTTGGAGGAGCTGTACTACCGCTTAGCACGCTCAAAACAGCCCAAACGAGAGAGAAAACACGAGTTTTTGGTCCGGGGCGGCACTACCGCTTAGGAGCCATGGTAGTACTGCTCTGGAGCGGTAGTACCGCTCAGGAGCCGCGGTAGTACCGCTCTAGAGCGGTAGTAAAAAATTACATCCGCTCTAGTCGCGGTAGTACCGCTGCAGCCTTCACCAAAACAGCCACAACTTTTGCAAACGGACTCCGAATTCGATGAAACCAAGTTTGTTGGAAAGCTAGAGACAAGGGCTAACACAATCTTGAAAGAAATACCAATAATAAGCAAATGAGAAAAGGCCTAAAAGAAAATGGTGAGAACCCTTTCTCGGAGAAGACCGGTAAAACCTCCAACACCGAAAACATCATAGAAGACGCATGCAAACTCCGTTTTCGATGAAGTTAAGCTTGTCATAAATATGACCATAAGCTCTAAGACTCACAAAGAGAATCAAACAAGAACCAAGAAACATGATGCAAGGATGCAATGGTTTGAGCTCTCGACGAACGATACGATCAAGCTACTCACTTGAGAGCCCCCCTTGATAGTACGGCTATCGATCCTATAACCCGGTCTCCCAACTACCACCATGAGACCGGTAAAATAGAAAACCTATCAAGGGCAAACCTTTGCCTTGCACATGGTCCACTTGAGCTAGATGATGGCGATCTTGACTCCCTCAAGTTGGACCACCTTTCTTGATTGCATTGGCTCGATGAAGACTAGATGATTGCTCCCCATAGTCACTATGGGTGAGCGACTCTTGACACATCTTCACAAGTCCATTGACACCACAATGGATGGCAAGATTCAAACTTGATTGCTCCCCATACTCCATTATGGGTGAGCCACTCTTTGTGTTGCTCCACTTGAACTTGCACACTGCAAACTTGATGGCGATCACCACTTGATGTCATCCTCCATGGGTTGTATGGGATCTTCCTCTTGGCGCAAGACCATGGAAACATACCTAACCCCACAAAGAACTCTCACGTAGACCATGGGTTAGTACACAAAGCGTAATGGACAATGCTTACCATACCATGGGAACACTTGGTCCCACTCGGTACATCTTCTATGCTTTGTGAGTGGATCAACTTGATTCACTCTTGACTTAGTCTTGATCAACCTTGAATCTTTCCAACTCTCTTCATTTGGATGATGTATTGAAGGTTAATATGAATGATCACACAATCTTCTTCTTCAAGACATGCTTGCAATAAGCTCAACACTCACATGACCAATCTTTGGATAATTCCTTAATAGCACCTTGGTCAACCCATAAACTCCTTGAAACCAACACATGGACTTCAAGAAATGCCTATGGAAACATCCTTCAAATATAACTCGATGCAACCATTAGTCCATAGAGAATGTCATCAATTACCAAAACCACACATGGGGGCACCGCATGTCCTTTCAATCTCCCCCATTTTGGTAATTGATGACAATCACTTTCAAGAGAGTTTATATAAGGAATTATGCATCACAATGCAATGCAACAACCAATGATGCAGGAGAATGAGATGCAAATGCTTAGGACCAAAACCAAAGCAAGGAGAAAACTTAGAAGACTTCTCCACAAAACTCTGTGAAACTCCTCCCCCATTGGCATCGATTGCCAAAATGGGTGAAAAGCTGAGAAGGCCAAAATAAAAGGTGTTCCTCCATAAATTGTGTATTTCTCAACAAGAGAGTGGAATGCAATACACATATCCAACTGCGAATACTTGGAGGAAGACAAACTATATTGAGGCCCAAAGATTGCAACAAAAATGTATGACACAAAGACATAACAAAGAGAGACACAAGCAATCAGAAGATACCAATTGAAGCAAGCAATCAACGGATATCAATTGAACCAACTAGACCAATGATCCTACATGCCACAAGAAAAAGATATTATGATAAATGCAAAGGTGTTCTAAAGAAACTAGAAAGCTCCCCATGATTTGTGCACACATAAGAATTTTTGTATTTGAATACAAAGTGCACAAAATAGGATCATAGCTCCCCCAAAATCAATAGAAACTCACATCCAGTGCAAGTGAGCATATAGGAAACAAAGCCTAGCGCTTGCAACAAGCACATGGTTGAGCAACATGTAAAAGAGGCAACTAAGAATAGGCTCAACCAAAATGATGTGTGTGAGTCATGGCGAAGCACTTGAGAGGACTAAAATTAGGATGAGCATTAAGCATCAACATAGTCTTGAAATAATGAGGCACACGGTGCAAGGCCTATCAATCCCACACACACAACTAGCAAATGGGTTCACAAGCTTACTAATAAGCATATAAAGAACTTATGCTTGTGACAACCCGTGGTGAAGATAGAAGATGAAAGCCTCATCAAGGCGAGGGATGCCAATTAAGATGGCAAAAGCCTTGTAAAGATAAGCATGAAGACAATAATCTTCACCACACAAGAGTGCATAAAGATGCAACGATAGAGGACACGCACTCAAGGCAAAAGCTTTCACGGAGCCACCAAAGAAATAACATAAGAAAGACAAGGTGGACGTGAAAGAAAGGATATCAACTAGAGATGTAATTTCTCTCAAGTGTATAAGGTTCTATGTAGACGAAATCATGATGATATATATATATATATATCTACAAAGAAGGATGTACACCCAAAATAGTTACACCACAAAGGAACAAGATATCCATAAGGAAGTCATAAATATACCAATAAGATATTTGCTTGAAAGCATAGCACTTGGCTAGATATGGTGTTATTGTATATAAATGAAGTCCAAACACACATCCATCAAGGGCATCACAACTAGCAACAGAGATCATCGTTGGGATGCTTTGAGAAAGGAAACAAGTATCACAAGATATGAAATGAATATCATGCCAAGATACAGCCTACACAAGGTTGAATGCAAGAGAGGAAAGCATGAATAGATACTTGTTACCGAGATATCATTGGAACGATGTAGTAGATACCAATTGAAGGTAGATAGTAGTTCATTGATCATCCTAGCTTGACTCCAATATGCACATGGTGACAACACCTTCCTTGTGAGTGAGCCGAGCATCCAATGCATCTCCAAATGTTCCTAGAAGAACAACACAAACTAAACGGTACCCAAACTCATCGGGACCAAATAGATAGAAACACCAATACATAGGACAAACTCCACATAAATATGTGCATATAGATATGAAAATGAATTTCATGCACATCTCATCCAAATTGAGACTAGGTGGAGTTTCCCCTATATATTGAGTCAAAGAAAGAAAGCATGCCAAATGAAATACATGAAGTAAACATGCATGCTCAAGACTTTCAAAACCCGAAACCAAAAGACAAAGAAATTCCAAGTGGAAAGGATACTAAATAGAGAAATCATCACTTGGAAGATATCATTAAATATACATCAAGGAATGAGATATCCATTGATACACACTAAACTAAAGATGTCAAACTCCCAAAGAGAGGATGGTTTCAAACAAACCAAGCCCTCAACAAAGTTTCATGATGGCACAAAGTACCAAAAAGAAATGGCTTGCCTTCCACCAAAACACACTTGATAAGGATCACGAGAAGAGTGTTCTGAAGAAAATAGAATAGCTCCCCCACGAGTTGTGCATTATATAGGATTTGTATTTGAATACAAAATGCACAAGGTGGGATCACCGCTTTCACTATATCTAGGAAACACTAGACAAGAACAAGAAATAAACAAGATCCACAAGTGGTATGGAAGACAACGGGAGTTGACACAATCCTTGGCAAGAGAAGAGGCAAGTAAAACAAAAGCCAATGTAAAGATGATCAATAAATTCTACCACACATAAATGACTACCAATTGTCAAAAGACAAGAAGTAGATGGAAAGAATTCCGGTGGTAGATAGCAAGGATATCAACATCATCTTCACACCACACACAAGCAGATTGCAACTTGTAGAGCTAACATGCCACCTAGGAACAAGATAATCTACAATATCAACACTAGGTGACAATATCTCAAATGTACACATTTTCTAGGCTAGTAATATATATAGCATATTACTCCCCCATAATGTGATACCAATGTAGAAAACTTAACAAGAGGCAATAAGAGGATCCAACAAGAGATAATTAATGGACAATTTAGAATTTGAATTTCTCATGAGAAGACATACCACATAGTGACTAGATAATCTTGTAATATCAATACTAGATGGTATTCCTCATGTACACACACTTATAGGAGTGTGAGGTGCACAAAGCACATCACTCCCCAATAATGGGATATTCCATTAATCTCTCACAAGAGCCAACTAAGATACAAAGAAGATGCACAAAGGCTCAACACACAACTCACACGTACATGAAGTGCACACCAACATACATAAGCAAGTTGGAAGCGCAACATATACAAACACATGCAAGGAACAAAACCAAAACATGCAAGGGGGCAAGTAACTTTCAAAGTAAACAATTTAAGTACAAGTTACCACAAGGAGGCACATTGGATATAAGATAGAAACTTGATAATCCAGTTGACTTGGCTTGTGACAAAAAGAATGATGAAGTCCCTTAATTCTTCATAATGTAGCCAAGTCTCCAATGCCCTCCAAAACACCTATTGATCAAGTTTGAGCTTGTTGGTCCCCAACCAAGTTGGGTCCTAAGAGGTTAGTCACAATAGGCTTGGCTACCCAAATGGTTCTTTTCTTGACACCACTTTGAGTACCAACAAACTTGGAAAACACATTGCCAACCTTATCCTTCCCAAGAGAATATATATCATCAATAATAATTGGGTTGGATAAGTTACCACTAGTGCATGAAGAAGCGACGTGACCTTTCTCACGACATAAGTAGCAACGTCTACTCTTCACTTTCTTCTCACTTGATTTTTTTCACAAGAGAAGCATTAGCTTGAGTCTTCTTGTGAAGTGGCATTTCTTCAACTTGAGGTTGAGCATGAGATTGAACTTGTGCCCTCTTCCCTTGTTGCTTGACACTAATGGCCTTCTTCTTCAATGGGCAAGATCTAACATGATGCCCTTCTACTTTGCACTTGAAGCAAACAATATTGGCCGAATTCTTGACTTGTTCTTGGCCCTTCTTTTTGTTCATGTTGGACTTCTTCTTCTTATTGGAGTTGAATCCAAGTCCACCTTTGTCATTGGGGATTTTGCACACTCAAGATATTGTTGAGTCGGATTTCCTTCATGACACTTTTCAAGTCTTTCTTCAAAGAAGTGACTTGGGCCTTGAGCTCTTTGATTTCCTCTACATGGTTAGTCTCAACACAAGTACTAGAGGAAGTATAAGCTTCATCGTTAGAGCAACAAGGCAAGGAAAGCAATTCATCACAAGATGTACCAAAATTGTGAGTAGATGAATTACAAGGACTAGCACATGGCAATATACTATTTTGACTAGAAGTAGTGCTAGTATCCACATGAGGCTCACTAGATGTTACCTTAGCAATCATGGCCTCATGAGCTATCTTTAGCACACTATGGGATACTAGAAGATCATCATGAGAGCTTGAGAGCTTTTCATGACTTTCTTCCAATTTCCCATAATTGCAAGATAGCACCTCAAGTTGAGCCCGTAGCTCAACATTCTCCTTCAAAATGGATGCTTCACAAGTAATACAATTAGTAGCACAAGCATCATCATTAACAACAAGAGGAGAAGGCAACTTGGCAAGCTCTTTTAAATAAGAAGCTTCAAGTTGAGCATGAGACTCGTGAGTTTGATGAGCTCACCCTTGATGACCCTTGAGCCATTTTCGAGGTGCTCAAAATCCTCAAGGAGTCTAGCATGAGCAACTTCAAGCTTAGCATTTTTAGTTTCAAAAACATTGGCCACCTCAAGGGCTCTATTAGTAGATTCCTTCACTCTAGACAATTCTAGAGCAAAAGTCTCCTCAAGAGATTCCTTGGTGGTTTGTTCAAGTTCAAGAGCTTGAGAGAGGTCCGCAATCTCATTAGCGTAATCACGCCCATGACCTTCCATTTTATCAATGGTGACCTCATGCTCCTCAAGACGAGATTCCAACTCATCAATATATTTCTTGCTCTCAATAGCAATGGACATAATTTCCATGAAGTTGGAGCGAGCAATTTTATTTTATGAAGAGCTTTAAAACCATTTCCCCTTAATTTTTAAGGAGGCAACATTATCATTCTCTTCATCATTATCCTCATCATCGTTAGCATCAACATCATCATCAAGAGACATATTGGGGTACAAAGTAGGAGATACCTTTGTCGCCTTAGCCATAAGGCAAAACGCAATAGATGATGATGTAGGATCCCTTGAGGCACCATTAAACACCACATCTTGTTCCATGGAGTGTTCGGTTTCCTCTACATTGTTAGCACAACAATTCGAGGAAATAGATGCATTTTTATCATGGCAACAAGACATAGCAAGCATATCATCATGATATTTAGTCAAGCAATTTCTACATGATATGCAAGGACTATCAACACAAGCATGTGAAACATTTGGAGTGCTTGAAGTGTTAAAGCCCAAAGAGGGAGCATTGCAATAATATAGTGATGAAGGATCATCCACAATAAGCATACTATCATCATTACAATGACCAACACTACTCACCATATCATTACCTTGTGGCAAACCACATGTAGGTGAAGTAGAAGAAGTTGAGAAGACTATATGACCGGAGGTGGAGGGAGAACAACCATCCCCACAAATCTTGGACACACCATATTTATCTTGAAGCTTTGTCCATAACTCATGAGCATCCCGGAACGGCATGAGTTGAAAAATAACTACATTGCTCAAAGCATCGAAAAGCACATTAGAGGCTTGAGCATTGAGATAAGAGTTTTTCTCATCCTCTAAAGATAATCTTTGGGGATCCTTTGGAGGAGAAAAACCCATATCTACAATTTCCTCTAAATTTGGGTCCATGACCCTAAAGAGATTACGCATGCGAATTACCCAAACATCAAAATTTGTGCCATCGAAACTAAGAGTGTCTGAGAATCCTAATCCTCTAGTCGACATCTTTACTCTCTAGGCGGTTAAGCCCAACAAAGAGAGACGAGGTTCTGATACCAATTGAAAGATCGAGGATGTCGCCTAGAGGGGGGGGGGTGAATAGGCGCTTTAAAATAATTACGGTTTAGGCTTGAACAAATGCGGAATAAACCTAACGGTTAATTTGTCAAGCACAAAACCTAAAACAACTAGGCTCACCTATGTGCACCAACAACTTATGCTAAGCAAGATAAGCAACTATGCGATAGCAAGATATATGACAAAGAACAATATGACTATCACAAAGTAAAGTGCATAAGTAAAGGGCTCGGGTAAGAGATAACCGAGGCACGGAGACGACGATGTATCCCGAAGTTCACACCCTTGCGGATGCTAATCTCCGTTTGGAGCGGTGTGGAGGCACAATGCTCCCAAGAAGCCACTAGGGCCACCGTAATCTCCTCACGCCCTCGCACAATGCAAGATGCCGTGATTCCACTAAGGGACCCTTGAGGCGGTCACCGAACCCGTACAAATGGCAACCCTTGGGGGCGGTCACCGAACCCGTACACTTTGGCAACCCTTGGGGCGGTCACGGAACCCGTCAAGATGCTCGGGCGATCTCCACAACCTAATTGGAGACCCGACGCTTGCCGGAGCTTTACACCACAATGATTGAGCTCGAACACCACCAACCGTCTAGGGCGCCAAGCGCCAAGAGGAACAAGCTCAAGGGCACCAAGCACCCAAGAGTAATAAGCTTCTCAAACTTCACTTCCACGTATCACCGTGGAGAACTCAAACCGATGCACCAAATGCAATGGCAAGGGCACACGGAGTGCCAAGTGCTTCTCTCTCAAATCCCACCAAAGCAACTAATGCTAGGGAGGAAAATGAGAGGAAGAACAAGAAGGAGAACACCAAGAACTCCAAGATCAAGATCCAAGGGTTCCCTCACATAGAGGAGAAAGTGATTGGTGGAAATGTGGATCTAGATCTCTCTCTTTCCTCAAAACTAGCAAGAATCCATGGAGGGATTGAGAGTTAGCAAGCTCGAAGAAGGTCAACAATGGGGAAGAACACGAGCTCAAAGGATAAGGTTCAATGGGAAGAAGACCCTTTTATAGGACCTCCGAATCCAACCGTTATGTGCTCAGGTCGTGCACAAGTGGTACTACCGCTTGGAGGAGCGGTACTACCGCTTGGAGGAGCGGTACTACCGCTTAGCACGCTCAAAACAGCCCAAACGAGAGAGAAAACACGAGTTTTTGGTCCGGGGCGGTACTACCGCTTAGGATCCACGGTAGTACTGCTCTGGAGCGGTAGTACCGCTCAGGAGCCGCGGTAGTACCGCTCTAGAGCGGTAGTAAAAAATTACATCCGCTCTAGTCGCGGTAGTACCGCTGCAGCCTTCACCAATACAACCACAACTTTTGCAAACGGACTCCGAATTCGATGAAACCAAGTTTGTTGGAAAGCTAGTGACAAGGGCTAACACAATCTTGAAAGAAATACCAATAATAAGCAAATGAGAAAAGGCCCAAAAGAAAATGGTGAGAACCCTTTCTCGGAGAAGACCGGTAAAACCTCCAACACCGAAAACATCATAGAAGACGCATGCAAACTCTGTTTTCGATGAAGTCAAGCTTGTCATAAAGATGACCATAAGCTCTAAGACTCACAAAGAGAATCAAACAAGAACCAAGAAACATGATGCAAGGATGCAATGGTTTGAGCTCTCGACGAGCGATACGATCAAGCTACTCACTTGAGAGCCCCCTTGATAATACGGCTATCGATCCTATAACCCGGTCTCCCAACTACCACCATGAGACCGGTAAAATAGAAAACCTATCAAGGGCAAACCTTTGCCTTGCACATGGTCCACTTGAGCTAGATGATGGCGATCTTGACTCCCTCAAGTTGGACCACCTTTCTTGATTGCATTGGCTCGATGAAGACTAGATGATTGCTCCCCATAGTCACTATGGGTGAGCGACTCTTGACACATCTTCACAAGTCCATTGACACCACAATGGATGGCAAGATTCAAACTTGATTGCTCCCCATACTCCATTATGGGTGAGCCACTCTTTGTGTTGCTCCACTTGAACTTGCACACTGCAAACTTGATGACGATCACCACTTGATGTCATCCTCCATGGGTTGTATGGGATCTTCCTCTTGACGCAAGACCATGGAAACATAACTAACCCCACAAAGAACTCTCATGTAGACCATGGGTTAGTACACAAAGCGTAATGGACAATGCTTACCATACCATGGGAACACTTGGTCCCACTCGGTACATCTTCTATGCTTTGTGAGTTGATCAACTTGATTCACTCTTGACTTAGTCTTGATCAACCTTGAATCTTTCCAACTCTCTTCATTTGGATGATGTATTGAAGGTAAATATGAATGATCACACAATCTTCTTCTTCAAGACATGCTTGCAATAAGCTCAACACTCACATGACCAATCTTTGGATAATTCCTTAATAGCACCTTGGTCAACCCATAAACTCCTTGAAACCAACACATGGACTTCAAGAAATGCCTATGGAAACATCCTTCAAATATAACTCGATGCAACCATTAGTCCATAGAGAATGTCATCAATTACCAAAACCACACATGGGGGCACCGCATGTCCTTTCATCAGGAGTGTTCTCACTGAATACTAAGTAGGGTAATCACCTGCAATAAACTGATGGTGTTCCATGGCCGCGCGATCTAGGTAAACCTTGGACAAAGGATAATCATGTTGGCGTATCTGAACGTTAAAGTGAGTCGCCAAGCGAGTAGCATAAATACCACCATGTATTTTACCCTTGGATTTATTAATGTGAAGGCGGCGTGCCACAATAGCTCCCAAGCTATAAGTGTTGTCGCCGTAAAGTGCACGACGTAAAATAGCAAAGTCTGGTGCACTAAGTGCACCTACTTTCTTTCTAGCAAGTAAACACTTCGCAATCAATAGAGCAAAATAATGTATAGCAGGAAAGTGCTAGCTAGGGGCGGTGATACTTGACACCCCTCTCTCATCCCCTACTGTCCGAGTGCGGTAAAAACCATCAAACTCTGCGGGCCTAGGCTCTACTAAACTCCCGTCAGAAGGGATCATGCATATGCGGGTGTCGGCATATAAATTAAACTCCACCGCAGGGGGATTATTCCTAGGAAGGAAATTAAAACTTTGCACATAGGAATTTTTGAGGAGATGATAATGTTCTAGGGATGGCAATGGGTCGGTTTGGATCGGGTTGAATAATATCAAATCCATATCCATATCCATGAAGACAATCTTTCCCCGCCCATGAAACAAATCCACGGGTGAAAATTGTGTCCATGTCCAAACCCGATGGATATCCATACCCACTGGATATCCATTGGGTCCTCTCAAGATATACAAATAAGACATAATACAATGTTAACATAAGATCTTCCATTCTTCACCTCGTGGCAAACTAGACTTCACTTACCATAAACATAAACTTATGGTAAATCAACGTCCACTAATAACCTAATATCCTTTAGTATTTTTCTAAAATATGAGAATGACGAGTCATTTAACGAGGAGATAAAAATAAGGAAAAGGGGAACTGGAGTATGTTAGTGGGGATTGTATGTCAACTAATGAAAGTTACGGTGGGGATTATGCAATTTCCTTTTGCATGCTTTACCTAACAAAGTTTAAAATTGCAGTGGGACATGTGACTATGGGGTAGGATAGCAGATTTTTGCCCACTAATGCATACTATTGGGTTGGGTTTGGGTATATCCATGGGTACAAGATTATATCCATGCCCTACCCATGAGCAATCGGGTCGGGTTTGGACACTGCCCATGGGCACAAAAGCATATCCAAACATTATCCAATCAGGTCAGATATCCATGGGTATCCATGTCCATGGGTAAAATTGCCATCCTTATACTGTTCACATTCAGTTGCGATGAAGTCGGTGAGGCTGGCATTAGCAACATATTGTGCAAACTCCTGAAGGATTCCGGCCCCTTCCATGAATGGGTTGTGCGGCCATTCGCACGGTCATACCTCCACCATTCTCCGGGTATGGAGATCACTGTTAGATGACTCCCCAATAACTCCCTTGGAGTTCTTCTTGGAAGAAAACTTCCTAAAGATACTCATCTTTTTCCTAAGAACAAAATTCTGAAATTTTTAGTCCACAAAATTTTTCTCAACGAAACTTCATAAGATTGATAGCAACTACTCATAAGAATGCATATAGGCCATAGCAAGCATTCAAACTACTTAGAACTCTAAGAATTCAACATGCAAGCTGTAACGCCCCGGATCCGATGCGCCAGGTGTCCGCCAGTTATTCACCTTCGTTGCCATGTCATCTGCTTGCGTGTTGCACTTTGCCATGTCATCATCTGCATTTTATATCATGTCATCATGTGCATCGCATTGGCATTCGTGTCCATCTCATGCATCCGAGCATTTTCCCCGTTGTCCGTTTTGCAATCCGGCACTCCTGTGTCCCCCGGCGTCCCCTTTTGTCTTCTGTTGTGAGCGGGTATTAAACTTTCTCGGAATGGCCCGAGGTTTGCCAAGCGGCCTTGGTATAGCACCGGTAGACCGCCTGTCAAGTTTCGTGCCATTTGGAGTCCGTTTGGTACTCCAACGGTTAACCGGGTAACCGCGAAAGCCTCTTTTGTTGAAGCCCAACACCCCTTCCAAAGTGGCCCAAAACCCATCTAACTCCCCTCCATGCTCTCAGTCGTTCGATCACGATCGCGTGGCCGAAAACCGCACCTCATTTGGACTCTCCTAGCTCCCTCTATGCCTATATATACACCCCCATTTCAAATTCGCGGATCCTCTCCCCCGAAACCCTAGCTTTCCCTCTCCGCCGCCGGACGCGTCCGCCCCCGGCCGGACACGTCCAGCCAGCCACGTCGCCCGACCAATGGGCGCGTGCCACGTCACCCCGCCGCCGCTCCCGGCCAGTGGCGGCGCGCCCGTCGCCCAGCGCCTCCCCCGGCCTCCTCTCTCTCTCGCGCCGCGCGCCCGCGAGGCCGGGTCGAACCCTCCCGCCCGCCCGCCGCCGCCCAGCGCTCGAGCGCCCGCTGCGCCGAGCGAGGCCTCGCCTCCGCCGTCCGGCCAGCGACCCGTTGCCCGAGCTGCCGCCCGCGCGGCGTGCCTTGCTCGCCGCCCGGCTGCCGCGCCGTCCGCCGCCCGATCGCGCCTCGCCGCCCGCGCCAATCTAGATCGCCGCCGCGTCTCCTCCGTCCCCGCTGGCCCGTTCTTACCGCCGCCGTGCCAGATCCGGCACCGGCCGGCCGGATCTGCTCCCATCGCCGCCGCCGTCGGACGGGATCGGGAGGAGCCCCGATCCGCGTCCTCCCCGCTCGCGCTCCGTGGGCCTGCGCCCACCTGGGGTCCGGCCTCCTCACCGACCGGCCCAGCCCGACTCCTCCTCCTTCAGCCCGGCCTGCTTTCCCTCTGCCTGGGCCGAGCCCAGTGGTGAGCCCCGCTATCCCGCGCCCGCGCGTCCTTTTGTTATCTGTCGCTCACATGTTATTTTTCCGAAAAACTGCTAAGTCCCGTATTTTTGCACATTATCATGCCATCTTCATTGCATCACATCTCTGCATCCGTAGCTCCGTTTTGTGCGTATAATATGTCAAATTGTTCGCCTAGACGAGTACTTCATTTCATTCCATTGCATCATTTTCATTTGAGCTCATCTTGATGCCCGAAATGCTGTTGGAAGAGTGCATGTTGATGTTAATCTGCTGAAACTGTTATAACTTGCTGTTTTATCATTTTTGCCATGATTGATGTGTGCATCCTATGAGGTTGATGTCTACATGAATGTTGAACTATGCCATGCCATCTTTCCAGGGGTGTTAACCATGTATTTTTGTGAGTTGTGTGCTGAGTGTATCAAGCTTGCTAAGTAGGGTAGTTGCTGTTGCTGTTTTCCTGACAGATTCTGTTGTATTTTGTTGCTATGTTAACAAGTTTCTACAAGTCATTGTGTGCATAATCTGGAGATGCTCTATAAACATGTTTTGATATACATGTCATGCTCTATCCATTCATGCCCTTGTTTGCAATTATAGCCTGCTGGAACATGTTGTAATCTTGCTCCAAATTTGCTTGAAAATGTTGCTGTCAGCTTGTTAACATCAAGTTCACTTGTTCCCATGTGTTTTCCTAGTGATCCATGTATCCTATGAACTTGCTCTTGCCATGCTTAGCTTCATAAACATGCCTTCTTACTGTTGGTTGCCTTGCCATGCCATGTATTGCTCTGTAGTGAGTGGTTCAAGCTCACGAACATGCCTACTTATTGTTGTTCCTGCCATGTATAGATCTGTAATATAACTTGCCATGTTTACATGGGTGCCATCATATTTTCTATGCCTTTTTGGCTTATGGTCAGTAAGGGTCTTTTGATCTAGGCTATTAGTAGAGTCATGCCATGCCTTTGTTTGCCATGATAAGTTCCTGTAACATGTTGTTTGCTTGCTCTAAACATTGCAACCTGATGTTATTTCTGCTAAAGTCTGAAACTGTTATTATTTGCAATATCTCCATGTCCTTTTGAGCATGTTCTAATTGTTTCTGGAGATAGCTCAGTGTTCATGTTTTGTTATGCTTTACGTGTACTTCATGCCCATGTCTTTTGTTATTATGTTGGGGTGCTGAATCATATTGTTTTGATGCTTGCAATATGCCTAGTTGCTGTTATGGACAGATTGTGGCTATGACTTGTATAGTGTGTGTGTGTGTTGCACCGTTGCTCCGTTTTGAGTGTGCTCTATATGATACTTGCTTGTTTTTGCATGTAGCTTCATATTATCATGTTGCATCCTTGTTTTGAGGTGTTTGCTTGATGTTTGTATGCATTTTGCATCAATGCCATGTTTAACTTGTTTTGCTCATATCTTTTAGACCGTAGCTCCAAATCTAATGAACTTTATATGTAACTTGACTAGAATTTCGTGTAGATCCTCTTGGAGCATCTTAACTTGCTGTTTAACAACTTGAACGTAAGGTTTATTCAGTTCTGGACCAATTTCGAAATTTGCATATGAGGACTTACCGGAATTGTTATATGTTGTTCCCGGCCTCATTTAAACTTGCCTTGATGTGTTGTTCTTGTTTGCATCATCTCTTGCCATGAGTAGCTTCATTTAGCTTGATCATGCATCATGCTTGTTGTGCATCATGTCTTGTTCATGTGTGGTGTGTTTACCATGTTGTGTGCTTCTTCTTGTTAGTTCCTGTTTCATTGCGATCGTGAGGATCCGTTCGTCTTCTTCATGGACTCGTTCTTCTTCCTTGCGGGATTTCAGGCAAGATGACCGCTACCCTGGATCTCACTACTATCATTGCTATGCTAGTTGCTTCGCTCTATCGCTATGCTGCGCTGCCTATCACCTGTTTGTCCAGCCATCCCATATTGCCATGAACCTCTAACCTTTGACACTTTTCCTATGCAAACCACTGTTTGGCTATGTTACCGCTTTTGCTCAGCCCCTCTTATAGCGTTGCTAGTTTCAGGTGAAGTTGAAGATTTCTCCATGGTGGACAGGGTTTATGTTGGGATATCACAATATCTCTTATATTATTAATGCATCTATATACTTGGTAAAGGGTGGAAGGCTGGGCCTTATGCCTGGTGTTTTGTTCCACTCTTGCCGCCCTAGTTTCCGTCATACCGGTGTTATGTTCCCGGATTTTGCGTTCCTAACGCGGTCGGGTGATTTATGGGACCCCCCTGACAGTTCGCTTTGAATAAAACTTGTCCAGCAAGGCCCAACATTGACTTTTACCATTTGCCTCACCTAGCCCTTTTTTTCCCTTGGGAGTCGCGCTCTCGAGGGTCATCTTATTTTATACCCCCCCCGGGCCAGTGCTCGTCGTGAGTGTTGGTCCAAACCGTCAGCCGCCGGTGGCCACCAGGGGCAACTCTGGGCTCGCCTACCGGAAGTTTGGACAATCCGGTGTGCCCTGAGAACGAGATATGTGCAGCTGCTATCAGGATTTGTTGGCACATTCGGGCGGCATTGCTGGTCTTGTTTTACCATTGTCAAAATGTCTTGATGTACCGGGATTCCGAGACTGATCGGGTCTTCCTGGGAGAAGGTCTATTCCTTCGATGATCGCGAGAGCTTGTCATGGGCTAAGTTGGGACACCCCTGCAGGGTATAAACTTTCGAGAGCCGTGCCCGCGGTTATGTGGCAGATGGGAATTTGTTAATGTCCGGTTGTAGACAACTTGACACCTGATCCGAATTAAAATGCATCAACCGCGTGTGTAGCCGTGATGGTCTCTTCTCGGCGGAGTCCGGGAAGTGAACACGGTTTCTGTGTTATGTTTGACGTAAGTAGGTGTTCAGGATCACCTCTTGATCATTGCTAGTTGACGATCGTTCCGCTTATTCTCTTCTCGCTCTTCTTTGCGTATGTTAGCCACCATACTTGCTTAGTCGCTGCTGCAACCTCACCACTTTACCCCTTCCTTTCCCATTAAGCTTTGCTAGTCTTGATACCCATGGTAATGGGATTGCTGAGTCCTCGTGGCTCACCAGATACTTCCAACACCAGTTTGCAGGTGCCTATGTTACCGAGCAGGTGACGCAACCAAGCTCAAGGAGGAGCTCGATGAAGATCTTGTCCTTTGTGTTGTTTCGTTCTAGTTGATCAGTAGTGGAGCCCAGTTAGGGTCGATCGGGGACCTTTTGTCGCATTTGGGGTTCTTCTTTTATTTTGGTTCCGTAGTCGGACCTTGATTGTATCTGGATGATGTAATGCTTTAATCATGTAATTGTGTGAAGTGGCGATTGTAAGCCAACTATGTATCTCTTTCCCTTATGTAATACATGGGCTGTGTGAAGATTACCTCACTTGCGACATTGCTTTCAATGCGGTTATGCCTCTAAGTCGTGCTTCGACACGTGGGAGATATAGCCGCATCGAGGGCGTTACACAAGCTCATCTACAACAACACCAAGAGTAACTAATTATTCAAAATATAAACCACTGAAGCAAAAACTAATTGGACCAACGGAGGAGTCACATACGAAGCAACAATCCCCCGAAACAGTTACGGAAACGGAGGTTCGAGCAAAGAGATCAAAATCTGCGGGTTTGAGAGCAAGAACACGAGACACACACACACACACACACACACACACACACACACACACACACACAGAGAGAGAGAGAGAGAGAGAGAATGGTGATTTTTTTTGGAGGTAGGTGGTGTGTGGGATGAATAGATAAGTGAGGAGCCCCACGTAGGGACCACAACCCTCCACAGCGCGCCTGGGGGTCCTGGCGCGCCCAAGTGGGTTGTGCCCACCTGGTGCATGATAACCCACAAGTATAGGGGATCGCAACAGCTTTCGAGGGTAGAGTATTCAACCCAAATTTATTGATTCGACACAAGGGGAGCCAAAGAATATTCTTGAGTATTAGCAGTTGAGTTGTCAATTCAACCACGCCTGGATAACTTAGTATCTGCAGCAAAGTGTTTAGTAGCAAAAGTGGTATGATAATAAAGGTAACGATAGCAAAAGTAAAGATAAATGTTTTTGGGTTTTTGTGTAGTTGTAACAATAGCAACGGAAAAGTAAATAAGTGAAGAACAATATATGAAAAGCTCGTAGGCAATGGATCAGTGATGGATAATTATGCTAGATGCGATTCCTCATGCAATAGTTATAACATAGGGTGATATAGAACTAGCTCCAATTCATCAATGTAATGTAGGCATGTATTCCGTAAATAGTCATACGTGCTTATGGAAAAGAACTTGTATGACGTCTTTTGTCCTACCCTCCCATTGCAGTGGGGTCCTAGCGGAAACTAAGGGATATTAAGGCCTCGTTTTAATAGAGAACCGGACCAAAGCATTAACACATAGTGAATACATGAACTCCTCAAACTACGGTCATCACCGAGAAGTGTCCCAATTATTGTCACTTCGGGGTTGTCGGATCATAACACATAATAGGTGACTATAGACTTGCAAGATAGGATCAAGAACACACATATATTCATGAAAACATAATAGGTTCAGATCTGAAATCATGGCACTCGGGCCCTAGTGACAAGCATTAAGCATAGCAAAGTCATAGCAACATCAGTCTCAGAACATAGTGGATACTAGGGATCAAACCCTAACAAAACTAACTTGATTACATGGTAAATCTCATCCAACCCATCACCGTCTAGCAAGCCTACGATGGAATTACTCACGCACGGCTGTGAGCATCATGAAATTGGTGATGGAGGATGGTTGATGATGACGACGACGACGAATCCCCCTCTCTGGAGCCCCGAACGAACTCCAGATCAGCCCTCCCGAGAGATATTAGGGCTTGGCGGCGGCTCCATGTCGTAAAACACGATGAAACTTTCTTTCTCTTTTTTTTCTCCCCGAGACGGAATATATGGAGTTGGAGTTTAGGTCGGAGGAGGTCCAGGGGGGCCACGAGATAGGGGGCCGCGCCCTGGGGGAGGGGGGCGCCCCCCTGTCTCGTGGACAGGCCGTGGGCCCCCTGGCATTAATTCTTTCGCCAAAAATTCTTATTAAATCCAAAAAGTGCCTCCATGGATTTCCAGGACATTCTGAGAACTTTTCTTTTCTACACATAAAACAACATCATGGCAGTTCTGCTGAAAACAGCGTCAGTCCGGGTTAGTTTCATTCAAATCATGCAAGTTAGAGTCCAAAACAAAGGCAAAAGTGTTTGGAAAAGTAGATACGTTGGAGACGTATCAACTCCCCAAGCTTAAACCTTTGCTTGTCCTCAAGCAATTCAGTTGATAAACTGAAAGTGATAAAGAAAAACTTTTACAAACTCTGTTTGCTCTTGTTGTTGTAACATGAAAAGCCAGCATTCAAGTTTCAGCAAATATTATGAACTAACCATACTCACAATAGCACATAGGTCTCACAATTACTCATATCAATAACATAATCAGCTAGCGAGCCATAATAATAAAACTCGGATGACAACACTTTCTCAAAATAATCATAACATGATATAACAAAATGGTATCTCACTAGCCCTTTCTGAGACCGCAAAACATAAATGCAGAGCACCTTTAAAGATCAAAGACTGACTAAACATCGTAATTCATGGTAAAAGAGATCCAGTCAAGTCATACCCAATATAAACCAATAATAATGAATGCAAATGATAGTGTGCTCTCCAGCGTGTGCTTTTTAATAAGAAGGGTGATGACTCAACATAAAAGTAAATAGATAGGCCCTTCGCAGAGGGAAGCAGGGATTTGTAGAGGTGCCAGAGCTCGATTTTAAAATAGAGAGTGAATAACATTTTGAGCGGCATACTTTCGGTGTCAGCGCAACAACTATGAGATGGCTGTATCTTCCATACTACATGCATTATAGGCAGTTCCCAAACAGAATGGTAAAGGTTTATACTCCCCCAACCACCAACAAGCATCAATCCATGGCTTGCTCGAAACAACGAGTGCCTCCAACATACAACAGCCCTGGGGGAGTTTTGTTTAATTATTTTGATTTGCTTTGATCTTTTTGGATCATGGGACTGGGCATCCCGGTTACCGGCCCTTTCTCGTGAATGAGGAGCGGAGTCCACTCCTCTTGAGAATAACCCACCTAGCATGGAAGATATAGGCAGCCCTAGTTGAAACATGAGCTGCTCGAGCATACAAAACAGAATTTCATTTGAAGGTTTGGAGTTTGGCACATACAAATTTACTTGGAACGACAGGTAAATACCGCATATAGGAAGGTATAGTGGACTCATATGGAACAACTTTGGGGTTTTATGGAGTTTGGATGCACAAGCAGTATTCCCGCTTAGTACAGGTGAAGGCTAGCAAAAGACTGGGAAGCGACCAACTGAGAGAGCGATAACAGTCGTAAACATGCACTAAAATTAATTCACACCGAGTATAAGCATGAGTAGGATATAATCCACCATGAACATAAATATCGTGAAGGCTATGTTGATTTGATTCAACTACATGCATGAACATGTGCCAAGTCGAGTCACTCAATTCATTCAAAGGTGGATACCATCCCATCATACCACATCATAATCATTCTAATAGCATGTTGGCACGCAAGGTAAACCATTATAACTCACAGCTAATCAAGCATGGCACAAGCAACTATAATCTCTAAATGTTATTGCAAATATGTTTACTTCATAATAGCTGACTCAGGAACGATGAACTCATCATATTTACAAAAACAAGAGAGGTCGAGCTCACACCAGCTTTTCTCATCCCAATAAGTCCATCATATATCGTCATTATTGCCTTTCACTTGCACGACCGAACGACGTGTATAATAATAAGAGTGCACGTGCATTGGACTAAGCCGTATCTGCAAGCATTCAACTCAAGAGAAGACAAGTAATATGGGCTCTAAATTAAATAAACAATTATGCATATAAGAGCCACTAAGCATTTTCAATATGGTCTTCTCGACCCCCAAAAGAAAGAAAAGAAAATAAAACTATTTACACGGGAAAGCTCCCAACAAGTAAGAAGAAGAACTTGAAATCTTTTTGGGTTTTCAATTTAATTTCTACTACAAGGAAGGAAATTAAACTAACTATTTTTTTTGTTTTTTCTTAAGGTTTATCAAACACACAAGAAGAAAATAGAAAAAAAAGAAATTTAAACTAGCATGGATAATACAATGAAAGAGTATGAGCACCGACGACTAGTGTGTGAACATGAATGTAAAGTCGGTGAGAAATACATACTCCCCCAAGCTTAGGCTTTTGGCCTAAGTTGGTCTAATACCAAGGACCGCCGCTACTCTCCCCGGTGTAGTGGGAGGTGTAATCAGGATAACACTGGCTGGTCATCTCCGGATCCCACTGGACAGATGATGCACGATAAGGGTCCAGCTCAGGTTCCGGTTCAGGTTTAGGTTCTGGAGTAAAAGCTTGGGCTAGATGGCTGTTCATCGCTTCCGGCGTGACAAGGCGATTTTCTGCAAGCAAATCAAATAACAGAGGTGCAGGCAAAATAATAAACTCGAAGTGTTTATTATTGAATCTAAGTCTATACAAGAGCATCTTCTCTTCGTTGTCAACAATAAACTTGTGTGCTACGATGCTCTTGTAATCTAAAATGTGAGGAGGTAATTTTGTCTCCTCCACCTCATAGTGCCTAATGGATATCTGAAAATGTTCAGCAAGACATGCAGCATAGATACCTCCAAATATGGGGCCTTTTGTACGATTCAGGGCTAGCCGTTTAGCAATGACGGCACCCATACTAAAAGTATTGTCTCCTAGCAAAGCATGTTGAAGAATAATAATATCTGGAACACTCAAATTTCCACTATTTCCACTACCAATCAAGCATCTATTAGCAAATATGGCAAAGTAGCATAAAACAGGAAAGTGTATGCTAGAGACCTTCGCCTCGGAGCCCTTCTTTGGCTCCTCTACAGCAATAGTATTAACAAAGCCACCCACATCATCACGATGGGGTTCATCTAATTCTCCCTCATAAGGTATCCTACATACCGCGCAAAAATGACGTAAAGACATTTCTTTGAATTCATCATATAAATGAAATGATACTGCAGGCGATGATTTCTTAGGATAATAATAAAAGTTTTGCACGAAAGTATTGGTGAGCAAGAGATACTGATGGATTCGGTCGTTCATGAAACCGGTGAGGCCTGCAGTCTCGATTAAAGCATAAAAGTCTTCCTGTATTCCGGCTTCTTTCAAGAAATCCTCACATGGCCATTCGCATGACCGTACTTTCGCTAAGCGAGGAAGATTATACTTGGGTTTTTCCTTTTCTTTGTCTTGTTTTTCCTTAGAGCTTTGGCTAGAAGAACCTTTAAAGAGCCTCCTTAACATTTTCTGAAAATTTCTGAAATTTAAGTAACTTCAAAATAAAAGTGAATAAAACTAAACAAGATTGATAGCAACTACTCCTACAAGTGCCTAGAGCCTATATCATGCATTGGAATTGCTTGGGACCTAAAAAATATAACATGCAAGCTCAAGAACATGGTCACCTATGCAGCAAAAATTTGCAATGAATAAAGCACTAGAACAAAAACTAATTGGACCAATGGAGGAGTCACATACCAAGCAACAATCTCCCAAAGCAGTTTTGCGAATGGAGCTTTGAGCTAAGAGATCGAAAATCACAGCAAAACGAGCTAGAACTCGTGCTTGAGATGGATGGGGATTTTTTTGGGTAGAAGATGAAGTGTGTGGGTGCTGGCATAAGTGGAGGGGAGCCACCAAGGGCCCACGAGACAGGCGCGCCCTCCTCTCTCGTGGCCTGGTGCTTGCCCCTCCTGCAGTGTTTTCAGTGCCTAAAATCCTCAAATATTCCAGAAAAAATCATACTAAATTTGCAGGGCATTTGGAGCACTTTTATTTTCGGACTATTTTTTAATGCACGGATAATTCAGAAAACAGACGGATAATACTATTTTTGCTTTATTTAATCTAAATAACAGAAAGTAAAAGGAGGGTACAGAAGGTTGTGCCTTCTAGTTTCATCCATCTCGTGATCATCAAAATGAACCCACTAACAAGGTTGATCAAGTCTTGTTAACAAACTCATTCCGAATAACACGGAACCGGAGAAATTTCGAATAACACTAAGTTACCTCAACGGGGATATGAAAATCCCCAACAATAAGAATATCATACTTTTTCTTGACAGTAGGGAGAGGAAATTCAAAACCTCCAAAAATGATAGTTGGAACTTTTTCAATAGAATTGATATTATGAACTTAAGATTGTTTCCTCGGAAAGTGTACCGTATGCTCATTGCCATTAACATGAAAAGTGACATTGCCTTTGTTGCAATCAATAACAGCCCCTGCAATATTAAGAAAAGGTCTACCAAGGATAATAGACATACTATCGTCCTCGGGAATATCAAGAATAACAAAGTCCGTTAAGATAGTGACATTTGCAACCACAACAGGCACATCCTCACAAATACCGACAGGTATACAATTGATTTATCGGCCATTTGCAAAGATATTTCAGTAGGTGTCAACTTATTTAATTCAAGTCTACGATATAAAGAGAGAGGCATAACACTAACACTGGCTCCAAGATCACATAAAGCAGTTCTAACATAATTTCTTTTAATGGAGCATGGTATAGTTGGTACACCCGGATCTCCAAGTTTCATTGGTATTCCACCATTAAAGGTGTAATTAGCAAGCATGGTGGAAATTTCAACTTCCAGTATCTTTCTTTCATTTGTGATGATATCCTTCATATACTTAGCATAAGGATTAACTTTAAGCATATCAGTTAAGCGCATACGTAAGAAAATAGGTCTAATCATTTTAGCAAAGCGCTCAAAATCCTCATCATCCTGTGACTTGGATGGTTTAGGAGGAAAGGGCATGGGTTTCTGAACCCATGGTTCTCTTTCTTTACCGTGCTTCCTAGCAACAAAATCTCTCTTATCATAACGTTGTTTCTTTGATTGTGGGTTATCAAGATCAACAGCAGGTTCAATCTCTACATCATTGTCTTTGCTAGGTTGAGCATCAACATGAACATTATCATTAACATTATCACTAGGTTCATGTTCATCACCTGATTGTGTTTCAGCATCAGAGATAGAAATATCATTGGGATTCTCGGTGTGTCTACAGATGGGTTCACTAGAAGCATGCAAAGTTCTATCGTTTTTCTTTTTCTTCTTTTTGGAAGAACTAGGTGCCTCTAAATTATTTCTCTGAGAATCTTGCTCGATTCTCTTAGGGTGGCCTTCAGGACACAAAGGTTCCTGAGTCATTCTACCAGTTCTAGTAGCCACTCTAATCGCAAAGTCATTTTTATTATTCAATTCATCAAGCAAATCATTTTGAGCTTTAAGTACTTGCTCAGCTTGAGTAGCAACCATAGAAGCATATTTGCTAACGTGGTGAAGTTCATCTTTAACTCTAGCCAGATTATCACCTACGCGTCCTATCTCGAAAGCATTATTCTTTAACTCTCTACCAACATAAGCATTAAAACTTTCTTGCCTAGCCATAAATTCATCAAATTCATCTAAGCAAGGGCTATGAAATTTAGTAGAGGGTATTTCAACTTTATCATATCTATAGAGAGAATTTACCTTTACTACCTGTGTCGGGTTATCAAGACAATGTGGTTCTTCAGGCGGTATATTAAGACCATGTATTTCTTCAATAGGAGGTAAATTCTTAACATCTTCAGCTTTAATACCTTTTTCTTTCATTGATTTCTTTGCCTCTTGCATATCTTGGGATGAGAAATAAAACACCTCTCTTCTTGGAGTGGGTTTAGGAATAGGCTCGGGAGTTGGCTCAATTGGTTCAGGAATTACTTCAGGAATTGGCTCAGGAAGAGTCCAATTATTTTCATTAGTCAACATATTATTCAATAGTATTTCAGCTTCGTCATTGTTCTTTCCGAAAACACAACCAGCATAACTATCCAAGTAGTCCTTGGAAGCATCGGTTAGTCCATTATAAAAGATATCAAGTATTTCATTTTTCTTAAGGGGATGATCAGGCAAAGCATTAAGTAACGGAGAAGCCTCCCCAAGCTTGTGGGAGACTCTCTTCTTTGATTTGCACAAAATTATATATTTCCATAAGGCAGCTTGTTTCTTATGAGCAGGGAAATATTTAGCGAGAAGTAATAAATCATATCACGGGACTACGCACACAACCAGGAGCAAGTGAATTATACCAAGTCTTAGCATCACCCTTTAATGAGAACAGAAATATCTTAAGGATATATAAATAGCGAGACTTCTCATCATGAGTGAACAAGGTGGCTGTATCATTCAACTTGGTAAGATGTGCCACAACAGTTTCAGATTCAAGGCCATAAAAAGGATCAGATTCAACTAAAGTAATAATATCAGGATCAACATAGAATTCATAATCCTTATCAGTAACACATATAGGTGAAGTAGCAAAAGCAGGATCGGGTTTCATTCTAGCATTAAGAGACTGCTGCTTCCATTTAGCTAATAATTTCTTAAGATCATTTCTATCATTGCAAGCAAGAATTTCCATAGCAGCTACTTCATTCATAACATAACCCTTAGGAACAACATGTAATACATAATCATTGGGGGGACCTTCATCATCACTATCATCAGTAATAGGATCTTCAGTAATATCATTCCCCCTAACTCTAGCAAGTTGTTCATCTAGAAATTCACCTAATGGCAAGTAGTATCATGCACAGAAGTAGTTTCATCATGCATAGCAGAAGTGGCATCATCAATAACATGCGACATATCAGAATTCATAGCAGTAGCAGGTTTAGGTGTCGCAAGCCTACTAATAACGGAAGGAGAATCTAGTGCAGAGCTAGATGTCAGTTCCTTACCTCCCCTCGTAGTTGAGGTTAAAATAGTAGTTCGATCGTCTTTCAAGTTCTTCATAGTGATAAACAGATATAAATCCCAAGTGACTCAGAGAATAGAGCTATGCTCCCCGGCAACGGCGCCAGAAATTAGTCTTGATAACCCACAAGTATAGGGGATCGCAAAAGCTTTCGAGGGTAGAGTATTCAACCCAAATTTATTGATTCGACACAAGGGGATCCAAAGAATATTCTTGAGTATTAGCAGTTGAGTTGTCAATTCAACCACACCCAGATAACTTAGTATCTGCAACAAAGTGTTTAGTAGCAAAAGTGGTATGATAATAAAGGTAACGGTAGCAAAAGTAAAGATAAATGTTTTGGGGTTTTTGTAGTAGTTGTAACAGTAGCAATGGAAAAGTAAATAAGCGAATAACAATATATGAAAAGCTCGTAGGCAATGGATCAGTGATGGATAATTATGCCGGATGCGATTCCTCATGCAATAGTTATAACATAGGGTGATATAGAACTAGCTCCAATTCATCAATGTAATGTAGGCATGTATTCCGTAAATAGTCATACGTGCTTACGGAAAAGAACTTGTATGACGTCTTTTGTCCTACCCTCCCGTTGCAGTGGGGTCCTAGTGGAAACTAAGGGATATTAAGGCCTCCTTTTAATAGAGAACCGGGCCAAAGCATTAACACATAGTGAATACATGAACTCCTCAAACTACGGTCATCACCAAGAAGTGTCCCGATTATTGTCACTTCGGGGTTGTCGGATCATAACACATAATAGGTGACTATAGACTTGCAAGATAGGTTCAAGAACACACATATATTCATGAAAACATAATAGGTTCAGATCTGAAATCATGGCACTCGGGCCCTAGTGACAAGCATTAAGCATAGCAAAGTCATAGCAACATCAATCACAGAACATAGTGGATACTAGGGATCAAACCCTAACAAAACTAACTTGATTACATGGTAAATCTCATCCAACCCATCACCTTCCAGCAAGCCTACGATGGAATTACTCACGCACGACGGTGAGCATCATGAAATTGGTGATGGAGGATGGTTGATGATGACGACAGCGACGAATCCCCCTCTCCGGAGCCCCGAACAGACTTCAGATCAGCCCTCCCAAGAGAGATTAGGGCTTGGCGGCGGCTTTGTGTCATAAAACGCGATGAAACTTTCTCTCTGATTTTTTTCTCCCCGAGACCGAATATATGGAGTTGGAGTTTAGGTCGGAGGAGGTCCAGGGGGCCCACAAGATAGGGGGCCGCGCCCTAGGGGGGGGCACCCCCTGTCTCGTGGACAGGCCGTGGGCCCCCTGGCATTAATTCTTTCGCCAAAAATTCTTATTAAATCCAAAAAGTGCCTCCGTGGATTTCCAGGACATTCTGAGAACTTTTCTTTTCTACACATAAAACAACATCATGGCAGTTCTACTAAAAACAGCGTCAGTCCAGGTTAGTTTCATTCAAATCATGCAAGTTAGAGTCCAAAACAAGGGCAAAAGTGTTTGGAAAAGTAGATACGTTGGAGACGTATCAGTGCACCTCCCTCTAATATTATTCGCACCAGAAATTCTTAAATATTCAGAAAAAATCATATTAAATTTTCAGTGTGTTCTGAGAACTTTTATTTTGGGGTCTTTTTTTGCACGGGAAATTCAAAAAACAGACAAAACATGACATTTTATTTTATTTAACTAACAAAAACAGAAAACAAAAGGTAGGGACAGAAGGTAGTGCTCACTAAATTCATCAACTTCATACCTCTCAAAAATGATCCATTAATAAGGTTGATCAGGTCTTATTAACAACCAATTTCGATTAGCATGAAACTGAAGAACTTTCGTAAATCACTAAGTTACCTCAACGGGGATATGAATGTCCCCAACAATAAGCATTTCATGTTTCTTTTTAACACTAGGTAGAGGTAGTTGAAAACTTCCAATAGTGATTGTCTGAGATTTTTCAATGACATTAATACCATTCATTTGGAATTGTTTCTTCGGAAAGTGCACCGTATGCTCATTATCATTGATTATGAAAAGTGAACTTGCTTTTATTGCAATCAATAACAACCCCTGCAGTACTCAAGGAAGGTCTACCAAGGATAATCGACATGTTGTCATCCTCGGGCATCTCAAGTATAACAAAGTCAGTCAAAATAGTAACATTAGCAACAACAACGGGCACATCCTCACAAATACCAATAGGTATGGCAGTTGATTTGTTAGCCATTTGCAAAGATATTTCAGTAGGTGTGAGTTTATTCAAATCAAGTCTTTTATATAAAGAGAAAGGCATAACACTAACACCAGCTCCCAAATCACATAAAGCAGTTTTCACATAATTTCTTTTGATGGAGCATGGTATAGTTGGTATTCCTGGATCTCCAAGTTTTTAGGTACTCCATCTTTAATAGTGTAATTAGCAAGAATGGTGGAGATTTTAGCTTCCGATATTTTTCTCTCATTGGTGATGATGTCTTTCATGTACTTTGCATAAGGAGGCATTTTCAAGATATTAGTCAAGCGGGTACGCAAAAAGACTGGCCTCAGCATTTCAGCAAAGCGTTCAAATTCTTCACCATCTTTCTTTTTAGTTGACTTAGGTGCAAAGGGCATAGGTTCTTGAACCCAGGGTTCTCTTTCCTTATCATGTTTTCTAGCAACAAAGTCTCTTTTATTATTTCTTTTATTTTTAGATTGTGGGTTATCAAGATCAACAATTGGTTCTATTTCAACATCATTATCTGGTTCTTTTTCATTGTCTGGTTGAGTATCTTCATGAACATCATCTTTACCATTTTCATTATCACTAGGTGAATGTTCATTACCAGATTGAGTTTCAGCATCAGAAATAGAAACATCATTATCCTTATCAGGAGGTTTTTCTATTCCAGGTTCACTAGAAGCATGCAAAGTCCTATCATTTTCCTTTTTCTTCTTCTTTTAGACGGACTAGGTGCAGTGGTATTATTCCTTTGTGAATCCTGCTCAATTCTTTTTGGGTGTCCCTCAGGATAAAGTGGTTCCTGAGTCAGTTTACATCCTCTGGTTGCTACTCTAACAACAAAGTCATGTATGTCGTTGTTCATTTCATCAAGCAATTCTCTTTGAGATTTAGCAACCTGTTCTAGTTGAGTTTGAACCATAGAGGCATGTTTTACTACACATTTAACATTATTGGAGATTCTAAATAATTTGTCGCTCAAACTGGCAAGCATATTAGAATTGTATTTTAGTTTTTTCATAACATTTACATTGAAGTGATCTTGCTTTCTAATGTAATTTTCAAACTCATAAAGGCATTGGCTAGGGTGCATATTATGAGAATTATCACTATCATTGAATTTCATTAGAGAATTTACCTCTACCACCTTAGGTGGTGGTGGTGTATCAAGCCCATGTATTTCTTCAACAGGAGATAAATTTTTGACATCCTCGGCTTTAATACCTTTTTCCTTCATAGATTTCTTTGCCTCTTGCATATCTTGAGATTGAGATATAAGATACCCCTCTTCTTGGAGTGGGTTTAAGCGGTGGTTCAGAGGAGTCCAATCATCATAATTTTTCAATATGTTATTCAATAATTCTTTAGCTTGTCCAATAGTTTGTTCCTGAAAACACATCCTGCACAACTATCTAGGAAATCCCTAGAAGCATCGATTAGTCCATTATAGAAGATATCAACTATTTCATTTTTCTTAAGAGGATGATCGAGCAAAGCATTAAACAATTGGAGAAGCCTCCCCAAGCTTGTGGGAGACTCTCTTCTTCAATTCGCACAAAGTTAAATATTTCTGTAAGGCAGCTTGTTTCTTATGAGCAGGAAATATTTTTCGAGAAGTAATAAATCATGTCACAGGGACTACGCACACAACCAGGAACAAGAATATTGTACCAAGCTTTAACATCATCCTTTAATGAGAACAGAAATAATTTGAGAATATAGTAATAGCAAATTTTCTCATCATGAGCAAAAAGGGTGGCTATGTCATTCAACTTAGTAAGATGTGCCACAACAGTTTCAGTTTCATAACCATGGAAAGGATCGGATTCAACCAAAGTAATTAACTCTAGGTCGACAGAGAATTCACAACCCTTATCATCAACAAAGATATGTGAAGTAGCAGACTTAGGATCACATTTCATTTTAGCATTGAAAGATCTCTCTTTATACTTGCATAATAATTTCTCTAGATCATCTCTATCCTTACAAGCAAGAATATCTCTAGTTGCTTCCTCACTCATAACATAACCTTCCGCTACCTTTGGCAATTCATATCTAGGAGGGCTAGTTCTAATAGGTGTTTCAAGATTTCCAGGTTTCAAGCTCATCATTAGTTTCAACAATGTCATGCTGTCTTACTCTAGCAATTTGTTCAATAAGAAATTCACCTAGTGGCACATTATCATCAAGCAAGGTACTAGAATAATCAATAACATCATTCATAGCGAAGTAGCATCATCAATAACTTGCGACATATCGGATTAATAGCATGTGGTGGTGTTGCAAGTTTACTTATAACAGAAGGTGAATCAAGTGCGGAGCTAGATGGCAGTTCCTTACCTCCCCTCGTCTTAGAGGGAAAAAATCTTAGTCTTAGCATCCTTCGGATTCTTCATAGTGACAATTTGATAATAATCCCAAGTGACTCAACAAATATAGCTATGCTCCCAAAGAATGGTTCGAGAAAAAGGTCTTGATAACCCACAAGTATAGGGGATCGCAAAAGTTTTCAAGGGTAGAGTATTCAACCCAAATTTATAGATTCGACACAAGGGGAGCCAAAGAATATTTGTAAGTATTAGCAGCTGAGTTGTCAATTCAACCACACTTGGAGATTAATTATCTGCGATAAATTGATCATTAGCAAAGTAATATGATAGTTTTGATCGTAGTAGCAATAGCAATAGTAACGGTAGCGATGATAGCGTGATTTTGTAGCATGACAATAGTAACAACAGCAGTAGTAACTTAGCAAGAACAATATGTAGGAAAATCGTAGGCATTGGATCGGTGATTTGTTGGATGATATTCATCATGTGACAGTTATAACCTAGGGCGATACGGCACTAGCTCGAGTTCATAAATATAATGTAGTCATGTATTCCATAAATAGTCATACGTGCTTATGGAAAGAACTTGCATGACATCTTTTGTCCTACCCTCCCGTGGTAGCGGGGTCCAATTGGCAACTAAGGGATATTAAGGCCTCCTTTTAATAGAGAACCGGAACAAAGCATTAACACATGGTGAATACATGAACTCCTCAAACTACGGTCATCACCGGGAAGTGTCCCGACTATTGTCACTCCGGGGTTGCCGGATCATAACATGTAATAGGTGACTATAACTTGCAAGATTGGATCTAGAACATAGATATAATGGTGATAACATACACGGTTCAAATCTAAAATCATGGCACCCGGGCCCAAAGTGACAAGCATTAAGCATGGCAAAGTCATAGCAACATCAATCTCAGAACATAATGGATACTAGGGATCAATCCCTAACAAAACTAACTCGATTACATGATGAATCTCATACAACTCCTCACCGACCAGCGAGCCAACGAAGGAATTACTCACTCCCGGTGGGGAGCATCATGGAATTGGTGATGGAGAAAGGCTGGTGATGACGAAGATCGAAGATCCCCTCTCCGGATCCCCAAGCGGACTCGGACTGGCCTCCGATGAAGAACATGAGGCGGCGGCGGCTCGTCTCGTGAAACGCGATAATTCTTTTTCCCTGGTTTTTTTTCTAGAAAAATAGGATTTTATAGCGTCGGTTCCAGGGTCTGTGGGGCCACCAGGCAGGGACAACCCACCTGGGCGCGCCTGGAGGGATGGCCGCCCTGGTGGGTTGTGCCCACCCAGGTGCCCCCCTCCGGTGGATCTTGGCTCCAAAAATTATCTTTATTCATATAAAATTCCTCGCAAAGTTCCGTTCCAATCCGAGAATTTCATTTCTGCACAAAAAACAACACCATGGTAGTTCTGCTGAAAACAACGTCAGTCCGGGTTAGTTTCATTCAAATCATGCAAATTAGAGTCTAAAACAAGAGGAAAAGTGTTAGGAAAAGTAGATACGACGGAGATGTACCAGCGCATCAACAAAACTTACCATTTGCACTAAAATCTCTTCCAAAAATAGGATTGGCCGGATTCAGATAGCACAAGTTTCAGTCTGCAAAATCTCCAATTCCTTTGTGGTTGCCTCAGTGTCTTGTTTCATTTTTTTGGCTCCTGCATCTAATACCCGCAACTCCAACCTCAACATTTTGATTACATCTTGAGAATCATATGTTGGAAATATTCCCTAGAGGCAATAAAAAAATGGTTATTATTATATTTGCTTGTTCATGATAATTGTCTATTGTTCATGCTTGTGACGCCCCCGATTCAATCGTACACTAATCATACACACAAATGTGTACGATCAAGATCAGGGACTCACGGGAAGATATCACAACACAACTCTAAACAGAAATAAAAAGAATACAAGCTTTATATTACAAGCCAGGGGCCTTGAGGGCTCGAATACATAGCTCGATACACAAGAGTCAGCGGAAGCAACAATATCTGAGTACAGACATAAGTTAAACAAGGATGTGTTAAGAAGGCTAGCACAAAAGCAACATGATCGAAGAGGCAAGGCCTCCTGCCTGGGACCTCCTAAACTACTCCTGGTCGTCGGCGGTCTCCACGTAGTAGTATCCGTCGGCGGTGGCATCTGGCTCCAAGGGTCCACCATCTGGTTGCATCAACCGGAAAGAAGAAAGAAGGGGGAAAGGGGGTAGCAAAGCAACCGTGAGTACTCATCCAAAGTGCTCGCAAGCATCAGATCTATACTAAGTATGCATTGGTATCAAATGGAAGGTTTGTATCTATGGACAGAACTGCAGAAAGCCAGAATAGAGGGGGAAGGCCTAGACTATCAAAGACTAGCATCTTCAAGCAACTCCAAGCATCTTGCAGCACGTAGAAAAGTAAAGAATAGCAGTTTATAAGTAACAAACATGTTGTAGAAACAACGCCCAGAGATCCCTCCTCGACTCCCTACGAGAAAGCAATCCCGGAGCCACATATCCATCACATATCTCACGTATCCATTTCTAGTTATATAAGATCAGGATATAAGTCTGAACGTCCGTTGCCGTGGACACGGCTACTCGAATAGATAATCTTCCCTGCAGGGGTGCACCATGTTTTCCAACACGCTTGATTACTCTGGCCGGACACACTTTTCTGGGTCAATGACCGGCCTCAGAAGATCAACACGTCGTAGCCCTACCTAGGCTCAGTAGTGAGGTCCCCGCCGGTCTACATCCTAAGCACTCCGGGGTCTGGGCCCATTGCCCGTTGCACTCCGGGTCATTGTGTGCAGGGTGGATACCAGCACCGCCTCGGATGGCCAACAAGATCCGACCGTGCCATAATGTTGAACTAGACGTCTGACAAAGCTTCGGCTGATACGGCGACGTCGAGGCCCATAACTATTCTTGTGTGGTGGTTAGTGCGTAAAGGCCAGAGGCCAACTCAGAACAAATACCCAAACCATTAGTGCATTGGGGGCTCGCGGAAACGAGCAGAGACTCACGATAATGTGACCCCATCGCCCCGTCTCGTGGACTTACGGCAAGGGCCCAGACTGCCCGGCCGTGCCACATGGAAAACTCGCGGGTGCTCTCCGGGCCCTCCCGTCTTTCACATCAACTCGCGGGTACCCCTCATGGCCGACCTGACTTCAATAATGGTCTCAAGTAAAGTCAAGGTAACCGTGTGTCAAAACATCAAGGGGGAAACCCGAGGAATCACCCTCGGTGGATTCCACTCAATGTAATTATCAAGGTGAACGTAAGAGGAACCACCCTCGAGGTTCACACTTGAGGGGTTGCACGACAGAGTCATATCGGAGTGGTCAAGGAGGAATCACCCTCGATGATCACGACCGAATAGCTACACTACAGAATTATCATCAGGAGTGCGTTACGAGGTATCACCCTCGGCACTCGATAGTAGCTCTGCAGAGTCAGGCAACAAAGGGGGTGTGATGTGATGTGAGGTGTCGGGCTCTGGTCGTCGATCACGTTATAGATCGAATCGTCGATGATGAAGCAGGGGCAACAAGGACAAGGTGGGGTTCACTGATGGATCACTAACCAACTTATACCAAGCAGTTTAGGATAAGTAGGTAAGGTACAACAATAGGTACAAAAGCAGGCTATGCATCGGAATAGGAGCAATCAATTACAGTACAAAATCTAATGCAAGTATGAGAGAATGGAATGAGCGATATCAGGATGATCAAAGTGGGCCTTGCCTGGAAGCCCCGCTGAAAGGGAAGAAGTGTCGTCGGTGACGTAGCCGATCACAGGGGCATCAGCAGCGGTCTCGGGGTCTACCGGAGATAAGAGGGGGAAGAAACAGTAAATACACGCAAACATAAGCATAGCAAGATAATAAGTGGTGCTAGAGGTGTTCTAACGCAGTGCTACGCGATACCGAAGAAGGGGCAAAAAAACCGGGAATATTTTCCCGGGGTTAGGCATTTTCGGACAGGTAAACCGGAGGGAAAAGGTTGCATGCTCGCTATGCTAGGGACGTGTGGTGGACGAACGGACCACGTATCCGGATTTGTCTCGTCGTTCTGAGCAACTTTCATGTATAGAACTTTTTCATCCGAGTTATAGATTATTTTCTATTAATTTTTAAAGATTTAAGCATATTCTGAAATTTATGGAATTCTATTAATTCGAAAATAAATCAGCAAAACCTTTTCTTACCTAGTGTCACCCTAGCCTATGAATATGACAGTGGGGCCAGTACAATGCTGAGTCAGCAGGGTCAACAGTCAACATTGATTGGGTTGACTGGTCAAAACTGGGCTGTGGGGCCCAGGTGTCATTGGGTGTTAGGGGGGGCATAAGTCATAATCTATGTAGGTTAGTATTAGTACTAATACCTGTTTTTTTAGCATCAGTACAGACACAAGCGCTCCTATACACGCGCACACACTCATCCTTATGAACGCACACACGCACACCCTACCCCTATGAGCACCTCCGAGAGACTGAGCCGGCATATCATCTTGAGATTCTGAAGTCACCAGAGCGCCTCGTCGTCGACGAACGTCTCCTCCCACTAAAAGCGCGTCGCCGGAAATCTCGAAATAAATCCAGAAATAATGCGAGCACCAGAATTTGAACCGTGGTGGGTTGGGGATACCACTGTCCACCTAATCAACTCAACCACAGGTTGATTCACACTAATACCTGTTTTAGGAAGTTAAATAAGACTAATCCTAGTCTAATGGCCGACCCGTTTGGTAGTGGCTCAAGCCATGCGTTTGGCTAGGCAAACCAGGGGCAGCATGCACGGCACATAGGCCACGACGGCCATGTCCAGGAGCAGCAGCGCTGCAGTAGGAGGGTGTAGCGGCAGTGGCAGTAGCTAAGTAGCAGCAACAGCTATAGCAGCGGCAAGGTAGCACCAACAGCAGTGCGGCAATTGTAGCAGCAGGGGAGCGGCCAGCGTAGGCGGCGAGCAGCAGTACAGGAGGCAGCGGCGGCAGCGCTAGCGGCAGTAGGAGCAGCGGGCGGCAAAGGCGAGGCGCGGGCGCGCGCGGGGACCGCCAAGGCAGCAGGCGCGCGCAGCAGTAAGCAGCAGCAGCACGTACATAGGAGCTCGGGCTCCGGCCATGGCGACTACAGACGACCACGGGAGCGGTGGCAAACATCACAGACCAAAGGGGCAAAGCGAGGGAATCGGCATAGAGGCTAACCCCAGTGCTTGTGGACGAGGTTGGGAGGTCGGGGGCGGCCCAGAGCAGCGGCAGCCGGCGATGGACGTCGGCAACCGTGGGAGAAGATGAGGACGACGACGAGGCCGCGGGGCGTTCCCGCACGGGTTCTTCGGTGTAGTTGAAGGAGACGACCACAGGGAGGCTCCTGGGCATGCTAGCCAGTGACGGGGAGGCCGGTGGCCGCGGGATCAACGAGGTCCATGGCGACCATGATGTGGTTGTTCGCGGGAGAGAGGAAAGAGGCGCGAGGAGGGGGGAGAAGCTAGGGTTTCGGTCGAGTTGGGTCGAGGGCTCGGTCTTATACAGCCAGGGGACCGGGGGATGGCCGACATGGCACCTAGGGGGCGTGGCCATGGTGGGATGGCCGCCACGATCCCCTCATCCTATAGCGAGAGGAACATGATGAGTGGGGGGAGGTGGGCTGCCGGGCCAGCAGGCCAACTGGGCCAAGTGGCCCTGGGGGAGGGGAGGGTCCTTTATCTTTTTTTTTTGTGCTTTTGTTACACTTTAACCTTTTATATTTTTCCGTTTTATTTTGTTTAGGTCATTCAACCAATTTGCAAAAAGGTTGGTTCACCACCAATAATTTATACATGAAAATTTTCCACATGATGAACATTTTATTTTTGACATTTGAAAACTTTTGAGTTTGACTTGATTTTGAAATTTGAAAATAGAGTGGGTTTGAAACATTGCGAGTTTGATGCTACCTCTTGAGCACTGCGTTGGTTTTCCCTTGAAGAGGAAAGGGTGATGCAGCAAAGTAGCATAAGTATTTTCCTCAGTTTTGAGAACCAAGGTATCAATCCATTAGGAGGCTACACGCAAGTCCCTCGTACCTAAACAAACAAATAAGAACCTCGCAACCAACGTGATAAAGGGGTTGTCAATCCCTTCACGGTCACTTGCAAAAGTGAGATTTGATAGAGATAATAATAAGATAAATATTTTTGGTATTTTTATGATATAGATTGGAAAGTAAAGATTGCAAAATAAAATAGATCGGAAACTTATATGATGGAAAATAGACCCGAGGACCATAGGTTTCACTAGTGGCTTCTCTCAAGATAGTATAAGTATTACGGTGGGTGAACAAATTACTGTCGAGCAATTGGTAGAAAAGTGCATAGTTATGAGAATATATAGGCATGATCATGTATATAGGCATCACGTCCACGACAAGTAGATTGAACGATTCTGCATCTACTACTATTACTCCACACATCGACCGCTATCCATCATGCATCTAGAGTATTAAGTTCATAAGAACAGAGTAACGCATTAGGCAAGATGACATGATGTAGAGGGATAAACTCAAGCAATATGATATAAACCTCATCTTTTTATCCTCGATGGCAGCAATACAATACGTGCCTTGCTGGCCCTGCTGTCACTCGGAAAGGACACCGCAAGATTGAACCCAAAGCTAAGGACTTCTCCCATTGCAAGAAAGATCAGTCTAGTAGGCCAAACCAAACTGATAATTCGAAGAGACTTGCAAAGGTAACCAATCATACATAAAAGAATTCAGAGGAGATTCAAATATTTCTCATAGATAAACTTGATCATAAACCCACAATTCAACAAACACACCGCAAAAAGAGTTACATCAAATAGATCTCCAAGAAGATCGAGGAGAACTTTGTTTTGAGATTCAAAGAGAGAGAAGAAGCCATCTAGCTAATAACTATGGACCCGAAGGTCTATGGTAAACTACTCACACTTCATCGGAGAGGCTATGGTATTGATGTAAAAGCCCTCCGTGATCGATTCCCCCTCCGGCAGAGCGCCAAAAAAGGCCCCAAGATGGGATCTCACGGGTGCAGAAGGTTGCGGCGGTGGAAACATGGTTTCGTGGTGCTCCTGGATGTTTTCAGGGTATATGGATATATGTAGGCAAAGGAAGTCGGTCAGGGGAGCCACGAGGGGCCCACGAGGGTAGGGAGTGCGCCCACCCCCCTAGGGCGCGCCCTCCTACCTCGTGGATGCCTCGTTTGTTTCTTGACATCCACTCCAAGTCTCCTGGATTGCGTTTGTTCCAAAAATAACTCTCCCGAAGGTTTATTCCGTTTGGACTCCGTTTGATATTCCTTTTCTGCGAAACACTGAAATAGGCAAAAAAACAGCAATTTGGGCCGGGCCTCTAGTTAATAGGTTAGTCCCAAAAATAATATAAAAGTGCTTAGTAAAGCCCATTAAACATCCAAAACAGGTAATATAATAACATGGAACAATTAAAAATTATAGATACGTTGGAGACGTATCAAGCATCCCCAAGCTTAATTCCTACTCGTCCTCGAGTAGGTAAATGATAAAAATAGAATTTTTGATGTGGAATGCTACCTAGCATATTTCTCAATGTAATTTTCTTTATTGTGGAATGAATGCTCAGATCCAAATGATTCAAGATAAAAGTTCATATTGACATAAAAATAGTAATACTTCAAGCATGCTAACAAGTAATCATGTCTTATCAAAATAACATAGCCAAAGAAAGCTTATCCCTACAAAATCATATAGTTAGGCCATGCTTCATTTTCGTCACACAAAATGCTCCCATCATGCACAATCCCGGTTTTTGCCAGGCAATTGGTTCATACTTTTTAACGCACTTCAGCTCTTTCAACCCTCACACAATACATTAGCGTAAGCCATGGATATATCACTATGGGTGTAATAGAATATGATGATGGAGGTTGTGTGAGAAGACAACAAGGAGAGAGTCTCACATTGACGTGGCTAATTAACGGGCTATGGAGATGCCCATCAATTGATGTCAATACGAGGAGTAGGGATTGCCATGCAACGGATGCACTAGAGCTATAAATGTATGAAATCTCAACAAAAGAAACTAAGTGGGTGTGCATCCAACTCGCTTGCTCACGAAGACCTAGGGCATTTTGAGGAAGCCCATCATTGGAATATACAAGCCAAGTTCTATAATGAAAAATTCCCACTAGTATATGAAAGTGACAAAATAAGAGACTCTCTATTATGAAGATCATGGTGCTGCTTTGAAGCACAAGTGTGGAAAAAGTATAGTAAGATTGTCCCTTCTCTCTTTTTCTCTCATTTTTTTCTTTTCCTTTTTTTCTTTTGTTATTTTGGTGGGCTTCTTTGGCCTCTTTTTTTATTTGGGCTTCTTTGGCCTCTTTTATTTTTCATAAAGTCCGGAGTCTCATCCCGACTTGTGGGGGAATCATAGTCTCCATCATTCTTTCCTCACTTGGGACAATGCTCTAATATAGAAGATCATCACACTTTTATTTATTTACAACTCAAGGATTACAACTCAACACTTAGAACAAAATATGACTCTATGTGAATGCCTCCGGCGGTGTACCGGGATATGCAATGAATCAAGAGCACCATGTATGAAAGAATTATGAAGGTGGCTTTGCCACAAATACGATGTCAACTACATGATTATGCAAAAGCAATATGACAATGATAGAGTGTGTCATAATAAACGGAACGGTGGATAGTTGCATGGCAATATATCTTGGAATGGCTATGAAAATGCCATAATAGGTAGGTATGGTGGCTGTTTTGAGGAAGATATAAGGAGGTTTATCTGTGATAGAGCGTATCATATCACAGAGTTTGGATGCACCGGCGAAGTTTGCACCAACTCTCAACATGAGAAAGGGCAATGCACGGTACCGTAGACGCTAGCAAATTGTGGAAGGATAAGAGTGCGTATAATACATGGACTCACATTAGTCATAAAGAACTCATATACTTATTGCAAAAGTTTATTAGCCGCCGAAGCAAAGTACTACTATGCATGCTCCTAGGGGAAGGGTTGGTAGGAGTTAACCATCGCGCGATCCCGACCTCCACTCATAAGGAAGGCAATCAAAAGAACACCCCATGCTTCAAATTTGTCACAAAACTTTTACCATACGTGCATGCTACGGGACTTGCCAACTTTAACACAAGTATTTCTCAATTTCATAATTACCCAACTAGTATGACTCTAACATTACCACCTTTATATCTCAAAACAATTATCAAGTATCAAATTGATCATAGTGTTCAATGCACTCTATATGATAGTTTTTATTGTACCCAACTTGGATGCCCATCACATTAGGACAAATTTTATAACCAAAGCAAATACCATGCTGTTATAAAAAACTCTCAAAATAATATAAGTGAAGCACGAGAGGTCAATAATTTCTACAAAATAAAACCACCACCGTGCTCTAAAAAGATATAAGTGAAGCACTAGAGCAAAATTATCTAGCTCAAAAGATATAAGTGAAGCACATACAGTATTCTAATAAATTTCGATTCATGTGTGTCTCTCCCAAAAGGTGTGTACAGCAAGAATGATTATGGTAAACTAAAAAGCAAAGACTCATATCATACAGGACACTCCAAGCAAAACACATATCATGTGGTGAATAAAAATATAGCCTCAAGTAAAGTTACCGATAGACAAAGACGAAAGAGGGGATGCCTTCCGGGGCATCCCCAAGCTTAGGCTTTTGGTTGTCCTTGAATTTTACCTTGTGGTGCCCTGGGCATCCCCAAGCTTAGGCTCTTGCCACTCCTTATTCCATAATCCATCAAATCTTTACCCAAAGCTTGAAAACTTCACACCACAAAACTCAACAGAAAACTCGTAAGCTCTGTTAGTGCAAGAAAGCAAACCACCACTTTAAGGTACTTTAATGAACTCATTATTTATTTATATTGGTGTTAAACCTACTATATTCCAACTTTTCTATGGTTCATACCCCCCGATACTAGCCATAGATTCATCAAAATAAGCAAACAACACACGAAAAATAGAATCTGTCAAAAACAGAACAGTCTGTAGTAATCTGTAACTTTCAAGTACTTATGGAACCTTAAAAATTATACCAAAATAGGAAGTCCTAGTAAATTTGTCTATTAATATTCTTCAAAAAGAATAAACTAAAATGCACATTTTTGTGATTTAATAAAATTATTCTTATGCCTGCAAAAGTTTCTGTTTTTCAGCAAGATCAAATTAACTATCACCCAAGATGATCCTATAGGTTCTACTTGGTACAAACACTAATTAAAACATAAAACCACATCTAAACAGAAGCTAGATGAATTATTTATTACTAAACAGGAACAAAAATCAAGGAACAAAAATAAAATTGGGTTGCCTTCCAACAAGCGCTATCGTTTAACGACCCTAGCTAGGCATAAAAGCAAGAATAGATCTAAGTATTGCCATCTTTGGTATTTGTCTTTTTAATGGAGTTATGCTCGGATCCGGGAGGTTCCTTGCGTTTTCCTTCAGGCTCGGAGATCTTTAGATCTAGAGCATCCAACCGCTTATTGCAAAGTGTAATCAAAGTATTCATGCGGTTGAGATTCCCACCAACATTTTTAAGAGGTTTAATAGATTTTTGCAATTCACATAATTTATCTAAGATTTGGGTTCCTTCTTGAGTAAGGGGTGGTCCCTTTTGTAGGGGAAGTACTCCTACTATCCCCTCTATAATTTCATAAGAAAAACTAGGATCAATTTCAATAAAATTCCCTTTGGCGGCAAAATCAAGGAGTGTCTATGGCATATGGTTAGCCCAACATAAAAATTGCGAAGTAAAATCTTGAAATCTCCTTCTATATTGCAACTACGATAGGATTCTAACATCCTATACCAAGCATCTTTTAAGTTTTCTCCTTGTCTTTGTTCGAAGTGGGGGACTTCAAAATTGGGAGACGAAGGAATGAAGACAAAGCTAGCCATGACGACGAACGACGACACAAGGAGCAAGCGAAAAAGGGGCAAACGGGGAAGAGAGGGCGAATAAAACGGCAAGGGTGAAGTGGGGGAGAGGAAAACGAGAGGCAAATGGCAAATAATGTAATGCGAGGGAAAAGAGTTTGCGATGGGTACTTGGTATGTCTTGACTTGTGCGTAGACCTCCCCAGCAACGGCGCCAGAAATCCTTCTTGCTACCTCTTGAGCACTGCGTTGGTTTTCCCTTGAAGAGGAAAGGGTGATGCAGCAAAGTAGCATAAGTATTTCCCTTAGTTTTGAGAACCAAGGTATCAATCCAGTAGGAAGCTACACGCAAGTCCCTCGTACCTACACAAACAAATAAGAACCTCGCAACCAACGCGATAAAGGGGTTGTCAATCCCTTCACGGTCATTTGCAAAAGTGAGATCTGATAGAGATAATAATAAGATAAATATTTTTGGTATTTTTATGATATAGATTGGAAAGTAAAGATTGCAAAATAAAATAGATCGGAAACTTATATGATGGAAAATAGACCCCGGGGCCATAGGTTTCAGTAGTGGCTTCTCTCAAGATAGCATAAGTATTACGGTGGGTGAACAAATTACTGTCGAGCAATTGATAGAAAAGTGCATAGTTATGAGAATATCTAGGCATGATCATGTATATACGCATCACATCCGCAACAAGTAGATCGAAATGATTCTGCATCTACTACTATTACTCCACACATCGACCGCTATCCAACTTGCATCTAGAGTATTAGGTTCATAAGAACAGAGTAACACATTAGGCAAGATGACATGATGTAGAGGGATAAACTCAAGCAATATGATATAAACCCCATCTTTTTATCCTTGATGGCAACAATACAATACATGCCTTGCTACCCCTCATCACTTTGGGAAAGGACCCATAAGATTGAACCCAAAGCTAAGCACTTCTCCCATTGCAAGAAAGATCAATCTAGTAGGCCAAACCAAACTGATAATTCGAAGAGACTTGCAAGGATAACCAATCATACATAAAAGAATTCAGAGGAGATTCAAATATTTCTCATAGATAAACTTGATCATAAACCCACAATTCATTGGATCTCGACAAACACGCCGCAAAAGGAGTTACATCGAGTGGATCTCCAAGAAGATCGAGGAGAACTTTGTATTGAGATTCAAAGAGAGAGAAGAAGCCATCTAGCTAATAACTATGGACCCGAAGGTCTGTGGTAAACTACTCACACTTCATCGGAGAGGCTATGGTGTTGATGTAGAAGCCCTCCGTGATCGATTCCGCTCCACCGGAGCGCCTGAAAAGGCCCCAAGATGGGATCTCACGGGTACAGAAGGTTGCGGCGGTGGAAATAGGGTTTCGTGGTGCTCCTGGATGTTTTCAGGATATATGGATATATATAGGCGAAGGAAGTCGGTCAGGGGAGCCACGAGGGCCCCACGAGGGTGGGGGGCGCACCCTCCTACCTCATGGCCGCCTTGTTTGTTTCTTGACATCAACTCCAAGTCTCCTGGATTGCGTTTGTTCCAAAAATAACTCTCCCAAAGGTTTCATTCCGTTTGGACTCCGTTTGATATTCCTTTTCTGCGAAACACTGAAATAGGCAAAAAAACATCAACTTTGGCTGGGCCTCCGGTTAATAGGTTAGTCCCAAAATAATATAAAAGTGCTTAGTAAAGCCCATTAAACATCCAAAACAAGTAATATAATAGCATGGAACAATAAAAAATTATAGATACGTTGGAGACGTATCATTTAACAACGGTAATCATGATGATGTGGCATCATTAGAAGGTAATTACTATAGCTTAATTATCTGGGCGTCACAATTCTCCTCCACTACAAGAAATCTCGTCCCGAGATTTAAGAGGGTGGAGTAAGGGGGAAAGACTCGGGAAGGACGGAGCTCAATCCCAAGATAGGTACCTAGGGGCTATATCAGTGAACGAGGCATAGAGGCATCTCTCGAGTTATAATTCAAGAAAATTCATCAAGAGCAAGGGAAGAAGGTGCAATAAGAAGCTTCAACCGGGTATGTCGAATATCGGGTTCCGGCAAAACCCTTAAGGTTCAAACTCTGGGGTGCACTCGAAGATCTCTCCCCTACCGATCCACGTCCCAATGCCTCGCTGGGAATCTAAGCTAAACGATGAACAACACAAGGGACACGGGATTTATACTGGTTTGGGCCACTGTTGTGGTGTAATACCCTACTCCAGTGTGTGGTGTGGTGGATTTCCTCAAGGGCTGATGATGAACAGTACAAAGGAAGAATAACCTCGCGAGAGGTGTTCTTGTGGTGGTGGTCTACCTGAGCAGGATTCGTTTCGCTCTTGATGGTTCTGGGTTAGATGATCCCTCTCTCTGGTGATTATCCCTATATATAGAGGCCCTGGTCCTCTTCCCAAATATTTGAGCGGGAAGGGCGCCAACAACGGCCATTTTGAAGGGGAACATCTAGTACAAGTTATCCTGACTAAAGTTGGTCTTCGGCTGCCAAAGGCACTAGCGATAACGCTGTCTTGGGCTCCACGGTGACCTCCGTCCTGCCGCTCTGCTGGTCTTGGTCTTGTTGCACCGAAACGGTAACCTTTGCTTGATGCCTCGATACTCCGCGCATGTGCTTGCCCCCATTGCACCAAAGAGGAAACAAGGACACTGCACAGGCCGGCGCCCGCCTAGCGCCCACCTGATCTCGATCGTCATGGCTTGCGTCACGAGCACCTCGCGAGGTACCCCTGCCTTGATCTCTCCGCCTCCTCGCGAGCCTGCCTGGTGAGGCCGGTCCTGAGGAAGCCTTTCATCGTCTGCCCCATGAGGCTTGGCCCCTCGCGAGGGTATTGAGCTTGAGTTGATGGAGATGGGTTGTACTGGGTCACCACTTGAGCCACGCCGCAGGCCGCAGGCAGGCAAGTCTGGGGACCCCCGTTCCTAGAACGCCGACAGTAGCCCCCGGGCCCAAGGCGCGCCCGGACTTGGCTTAGCAGAGAAGCAAAAGGGCAAGTGCGGAGCACCGCGGGCCCCAACAGCCTGCGACCTTGGGCGCCGTGTGGCGGTTGATTGGACGTGGGCATCTCCGCTTCCCCACGCTACCTCGGCAACTGCCCAACTTGACAAGTCCCTGCATGCAGAAATGAGTCATGATTACCTGTGATCGTGGAGGCCGACGGTTGGCCTCCTCTAGACTATAAGTACGGAGTGGCGCGAGCCCCCGTAGTCCATCTCTTCTTGCCCCGCTTCTTCTTCCTCGCTCCTCCTCCATCTTGATGCCAATGGCGCCGATCCGCCAGTTCTCAACCGAGGAGAAAGGAAAGGCCCCCCGAGAGGGGCCCGACTCGCTCCCGCCGAAGAAACGGACGGTCCCCGGCCGCCGTGACGAGGTCGCTCGGCAGGAGACGTCGAGGCCTTGGTACGAGCGGCCACCACCTAGGTTTCCTCTACCCTTGTACGCCCGGGCTGAGGGCCCTGGGGAAGAAGATGCCGAGCAGCACCGCCCGCGCCGCCGGCGACGCCAACGAATCACGGCGGTGCGCATCAACGCCCCTGGAGTCCATGCCACGGACTCCTCTTGTGAGTTGGTGCTTCCCGTCGCCATGCCTTCAAGCTCCTGAATTCGCTTTCCTCCTTCTTTTGCCTTCAAGATGCCGCCGAGGGGCCTCTTGAGCTCTGGCTGCAGCACGCCGACTGCAGCACCCCCACGACCGGAGCGGAGGTCGAGGTTGTCACTCCGAGCAAGGTCTACATGACCCAAGGCTAGGGCGAGATCGCCCGGGTCTGCCGAACAGGGGGCGCCTTCGTGATTCATTTTGAATACGATGGCGCCTCCTTGATGCTCTTCAAGGTCTTTGACGCGGAAGGACGCCGGCTGGAGTGCTGCCCCAGGGTAGGCGGCCAGGGCATCAAAGTGGCGAGGGCTAGGCCCGCCACCCGCTTCTCCAGCAGCTCCTCTGGCAGCAGCGGAGACGCCGGAGGGTCCAGCGACTCTCCCGAGCTTCTTGTGACTCCGGAGAAGAGTGACGACAGCTACGAGCCCTCGAGCTCGCATCGCGCCCGGAGCAGAGTCGCTGCATCAGGCCGTCGACGCGGCTGATCTGGATGGGGTTGGCGCCGGCCCCTCGTGGCACACTGTTGATGATGGCATCGGCCGCAGAGGAGCGTGTAGCTAGGCTCCTTAGGATTCGCACCTTTTGTTCCCTGCGAGGAATCAAGGAAATACCCCGTGGGGGCATGTAAAGCGTCTGCAATGCCTTTTGTTAATATCATCCTTATTATGGAGTGGTGCAAGATGCTTGTCCTATCTCAGCTCGGTTCCCCCTTTCTAACCTCACGAGGGCTTGGTGCTCTATGCTGATAGGTCCCGGTCCCCAGGCAGGCTTCAGCCGTCGCTGGTATGCCAGGTCGCGATGCCGTGGCCAAGGCCAGGAGGTGAGCGGCCCGAGGTCCAGTAAGAGCCCCTGAGGCGCGATGCTCAGGAGGTCCCCTTTAGCGCTCAAGCAGCCGCCGCTGGGCAAGAAAGGGAGGCAACGTCGCCGTCACAGAGCCGCATTAAGTGAGGGTTTGGCGTTGCGTTGATTAGCTGTTCCAGGAGCGTGACTTATCTCAGGAGCTTGGAGCCGTTCCTTAGCGAGGTGCCGGACCTGCGTGTCGGCAGCTGAGATGTTGCTGGGTCAAGCCATCGCGAGCTTCTCCTCTCTTCCCCGCACTCTCCTTCGTGCTCTACGTCCTCAGGTCCCGGCCCTCGAGTGAGCTCAGCCGCCACTGGTATGCCAGGTCGCGATGTCGTGGACAAGGCTAGGGGTGAGGGCTGGAGAGCCAGTAAGAGCCCCTGAGTCGCGATGCTCAGGCGCCCCCCTTTTAACGTGGAAGCGGTTCGCACGGGTGAGAGAGAGAGAGAGAGAGCTTGCGAGGGCCTCCCCCATGTTATTCCTTAGAGAGACCCTGTAAACCAACACAAGGAAAACATGGACTACCATTACGATTACCGGCCGGCCATTGGTTGCTCCGAGGGATTGATGAGGGCACTGAGGGCCTGGTGAGGTAGCGCCTTGCGGGCTGCCGCGTCCAGAGCTCGACCACTCAGATTTGTCGACGTTGCAGGGACGGACCCATGCACAAGCGCCATGCCAGAGCGAGCGGCTCCAAAGGTAGGTGTCAATCGAGTAGGCAATTATCTCAGGCAGGTTGAGTATGAAAAAGCAAACCAACTTAGATAGATGCAGGAAAGATTTGTCGACGTTGCAGGGATGGACCCATGCACAAGCGCCGTGCCAGAGCGAGCGGCCCAAAGGTAGGTGTCAATCGAGCAGGCAATTATCTCAGGCAGGTTGAGTATGAAAAAGCAAACCAACTTAGATAGATGTAGGAAAGACACACGCCACTGGGTCAGGCCCGAGCGGCTTGGGGATGATGCAGCCCGAGGGGCGCCCCTAGCAAGGTAAGATAAAGACATAAGCAAAACGGATACATGCCGCGGGGACAGACCCACACGACCTGGGAATGATGCAGCCCTGAGGGCACTCCCAGCTGAAATGAAACTCAAAAGATGTCACCTGATATCATTGCAGAGTGAGTGTTGGAGTAGCTGACGATGCGCGGTGAAGAAGCCAATCCTCACGAGCCTTCGGAGCCCTGAGCCTCGGGAGGCTCTGGAGGTCCGGGCGGCTCGATAAGGTCCATCTCCATCTCCTCCAGGGACACGCAGTTCCTGGCCACCTGAGCCTCCAGAATGCTCCTCATCAGGCACTGGTGAGCAGCAGTCGCGTTCGGCAGACCGAAAGGCATGCGAACGTAGCTGTGAGGTGGACCCTCGCAACATCCCACACGCGAAGGCCAGAAACGCTCCTGAGACGCGACTCGATTGAGCCCTGGGTAGTCGATGCAGACGTGCAGCCCGCCATCCTCGCCTGGATGGGGAGCTACACCAGGCAGGCGGTGGGTGCCGCACATGACTCTTGATTCCTGCAGCTCCTGAGTGACCTTGGTGATGAACTCCTGAGGGTTGGGCCCTCCTTGCCTCATGCCTTCCTGAGGGAAACGTGCCGCGAAGCACGCCTCCAAGTGGTGCCCGAGCGCCTCCCTCGTGATATTGGCAAAATCAGGTGCCCTCTAGGAGAGAGGCCCCGAGCCTTGCCCGAGGAGGGCGCCAGGCGCGCCTTGCTATGCGACGGAGGGAGGCACCCCTTGCTATGCGCGGTAACACCGGAGGTGCCTGCCTCCCGAGGCCTTGAGCTGGGTGATGTCTTCTTCTTCTTGGGAGCTGCCTCAGGAAGGTTCCCACTCTTGCTGTCTGGGTCCTCCACTGACACGGCTTGGAAGGCGCGCTCGAGAGAGCACACCGCATCCTTCCCTTCACAGGGGAATGTGATGACTCCGCCGCTTCCCGGCATCTTGAGGACATTGTAGCCATGGTGAGTCACTGCCATGAACTTGGCCAGGGCTGGATACCCGAGTATGGCATTGTACGACAGGTCAATTTGGGCAACGTCGGAGTCGATGAGCTCGGTACGGTAGTTCTTGTGCTGTCCAAAGGTGACAGGGAGGCGGACCTGCCCTATCGGGGTGGTGGAACCATCAGTGACTCCTGAGAAAGGCTTGGTCGGCTGAAGCTGATCATATGGCACTTGGAGGTTGTTGAACGTCTCGACGGACAGAACGTTGAGTCCTGCGCCGCCATCGATGAGGGTCCTGGTGACTTGCACATTGCTGATGACTAGGGAACAGAGCATTGGGAGGACACCAGCTGTTGCCGCACACTTGAGCTGATCTGCTGTGCTGAACGTGATGGCACACGTGGAGCACCTGAGAGGGCGCGTGGCCTCGAGCTTGGGGAGGAGTGCATTCACCTCGCGAGCAAACTGCTTGAAGATGCGCTGAGAGGCTGGGGCCTGGGCACCGCCCAAGATGCAAGCGATGACACGTGGCTCCTGGAAGCCCCCAGCCCCGTCGTCTTGATGATGGTCGTCATTTCTTCTTGGCGGTGGTGGCAGAGGAGGAAGGCCTGTGTTGCCTTGCGGGCGATCCTCACGAGGCTGATCCCTCCAAGCCCCCTCGCGAGGCTGGTCCTACCAGCGGTCCTCGCGAGGCCGGTCACGCCACCCTTTGCGAGGGCCACGGTCGTCCCATCGTCCTCCACCTCTTCCTCCGCCTCGGCCATAGCCCCGATCGTTACGCTCGGGGCGTCGACCGACACGTCCTTCTCGCACGGCCCTGAGTTCTTGGCATTCATTGGTGTTGTGAGTGTGGAGGTCGTGGTACATGTACTACCGGCTACCCTTGGACGACTTCGGCTTGTCCCGGCCACGTTCGTATCTGGCTCTGCTGCAAGCACAACCGTTCCTTTGCGCTTCACGTCCTTGGCCTTGGCTTTCTTCTCTTCCGGGTCAGCGGCTGGGAGCTCGAGAAGGGAGAGGCGTCCCTCCTTAGCCCTTGCGCACTTGGTCGCCAGGTTGAACAACTCCAGACACATGCACAGATCCTCGTGGATAGCCAGCTCCTCCTTCATCTTGACGTCATGGACGCCATCAGAGAACGCTGAGATGATGGCCTCCTCGGTCACCTTGGGAATCTTGAGGCGAGTGCTGTTGAAGTGCTGGATGTACTTCTGCAGAGTCTCTCCAGGTTGCTACTTGATGCGGTGCAAGTCACCCATGACTGGAGGACGATCGCGAGTGCCCTGGAAGTTGGCGATGAAGCGGGTGCGCATCTCGTCCCAAGAGGAGATCATGCCGGGAGGCAGGTTCAGGAGCCAGGTGCGGGCACCGTCTTTGAGCGCCATAGGAAACCAATTCGCCATGACCTTTTCGTCTCCGTTGGCCGCTTCGATGCCCAGCTCATAGAGCTGCAGGAACTCCGCGGGGTCGGCAGTGCCATTGTAGCGAGGAGGCAGATCCGGCTTGAACTTGCCCGGCCAGGCGACACTGCGTAGCTCGGTGGTGAAGGCGCGGCAGCCTGCGGTGGCCACCGGAGCTCTTTGCTGACACGGGGCTTGCTCCTGGGGATTCCCGCACGCCGCCGCCAGGGGCAACGCGGGGCCTTGGCGCGCCGGCGCAGGGATGCGGTCATGGTGTGGTGGTGCAGGGAGCACGCGAGCACTTTCTTGGGGATGAGGGATTTCTTGACAGCTCCTTTCTTGTCGCGCGGGTGCTGGACACGGTGGGTCTCGTCTAGGGGCCGTGCCCCTGGGAGCCAGGGCACCTTCTTGGTGAGGAGGTGGCGAAGGCACCTCCCGAGCTGCATCACCCGCGCAGTACGGAGGGCGAGGCAGCAAGAGGGACGGCGCAGGGGAGCCCCCTGCGGCGCTGACAAGCTTGGTGATGCGAGCGAGCCACTCCTCGTAGAGGTTGTCGACGGGACGGTAGTGCAGGAGCTCTCGCGCCAGGAGCAACGCGGCGTGTGCGTCCGTGGGAGCACGACGGGCGTGGGACGACGAACCAGCTGGAGTCAGTGACGGGGTGGCGGTGCGGCCTTCCCGCCGCACCGAGGGATGCAGCGACGATGCCTGCTGCTCGTTCCCCTCTTGGCCGGTGGCGGCGTGGGCAGCAGGCGACGGGAGACGAAGGGGAGGCCCACCAACGGGAGCCATCTGGGCGACGTGGGCGGCAAGAGCAGCCCGACGCTCGGCGCGAGCTCGGCGAGCGTCAGCCATGGACACGACGGACGATCGAACATAGAACAGCGGAAGAAAGATTCCGGCGCACCCCTACCTGGCGTGCCAAATGTCGGATATCGGGTTCCGGCAAAACCCTTAAGGTTCGAACTCTGGGGTGCGCGCGAAGATCTCTCCCCTACCGATCCACGTCACAACGCCTTGCTGAGAATCTAAGCTAAACGATGAACAACACAAGGGACATAGCATTTATACTGGTTCGGGTCACCGTTGTGGTGTAATACCCTACTCCGGTGTGTGGTGTGGTGGATTGCCTCAAGGGCTGATGATGAACAGTACAAAGGAAGAACAGCCTCGCGAGAGGTGTTCTTGTGGTGGTGGTCTGCCTGAGCAGGATTCATTCTGCTCTCGATGGTTCTGGGTTAGATCCTCTCTAGTGGCTATCCCTATATATAGAGGCCATGATCCTCTTCCCAAATATTTGAGCGGGAAGGGCGCCAACAACGGCCATTTTGAAGGGGAACATCTAGTACAAGTTATCCTGACTAAAGTTGGTCTTCGGCTGCCAAAGGCACCGGCGATGACGCTGTCTTGGGCTCCACGTTAACCTCTGTCCTGCCGCTCTGCTGGTCTTGGTCTCATTGCACCGAAACGGTAACCTTTGCTTGATGCCTCGATACTCCACGCCTATGCTTGCCCCCTTTGCACCAAAGAGGAAACAAGGACACCGCGTAGGCTGGCGCCCGCCTGGCGCCCACCTGATCTTGATCGTCATGGCTTGCGTCGCGAGCACCTCGCGAGGTACCCCTGCCTTGATCTCTCCGCCTCCTCGCGAGCCTGCCTAGTGAGGCCGCTCCTGAGGAAGCCTTTCATCATCCGCACCGCGAGGCTTGGCCCCTCGCGAGGGTCTTGAGCTTGAGTAGATGGAGATGGGCCGTACTGGACCACCACTTGAGCCACGCTGCAGGCCGCAGGTAGGCAAGTCCGGGGACCCCCGTTCCCAGAACGCCGACAGGGTAGGCAATCATTTGATATCTGAAACAAAGTGTGAATGGGATTCAGAGCATTGAGAATAAGTATGGCATCTGGTACCAGAATAGATCACTAGGAATGTGGCTCATGAATTACATACGAAGCCAAGCGTGAGGAATAACTTAGAAAACAGGGATGTATAGGAGTGTCAGGTTTCGATCCTATGGAACTGTGGGTTATGGGCCCACCATGTGGGTTAAAAGCGGGAAGGGTGCTAACATTTGCACGATCATGATAGAAAGGTCGGTCAGAGGACAACCTGTCAGTTATGTTGGCAACAAGGTTGGTACCAAGGGCGAGGGACGAAGAGAACCATTTTCGTGCTCGTTAAGACGAGGCGGACCAATAGGCAAAGTTCTCGTCCATTAGTGGCTACCGGGATGTCATCAACAATAGTAACAAGGTCTTACTGACAGAGTTTGTACACCGAGGTGTTTACATAAGCAGGGGATTATCACTGCTCAAATATGCTAGGTTATAAGAAAGGTTAAACAAAACAATGGAAGGGAAAAGTGTGGACTCAAATCAGTTATCGATGTTCATGGGTGTCTAACAACTCGGAACCCGTGGAAAATTGGAATTGGCGAGAAACAATAGTTGATGAAGAACTCATAAGTTATGTAGTTCCGTGATATTATCGAGATACCAAAGGGTAATACTTGAAGGTGGATTAAATTAGAGTTTGGACAGGTGAAAAGATCTGCAGAAGATAAGTACTTTAACTTGTCTGAGAAATGGAATCAAAGAAGAACAATCATGGTCGGAACCACGGTTGCAAAGAAACAAACATAGATACAAGATGAACTTATCACAAGGGGATTATTATTATTACAAGAAGTTTCCATGATAAGTTCCACATCAGGTCCATGGGCATGAACACAAAGGTTCAAGGTCGACTCCCACTTCTCTAATGCATAACTTTTCATTCACTTCTTGCTTTCGATGAAGTTGTAGAATTGAAAATTTACCCAAAGAAACGTCAGTGGATATAACCTGCATAATCTTTGGGTTCACACAGATTAGGGAAGCCATAGATTCAACCCATAGGGGCATCTCAGGAACATATACCACAACTTCACGAGTAAATAAAGCCCGGAAGAAGGGTATGTTTGACAAGAGCGGGGGATACAATTTACCAAAGGCATTATGTATCCGAGGGAAGGCTCACAAGGTTATTGAATATGAAGGATGCTATCGGAGAAAATCTACAAAGGATCTGGTGGTCCACGAGGGATCTGATGTGAGCAACTGTACTCAACCAGAAGAAGAAAGAATGCAAGGAGGTTAGATTATAGAAGCAACTGACTAATTCAGAGTTCAAATGCAAAGAAATTATGATTCCCAAATCAAGGGATCGGAAGAAAACGCTCTGATCAAGAATGGATAAGTTGAATAGACTTAGGGCACAACCGATGGCAATTTGATTGGCCGAGAACCAGCTCATGTTTAGGAAGACGTTTGAGCTGGAATGATAATTTATAAGGACCAACTGATGATTGTGACTACTCACAAACATATCAAATCGAAAGACTCAAAATAATAATGAGAAAGGATGTCAATGGATACAGCTAGGCATATGGAATTAACCAAAGTGTAGGCATGTAAGACCTTATAGAGCAATAGGCGGCAGAGGTCCTCGAAAGCTCGGATTGTATTACAAAGTATCTTATGAAGCATAAGAATAACTGGGGATGAATGGATACTCAATAAGAGCGAGTAATTATCCGTAGGGATATTCGTGCGGCAAGGAACTGCAGGGCAGTAAGCATAAAGAATTCTCGGAACATCAAAGAATATTTCAGGACATCTTGTAATAACAAGAGCAACTGGGGATGAAGGTATGAACAACAACATAGGTAGTTACGCATAAGGATTTATCGGTGGTAGGGATCGCAATGGCGAAGGACATAAGGGTCTCAGGAAACATCGGAGAGTATCATCATATTCTTATGGTGCACCAATGATACGTCTCCAACGTATCTATAATTTATGAAGTATTCATGCTATTATATTATCTGTTTTGGTTGTTTATGGGCTTTATTATACACTTCTATATTATTTTTGGGACTAACCTATTAACCGGAGGCCCAACCCAAATTGTTGTTTTCTTGCCTATTTCAGTGTTTTGAAGAAAAGGAATATCAAACGGAGTCCAAACGGAATGAAACCTTCGGGAGAGTTATTTTTGGAACGAAAGCAAGCTAGGAGACTTGGAGTAGACGTCAAAGAAGCTTCGAGGTGGCCACGAGGGTCAGGTCGCGCCCCCACCCTCGTGGGACCCTCGTGGCCCCCCTGACCGACTTCTTTCGCCTATATATATATCCATATACCCTGAAAACATCGGGGAGCACAATAGATCGGGAGTTCCGCCTCCGCAAGCCTCTGTAGCCACCAAAAATCAATCGGGACCCTGTTCCGGCACCCTGCCGGAGGGGGAATCCATCACCGGTGGCCATCTTCATCATCCCGGCGCTCTCCATGACGAGGAGGGAGTGGTTCACCCTCGGGGTTGAGGGTATGTACCAGTAGCGATGTGTTTGATCTCTCACTCTCTCGTGTTCTTGATTTGGCACGATCTTGATGTATCGCGAGCTTTTCTATTATAGTTGGATCTTATGATGTTTCACCCCCTCTACTCTCTTGTAATGGATTGAGTTTTCCCTTTGAAGTTATCTTATCGGATTGAGTCTTTAAGGATTTGAGAACACTTGATGTATGTCTTGCATGTGCTTATCTATGGTGACAATGGGATATTCACGTGATCTACTTGATGCATGTTTTGGTGATCAACTTGCGAGCTATGTGACCTTGTGAACTTATGCATAGGGGTTGGCACACGTTTTCGTCTTGACTCTCCGGTAGAAACTTTGGGGCACTCTTTGAAGTACTTTGTGTTGGTTTGAATAGATGAATCTGAGATTGTGTGATGCATAGAGTATAATCATACCCACAGATACTTGAGGTGACATTGGAGTATCTAGGTGACATTAGGGTTTTGGTTGATTTGTGTCTTAAGGTGTTATTCTAGTACGAACTCTATGATAGTTCGAACGGAAAGAATAGCTTCGTGTTATTTTACAACGGACTCTTGAATAAATCGATCAGAAAGGATAACTTTGAGGTGGTTTCGTACCCTACAATAATCTCTTCATTTGTTCTCCACTATTAGTGACTTTGGAGTGACTCTTTGTTGCATGTTGAGGGATAGTTATATGATCCAGTTATGTTATTATTGTTGAGAGAACTTGCACTAGTGAAAGTATGAACCCTAGGACTTGTTTCCTAGCATTGCAATACCATTTCCGCTCATTTTTATCATTAGTTACCTTGCTGCTTTTATAATTTCAGATTACAAAAACCTATATCTACCACCCATATTGCACTTGTATCACCATCTCTTCGCCGAACTAGTGCACCTATACAATTTACCATTGTATTGGGTGTGTTGGGGACACAGGAGACTCTTTGTTATTTGGTTGCAGGGTTGCTTGAGAGAGACCATCTTCATCTTACACCTCCCACGGATTGATAAACCTTAGGTCATCCACTTGAGGGAAATTTGCTACTGTCCTACAAACCTCTGCACTTGGAGGCCCAACAACGTCTACAAGGAGAAGGTTGCGTAGTAGACATCAAGCAAATTTTTGGCGCCGTTGTCGGGGAGGTGAGTGCTTGAAGGTATATCTTTAGATCTTGCAATCGAATCTTTTTGTTTCTTGTTTTATCACTAGTTTAATCTATAAAAGAAAATTACAAAAAAAATGGAATTGAGGGTGCCTCATATGCTTCATCTTTTTAATGTCTTCCGTGAAAATAAGGATTCCACAAATTGTGCTCAAGTACTAGAAGAAGAATTCGCCCAGGTGGGTGCTGCCCACCTGGTGGCCCCACTAACCCTCAAACCGATGCTATAAAATCCCATATTTCCAGAAAAAATTAGGGAGGAAGAATTATCGCGTTTCACGAGACGGAGCCACCGCCAAGCCCTATTCTTCCTCAAAAGGGAAAATCTGGAGTCCGTTTGGGGCTCCGGAGAGGGGGATCTTCGATCTTCGTCATCACCAACACATCTCCATCGCCAATTCCATGACGCTCCCCACTGGGAGTGAGTAATTCCTTCATAGGCTCGCTGGTCGGTGATGAGTTGGATTAGATTCATCACGTAATTGAGTTAGTTTTGTTAGGGCTTGATCCCTAGTATCCACTATGTTCTGAGATTGATGTTGCTATGACTTTGCCATGCTTAATGCTTGTCACTTTGGGCCCGGGTGCCACGATTTCAGATCTGAACCGTTTATGTTATCGCCATTATATCCATGTTCTAGATCCGATCTTGCAAGTTACGGCCACCTACTACGCATTATGATCCGGCAACCCCAGAGTGACAATAGTCGGGACCACTCCCGGTGATGACCGTAGTTTGAGGAGTTCATGTATTCACCGTGTGCTAATGCTTTGTTCCAATTATCTATTAAAAGGAGGCCTTAATATCCATTAGTTTCCAATAGGACCCCGCTGCCACGGGAGGGCAGGACAAAAGATGTCATGCAAGTTCTTTCCATAAGCACGTATGACTATTATGGAATACATGCCTACATTATATTTATGAACTAGAGCTAGTGTCGTATCGCCCTAGGTTATAACTGTCTCATGATGAATATCATCCAACGAGCCACCGATCCAATGCCTACGAATTTATCTTATATTGTTCTTGCTAAGTTACTACTGTTGCTACTGCTATCGTTACTGCTACCATATTACTGCTATCACTGTTACCGTTACCGTTACTACTATTGCTATCATCAAAACTATCATATTATTGTGCTACTAATCACTTTAGTGTAGATAATTAATCTCCAGGTGTGGTTGAATTGACAAATCAGTTGCTAATACCTTCAAATATTCTTTGGCTCCCCTTGTGTCGAATCTATAAATTTGGGTTGAATACTCTACCCTCGTAAACTGTTGTGATCCCCTATACTTGTGGGTTATCAACCCCTCACCATTGTCCTTGTTGCCCCGCTTTGTTACTAGAAGATTCAGTCCAGGTGATCGACATGCTGAGACCGACACATCACCGCACACCCCCTTAGTTGTATGACTCTGCAGAGCTACTATCGAGTGCCGAGGGTGATACCTCCTACCTCACTCGTGATGATACCTCTGTACGTAGCTAGTCGGTTGTGGGTTACCGAGGGTGATTCCTCTTTCACCACTTCTGATGATGCCTCTATCGTGCAACCCCTCAAGTGTGAACCTATCGAGGGTGATTCCTCCAAGTTCACCTTGATGGTTACATCGAGTGGGAATCCATCGAGGGTGATTCCTCGGATTTCCCCCTTGATGACACGGACACACTGTTACCTTTACCTGTTGCCCCTTTTACTAGTGTTGTGGGACTGGAGGGACAGGCGGTACCACCCCGGTAGTGGTGGACCCGAGTTCCCGACAGTCTGTTGTGAGTCGGGTTGACCTGGAGGGTACCCACAGGATAATTACGAGGCACGGCCGGGCAGGCAGACCGCCCTAGAGAGGGATGTGCCTGGCCCTTGTCGTAAGTCCTTGATATGGGGCGACAGGATCACTGATCATCTCCGCGTGCTCCCAAGACACTAATGGGTTTGGATATGTGATCTCAGTAGGCCTCTGGCCTTTTCGCACTAACCACCACGCAGGAATAAGTATGGGCACTCAGTGTCATACGATTCTCCAAAAACTCTTTGGACGTCAGCAATTGAGCAACGCGCGCCCGGTTGGACAGTAACTATCTGCCTTTGTATAAGAAGGTGGGTCGGCTCTAGGACGCGTATGCAACACGCATGAGTGCAAAGGACAATGGGCCCAAGACCCCTGAGCACTTAGGATGTAGACCGGTGTGTTGACCTCTCTATTGAGCCTAGGTAGGACTACGGTGTGTCGATCAGCCGAGGTTGGGCATGACCCGGAAAGTGTGTCTAGTCAGAGTTAATCGAACGTGTTGGGTAAGTTGGTGCACCCTGATGACCCACAAGTGTAGGGGATCTACCGTAGTCCTTTCGATAAGTAAGAGCGTCGAACCCAACGAGGAGCAGAAGGAAATGACAAGCGGTTTTCAGTAAGTTATTCTCTGCAAGCACTGAAATTGTAGGTAACGGATAGTTTTGTGATAAGATAATTTTAACGGGTAACAAGCAATGAAAGTAAATAAGGTGCAGCAAGGTGGCCCAATCCTTTTTGTAGCAAAAGAAAAGCCTGGACAAGTTCTTATAATGAGAAAAGCGCTCCCGAGGACACATGGGAATTATCGTCAAGCTAGTTTTCATCGCGTTCATATGATTCGCGTTTGTTACTTTGATAATTTGATATGTGGGTGGACCGGTGCTTGAGTACTGCCCTTTCTTGGACAAGCATCCCACTTATGATTAACCCCTATTGCAAACATCCGCAACTGCAAAAGAAGTATTAAGGTAAACCTAACCATAGCATGAAACATGTGGATCCAAATCAGCCCCTTACGAAGCAACTCATAAACTAGGGTTTAAGCTTCTATCACTCTAGCAACCAATCATCTACTTATTACTTCCCAATGCATTCCTATAGGCCCAAATAATGGTGAAGTGTCATGTAGTCGACGTTCACATAACACCACTAGAGGAGAGACAACATACATCTCATCCAAATATCGAACGAATACCAAATTCACATGACTACTAATAGCAATACTTCACCCATGTCCTCAGTAACAAACGTAACTACTCACAAAGCATAATCATGTTCATAATCAGAGCAGTATTAATATGCATTAAGGATCTGAACATATGATCTTCCACCAAATAAACCAACTAGCATCAACTACAAGGAGTAATCAACACTACTAGCAACCCACAGGTACCAATCTGAGGTTTTGGTACAAAGATTGGATACAAGAGATGAACTAGGGTTTGAGAGGAGATGGTGCTGGTGAAGATGTTGATGGAGATTGACCCCCTCCCGATGAGAGGATCGTTGGTGATGACGATGGTGATGATTTCCCCCTCCCGGAGGGAAGTTTCCCCAACAGATAAGCTCCACCGGAGCCCTAGATTGGTTCCGCCAAGGTTCCGCCTCGTGGCGGCGGAGTTTCATCCCGAAAGCTTGCTTATGATTTTTTCCAGGGTAAAAGACTTCTATGGAAGAAGATGGGCATCGGAGGGCTGCCAGGTGGCCCACGAGGCAGGGGGCGCGCCCAGGGGGGTAGGGCGCGCCCCCACCCTCGTGGATGATGGGTGGCCCCACTCAGGTATTTCTTCCGCTGAATATTTTTTATTAGTTCCCAAAATGACTTTCGTGGAGTTTCAGGACTTTTGGAGCTGTGTAGAATAGGTCTCCAATATTTGCTCCTTTTCCAGCCCAGAATCTCAACTGCCGACATTCTCCCTCTTCATGCAAATCTTATAAAATAAGAGAGAATAGCCATAAGTATTGTGACATAACGTGTAATAACAGTCCATAATGCAATAAATATCGATATAAAAGCATGATGCAAAATGGACATATCAACTCCCCCAAGCTTTGACCTCGCTTGTCCTCAAGCGGAAGCCGATATCGAAAAATATGTCCACATGTTTCGAGATAGAGGTGTCGATAAAATAAAATACGGACATGAGGGCATCATGATCATTCTTATAACAGCAACATATATATATATATATATATATATATATATATTGTCATATGACTTCTTATGCTCAAGTAACAATCTATTCACAATGTCAAGTATGATTCAAAAACTTCATTGGGAACTAACAAACTATAATCTTAGTCACTGAAGCAATTGTAATTTATCATAACATAGGAAAGAGTCAATATAAGAGCTTTTCAGCAAGTCCACATACTCAACTATCGTTTAGTCTTCCACAGTTGCTAACACTCACGCAATACTTATGGTTATGGAGTTTTAATCGGACACAAAGAAAGATAGGGGCTTATTGTGTTGCCTCCCAACCTTTTACCTCAAGGGTAATGTCAATGATAATAGTTCATGCTAACTTACATCCAATTGGATATATATATCAGGATCTTTCCAACATGAGGTGCTTGCCAAAGGATAAAATGTAAAAAAGAAAGGTGAAGATCACCTTGACTCTTGCATAATGTAAAAGATAGGCCCTTCACAGAGGGAAGCAGAGGTTGTCATGTGCTTTTTGGTTGGATGCACGAAATCTTAATGCAAAAGAACGTCACTTTATATTGCCACTTGTGATATGAACATTTATTATGCAGTCCGTCGCTTTTATTACTTCCATATCACACGATCGTATAAAGCTTATTTTCTCCACACTAATAAGTCATACATATTTAGAGAGCAATTTTTATTGCATGCAACATAACAACTTACTTGAAGGATCTTACTCAATCCATAGGTAGGTATGGTGGACTCTCATGGCAAAACTGGGTTTAAGGATATTTGGAAGCACAAGTAGTATCTCTACTTGGTGCAAGGAATTTGGCTAGCATGAGGGGGAAAGGCAAGCTCAACATGTTGGACGATCCATGACAATATACTTTAGTTGATATGTGAGAAAACATAACCCATTACGTTGTCTTCCTTGTCCAACATCAACTCTTTAGCATGTCATACTTTAATGAGTGCTCACAATCATAAAAGATGTCCAAGATAGTGTATTTATATGTGAAAACCTCTCTTTCTTTATTACTTCCTATAAATTGCAATGATGACCAAAACTATGTTTGCCAACTCTCAACAACTTTTAATCATCATACTCTTTATATGTGAAGTCATTACTCTCCATACGATCAATATGATCTCTTTATTTCTTTTTATACTTTCTTTATTTTCTCAAGATCATAGCAAAATAGCAAGGCCCTTGACTCAAAACTAATCTTTATTATATAGCTCACAGACTCGATTACATAGTGGGATCATAAGGCAAAACTCAAAACTAAATCTTACCAAAAACTTTATTCTACAGGATCAATATATTACTAAAGGGATCGAACTAAGAAAAACTGTAAAGATAGGAGTGTGATGGTGATACGATACCGGGGCACCTCCCCCAAGCTTGGCAATTGCGAAGGGGAGTGCCCATACCCATGTGATTAGTTCCTCGGAGGTGGTGATGACGGAGTTGTTGATGATGTAGGCTTCTTCCTCAGTTTACGCTTGAGGATGGAATTTTGCTCCCTTAGATCATCGATCTCCTGCTCAAGGTTTAATATCCTTTTGCATAGTTCCTGTTTGTTCTCCTGCAAGAGACGAAAAGGGATAAACTCGATCTTTGGTTTCTTTGCTCTATCAGGGAGACTTGACCTTTTAAACTCCACATGCATGTCCCCAGGTTGAGGTAATGGGGCTTCATATTCATCTGAGCTCATCTCCTCCTTTCCTTTAGGCTCGTAGTCTTCTTCTTCTTTCAGCCATGATGTTCCAAGTCCCCGTAGGCCTTAGGGTCTGCTAGGTAATCATCCATATAGCTTTCTCCCTCCAAGTCCTAGGAAGACATATTGCTCTAATCTGCGGCAGAAACATCTCGAAACAAAGACATGAGATATTTGCGTGATACGGTGGTCAAAACCATCGGGAGATTATATAATGAATTTTTACTGACCGAAAGAAGTATCGTGCAAGAAAACGGAGTCCAGAGAGCACATGAGGTGCCCACGAGGCAGGGGGCACGCCCAGGGGGGTAGGGCGCGTCCTCCACACTCGTGGACGCCTCGTGTCCTTCCCGGACTACTTCTTATTTTCCTATTTTCCTAAATATTTTAAAACGGAGAAAAAAAATGCTATCAGAACTGTTTTGGAGTCGGTTTACTTACCGTACCAGATACCTATTCCTTTTCGGAGTCTGAAACGTTCTGGAAAGTGTCCCTTATGTATTCCTCCGGGGTTACAGTTTCAATAACATTAGTTTCAACATTTATTGGATTACCTAAGATATAATGTTTGATTCTTTGACCATTCGCCACCTTTGGGTTCGTGCCTTCAAAGTTGTTGATTTTTATGGCACCGGAACAATAGACCTCCTCGATAATGTAAGGGCCTTCCCATTTAGAGAGAAGTTTTCCTGCAAAAAATCTTAAACAAGAGTTGTATAGCAACAGATAATCACCTACATTAAACTCACGCTTTTGTATCCTCTTGTCATGCCATCTTTTAACTTTTCCTTAAACAGTTTGGCATTCTCATAGGCTTGGGTTCTCCATTCATCAAGTGAGCTAATGTCAAATAACCTCTTCTCACCGGAGAGTTTGAAATCATAATTGAGCTCTTTAATGGCCCAATATGCCTTATGTTCAAGTTCGAGAGGTAAGTGACATGCTTTTCCATAAACCATTTTATATGGAGACACACCCACATGATTTTTATATGCAGTCCTATAAGCCCATAATGCATCATCAATTTTCTTGGACCAATTCTTTCTAGATCTATTAATAGTCTTTTGCAAAATTAATTTGAGCTCTCTATTACTCAATTCTACTTGACCACTAGACTGTGGGTGATATGGAGATGCAATTCTATGATTAACATCATACTTAGCAAGCATTTTACTGGCGCGCCATGAATAAAATGTGAACCACCATCACCATTAAGTATCTAGGACTCCAAACCTCGGAAAAATAACTTCTTTAAGCATCTTAATAGAGGTGTTATGATCAACACTACTAGTTGGAATAGCTTCTACCCACTTAGTAACGTAATCAACAACAACTAAAATATGTGTATACCCATTAGAGGCAGGAAAAGGTCCCATATAATCAAAGCCCCAAACATCAAATGGTTCAATAACAAGAGAATAGTTCATAGGCATTTCTTGACGTCTACTAATATTACCAATTCTTTGACATTCATCACAAGACAAGACAAACTTACGGGCATCTTTGAAGAGAGTAGGCCAATAAAAAATGGATTGCAATACCTTATGTGCAGTTCTATCTCCAGCGTGGTGTCCTCCATATGCCTCGGAGTGGCACTTACGTAGGATCTGTTCCTGTTCATGCTCAGGTACACAACATCTAATAACACCATCTACTCCTTCTTTATAAAGGTGTGGGTCATCCCAGAAGTAATGTCTTAAATCATAGAAGAACTTTTTATTTTGCTGGTATGTGAAACTAGGTGGTATGAATTTAGCAACAATGTAATTAGCATAATTAGCATACCGTGGAGCAGTACGAGAAGCATTTATGATAGCTAATTGTTCATCAGGAAAGCTATCATCAATAGGTAGTGGGTCATCAAGAACATTATCTAACCTAGACAAGTTGTCTGCAACGGGGTTCTCAGCTCCCTTTCAATCAATAATATGCAAGTCAAATTCTTGTAGCAAGAGAACCCATCTAATAAGTCTAGGTTTAGCATCTTTCTTTTCGATAAGATATTTAATAGCAGCATGATCAGTGTGAATAGTTACTTCAGAATCAACAATATAAGGTCTAAACTTACCACAAGCAAATACAACTGCTAAAAATTATTCTTCAGTACTAGCATAATTTCTCTGAGCAGTATCTAGAGTTTTACTAGCATATTGAATAACATTTAGTTTCTTATCAACTCTTTGTCCTAGAATAACACTGCTACGTCTTGAGCTTGCGTTGGTTTTCCTTGAAGAGGAAAGGGTGATGCAGCAATAGTAGCGTAAGTATTTCCCTCAGTTTTTGAGAACCAAGGTATCAATCCAGTAGGAGACGCCTCAAAAGTCCCACGCACCTACACAAACAAACAAATAACTCGCAACCAACACAATAAAGGGGTTGCCAATCCCTTCACAACCATTTGCGAAAGTGAGATCTATTAGAGATAGTATGATAAGATAAATATATTTTTGGTATTTTATAATATAGACGCAAAAATTAAAGATGCAAATAAAAGTAGATTGAAAGCTTATATGATAAAAGATAGACCCGGGGGCCATAGGTTTCACTAGAGGCTTCTCTCAAGATAGCATAAGTATTATGATGGGTGAACAAATTACTGTCGAGCAATTGATAGAAAAGCGAATAATTATGAGATTATCTAGGCATGATCATGTATATAGGCATAACGTCCGCAACAACTAGACCGACTCCTGCCTGCATCTACTACTATTACTCCACACATCGACCGACTCCTGCCTGCATCTAGAGTATTAAGTTCATAAAGAACAGAGTAACGCATTAAGCAAGATGACATGATGTAGAGGGATAAGCTCAAGCAATATGATATAAACCCCATCTTTTTATCCTCGATGGCAACAATACAATACGTGCCTTGCTGCCCCTGCTATCACTGGTAAAGGACACCGCAAGATTGAACCCAAAGCTAAGCACTTCTCCCATGGCAAGAAAGATCAATCTAGTAGGCCAAACCAAACTGATAATTCGAAGAGACTTGCAAAGATAACTCAATCATACATAAACGAATTCAGAGGAGATTCAAATATTTCTCATAGATAAACTTGATCATAAATCCACAATTCATTGGATCTCGACAAACACACTGCAAAAAGAGTTTACATCAAATAGATCTCCATAAGAGAGGGGGAGAACATTGTATTGAGATCCAATAAGAGAGAAGAAGCCATCTAGCTAATAACTATGGACCCGAAGGTCTGTGGTAAACTACTCACAACTCATCGGAGGGGCTATGGTGTTGATGTAGAAGCCCTCCATGGTTGATTCCCCCTCCAGCGGAGTGCCGACGAAGGCTCCAAGATGGGATCTCGCGGATACAGAAGGTTACGGCGGTGGAAATTGTGTTTCGTTGGCTCCCTGGATGTTTTCGGGGTACGTAGGCTTATATAGGAGGAAGAAGTACGTCGGTGGCCGCTCGAGGGGCCCACGAGACAGGGGGGCGTGCCCTGTAGGGGTGGGCGTGCCCTCCTATCTCGTGGCCACCTTGGCTATTGCTTGCTTTGCACTCCAAGTCCTCTGGATCACGTTCGTTCCAAAAATCACGCTCCCGAAGGTTTCATTCTGTTTGGACTCCCTTTGATATTCCTTTTCTTCGAAATACTGAAATAGGCAAAAAACAACAATACGAGCTGGGCCTCCGGTTAGTAGGTTAGTCCCAAAAATGATATAAGTGTGTAAAATAAAGCCCATAAACATCCAAAAGGGGTAATGCAATAGCATGGAACAATAAAAAAAATAGATACGTTGGAGACGTATCAAGCATCCCCAAGCTTAATTCCTGCTCGTCCTTGAGTAGGTAAATGATAAAAACAGAATTTTTGATGTGGAATGCTACCTAGCATAATTCTCAATGTAATTTTCTTTATTGTGGCATGAATGTTCAGATCCAAATGATTCATAATAAAAGTTCATATTGATAAAAGAAATAGTAAAACTTCAAGCATACTAATCAAAGTAATCATGTCTTCTCAAGATAACATGGCAAAAGAAAGTTCATCCCTACAAAATCATATAGTTAGGCTATGCTTCATTTTCGTCACACAAAGATGTTCCCCACTTCTAATACCCCTGATGACAAGCCAAGCAATTGTTTCATACTTAAATAATCTCAAACTTTTTCAACCTTCACACAATACATGAGCGTGAGCCATGAATATAGCACTATGGGTGGAATAGAATGTGATGATGGAGATTGTGTGGAGAAGGCAAAAAAAGAGAAAGTCTCACATTGACGAGGATAATCAATGGGCTATGGAGATGCCCATCAATTGATGTCAACAAGAGGAGTAGGGATTGCCATGCAACGGATGCACTAGAGCTATAAATGAATGCTCAACAAAAACAAACTAGTGGGTGTGCATCCAACTTGCTTGCTCATGAAGACCTAGGGCATTTGAGGAAGCCCATCATAGGAATATACAAGCCAAGTTCTATAATGAAAAATTCCCACTAGTATGAAAAAGACAACCTATGAGACTCACTATATGAAAAACATGGTGCTACTTTGAAGCACAATATATGAGACTCGCTACATGAAGAACAAGGTGCTACTTTGAAGCACAAGTGTGGAAAAAGAGATAGTAACATTGCCCTTTTTATTTATTTTCTTTTTTTTTTCTTTTTTTGGGCCTTCTTTTTTTTTCTTTTGGTCTTTCTTCTTTATTTTTATTTTTGGGCAATGCTCTAATAATGATGATCATCACACTTTTATTGATTACAACATATGAATTACAACTTGAAACTAGAACAAGATATGACTCTATATGAATGCTTCCGGCGGTGTACAGGGATGGTGCAATGAATCAAGAGTGACATGTATGAAAATTATGCATGGTGGCTTTGCCACAAATGCGATGTCAACTACATGGTCATGCAATGGCAATATGACAAAAGTAATGTATGTCATGATGATAAACGGAACGGTGGAAAGTTGCATGGCAATATATCTCGGAATGGCTATGGAAATGCCATAACAGGTAGGTATGGTGGCTGTTTTGAGGAAGATATAAGGAGGTTTATGTGTGATAGAGCGTATCATATCACGGGGTTTGGATACACGGGCGAAGTTTGCACCAACTCTCAAGGTGAGAAAGGGCAATGCACGGTACCGAAGAGGCTAGCAATGGTGGAAAGGTAAAAGTGCGTATAATCCATGGACTCAACATTAGTCAAAAGAACTCATATACTTATTGCAAAAATTTAGAAGTCATAAAAAATCAAGCACTATGCGCATTCCTAGGGGGATAGATTGGTAGGAAAAGACCATCGCTCGTCCCCGACCGCCACTCATAAGGATGCACAAGCCAGGTACACTTCATGTTTCAAATTTGTTACACAACTTTAACCATACGTGCATGCTACAGGACTTGCTAACTTCAACACAAGCATTCTTTAAATTCATAATCACCCAACTAGCATGACTTTAATATCACTACCTCCATATCTCAAAACAATTATCAAGTATCAAATTGATCATAGCATCCAATTCACTTCCTATTATAGTTTTTATTATACCCAACTTGGATGCCTACCATTCTAGGACCAATTTTATAACCATAGCAAATACCATGCTTTTCTAAAAGACTCTCAAAATAATATAAGTGAAGCATGAGAGACTAGCAATTTCTATAAAATTAAGCCACCGCATGTGCTCTAAAAGATATAAGTGAAGCACTAGAGCAAAAACTATCAAGCTCAAAAGATATAAGTGAAGCACATAGAGTATTCTAGCAAATTCTAATCAAGTAGGCTTCTCCCAAAAGGTGTGTACAGCAAGGATAATTGTGGTGAACTAAAAATCAAAGACTAATATAATACACAACGCTCCAAGCAAAACACATATCATGTGGCGAATAAAAATATAGCTCCAAGTAAAGTTACCAATGAACGAAGACGAAAGAGGGGATGCCTTCCCGGGGCATCCCCAAGCTTAGGCTTTTGGGTATCCTTGAATATCTTGGTGCCATGGGCATCCCCAAGCTTAGGCTCTTGCCACTCCTTATTCCATAGTCCATCAATGCCTTACCCAAAACTTGAAAACTTCACAACACAAAACTCAACAGGAAATCTTATAAGCTCCGTTAGTGAAAGAAAACAAAACCACCACATAAGGTACTATAAAGAACTCATTCTTTATTTATTTTGGTGTTAACCCTACTATATTCCAACTTCTCCATGGTTTATAAACTATTTTACTAGCCATAGATGCATCAAAATAAGCAAACAACACATGAAAAACAGAATCTGTCAAAAACAGAACAATCTGTAGCAATCTGTAACTAACGCAAACTTCTGGAACTCTAAAAATCCTACCAAAATAGGAAGTCCTGGACAATTTGTCTATTGATCAGAAGCAAAAAGAATCAACACACGTTTCTGTGATTTAACAAAACTAAATTTGTGCGCGCAAAGTTTCTGTTTTTCAGCAGAATCAAATCAACTATCATCATAGGTTATCCTATAGGTTCTACTTGGCACAAACACTAACTAAAAGATAAAAACACATCTAAACAGAATGTAGATGCAAAATTTATTACTAAACAGGAACAAAAACAAAATACAAAAATAAAATTGGGTTGCCTCCCAACTAGCGCTATCGTTTAACGCCCCTAGCTAGGCATAAAAGCGAAGATAGATCTAAGTAGTGCCATAATAATAAGATAGATCTTGAAAGCTCATCTCATATTCTCTATGTTCGGCAGCAAGTTTTCTTTGAGGCAAGCAAAAGTAATCAAAAGGGATAAATTTAGCGGGACAAAAGTCCCCAAGATCAATCTCAGGAGGAACGGGTTCCTCCTTTGGCCCTTCATAATGCACGACTAATTCATTACTAAAAGCATTCTTTTGGCAAAATCTCGTGAGCCTATACTCAAGAGAGTATCTTAGCTCATTGTTTCGAAGGGCAAAATCATTATTAATTTTGGTAATTCTATCAACCAAGACATTGGTAGGAACCTTCTTTCTAAGGTTTTCATTGAAAGCAACACAGTCTGAAGATTGAAAACGCCTAATTTCCTCTTGATCAAAGAGGACCGCCTCTATGGGAGGACGACCGGCGTCCACCCTATAGTGGGAAAAGATTTCTTTGGCCTCTCTTATTATAAATCTAAACTCATGAGCCAAAAAGATAGTAACAACGCGTTTAACAGAAGAATGCTCAATATTGGAAAATTCTAGAAAAATTCTTTGTATACAAGGATGCATATGCATAAATTGTCTTTCAAGTTCAACTACAAGCATAGCAATGGCACCCGCAAGACTACTAGTTCTGTGAAGAATAGAACCACCCATGGAAGGTAAAGCACCGGCACAAGTAAAGAAATCTTGAATAACACTTTTTCCAATAATATTACCACTACCGATTCGAAACTTTTTAGTATGCAAGATAGCGGGTTCTTCAGCCGGAGCCTTGGAATTTTCCATGTTAACATTATTGTCCATATCGACGATAATCTCCCCAATTTCAGACATAACGGCAAACAAAAGCAAGGAAGAAGAAAGCAAGCGAGAGAGAGAGGAGGAAAGAGAGGGCGAATAAAATGGCAAGGGTGAAGTGGGGGAGAGGAAAACGAGAGGCAAATGGCAAATAATGTAAATGCGAGGGAGATGAGTTTGTGATGGGTACTTAGTATGTCTTGACTTGAGTGAAGACCTCCCCGGCAACGACACCAGAAATCCTTCTTGCTACGTCTTGAGCTTGCGTTGGTTTTCCTTGAAGAGGAAAGGGTGATGCAGCAATAGTAGCGTAAGTATTTCCCTCAGTTTTTGAGAACCAAGGTATCAATCCAGTAGGAGGCTCCTCAAAAGTCCCACGCACCTACACAAACAAACAAAGAACTCGCAACCAGCGCAATAAAGGGGTTGTCAATCCCTTCAAGGCCACTTGCGAAAGTGAGATCTGATAGAGATAGTATGATAAGATAAATATATTTTTGGTATTTTATAATATAGATGCAAATAAAAGTAGATTGAAAGCTTATATGATAAAAGATAGACCCGGGGGCCATAGGTTTCACTAGAGGCTTCTCTCAAGATAGCATAAGTATTACGGTGGGTGAACAAATTACTGTCGAGCAATTGATAGGAAAGCGAATAATTATGAGATTATCTAGGCATGATCATGTATATAAGCATCACATCCGCAACAAGTAGACTGACTCCTGCCTGCATCTACTACTATTACTCCACACATCGACCGACACCTGCCTGCATCTAGAGTATTAAGTTCATAAAGAACAGAGTAACGCATTAAGCAAGATGACATTATGTAGAGAGATAAACTCAAGCAATATGATATAAACCCCATCTTTTTATCCTCGATGGCAACAATACAATACGTGCCTTGCTGCCCTAGCATCATCGGGAAAGGACACCACAAGATTGAACCCAAAGCTAAGCACTTCTCCCATGGTAAGAAAGATCAATCTAGTAGGCCAAACCAAACTGATAATTCGAAGAGACTTCAAATATAACTCAATCATACATAAAAGAATTCAGAGGAGATTCAAATATTTCTCATAAATAAACTTGATCATAAACCCACAATTCACCGGATCTTGACAAATACACCGCAAAAAGAGTTTACATCGAATAGATCTCCACAAGAGAGGGGGAGAACATTGTATTGAGATCCAATAAGAGAGAAGAAGCCATCTAGCTAATAACTACGGACCCGAAGGTCTGTGGTAAACTACTCACAACTCATCGGAGGGGCTATGGTGTTGATGTAGAAGCCCTCCATGGTCGATTCCCCCCAGCAGAAAGCACCAAAGAAGGCTCCAAGATGGGATCTCATGGATACGTAAGTTACGACGGTGGAAATTGTGTTTCGTTGGCTCCCTGGATGTTTTCGGGGTACGTAGGCTTATATAGGAGGAAGAAGTACGTTGGTGGCCGCCCGAGGGGCCCACGAGACAGTGGGTGCGCCCTGTAGGGGTGGGCGCGCCCTCCTATTCGTGGCCGCCTCGGCTGCTGCTTGGCTTGCACTCCAAGTCCTCTGGATCATGTTCGTTCCAAAAATCACGCTCCCAAAGGTTCCAAAAATCACGTTTCCAAGTCCTTAATGAACCTCCTATAAAAACCGACATGACCAAGGAAACTTCTTATACGTTTGATGTCCTTGGTACATGGCATCTTTTCAATAGCATCAACCTTAGCTTTATCAACTTCAATACCTCTTTCAGAAACTTTATGCCCCAAGACAATACCTTCATTAACCATAAAGTGGCACTTCTCCCAATTCAAGACGAGACTAGTATCTTCACATCTCTGCAAAACTTGATCAAGGTTGCTCAAGCAATCATCAAAAGAGGATCCATAAACGGAGAAATCATCCATGAATACCTCACAAATCTTTTCACAAAAGTCAGAGAATATAGCCATCATGCTTCTTTGAAAGGTAGCAGGTGCATTACATAAACCAAAAGGCATATGTCTATAAGCAAAGGTACCGAAAGGGCAAGTAAAAGTGGTCTTTTCTTGATCCTCTCACGACACGTATTTGATGTAAACTAGAGTAACCATCTAGAAAGCAAAAATGTGTATGTTTGGATAGTCTTTCCAGCATTTGATCAATAAAAGGTAAAGGGTAATGATCTTTTTTAGTAGCTTTATTTAATTTACGGAAATCAATTACCATCCTATAACCTGTAATAATTCTTTGCGGGATCAATCATATTTATCATTAGGAACGACAGTAATACCTCCCTTCTTAGGGACACAATGGACAGGACTTACCCACTGACTATCAGCAACGGGATAAATTATACCTGCCTCGAGGAGCTTTAGTGTTTCCTTTCTTACCACTTCTTTCATCTTAGGATTTAACCGTTGTTGGTGATCAATAACTGGTTTGGCGTCTTCCTCCAATTTTATTTTGTGTTGGCATAGAGTGGGGCTAATGCCCTTAAGATCATCAAGAGTATATCCAATAGCAGCACGGTGCTTCTTCAGAGTTTTCAATAATCTTTCCTCTTCCTGCTTTGAAAGGTTAGCACTAATAATAACAGGATATATCTTCTTTTCATCAAGATAAGCATATTTCAGAGTATCAGGTAATGGTTTAAGCTCAAACACGGGATCACCCTTAGGTGGAGGAGGATCCCCTAGGATTTCAACAGGCAAGTTGTGTTTCAAAATAGGTCCCTATTTAAAGAATACTTCATCTATTTCCCTTCTTTCATTCATAAACATATCATTTTCATGGTCTAGAAAATATTGTTCTAAAGGATCATTAGGAGGCACGGCAATAGAAGCAAGACCAATAATTTCATCCTTACTAGGCAATTCTTTATCATGGGGTTGTCTACGAAATTTAGCAAAATTAAACTCATGAGACATATCTCCCAAACCAATAGTAACAACATCCTTTCCGCAATCAATCTTAGCATTAACAGTATTCAAGAAGGGTCTACAAAATACGATGGGACAAAAGTCATCTTGTGGGGAACCAAGAACTAGAACATCATCAGGATATTTAACTTTCCCACACAAGACTTCAACATCTCTAACAATCCCAATTGGTGAAATAGTACCTCTATTAGCAAGCTTAATTGTTACATCAATCTCTTCTATCTCAGCAGGTGCAATATCATGCATAATTTCTTTGTATAAGGAATGAGGTATTGCACTAGCACTAGCACCCATATCACATAAGCCATGATAACAATGATCTCCTATTTTAACAGAAATAACAGGCATGCCAACAACAGGTATATGTTTCTTAGCATCGGGTCTAGCAATTCAAGCAGCTGCATCACAGAAATAAATAACATGCCCATCAATATTATCAGCTAATAGATCTTTAACCATAGTAATACTAGGTTCAGCTTAATTTGTTCAGGAGGTGTATATGTTCTAGTATTACTCTTATGAACCACAGTTGAAGCTTTAGCATGATCCTTTATCCTAACAGGGAAAGGTGGTTTCTCAATATAAGTGGTAGGAACAACATGATCATTATAAGTGATAGTCTTTTCTTCAATTGCAATAGGTGAAACTACTTTTACTTCAGTGGGAGGATTATATTTAAACCACTTATCCTTAGGGAGATCAACATGAGTAGCAAATGATTCACAGAAAGAAGCTACTATCTCAGAGTCAAGTCCATGTTTAGTGCTAAATCCACGAAAAGCATTAGTATCCATAAAAGATTTAACACAATCAAACTTAGGTGTCATACCTGACTCATTACCATCGTCGGAATCCCAATCTTCGGAGTTGTGTTTAATTCTTTCCAATAAATCCCATTTGAATTCAATAGTCTTCATCATAAAAGACCCAGCACAAGAATATCGAGCATGGAGCGATTGTTGAGAGAAAGCCGAGCATAAATTTTTTGAATAATCATTTCTCTTGAGAGCTCATGATTGGGGCATGAATGTAACATTGACTTAAGCCTCCCCCAAGCTTGAGCGATGCTTTCTCCTTCGCGAGGCCAAAAATTATATATATAATTGCGATCACGATGAACAAGATGCATAGGATAAAACTTCTGGTGAAATTCCAATTTCAATCGTTTATAGTCCCAGGATCCCATATCATCACATAGCCTATACCATGTCAATGCGTCTCCCTTCAAAGATAAAGGGAAAACCTTCTTCTTAATAACATCACCAGGCATACCTACAAGCTTAAATAATCCACAAACTTCATCCACATAGATTAGGTGTAAATCGGGATGCAATGTTCCATCTCCTGCAAAGGGATTAGCTAGTATTTTCTCTACCATACCCGAAGGAATTTCAAAGTAAACATTTTCAGTAGGTTCAGAGGTTGAGGAGCAACTCTTTTCTCTTGGTCGGGTGAAGATACCCTGAACAAGCCCCTCAAAGGATTATGTTCCATAGTAACAAGTGACAGTAAATTTCAGCACACTACATAAATGTTTCCTTACCAAGTTCCACTTACCAAAGGAGCTTCACTCCCCGGCAACGGCGCCAGAAAAGAGTCTTGATGACCCACAAGTGTAGGGGATCTATCATAGTCCTTTCAATAAGTAAGAGTGTCAAACCCAACGAGGAGCAGAAGGAAATGACAAGCGGTTTTCAGTAAGGTATTCTCTGCAAGCACTGAAATTGTAGGTAACAGATAGTTTTGTGATAAGATAATTTGTAACAGGTAACAAGAAATGAAAGTAAATAAGGTGCAGCAAGGTCGCCCAATCCTTTTTGTAGCAAAGTACAAGCCTGGACAAGTTCTTATAATGAGAAAAGCGCTCCCGAGGACACATGGGAATTATCGTCAAGCTAGTTTTCATCACGTTCATATGATTCACGTTCGTTACTTTGATAATTTGATATGTGGGTGGACCGGTGCTTGGATACTGCCCTTTCTTGGAATCCAAAACCGGACCCAATAGCTTAACGATGACCCGTTATGGTGGATGCCATGTGTCGGTCACCGTTGATGAAAGCACTTCCATGACGCGCGATTTATCATCATGGAAGTGGACACTTCCGTGATGATAATTTTGGTAATGTCATGGAACAGTTCTACAATAGCACATGTATGACTATCTTGATTCTGTCATAAAATCGTCATGGATTTAAATGCATCACAAAAAACGTGACCTACTGTGACAAACACGTATCATCATGGAACTGTATTTTTTTTGTAGTGAGCGGCACTACCAGTCGCACCGGCATGGGCACTAGCAACGGCTCTGGCACCTGCACCAACACTTGAAGTTGTACTTGCATCTGCTCTGGCCCGTGCAGCAGCAACCGAACCAGTAGTTGCACCCGCAATAGGCTGGGCTGCAGTTCGCACTACATATACCAAAGTCCTTATGAAAACCAACATCTCCACCTTCTTGGTAAGCATTGGCCGCCCAAGTGCTTCGTTCTTTTTTTTGCCATGTTGTTTCACATGATTCACTGTCTTGATCTAACTATTTGTGTATGTCTTCTTGTTTTGCAAATAGAGAATTCCTAGAGCTACGAGGGAGTCGTTCAATAATCCGGGCGACCGTGGACAAGTTTCTTTTACCACGCGCAGCTTTGGTGTGAATGAACCTGCTCAATATACCGTAAGTACAAAGGATGGTCGCATGATGATTGATGCTAAAGGATGGTCAAGGTTCAAAAATAAATCAAATCTTGCGGTAGGGGATGATGTCAAAATTGAACTTTCTTAGCACGGAGAGCTGGTCCAAATCAACTTTGAAATTCTTCAGTAGCAGCACGCAACTGCCGAATTGATCTATCCTCCAAGAGCTTTTGATGTAATAATATGGCATGGTGAAACAAGTGTCATGTGTGTATAAGTAGTATGACAGTATTATTTATCACGTAGGATATTGTCAAAGAATTGCAACTCTGATTGCTGGTTAGGAACTATCGTTCGATTTCATTCTAACAGTTGTCGTGCTTTATTTAATTTTTTGTATTTGCTTTGTGAGAGCATCTATAACCAGCGCCGTACCGATCGCTTGCAATATGAAATGCACTGAGTTAGAACACATGGGCCCCAAACATGCAGACCCACCATCCTGTGGCCCAAAGTCCTGAACCATGAGCCTGTCTAAGTATTATATTCTCAGCTGAACCCCCATATTATGTTATATATATTCCCCTTGATTTTTCTTATGTATAATGTTGTGATATAAAAGATTTTTATATTTCTTTACAGAGGGAGTATCTCTCTGTCAAAAAAATATTCATGTGTAACTAGTTACTCCTACCTTTCTACTTCCTTTCGCTGATATGTGGGCATCCGACAATGGGGTCCACGTGCCATGCACCAAATTAGAGTGCACAACTGCACGATAGACTCACCCTGGTCGTATCGCAGCAGTAATGATGAGTCATCAAATCACAAAAATCCTACCTTTCCAGCTTTAGCAATAAGCTGGACAGACGAAGCAACAATATTTCACTGGGCCTGAATCCCCTTCTCCCTCGTTTGCTTGTTCAGAGAAAAAACCCTCTCGTCGATTGCATAGGGTTTTCTCATGGAAAACCAGGTATGTATTGTTCATCCATCCCCGATAAATCCAAGTCCCTTGGTCGCGGATAATCCTAGGATGGCAGTCGCCGCCATTCATGCATTTTTCTTCCTACTGAATTTAGTGTGTGTCATTTGCAGTGCCCAAAGTGTGAGGACCCTACAGGTGTCTGCGCCCTCGCCGAGACGCCACACTTTTTCCTTCTCATCCTAACACAGGATTTTAAAACTCGCACAATATGTTCCTAGAATCCTCTTTTCTATCCGGGAGGGTGGGGTTTTTTGAACATGCTCTCAACTAATTTGGAAATTAAGATTGCTATATTTGTATAAAAGGTACTAGTACCATGGTCAACACTGACGTGAAGGAGGAAATTATTTCTAGATTTGGGTAGCAAATACATTGTGTTCTCATATTATTTTTCCTATAGTGCATTCCTTGCTCTGCCAGAATACATGTACTCAAGATGGTCGGCCTTGCCATAACTGAATACACCAATTTAATGGTCACACTGAAGACAAGCCATGGATATAAGTTCCGAGTTGGGTTCATGAACCAAGAAGATCGCTGCTTTTCTTTATGGCCGAACTTGGGTAAACTTTCTCAAGTGTTACAGACTGAAAGTTAGCACATAATGTTGATGGAAATAGCAGAACCTGGTCTCATCTTCACTGTGATCTTCCACCCCAACGCTGTTCCAGTAGTTCATCCATGTTAGTTTTGTATCTGGTTCTTTCTTGTTGCCTCGATTACTTCTTAATCCACCTATTCTGTCTAGCAAATCACAATTTCAATTTAGAAGTGGCAACGATTCGTGATTCCCTTCTCTCACGAAGATGCTACTTCTAACTAATACTTCTTATAATTGGTGGCACGCGAAGGTTATTTCAAAGTTAAGCACGCTACTCATTTTTTATTCTATAAGAACTCGACTATTAGTGATGGAACTGAAGTTGACTGGGATGACATCCACCAGTTCCTACACTTTATTGATTGTCTTGAGGTCCTTGTCGGGCATTTAAATGGTGGATGGCCAAGTGGGATACATGTGCCACTGCTGCACACATTGAACATGTCCAACTGTGTCGAGAAACTTATGGTACGAGCTGTTTTCTGTTATATATGTTGTTCATAAACTCTTGCTTATACACCATTTTACAGTTGTGATCTTCTTGAAACGGAAACTGCCCAGTTCTGTTGTTCCTATATAGATGCCGGACCATGGTCGGGTCAGACTTGTGCTTGGTCACAACATGATGTTTATGTCGACCTACTCCATTTCCCCTCGAGGTGAAAAGATACTTATTCACGGGTGGTCTCAAATAATGAAGGCCCGTCCATCTTGGAGAACAGGATAGAATGTTATGCTCATGCTTTTCCATGGCTCTAAAGCGAATATCCTATTTATTGACTACATTGCGAGATGAAGCCGCTTTCAGAAGGTTGTGGATGCACGGGGTGGCGCATGGGCCTTGTCCTGGGGCTTGGTCGCCTCACCCTTGGTTAACTGTAGGCAAAGTAGCACTGTTCGAGGCGTGCTTTGTATGGTTGAACCTGTATAAGTACTCATACAGCTTTCAGCTATGGTTGTTAAGTGCCCCTGCTGGTTTCAGTTAAGGTTGTTAAGTACTTTGTAACACCCTGGATTTTGCCCTTTTCTTTGTCTAATGATTTTCTTGGATTTACTGAGTTGAATTGTTTTTCTGTGGCTATGTGGTTCCAAAAACTTGGGAAGATCATGCCTTTTCCTAGGTTTCATAGTGGCTGGTCATGCTCTAAACCATTCCAAGACCCTGTCATTTCTCATCCTAGCCCAAATCCCAATATTCTTTTTATTGGGAATATTCCTTTTCTATTTAAGGAACAATTTTTCTTGCCCTGGGTTGTGAAGCAACCTATATTTCTGTCAATTACAAAGTTCCCAAATTATTCTCATAAATTGTTTGGGTCATATCTTCCTTAAATATGTCAAAATCCTTCCTTGGCATCATCAAAGATAATTCACAAATATTCCTTTCTCATTCTGCCCTAAGTGGCTTTTTGAGAAGGAAGTGTCATTTATCTTTGCTTGATTGACTCCAAACTTTTTCAACATCTTTTCCTATCCATATTATTGCCCCATGCCAAAATTCAACTTAATTTTCCTAGTGCCCTTTCTTGGACAAGCATCCCACTTATGATTAACCCCTATTGCAAGCATCCGCAACTATAAAAGAAGTATTAAGGTAAACCTAACCATAGCATGAAACATGTGGATCCAAATCAGCCCCTTACGAAGCAACTCATAAACTAGGGTTTAAGCTTCTGTCACTCTAGCAACCCATCATCTACTTATTACTTCCCAATGCCTTCCTCTAGGCCCAAATAATGGTGAAGTGCCATGTAGTCGACGTTCACATAACACCACTAGAGGAGAGACAACATACATCTCATCAAAATATCGAACGAATACCAAATTCACATGACTACTAATAGCAAGACTTCACCCATGTCCTCAGGAACAAACGTAACTACTCACAAAGCATATTTATGTTCATAACTAGAGGAGTATTAATATGCATTAAGGATCTGAACATATGATCTTCCACCAAATAAACCAACTAGCATCAACTACAAGGAGTAATCAACACTACCAGCAACCCACAGGTACCAATCTGAGGTTTTGGTACAAAGATTGGATACAAGAGATGAACTAGGGTTTGAGAGGAGATGGTGCTGGTGAAGATGTTGATGGAGATTGACCCCCTCCCGATGAGAGGATCGTTGGTGATGACGATGGTGATGATTTCCCCTCCCGGAGGGAAGTTTCCCCGGCAGAACAGCTCCGTCGAAGCCCTAGATGGGTTCCGCCAAGGTTCCGCCTCGTGGCGGCGGAATTTTGTCCCGAAAGCTTGCTCATGATTTTTTCCAGGGTAAAAGACTTCATATAGCAGAAGATGGGCACCGGAGAGCTACCAGGTGGCCCACGAGGCAGGGGGCGCACCCAGGGGGGTAGGGCGTGCCCCCACCCTCGTGGATGGTGGGTGGCCCCCCTCAGGTATTTCTTTCACTGAATATTTTTTATTAATTCCCAAAATGACTTTCGTGGAGTTTCACGACTTTTGGAGTTGTGCAGAATAGGTCTCCAATATTTGCTCCTTTTCCAGCCCAGAAACCCAGCTGCCGGCATTCTCCCTCTTAATGTAAACCTTATAAAATAATAAAGAATAGCCATAAGTATTGTGACATAACGTGTAATAACAGTCCATAATGCAATAAATATCGATATAAAAGCATGATGCAAAATGGATGTATCACACCCCTGCAGGGAAGTTTATCTATTCGAATAGCCATGTCCACGGTAACGGACGCTCGCAGTTGTATCCCGATCTACTACAACTAGAACTGGAAACTTGTCACACTAAATGGATATGATGGCTCCGGGATCGCTTTCTCGCAGGGAGTCGAGGAAGGATCTCTGGGCATTGGTGTCGGTGTCAAAACCGATAGATCTCGGGTAGGGGAGGCCCAAGTTGTGCATCTGAGGATCAATAGTAACAATGGAGAAGGGACACAGTGCTTACCCATGTTCAGGCCCTTTTAATGGAGGTAAACCCCTACTCCCGCTTGATTATATTTGAGGGTATAGGGGTTACAAGAGTTGATCTACCACGAGATCGATTCGGCTAACCCTAGATAGCTAGCCTAGCAATGTTATTGTGATCCTGCCGCCGATCTAACCCTCCGGTTTATATAGACACCGGAGGAGCTTAGGGTTGTAGAAAGTCGGTTTCACAGAAAATAAAATATCCAGATACCTATACTTGCCATCCACGCACGTGAGAGTCCCCACCGGACACGAGAGATAATCTTCTGTCTTGTATCTTGACGGCCCATCAGCCCGGCCCACATCAATAGACCGGACACCCGAGGACCCCCTAGTCTAGGACTCCCACAGTAGCCCCTGAACATGTCCTCAATGATGATATATTCGGCGCTCAAATTGTCTTCGACATTGCAAGGCAGGTTCCTTAAAGAATACACATCGGCTTTCCTCTGTAAAAGAATTGTATCCAACTTTTCACAATAAACACAACCCTTAGCCATGAAGGCATGATATATATAGGGAATAAGAATAGCGTCTTTTACAGACAACTCTTTCGACGAAGCATCAGACTTGACCCTTCATCATTTTGAACCGTTTTCACGCCCCACATTCTGCGTTTCGAGGCCACACCTCATTGGCACGTCCTGTCAAAACAGAGATCATGCCCACTTAGTACGGGATTGCATATCAATGGTGTTTGGGTAATTCAACCGTTTGCGGCGCACACCTTCATTGGGAACAGGCGAGATTCAAGGTACGAGTGGGGCAGTTGGTATTTTTACTGCCTATAAGAGGGCAAGGGACCCCCACTTTCCTCCCCACGCCTTCACATCTCCTCAGTCTTCAAATCTCCCAAGCTCCCTGTGCTCGCAAAGTCTCCGTCTTTCTCACCACCACCACCACCACCACCTACTCCGACCATGGCCGGAGCTGGCTCCAAAGGCAAGTGGGGGCCCTCCTCCGTGACGGAGGAGAACATAGCAGATCTCCGGAGTGCGGGGCACCTCACTGCCGATATCAAGCACCAGCTTCCCTCTGAAGTTCAAGTCCTTCCCACTCTGGAGCCCGACGAATAGGTCGTCTTCCTTCCCCATTTCCTTAGAGGGTTAGGTTTCCCACTCCACCCATTCGTCCGCGGACTTATGTACTATTATGGGATAGATTTCCATGATCTAGCCCTAAACTCATTTCTCCACATATCGACATTCATAGTCGTGTGTGAGGCTCTCCTCTGCATCCACCCACACTTCGGCTTATGGCTCAAGGTCTTCAACGTGAAGCCGAAGGTGGTCGACGGGCAACACGCGGACTACGGCGGAACTATGATTAGCAAGCTGTTGAACACCACTTGTCCAAAGGGGGCCTTCATGGAGACCATGAAGATCTAGCAACATGAGTGGTTCTACATCACCGAGCCATGCCGCCCTAACTGGGCGGCCATTCCGGAGTTCAGATCTGGACCCCCCATGAGGCTCACCTCCTGGAACGAGAAGGGCATCGACTGGGGGTCCCAGACGGAGGTGCTAGCACTGCAGACGCGCATCACCAACGTGCTGGGAAATAATGTTGGTCTAACCAACGTGGTTTAGATCATGCTTTTTCACCGCATTCTCCCCTGCCAGCGCCGGGCTTCCCCTATGTGGGAATTCAAGCCGGAGGATCCATAGACGCTACAACACTTCTTCGGTGCTACGCATGAGGAGATGTGGAAGCTGATTTTTAAGGCGCAAAAGGGCAGTTAGCCCATGGAGACCAAAGACATCGGCATCAATGTCGCGTATCCGGCCTCTCTAGTAAGTATTCGATATCCCCGTAGACATATCTAGTCACATGTATATATACATGTATTCGGTCTATGCCAAACTCATCAACCCGTCTTTCGTTGTAGGGTTGGACCAAGGAGTCGGAGCGGATCAAGTGTCAGGCTCCACTGCCCGAAAACCCAGTCACTCCTCAGCTAGAGAAGATGCTGGTTCCAGCGCCTTATCAGCTGCCAGAGAAGAAGGCCAAGAAAAAGAGCAAGGAGCCCAAGAATGGGCCCCGCTGCAAGGGCCCTCCAGCAACAGTGTCCAGAGAGGCCGAGCCCGTCCCCTCTTGTGAGGAAGACGAGGACGAAGAATAGGAGGAGATGGATGATGAGGAGGTGGAGAGCGGCTCCCCTCTCAAGACGAGGAGGGGGAAAAGCATGGACCCCGAGAACTTGGAGGGGGCAACACCAAGAATGGACGAGTGGTCCTCTCGTCAGTTCGGACACAGAGTTCGAACACAGTCCGGGGTGGGTCCAAAGGGAGAAGCCCCTGGCCGAGACGTAAGTATTAGAAACTCACTCGTTCAATTATCTTTTTAATCTGACTTTGTCATGCTCAACCTCCTTCATACTTTTTAGCCCCCGCGCGAGATCCTGGTCCCCTCTTCTTCAACAGGGAACTCTTTAGCCCCTGAGGAGGCGGAGAGTGATGGCCCATCTCGCGCCCTCTCTCCCCCCGCCATGGAGGACACCGAGGTGTCATCCCAAAGGCCATCTCCTGGACGGGGAGGGGCGGACGAAACAGTCTGGAAGGTGCCCGAGGACAACACCTCGGGTGTTGTAGAGCGGGGCACGGCGATCCCCACAACCATCAAGGATGGAGGACTTCAGCAGTCCGGGCCCTCGCCGAATACCATCTTGGAGACCAGTACGGTACCGGGTTCGGATCAACATCCCCTTCGAAGGAGGGCGAAGGAGCAAGAGCTCCGTCGGCGGCCTCTGTCAATCCGGAGGCCGCAGACAGTATGCGGGAGGTACTGGAACATGCCTCCATTGTAGAGGAACACCGCACCCTTATGGGCGTGGCTATGGAGAAGGTTCAGTCCGCGAAAAGCGGACTGACCGAAGCCTTCCATAGCCTATTGTCAGGCTTCAAGGTAAGCGGCTTAATATTCTTCATGAGAATTCTATATATATATATATGTGTGTGTGTGTGTGTGTGTGTGTGTGTGTGTGTGTGTGTGTGTGTGTGTGTGTGTGTGTGTGTGTGTGTGTGTGTGTGTGTGTGTGTGTGTGTGTGTGTGTGTGTGTGTGATGCCCATGTGTAGACAGTAGCCCCTGGGACTCTGTCCGGATTAGAACAATCCGAACAGAGGATCATTAACAGGTATATCATGCACTGTTTGTTATATTTGACAGGCTTCGAAGCTGGCGGCTACTACCCAGGCCGCGGAAATTGTCGAGCTCAATCGGAAGCTCTGGCTATCCGCTGAGGAACTTGACCGTACCAATAAGAGGTTCGACGAAACCCAAGGTATGCGGTATTTCAGTATATCCAGAAATTGTATTCATCTGTAGTTGGTTTGAAACTGACTAAGATGTTAGGAATATACTCGTAGTTGGCACAACCGAGGTCGAGTACCTCAAAAGCGCCCTTGCCAAATCCAAGGAGGCAGAGGCGAGCAAGGTGGCCGCAGACAGGGCGGCCAAGGCTCTAGAGGAAGAGAAAACCACCTGCAAAATACACGAGGTGCGGGTGGAGGAAATAGAGCAGGAGCTCAAGGACGCCATCGCAAGGTGTGAGTCCTTGGAGCAGAAGAGTTCAGAGCAAGCCTCTGAACTCACCAAAGCTCTCGAGAGCCTGAAGGAGGCCCGGGTTGATGCCCAGGGCGCTCGCCAGGAGATACAAGAGGCAAAGCAGATCACGGCTGGTAAGGCCTGTATCATGCAGAGTAGATATAGTAGTAAGAGATATATTTTACTGTCCAGAGTTTGGAGTTCTCCAGGCGCCTTTGCTGATCTGCTGAGGAGCATTGCGGATGCCGCCACATTCTTCCGAGCCGAAGAGGGGAGCTCGACGGAGAAGTTATTCTGGTCGCAGTACCTTGTGTCGGAACTTCCCGTGGCCCTGAGCGACCAGCTAAAGTAGTTGTCCGAGTTGCACAGGGTGGCCGGACTGGCCATGAAGGATGTTAGAATCCGCTTGTGGCCGAACGATCCCATCCCTAATAGTCACTTCGGACTCATGCAGCGGCTAGTGGAGTGATGTCTACTACACAACCTTCTTCTTGTAGACGTTGTTGGGCCTCCAAGTGCAGAGGTTTGTAGGACAGTAGCAAATTTCCCTCAAGTGGATGACCTAAGGTTTATCAATCCTTGGGAGGAATAGGATGAAGAAGGTCTCTCTCAAACAACCCTGCAAACAAATAACAAAGAGTCTCTTATGTCCCCAACAGACCCAATACAATGGTAAATTGTATACGTGCACTAGTTCGGCAAAGAGATGGTGACACAAGTCCAATATGGATGGTAGATATAGGTTTTTGTAACCTGAAATTATAAAAACAGCAAGGTAACAAGTGATAAAAGAGAGCACAAACGGTATTGCAATGCTTCGAAACAAGGCCTAGGGTTCATACTTTCACTAGTGCAAGTTCTCTCAACAATAATAACATAATTAGATCATATAACTATCCCTCAACATGCAACAAAGAGTCATTGCAAAGTCACTAATAGCAGAGAACAAACGAAGAGATTATTGTAGGGTACAAAACCACCTCAAAGTTAGTCTTTCCGATCAATCCATTGGGCTATTTCCTATAAGTGTCATAAACAGCCCTAGAGTTCATAGTAAAATGAGACACAAATCAACCAAAACCCTAATGTCATCTAGATACTCCAATGTCACCTCAAGTATCCGTGGGTATAATTATATGGTATGCATCACACAATCTCAGATTCATCTATTCAACTAACACAAAGAACTTCAAAGAGTGCCCCAAAGTTTCTACCGGAGAGTCAAGACAAATACGTGTGCCAACCCCTATGCATAGATTCCCAAGGTCACGGAACCCGCAAGTTGATCACCAAAACATACATCAAGTGAATCAATAGAATACCCCATTGTCACCACGGGTATCCCACGCAAGACATACATCAAGTGTTCTCAAATCCTTAAAGACTCAATCTGATAAGATAACTTCAAAGGGAAAACTCAATCCATTACAAGAAGGTAGAGGGGAGAAACATCATAAGATCCAACTATAATAGCAAAGCTCGCGATACATCAAGATCGTGCCAAATCAAGAACACGAGAGAGAGAGAGAGAGAGAGAGATCAAACACATAGCTACTGGTACATACCCTCAGCCCCGAGGGTGAGCTACTCCCTCCTCGTCATGGAGAGCGCCGGGATGATGAAGATGGCCACCGGTGATGGATCCCCCCTCTGGCAGGGTGCCGGAATAGGGCCCCGATTGGTTTTTGGTGGCATAGGGGTGCGCCCCAGGGGGGTGGGGGCGCCCTCCACCCTCGTGGGGCCCATGTGACTCCCCTCCGATAACTCTTTATTCCAATTTTTTTATATTTTCCAAAAGAAATCTCCATTGATTTTCAGCGCATTCCGAGAACTTTTATTTCTGCACAAAAACAACAACATGATAGTTCCGCTGAAAACAGCGTCAGTCCGGGTTAGTTCTAATCAAATCATAACAAAATCACGTAAAAATATTGTAAACATGGCATGAATACATCAAAAATTATAGATACGTTGGAGACGTATCAAGCATCCCCAAGCTTAATTCCTGCTCGTCCTCGAGTAGGTAAATGATAAAAATAGAATTTTTGATGTGGAATGCTACCTAACATATTTATCAATGCAATTCTTCTTATTATGGCATGAATGTTCAGATCCATAAGATTCAAAACAAAAGTTTAATATTGACATAAAAACTATAATACTTCAAGTGTACTAACAAAGCAATCATGTCTTCTCAAAATAACATGGCCAAAGAAAGCTATCCCTACAAAATCATATAGTCTGGTTATGCTCTATCTTCATCACACAAAGTATTTAATCATGCACAACCCCGATGACAAGCCAAGCAATTGTTTCATACTTTTAATGTTCTCAAACCTTTTCAATCTTTACGCAATACATGAGCATGAGCCATGGATATAGCACTATAGGTGGAATAGAATGGTGGTTGTGAAGAAGGCAAAAAGGAGAATATATTCTCACATCAACTAGGCATATCAACGGGCTATGGAGATGTCCATCAATAGATATCAATGCAAGTGAGTAGCGATTGCCATGCAACAGATGCACTAGAGCTATAAGTGTATGAAAGCTCAAAAAGAAACTAAATCGGGGTGCATCCAACTTGCTTGCTCACGAAGACCTAGGGCATTTTGAGGAAGCCCATCATTGGAATATACAAGCCAAGTTCTATAATGAAGAATTCCGACTATTATATGAAAGTGACAAACCAAGAGACTCTCTATCATGAAGATCATGGTGCTACTTTGAAGCACAAGTGTGGTAAAAGGATAGTAGCATTGCCCCTTCTCTCTTTTTCTCTCATTTTTTTTGTTATGGGCCTTCTCTTTTTTTGGCCTCTATTTTTATTTTATTTCTTTATTTTTCATCTGGAGTCTCATCTCGACTTGTGGGGGAATCATAGTCTCCATCATCCTTTCCTCACTGGGACAATGCTCTAATAATGAAGATCATCACACTTCTATTTACTTACAACTCAAGAATTACAACTCGATACTTAGAACAAAATATGACTCTATATGAAAGCCTCCAGTGGTGTACCGGGATGTGCAATGATTCAAGAGTGACATGTATGAAAAAATTATGAAAGGTGGCTTTGCCACAAATACGATGTCAACTACATGATCATGCAAAGCAATATGACAATGATGAAGCGTGTCATAATAAACAGAATGGTGGAAAGTTGCATGTCAATATATCTCGGAATGGCTATGGAAACGCCATAATAGGTAGGTATAGTGTTTGTTTTGAGGAAGGTAATGGTGGGTGTATGGTACCGGTGAAAGTTGCTCGGTACTAGAGAGGCTAGCAATGGTGGAAGGGTGAGAGTGCGTATAATCCATGGACTCAACATTAGTCATAAAGAACTCACATACTTATTGCAAAAATCTATTAGTTATCGAAACGAAGTACTACGTGCATCCTCCTAGGGGGATAGATTGGTAGGAAAAGACCATCGCTCGTCCCCGAACGCCACTCATAAGGAAGACAATCAATAAATAAATCATGCTCCAACTTCATCACATAACGGTTCACCATACGTGCATGCTACGGGAATCACGAACTTTAACACAAGTATTCCTCAAATTCAGAATTACTCCACTAGCATGACTCTAATATCACCATCCTCATATCTCAAAACAATCATAAAGAATCAAACTTCTCATAGTATTCAAAGCACTTTATATGAAAGTTTTTATTATATCCCTGTTGGATGCCCATCTTATTAGGACTAAATTTATAACCCAAGAAAATTACCATGCTGTTCTAAAGACTCTCAAAATAATATAAGTGAATCATGAGAGTTCATTAATTTCTATAAAATAAAACTACCATCGTGCTCTAAATAGATATAAGTGAAGCACTAGCACAAATGACAAACTACTCCAAAAGATATAAGTGAAGATCAATGAGTAGTTGAACAATTATGTAACTATGTGAAGAATCTCTAACATTTAAGAATTTTAGATCTTGTGATATTATTCAAACATCAGGCAAAACAAAATAAAACAAAATGACGCTCCAATTAAAACACATATCATGTGGTGAATAAAAATATAGCTCCAAGTAAAGTTACCGATGAACGAAGACGAAAGAGGGGATGCCATCCGGGGCATCCCCAAGCTTAGGCTCTTGGTTGTCCTTGAATATTGCCTTGGGGTGCCTTGTGCATCCCCAAGCTTAGGCTCTTGCCACTCCTTATTCCATAGTCCATCGAATCTTTACCCAAAACTTGGAAACTTCACAACACAAAACTCGACAGAAAACTCGTAAGCTCCGTTAGTATAAGAAAATAAATCACCACTTTTGCTACTGTTGTGAACTCATTATAAATTCATATTGGTGTAATATCTACTGTATTACAACTTCTCTATGGTTGATACCCTCCAATACTACTCATAGATTCATCAAAATAAGCAAACAACACATAGAAAACAGAATCTGTCAAAAACAGAACAGTCTGTAGTAATCTGTAACTATCGAATACTTCTATAACTCCAAAAATTCTGAAATAAACTGTTGTACGTGAGGAATTTTTCTATTAATCTTCTGCAAAAAGAATCAACTTAAAATAACTCTTCCGTAAAAAATGACAGCTAATCTCGTGAGCGCAAAGTTTCTGTTTTTTACTGCAAGATCGCATTAACTTTCACCCAAGTCTTCCCAAAGATTCTACTTGGCAATTTATTGAAACAAAAGCTATAAAACATGATTACTATAGTATCTTAATCATGTGGACACACAAAAACAGTAGGGGTAAATGTTGGGTTGTCTCCCAACAAGCACTGTTCTTTAATGCCTTTCTAGCTAGGCATGATGATTTCAAAGATGCTCACATAAAAGATAAGAATTGAAACATAATAGGAGCATCATGAAGAATATGGCTAGCACATTTAAGTCTAACCCACTTCCTATGCCTAGGGATTTTGTGAGCACACAACTTATGGGAACAAGAATCAACTAGCATAGGAAAGCAAAATAAGCATAGCTTCAAGATTTTCAAGACATAGAGAGGAAACTTGATATTGTTGCAATTTCTCCAAGCGCTAACCTCCCCGTCAACGGCGCTAGAAAATAGCTTGATGTCTACTACACAACCTTCTTCTTGTAGACGTTGTTGGGCCTCCAAGTGCAGAGGTTTGTAGGACAGTAGCAAATTTCCCTCAAGTGGATGACCTGAGGTTTATCAATCCGTGGGAGGTGTAGGATGAAGATGGTCTCTCTCAAACAACCCAGCAAACAAATAACAAAGAGTCTCTTGTGTCCCCAACACACAATACAATGGTAAATTGTATAGGTGCACTAGTTCGGCAAAGAGATGGTGATACAAGTCCATTATGGATGGTAGATACAGGTTTTTGTATTCTGAAATTATAAAAACAACAAGGTAACAAGTGATAAAAGTGAGCACAAACGGTATTGCAATGCTTCGAAACAAGGCCTAAGGTTCATACTTTCACTAGTGCAAGTTCTCTCAACAATAATAACATAACTAGATCATATAACTATCCCTCAACTGCAACAAAGAGTCACTGCAAAGTCACTAATAGCGGAGAACAAACGAAGAGATTATTGTAGGGTACGAATCCACCTCAAAGTTACTCTTTCCGATCAATCCATTGGGCTATTCCTATAAGTGTCACAAATAGCCCTAGAGTTCGTAGTAAAATAACACCTTCAGACACAAATAAACCAAAACCTTAATGTCACCTAGATACTCCAATGTCACCTCAAGTATCCGTGGGTATGATTATACAATATGCATCACACAATCTCAGATTCATCTATTCAACCAACACAAAGAACTTCAAAAAGTGCCCCAAAGTTTCTTCCGGAGAGTCAATACGAAAATGTGTGCCAACCCCTATGCATAGATTCCCAAGGTCACGGAACCCGCAAGTTGATCACCAAAACATACATCAAAGTGAATCAATAGAATACCCCATTGTCACCACGGGTATCCCACGCAAAACATAGATCAAGTGTTCTCAAGTCCTTAAAGACTCAATCCGATAAGATAACTTCAAAGGGACAACTCAGTCCATTACAAGAAGGTAGAGGGGGAGAAACATCATAAGATCCAACTATAATAGCAAAGCTCGCGATACATCAAGATCATGCCAAATCAAGAACACGAGAGAGAGAGAGAGAGAGAGAGAGAGAGAGAGAGAGAGAGAGAGATCAAACACATAGCTACTGGTCCATACCCTCAGCCCCGAGGGTGAACTACTCCCTCCTCATCATGGAGAGCGCCGGGATGATGAAGATGGCCACCGGTGATGGATCCCCCTCCGGTAGGGTGCCGGAACAGGGTCATGATTGCTTTTGGTGGCTACAAAGGCTTGCGGCGGCGAAACTCCCGATCTAGGTTATGTTCTAGAGGTCTGGAGATTTATAGGAGAGGTTAGCACTGAGAACGAGTCAGGGGGCCCCACAGAGAGTCCACGAGGCACAGGGCCGCGCCCCAGGGGGGTGGGGGCGCCCTCCACCCTCATGGGTCCCATGGGACTCCCCTCCGATAACTTTTCGTTCCGGTATTTTTTATATTTTCCAAAAAAATATCTCCGTTGATTTTCAGCGCATTCCGAGAACTTTTATTTCTGCACAAAAACAACACCACGGTAGTTCTGCTGAAAACAGCGTCAGTTCGGGTTAGTTCTAATCAAATCATACCAAAATCATGTAAAAATATTGTAAACATGGCATGAATACATCAAAAATTATAGATACGTTGGAGACGTATCAAACATCCCCAAGCTTATTTCCTGCTCGTCCTCAAGTAGGTAAATGATAAAAACAGAATTTTTGATGTGGAATGCTACCTAACATATTTATCAATGCAATTCTTCTTATTATGGCATGAATGTACAGATCCATAAGATTCAAAACAAAAGTTTAATATTGACATAAAAACGATAATACTTCAAGCATACTAACAAAGCAATCATGTCTTCTCAAAATAACATGGCCAAAGAAAGCTATCCCTACAAAATCATATAGTCTGACTATGCTCTATCTTCATCACACAAAATATTTAATCATGCACAACCCCGATGACAAGCCAAGCAATTGTTTCATACTTTTAATGTTCTGAAACCTTTTCAATCTTCACGCAATACATGAGCGTGAGCCATGGATGTAGCACTATAGGTGGCATAGAATGGTGGTTGTGAAGACGACAAAAAGTATAAGATAGTCTCACATCAACTAGGCGTATCAACGGTCTATGGAGATGCCCATCAATAGATATCCATGTGAGTGAGTAGGGATTGCCATGCAACGGATTCACTAGAGCTATAAGTATGAAAGCTCAAAAAGAAACTAAGTGGGTGTGCATCCAACTTGCTTGCTCATGAAGACCTAGGGCATTTTGAGGAAGCCCATCATTGGAATATACAATCCAAGTTCTATAATGAAGAATTCCCACTAGTATATGAAAGTGATAAAACAAGAGACTCTCTATCATGAAGATCATGGTGCTACTTTGAAGCACAAGTGTTGTAAAGGGATAGTAGAATTACCCCTTCTCTCTTTTTCTCTCATTTTTTTTGTTTTGGGCCTTCTCTTTTTTGGCCTAGTTTTTTTAATTTATATATTTATTTTTCGTCTGGAGTCTCATCCCGACTTGTGGGAGAATCATAGTCTCCACCATCCTTTCCTCATTGGGACAATGCTCTAATAATGAAGATCATCACACTTTTATTTACTTACAACTCAAGAATTACAACTCGATACTTAGAACAAAATATGACTCTATATGAATGCCTCCGACGGTGTACCGGGATGTGCAATGATTCAAGAGTGACATGTATGAAAAATTTATGAAAGGTGGCTTTGCCACAAATACGATGTCAACTACATGATCATGCAAAGCAATATGACAACGATGAAGCGTGTCATAATAAATGGAACAGTGGAAAGTTGCATGGCAATATATCTCAGAATGGCTATGGAAATGCCATAATAGGTAGGTATGGTGGCTGTTTTGAGGAAGGGAATGGTGGGTGTATAGTACTGGTGAAAGTTGTGCGGTACTAGAGAGGCTAGCAATGGTGGAAGGGTGAGAGTGCGTACAATCCATGGACTCAACATTAGTCATAAAGAACTCACATACTTATTGCAAAAATCTATTAGTTATCAAAACGAAGTACTACACGCATGCTCCTAGGGGGATAGATTGGTAGGAAAAGACCATCGCTCATCCCCGACCGCCACTCATAAGGAAGACAGTCAATAAACAAATCATACTCCAACTTCGTCACATAACGGTTCACCATATGTGCATGCTATGGGAATCACAAACTTTAACACAAGTATTCCTCAAATTCAGAATTACTCCACTAGCATGACTCTAATATCACCATCCTCACATCTCAAAACAATCATAAAGAATCAAACTTCTCATAGTATTCAATGCACTTTATATGAAAGTTTTTATTATATCCCTCTTGGATGCCCATCTTATTAGGACTAAATTTATAACCCAAGAAAATTACCATGCAGTTCTAAAGACTTTCAAAATAATATAAGTGAAGCATGAGAGTTCATTAATTTCTATAAAATAAAACTACCATCGTGCTCTAAAAAGATATAAGTGAAGCACTAGAGCAAATGACGAACTACTCCAAAAGATATAAGTGAAAATCAATGAGTAGTTGAATAATTATGTAACTATGTGAAGAATCTCTAACATTTAAGAATTTCAGACCCCATGTAGATATTACAGGGGTGTTCGTGATCGCATGACCGCACTTAATCTAACGTCTTGGTCCAATGTAGGAGGCGTCTTGCAAAGTGAACTAGGCAATCAGACTATGCGGCTTTAGTACTTTCACTTAGCCATAAGAGTCCATTGGTGGCGCTAAGTACTAGCCCCTTGTTGCATGATCGGCGAGCCGGAGTCGGCGCCTTTGCAACACGGCTGGTCAAAAACCCAACCCCTCGTATGACACGGCATGAATCACGAGCGATTCGTAGTGCAACACTAAGTCGTTGGATCGCTGACCCGCTCTCGCTTATCATGACAGTAAGTTTTCGGCTTTCTCTACTGAGGTACTTGACCGAACGAACCAGAAATACAATCGCAGTAGTTCTCCCTTTCCTACCTTAGCCGAACTTGCGGAAGATAAAGGTGGCAAACACAGGAGCCGGGCAAGTCAACTATAGACCAAAGACATGATTCGGAGCAGATGCATATAATGCAATATCCCCTAGTATGAGGACCATGTGGGTGTTTGGACTTAATAATTTAGCGGGGCTGGATACAGCCCCTAGTATGAGGACCATGTCGAACCACGTGTGTCAGTCTAACATAAGGAATAGCGCAGATTGCAAGGAAAAAATCTAATGCCCAACCAAAAAGGTGGTGATCATCTTTGCCCTTTATATCTTTATTGATATTTCGATGACAGACAATGTCGTGCAATACTGAGGTCATATTACATGCCCAAAAAAGAGAAAATTTTACATAAGGGAAAGTCTCACACAGGGCCTAAAAAACCATAGTTTGGAAAAGGAACTCCAATGATGCCCTATCGCACGTCTGCGCCTTTCCTCCTTGGTAGTGAGTCCTTTGAGAGGAGCGTTTGATGGTTGGGACATGCTAGCCTTAAAAGGATCTCCTACGACAACCATCTTGTAAGTAGGGCTCTCGATGAACTTTGTTAAAACAAAGAGGGTGTATGCAGTCCATTTATGGTCAAGCCGTGTAAGGGACCTATTCCGCAGCGTGCCTCCGGCGTCACCCAGGGTATTTTTAGTGCGTAATTGTGTATGCACGGTACATGAGCCTAATTTGGTGGGGCGATCGGTGGAGGCCGAACTGCTAATCAGTGTCCGGATCCGCTGATTTACGCATGGACCGGACTCGTTTGGATACGTCATTGGCTTTATTGGCCTCTGAACTGCTTGGCTTGATAAGGCCACTATACACTTCGGCTGCAAGGGCCGCGGTGTGTTCTTTAGTACGAAGTGAGCGCTCCATATTACCATTGACTGTAATAACGCCACGAGGTCCGAGCATTTTGAGCTTCAAGTAAGCACAATGCGGGACTGCGTTAAAGCGGGCGAAGGCAGTTCGTCGGAGCAGCGCATGGTAACCACTACGGAAAGGGACGATGTCGAAGATTAACTCTTCGCTACAAAAGTTATCTGGGGAGCCAAATACTACCTCCATTGTGATTGAGCCCGTACAACAGGCCTCCACTCCTGGTATCACACATTTAAAGGTAGTGTTACTAGGCTTGATTCGTGATGGGTCGATCCCCATCTTACGAACGGTATCTTGATAGATCAAGTTGAGAATGCTTCCTCCATCCATAAGGACTCTAGTGAGGTGGTACCCGTCAATGATTGGATCAAGAACCAGGGCGGCCGAACCAACATGACGGATACTAGTTGGGTGGTGTCGGTGTCAAAATCGGCGGATCTCGGGTAGGGGGTCCTGATCTGTGCGTCAAGGCTGATGTAACAAGAAGTAAGGGACACAGGTGTTTACCCAGGTTCGGGCCCTCTCGACGGAGGTAAAACCCTACTTCCTGCTTGATTAATATTGATGATATGGGTAGTACAAGAGTAGATCTACCACGAGATCGTAGAGGCTAAACCCTAAGAGCTAGCCTATGATGGTATGAGTGTAATTGTGATCGGCCTTCTAAGGACCAACCTCTCCGGTTTATATAGACACCGGGGAGGGCTAGGGTTTACATGGAGTCGGTTACAAGGAAGGAAATATAATATCCGGGTCGCCAAGCTTGCCTTCCACGCCAAGGAAAGTCCCATCCGGACACGGGCCAAAGTCTTGAGTCTTGTATCTTCACGTTTCAATAGTCCGGACATTGTACACAGTCCGGCTGTCCGGATACCCCCTAATCCAAGATTCCCTCAGTAGCCCCTGAACCAGGCTTCAATGACGATGAGTCTGGCGCTCAGTATTGTCTTCGGCATTGCAAGGCGGGTTCCTCCTCCGAATACTCCAAAGCGGTTATCGAATACATAGACCGTGTCCGGATCCGCAAGATGTATGGTATAGATCTGATTTGCTGGCAATCTTCGTGCGTCGTGCCCTTGTATCGTGGCTCGGTCCAATGTGAATTGACGTTTCCTACCTCACAACGACTCGCATTACGAGGCAGTTTTATTGGCACGTCCCATCGAGGCAGAGATTGTGTCCCTCTTATTACGGGATTTTCCATCAATATGAGCGTGCGTGACCCCACGACGACCGTTGGTATAACCCCGTGTGTTTTTAGATAAGCCTCAAACGGTCTCACCGGGGACTCTTGATATTCACCCTCTTTATAAAGGGGCCGAGACTTACACCTCTTGCTTCACCTTCATAGCGCCTTCCTGCACCTCGAGTTCTAGCACCCAAAACCTAAGCTCCACCCCTCCGGAATCCGCCAGTATATCCGGATCTGATCCTCAAGTCCGGTGGGTCGCCTCCTCGATCGAGGAGGAGGACATTGCGAAGCTTAGGGAGGTCGGATACCTAACCGCAGATATCCAGCACAGGCTTCCCACTACGGGGCAAGTCATCCCCATGCCAGAGCCCAATGAGTGTGTTGTTTTTGTCCCACACTTCCTCCATGGTTTGGGTTTCACCCTCCACCCTTTCGTGAGGGGGCTCATGTTCTATTATGGGCTGGATTTTCATGAACTGGCTCCAGATGCCATCCTCCATATCTCGTCGTTCATTATCGTGTGCGAGGCTTTTCTCCATGTCACGCCACACTTCAGTTTATGGCTCATGACCTTCAATGTGAAGCCGAAGATGATCGAGGGGCGACATGTGGAGTGTGGAGGTGCCGTAATAAGCAGAAACGCCGATGCCCCATGGGCGGAGGGTTCTTTCCCGGAAGTATCTGACGTATGGCAGCGGAGGTGGTTTTATGCCCAGGCCCCAAGGGGCACAAACTGGGTAGCTGCCCCTGAGTTCCGCTCAGGCCCCCCATCGCAGTTGGCATCCTGGACAAATGTAGGATGTAATTGGGGGCCCGCAGGTGACGTACCAATACTGCAGAACCGCATCCGGGAGCTTCTCGAGAGGAATATCAACCTTGTCAGCGTAATGCAAGTGATGTTAATCCGGCGGATGTTGCCGTGCCAGCGCTGTCCTCTTCGGATGTGGGAATTCAATCCGGAGGGTCCGCGGACTGTGAAGCACTTCTTCGGCTTAAAGCTCGAAGAGATGTGTAAATTATTCTTCGGACGGAAGGTAATGTGTTCGGATACCATCGAGGATGCGGGCCTAAGCTACAACCGCCTAGATACTTAAGTAAGTGGCCTTGATACTGGACCCCCTGTTTTGTATTTGTCATACTTGTTTATTCTGAACATCATCCGCGTCCAGGAATGGCTCAGCAAGACGGAGAGAATCAGGTGTCCGGCACCACTTCCCGAAGGCTCGCCCGCCCCTACCGTGGCCAAGATGCTCGACCGGGTACTCAGCCGAATGCCCTCAGGGAAGGGCGAGAAATCCAAACCCCACATACTACGCATCCGAACCGGGGATAATCGGGGAGGAGAGGTCGAGGCCACCTCCCCACGCGGGAAGAACAGGGCCGCCTCCGAAGATTTGGAGGCAGAGATGCCCAAATTAGGGAAAAAGGGATCCCCAGGGGTCCTTGCCCGGACATGCATCCTCACCACGTCATTCCCTCGAACGGGCCAACCCTCCAACGATTTGTAAGTCAATCATTAACTTAAAGGTACTGTATTTCTCCTGGATCAAGGACCAGGACTCAACTTTTTGCAGTTCGGCTGGCAGCTCTTCTCAACAGGGATCGTCTTCGGGCGACCTTCCTCCGGAGATGATGGAGAGCGAGACCCCACCCGCCTCTCCGGTTCTTGACGCGGGTGACACCGAGGTGTTGTCACGGAGGAGCCCGGATCCGCCAGGGCCGGAAGCCAACACGTCAGCCGCCCTAAGTCTAGACGTACTGACGGGCTTACTAGAGCGAGCTGCGCTCTCGGAGGAGCACCGCTCAATAATGAGCGCGGTGCTCCAGAAGATTTCATCCGCTACAAGCGGTTTGAATGAAGCATTCACAAGCCTGCTCAGAGGCAGTGGAGATCTCACTATTTCTTTGGTTGTAAGGCACGCGCTAGGTGTGCTCCATATAGATAGTAGCCCTTGAGACTCTTGTTGCCCACCCTAGGCGGCAAACGGGGGATCATAAACCAATGATAGTGTTGTAAACGTGTGCAGGTGCCTGTGGGTTTAGCCGCCGGCCCGTCCATTGAAGTTGCCGAACTATCGAGGCAAATTGGGTCGATCGATGCCGATATTACTCTGATGAATGAGCGGTTGGATACCTCACAAGGTATGTGCCCTGTCTCCCATTGCATAGGAAAACATTAAGGTGGTATGTATTAATATGTTTTGTTCGGACTGCAGATGGTGCTGCTGCCGTGGAGGCCCTGAGGGTTGAACTTGCTCTAACCAAGGAACAAGCTCGGGTGAGCAATGCGGCTGCCCTAAGGGCGGCCGAGGAATTGAGAGTCAAACAGGCTGCTCATCGCCGAAGCGAGGAAAAGATAGCCGAAATGGCTATCGAGTTAAAACATGCCGCTGACCGGTATGAGCTCCTGAAGAAGGAGCATGAAGATAAATCGGCTGACCTGAGCAAGGCGCTGAATGCCACCAAGTAAATACGGACCGAGCTCAGGGGTGCGCGGGAGGAGCTTCGACAGGCCGGTGAAATAGCGGCTGGGGGCTCCTATTTACTGCGGACAAAAAATTTCAATCCGAAGTGCACTCCCCTGGATGGACGCTGGAGTCCGGTGGACGCATATGCGAATTTGGCGAAGAGTACGGCTGACGCTGCTGACTTCTTCAAAGGTCAAGGTGACAAGGAAGCGGAGAAGCTTTTTTGGTCGCAATTCCATGCTCCCCCTCGTCCGCTGCCGCTGAGTGACAAGATGGCTGCTGTAGCGGAGCTTCACAGGCTGTCCGGGCTTGCAATGCGGTCTGTAATAGACCATCTTTGGCCGAAGGAGCCCAAGCCGGACAACTACTTTGGTTTAGTGCAACAGTTCCTTGGGGCCGTGCCCCGGATCGATGCCATGAGGAGGTCGGCACGCATAGAGGGTGCGCGGATGGCCCTTGCACGCGTTAAAGCGTATTGGATGGATATGGATGCCACTATGATAGCGTTTCAGGATCCGGTAGGAGGTCAACATCCGGCCGGGCACTACTTGGCGCAAGTCACGGAGGGTGCCCGCCTGATAGAGGCACAGTGCCCAAAGGATCTCCTCTTCGAGTGATGATTCGAATTATTGTAAGAACATTTTCATTAGAAGGTTATATGTATAATTTGTTTCTGAAAATATAAATGTGTCCCCTATGCGCGTTTATATATATATATATATATATATATATATATATATATATATATATTCATATGTGTGTGTGTGTGTAATCCGAAGATAGCGTCGTTGGCTTCAGCCCCACGCATACAATGCGGGGTGTTCGCAAAAATGTGCCCGATCACTCTTTATCCAACGCCTTGGTCCGCAAGGAGGTGATCGCACGTCGAACTAGGCAACCGGACTATATAGCTGTAACACTTTCGCTTAGCCGCGGGATTCTAATATTGGGGCTACTATGTAGCCCCTGGTACCATCGCGTGCATCCGAATACGGGCGCGTATGTACCGGCCAGAAATGGCCCTTCGTTAAAGCGGAGGAATCCTCAGATTCGGTGAGTCGTTGAGTGGTTGATCGGTCTCTCCGTATCACGACGGTCAGTTTTTGGCTTTCTCTACTGAGGTGCTCATCCGGAATAACCAGGGCACAATCGCAGTAGTTCTCCTTTGGCCACCTTAGCCGATTATAACGGAACGTAAGGCGGCAAACCAAGGAGCCGGGCAATCCCAACATTTGACCAAAGACATGATTCAGAGCTGATGCATATAAGGCCAAACTCGTGACGCCGAACACTCCCAAAGGTATTCGGACTTTCTAACAGATGATGGGCTCAAGAATGCCCATTCATTCTAAACCCTGTATGTCTAGGTGCGTGCATTAATCTGTCGTGGCATAATGCCAAAAAACGGCAGTATCCTCTGTGGGTATGGAGCCCGTGGGATGATGAAACAACAAGAGGCAATAGAAAAGGTTTACACATGGGCTTAATCTAAAAAGAAACATGTCGGACGGGGCCCTGCTGCATGTCTGCGCCTTTATCTCCATTGTGCCGCATCCTAGAAGGGTATGGTGCGAACGTTGTCTGTCGAAAAAAAGGATCTCATAGAAGAGTGCAATGTAAGTGTGCGATGGATAGTAGAAAATGTAAAATGCTGGCCTGCCAATAAGGTTGAGCCAAGAGTGTGGGGCTTTATTATTAGCCCCTGGTGTCCGCTATAGGATCACATATACAATTGCCCTGGTTTAATGTGGGCTGCCGGACTCGTCCAACCGTGTCCGTGGTCTTAACGACCTGGTATAATTTTGTTTAGAGGCCGCTTATAGTCCGGTCGCTCGGGCCGTCGCGTACTCTGCGCATGAAAAGCGCTTGGTTGTTCCGTTAACGGTGATGACACCGTGTGGACCGGGCATCTTGAGTGTAAGGTAGCCATAGTGCGGCAATGCGTTGAAGCGGGCGAAGGCTGTTCTTCCAAGCAATGCTTGATAGCTGCTTTGGAAGGGTGCGATGATGGAGACTAGTTCTTCGCTTCTAGAGTTGCCTGGAGAACCGAATGTTACCTCCTGTATAACGGAGCCCCTACTGTAGGCTTCAACGCCTAGTATCACCCCTTCAAAGGTGGCATGAATTTTGCTAATTCTAGATGAGTCTATCCCCATCCTGCGGACAGTGTCCTCATATATTAAATTGAGACTACTGCCACCGTCCATGAGGACATGAGTGAGATGGTATCGGTCGATTGTTGGGTCAAGCACCAAGGCATTTGATCCTTCACGCCGAATGCTAGTTTGGCCGTCTAGCTGATCGAAGGTGACCGAAAAAGACATCTAGGGAGTGGGTACGATAGGCTCTATGTCACGTGCGTCTTTATGGGCGCGTTCGTGCCTTCCCAAGGATGTGCGAGTCGCGTGGATCATGTTCACTATTTTAACCTCTGGCGGGAATGTTTTCTGTCCCCCAGTGTTCGATTGGCGAGGTTCATCCTCGTCCTCACTTGGTGTTTCCCTTCCCTTGTGTTCAGCGTTTAGCTTGCCGACCTGCTTGAAGACCCAGCACTCTCTGTGCGTGTGGTTCGCAAGTTTGTCGGGGGTGCCATGAATTTGGCATAGTCTGCCTGTAACTCGCTCGCACCGGACGGTCCTCTTCTTGCCTTTGGGTTGCTTATTTTGCTGGTTAGGTCGAGAGCCTCGGAATCCGGCATTAACCGTTATGTTGTCCGGGCTCTCTTCCTTGTTTTGGCGTTTGTTTTTATTACGCCATGGTTTCTCGTTGCCATCCCTAATTTCGGATGTGCTGGGGTCGATGGTGCCTTTACGAGCGAGCCAGCTATCTTCTCCCGCACAAAAGCGGGTCATAAGACTTGTTAGGGCTGCCATTGTCCTTGGCTTTTCTTGGCCGAGGTGTCTGGCAAGCCACTCGTCCCGGATGCTGTGCTTGAATGCCGCTAAGGCTTCGGCGTCCGGATAGTCAACGATTTGATTCTTTTTAGTGAGGAATCTGTTCCAAAGCTTGCGGGCAGACTCTTCGGGTTGTTGGATTATGTGACTTAAATCGTCAGCATTTGGAGGCCGGACATAAGTCCCTTGAAAATTGGCCCTGAAAGCATCCTCTAGTTCTTCCCAGCTCCCGATTGAATTTTCGAGGAGGCTTTTCAACCAGTGTCGGCCCGGTTCCTTTAGTTTGAGGGGAAGGTACTTGATGGCATGGAGGTCATCTCCATGAGCCATGTGTATGTGGAGGATAAAGTCCTCGATCCGCACTTCGGGTCATCTGTTCCGTCAGATGCCTCTATGTTTACAGGTTTAAAGCCCTGTGGGAATTCATGGTCCTGTACTTCATCAGTAAAGCACAGGGAGTGAGCAGCCCCTCTGTATCTGGACGCGCTGTGGCATGCCGTCAACTGTTGTTGTGTTCGGTGTTTGTTCGAAACTGGTGTTTGGTTGTCATAATTGTTTTGTCGACCACAGTCCTTCGCCGGGGTGTCTCTTTTAGATCCGTAGATGGACCTAGCTGCGCCAGCTTTCTTCTCCAGGTGCTCACGTAGATCGTGGGCGTCTTTGGGAGCTGATTTGTTGCGACTATGAGGTGGTATTCCTGGTCTCTTGGTTGTGTTGTTCTTCGGTGGGACGGCCTCGTCGTCGAATTCTGGCAGTAGCTTGCGTTTTGGGTAGCTCTTTGTATGGCGATCGTCGCATATCTTTCTTTAGTGTCTAGCACTTTGTTCCGTCTGCGATTGAGCGTTTCCTATGCGGCTTTAAGCCATTGCTTCTGCTTCTTCAGACTTCTCGCTGTGGCCATAAGCTTTGTATGAAGGTTCTCTCGTTCCACGCGTTCTTCCGGGACGATGAATGTGTCGTCATCCGGACTGTCTTCTTGTTCTGGGCCGGATTGGTGAACTCATCCCTCTGGATCGTTTTCTTCGGGCGTATGACCCGGACTATGTTCGGCATGACCTGGTTCGTCCTGCTCCATCGCTGGTTCTGTTTGGTCATCGGGGTTGACCGGAGTATCCATTCTTCTGGCGCTCTTGCTGATATTGTTACTGTTGCCGGATTTGGAACAACGTCTATGCCGTCGCTTTGGCTTTTGCCCAGGGGTGTTATCTTCCGGATCGTCGCCGTCGCCTTCCTTGGGCGTATCCACCATGTATATGTCGTGTGGCGAGGCGTGAATCCGGCACCTCATAGATTCTGAGTCCTCTCCTGCATCGTCGTTCAGACCGTCGATGCTTTCGGAGTCGAAGTCCAGCACGTCGGTTAAATCATCAACCGTGGCTATGAAGTGGATGGTGGGTGGGCGATGAATGTCTTCTTCGCCTGCTTCCCACTCAAGCCGGATATAGTTCGGCCCGAGATTCTCTGTCAAAGAGAGGGTTTTGAATGAGTTTACTATGTCGCCGAAGGGCGAGTGTTGAAAGATGTCCGCTGAGGTGAACTCCATCACCTGAGCCCGACCGAGATCGGCGGGCCCGAGGACGCACGGACTGGAGCCTTCAACCGGACACGAGTCCAGGGGTCACTGGTTTCCTCAAAAGTGAAGCCTGCGTTCGGCTCCATCGCCGATGAGGGTACGGCCTATGGGGCGGGGTCCAGCCCTCCGTCTTCGGGCAACGCAACCTGTCCCGGATTTAGGTCTGGGGCTTTTGCCGGGATGATATCCCAAGCAATGTCTGACAGCAGGTCTAAGCCGTGCTCATCGTGCCTGTTCGGCGCTTCTGGCGTTGGCCCGAATCCGCCGAAGATCAAGTTTCCTCGGGTATCCGCCGTGTGGTTCAGGTTTCCGAACCCGATCTGAGGGCCAGGGGCATAGCTATCGATCTACTCCAGGTGGCCAAGCGAATTGGCCCGCAACGCGAAGCCGCCGAACACAAAGATCAGTCCGGGGAGGAAAGTCTCATCCTGGACAGCGTCGTTAATGACGATTGAAGGAGCCATCAAGCCTGACGGTGACGTCACAGAGGAACTCTCAATGAAAGCACCAATGTCGGTGTCAAAACCGGCGGATCTCGGTTAGGGGGTCCCGATCTGTGCATCAAGGCTGATGGTAACAAGAAGGGACACAGGTGTTTACCCAGGTTCGGGCCCTCTCGATGGAGGTAAAACCCTACTTCCTGCTTGATTAATATTGATGATATGGGTAGTATAAGTAGATCTACCACGAGATCGTAGAGGCTAAACCCTAAGAGCTAGCCTATGATGGTATGAGTGTAATTGTGATCGGCCTTCTAAGGACCAACCTCTCCGGTTTATATAGACACCGGAAAGGGCTAGGGTTTACATGGAGTCGGTTACAAGGAAGGAAATATAATATCCGGGTCGCCAAGCTTGCCTTCCATGCCAAGGAAAGTCCCATCCGGACATGGGCCGAAGTCTTGAGTCTTGTATCTTCACGTTTCAATAGTCCGGACGTTGTACACAGTCTGGCTGTCCGGATACCCCCTAATCCAGGATCCCCTCAGGTGGTCCCTACGATCAAAGGTGATCGGACAGGCTGACCATGGGTTAAACTTGGGAGCGACTAGCTCTATGGCATAGACGTCCCGTAATGCATGTTTACGCTCCCTTTTGGGGATATGAGTGACATATATCATGTTCACTGTCTTTACCTCGGGGGAAACTGATTCTGACCCCCGGTATTCGGCTGACGGGGCTCGTCATCGTCTTCGCTTGGAGGCCCTTTTCCCTTGTGTTCGCTATTTAGCTTGCGGGCCTGTTTGAAAATCCAACAGTTCCTGTTAGTATGATTTGCGGGCTTATAGGTGTGCCATGAATCTGACAGGGGCTCTCTAGGATTTTATCTAAGTTGGATGACCCGTCTTTGTTGCCTTTAAAAGGTTTCTTCCATTGACCGGACTTGGGACCGCTGAATCCGGCATTGACTGCCGTATCATCTACGTCGTCGTTGTTGTTATTCTGACGTTATTTTTTATTGCGGCAAGGTTTACCGTTGCTGTCCCGCACCTCAGAGGTACTGGGGTCACCTAAGATGTTGCTTCTACGAGCCAACTAGCTGTCTTCGCCCGCACAGAAGCGGGTCATAAGTGCCATTAAGGCTGCCATGGTCTTCGGCTTTTCCTGCCCAAGGTGCCGGGCGAGCCATTCGTCACGGACGCTGTGCTTAAAGGCCGCTAAGGCTTCGGCGTCCGGACAGTCTACGATCTGGTTCTTTTTAGTTAAGAACCGATTCCAAAGCTTGCGAGCTGATTCGCCTGGCTATTGAATTATGTGACTCAAGTCGTCAGCATCCGGTGGCCAGACATAAGTGCCCTGAAAGTTAGCCCTAAAAGCATCTTCAAACTCTTCCCAAGTTCCAATGGAGTTTTCTGGGAGACTATTTAGCCAGTGCCGTGCTGGTCCTTTTAGCTTTAGAGGATGATATTTAATGGTGTGGAGATCATCTCCTCGAGCCATATGAATGTGGAGAAGGAAATCTTTAATTTAGACGGATCCATCGTTCCATCATATGGTTCGATGTTTACGGGTTTAAACCATTCCGGAAACTGATGTTTCATAACCTCATCAGTGAAGCATAGGGGGTGTGCGGACCCTCTGTATCTCGCATTGTCGTGGCGGAGACCGACTGACATCTGAGTTTGGTACTGATCCCAAACATAGTAATGGTCATCATGCCGGGCTTCATGGCCATTATCTCGTGCCGGGGCATGCCCCCTTGATCCGTAGATTGATCTGGTCTAACCAGATTTTTTTGGCTAGGTCACATTGCAAGTCATATGTATCCCGCGGCTATCGTCTCCCTGCCTCCTCGGTGAGGGGATGCGGGTTGGTATTCGGTTTGATATGTCATTTAGTCTCGTCCACGTGGTGGTCGGTCTGGTTGGTCTGCCTGATTGTATTTCGACGGTATTGGTTCAAGGACTTCATCGTCGAATTGAGGTAGCAGCTTGCGCCTAGGGTAACTTTTGATAGGTCGCTGTTGGCCGTATTCCTCAGTGGGCAGGACCTTAGTCCACCTCTCATTCAACGTATCTTGCTATTCTTTGAGCTGCTGCTACTTCTTCTTCAGGCTTCGGGCTGTAGCAATGAGCTGTCGCTTAAAGCGTTCTTGGTCGAGGGGTTCTTCTAGGATGATGAAGTCTTCGTCACCAAGGCTAACCTCCTCTTCGGATTCTGGCATGTAGTTGTTGTCCTCCGCATCTTCGTTGTCAGCGTGCCCGGGACTGTATTCACCCTCTTCCCTTTCATCCTGTTCGGATGTGGGATCGACGGGGTATTCGGGATCTTTGGCATCATCCGAAGTCTCATTATCTCTGGTGCCGTTATTGCTATACTTTGCCCGACGCGATCGTGAGCGGCGCCGTTGACGTTGGCGTTTTGGCGGTTTATCGATGAGCTTGTCCTCATCTGGGCTTGAATTATCCTCGTCGTTCTTCGGAGTGTCCACCATGTACACATCGTAGGCTGAGGTGGCTGTCCAACGCCCCATAACGAGTGGGACTTGGCTTGGTTCGTCGTCGGCATCGTCGTCCATGCCGTCGATGTCTTCGGATGCATAGTCCAACATGTCGGTTAAGTCCTCGAAAGTGGCTATTAAGTGGGTGGTGGGTGGGGTGCAAAACTCCCCTCTCTTAGCCCCCAGTCCGAGCCGGGTATAGTTCGGAGGTAAAGCCTCCGTGATGGCGAGAGACTGCATCAACCCCAATGCTTCATCTAAGAGCAGAAGCGGGACTGGGAACTACGGGTCTGCCGCGCTGAATTCGGCGCGGGGTGCCTGATCGGACCCGCTAAGTGCAGACCTCGGTAGTTCGGGATGGTTGCCCAGAGCCAAATCTAAGATTGCATCTGGGTCTTCGGTAGGAAGCTCCGTGAGGGAGAGAAGTCCGGCGGGGCTTATGTTCCCGTCTTCAGACAATGAGACCAACCCCGGACCTAAGGCCGAGGTGGGTGTTGGTGTTGACCCCTGGACGAGATCTGGCAGGGGATCCGAAGAGTCTTCTTGGTAGGGGCATAAGGCGGCGGCAGAGGCCACAAACCCGTCAAAGACTAGATCTCCTCAGATTTCAGCAACATAATTCAGGTTTCCAAACCTAATCTGGTGGCCGGGGGCGTAACTATCGACCTGCTCGAGGCGGCCGATCGAGTTGGCACGAAGCACGAAGCCACCGAACACAAAAACCTGTCCAGGAAGAAAGATCTCCCTGGACACGGCATCATTGTTGACGAAGAGGTGAGCCATTGATCCTTCTGTTGACGATACAGCGGAGCTCTCAATGAAAGCACCAATGTCGATGTCAAAACCGACAGATCTCGGGTAGGGGGGCCCAAACTGTGCGTCTGAGGATCAATAGTAACAATGGAGAAGGGACACAGTGTTTACCCAGGTTCGGGCCCTTTTAATGGAGGTAAAACCGTACTCCTGCTTGATTATATTCGAGGGTATAGGGGTTACAAGAGTTGATCTACCACTAGATCGATTCGGCTAACCCTAGATAGCTAGCCTAGCAATGTTATTGTGATCCTGCCTCCGATCTAACCCTCCGGTTTATATAGACACCGGAGGAGCTTAGGGTTGTACAAAGTCGGTTTCCCAGAAAGGAATAAAATACCAAGACACCTATACTTGTCATCCACGCACGTGAGAGTCCCCACCGAACATGAGAGATAATCTTCTGTCTTGTATCTTGACGGCCCATCAGCCCGACCCACATCAATAGACCGGATGCACGAGGACCCCCTAGTCGAGGACTCCCACAATTGGTACTACATACTTATTACTTATGTTATACTAATCTGCACTCTTCTAATGCTGCAAGACGCTAGTCTTTGATAGACTAGGCCTTCCCCTCTATTCTGGCATTTCTGCAGTATAGTCCAAAGATATAGCCCAATTCCTTTGATATCAATGCATACTTAGCATAGATCTGATGTAAGTCTTGCGAGTACTTTGGATGAGTACTCACGGTTGCTTTGCTACCTTTTTCCTCTCTACCGAATTGCTGCGATCAGGTGACGTAGCCCAGGAGCCAGCTGATCCCGCCGATTACTACTACTACACCGACGGAGCCTACTACTACGTGGAGACCGACGACCAGGAGTAGATAGGAGGCTCCCAGGCAGGAGGCCTGCGCCTTTTCGATCTAGATGTCGTTGTTTTGCTCAGCCTTCTTAAGGCAAACTTGTTTACTTATGTCTGTCCTCAGATGTTGTTGCTTCCGCTGACTTATGTATTCGAGCCCTGACTTGTAATCTAAAGCTTTATGTTTGAATTTGTGTCTAGAGTTGTGTTGTGATATCTTTCCACGAGTCTCTGTTCTTAATCGTGCGCATTTGCATGTATGAGTAGTATAAGGTCGAGTTGGGGGCGTCACAGAGTCTTAGAGACAACTTTAGCCAAAGAAAACATTAATCATTGATTGTATATCTAGATATCCTCACTTGAGCTTGTGCACTTCTAGATATCCTTGCGAATTTCAGATTCCACAAGGAGATGGATCCCTTCCTTCTAGTTATTGGCCGCAGTGCTGCACATAGGATGAAGCGTGACAGCCCAACCACTTGGACATTGTGTGTTGGTCCTAACAAATGAATCGTTTCAAAGTGTACAAGGAATAATTTAAGTAGCCAAAGAAGCTCCACTTTCACCAACCCATTTGAACCGATCTTTGCCACAACACTACAAGTCATTTTCCCCTTAATAAGACCAAACAAAAGCCGATTGCTTTTGGCGCAGAAAACAAATACTCCTTTAATTCAGAGCACTGATTAAAGATTGGCCAACCAGAAACAAGGAGGGAGCAGAAAGGAGAAAGGTAAATGTATTCAGAAAAGACAGCTCAACTCGAGAGATATTGATGTTTCTTTTCTGACAAGCATCCGCGAATTGGCATGTCGCTCACAGGCAATTTCTCTGCCACCTACAGCTCAATCAAGAAAATGGAGAAAAGCCATGGCAGAGAAGCACATTCAATTCACCATAGTTAAACCGAGGTAAAAAGTATCGGTTTGAACGACAACTAATATGAGACGAAGGAAGTACGTATCAAAGGACTCTACAAATTTATTGGGCATAACCGAAACCAGATGAATGCGTAAGCTTGATTACTTTCACCCAAATAGGCACAAATCACACAATAATTAACCATGCCTCCTCCAGTGATACACGTACGGCACGATTGATCACACCACACCACCCGGTGATGATTGATCAAGCATCGTCAAGAAGTGTTTGATCTTCTTCTTGTAATTACATTACGTTACATTACAGATAGATAGCAGTACTAATTGATGAGGCATGCAGGTAGTAAGAAGGAATGAAGCAGGTTTTAATGAAGAGAATCAGCCCCTGCACTGGGTGATGGCGCTGCATCCGCGGGAGTAGGGGTTGGCCTCGGCGCCGGGCTGGCAGTTGTAGTAGGAGGCGCCGCGCTGCGAGCACGGCACGTTGTCCCGCCGCAGCGCGTCGTAGCCAATGTACCCGGACCCGTCCTGCAGCACCCGCCGCTTGCCGGCCATCGCCGCCACCTCGCCCTCGCCCTCGCCGTCCACGCCGAAGTACTCCATGCACTCGCCCACCGTGCCCCGGCACGTCCGCCCGCCCCGGCGCATCACCACGGCCGCCGCGCCGCCGAGTCCCAGCCCGCCGGCGCCCTTCAAGGCCGAGGCCGGGGACGGGGCCAGCGCCGCGGCGGCGGCGAGGGCCAGGAGGAACGCGATGCCGGCCGGCAGCAGCTTCGCCATTTGGCTGCGGGTGGTGGAGCGGGGCTGGCTGGCTGTGGACGGAGGAACCAAGAAGACCCTGACGATTTGTGGAGCTGCGGGCGTGTGTGAGGGGTGCGGTGGGGTGGCGGGTTATATTGGCAATGGCGGGACGGCCGCAGTAGGTGAGAAGAGAAAGAAATAGGAGGGAGGGAGAGATGGCGCGTCGCGTCGCGTCGGTGTGGCACTGTGGCGTAACAGCGATCGTTGGTTGGTCCGGATCGAGATCAAGATTGCCGCCGTATGATCGGCCTGAGCACGTCACCGGATCCATCGTTTTGGAGCATCCCGGTAACTCGGCATGGATTGGATGGTTCGATCGTGGCGGTGCGTGCACATTGGATCACGAGACGAGCCGATGCATCTTGGGTGTTGGACCAGGTGCCCGGGAGAAATTGAAAAGGAAGAATTGGAGTAATTCTCCCATCTCTATGCTGCTCACATGTCACGACAAGTTGCTACATCTTTGGGAGGTTAACCGCGTGCGACACGGGCGATTTGCTTGCACCTGCTTTCCTGTGCTGCAAACCGTCACTAGCTAGCTTACTTTCTTAGTGTCATTTGGACTGTCCGGCTGTATTTACTCGTGCGCATCAATGGCTAGTACTCTACTAGTACGATGCCGTATATATGAACAGCGCACCGTCGTACAACTTGGGCACATCAATAATAAACGTGATGGGGTGTCAGATGGACAAGCTAGAGAGCGCTTTCGATGCCTAGCTTCAGTGCTACTCCTTTCATGGACATAGCAACATACTCTATGTACGTACGCGTACCTGCGTGACAGCTTCGTTTAGTCCTCCTAGCTACTAAATGGTCCTATCCCCGCAAAATAAAAACAAAAAACTAAATGGTCCTATATCTAGCCACTAGACTAGCAGTAGACAGTTAGCTTAAACAGTGTGTGTGTTCCATGTCAACATCGAGAGGCGGTTAGCTTAACTGATTAACCATGTGGCGAATTCAATGCAGGTCCTTTTTCAACTTTAAGTGTACACCAAGGCTCTCGCTTGGCCCAAAGTTAGAGCAGCTCTAGCTGCGAGCATCTACACTCGCAAACACCAAATCTAAACTCTCAAACGCCCGGACATTGCCTAGACGCGTTTACAGGAAGTGACCGAGCACCTTTAATTATTCCTTCTCTGCATCTGAATACTTCATGTTTGACACCTTAAATCCATACAAAACATGCAAAATAAAATCTACGCACTACATAGATCACCTAAGCTAGTCTATACTACTCGTTTTCGTTGGATATGTCCACGATCTCCCTGCCGAGCTCCGGGTAGATGACCGGCTGACGCAACTTCGACGACTTCTCCTCCTCCTCCTCCTCCTCCTCCTCCTCAAGATAGGCGAATATTTTTTGGATCTCCACGCAACGCTGGTCGAGGATGTGTCGATTCGCCTCCACCTCCGCCTCCGACTCGATGGAGGCGAGGATGGCCGCCTCCTCTGCCTGGGCCAGCTTGTACTCCGCCTGCGCCTCGGGCATGCCGAAGCCCGAAGCGGGTGGTACCATGTCCGCCTTGCGAGTCCAAAGGTAGGCCGGCGGCGATCCGGGCTTCACGCTTAGCCCGGTTCTCTGATTCCACGTGGGACCCAACCGTCAGTCCGGTAGGTGTTCGATGCTTCAACCTTTCGAAATGTTATGTAATACGTGTTCAGTACTTCAACCTTTCAAAATGTTATGTAATTTTTTTAAATCTTTTATGCATTTTAAAATGTTTGTGTAGTTTTTAAAAATTATTTACTTGTTAAAATAATTTTCATATAAGTTCACCCTTTTCTCAAAAAAAGTTCATGTAATTATAAAAGTGTTCACATGCTTAATTTTTTCGTAATTTAAAAATATTTATTCTTTTTAAAAAGTCCATGTGATTTAAAAAGTATTTATGCATTTTAAAAGGAATGTTGACGCATTTGAGAAATGAATGTATACAATTTTAAAGTGAGTGAGTGTACAAGGGATCATGTATGATTAGGTGTAGGCCGTAGCTCGGGAAGGGCGGCCATCACGTCCAGTTCAACGAGATTAGTTTTAATGATAGTAGACATCCGTTTGCGATGGCGTGGTTTAGTGGCATGTGTGCGTGGGTTTAGGCGGTGGCCGAGATCATCAAGCTGGGGATTAATCATGTTCGGGCACATTACGAACAAGTGGACATCATGACCATGGAAAGTGAAGGTCGAAAGGAGGATAAGCGAGAACACGGATGAGACGTATGTTGAAATAGATAACATGGGTTTGTGAAGGGGTCTTGAGTCCTGCTTATTGTGCTGGGTGTTTTCTCTATCCCGTTGCGATATACGGACATGTTTGTACGTACTGCCTGCTAAAAAGATTAAAGTTTCCATCACTCTGGTTTTCTGTGTACGTATAAATCCAGGACCTGTATTTCCTACGCATGTACGTATCGTAAATGCAACGCCCCTACACTGCCGTAGATAACAAAGGCAATGTGTCAGGCAAGCCATATATGTGGAGGCATCGAAGCCTGCTTAATTAGGCTCAATCGTTTTCCCGGACCTAGCCACCAGCCCAGGAGCGGCGACCAGGCAGGCGACCAGCCTACCACCGATCTTCACCGGCGAGATCGTTGATCCCCTCTCCCTCCGTCTGCTGCTTCGGCGGCGGGAGGAAGGGGGACCTCGTTCCTCCGCTCTGTAGTTAAGTTTTGGTTTTGTATGTCGTGGTGCATCGTTCGGGCGGTGGGTGCGACGTCCGGACGAATAAATTCGCCTCAGCTCCACTCCCACACCGGCGGTGTCCTTCACGGCGGCGTCTCGGAGTTGATGGTATCGTGTGTTTGCCGATCCTTCAGATCGGCGAAGTTAGGGTTCATGGATGGTGTCGGCGGCGGCGTGGCGACTCCATCGTGTGTCTCTCTACGCTCTTCTGCCCGTTCTTTGTGGCGTTGTCTCCGACGTCATGGTGGAGCAGGAGGTTTTGTCGTCCGAGAGTACGCTGCAGACGGCAGCTTCTTGCGCAGCTGATACCGAAGATGGTGCATCCTGTGCTGGGCGTGTGGTTGGAGGCTGACAGCTCTGGTTTTCTCCTCCGACGTTGTAGTCGTGCGGGGATGTCAAGTCTGGAGTTCGATGGCGTGTCCGGGGACACATTGCCCCGGTCTAATTCTTTCAACGGCAATGGTTTTTATTTTGGCAAACTACTTTGGAGGTCCGTAAAGTTGCAGATCAGCGATGGAGCCGCGTCGAGCTCGGGTGAAGAGGTGATCTGTCTTCTCTCTCTTGGTGGTCGCTTCGGTGATGCCGAAGGAGAGGAACAAACGCTGGTTTTTTTGTGTAGGATTATCCTATCCTTTCAGTACTGTAATGTCGGTGATTACGTGTCTTGTAACCGGATCTTTATTTTATGAATGAGAAACGTATTACCTCAAAAAAATAATATGTGGAGGCATCGTCCCCGGCCTTGGGAGTAATTCGGGTGGCCGGATCCTTCAATGCTCGTGGGCGCGTGAGTGAATTTAAATAGTCGTGACGAACTGACGAACGGAATCGGAGCTAGTGGTTACACCGGCCGGCTGGCCGGCACGGATCAAACTAGTTCAATGCAATGCATATGCGAATGGTTGGTACACGCACGTACTACGTCGCGATCGACCGATGCACGACGTGCCATCGGTCGGCAGGGCGAACAAGAGGCATGGCCGCCGGAGCGCGTCAGAAATTATTCCTTCGTTCGTTTCGTGTCGTGTGACATACGCGCGCGCGGTAGCTGGGAACATACGCGCTGCAAGTCGTGCTACGCTGTCGTCACCTACGATCAATTGTTCGACGAAAGCTCCTGCTACTGCTAGCACGTAACATCATCTTCTTTCCAGAGCTATTCTGCTAAGTTTGTTCGATCGATCGTCACTGCAGCCGTCCTTCCGTTCACTTTAGTTAGACAATAATAATCGAGCTGCTTAATTTAATCGACTGTTCGAACCTGCGACTGCGAGCTATAGCTGCTATTTATGTGTCGCTGTCGACTAGCTGCTGACCTTATCGAGTAGAGCTGCAGCAGATGCATCGTTTTTGTCCAAATCGTCCTATTTGTTTTTTTCAACATAACAGTATCTGTTCAAATCGTCATCTCCTTTTTCTTCTGAAAATGGCAATGGAAAAAGGAAAACGTTTGGAGCCGGCAGTCCGGTCGAACTTTCCGCCGACTCCCACGCTACGCTGGCTCACGTGCTCACGAGACAACCGTCCCGCGTGTACATGGTAGGGCCCACGAGGGAAACTACGCACCACTGGCCGCACAATCTTATCCCCACCTCGTGAGCATCTAATCCAGTTCATCCCTGCCACCGTCCTCTCTCTGACTCCCCAAAATACTAGCGCCGGCAACTGTAGTTTGAGGACGCCAGAGCTGATGCGAGCGGGAGCTGCGTCCATGGATGCAAAGCTACATCTTCTTATCCCCCGATGCCCGCCGGAGCGGCGAGTAGCAACCATGGACGGCAGGAGCTGCAACCGCTTCCATGGGAGCTACAACCTGCGTCCATGGGAGCTGCGGCGGAAACGCGAGCTGCAACCATGGATGGCGGGGAGCTGCAATCGGCCTCCGGGGGAGCTGCATATGGTGAATAGTGACATTTTTTCTTTCTTGCTGGTACCGCCGACGATTTTTGCTGGAACCGGCTACAGATTTTGCTACATTCATTCACGGCCGAGCTGCGTGCCGTGACGACGGCGACCTATTTTTGCCGCAACCGTTATAGTTTTCGCTACGTCCGTCGAGGATTTTTGCTACATCCTTTTTTCATGGTGAACCTGCAGGCCCGACGGTGGCGACCTAATTTTGCTACAACCTTTGTACTATTTGCTACGTCTGTCGAGGATTTTTGCTACATCCTTTTTTCATCGTGGAACTGCAGACTCGATGGCGATTAGCGGCGGGCGGGGGTGGCCGGCGAGCACGGGCGGCGCGAGGGTGACCGGCAAGCACGGGCGGCACGGGGTGGCCGACGAGTCAGGCGCGAGCGCGGGCGGCGCGGGGGTGGCCGGCGAGCATGGGCGCGAGCACGGGTGGCGCGGGAGTTGCCGGCGAGCATGGGCGCGAGCACAGGCGGCGCGGGCTGGCCGGCGAGGGCAGGCTGCGCGGGTTGGCCGGTGAGGGCGGGCTGCACGGGTTGGCCGACGAGCGCGGGCTGCGTGGGGTGGCTGGCGAGCACGGGCGCAAGCACTGGCGAAGAGAACGGAAGATCAAATCCAACGATGTATACAGGGGAATCGGGTGGCTGCGCGCTGACCGGCAAAATTTAGGGCAGTGCACCGGCGCCTTGGTCGCCTTCAACCGCCAACATGCGGTAGTTGTGACACGGGAAGCGAGCACACGCTTAGAAAAATCTCTATTTTCGTTTCAAAAAATGGAGGATAGCACTCCAATAACGCACACCCAGCTCAAAACATAAAATAAAGTTACGCACACAATTATTAATTATTAATTATTTAACTATATCTAGCAAAGTGTTGCATCGTTGTCGTACGAATTGATTTACTCAAAAATAAAAATAAAAACCGAGGCCATCCAACATGGATTTACCCAGTAACATGATCTTCACAATCCTACCACAAACCATATAACATTGAGAAATACTTGTAATCATCCGGCCGATGAACACGCTGAAAATCAACCACCTGGTGCACTAGCCACGCGCCCCATCTGGCCAACCAACTACATCTTCCCTTCAACCTTATCCACAGTTCTAAATTTCTTAGTGGCAACCTCATCCTACCCCTTTTCTCTCGCTATTTTTTTAAATAATATTTTTTTATTAATTTACAAAAATATTACGCTGATATAATATTTTTCGAAAATATTATCCAATCGGCATCTGAAGAGGTGATTGGTCCTAGTCGGCCCACAAAGCAGTCGACCGGGTTCTATCTACTTCTTTGCGCCGATTGGGTTGTCGGCCGCCAGATCAAGTTCGATCGGCAATCCCGCCGACAAAGGTCGATCGACTTCTTTGTGGGCCGACAGGAACTAATTGAAGGAAATATGCCCTAGAGGCAATAATAAAGTTATTATTTATTTCCTCATATCATGATAAATGTTTATTATTCATGCTAGAATTGTATTAACCTAAACATGATACATGTGTGAATACATAGACAAATATATAGTCACTAGTATGCCTCTACTTGACTAGCTCATTAATCAAAGATGGTTATGTTTCCTAACCATAGACATGTGTTGTCATTTGATTAATGAGATCACATCATTAGAGAATGATGTGATTGACATGACCCATCCGTTAGCTTAGCACTTGATCGTTTAGTATTCGCTATTGCTTCCTTCATGACTTATACATGTTCACGTAACTATGAGGATTGTGTAACTCCGTTTACGAAGAACACTTTGGGTACTACCAAACGCGTCAACGTAATCGGGTGATTATAAAGGAGTACTACAGGTGTTTCCGAAGGTACATGTTGAGTTAGCATAATTCGAGATTAGGTTTTGTCACTCCGATTGTCGGAGAGGTATCTCTGGGCCCTCTCGGTAATACTCATCACCCAAGCCTTGCAAGCATGTAACTAATAAGTTAGTTATGAGATGAAGTATTACGGAACGAGTAAAGAGACTTGCCGGTAACGAGATTGAACTAGGTATTGGATACCGACGATCAAATCTCGGGCAAGTAACATACCGATGACAAAGGAATAACGATGTTGTTATGCGGTTTGACCGATAAAGATCTTCGTAGAATATGTAGGAACCAATATGGGCATCCGTGTCCCGCTATTGGTTATTGACGAAGACGTGTCTCGGTCATGTCTACATTGTTCTCGAACCGTAGGGTCCGCACGCTTAAGGTTTCGATGATGGTTATATTATGAGTTTATGTATTTTGATGTACCGTTTGTTGAGTCCCGGATGTGATCACGGACATGACGAGGAGTCTCGAAATGGTCGAGACATAAAGATTGATATATTGGACGGATATATTTGGACAGGAAAGGTTAGGAGAAGTTTGGAGCTACCGGAGGTTCTGGAACCCCGGGAGGTATATGGGCCTTATTGGGCCCATATAGGAAGAAGGCGTAAGAACAAGGGGGCGCCCCAGCCCAATCCGAATTGGGGAGGGGGGCCGGCCCCCCCTTTCCTTTCTCCTTCCCCCCTCTTCCTATTACTACTACTAGTACTTATTCCTAATACTAGTACTCTTTCCTTCCCCCTCCAAATAAGATAAGGAAAAGGGGGGAAACCTTGTTGGGAACGTAGTAATTTCAAAATTTTCCTCGCACACGCAAGATCATGGTGATGCATAGCAACGAGAGGAGAGAGTGTTGTCACGCACCCTCGTGACCTGAAGCGAAGCGATCTGGCGTAGAGGAAGTAGTCGTCGTTCTCCTCGCGATCCGACCGATCCCGACGCCACACTCCGGCGCCCCGAGTTCTTGACACACGTCAGCTCGATGGCGTCCCTCGTACTCGATCCAGCCGAGTGTCGAGGAGAGTTCCGTCGGACGACGGCGTGGGACGATCTTGATGTTCTACCGGCGCAGAGCTTCGCCTAAGCTTCGCGACGATATGACCGAGGTGGAATATGGTGGAGGGGGGCACCGCACACGGCTAAGGAACGATCCGTAGATCAAACTAGTGTGTCTATGGGGTGCCCCCTGCCCCCGTATATAAAGGAGGGAGGGAGGAGGAGGCCGGCCTAGGGAGGAGGCGCGCCATAGGGAGTCCTACTCCCACCGGGAGTAGGATTCCCCCTTTCCTAGTCCAACTAGGGATCCTTCCATGTATTAGGAGTAGGAGACTAGGAAAGGGAAGAAAGAAGGAAAGGAAGGAGGGGGTGCGGCCCCTCCCCCTAGCCCAATTCGGACTAGGGCAAGGGGCGGCCTGCCTAGGGCAGCCCCTCTCTCTTTCCCGTATGGCCCATAAGGCCCAATACTTCTCCCCGGCGAATTCCCGTAACTCTCCGGTACTCCGATAATTACCCGAATGACTCGGAACCTTTCCGAACTCCGAATATAGTCGTCCAATATATCGATCTTTACGTCTCGACCATTTCGAGACTCCTCGTCATGTCCCCGATCTCATCCGAGACTCGAACTCCTTCGGTACATCAAAACTCATAAACTCATAATATAAATGTCATCGAAACCTTAAGCGTGCGGGACCCTACGGTTCGAGAACAATGTAGACATGACCGAGACACGTCTCGGTCAATAACCAATAGCGGACCTGGATGCCCATATTGGTTCCTACATATTCTACGAAGATCTTTATCGGTCGACCGCATAACAACATACGTTGTTCCTTTGTCATCGGTATGTTACTTGCCCGAGATTCGATCGTCGGTATCAATACCTAGTTCAATCTCGCTACGGCAAGTCTCTTTACTCGCTCAGTAATACATCATCTCGCAACTAACTCATTAGTTGTAATGCTTGCAAGGCTTAAGTGATGTGCATTACCGAGAGGGCCCAGAGATACCTCTCCGACATTCGGAGTGACAAATCCTAATCTCGAAATACGCCAACCCAACATCTGCCTTTGGAGACACCTGTAGTACTCCTTTATAATCACCCGATTCGTTGTGGACGTTTGGTAGTACCAAAGTGTTCCTCCGATAACGGAGTTGCATAATCTCATAGTTATAGGAACATGTATAAGTCATGGATAAAAGCAAGAGCAACATACTAAGCGATCGTGTGCTAAGCTAATGGAATGGGTCATGTCAATCAGATCATTCAACTAATGATGTGACCTTGTTAATCAAATAACAACTCCTTGTTCATGGTTAGGAAACATAACCATCTTTGATTAACAAGCTAGTCAAGTAGAGGCATACTAGTGACACTCTGCTTGTCTATATATTCACACATGTATTATGTTTCCGGTTAATACAATTCTAGCATGAATAATAGACATTTATCATGAAATAAGGAAATAAATAATAACTTTATTATTGCCTCTAGGGCATATTTCCTTCAGTCTCCCACTTGCACTAGAGTCAATAATCTAGTTCACATCGCCATGTGATTGAACACCAATAATCATATCTGTATATGATTAACACCCATAGTTCACATCGTCATGTGACCAACACCCAAAGGGTTTACTAGAGTCAATAATCTAGTTCACATCGCTATGTGATTAACACCCAAAAAGTACTAAGGTGTGATCATGTTTTGCTTGTGAGAGAGTCTTAGTCAACGGGTCTTTCACATTCAGATCCGTTATGTATTTTGCAATTTTTCTATGTATACAGTGCTCTGCACGAAGCTACTCTAGCTAATTGCTCCCACTTTCAATATGTATCTAGATCAAGACTTAGAGTCATCGGATCGGTGTCAAAACTTGCATCGGCGTAACCCTTTACGGCGAACCTTTTGTCACTTCCATAATCGAGAAACATATCCTTATTCCACTAAGGATAATTTTGACCGCTGTCGATGATCTACTCCTAGATCACTATTGTACTCCTTGCCAAACTCGGTGTAGGGTATACAATAGATCTGGTACACAGCATGGCATACTTTATAGAACCTATGGCCAAGGCATAGGGAATGACTTTCATTCTCTTTCTATCTTCTGCCGTGGTCGGGTTTTGAGTTTTACTCAATTTCACACCTTGTAACACAGGCAAGAACTCTTTCTTTGACTGTTCCATTTTGAACTACTTCAAAATCTTGTCAAGGTATGTACTCATTGAAAAAACTTATCAAGCATCTTGATCTATCTCTATAGATCTTGATGCTCAATATGTAAGCAGCTTCACCGAGGTCTTTCTTTGAAAAACTTCTTTCAAACACTCCTTTATGCTTTGCGAGAATAATTCTACATTATTTCCGATCTACAATATGTCATTCACATATACTTATCAAAAATCTTGTAGTGCTCCCACTCACTTTCTAGTAAATCTGAGCTTCACCATAAGTCTCATATAAAACTATATGCTTTGATCAACTCATCAAAGCGTATATTCCATCTCGAGATGCTTGCACCAGTCCATAGATGGATCATTGGAGCTTGCACACTTTGTTAGCTCCTTTGGATCGAAAAAACCTTCGGTTGCATCATATACAACTCTTCCTCCGAAACCCATTCAGGAATGTAGTTTTACATCCATTTGCCAAATTTCATAAATTGTGGCAATTGCTAACATGATTCGGACAGACTTAAGCATCGCTACTGATTGAGAAAATCTCATTGTAGCCAACATCTTGAACTTTGTCAAAACCTTTTTCGACAAGTCTAGCTTTGTAGATAGTAACACTACTATCAGCGTCCGTCTTCCTCTTGAAGATCCATTTATTTTCTATGGTTTGCCGATCATCGGGCAAATCCATCAAAGTCCATACTTTGTTCTCATATATGGATCATATCTCAGATTTCATGGCCTCAAACCATTTTGTGGAATCTGGGCTCATCATCGCTTCCTCATAGTTCGTAGGTTTGTCATGGTCAAGTAACACGACCTCCAGAATAGGATTACCGTACCACTCTGGTGCGGATCTCACTCTGTTTTACCTACGAGGTTTGGTAGTAACTTGATCTGAAGTTTTATGATCATCATCATTAACTTCCTCACTAATTGGTGTAGGTGTCACAGGAACCAATTTTTGTGATGAACTACTTTCCAATAAGGGAGCTAGTACTGTTACCTCATCAAGTTCTACTTTCCTCCCACTCACTTCTTTCGAGAGAAACTCCTTCTCTAGAAAGGATCCATCTTAAGCAACAAATATCTTGCCTTCGGATCTGTGATAGAAGGTGTACCCAACAATTTCCTTTGGGTATTCTATGAAGACGCACTTCCCCGATTTGGGTTCGAGCTTATCAGGATGAAACCTTTTCACATAAGCATCGCAACTCAAAACTTTAAGAAACGACAACTTTGGTTTCTTGCTAAACCACAGTTCATATAGTGTCGTCTCAACGGATTTAGATGATGCCCTATTTAACGTGAATGCAGTTGTCTCTAATGCATGATCCCAAAACGACATTGGTAAATCGGTAAGAAGCATCATAGATTGTACTATATCCAATAAAGTACGGTTATGACGTTCGGACACACCATTATGATCTGGTGTTCCAGGTGGCATGAATTTGTGAAACTATTCCACATTGTTTTAATTGAAGACCAAACTCGTAACTCAAATATTTGTCTCCGCGATCAGATCGTAGAAACCTTATTTTCTTGTCACGATGATTTTTCTACTTCACTCTGAAATTCTTTGAACTTTTCAACTATTTCAGACTTATGTTTCATTAAGTAGATATACCCATATCTGCTCAAATCATATGTGAAGGTCAGAAAATAACGATAACCGCCGCGAGCCTTAACACTCATTGGATCGCATACATCTGTATGTATTATTTCCAATAAGTCAGTTGCTCGCTCCACTGTTCCGGAGAACGGAGTCTTAGTCATCTTGCCTATGAGGCATGGTTACGCAAGCATCAAGTGATTCATAATCAAGTGATTCCAAAATCCCATCGGCATGGAGTTTCTTCATGCGCTTTACACCAATATGACATAAGCGGCGATTACCACAAATAAGTTGCACTATCATTATTAACTTTGCATCTTTTGGTTTCAATATTATGTGTATCACTACGATCGAGATCCAATGAACCATTTTCATTGGGTGTGTAACCATATAAGGTTTTATTCATGTAAGCAGAATAATAGTTTATTCTCTTACTTAAATGAATAACCGTATTGCAATAAACATGATCAAATCATATTCATGCTCAGCGCAAACACCAAATAACATTTATTTAGGTTCAACACTAATCCCGAAAGTATAGGGAGTGTGCGATGATGATCATATCAATCTTGAAACTACTTTCAACACACATCGTCACTTCACCCTTAACTAGTTTACATTTTATTACGCAACTCCGTTTGAGTTACTACTCTTAGCAACTGAACCAGTACCAAATACCGAGGGTTGCTATAAACACTAGTAAAGTACACATCAATAACATGTATATCAAATATACTTTTGTTTACTTTGCCATCCTTCTTATCCGCCAAATACTTGGGGTAGTTACGCTTCGATGACCAGTCCCTTTGCGGTAGAAGCACTTAGTCTTAGGCTTCGGTCCGGACTTGGGCTTCTTCACTTGAGTAGCAACTTGCTTGCCGTTCTTCTTGAAGTTCCTTCTATCCCTTTGCCCTTTTCTTGAAACTAGTGGTCTTGTTAACCATCAACACTTGATGTTATTTCTTGATTTCTACCTTCATCGATTTCATCATCATGAAAACTCGGGAATCATTTTCATCATCCCTTGCATACTATAGTTCATCACGAAGTTCTACTAACTTGGTGATGGTGACTAGAGAATTCATCAATCACTATCTTATCTCGAAGATTAACTCCCACTTGATTCAAGTGATTGAAGTACCAGACAATCGAGCACATGCTCACTAGTTGAGCGATTCTCCTCCATCTTTTAGCTATAGAACTTGTTGAAGACTTCATATCTCTCAACTCGGGTATTTGCTTGAAATATTAACTTCAATTCTGGAACATCTCATATGGTCCATGATGTTCAAAACATCTTTGAAGTCCCGATTCTAAGCCATAAAGCATGGTGCACAAAACTATCAAGTAGTCATCATATTGAGCTAGCCAAACGTTCATAACGTCTGCATCTGCTCCTACAATAAGTCTGTCACCTAGCGGTGCATCAAGGACATAATTCTTACTGCAGCAATGAGGATAAACCTCGATCACGGATCCAATCCGCATCATTGCTACTAACATTTTCAATACAATTTTCTCTAGGAACATATCAAAAACAAACATATGAAAGCAACAACGCGAGCTATTGATCTACAACATAATTTGCAAAATACTACGGGACTAAGTTCATGATAAATTTAAGTTCAATTAATCATATTACTTAAGAACTCCCACTTAGACAGACATCTCTCTAGTCATCTAAGTGATCACGCGATCCAAATCAACTAAACCATAACCGATCATCACGTGAGATGGAGTAGTTTTCAATGGTGAACATCTTATGTTGATCATATCTACTATATGATTCACGCTCGACCTTTCGGTCTCCGTGTTCGAGGCCATATCTGCATATGCTAGGCTCGTCAAGTATAACTTGAGTATTCTGCGTGTGCAAAACTGGCTTGCACCCGTTGTAGATGGACGTAGAGCTTATCACACCGATCATCACGTGGTGTCTAGGCACGACGAACTTTGGCAACGGTGCATACTCGGGAGAACACTACTTGATAATTTTAGTGAGAGATCATCTTAAAATGCTACCGTCAATCAAAGCAAGATAAGATGCATAAAAGATAAACATCACATGCAAATCATTATAAGTGATATGATATGGTCATCATCATCTTGTGCTTCGTGATCTCCATCTCTGTAGCACCACCATGATCACCATCGTCACCGGCGCGACACCTTGATCTCCATCGTAGCATCGTTGTCGTCTCGCCAATCTTATGCTTCTACGACTATCGCTACCGCTTAGTGATAAAGTAAAGCATTACAGAAGCGATTGCATTTCATACAATAAGCGACAACCATATGGCTCCAGCCGATTGCCGATAACCGGTTACAAAACATGATCATCTCATACAATAAAATATAGCATCACGTCTTGACCATATCACATCACAACATGCCTGCAAAAACAAGTTAGGCGTCCTCTACTTTGTTGTTGCAAATTTTACGTGGCTGCTACGGGCTTAAGCAAGAACCAATCTCACCTCGCATCAAAACCACAGCGATACTTCGTCAAATAGACTCCGTTTAACCTTCTCAAGGACCGGGCGTAGCCACACTCGGTTCAACTAAAGTGAGAGAGCAGAGACACCCGCCGGTCACCTTTAAGCAGCGAGTGCTCGTGGCGGTGAAACCAGTCTCGCGTAAGCGTCTGCGTAATGTCGGTCCGGCGCTTCATCTCACAATACCGCTGAACCAAAATATGACATCTTTGGTAGGTAGTATGACTTGTATCGCCCACAACTCACTTGTGTTCTACTCGTGCAAAACATCAAACCATAAAAACCTAGGCTCGGATGCCACTTTGTTGGGGAACGTAGTAATTTCAAAATTTTCCTACGCACACGCAAGATCATGGTGATGCATAGCAAGAGAGAGAGAGTGTTGTCTCGTACCCTCGTGAACTGAAGCGAAGCGATCTGGCGTAGAGGAAGTAGTCGTCGTTCTCCTCGCGATCCGACCGATCCCGCGCCGTTACTCCGGCGCCCCGAGTTCTTGACACACGTACAGCTCGATGGCGTCCCTCGTACTCGATCCAGCCGAGTGTCGAGGGAGAGTTCCGTCGGCCGACGGCGTGGTGGCGATCTTGATGTTCTACGGCGCGAGCTTCGCCTAAGCTTCATGACGATATGACCGAGGTGGAATATGGTGGAGGGGGCACGCTGCGGCTAAGGAACGATCCGTAGATCAAACTAGTGTGTCTATGGGGTGCCCCCTGCCCCCGTATATAAAGGAGGGAGGGAGGAGGAGGCCGGCCTAGGGAGGAGGCGCGCCATAGGGAGTCCTACTCCCACCGGGAGTAGGATTCCCCCTTTCCTAGTCCAACTAGGGATCCTTCCATGTATTAGGAGTAGGAGACTAGGAAAGGGAAGAAAGAAGGAAAGGAAGGAGGGGGTGCGGCCCCTCCCCCTAGCCCAATTCGGACTAGGGCAAGGGGGGGCGCGCGGCCTGCCTAGGGCAGCCCCTCTCTCTTTCCCGTATGGCCCATAAGGCCCAATACTTCTCCCCGGCGAATTCCCGTAACTCTCCGGTACTCCGATAATTACCCGAATGACTCGGAACCTTTCCGAACTCGAATATAGTCGTCAATATATCGATCTTTACGTCTCGACCATTTGAGACTCCTCGTCATGTCCCGATCTCATCCGAGACTCCGAACTCCTTGGTACATCAAAACTCATAAACTCATAATATAAATGTCATCGAAACCTTAAGCGTGCGGACCCTACGGTTCGAGAACAATGTAGACATGACCGAGACCGTCTCGGTCAATAACCAATAGCGGGACCTGGATGCCCATATTGGTTCCTACATATTCTCTGAAGATCTTTATCGGTCGATCACCGCATAACAACATCGTTGTTCCCTTTGTCATCGGTATGTTACTTGCCGAGATTCGATCGTCGGTATCTAATACCTAGTTCAATCTCGTTACCGGCAAGTCTCTTTACTCGTTCCGTAATACATCATCTCAAACTAACTCATTAGTTGTAATGCTTGCAAGGCTTAAGTGATGTGCATTACCGAGAGGGCCCAGAGATACCTCTCCGACATTCGGAGTGACAAATCCTAATCTCGAAATCGCCAACCCAACATCTGCCTTTGGAGACACCTGTAGTACTCCTTTATAATCACCCGATTCGTTGTGACGTTTGGTAGTACCAAAGTGTTCCTCCGTTAACGAGAGTTGCATAATCTCATAGTTATAGGAACATGTATAAGTCATGGATAAAAGCAATAGCAACATACTAAGCGATCGTGTGCTAAGCTAATGGAATGGGTCATGTCAATCAGATCATTCAACTAATGATGTGACCTTGTTAATCAAATAACAACTCCTTGTTCATGGTTAGGAAACATAACCATCTTTGATTAACAAGCTAGTCAAGTAGAGGCATACTAGTGACACTCTGTTTGTCTATATATTCACACATGTATTATGTTTCCGGTTAATACAATTCTAGCATGAATAAGAGACATTTATCATGAAATAAGGAAATAAATAATAACTTTATTATTGCCTCTAGGGCATATTTCCTTCAAAACCTACTTGGAGTAGGTTTCCCCCTCCTCTATGGCGCGCCCCCCTTGGGCCGGCCTCCTCCTCCCTCCCTCCTTTATATACGGGGGTAGGGGGGCACCCTAGGACACACAAGTTGATCATTGAGATCGTTCCTTAGCCGTGTGCGGTGCCCCCCTCCACGATATTACACCTCGGTCATATTGTAGCGGTGCTTAGGTGAAGCCCTGCGACAGGAGAACATCAAGATCGTCACCACGCCGTCGTCTTGTGGAACTCCCCTCGGCGCCTCTGCTGGATCGGAGATCGAGGGTGCGTCATCAAGCTGTCACGCGTGTCAAGAACTTCGGAGGTGTCGAATAACGGTGCTGGATCGGTTGAACCGGGAAGGCGTCGACTACTTCCACTACGTTGTGTCAGCGCTTCGCTTGGTCTCACGAGGGTGCGTGGCAACACTCTCCCTCGTTGCAATGTCATCACCATGATCTTGCGTGTGCGTAGGAATTTTTTGAAATTACTCGTTCCCCAACAATGGCATCGAGCCTAGGTTTTATGGTTTGATGTTATATGCACGAGTAAAACACAAGTGAGTTGTGGGCGATATAAGTCATCTTGCCTACCAAAGATGTCATACTTTGGTTCAGCGGTATTGTTGGATGAAGCGGCCCGGACCGACATTACGCGTGCGCTTCTGCGAGACTGGTTTTACCGCCGTGCTTTGCACACGGTGACTAGCGGTGTCTGTTTCTCCAACTTTAGTTGAACTGAGTGTGGCTCGCCCGGTCCTTGTGAAGGTTAAAATGGAGTCTATTTGACAAACTATCGTTGTGGTTTTGATGCGTAGGTGAGGTTGGTTCTTGCTTAAGCCCGTAGCAGCCACGTAAAATTTGCAACAACAAAGTAGAGGGCGTCTAACTTGTTTTTGCAGGGCATGTTGTGATGTGATATGGCCAAGATATGATGCTATATTTTATTGTATGAGATGATCATGTTTTGTAACGAAGTTATCGGCAATGGCGGGAGCCATATGGTTGTCGCTTTATTGTATGAAATGCAAGCATACATAATTGCTTTACTTTATCACTAAGCGGTAGCGATAGTCGTAGAAGCAATAGATGGCGTAAACGACAACGATGCTACGATGGAGATCAAGGTGTCGCGCCGGTGACGATGGTGATCACGACGGTGCTTCGAAGATGGAGATCACAAGCACAAGATGATGATGGCCATATCATATCACTTATATTGATTGCATGTGATGTTTATCCTTTAATCTTATCTTGCTTTGATTGACGGTAGCATTTTAAGATGATCTCTCTCTAATTATCAAGAAGTGTTCTCGCTGAGTATGCACCGTTGCGAAAGTTCTTCGTGCTGAGACACCACGTGATGATCGGGTGTGATAGGCTCTACGTTCAAATACAGCGGGTGCAAAACAGTTGCACACGCGAAATACTCGAGTTATACTTGACGAGCCTAGCATATCTGATATGGCCTCGGAACACGGAGACCGAAAGGTCGGCGTGAATCATATAGTAGATATGATCAACATGGAGATGTTCACCATTGAAACTACTCCATCTCACGTGATGATCGGACATGGTTTAGTTGATTTGGATCACGTGATCACTTAGATGACTAGAGAGATGTCCGTCTCGAGTGGGAGTTCTTAAGTAATATGATTAATTGAACTTAAATTTATCATGAACTTAGTACTGATAGTATTTTGCTTGTCTATGTTTGTTTGTAGATAGATGGCTCGTCTTTGTTGTTCGTTGAATTTTAATGTGTTCCTTGAGAAAGCAAAGTTGAAAGATGATGGTAGCAATTACACGGATTGGGTCCGTAACTCGAGGATTATCCTCATTGCTGCCTGAAAAAGTTATGTCTGGAAGCACCGCTGGGTGCGAACCTGCTCTGATACTGGCCGACGGCGTTAAGAACGTCTGGCGAGCAAAGTGATGACTACTCTATAGTTCGATGTGCCATGCTTTACGGCTTAGAACCGGGTCTTCAACGGCGTTTTGAGCGTCATGGAGCATATGAGATGTTCGAGAGTTGAAGTTAATATTTCAAGCAAATGCCGAATTGAGAGATATGAAGTCTCCAATAAGTTCTATAGCTGCAAGATGGAGGAGAACAGTTACATCGGTGAGCATATACTCAAAATGTGCGGGTATAATAATCACTTGATTCAACTAGGAGTTAATCTTCCGGATGATAGCGTCATTGACAGAATTCTCCAATCACGCCACCAAGCTACAAGAGCTTTGTGATGAACTATAATATGCAAGGGATGAACAAGACTATTCGAGCTCTTCGCGATCTTTGAAAGCAGGGAGGTAGAAATCAGAAGGAGCATCAAGTGTTGATGGTTAACAAGACCACTAGTTTCAAGAAGAAGGGAAAGGGAAGAAGAAGGGAACTTCAAAAGAACGACAAACAAGTTGCTGCTCAAGAGAAGAAACCCAAGTCCGGACCTAAGCTGGCCGAGTGCTTCTCTTGCAAGCGGTGGACCTTTGAAGCGGAACTGCCCCAAGTATTTGGCGGATAAGAAGGATGGCAAAGTGAACAAAGGTATATGTGATATACATGTTATTGATGTGTACCTTACTAATGCTCGCAGTAGCACTGGTATTTGATCTTGGTTACATTGCTAACATTTGCAACTCGAAGCAGGGACTACTGATTAGCGAAGATTAGCTAAGGGCGAGGTGACGATCGGCGTGGGAAATGGTTCCAAAGTCGATGTGATCGCGGTCGACACGCTACCTCTACATCTACCATCGGGATTAGTTTTAGACCTGAATAAATGTTATTTGGTGCCAGCGTTGAGCATGAACATTATATCTGGATCTTGTTTGATGCGAGGCGGTTATTCATTTAAATCGAGAGAATAATGGTTGTTCTATTTATATGAGTAATATCTTTTATGGTCATGCACCCTTGAAGAGTGGTCTATTTTATTAAATCTCGATAGTAGTGATACACATATTCATAATGTTGAAGCCAAAAGATGCAGAGTTGATAATGATGGTGCAACATATTTGTGGCCTTGCCGTTTAGGTCATATCGATGTAAAAGCATGAAGAAACTCCATCTTGATGGACTTACGGAATCACTTGATTATGAATCACTTGGTACTTGCGAACCGTGCCTCATGGGCAAGATGACCAAAACACCATTCTCGGTTCTATGGAGAGAGCAACAGATTTGTTGGAGATCATACATACTGAGATGTATGTGGCCCGATGAATGTTGAGGCTCGTGGCGGATATCGTTATTTTCTCACCTTCACAGATGATTTGAGCGAGATATGGGTATATCTACTTGATGAAGCACAAATGCGAAACATTTGAAAAGTTCAAAGAATTTCAAAGTGAAGTAGAAAATCATCGTAACAAGAAAATAAAATTTCTACGATCGATCGTGGAGGAGAATATTTGAGTTCTGAGTTTGGTTTACATTTGAAACAACGTGGAATAGTTTAGCAACTCACGCCACGGAACACCACAGCGAAATGGTGTGTCGAGCGTCGTGTCGTACTTTACTTGATATGGTGCGATCTATGATGTCTCTTACCGATTTACCGCTATCGTTTTGGGGTTATGCTTTAGAGGCGGCGCATTCACGTTAAATAGGGCACCATCAAAATCCGTTGAGGCGGCGCCTTATGAGCGTGGTTTGGCAAAAACCAAAGTTGTCGTTTCTCAAAGTTTGGGGCTGCGATGCTTATGTGAAGAAACTTCAACCAGATAAGCTCGAACCCAAATCGAAAATGTGTCTTCATAGGATACCCAAAGGAGACTATTGGGTACACCTTCTATCACAGATCCGAGGGCAAGATTTTCGTTGCTAAATTGGATCCTTTCTAGAAAGGAGTTTCTCTCGAAAGAAGTGAGTGGGAGGAAAGTAGAACTTGATGAGATAATCAGTATCTACTCCCTTATTGGAAAGTAGTTCATCACAAGAACCGGTTCTGTGGCGACTACACCAATTAGTGAGGAAGCTAATGATATTGATCATGAAACTTGAGATCAAGTTTCTCTTGAACCTCGTGGGTCTACGAGTAAGATCCGCACTGAGTGATGCGGAAATCCTATTCGGAAGTCATGTTACTAGACCATGATGAACCTCGAACTATGAGGAAGCGATGATGAGCCCAGATTCCATAAAATGGCTAGAGGCCATGAAATCTGAGATAGGATCCATGTATGAAAACAAAGTATGGACTTTGGTTGACTTGCCCGATGATCGGCAAGCCATTGAGAATAAATGGATCTTTAAGAAGAAGACTGGCGCTGATGGTAATGTTACTGTCTACAAAGCTCGACTTGTTGCGAAAGGTTTTCGACAAGTTCAAGGGGTTGACTACGATGAGACTTTCTCACCCGTAGCGATGCTTAAGTCTGTCCGAATCATGTTGGCTATTGCTGCATTTCATGATTATGAAATTTGGCAAATGGATGTCAAGACTGCATTCTTAAAATGGATTTCTAGAAGAAAAGAGTTGTATATGATGCAGCCTGAAGGTTTTGTTGATCCAAAAGGTGCTGACAAAGTGTGCAAACTCCAGCGTTCCATTTATGGACTGGTGCAAGCATCTCGGAGTTGGAATAAACGCTTTGACAGTGTGATCAAAGCATATGGTTTTATACAGAGTTTTGGAGAAGCCTGTATTTACAAGAAAGTGAGTGGGATCTCTGTAGCATTTCTAGTTTTATATGTTGATGACATATTATTAATTGGAAATGATATAGAATTTCTGGATAGCATAAAGGGATACTTGAATAAAAGTTTTTCGATGAAAGACCTCGGTGAAGCTGCTTACATATTGGGCATCAAGATCTATAGAGATAGATCAAGACGCTTAATAGGACTTTCGCAAAGCACATACCTTGACAAAATTTTGAAAAAGTTCAAAATGGATCGAGCAAAGAAAGGATTCTTGCCTGTGCTACAAGGTGTGAAGTTGAGTCGAACTCAATGCCCGACCACAAAGCAGAAGATAGAGAAAATGAAAGATGTTCCTATGCTTCAGCCATAGGCTCTATCATGTATGCAATCTTGTGTACGGACACGGACGTATGCTTAGCAATAAGCTTGGCGGGTAGGTACCAAAGTAATCGAGTGGATCATTTGGACAGCGGTCAAGAACATCTGAAATACGAAAAGGACTAAGGATATGTTTCTCGTATATGGAGGTGACAAAGAGCTAGTCGTAAATGGTTACGTCGATGCAAGCTTTGACACTGATCCGGACGATTCTAAATCGCAAACCGATATCGTGTTTATATTAAGCGGTGGAGCTGTAAGTTGGTGCGATTCAAAACAAAGCGTCGTGGCGGGATCTACATGTGAAGTGGAGTACATAGCTGCTTCTGAAGCGGCAAATGAGGGAGTCTGGATGAAGGAGTTCATATCCGATCTAGGTGTCATACCTAGTGCATCGGGACCAATGAAGATCTTCTGTGACAATACTGGTGCAATTGCCTTGGCAAAGGAATCCAGATTTCACAAGAGGACCAAGCACATCAAGAGACGCTTCAATTCCATTCGGGACCAAGTCCAAGTGGGAGACATAGAGATTTGCAAAATACATACGGATCTGAATGTTGCAGACCCATTGACTAAGCCTCTCTCACGAGCAAAACATGTTCAGCACCAAGACTCCATGGGTGTTAGAATCATTACTATGTAATCTAGATTATTGACTCTAGTGCAAGTGGGAGACTGAAGGAAATATGCCCTAGAGGCAATAATAAAGTTATTATTTATTTCCTCATATCATGATAAATGTTTATTATTCATGCTAGAATTGTATTAACCGGAAACACGATACATGTGTGAATACATAGACAAATATATAGTCACTAGTATGCCTCTACTTGACTAGCTCATTAATCAAAGATGGTTATGTTTCCTAACCATAGACATGTGTTGTCATTTGATTAATGAGATCACATCATTAGAGAATGATGTGATTGACATGACCCATCCCGTTAGCTTAGCACTTGATCGTTTAGTATTCTGCTATTGCTTCCTTCATGACTTATACATGTTCACGTAACTATGAGGATTGTGTAACTCCGTTTACGGAAGAACACTTTGGGTACTACCAAGCGTCACAACGTAATCGGGTGATTATAAAGGAGTACTACAGGTGTTTCCGAAGGTACATGTTGAGTTAGCATAATTGAGATTAGGTTTTGTCACTCCGATTGTCGGAGAGGTATCTCTGGGCCCTCTCGGTAATACTCATCACCCAAGCCTTGCAAGCATGTAACTAATAAGTTAGTAATGAGATGAAGTATTACGGAGCGAGTAAAGAGACTTGCGATAGCGAGATTGAACTAGGTATTGGATACCGACGATCAAATCTCGGGCAAGTAACATACCGATGACAAAGGGAATAGCGTATGTTGTTATGCGGTTTGACCGATAAAGATCTTCGTAGAATATGTAGGAACCAATATGGGCATCGAGGTCCGCTATTGGTTATTGACGAGGCGTGTCTCGGTCATGTCTACATTGTTCTCGAACCGTAGGGTCCGCACGCTTAAGGTTTCGATGGCGGTTATATTATGAGTTTATGTATTTTGATGTACCGAAGTTTGTTTGAAGTCCCGGATGTGATCACGGACATGATGAGGAGTCTCGAAATGGTCGAGACATAAAGATTGATATATTGGACGGATATATTTGGACACGGAAAGGTTCCGGAGAAGTTTGGAGCTACCGGAGGTTCTGGAACCCCGGGAGGTATATGGGCCTTATTGGGCCCATATAGGAAGAAGGAGAAGGAACAAGGGAGGCGCCCCCATTAATCGAATTGGGGAAGGGGCGGCCCCCTTTCCTTTCTCCTTCCCCTCTTCCTATTACTACTACTAGTACTTATTCCTAATACTAGTACTCTTTCCTTCCCTCCAAATAAGATAAGGAAAGGAAACCTACTTGGAGTAGGTTTCCCCCTCCTCTATGCGCCCCCTTGGGCGGCCTCCTCCTCCCTCCCTCCTTTATATCTGAGGGTAGGGGGCACCCTAGGACACACAAGTTGATCATTGAGATCGTTCCTTAGCCGTGTGCGGTGCCCCCTCCACGATATTACACCTCGGTCATATTGTAGCGGTGCTTAGGCGAAGCCTGCGACAGAGAACATCAAGATCGTCACCACGCCGTCGTCTTGTGGAACTCCCCTCGGCGCCTCTGCTGGATCGGAGATCGAGGGTGCGTCATCAAGCTATACGTGTCAAGAACTCGGAGGTGTCGAATAACGGTGCTCGGATCGGTTGAACCGGAAGGCGTCGACTACTTCCACTCTGCTGTGTCAGCGCTTCGCTTGGTCTCACGAGTGCGTAGACAACACTCTCCCCTCGTTGCAATGTCATCACCATGATCTTGCGTGTGCGTAGGAAATTTTTTGAAATTACTACGTTCCCCAACACTAATTGGCTAGCTCTGGGCCGATAGGGACTAATTGGCCTGCTGTAGGCCGACTGGTGCATGCATACCACATTACTTTTTTTTGACCCGTATGTTTTTTTTCAAAACTATGACATATTTTCCTGCCAGCTCGTTCCCGCCACCCATTTCTCATCCACCTATTTCCCGCCATATGTTCCCGCCAACTCTTTCCCGCCACTCGTTTCCCGCCATATGTTCCCTCCAACTCTTTCCCGCCACTCGTTTCCCGCCAACTGTTGTCGTTCTTTCCCGCCATTTTCTCCTCTCTACCTATAAAACCCCCTTCAGACCAAGGTGGATAAGCATTCCAATGTAGTTTAGTTGAGATGTCTCATTATCCTTTCGATCATAGTTTTCACCCTGGGATGAGCAGGACTCTTCTGAGCCTAGCTACCGATTTCAGGATGGACAATAGGATAGTTCCATGGGACGAACTCACCGGTAGTGACACCATAATGAATGAGTTGGCTCACCAATTACGTGGAGTGCAGGTGGCACGAAAGGACGTATGAAGAGGTACGTAAAGAACTTCTTAGGATACATGAAAGGTGGAAGAAGGTGGTGGTGTCGAAGAGTGAATCTTTTAGAAGGCTTTCATCAAATAATCCATTATTATGGATTGAGGAGAGCGAGGACAAAGATGATATCTTCATGCCACCGCTTCCGGGTTCTGCATCTTCGAAGGGCAAGAGTTCTTCATCGTCGAAGGGCAAGGTTTCTTCATCGTCGAAGGGCAAGAGTTCTTCATCGTCAAAGGGCAAGAGTTCTGCATCGATGGAGGATGACGATGATGACTTCATGTAGTTTTATGTTGTATGTTGTAAGTGCACTCGTACGTACCGTTTAATTTAGATGTAGTTCTATGTAGTTGTTTGTACTGTCTTGTTGTACGAGCATTTTGTTCTATCTAAATATTATGTTGTAGTTCGGATAACATAGTACTAAAATAGAGTAGGCATATGTCTCATACATAAGTACATAGTCATTTGTCTCATACATAGAATAGACATAATTCTCACACATAAATAGATGGTAATGTCTGTACTGATAGATAGAAGCGTCGGTGATTTACGTCCGGCCTCATGAGGGCGGATCTGGAATCGGCGTCCATCCCCATCTGTCGGTGCCCTAATAGGGCGCGTGCAATCTCGGACTCTTCTGGTCATCTTGTGTATCTGTGTGGGGCTGGTGGAGGAGTCGAAAACATGTTCATCCGATGGGTGTGCTTTGCGACATCGGAGCTGTATGTGATCCTCGGGATGATGATCACTCCCCACGTATCATGTGATGCCGACATAGGCGCATGATATCCATAGGCTCTGCAGCGGAACTTTAAGTCATGAAGTCGATGCACTTTGAACTAATATTGAAAACAATAAATATGAAGACACACACTGCTGGCTGTGACGATTGCTCGGCTCAAACACAAAGCTCGACGAGGGACGAGGTGTTGTGGCTGTGGAGAAAACACTAAGCTCGGCGTGGGACCATAGTCTGTGGATGCTGCCACGATGAACGCCGGAGTTGTTCGGGGAGGGTGGCCTGGTCGTCGGTGATGTGCTAGGCGTGGGCGTGGTTGATGTCGGTGCATGGAGGGGCGCGGATCTTTGTGGTTGGTGCTGAACAACGTCGCTTCTTCGGGTGCACGTGATAGCCTCGTAGACAGCCCGTATTTTGTTCTGCATCCGTTCCAAGAAGGGTTGTATGACAGGACGGTGATGAAGAAGAGGTCCTCACGACAGTGATCGTCCAAAGGTGGTCACGTCGTTGTAGAGTTCGTTTGTCAAGGTAGCCTGCAAATTTTCAAGACGATTATTAAGTATGCACGCCAATGTATGTGACAACATTACTTAAAGAAAATATATCTTACCGCGTACTGCCTTGAGCCTGAAGTATCATAGCTGGGGTACGTATCCGACGGAGTAGGATTAGGTATCTCCTCTGGGTGAGAGTGCTCAACGATGCGTAACCGTGTTCCGCTCATGTAGCGCCGCAAATAGAGATTGAATTCATTGAGTTCAAAATTATTATCCTCGTTCCATAGATTTGTGTTTGCTGTCTCCCATTCTATAACATGCTCACTAGTTCACTAGTTGAGCGATTCTCCTCCATCTTTTAGCTATAGAACTTGTTGGAGACTTCATATCTCTCAACTCGGGTATTTGCTTTAACTTCAATTCCTGGAACATCTCATATGGTCCATGACGTTCAAAACGTCTTTGAAGTCCCGATTCTAAGCCGTTAAGCATGGTGCACTAAACTATCAAGTAGTCATCATATTGAGCTTAGCTAAACGTTCATAACGTCTACATACGCTCTTGCAATAGGTCCATCACCTAGCGGTGCATCAAGGACATAATTTTTACGTGCAAAGAATGAGGATTAACCTCGGATCACGGATCAAATCCATAACATTGCTACTAACATTTTTCAACACAGTTTTCTCTAGGAACATATCAAAATAAACATATGAAAGCAACAATGCAGGCTATTGATCTACAACATAATTTGCAAAATACTACCAGGACTAAGTTCATGATAAATTTAAGTTCAATTAATCATATTACTTAAGAACTCCCACTTAGATAGACTCTCTAGTCATCTAAGTTATCACGTGATCCAAATCAACCAAACCATGTCCAATCATCACGTGAGATGGAGTAGTTTCAATGGTGAACATCGCTATGTTGATCATATCTACTATATGATTCACGTTCGACCTTTCGGTCTCCGTGTTCCGAGGCCATATCTGTATATGCTAGGCTCGTCAAGTATAACCTGAGTATTCCGCGTGTGCAACTGTTTTGCACCCGTTGTATTTGAACGTGGAGCCTATCACACCCGATCATCACGTGGTGTCTCGGCACAAAGAACTTTACATAGCGGTGCATACTCGGGAGAACACTTCTTGATAATTAGTGAGAGATCATCTTAAAATGCTACCGTCAATCAAAACATAATAAGATGTATAACAGATAAACATCATATGCAATCAAAAATATGTGACATGATATGGCCATGATCATCTTGCGCCTTTGATCTCCATCTCCAAAGTACTGTCATGATCTTTATAAATCACCGCACGACACCATGATCTTCATCATCTTGATCTATATCAATGTGTCGTCACATGGTCGTCTCGCCAACTATTGCTCTTGCAACTATTGCTATCGCATAGCGATAAAGTAAAGTAAATATTTGGCACTTGCATCTTTATGCAACAAAGGGACAACCATAGGGCTTCGCGATTTCGATAACTTCAACAAAACATGATCATCTCATACAATAAAATATAGCATCACGTCTTGACCATATCACATCACAACATGCCTGCAAAAACAAGTTAGGCGTCCTCTACTTTGTTGTTGCAAATTTTACGTGGCTGCTACGGGCTTAGCAAGAACCGTTCTTACCTCGCATCAAAACCACAGCGATAGTTTGTCAAATAGACTCCGTTTAACCTTCACAAGGACGGGCGTAGCCTTTTCAGTTCAACTAAAGTTGGGCCGACACCGCTAGTCACTGTGTGCAAAGCACGGCGGTAAAACCAGTCTCGCGTAAGCGTCTGGCGTAATGTCGGTCGGGCCGCTTCATCCAACAATATCGCTGAACCAAAGTATGACATCTTTGGTAGGCGTTATGACTTATATCGTCCACAACTCATTTGTGTTCTACTCGTGCATATAACATCAGCGCATAAAACCTAGGCTCGGATGCCCTTTGTTGGGGAGCGTAGTAATTTTAAAAAATTCCTACGCTACGCAAGATCATGGTGATGACATAGCAATGAGGGAGAGTGTTGTCTCGTACCCTTGTGGACCGAAGCGGAAGCGTTGACACAGACATAGTGGAAGTAGTCGTCGTCTTCCGGTTCAACCGATCCGAGCACCGTTACTCCGGCACCTCCGAGTTCTTGACACGCGTACAGCTCGATGGCGCACCCTCGATCTCCGATCCAGCGAGGCGCCGAGGGGAGTTCCGTCGACCTGACGGCGTGGTGGCGATCTTGATGTTCTCTGTCGCGAGGCTTCGCCTAAGCACCGCTACAATATGATCGAGGTGTAATATCGTGGAGGGGCACCGCACACGGCTAAGAACGATCTCAATGATCAACTTGTGTGTCTATGGGGTGCCCCTACCCCGTATATAAAGGAGTGGAGGAGGGAGGGCGGCCCTCTCTATGGCGCGCCCTAGGGAGTCCTACTCCCAGGGAGTAGGATTCCCCCTTCCTAGTCAACTAGGAACCCTTCCATATAGTAGGAGTAGGAGAGAAGGAAGGGAAGAGAGAAGAGAAGGAAGGAAGGCGCCCCCCCTAGTCCAATTCGGACTAGCCAAAGGGAAGGTGCGGCCACCCTTTAGGCCCTCTCTCTCTTTTCCCGTATGGCCCAATGAGGCCCAATACGAATTCCGTAACTCTCGGTACTCGAAAAATACCGAATCACTCGGAACCTTTCCGAACTCGAATATAGTCGTCAATATATCGATCTTTACATCTCGACCATTTGAGACTCCTCGTCATGTCCCGATCTCATCCGGGACTCCGAACTCCTTGGTACATCAAAACTCATAAACTCATAATATAAGCATCATCGAAACCTTAAGCGTGCGGACCCTACGGTTCGAGAACAATGTAGACATGACCGAGACCGTCTCGGTCAATAACCAATAGCGGGACCTGGATGCCCATATTGGTTCCTACATATTCTCTGAAGATCTTTATCGGTCAAACCGCATAACAACATCGTTGTTCCTTTGTCATCGGTATGTTACTTGCCCGAGATTCGATCGTCGGTATCAATACCTAGTTCAATCTCGTCACCGGCAAGTCTCTTTACTCGTTCGTAATGCATCATCCCATAACCAACTCATTGGTTACATTGCTTGCAAGGCTTATAATGATGTGCATTACCGAGAGGGCCGAGAGATACCTCTCCGACAATCGGAGTGACAAAACCTAATCTCAAAATCGCCAACTCAACATGTACCTTCGGAGACACCTGTAGTACTCCTTTATAATCACCCGATTCGTTGTGGACGTTTGGTAGTACCAAAAGTGTTCCTCCGGTAAGCAGGAGTTGCATAATCTCATAGTTATAGGAACATGTATAAGTCATGAAGAAAGCAATAGCAACATACTAAGCGATCAAGTGCTAAGCTAACGGAATGGGTCAAGTCAATCACATCATTCTCCTAATGATGTGATCCCGTTAATCAAATGACAACTCTTTTGTCCATGGCTAGGAAACATAACCATCTCTGATAAACGAGCTAGTCAAGTAGAGGCATACTAGTGACACTATGTTTGTCTATGTATTCACACATGTATTATGTTTCCGGTTAATACAATTCTAGCATGAATAATAAACATTTATCATGAAATAAGGAAATAAATAATAACTTTATTATTGCCTCTAGGGCATATTTCCTTCAGTCTCCCACTTGCTCTAGAGTCAATAATCTAGTTCACATCGCCATGTGATTTAACACTAATATTCATATTTGTATATGATTAACACCCATAGTTCACATCATCATGTGACCAACATCCAAAGGGTTTACTAGAGTCAATAATCTAGTTCACATCGCTATGTGATTAACGCCCAAAGAGTACTAAGGTGTGATCATGTTTTGCTCGTGAGAGAAGCTTAGTCAGCAGGTCTGTCACATTGAGCCGTATGTGTTTTGCAAATATTTTATGTCCACAATTGCGGAGCTACTCTAGCTAATTGCTCCCACTTTCAATATGTATCCAGGTTGAGACTTAGAGTCATCTGGATCGGTGTAAAGTTTGCAATGATGTAACTTTTACGACAAACTCTTTTATCACCTCCATAATCGAGAAACATCTCCTTAGTCCTTACTAAGGATATTCTTGACCAATGTCGATGATCTACTCCTAGATCACTATTGTACTCCTTGCCAAATTGAGCAAGGTATACAATAGGTCAGGTACATAGCATAGCATACTTTATAGAACCTATGGTGAGGCATAGGGAATGACTTTTCATTCTCTTTCTATTTTCTGCTTGTGGTCGGGATTTGAGTCTTACTCAATTTCATACCTTTGCAACACAGTAAGAACTCTTTCTTTGATTGTTCCATTTTGAACTACTTCAAAATCTTGTCAAGGTATGTACTCATTGAAAATCTTATCAAGCGTCTTGATCTATCTCAATAGATCTTGATGCTCAATATGTATGTAGTTTCTTGAGGTCTTTCTTGAAAAACTCTTATTCAAGTATCATTTCATGCTTTGCGAATAATTCTACATTATTTCCGATCAACAATATGTCATTCACATATACTTATCGAAATGCTTGTAGTGCTCCCACTCACTTTCTTCTAAATACGGGCTTCACCGCAAGTCTCATATAATACTATATGCTTTGATCAACTTATCAAAGCGTATATTCCAACTCGAGATGCTTGCACCAGTCCATAGATGGATTCTTTGGAGCTTGCACATTTTGTTAGCAACTTTAGGATTGACAAAACCTTCGGTTGTATCATATACAACTCTTCTTTAATAAATTCATTAAGGAATGTAGTTTTGACATCCATTTGCCAAATTTCATAAAATGTGGCAATTGCTAACATGATTCGGACAGACTTTTAAGCATCGATCTGAGTAAGAAAATCTCATCGTATTCAACACCTTGAACTTTGTCAAAACCTTTTTCGACAAGTCTAGCTTTGTAGATAGTAACACTACTATCAGCGTCCGTCTTCCTCTTGAAGATCCATTTATTCTTAATGACTCACCGATCATCGGGCAAGTCAATCAAAGTCTACACTTTGTTCTCATACATGGATCATATCTCAGATTTCATGGCCTCAAGCCATTTCGTGGAATCTGGGCTCATCATCGCTTCCTCATAGTTCGTAGGTTCATCATGGTCTAGTAACATGACTTCCAGAACATGATTACCGTACCACTACAGTGCGGATCTTACTCTGGAAGACCTCGAGGTTTGGTAGCAACTTGATCTGAAGTTTGATGATCATCATTATTAACTTCCTCACTAATTGGTGTAGGAATCACTGGAACTGATTTCTATGATGAACTACTTTCCAATAAGGGAGAAGGTACAATTACCTTATCAAGTTCTACTCTCCTCCCACTCACTTCTTTCGAGAGAAACTCCTTCTCTAGAAAGGATCCATTTTAGCAACGAATGTCTTGCCTTCGGATCTGTGATAGAAGGTGTACCCAACAATTTCCTTTGGGTATTCTATGAAGACACACTTCTCCGATTTGGGTTCGAGCTTATCAGGATGAAACTTTTTCACATAAGCATCGCAGCCCCAAACTTTAAGAAACAACAGCTTAGATTTATTGCTAAACCATAGTTCATACGGTGTCGTCTCAACGGATTTAGATGGTGCCCTATTTTAAACGTGAATGCAGCTGTCTCTAATGCATAACCCCAAAACGATAGTGGTAAACTGATAAGAGATATCATAGATTGCACCATATCAAATAAAGTGCGGTTACGATGTTCGGACACACCATAACGTTGTGGTGTTCCAGGTGGCGTGAGCTGTGAAACTATTCCACATTGTTTTAATTGAAGACCAAACTCGTAACTCAAATATTCGTCTCCGCGATCAGATCGCAGAAACTTTATTTTCTTGTTACGATGATTTTCCACTTCACTCTGAAATTCTTTGAACCTTTCAACTATTTCAGACTTATGTTTCATCAAGTAGATATACCCATATCTGCTCAAATCATCTTGTGAAGTTCAGAAAATAACGATACTTCCACGAGCCTTCATACTCCTTGGTCTGCATACATCAGTATGTATTATTTCCAATAAGTCAGTAGCTCGTTCCATTGTTCCGAAGAACGGAGTTTTAGTCATCTTGCCCAAAAGGCACGGTACGCAAGCATCAAATGATTCATAACCAAGTGATTCCGAAAATCCATCTTTATGGAGTTTCTTCATGCGCTTTACACCGATATGACCTAAACGGCAGTGCCACAAATAAGTTGCACTATCATTATTAACTTTGCATCTTTTGGCTTCAATATTACGAATATGTGTATCACACGATCGAGATCCAACAAACCATTTTCATTGGGTGTATGACCATAGAAGGTTTTATTCATGTAAGCAGAACAACAATTATTCTCTAACTTACATGAATAACCGTATTGCAATAAACATGATCAAATCATATTCATGCTCAGCGCAAACACCAAATAACACTTATTTAGGTTTAATACTAATCCGAAAGTATAGGGAGTGTGCGATGATGATCATATCAATCTTGGAACTATTTCCAACACACATCGTCACTTCACCCTTTAACTAGTCTCTGTTTATTACGCAACTCCGTTTGAGTTACTAATCTTAGCAACCGAACTAGTATCAAATCTTGAGGGTTGCTATAAACACTAGTAAAGTACACATCAATAACATGTATATCAAATATACCCTTGTTCACTTTGCCATCCTTCTTATCAACCAAATATTGAGGCATTTCCGCTTCGGTGACCATTTCCTTTGCGATGTAAACACTCGGTTTGAGGCTATGGTCCAGCTTTGGGCTTCATCGCGGGAGTGACAACTTGCTTGTCTTTCCACTTGAAGTTCCTTTCTTTCCTTTGCCCTTCTCTTGAAACTAGTGGTCTTGTCAATCATCAACACTTGATGCTCTTTCTTGATTTCTACCTTCGTCGATTTCAACATCACGAAGAGCTCGGGAATCGTTTTCGTCATCCCTTGCATACTATAGTTCATCACGAAGTTCTAGTAACTTAGTGTTGGTGACTAGAGAATTCTGTCAATCACTATCTTATCTGGAAGATTAACTCCCACTTGATTCAAGCGATTGAAGTACCCAGACAATCTGAGCACATGCTCACTAGTTGAGCGATTCTCCTCCATCTTTTAGCTATAGAACTTGTTGGAGACTTCATATCTCTCAACTCGGGTATTTGCTTTAACTTCAATTCCTGGAACATCTCATATGGTCCATGACGTTCGAAACGTCTTTGAAGTCCCGATTCTAAGCCGTTAAGCATGGTGCACTAAACTATCAAGTAGTCATCATATTGAGCTTAGCTAAACGTTCATAACGTCTACATCTGCTCTTGCAATAGGTCTGTCACCTAGCGGTGCATCAAGGACATAATTTTTCTGTGCAGCAATGAGGATTAACCTCAGATCACGGATCAAATCCGCAACATTGCTACTAACATTTTTCAACACAGTTTTCTCTAGGAACATATCAAAATAAACATATGAAAGCAACAATGCAGGCTATTGATCTACAACATAATTTGCAAAATACTACCAGGACTAAGTTCATGATAAATTTAAGTTCAATTAATCATATTACTTAAGAACTCCCACTTAGATAGACATCTCTCTAGTCATCTAAGTGATCACGTGATCCAAATCAACCAAACCATGTCCGATCATCACGTGAGATGGAGTAGTTTCAATGGTGAACATCGCTATGTTGATCATATCTACTATATGATTCACGCTCGACCTTTCGGTCTCCGTGTTCCGAGGCCATATCTGTATATGCTAGGCTCGTCAAGTATAACTTGAGTATTCGCGTGTGCAACTGTTTTGCACCGTTGTATTTGAGCGTAGAGCCTATCACACCCGATCATCATGTGGTGTCTCAAAGACGAAGAACTTTCATAGCGGTGCATACTCGGGGAGAACACTTCTTGATAATTAGTGAGAGATCATCTTAAAATGCTACCGTCAATCAAAACATAATAAGATGTATAACGATAAACATCATATGCAATCAAAATATGTGACATGATATGGCCATGATCATCTTGCGCCTTTGATCTCCATCTCCAAAATCTTGTCATGATCTTTATAAATCACCGCACGACACCATGATCTTCATCATCTTGATCTATATCAATGTGTCGTCACATGGTCGTCTCGCCAACTATTGCTCTTGCAACTATTGCTATCGCATAGCGATAATGTAAAGCAAATATTTGGCACTTGCATCTTTATGCAACAAAGGGACAACCATAGGGCTTACGCGATTTCGATAACTTCAACAAAACATGATCATCTCATACAATAAAATATAGCATCACGTCTTGACCATATCACATCACAACATGCCTGCAAAAACAAGTTAGGCGTCCTCTACTTTGTTGTTGCAAATTTTACGTGGCTGCTACGGGCTTAGCAAGAACCGTTCTTACCTCGCATCAAAACCACAGCGATAGTTTGTCAAATAGACTCCGTTTTAACCTTCACAAGGACGGGCGTAGCCTTTTCAGTTCAACTAAAGTTGGAGAAACCGACACCCGCTAGTCACCGTGTGCAAAGCACGGCGGTAAAACCAGTCTCGCGTAAGCGTCTGGCGTAATGTCGGTCGGGCGCTTCATCCAACAATATCGCTGAACCAAAGTATGACATCTTTGGTAGGCGGTATGACTTATATCGTCCACAACTCATTTGTGTTCTACTCGTGCATATAACATCAGCGCATAAAACCTAGGCTCGGATGCCCTTTGTTGGGGAGCGTAGTAATTTTAAAAAATTTCCTACGCACACGCAAGATCATGGTGATGACATAGCAGCGAGGGAGAGTGTTGTCTCGTACCCTTGTAGACCGAAGCGGGCGTTGACACAACGTAGTGGAAGTAGTCGTCGTCTTCCGGTTCAACCGATCCAGCACCGTTACTCGGCACCTCCGAGTTCTTGACACGCAGTACAGCTCGATGGCGCACCCTCGATCTCCGATCTAGCGAGGCGCCGAGGGGAGTTCCGTCGACCTGACGGCGTGGTGGCGATCTTGATGTTCTCTGTCGCGAGGCTTCGCCTAAGCACCGCTACAATATGATCGAGGTGTAATATCGTGGAGGGGGCACGCTGCACGCTAAGAGCGATCTCAATGATCAACTTGTGTGTCTATGGGGTGCCCCTACCCCGTATATAAAGGAGTGGAGGAGGGAGGGCCGGCCCTCTCTCTCTATGGCGCGCCCTAGGGGAGTCCTACTCCCACCGAGTAGGATTCCCCTTCCTAGTCAACTAGGAACCCTTCCATATAGTAGGAGTAGGAGAGAAGGAAAGGGAAGAGAGAAGGAGAAGGAAGGAAGGGGCACCCCTCCTAGTCCAATTCGGACTAGCCAAAGGGGAGGGGTGCGGCCACCCTTTAGGCCCTCTCTCTCTTTTCCCGTATGGCCCAATGAGGCCCAATACGAATTCCCGTAACTCTCCGGTACTCCGAGAAATACCCGAATCACTCGGAACCTTTCCGAACTCCGAATATAGTCGTCCAATATATCGATCTTTATGTCTCGACCATTTCGAGACTCCTCGTCATGTACCCGATCTCATCCGGGACTCAGAACTCCTTCAGTACATCGAAACTCATAAACTCATAATATAACTGTCATCGAAACCTTAAGCGTGCGGACCCTACGGTTCGAGAACAATGTAGACATGACCGAGACACGTCTCCGGTCAATAACCAATAGCAGGACCTGGATGCCCATATTGGTTCCTACATATTCTATGAAGATCTTTATCGGTCAAACCGCACAACAACATACGTTGTTCCCTTTGTCACCGGTATGTTACTTGCGAGATTCGATCGTCGGTATCAATACCAGTTCAATCTCGTCACCGGCAAGTCTCTTTACTCGATTCGTAATGCATCATCCCATAACCAACTCATTGGTTACATTGCTTGCAAGGCTTATAATGATGTGCATTACCGAGAGGCCCAGAGATACCTCTCCGACAATCGGAGTGACAAAACCTAATCTCGAAATCGCCAACTCAACATGTACCTTCGGAGACACATGTAGTACTCCTTTATAATCACCCGATTCGTTGTGGCGTTTGGTAGTACCAAAGGTGTTCCTCCGTAAACAGGAGTTGCATAATCTCATAGTTACGGAACATGTATAAGTCATGAAGAAAGCAATAACAACATACTAAGCGATCAAGTGCTAAGCTAACGGAATGGGTCAAGTCAATCACATCATTCTCCTAATGATGTGATCCCGTTAATCAAATGACAACTCTTTTGTCCATGGCTAGGGAACATAACCATCTCTGATAAACGAGCTAGTCAAGTAGAGGCATACTAGTGACACTATGTTTGTCTATGTATTCACACATGTATTATGTTTCCGGTTAATACAATTCTAGCATGAATAATAAACATTTATCATGAAATAAGGAAATAAATAATAACTTTATTATTGCCTCTAGGGCATATTTCCTTCAATTGTCTCATAACCCTTTGTTGTGCCATCTCCTCAACGAAGACATCAAAGATGATCTTTGATTTTGTCATCCAGTAATCTCTGTCCCTTGTGCATAGCACGAGCATACCACTAGGGTATCTCGCTTGTATGGGAAGCACTAAAGCAATAGGATTGCATCCCCTTCGTTCACAACCTTGTAACCACCGCACCCAATCAGAGTCTCGCTCTATTGGCCTCAAATAAAAGTAAATTATTGTACTTGACCGTGTCCACAATGCATGAACACCGACGGTGTGTGTTTGATATCAAGACCTAAACTTGCATAATCCATTCTTTCAATTGACTGACAGACCATGTTTGAGGTGCGCTCATTGGCACATCTATGTGAGTAAATTCACTCAGATCAGCTCCCATCTCGGTTGTTTGGACAGTACCAGGACCGTAGTAAAATCTGATGTTCACTACATCAGACATCTCGGCTCACCTATTTTTTTCACAACGAAATACAATTATTAAGCAACAACTTAAAATACCCGCACTAACAAATATTAGGCACTAAATAGTTGACATCTAAATAAAATGCTCACCGGAACCGGAACGGGAAAATAAAATGCTCACCACGAAAGATTTTAATATTTCACTGACTGCCTATATTACGGATTTAACCGGAGCAACTATAAATATTGACAATCCTAAATAGTACGCATCCATATATAGTCCGGAATATTATCGGAGCAACTACACATTTTTACACAACTAATTAGTTGACATCTAAATAAAATGCTCACCGAAAGCGGAACGGGAAAATAAAATGCTCACCACGACCACCTAAATATTTACGTTTACTACTCGAGCAAATAATATTCATATAGTCCGAAATATTAGCGGAGCAACTACACATTTTTACGCAACCAATTAGTTGACATCCAAATAAAATGCTAACCAAAACGGGAAATAAAATGCTCACCACGACCACCTAAATATTTACGTTTACTACTCGAGCAAATAACAATAATTGCATGCAACTTCGAAAAATAAATGTTTGCTCAAATATACCCTTGAAGCGTCTTGTATGACACGATGACAATGACCTTCAATCACGGAACCGGGCGGAAACTCCACCAAACTCCTGCAGCTTCACCTCCACCACCACCTCCACCTCCACCACCGCCACAACCTCCGCCTCCACAACCTCCACAAATGAGCTGAAAAAATGCTCCAACAAAATCTTCAGCACAACCACCACAAGCTACCCCATCAGTAGATCGAGGTGTCTTTTGGCTCCTCTAGCTAAGTAGAACCCATTCACGGTGCCAAATCCATAAAAAGGGTCATTTGGTGTATTAATTGGAGCTATTTGGGTTGGAGAGAGGAGGAAGGAAGAAAAACAGAGAGCGTTGTGCTGCGTGAGGTGGGAAGGAAAGGAGAAGGAGAAGGAAAGAAAAAGGAGCTTCTTGCTGTGAGGCGCTCCTGTCGACTGCCCGCCGCCGGCGATCGGTCGGCGGTGGCCGGCTGGGCGCCCGTGAGTCTGCCCGCGCCGACAGCTCCAGGCGACGTGGCCCGACCAATAGTCGGCCCAGCGTGGCCGATGCCCACTGTCGACTGCGGTTGGCGAAAGGCCTGTCGACTGCGGTTGGTGACTAGGACGATCGGCCTCTTTGTGGGCGATTGGATAATATTTTCGAAAAATATTATATCAACGTAATATTTTTGTAAATTAATAAAAAAATGTATTATTTACAAAAAATTAGCTTTTCTCTCCATCTGATTTTGACCCCTGCTTTTTTCCCCCTCGTCTCTTTCAATCCAGCCCCACGAGCGCAAACTACTACGGTAGTCCACCGGCTGCTGCAAAGCAAGCAACCGCCACTGCTTCACTGTAGGAAAGCACGCCGCCATGTTGTTGCATCTGGAGCGGTGTCTGCTCGCATCAGAGTGGTTCAAATGAATGGGCCACCACCCCAAAACTTTATCGGCGCTGCCCAGCTGCTCCAACCGTCGATAACCACCGCACTGCTGGCTATCGGTGCGCACCGCAAAGACCTCACCGGAACACAGTTGGCAGTGGCGACTCGGTGCTTCTGCAACATGGATATTGTTGCTGGGACAACAGTGGAGTTTTTGCAACATGGGTGATTTGCAAAAGGGCTCTGTTGCAGCCTCGTAAAATGAAAATCTCGCATAAAAAGTCTGCAACATGACCTTTGTTGCGAAAAAAAATCTACAACGAGATCGTTGTTGCGATGTTTTTTGCAACAAGCATCCAGTTGCACAGCCCTTTCTGCAACACGACTCTTGTTGCAAAGGGAGGTTTCCCACGTGGGTAGATCGGACGGCAATTAGCGTGTCCATCCAATGGTTAGCGAGACAACAGATCTTTTCTCATTATCCGTCAACCAAAGCGTAACGTTGCCCTATAGCGTATGAATGAATTAAGCGAAAATAAGTTAAACCTAGACAAAGTATGTTTGTGCACTGGTGCAGAGACCTGCTATACAAATGGTTTTTAACCCCTTTCCGCGACAGCGTTTGAAACCGTCACCAAGTGAGTGTGGGCGATAGGGGGCCCTTCCCACACGACCCAGAAACCGTCGGGAATAGGCCCTCCTGGCACACAGGCTGGGGCAAAATGAGCTCGTGTGCGACCTGGCGGGGTATCAAAACCCAATTGTTTTCGTTCATATGTACATCCCACACGGTGAATCCCAGAAAAACATTTCCGTTCGTATGTATATCACACACAATTTTTTGTGTCGAAACGTTTGTGCAAGGTGGCCTAACGCAAACAGTTCTCTGCCGGAAGTCGTGTGTGGTTGTTAGTTGATTGGACACACCTACTTTCTAGAAACCGTGCGGGTTGTTTGAGTTCATCGCCCACGGTGTTGTCTGAATAATCGTCTGCAATAGAAAACCCCAATAAGTAGGGTAATTAGCCTATTATTGATAATCCATGTACTAATCAAATTGATATTTCTTATAAAACACACCAGATATTTCATATCCGTATAACAACAACCAAGATTTCATAATCGAATTACATCAGATAGTTTCGGTACTCAGTTATGCCATTACACAACAGCACCAAGTTTCACATGCAACATCGAAAACCTTTGGAAAGTAGCATCATACACGGTAATTAGACAGATGAATCTCATATGGGAAACTGCAGAAGCGGAGGGCAAATATTGAGCCTTTAGTGATGTTGAATGTCCTTGCAACTTTAGGCCAGTGGCTATGGATAATTGCCCGCCCAACCTTCGTCCTCTTCAGCACGACTTCAATATTGTACCATGGGTATTGAATGAATACCTTCCTCGCCTCTTGACCATGCAGGTGGTTTGATAGGTTATCATTGGTGAACTGCTTTGAAAAATACTGAAAACAAAGATATGCATAAATCGCTGTTCTAAATTTTGAAATGGCGCAAGGGGTAAAAACAAGGTAAAAGAGTTAGTACCATCAGATAGTTGACTGATGTCTTCTTCATTATGCAAACAAAGATCTTGCTGTTATTCGTTGCAAGTTTCTTCATCCTAACAATCTTTCTGAGTTTCATGACTTGACTGATATTCATGGACATCTCATTTCCCCATATGCAAAATGGTTCAAACATTGGGTCTAAGCCTCTTACAGCAGGACCTACATGTGCAAGACCAAATTGTAAGGAACCAAAATATTAGAATGATTTCTGCAACCGCACAATAATATGCTATTAGCAAAAGGACCATGCTTGAGCAAATCTCGATGGTAAACCGCAGTGTCTCCCATTGTTTCTGTGCAACACACATAAGGAAGATCTTGATCAGCTTAACTGAGAGTTGCCATACTATCAGTAGAATATGTATTGCGTACAGCCAAATTCGATTTATTTCACATGCATAACAATACAAAATTGTACCCACAGCAAATGAAAATCAAATTGCAGAACTGGACCAAACAGTTAAATGGACAACAGACCAAATGAACCAAAATTGTTAACTGAGCACGACATTGCAGAATAGAAACATCTACTAGAAGATAAGACAGTTAACAAAACAAAGAATGCTTGAGAACAATACTGTGAAATGTAGCAATTGTTGGACCAAACTGTTCACTGAATATTACATTTCAGAGGACCAAAGTGTTAACTGAACATTACATTTCAGAGGACCAAACTGTTAACTGAACATCAGATTGCATATTAACATTACAGAGGACAAATCACTAGAAGGCACTGGCGGTGACCTCGAGAAAACAGCACGAACTGTATTTTAAAGTAGACAACCGCGTGGCGGTGTCAACGGTGGCCTCGAAGACGAGGTGCTCCTCCAAGATCTGGTGGTCGGCACACATGGCAGCCATAGCGACCTCGTGCGACCGCGATTTGCTTCTCCACTGCTAGATGCTATTGAGCTCCATGTTATACTACGTGCAAAATGGCTATGGGCGGCGCTTAATTGGAGGAGGGGGACAGTGATTTCGGCGGAACGTGTCTCGCCGTTGATCTGGGCATGTGGGATGGGAAAGGAGGAGGATGGTGTGGGTGGGGTGTGGATTACCTGACCATATCGACGAGGCCGCGCAGCAAGAAGAAGGGTCGGCGGTGAGGAGGCCGCGCAGCAAGAAGAAGGGTCGCCGGCTAGGAGGCGGCATTGCAAGAAGAAGGGTCGCCGGCGAGGAGGCTGCGTTGCAAGAAGAAGGGTAGCCGGCGGGGAGGCGGCGCTGCAAGAAGACGGGTTGCCGGTGAGGAGGCTGAGCTGCTAGTAAGCAGCAGTGAAGGTTTGAACTTGGAAAGCAAGGAGGAATAGTGATAATGTGGCTTTTGGTGGGAGGGAGGGGGCGGGGAGATACATATTTCCGCAGTGGTAGAAAAATCTCGGTGCCGCGAGAAACTGGCGGCAAGTGTGGTTCAAGCGAGGCGGTGGACTGTAGACGACGAAGCTTCCTGCGTAAGCCAGACAAGACGGTGCCAAGATATTTTATATCGCATCCCACGATTCTTTCTAGTAAACTGTTTGTGGTATACCTGATTTTTCATTATGTTTTGAAAGACAAAATGGTGTTCTGAGAGGAAAGGATGGTGTTTGAATTGCTAGAACATTTATATCTGATGAACATGCAACTACATGAGTGTCGTGTTTAAATTTGGAATTATTCCGGGTTCGTTTGGCATTTTTATGCATTAATTGAGTTTCTCGGCATTTAATGTGCATAATTCAAATTGGAAATACAAGCACATGCTCCAGTGCACCAAAGTTTGTTAAAAAATCACATTGTAACACCCTGGATTTTGCCCTTTTCTTTTTTTGACGATTTTCTTGGATTTTTTTATTTGATTTGCTTTTCTGTGGCTATGTGGTTCTGAAACTTGGGAAGATCATGTCTTCCTAGGTTTTATAGTGGCTTGTCATCCTCATCATCAACCCAATATCATTTCATTTTCATCCTTGACCTAATCCAATATTCTTTTTCTAGGGAATATTCCTTTTCTGTTAAAGGAATACCCCTTTAAACTCTAGGTTGTGAAGCAACCTATATTTCTGTATCTCCCAAAATTCCCAAATAATTCTCATAAATTATTTGGGTCCTATCTTGCTCAAATGTGGCACAATATTTCATTGCCATGTTGAAAAATCATCCTCCAATAATTATTTTCCTATTCTGCCCTAAATAGCACATTGCAAAGCAAGTGCTATTTATCTTTGGTTGATTGCCTCCAAACTTTTTGGACATCTTTTCCCGTCCATATCATTGCCTCATGCAAATTCTCATACTCATTCTCTTAGTAATTATTTATCAGCAAATTTCCAAAGTTTCTGTCCTGGAAGGAACTTTGTGAAGGAGGTATATTCTAGGCATGTCCAAATGAGTTGAAACTTTGCCACATCCTTCATATGAACAAATTGTGTCTCGCCACCAAATTTGAGCTCATGTAACTCATTTATGTGAGCCCAGCTCTAATTTTGGTTTCTGGTCAGATTTTTAGTTTGTGAAGCAACTATATTTTATATTGCTTCATTTAAGCTGAATTTTTAGGGCATTCTCCTATCCATATCAACCCTATCCACCAAGTTTTGGCCCATTTCATCAAACCATTTGCCCTATGCGATATTTCCATGTTTTTGGTCAGAATAAAGCATTGTGAAGAAAGTGCTAGTTTGGTTCATCCAAATGTCCCCAAACTTTTTGAGCAGCTTCATATCTTCAAATCATTGGGCCATGCCCAATTTCAGCTCAACTTGCCTCTTCATGTGAGTGCAACTTCGTCATCTCTAATTCTGGCCATTAGGGTGGTTTCTACAGCAAGTATCCTTTTTATCCATCCTAATGAGCTGCAAATTCTCCGAGAGGATCATCTTAGTGCTTGATCACGCTGTGCCAAAACTCAGAGTCATTGCACTGTTCTATCTCTTACAATTCACACCAAACACCTTGCTGCCAAAATGTTTTGGCTCCTCCTCCAAATCTCATCTTTGCCCCTTGACTGATTTCTTCTTCATTTGACCAAGGGTAGCATGGTCTATCTACTAGACATGGTCGTTCCCTCCAGAACGAGCCATTTGCACTAGTGCTCGTGGTGATCACGCTTGCATCATGGCTAATTGCGTGCTCTGGCTCGTTCTGGCCACCGTTCCTGTCGTCTCCCTCGTTGTCTTGACGCCTCACCTTGTCCTGGAGGTAGCCCGTGAGCCCTTGCATCGCCCTGCGTCGCTGCCTCACCCTGAATCACCGCGGTGTGGTCACCTTCGCCATGCGCGTGCCGCATGCTGCCACTGACCTCCATTAGAGCTTGGCGTGAGCTTGCTCGTGATGCTCTAGAGCCCTCATCCACGCCTATATAAGGACCCCCGAACCTCTCGGTACCTCTCCAGCCTCTCCCCAAGCCTCCCCGACCACCGGAGCAGCGACATCTCCAGGGCCGGCCCTGAGGGGGGCAGGGGGGGCAGCCGCCCCGGGCCCCCATAGTCCAGGGGCCCCCCACCAGGGGTATTTGCCTAGGCTATAGCCTATGGGCCTTTCTGCCGTTGGTGAGAAACGAGTCAAAGGGCCACACACCGATTCCTTGATTCAGGAAAGAAAACGAAAAAAGAGCAATCGATCCAATCTGACGACCCCTTTCCTATTCCATTTCCATATTTCCATCACGCAGCGACTCCCAACCCTCAGGCCGACGACGCCGTACTGCATGCCGCCGCCTCCTGATTTCCGTCCTAATCCAGTTCACCGTCGCTGACGCCGTACTGCTCTGCCTCCTGCTAATTTCCATTCTAATCCAGTTCGCCGCCGCCACCGCCGATTTCAATTCCTGGGGCCTCCATCATCCGATCGACACGCCACGCTTTGTTTGTTCTCCATCTGACCTTCTCCAGAGTCTAGACTCCCTAGGCACCAAGGTATATCATATTGTTGTTCATTGGATGCCGTTCAACATTGTTGCATTTTTTTTCAGCATCATGTGTTATCATGTTGTCTAGAAAGTACGCATCGGATGCCGTTCAATATTGTTGCATTTTTTTTTCCAGCATTGGTGCTTCCACTACTTCGATAAACTCAGATGATGAGTTGGCGATAGTGGCCAGATAGAAAGAACAACCAACTAATGGGAATTTGGAATCTGATAAGCAAGAAGAGAATGTCAACACCAACATCAACGATAACAATATAAATGGCTCCAACAATGTAGGTAATTCATCGGATGCACACGCACAGTCGGCTAGTGTTGAGGGATAACCTGTTTATACTGCTGGCATTTTCGTGACAAGTTTTCCAAAGATGAAATTATTGAAGAATCATCTGAGGTTAACAATGACTTAAGAAAGTTTTGATGGTTTGGCAACTTTATGCATCAAGAAGAAATTACTTGATGAGATTGACATCAACCACATCATAAGTGACTTGCATCGAGAAATGTTAGAAGAAACTTTTAAGGTAATATGTATGAATTATTTTATATGCATACTGTTTTTTAATGCATTTGATTGCTATTCATAATATTTTGTACATATGTATAGTCATTGTTATTGTTATGATGTCTATGTTAAGGGCCCCAAGTTTTAGTCTCGCCCCGGGCCCCCAAAATCTCAGGACCGGCCCTGGACATCTCGCCGTTCTTCGTCCTTCGTCCATGGCCATCACCGGAGTTCGTCTTGTTTCCGACGAGCTCGATCCGCGTCTCCTTCTCTAGCCATCACCACTGCATTCCTCTCCGTAGGGCGCACCTCCCCATCCCCTCATTTCATCGCCGGAGCCCCTCTGGCCACGTGCTCCAAGTTCGGCCGCCGCCTCCGCCGTTCGGTCACCTTCTCAACCACCGCCCCGAGCATCCTCGCTCCTCTCCACCACCACCACCGCCTTCCCCATGCTCCGGCAAACATCCTCAGCCCCTTGCCGTCACCAGAGTCAGCCTGCATCGTCGAGCTTCACCATCGGCCGGCCGCCTCTGCTCCTTCCTGTCGCCACTCACCGCCATCGCTCCCAGCAGTCCCGTCGCTCCCTCTCTACGGAGATGGACGCGGGATGCTGAGCCACGCCCGTCGATGGCCTCTGCTTGGCCGGGCCTGGCCGGAGCCGGCAGGGCCCCTTGTCTGCAGCGCCCCTGCCCTCCTCCTCTGCTTCTGTCGTGACCAGGCACGAGAGAACGAAGAAGATAGCGCCAGCCTGGCCCTGCCCCCGGGTCCCGCCTGTAAGCCTCTCCCGCCCGGGCCCGCGCGTTTTTAAGTATAAGCGCATTTCCAAAACTATGTTTCCTGTTTACAGAAAGCGTATTCCTTTCCCCCCTTTTGATAAAATACGTTTTCTATGCGGGAAAGCGTATTCCTCTCTTCAGGAGCTCAAAATAAGTTTTCTCAGTGCAGGAACGTACTCTGCCAGAAGGCGCTCTCTGTTTTGCCTCCAGGGACTTGTTTGTAGAAGTTTTATTCACAGATTAATCCCTGAGCTTCCAACCTTCATAACTTCGCAACCGTAGCTCCGATCAAGGTGAAACCAACGCTCACTTCTTTGTCTTGTCGAGACCTTTCTATTGGTAACATTTTTACTAGGTGGACAAATAGTGAAAATGACCATTTTTCCCTTGCTTCTAATCAGCCCCCTCCGAGAGAGAAAAGTCTGACGTTTCGTTCCTTGGCTTCACCGCACTTCTTCCCGGAGTCTCTTCACCCCCAAGCAAGACACAACAGCCAATTGCATTATAGCCATGCATTAGCCATGGTTTCTACTTGAATATTTAATAAAAGTTTGCTCGTTATTTGTCTGCTTGTTTACTACGGTTGTCGTTGTTTCGGTTATGCTCGTGGTTTCATGTTCACCTTCATGCTATGTTCAATGCATCTTGTTACCTTGTACTAATTGCTAGTATTATTGTCACATGTTATGCTTGATAGTAGTAGTACATGCTGGTAGCAGTGGTGTTCTTTCTGATGCATGTTTACCGTCTGTTATCAAGTACCGTTGCTATGCATGTTACTTTGCATCAAGTTGGTTATATGCTTACTTGGTATTATTCTTGCTATGTTCTTGAATGGTATTTATTCATGATGCTAGTGGTCATGCTATGCTTATGGTAGAGTTATGCTTGTGTTATTCATGCTCGTCAGTATGCCATGCTCATTCAGATATATGATTCATTGTGGTTATGCTCGATGATTATGTTGCACCCCCATGTTGATATCATGCTCATGCATTGTAGTTGCATCATGTTATTTTATTATGGCTCAGCTTATTGCATTCAAGTTTAACCAGATAATGATGAGCTTGAACAACTGTTCGTTGAGTCATGGTGCCACCAGACCGAGCTGACCAGTGCAACCACATTTGCCTTTTATGGGATGGTCCTAACTGGGTCTATTGTCAAGCCTCTCGCCGGTGCCTCCAATGCGGGAAGGTTATGGGTGCGCGCTACCCTCACTACAAAAAAAAGACACATCCATGACATTTTGGGCCGAACGAAACTTTTTTCTATCATACATATGACACTTCTATCACGATAATTGTGACAATACCCGGTATCATCATAGATGTGGTGGGCTCCTACTTCTATGACAAAAGATCATGACAGAAAATGGGCCTTTTGTCCTGGGCGGGCCGGAGACGCAGCTGCATGACATTCTCTGGGCCTTCCATGATGGAAAAAATCGTGGTAGAAGCGAGGGCGAGGAAAATTTCGGGAGTTCGATTCACGGTGGGCGGTCGGGGCGAAGCGATCGCGTTTCTCGTACGTCGTCGCGCGTGTGTGCGAGCATTAGCTCAAATCCCCGAACGGCGAGGCATTGGGCTCTAATCGAACCCGGCGATTGCATAACGCTCTGCGTTCTTGAACCGGCGATCGATCGATGGTCATTAGCGAACCCGATCGAGTGATTCGCCGCTCTGCCGCTAAGCGAAGCCGATTGATTGGATGAGCAAGGACCATTGCGGGGGGTTGGATGAATAGTGGCGGTGGGGGATCACGGGACCCGTGGCATTGCCTCTAGATGAGCAGGGCGACCCGTGGAGGGCTGGATGAGCGATGAGCGATGGAGGGTGCCCGTGGAGGGTGGTTGAGCGATGGCGGTGGAGTAGCGCGGTGGAGGCTGGATGAGCGAGGAGCCCGTGGAGGCCGGAGGAGGTCGACGGTGGCAGTGGAGGTGGAGGAGGTCGATGGTGGAGATGAACAGTATCCCGTGGAGTCCCGTTTTGCGGTACGCCACACTCCTCCCGATGAACAAGACCCCCGTTTCGACCATAGCACTCCAACACAAGTCCGTTTCGTCTGTTTTGTGGTACGCAAGACCTCTCCCGATCAACAGGACCCCCGTTTCAACCGTAGGAGGTCCGTTTCCTCCGTTTTGCGGTACGCCACACCCATTCCGATCAACAGGACCCCCTTTTCGACCATAGGAGGTCCGTTTCCTCCATTTTGCGGTACGCCACACCCCCCCGATCAATAGGACCCCATTTCGACCATAGGAGGCCCGTTTCCTCTGTTTTGCGGTACGCCAGACCCCTCCCGATGAACAGGATCCCGTTTTGATTGTGGCCGGTCGAACACAATGCCGTTTCCTCCATTCTGCGGTACACCAGGCCTCGTTTCCATCGCCTGTTCCATCCAAGTCGGTTGGCTCCCACGCGTTCTGTTGCCTCCCGATGAACACGACGCATTCCGTTGCCTCCCCATGAACACGACGCATTCCGTTGCCTCCCCATGAACATGACAATGACGTTGTTTCTCCATTCCGACCCAGCCTTGTACACGAGCCCTGGCCGTACATATGCGCGAGTAAGCGTTCGAGACCCTGCCCGTATGTACGTACGTGGCTGTATTTTCTTTCTTGCACCCTGGCCGCTGTACGTACGTGTACATGCTACGTGCGCGCCTCTACTACGACACGTGTGCGCCTCTACAACGACCGGTATATGCATTACCGTTCGCGACGAATAACAACGCTTCGTGCGCTTCAACCGGTGGGTCGGTATCGGGCACTTCCTTACTGCGAAGATGTAGCTGGTGGGTCCCAGCGATCGAGGCGAATCGTTTTTTGCGGGCGCACTTCCTTGCGTGCGAAGATGTAGCTGGTGGGTCCCAGCGATCGGGAAATGTTTTTTCGCAAAATCGGTGGCCCGTCTGGTGGGTCCCATTGTCGAGTGGAGGAATAATTATTTTGCGGCGTAATAAGGAGGCACTTCCTTGCTGCGGCCGTGGACCCAAATTATCGACCTCTCCACGCATCTGATCCACGTCCGATGGAAGCCGTTCCTTGACCATATTCACCACGCCACACCGAGAGCACCAGGCGGTGGGCGGCGAGCCCTAGGAAGGGGCGACGCGAGGAAATCTGAGGTTCAACGGTTCACTGCGGTGTGAGGCTGCCGTCGCCCCAAAATAACGAGGGGTGTGGGTGGCGGAGGATGGCTTTGCAGTGGTGGGATTAGTAGGGAGCGGTGAGGCCTCCGCCGCGCGCAGCCGGCCAATGGAGGCGAGGAGCACGAGGCACGTCCGTGCTGGTTTGGTAATTTGGAGCAAGAAGACCAGAGGTTGAAGAAGCACTCTGACCGTTGGATGAACATTGTGCGATAGCAGGGCTAGAATAGTTCATATTGACTTAGTTGACAAAGCCCTCCGTCCCGTGAACTTGGTAGGCCCACAAGTCAGCCTCCCACTATCTTTGGGTTCGGTGGCGAGGAGTATTCATTTTTGTGCGTAATAAGGAGGCACTTCCTTGCGTGCGAAGATAGCTGGTGGATCCGACTGTCGGTGAGGGCATGTTTTTTTTCAAGAAATACAGAGGCCCTTCCGGTGGTTCCCAGATGTCAGGTGGAGGAATCATTATTTTGCGTGTAATAAGGAGGCATTTCGTGCGACCGTGGACCCAGCTGTCAGCCTCTCCACGCACAGTCTACTTCCGATGGTGTCGTTCGTTGACCATGTTGACCACGCCGCATCGAGCGCGTCCAAGGTGGTGGTCAACAGCGAGGCCCTGGACAGCAACGAGACGGAGATGGGAAGACGCGGGAGTAGAGTCGCAGACGGAGAGGTGTACGATGGTTAACTGGTTCTAGTGCGGTGTGGTTCAACAGTCGGTGGAGAAGAACAGGAGGTGTGGAGGAGTGGAGGATGGCACGGCCAATCTTTGGAGTAGCGCTTCATAGCGAAGCGTGCTAAGCGAGCTGCTAGCGGGAGGAGGCGGGAGGTGGTCGGCGGCGCTGGAGGAAGAAGACGAGAGATTGAAGATGGATGCCGGTCGTTGGATGTAAATCCAATGGCTAACATGTCAGAATCATTTGTTGACTAAATTGACAATGACTTGCATTGGCTTCGACCTATTGGCCCACATTCCAGTCTCCAAAAATGTGGCACGTATTCAACCCATTTTTTCAGAATTTATAGTCTTTTTTTGCGTGGTAGAATTTACAGTCAATTTGATCTTTTTTTGAATTACAGCCATTAGCTGGGCTGGGTGAACAAATAATGTAGCGTCCTTGCGACCCATTTATTTTATTTCCTAAAAAATTACAGGCCATTTGCACTTTCTCGAAATACACGATATTGCTGGGCTGATTCTAATTATAATGTTGGGTTGGGCTAGCAATGTTATCAAAAAATAAAAAGGGGATGAGCATTTTGTTATAAATATATTTAAATAATAAGTGATATTATTATATTCGTCCTTAAATCTTACCAAACTTTTGTACACAATCACTAGGATTTTCGTGCCAAAACAATCCAGGATTTTATTGTTAAGAAATTATTTTTATAAGTTAATAAGATGTGGGATATTGTTTTCTTACATATGTAAGTATCTATTAAATATATGATGACAATAAATAATATATAATAACATATAAAATAATTTAAATATATATAATATAGTTAGAAGGGAAACATAAGGTTGACCTGGTGTTCCTATTCTTATATAGAAAAATAGAACAGACCTCTGCGTTTTCTTAAAAAAAATACATAAATTGGGCTGCCGATATTCAGGAAAAATAAAACCTCGGATGGGAGGTCCATAGGCCGGTCGATACATGACGGCCCTCAAGAAAATACAAACATGCCTATGGACTTCCCATCCGAGGACGTGGGCTGTGCATGTTAAAAATGAAAGCCTAGACGAGGCAGCCCAAAACCCAGCTGATACTTGCTGGCCCAGTGATAATAAATGATACTTGGCAGCTCCCCGGCTTCGTTGTGAATTTATCTCCTATAGTAACTACGTTGAAGCACCTAAAAAATGTAACTATGTTGACAAACCCGTGGGCCCCAATGTCAGTATAGCATTAGGAGGAAGTATTTTTTCGATGAGGCACTTGCTTGCGTACAGCCATAGACCTGGTGGGTCACGAGTGTCCGCCTCTTCACGTACAGTCCTTTCCAGATTCCTCTCGTTTGTTCAGCATGTTCACAACGACAGACAGCAGCGTCGTGGCGAGCGCACAAAGGCGAAGGAGGGGATCCGACCACATGAGGAAGTGCCTTATTATTAACGAAACTACTGAACTAGCCTAGTGGCTAAGTGACACTAGCCGACACATGTTCCGCCCGGGTTCGATTCCACCTCACACCTGTGCAGGGAAAATATCTCCAAATTTTTTTCCTTTGCCTTTATTGACATGTGGGTCCTCATTGTCATCTACGCACATCACTTCCAACACTTGCCAAAACTTCGTCCCTCGTTTTCTCTGTGTTTCGCACACTCGACATTGTGTGGGCATTTTGACTGTGCATCATATGAAGATGTGCTATGCATGGATGTTGATCAGCATGATGTTAACTGGCTGGTAGTTCCATTTTCGACCATGAATAAAACTTCCAACATGATGTTAACCCTGTTTGAAAAGGCCGTGTTAATATAAATGCTATGCTTCTAAAAGTTGCGATTTCTTATCTGGCCCGAACTTGCGCTTTCTTATCTGGCTGAAACTTGCAGTTTCTTCTCTGAGAATCACATTGTCTGCACTTTTATACTCCTATGAAACTACAATTTTTCAATGCTAAAAATAGGTCTCTAGAATTCATAAAATACTTCATATGCTCAATACTGCAAATCTGAAATTCAAAAGACATTCATATATGAAAGTACTCTCAAAATACACAACACAAAACACAATTCGCAACCTGCAAATACTGACAACCCTAAGCTCCTCCTGACAATTCACAACCTGCCCGACTATTGGGCTGGGGGGGGGGGCAGTCCCCTCCTATTCCTCGGCGGCAGACAGCCGCCCCGTGAGACGATGTGAAAGGCGAGGGAGAGGATGGTGGGGAAGCGTTGTCGGGCCAACTGCTTTTCTCCTCTTGCAGTTGGGTTCGGTCGATGAAGACTCCATCGTCTCGCTCTGGCAGGACACCCTCACAAACGACACCTTGTAGATGCTCGATCCTTGAATCTCTGGTGGATGCTCCATCTGGGATCGATACTCCCACCACCGCTCCCTCACGATCGGATTTGGTGAATCTGTTTGCTCCATGGCCCAGAGGAGCAACCCTATGTACTCCGGCGCGACTCCCTCCGGGAGTATCACCGCCTTTTCGCTCTATTGCAGATATTTGGCGATGGATGCCGCCGTCGCTGCTAGTTGGTCCTTGTTGTCAAACCAAGACTGTATCTCCAACATCCTAGCTAGCTTCACAGGGTCGCCGTCTGCTATCCTCACGTATCGGTTGTACTCCTCCATCGATCTACTTCTCCACAACACCTTCACTCGCCGGCGGTGGTTTTTAAATGGAAGAGGAGAGGAGCAGTGCTGGTTTTGAATTAGAACGGGAGAGGAGCGACGCTGGTTTTGGACTGGAATAGGAGAGGAGGGGCGGTGGTTTTGAAATGGAAGAGGAGAGGAGCGGCGCTGGATTTAGATTGGAACAGGAGAGGAGCAGCGGTGGTTTAAGAGGAGAAGAGCGGAAGAGCAGCGCTGGTCTTGGAAGTATTTTTTTGTTGTTTTGCGTATTTTGGGTCAAAGTTTGACCACGTACTATATTTGACAAGCAAAATGTGAATGCATGTCACCAAAAATTGTATCGCTTGGTTCGTATCTGAATGTACTTTCAAATTATATTTTTTTTGGAACGTATAACATACATTTTATGTGCGAAAATCATGGTCAATTATGACCCAGAATAAAAGGGAGACTAGTTAATGTGGGGTCGCTTTCTTAACTAAAGGGTAAATTGATTTTGATTTTGATCCAGTCACAGCGCGCCGGCCCTCTCGTCCAATCCTAAATTGTTGCCACATGCTCCTCTCCCTCTTCTCCATTGCAAAACCACCTCCTCTCCTCTCCATCATCTCCATTCCAAAACCACCGTCTCGCCTCTCCCTCTTTTGATCTTCTCCATTGCAAAACCAGCTCCTTTCCTCTCCATCATCTCCATTCCAAAACCACCGTATCACCTCTCCCTCTTCTCTATTGCAAGACCACCGTCTCTCCTCCCATCTTAGAAAGCTAGCACCGGACCACTCAGAAGGACATCTATGGAGAGGATGCAACAGCGAATCAGGCAGATCGCCGGCGGCGACCAGGCAAAGTTTGTCAGGTTGAAGGAGATCCTTACTTGGTTTGACAATGAGTGGGAGATTTCGAGGATGGTGCGGGCGATGTGGCAATGTATGCGAAAGTGCGAGACGGCGGCAATGAGGGCGGTGATGTACATGTACTCCTTGGCGAATCAGGCAGATCGCCAGCGGCGACCAGGAAAAGTTAGCCAGGTTGAAGGAGATCCTTACTTGGTTTGATAATGAGTGGGAGATTTCGAGGACGGTGCGGGCCATGTGGCAATGTATGCGAAAAAGCGAGACGGCGGCGATGAGGGCGGCGATGTACATGTAATTCTCGGCGGCAGTCACGCCGCAGTCCTCCGAGTTCATCGAGTATCTCCTCTGGGTGATGGAGCAGACAGATTCGCCCGAGGCAACAGTCGGGCGGAGGTGGTGGGCATACAGGTCGAAGGTCGAGCACCCAGAGGATAATGAATCGATCGAGTATGGTGTGCCATTCGTGAGGGTGCAGAGCCAGCTGGAGCCACAGGAGTATTCGTTCTCCCACCGCAAGAGGAGGCCGGATGGCGCGACGTTGCTTCCCCGCCGTTCTCCACGGTTCCCTCGACGCTCGCCTCATTTCACTGGCGGCGGTAGGGTTTAGGGTAAGCTTAGCACTAACCTAAAGTTCCACCTGCTCATGCTTACAATCAGTGTGACAGCTAATGAAAATCACGCTTACAATCAGCCTCTGAGTACCACGCCAATCACCCTAAAATAGCTATGGACCTTTGGGTCAAAGTTGTGACACATTGTACAAATAAAGAAAAATAGATTGGTGCTTCTTTCAGAAAAGAGTACTCCCTAGAAAACTGCCAATATAAGCTACTAGTATTTGGTTAGAGGATTTGCTGCCGAGAAAGATCCGTCCATAGAGAGCGCCACACATCCCACTGGTGGTGGTGGATGCCAATGCGTGCATGCAGCATGGTTGGTGTCGGTAATTTTTACTTGGCACACCTCGCACTCTACATATATGCCGGTTCCATACGTACATTTGTGCAGTTCCACCAAAATGCAGCTGAATAACCCTGTTTGCATAGATAATGAAAAAGCGTGATTACATTATAGTGGCACTAGTTGATGAAACACACAAAATAAATAGAAGAAAATATTGCAATAGTATCATAGTATGCCTTGTCTTGAGGCGAGATGGGCCTGCGATGCCTCATCTGATGCGCCTCATCTTGGACATCGTCCCAAGTCTCTCGAGATACACCTTACGCGTTGATGAACATCATTGTACAGCGGTAGTACAAGGAGGCGCCTTGAGACATTCAAATCTCTATTTTTGTACAGATCAACTAAAATTAAGCACCCCAGTTTGCAGAAACGCTTAAACATTAACAATGGGACTAGTTGATGAAACATACATTAACTAAGAGAAGCACTTTCTTTATCTACATTGCAAATGAAATGATAGAGATGACACTCGCTCTATTTTAACTGTATTATTACTTCATTTTATCAGTGACACTAGGGTCAAGCAGGTGGCAAACAAGGTGTACCGTGCGTCGCAAGGATGGAGGCCGGGGGTGCTTAGATTGGGATGCTGAAGCAGCCTCTTTCAGTCACCAACATGGATGATTCAATTCATGGGACCTTTTGGTGTAGTTCACCTAAAATGAAGCAATGTCCCGTGAGCTAGCAGCTTCTTCTTCAAATTTTTTTAAGAAAAGGGCTCCAGCCCCGGTTCCATTTCCATCAGAAAACGAAACCCAGAGAGCTTCTTCTTCATTTGTTGAAATAAAATTGAGCAACATCAAGGGTGGTTGTGAAGCTCTTGGAATGCTCAACTATAATTTGGATATCATTTGTGCAGTTCAACTAAGATCGAGCGTCAAATGTATATCTCTGTTTGCACAAAAAAGGTGGAAACGAGGGTGACTAACAAGTGATGAAACATGCATCAAATGAAAAAATGCATGTTCCTTATCTGAATGGCAATCCTACAAGGACAGTAGAAATTTCTAAAGCAGTGGCATTGCTAGATATTAGTGTGGGCATTAGGATTAACTATGACAACCGTTAAATATGACATTACTTTGGGCATGGGAGAGTAGGCGGACCAGGACAATTGCATTTCTAACGAAAAGAACCAACTTATCTTAATGGGAAATTTAGCAGGACATGTAAAAAGGTGCCATTGATTCATATTACTGGAGGCATTACATTGAAAACAACATTGGTTTAACGTGTCCTTACTTTTAACGGTCATCGCTACATTTTACCGGTGGCATTACATAAGAGTGGCTCGGGGCAACAAACATCGAATGTGATATCCGGGCTGGTCCCATTTTGTTCTAGGTATAGCCACCTTATCTTGTGTGAGGCTAGCAAATCTAGTCTTGGACTTACTCATTGACTTGTCCCCAGTCCCCACTTTCTTTCCGTTTTCAACCAATAGATCGGGTTTATATTGAGTTTGTCTTTGCGTTTCCTTTATTTCCCTATTAGACCTAGAGACCAGGTTGGATAGCAGGTCTACGCTACTTTTTGCCCCCATTATTTCCTCTTTCGACCAAGTCCTAGATTCAAGTAACAAATCCTCCCCACCCCCACCCCTTTCTTCCTTGTTTGAACCAACTAGTACTAGAGTCGAGTGCATGAACTAGTTTTACCTCTTAAGCGTAAAAAATAGGTGGTTTTGAACAACCGATCGATCCTATCTACGAGGGGCACGAGAAATAGTAAAAGATACAAATGTAGCGACGTCGGGAGCTCGGGAAATAGAAACAAGGCGGTTTGAAGGAAGTTATACGATGGTGGCGGGATGTCGCTAGGTGGGCGGCGGGAGGCGGATCTGCCGACACTATGGCGAGAAAGGAAGAAGGGTCGGAGGCCCTTCCTCGCCAGCCGTGCTTGGGAGAGAACGGCAAAGCGAGGCTGATCGGGTGCGCCAAATGGGTAAGCCGTCGCCGAGGGCGACCACGTGAATGTTGCACCTTCTCACCTTCCCGGCGGAGGATCCAAATGGATCTGTGACCTGGAGAGAGAGAGAGAGAGAGAGAGAGAGAGAGAGAGAGAGAGAGAGAGAGAGAGAGAGAGGAGAGAGAGAGAGAGAGAGAGAGAGAGAGAGAGAGAGAGAGAGAGAGAGAGAGAGAGAGAGAGAGAGAGAGAGAGAGAGAGAGAGAGAGAGAGAGAGAGAGAGAGAGAGAGAGAGAGAGAGAGAGAGAGAGAGAGAGAGAGAGAGAGAGAGAGAGAGAGAGAGAGAGGCCACCACTGTGAGAGAGAGGCAGACACTAGCAAGCAAGTAGCGGATGCTGCTGCCTATATAGTGGAGTAGTACTAGTTTTCTTTTATCTACCAGAGTCGGCTTGACCTCGTCAATGACCGTCGAGAAGTCTTCATGCACCTGGCCCGGAGGCGCAGTTGTCGTCATTTTGATCTGAAGCGCCGGATTATAACATATAACATGAAAAAAGGCCACATGACAAGAAATCACGACCTCACTGCCCAAAGGAGACAACATGAATCCTGACGGACAAACTAGACGAGGAACAAAGCTCAAATTAAAGATAAACTCATAGAAAAGGGGTCCGTTGATAGATGCCCTAATTAACATAGCCGGCTTGACCTAGATGGCAGCCGAGTAGTCTTCGTGCATGTGCCCCCAATGACTAGCCCAACTCAGTTGTTCTTTGTTTAACCCTCATGATGATTGAAGCACATGACACCTAATTTTGCGAGATGACAAGAAACCTTTTTTAGATTTCTCACCACAACTACAGCCATGTACAACATAGCCTACACGATATGTAGACGATAGCCAATCCAGGCATGTCTGCTGGAGTCTGGTCACATGTGTTGGAAATATGCCCTAGAGGCAATAATAAAAGTATTATTATATTTCATTGTTCATGATAATTGTCTTTTGTTCATGCTATAAGCTGTATTATCCGGAAATCGTAATACGTGTGAACACATAGACCACAATATGTCCCTAGTGAGCCTCTAGTTGACTAGCTCGTTGTGATCAGCAGATGGTCATGGTTTCTGACTATGGACATTAGATGTCGTTGATAACGGGATCACATCATTGGGAGAATGATGTGATGGACAAGACAATCCTAAGCATAGCACAAAGATCGTGTAGTTCGTTTGCTAGAGCTTTGCCAATTGTCAAGTATCTCTTCCTTCGACCATGAGATCATGTAACTCCGGATACCGTAGGAGTGCCTTGGGTGTATCAAGCGTCTGGCGTGCTCGGGTGACTATAAAGGTGCATTACGGTATCTCCGAAAGTATCTGTTGGGTTGACACGGATCGAGGCGGGATTTGTCACTCCGTATAGCGGAGAGGTATCTCTGGGCCCACTCGGTAATGCATCATCATAATGAGCTCAAGGTGACCAAGGTGTTGGTCACGGGATCATGCATTACGATGCGAGTAAAGTGACTTGTCGATAACGAGGCCGAACAAGGTATTGGGATACCGACGATCGAGTCTCGGGCAAGTAACATACCGATTGACAAAGGAATTGCATACGAGGTTTGATCGAATCCTCGACATCGTGGTTCAACCGATGAAATCATCGAGGAGCATGTAGGAGCCAACATGGGTATCAGAGACCCGCTGTTGGTTATTGCCCGAAAGTCGTCTCGGTCATGTCTGCGTGTCTCCGAACCCGTAGGGTCTACACACTAAGGTTCGGTGGCGCTAGGGTTATTAGGAAGACTAGTATGTGACTACGAATGTTGTTTGGAGTCCGGATGAGATCCGGACGTCACGAGGAGTTCGGAATGATCCGGAGGTAAAGAATAATATATAGGAAGTGGTATTTGACCATCGAGGAAAGTTTGGGGTCTCCGGTAATGTCTGGGACCACCGGAAGGGTCCTGGGTCCACGGGTGGGGCCACCCATCCGGAGGGCCCCATGGGCTGAAGTGGGAGGAAGCAGCCCATAGTGGGCTGGTGCGCCCCTAGGCCCACCCCTGCGCCTAGGGTTGAAACCCTAGGGGTGAAGCGCCCACTGGCTTGGGGGCACTCCACCCCTTGGCCGCCGCCCTCCCTTGGAGATTGGATATCCAGGGGCCGGCGCCCCCACTGGGGGCCTATATAAAGGGGGGGAGGGAAGGGGGCTGCGGTACCCATCTCAAGGCACAGCCCTCCCTCCCAACACCTCTCCTCCTCCGTTGTGTGCTCGGGAAGCCACAGCCGAGATCTTGCCTCTCCACCATCACCACGCGTCGTCTTGCCGGTGGAGCTGTCTTCCTCAACCTCTCCTTCCTCCTTGCTGGATCAAGACGGAGGGGCGTCACCCGTGCCGTCACGTGTGTTGAGCGCGGAGGTGCTGTCCGTTCAGCACTTGGTCATCGGTGATTCAATCACGTCGAGTACGACTACATCATCACCTTGCAAGCTTCCGCACGCGATCTACAAGTGGTATGTAGATGCAAACTCTCTCCATTACTCGTTGCTTAGATGAACTCATAGATGGATCTTGGTGAAACCGTAGGAAATTTTTAATTTTACGCAGCGTTCCCCAACAGTGGCATCATGAGCTAGGTCTATCGTAGTTCTCTAATGCAGAGTAGAACACAATTTGTTGTGGGCATTGATCTTGTCAATTTACTTGCCCTACTAGTCTTTTCTTGCTTCAACGGTATTGTGGGATGAAGCGGCCGGACCAACCTTACATGTGCGCTTCGTGAGACCGGTTCCACCGATTGACATGCACTAGTTGCATAAGGTGGCTGGCGGGTGTCTGTCTCCCACTTTAGTTGGAGCGGATTCGATGAACAGGGCCCTTATGAAGGGTAAATAGAAGTTGACAAAATCACCTTGTGGTTATTCGAGGTAAGAAAACGTTCTTGCTAGAACCCAATTGCCGCCACGTAAAAGATGCAACAACAATTAGAGGGCGTCTAACTTGTTTTTGCAGCGATTGATCATGTGATGTGATATGGCGAAAGTTGTGATGAATGATGAATTGTGATGTATGAGATCATGTTCTTGTAATAGGATTCACGACTTGCATGTCGATGAGTATGACAACGGCGGGAGCCATAGGAGTTGTCTTTATTTTTGTATGACCTGCGTGTCATTGAAAAACGCCATGTAAACTACTTTACTTTATTGCTAAACGCGTTAGTCATAGAAGTAGAAGTAGTCGTTGGCGTGACAACTTCATGAAGACACGATGATGGAGATCATGATGATGGAGATCATGGTGTCAAGCCGGTGACAAGATGATCATGGAGCCCCAAAGATGGAGATTAATGGAGCTTTATGATATTGGCCATATCATGTCACAACTATATATAATTGCATGTGATGTTTATTATGTTTATGCATCTTGTTTACTTAGGACGACGGTAGTAAATAAGATGATCCCTTACAAAATTTCAAGAAGTGTTTCCCCCTAACTGTGCACCGTTGCTACAGTTCGTCGATTCTAAGCACCACGTGATGATCGGGTGTGATGGATTCTTACGTTCACATACAACGGTGTAAGACAGTTTTACAATGAAAACACTTAGGGTTAACTTGACGAGCCTAGCATGTGCAGACATGGCCTCGGAACACGGAGACCGAAAGGTCGAACACGAGTCGTATGGAAGATACGATCAACATGAAGATGTTCACCGACGATGACTAGTCCGTCTCACGTGATGATCGGACACGGGCTAGTCGACTTGGATCGTGTAACACTTAGATGACTAGAGGGATGTCTAATCTAAGTGGGAGTTCATAATTTTGATTAGAACTTTATTATCATGAACTTAGTCTAAAACCTTTGCAAATATGTCTTGTAGATCAATGGCCAACGCTAATGTCAACATGAACTTCAACGCGTTCCTAGAAAACCAAGCTGAAAGATGATGGCAGCAACTATACGGACGGGGTCCGAACACGAGATCATCCTCATAGCTGCCAAGAAACAATATGTCCTAGAAGCACCGTTAGGTGACCCACTGTTCTCCCACCAACGCAAGGCGATTTGAGCGTTTGGCGGACTCGTTCGATGATTACTCCCTCGTTCGATGCGGCATGCTCTCTGACTTAGAACCGGGGCTCCAAAAGCGTTTTGAGCATCACGGAGCATATGAGATGTTTGAAGAGCTGAAACTAGTTTTCCAAGCTCATGCCCGGTCGAGAGATATGATGTCTCCGACAAGTTCTACTGATTGTAAGATGGAGGAAAACAGTTACATCGGTGAGCACATCCTTAAGATGTGCAGGTTGCACAACCGTATGACCCAATGAACATTAACCTCCCAGATGAGGCGGTCATTGATGAAATCCTCGATCGCTTCCACCAAGCTACAAGAGCTTTGTGATGAACTACAACATGCGGGGATGGTGAAGACCATTCTGAAGTGTACTCAATCTTTGAAGTCGTGAGAGGCTGAAATCAAGAAAGAACATCAAGTGTTGATGGTCAATAAGACCACTAAGTTCAAGAAGGGCAAGGGAAGAAGAACTTCAAGAAGGACGGCAAAGATGTTGCGGCGCCCGTAAGCCGATTGCGGGAAGAAGTCAAAGAATGGACCCAAGCACGAGGTAAAGTGCTTTTATTGCAAGGGAAGGGTCCTTTGAAGCGGAACGCCCCAAATACTTAGCGGATAAGAAGGCCGGCAACACCAAAGGTATATTTGATATACATGTAATTGATGTGTACCTTACCAAGACTCGTAGTAACTCCCGGTATTTGATACGGTGCCGTTGCTCATATTTGTAACTCACAAAGCAGAGCTGCGGAATAAGCAGAGACCGGCGAAGGACAAGGTGACGATCTTGGCGTCGGGAATGGTTCCAGAGTCGATGTGATCGCCATCGACGCTGCCTCTACATTTACCCACGGAATTAGTTTTGAACCTCAATAATTGTTATTTAGTGCCAAGTTTGAGCATGAACATTGTATCTGGATCTCGTTTAATCTGAGATGGCTACTCATTTAAGTCGAGAATAATGGTTGTTCGATTTATATGAGAGATATGTTTTATGGTCATGCTCCGATGGTCAATGGTTTATTCTTAATGAATCTCGTGCGTAATATTACACATGTTCATAGTGTGGATGCCAAAAGATGTAAAGTTGATAACGATAGTCCCACATACTTGTGGCATCGCCGCCTTGGTCACATTGGTGTCAAGCGCATGAAGAAGCTCCATCTGATGGACTTTTAGAGTCTCTTGATTATGAATCGTTTGACACATGCGAACCATGCCTCTTAGGCAAAATGACCAAGACTCCGTTCTTGAACAATGGGCGAGCAACCAACTTGTTGGAAATCATACATACCGATGTGTGCGGTCCAATGAGCGTTGAGGCTCGCGGAGGATATCGTTATGTTCTCACTCTCACTGATGACTTGAGTAGATATGGGTATGTCTACTTAATGAAACACAAGTCTGAGACCTTTGAAAAGTTCAAGGAATTTCAAAATGAGGTGGAGAATCAACGTGACCGAAAGATAAAGTTCCTACGATCTGATCGTGGAGGAGAATACTTAAGTCACGAATTTGGCACACACTTAAAGAAATGTGGAATCGTTTCACAACTCACGCCGCTGGAACACCTCGGTAAACGGTGTGTCCGAGCGTCGAATCGCACTCTATTGGATATGGTGCGGTCTATGATGTCTCTTACCGATTTACCGCTATCATTTTGGGGATACGCTCTAGAGACAGCTACATTCACTTTAAATAGGGCACCGTCTAAATCCGTTGAGGCGACACCGTATGAATTATGGTTTGGGAAGAAACCTAAGCTGTCGTTTCTAAAAGTTTGGGGATGCGATGCTTATGTCAAGAAACTTCAACCCGAAAAGCTCGAACCCAAGTCGGAAAAATGCGTATTCATAGGATACCCTAAGGAAACTGTCGGGTATACCTTCTACTTAAGATCCAAAGGCAAGATCTTTGTTGCCAAGAACGGATGCTTTCGGGAAAAAGAGTTTCTCTCGAAAGAAGTAAGTGGGAGGAAAGTAGAACTTCGATGAAGTACTACCTCTCAAGCAGGAAAGTGGTGCAGCTCAGAAAATGTTCTGTGATGCCCACACCAACCAAGAGGAAACCAATGATGATGATCAAGGTACTTGGATCAAGTTGCTACTGAACTTCGTAGGTCCACAAGGACATGTTCCGCACCAGAGTGGTACGACAACCTTGTCCTGGAAATCATGTTGTTAGACAACGGTGAACCTTCGAACTATGAAGAAGCGATGGCGGGGGCAGATTCCAACAAATGGCTTGAAGCCATGAAATACGAGACAGAATCCATGTATGAAAACAAAGTATGGACTTTGACAGACTTGCCCGATGATCGGCGAGCGATAGAAAGCAAATGGATTTTTAAGAAGAAGACGGAAGCGGATGGAAATGTTACCATCTATAAAGCTCGACTTGTCGCTAAGGGTTATCGACAAGTTCAAGGGATTGACTACGACGAGACATTCTCTCCTGTAGCGAAGCTGAAGTCCGTCCGAATCATGTTAGCAATTGCCGCATACTATGATTATGAGATATGGCGATGGACGTCAAAACGGCATTCCTTAACGGACCATCTTAAGGAGAAGCTGTATATGATGCAGCCGAAGGTTTTGTCGATCCTCGAACGCTAACAAAGTATGCAAGCTCCAATGATCCATTTATGGACTGGTGCATGCATCTCGGAGTTGGAACATTCGCTTTGATGAGATGATCAAAGCGTTTGGGTTTATGCAGACTTATGGAGAAGCCTGCGTTTATAAGAAAGTGAGTGGGAGCTCTGTAGCATTTCTCCTATTATATGTAGATGACATACTCTTGATGGGAAATGGTACAAAACTTCTGGACAACATTAAGGCCTACTTGAATAAGTGTTTTTCAATGAAGGACCTTGGAGAAGCTGCTTATATATTAGGCATCAAGATCTATAGAGATAGATCGAGACGCCTCATAGGTCTTTCACAAAGCACATACCTTGATAAAATTTTGAAAAGGTTCAAAATGGATCAGTCCAAGAAAGGGTTCTTGCCCATGTTACAAGGTGTGAGATTGAGCTCAGCTCGATCACCGACCACGGCAAAAGATAAAGAAGAGATGAGTGTCATCCCTATGCTTCAGCCATAGGATCTATTATATATGCCATGCTTGTGTACCGGACTGATGTAAACCTTGCCGTAAGTTTGGTAGCAAGATACCAAAGTAATCCCGCAAGGAACACCGGACAGCGGTCAAGAATATCCTGAAGTACCGAAAAGGACAAAGGACATGTTTCGTTTATGGAGGAGACGAAGAGCTCGTCGTAAAGGGTTACGTCGGCGCTAGCTTCGACTCAGATCTGATGACTCTAAGTCACAAACCGGATACGTGTATATGTTGAATGGTGGAGCGATGGTAGTGCAGCCGCAAGCGAAGCGTCGTGGCGGGATCTACGTGTGAAGCGGAGTACATGGCAGCCTCGGAGGCAGCGCATGAAGTGATTTGGGTGAAGGAGTTCATCACCGACCTAGGAGTCATACCCAATGCATCGGGGCCAATCAAACTCTTTTGTGACAACACTGGAGCCATTGCCCTTGCCAAGGAGCCCAGGTTTCACAAGAAGACTAGGCACATCAAGCGTCGTTTCAACTCCATCCGTGAAAACGTTCAAGATGGAGACATTGAGATTTGTAAAGTGCACATAGATCTGAATGTCGCAGATCCGTTGACTAAACCTCTCTCGCGTGCAAAACATGATCAACACCAGAACTCTATGGGTGTTCGATTCATCACAATGTAACTAGATTAGTGACTCTAGTGCAAGTGGGAGACTGTTGGAAATATGCCCTAGAGGCAATAATAAAAGTATTATTATATTTCATTGTTCATGATAATTGTCTTTTGTTCATGCTATAACTGTATTATCCGGAAATCGTAATACACGTGTGAACACATAGACCACAATATGTCCCTAGTGAGCCTCTAGTTGACTAGCTCGTTGTGATCAACAGATGGTCATGGTTTCTGACTATGGACATTAGATGTCATTGATAACGGGATCACATCATTGGGAGAATGATGTGATGGACAAGACAATCCTAAGCATAGCACAAATATCATGTAGTTCGTTTGCTAGAGCTTTGCCAATGTCAAGTATCTCTTCCTTCGACCATGAGATCGTGTAACTCCGGATACCGTAGGAGTGCCTTGGGTGTATCAAACGTCACAACGTAATCGGGTGACTATAAAGGTGCATTACGGTATCTCCGAAAGTATCTGCGGGTTGACACGGATCGAGATCGATTTGTCACTCCGTATAGCGGAGAGGTATCTCTGGGCCCACTCGGTAATGCATCATCATAATGAGCTCAAGGTGACCAAGGTGTTGGTCACGGGATCATGCATTACGGTGCGAGTAAAGTGACTTGTCGATAACGAGACCGAACAAGGTATTGGGATACCGACGATCGAGTCTCGGGCAAGTAACATACCGATTGACAAAGGGAATTGCATCTGAGGTTTGATCAATCCTCGACATCGTGGTTCAACCGATGAAATCATCGAGGAGCATGTAGGAGCCAACATGGGTATGCAGACCCATTGTTGGTTATTGCCCGAGAGTCGTCTCGGTCATGTCTGCGTGTCTCCAAACCCTTAGGGTCTACACACTTAAGGTTCGGTGGCGCTAGGGTTATTAGGAAGACTAGTATGTGACTACCGAATGTTGTTGGAGTCCGGATGAGATCCCTGACATCACGAGGAGTTTGGAATGGTCCGGAGGTAAAGAATAATATATGGGAAGTGGTATTTGGCCATTGGGAAAGTTTGGGGTCTCCGGTAATGTACCGGACCACCGAAGGGTCCGAGGGTCCACGGGTGGGGCCACCCATCCCGGAGGGCCCCATGGGCTGAAGTGGGAGGAAGCAGCCCATAGTGGGCTGGTGCGCCCCTAGGCCCACCCCTGCACCTAGGGTTGAAACCCTAGGGGGGGGCGCCCACTTGGCTTGGGGGCACTCCACCCCTGGCCGCCGCCCCCTTGGAGATTGGATCTCAGGCGGCGCCGCCTGAGGGCCTATATAAAGGGGGAGGGAGGGGGCTGCAGTACCCATCTCCAAGGCGCAGCCCTCCCTCCCAACACCTCTCCTCCTCCGTTGTGTGCTCGTGCGAAGCCACAGCCGAATCTTGCCTCTCCACCATCACCACGCCGTCGTCTTCTGCCGGTGGAGCTGTCTTCCTCAACCTCTCCTTCCTCCTTGCTGGATCAAGACGGAGGGGACGTCACCCGTGCCGTACGTGTGTTGAATGCGGAGGTGCTATCCGTTCAGCACTTGGTCATCGGTGATTCGAATCACGTCGAGTACGACTACATCATCACCTTGCAAGCTTCCGCACGCGATCTACAAGTGGTATGTAGATGCAAACTCTCTCCCGTTACTCGTTGCTTAGATGAACTCATAGATGGATCTTGGTGAAACCGTAGGAAATTTTTTAATTTTCTGCAACGTTCCCCAACAACATGCATGGACGAACTGAACTTCCGTGTCTTGCAGGGATCGTCCAGGCACCAACGTAGTACAACTCTTCTGTAGTACTATCGCTCGTCCCCCTATTCTATTAAGTCACCCGACTTGCGGGGCCGGGGAGTGTGCCTATGGTCGGTTCTCAATTGCGGTCCCACATGTGTGCAAATGCAATATGACGTGCGTTCCATTCGGAGAGCAGCGTGCCAGACCGACCGACCGTCTGGAGTGCGATGCGAACGCGACGGGCGTGCTGTATACTCTGTACATGTATACCGCCATTTTCTAGAGGCTTTGCTCCATGGCGCAATCCATGGATACAAAATTAGTATACTGTACTATTTAAAAGTCGAGGGCGGGGCTTTTCCTGCGCTGTAGGCGGTGGGGCAGTTCTTCCTAGTCGGTTCTACAGAGACGCGAGAAGACAAGAGAGTAGGCTGCTACAAACGTAGGGCTGTGTGATTTGGCAGCGAGTTACTGCTGGACAGGTGGGGCCGCGTGATTTGACTTGCCATTATCATTTTAACTGCGGCGCTACGACTGGCGTGAGTCTCCCGATTACTGACCACCTCCATACAAGTGCCTCTCCCAATGCTCCACCATGTAGTAGAGGCCAGCTCTTGCATGAGAGCCCACTTCTCCACTTTTTCCTTGCCTCTCTTTCCTCCACATGCAAAAATGCCATGTAAAGTGCACTATTGTACTTACTTGCTCCTACAGGTGCTACGCTTGCCACATAGGCATAAAGTCTGATGTGGCAAGTTAATCAAGAAGAGTGAGACTAGTTTGGTGACCCAAGGAAGAAATGGTGCTAAGCGCATGTACCTAGGTGAAAAGACAATTTTGAGTCTATAGCTAATTAAATGAAGCAAACTTAGCAACAAAAAACTAATAAGCACACCATTTCATTGGAAGATGTCACTCCTTGGCAAATGTAATATATACTAGTACCCCCTGTGTCCCATACTATAAGAACGAGTTTGGCACTACACGGAGTACAAAGAAAGAGATAGAGAGAAGTAAAAAAACTACACTTATAGCCAACCTTATATCTAACCTTGTTGTAGTATGAGTGACTAAGTGATGACTATGTATGACATTCCAACATCACATAGCCTAACGCACCATGTTAAATCTCCAAGGGCGCGACCGCGCATGCAACACGACGGTCGTGGTAGGCACAACCATGATACGGGCTGCTGGCAGCCCTTGGATCTGAGATCAAACGGTCACATTCTAAGTTGCTGAAAATTTGCAGAATAACCCTCCCCCGGCAACCGGCAAATTTCCTCCCGCGGGCCGCAGTAGGTTTCTCGGTTTGCATGCGGGTTTAACGGAGGGGCTTGATGGAGGCGAGGAGGCGTGTTCAGCTGGGCGTGCAGTGGACGGTGCAATACTATTCGATTTGACAACTACAACTAGTATAATATAAAAAACAAAGAAGAGTAGTAGAGATAGAGATAAGAATAGAGACTAGGGAGGAGTGTCGGTGTCAAAACTGGTGGATCTTGGGTAGGGGGTCCCGAATTGTGCATCTAGGCTAATGGTAACAGGAGGCAGGGGACACGATGTTTTACCCAGGTTCGGGCCCTCTCGATGGAGGTAATACCCTACTTCATGCTTGATTGATCTTGATGATATGAGTATTACAAGAGTTAATCTACCACAAGATCATAGAGGCTAAACCCTAGAAGCTAGCCTATGATTATGATTGTTGTCCTACGGACTAAACCCTCCGGTTTATATAGACACCGGAGGGGGCTAGGGTTACACAGAGTCGGTTACAGAGAGGGAAATCTTCATATCCGAATATCCAAGCTTGCCTTCCATGCAAAGGAGAGTCCCATCCGGACACGGGACGAAGTATTTTATCTTGTATCTTCATAGTCTAACAGTCTGGCCAAAGTATATAGTCTGGCTGTCCGAGGACCCCTCAATCCAGGACTCCCTCAGTAGCCCCCGAACCAGGCTTCAACGACGATGAGTCCGGCGCGCAGATTGTCTTCGGTATTGCAAGGCGGGTTCTTCTCCAAATCCTCCAGAGCATTGTTGTAACGAGCAGTGTCCGGTTTGTCATCAATGTCTCGCTCCTTGGCTTCTGTGCTTTAATAACGGTTGTCTCCACGTGTCGAGCGAATTTGAGAAGTCGAGGCATTTTTACATTTTCCACCCCAACCATGCGAGTAAATCATCTATAAAAGAGATGGGGATTCGATCCGAATCACACCATCTCTTCCCAGCGAGTATTCATCAGAGTGCGCCCGGAAGAATCCATACCATCATGGCCGGTCGTCGCGGTTCCTCCTCTCGCTCCCGTAGCACTAGGCCAGGTGATTGGGAGAGATGTTCTATTCCCCACAGCCGACTAGTAGAGTTGCAGACCAAGGGGTTTCTCCCACCTGCATACATGGTCCACGTCCGAGCTGGACTAGCCACTTATAATGGCGGGGAGCAAGCGGAGAGCTTTCCAAACCCATCCAAGGGAGAGAGGGTATGCTTCGTCCCCTACTTGCTGAGACGGCTCGGATTTCCAATCCATCGTTTCCTCTGCGGGCTCCTAGAGTTCTACGGCCTCCAGCCGCATAACTTTACCCCAGCCTCCATACTGCATATCGCAGGCTACATTGCCTTCTGCGAGCTTTTTCTGGGTTGCGAAGCTCATTTCGAGCTGTGGAAGAGGCTATTCTGCCTCGTACACCATACTCAAGAGGGGTCGGTATATCAAGTGGGCTGAGCCAAAATATGGCGCATCGCCGGGACCGGATATCTATCCGGCACCCCAAAGAAGACATTCGAAGACTGGCCCTCAGAATGGTTCTACGTGGAGGACATCCCTCTTCTGGACCCTATTCGGAAGGGCCTTCCCGATTTTGTAAATGCCCTGTTGAAGAAACGCCACAGCTGGCGCCCCAGGAGCCCCCGGGAGGAAGATAACAGAGAGATCCTTTTCCTGATGGACAGGATAAATACGCTGGCCAAATTAGGACTGACAATAATTGAAGTTATGTCCATATGTATAATGCGGGGAGTGCAGCTGAAAGTGCAACTAATCCCCGGGTGGTTTTGGTAATTAATAACAACATATATATCATTGAACTAATTATTTCTTGAGAATATTTCAGAAAGTTCAGTGATATGGGTATGGCAATGACTGATGATGTGGACCCCTCAAAATGCTAAGGAAAACATTGGCAAAAGCTCAAGACTCTATTTTTGGTTTAGTGATCCAAGATCACATTGAGTCCATAGGAAAGCCAATACTATTAAAAGGGATGAGGTTATGATGATGATCTGGTTGCTCAAAGTGCTTAGTGATTTATCTCTCAAACTATCAGCAATCTTTCATTCCAACATAAACTCATAAGTAATCTCGGTCCCACCGATTCCATAAACTCAGTCACACCGAGATGAACCACCTCACCATACACCCAAACCCTAGAATTTCGGATTTTCCGATTCCAAACTCGGTCATACGAAATTGGTGTTGCCAACCTTCAGAACCTACAGACTCAAATCGGTGTCACCGAGATGAGAAAGTCGGTCCCACCGAGATTGGCAAACCCTAGACTTTGGAAGAATCGGACTAACCGAGATTGTATTTTCGGTCCCACGAAAATCCCAACGTTCACAAGATTTGAACTTTCGGTCTCACCGAGTTGTCAACTTCGGTCCGACCGAGATTGGTCAAATGTGTGTAACGGTTGGATTTTGTGTGGAGGCTATAAATACCCTCCACCTCCTCTTCATTCGTGGAGAGAGCCATCGAAAGAACTACCACTCCTACCTTACATTTCGAGAAGAGAACTACCTACCCTTGTGTTGAGATCAAGTTGCTCCACTCCCATCATATGAAACTTGATTTCTAGCCTTCCCAAGTTGCTTTCCACTCAATCCTTTCTTCCACCACAGCCAAATCAGTGAGGAGAGTTGAGTGTTGGGGAGATTATCATTTGAAGCACAAGAGCAAGGAGTTCATCATCACCAACACCATCTATTACCTTTTGGAGGGTGGTGCCTCCTAGATTGGTTAGGTGTCGCTTGGGAGCCTCCGTCAAGATGTGGAGTTGAACCAAGAAGTTTGTAAGGGCAAGGAGATCGCCTACTTCGTGAAGATCTACCCCAGTAAGGCTAGTCCTCCGTGGGCGTAAGCCATGATGGCATAGACAAGGTTGCTTCTTCATGGACCCTTCGTGGGTGGAGCCCTCCGTGGACTCTCGCAGCCGTTACCCTCCGTGGGTTGAAGTCTCCATCAACGTGGATTGACGATAGCACCACCTATCGGAACCACGAGAAAAATCTCCGTGTCTCCAAATTGCGTTTGCTCTTCTCCACCTCTTATTTACTACATGTGCAATTTACTTTCCGCTGCCACTACTCTAGAATTGCATGTGTAGGGTGATACTTGACTTGGTCATCATTGTGAACTTGCTAAAACTTGCCCTAATCAAAAGGCTAAACTTTTAAGTTGTCAAGTAGTCTAATCACCCCCTCTAGACATACTTCCGATCCTACAAGTGGTATCGAGCTTTGGTCTCCATTGGATTGGTTTTCATTGCATTGGATTCCATAAGCTTGGTTTCACAACCTAGGAGAGTATGGCGTCTAGTGAGGTAATTTCAGTAGAGGTCCTTACTTTGATGGTTCAAATTTTGCTAGTTGGAAGCACAAAATGAAAATGCATATTCTTGGACATAACCTGCCGCATGGGGCATTATTTGTGTTGGCTTGCAAGGTGAGTTCTTGAGGAAGGAAAAGTTCCGGATCGCGGGCTACAGCGGATGAGTTGCGGATGTTACGAACAATGCTCAAGCTTGTGACATTCTCTTCAATGCTTTGTGTCCCGAGGAGTTCAACAAGATCAGCCGTCTTGAGAATGCAAAAGAGATTTGGGATACTTTGGTGAAAATGCACGAAGGTACCGAGTCCGTGAAGGAATCAAAGCTAGATGTTCTTCAAGGTCGACTTGACAAGTTCAAGATGAAGGAAGGTGAAGGAGTCGCTGAAATGTACTCTAGGCTTGCTCTCATCACCAATGAGATGGCAGGCTTAGGAAGTGAAGAAATGACCGACCGATTCATCATCAAGAAGATTCTCGAGCTTTGGATGGAAAGTATGACACCGTGTGCACTTTGATCCAAATGATGCCAAACTACAAGGATCTCAAGCCTACCAAGTCATTGGAAGGATTGTTGCTCATGAGATGACACTTAAAGATAAGGAAGAGCTTCACAACAAGTCAAGTGGTGCTTACAAAGCTACAGTTGAAGCTCCCACAACCTCAAGTGACAAGCTAGTTTCCAATGAAGAGATAAGCCTAATGGTGAAGAACTTCAACAAATTCTACAAGAGTAGAAGCAAGGAAAGAAGCTCAAAGTCTAGATCATATGATGAAAAGAGATCTTCTAGTCGTGATCGAAACTGCTACAATTGTGGAAGACCGGACACTACTCAAATGAGTGTTCGACTCCCCACAAGAGAAGAAGAATCTCCAAGAAGAAGAAGCTCAAGAGAAGAGTCGCCTCGAAAGAGAGAAGGAGTAGAGATGATCGTTATGAATGAAGATCCTCTCGGAGAAGCAAGGATTCGGAAAGGAAAGACAAGTCATCAAGGAGCTACACAAGAAGAAAACATCAAGCTCATGTTGGTGAATGGGTTTCCGGCTCCGACTCACAATCACTCGAAAGAAGCTATCACTCCAACTCCGAATACAGATCAAGATGAAGGTGTTGCGGTCTTGCTCTCGTATCCTCCAACTCCAACTCCTATGACTTGTTTGATTCACCAAATGAGGGAATTGGAAGATGCTTCATGGCAAAAGGCCCCAAGGTATCACACCCTGAATTTATTGACTTTGATAGTGATGAAGATGACTTGCTTGGTGAAGATGAGCTTTTACATGATAAATCTAGTGAGCTTAGTAATGATGAACATGCTAGTAGTCTTTATAGTCGAGAAGAGTCGAATGACAATGCTATGAAGGAGATTGAGCGTCTAACTAAAGAACTAAACACTCTTAAGTTAGCTCATGAAACAACTCAAGAAGATCATAGAGAGCTCCTAAGATCTCATGAGAAGCTACGCTTCGAGAAGCTCAATCTTGAGCAAGAACATGAGTTCCTAAAAGCTATCAATGGCGATCTTGAAAGAAGAGTTCTTCATATCTTGCCAAACGACTTCTCTTGTCTAATTTCTTGCCACCTATTAAAACTAAGCATGACAAGCATAAGAAAAATTCTTCATCTAGAAGCAACATAATTGGTTCTAGTAATTCTCTTGATTCCACTAACAATGTTTCAAGCCAAGTTTCACTTGAGCAAGAAAATAGTTTATTGAAAGGAATTATAGAAAGGTGTCTACAAGAGCCTTGCCGGAAGCAAGAACTTTGAGAAATTGTTCGCAAACAAGGAAGACACGGAAGAATCAAGGAATTGGTTTTGAGCGAAAGTTCAACGCCGAAGGTGTTGAATGGGAAGAAGGTCAATATCCCACTCCAAAGTTTGTTTCTCAAAAGGAGAAGTATGATCCTACTTCTTCCAATGTGGAACAAGCTCAAGATGACCTTCCACCACAAGACCACAAGCTAAAAGGCAAGGACAAGCTTCAAGAGGAGATTGATGCATTCATTGAAGCACCCAAGGCCATGGTCAAGTGGGTTCCCAAGGCAACTTCAAGTTCTACTTGACAAGCTCAACTACTACCCCAAGGACTCCCATCAAGATGATGTGGATCCCAAGAAGAAGAACTAGAGAGTTCTTGAGGGTGACTCCGCCAATATACTTCACTCACATTCATTTTGGCAAGAACTTGTGCAATCAACTTCCACATCTTGCACTAGTTCATGGAGTCACAAACCCTCATGTTGGTAAGTCAAGGGACAAGGTAATCATTGCTTTCATGGACATCATCTATTGTGTACTTCAATCTATGTCCATGGATATCCTTGTTTGTTCCTTGTGGGACTAACCCATGTAGGTATTGAAAGTGCGAGAATCCAAAGGATTGCTCCCAACTCTTGATGATCTTCATCAACATTGAGCATCCACATCTTCAACATCTACATGAAGTCTTCAACGACAACCCAAGGTTAGTTTGACCCTTTAAAAGGGGTTCTCACATCAAGGGGGAGCTTTGCTCTAAAGAAATGAGCTAAAGCATCTTCAAATGATGTGAACACATTAATGCTTTATGGAAAAGTGGTAACCCCACTTGTGCTTAAGCGATGAGTATGACCTATGATCAAATGTTCTCATTTGACTCCTAAGTCAATATACTCATATATAGATGACCTAGTCATCGCCAAATTGTGTGCTAGTTGCTAGTGTTTTGTTTGTGCATGTTTGACACATGTTTTATTTGCTATCTTATTGTGTGAGCATGTTGGATGCATGATTTTATCCATTCGAGGACATCCATTTGTTGCTTTGGTCTTTTGGATTTTTCTTTTTGACCAAATGGATGGACAAGAATGCCTAAGTTCCTCCCCTAGCTATCTATGCTTTCTTGTCTCAAACTCTATTCATGCTTATATCACAAACTTTGAACAAGACTTTTTCGGACAGACCGAGTGAGGAGCACTCGGAGCCACCGATCCGTCGAAGCTTAAATTCCAAAACCTTCTAAGTATTTTCGGTCAAACCAATATACTAAAATCGGACGATCAAATCACTTGGATTGATCTAGGTTTTCACCTCGGTGAAACCGAGTTACAAATTCGGCGTGACAAGTGAGTAATCGCTGCGCTTAACCATCTTGGTCCCACCGAAGTTTTCCAACTCGGTCCCACCGACAACCGAAGGTATATATACCCGAGGGCAGCGCGTTGATTATTCCTTCAAAACGCCTCGCCCAAACCCTTATTTGCCGTCGCCGTGGTCTCGGATCGTCTCCGCCGTCGCTTTGGCGCCCTCGCATGGTCTCCATCGCCAAGCGGTCAATCTCACCGCACCGTTGCCGCCGTAGTGAAACTCCACCAGATTGGGTGAGTTTCATCCCTCTCGTGCTTCAACCTCTGATTCAATGCACGATAGGTTTTGCCTAGCTTCTTGCCAAGTTTGAAATCTTCCTGTCCAGCAGATTAGATCGTAGAACAAAATTCGAGTGAAAATTTTAGGGTTAGGTTTCCGCCGAACACATCTCGGTGTGACCGATTCTACATTCTCGGACTGACCGATTTGGCCTCTGGCCATTGCACTGCACTTTTCGGTTAAACCGAGTTGTGCAAATCGGTAAGACCGAAATGAGGACTCAGTGAAACCCTAGTGCTCTCGGCTAGACCGAAACCCATTTCGGTCCAACCGAAAGTGGTGTGTACGGTTAAGTTTAGACACTTCGGATTCACCGAATTTTAGACTCGGTCAGACCGAAATGCATTCTGTGAAAACCTAAAACTAAAGTTTGAACTCATTTTTTTTGCAAAATCCTCTGCAGTTTGTGATAACTCTTCTATTCTGCCTATACCTACTCTATTCACAGGTTGTCAGTCATGTCTGATGCAAGTGACAGCCAGAACAGGTCTGAATCACCAGTTGAGATTCCAGAGGCAGTCACAAGTCCTGAAGCCAGCAGTTTTTCAGATGATGGAGAGAGGAGCACTCCAAGTGGATTGCCTCCACTGCCACGAGGGCATGTGAAGAAGAGGAATTCGATGAGGAAGACTCGACTTTGTTGCCGATGAGGAGATTACTTCCAAGCCTAAGAGGAAAGTGGTTGCCAAAGGATATCAAGGGCAACAAGCAAAGAAAGGCACCAAAAAGAGAAGAAATCCACAGCTTGCAAAGAAACCGAGCATGGAAGAAGAAACCTCAAGCAAGATCAAGAAAACTTCCAAGAGGAAGAGGCTAGTTCATGAAGAAGCGATGATGACTCGATGAGGAAGCACCCCAGCCTCCTCGAAGCAAAAGTTGATGGGAGATGCCATCAGGGCAGGAGCACCCACAAAATCTAAGCCATCAGCTCCAGCCAAGGCAGCACAAGCCAAACCTGCTGCCAAGCCAAAGAAAACAAAGGAGAAATATTCCTGCTTCAAAGAAGAAGAAGGACAATGTGCCACCGCTGAATCGATGAAGAGGCACATGTATTGTCAAGCTTAGATGCGAACCGCCAGTTCATAATGATGCTCATCCTCGAGCTGAAAATATGAAGGAAAGGAAGGACAAAGGTCTCGAGCTATGGAGGCAAGTTGATCCATATGCCACCAGAGAAGGACAAATGTTGACTCTAGGTTCCACACCGAGAGCAACAAGATTTCTATGAGACAGTGCTCATGGACAAGAAACCAATTGTTCTTGACACCAGATCGTTGACCGGGATTACATCGACAAAGAAGAGCACAGAGACTACTTCCCACATGTGCATGAGAGCTTCACCGCATGTGGAGTTGCTGAGTTTGTTGGTCGGTCGATCGCTTGGAATGATGAAATGATCATGCAGTTCTATGCCACCGCACACTTCTATCCAGATGGCAGAATTGTATGGATGACAGAAGGCCAAAGATTCTCTTCAAATGTTGAAGAATGGAGAGCGTTGCTGAATGCACCAGTATCAAGGGACGATGATGTAGATGTCTATGGCATTCCAAAGAAAAATCACGAGTCTATGAAGAACATGTACAATGAGGTACCAGACAAGGATGTTGAGATATGGAAGCTTGGATCAGTTTATCATCTTCAGGCAGGTCTCCCAACCACTAACACCATTACGAGGCATACTTTGATGCCCAAGTCGAGACCATCGCATGATAAGAGGCTATTCTATCAACATGCTGCACATTCGGATCGAAGACACCTTTTAAGGTGATGGACCCGATAGTAGAGACTATCAAGAGGACAGACGGCAGACTGAAAGAGGTCATGTGGGTTTGCTCCGCACATTCAGATGCTCATCAATGCCAAGTTTGGCACGGACACCTACCGTTGGATAGACCCCACTTGCCACTGCAGCCTGAACATGAAGATAATGAAGTTGTGATGACCGAGGATGCTCCCACATCTGTTGAAGGACACGCTAAGTCCGAAGCTGCCAAACAAGCTAAAGCTGAGAAGGAAGCAGCAGCAGAAGAAGAAAAAGCCCAAGAGCGTTGGAGAACAACTTCTTGAAGCCACTCGGAGGATTGAACTACGCCTGGCCAGATAGTGCAGTCTCGGGAGAGTCTTGAGAGGATAGTTGAAGATAAGTTCCATGCTCTGGATGTCAAGTCGATCAAGTGCAGGTCACCGTCAACAAGCTTGAGGCGACATTGAGGAAGCGAAGAGGAGAAGGCAGAGCTCATGAAGGAGATGGAAGGTGATCTAGTCCAGATGACTATGAGCAGCTGCTGCAAAGGCCCACAAAGCCCAGATCAGCTGCTATTCCAAAGGATGACCCAGGGCTACTACATCAGCACCTCCCACAGCTCCATCGGTTCCAAAGACCAGCTCCAAATCCACTCCTCCAGCTCCACAGACTTCAGCAGAAGCTTTGCAGATGCAGCTATCTCCACTCCATCGACGCAGACAGAGCCGCCAGCAGAGTCCCTAGTGACGATTAGCTCTATACCTTCGAACTTTTGGTAACTTGTTGCCAAAGGGGAGAAATTGTATAGATCATAGGACTTCGAGAGAGAGTGCTCTTTTTGCTCTTTCGTTTGCGGTTTTCCTTGAGATACTTTTGAGTTCTTTGAGACATTTCGTGTGTTTGATACTACGTTTGCTCTATCTTTGATGAGTGCTTGATCATACTATGCTTAATGTGTGCTTAATGCTTATCATATTCTATTCATATCTTGTATGATCACTTACTCATGTCTTGGTGATTGGGTGCATGCTATTCATTCTTATCATTTTGTGCGCTCCACCAAGATGTATGTGACATGGAAGAGTGACCCATGATCCTAATCGATTGTGCATTTGCATTCAAACGCAAATCTTAAATAATGCACAAATTTAGGGGGAGCTCTTGCTTATCACATACTTCTCAAAGCAACGATGTTATTCATTGATTATATCATTTGTCGAAGCTTTGATCTATATGTTGTCATCAATTACCAAAAAGGGGGAGATTGAAAGTGCAACTAATCCCCGGGTGGTTTTGGTAATTAATAACAACATATATATCATTGAACTAATTATTTCTTGAGAATATTTCAGAAAGTTCATGATATGGGTATGGCAATGACCGATGATGTGGACCCCTCAAAATGCTAAGGAAAACATTGGCAAAAGCTCAAGACTCTATTTTTGGTTTAGTGATCCAAGATCACATTGAGTCCATAGGAAAGCCAATACTATTAAAAGGGATGAGGTTATGATGATGATCTGGTTGCTCAAAGTGCTTAGTGATTTATCTCTCAAACTATCAGCAATCTTTCATTCCAACATAAACTCATAAGTAATCTCGGTCCCACCGATTCCATAAACTCACCACACCGAGATGAACCACCTCACCATACACCCAAACCCTAGAATTTCGGATTTTCCGATTCCAAACTCGGTCATACCGAAATTGGTGTTGCCAACCTTCAGAACCTTCAGACTCAAATCGGTGTCACCGAGATGAGAAAGTCGGTCCCACCGAGATTGGCAAACCCTAGACTTTGGAAGAATCGGACTAACCGAGATTGTATTTTCGGTCCCACGAAAATCCCAACGCTCACAAGATTTGAACTTTCGGTCTCACCGAGTTGTCAACTTCGGTCCGACCGAGATTGGTCAAATGTGTGTAACGGTTGGATTTTGTGTGGAGGCTATAAATACCCTCCACCTCCTCTTCATTCGTGGAGAGAGCCATCGAAAGAACTACCACTCCTACCTTACATTTCGAGAAGAGAACTACCTACCCTTGTGTTGAGATCAAGTTGCTCCACTCCCACCATATGAAACTTGATTTCTAGCCTTCCCAAGTTGCTTTCCACTCAATCCTTTCTTCCACCACAGCCAAATCAGTGAGGAGAGTTGAGTGTTGGGGAGATTATCATTTGAAGCACAAGAGCAAGGAGTTCATCATCACCAACACCATCTATTACCTTTTGGAGGGTGGTGCCTCCTAGATTGGTTAGGTGTCGCTTGGGAGCCTCCGTCAAGATGTGGAGTTGAACCAAGAAGTTTGTAAGGGCAAGGAGATCGCCTACTTCGTGAAGATCTACCCCGAGTAAGGCTAGTCCTCCGTGGGCGTAAGCCATGATGGCATAGACAAGGTTGCTTCTTCGTGGACCCTTCGTGGGTGGAGCCCTCCGTGGACTCTCGCAGCCGTTACCCTCCGTGGGTTGAAGTCTCCATCAACGTGGATTGACGATAGCACCACCTATCGGAACCACGAGAAAAAAATCTCCGTGTCTCCAAATTGCGTTTGCTCTTCTCCACCTCTTATTTACTACATGTGCAATTTACTTTCCGCTGCCACTACTCTAGAATTGCATGTGTAGGGTGATACTTGACTTGGTCATCATTGTGAACTTGCTAAAAACTTGCCCTAATCAAAAGGCTAAACTTTTAAGTTGTCAAGTAGTCCAATCACCCCCCCTCTAGACATACTTCCGATCCTACAGCAGCCACTTCAATATCGGGGAAAACCCATGTGGCACTTCAATGGAGAAGACGATGGCACCCACTGCGGTAGTAAAGGTCCGGATTCTCCCGCCGCGCTGGCGAAGATACTGTCCGATTTGTACAAAGGAGAAGAGGAGGAGTTCATCCATATCAAGCCACGGGATGGATTCTCCATGTACAACCTCCCAAGCTGGGTGAGTCGCTATCTTTTATTCCAGTCTTTCCCATATTTTTAGCGCAGATGTTTACTTCGTTGATTGATAGCAGGAACTGGGAAGAGCTATGAAGGATGTTCATAGCCCGTCTCCTCAGCCAGAGGACCCCAACCGGGCTCTCGACCCCGGACTCAAAGAAGATCCGGACACATTTGTGGAGCTTGTTGACAGGACATTTTATCAGTTAAGCTGCGATGGTGTGATGGTGGCCATCATAGCTGATTATCCCGGCCTACTCCCTGTATCCCAAGTAAGTAAAGCCAGAGTCCCAACTTCCAAAAAGGATTCCCTCTTTACACTTCACCCACTGCACATGTATTGTGTCTTACAGGTAAGGCTATCGGGGCGCCAAGCCGAACCCGCAGCGACTCGCCAACAAGGGGAACCAAAGTCGGGTAGGCTTAAAAGGAAGGTGGTCAGGACCGAGATGCCGTTGCCAAGGTATGTTTAAAAAACATGCCATGAATTTATCATTGTTAAAATATAACAATGTCCATTGTCTTCTGACAGAAAATGTGCTCGCCGAACTATATCCTGAGAGCCTGCTGGTCATGCCTCCACCAGCCGGACTCCAAGTCCGGACTCAAGGGCGGAGGTCAACATGGACGATCCTCCAACAGAGGATGCAGATAGATTTTCTGCTACAAACTCCAAGGTGGAGAGCGCCTTGAATCATAGTCGCCGTCGGGCCGCACTACGCGACCCTAACTTCTCTAAGGAGGCGTTCGATGCCTTCAACTCAGGGGACGCGTATATCCGGGCTGCTCAAGGTGGCCTCGCCAGGGCCACGGACTAGTACGTAGAGGATATAAGGGTAAGGAAATTTGATAAGCATTTATATCAGTATCCCCTCAGACTTGAAACAGTTGGCACAACTGGTTTAAGGATCCTCGTGTGCATAGGTTTTGATAGAGAAGAATACCCAGCTATCCAAAGAGCTGGAGAGTGCAAGGGCCGCAATTGCCATGATGGAGGAGTCTACGAAGGCCCCATCTGGTAATATTTGCTTTAAACGAAAATAATGTCATGGCATGTACCAGTTAAGTATTCGGCATGAATGTGATTCTAACAATAGAATCTGCAGACAATCCCGGAGGCAATCCGGAGATCGTACCAGAGGATGAGCAACATGTTCGGCGATAGCTGAAGTATCACGCCCAAGATGCAACCCTATCCTAAAGGAACTCGAAGGTCCCACCAAGGATAGAAGCGCATCTTGAAGACGCTTTTGCAAGGTGGATATCATTACATCAACATTACATCATAGATGGGGATACATACAAAAGGCATACAATGCCACACGAATACAACATCATCTTACATAAGAGCAACATCCGACTACGGATGAAACACAAACAGAAACTCAAACGACATCCACCCTGCTAGCCCAGGCTGCCGACCTGGAACCTATCCCCTGATTGAAGAAGAAGCAGAAGAAGAACTCCAAGACAAGCAACCATTGCTCTCACGTCATGATCATCGCATAACCTGTACCTACAACTGTTGTTGTAGTAATCTGCGAGCCACGAGGACTCAACAATCCCATTACCATGGGTATCAAGACTAGCAAAGCTTAAAGGGAAAGGAAGGGGTAAAGTGGTGAGGTTGTAGCAGCGGCTAAGCAAGATATGGTGGCTAACATACGCAAATGAGAGCGAGAAGAGAAACAAAGGAATGGTCGTCAACTAGCAATGATCAAGAAGTGATCCTAAACTCCTACTTACGCCAAACTTAACCCAGAGACAGTGTTCACTTCCCGGACTCCGCCGAGAAGAGACCATCACGGCTACACACGCGGTTGATGCGTTTTATTTCGGATCTGGTGTCAAGTTATCTACAACCGGACATTAACAAATTCCCATCTGCCACATAACCGCGGGCACGGCTCTCGAAAGTTTATACCTTGTAGGGGTGTCCCAACTTAGCCCATGATAAGCTCTCACGATCAACGAAGGATATACCTTCTCCCAGGAAGACCCGATCAGTCTCGGAATCCCGGTTTACAAGACATTTTGACAATGGTAAAACAAGACCAGCAAAGCCGCCCGATGCGCCGACAATCCCGATAGGAGCTGCACATATCTCGTTCTCAGGGCAACACCGGATAAGTCAAGCTACGAGTAAAACCAGACATCGAGTTGCCCTTAGGTGGCCCTGCAGGTTGCTCGGTTCAGACCAACACTTAGACAAGCACTGGCCCGGGGGGGGGGGGGCTAAAATAAAGATGACCCTTGTGTTGACCGACCCAAGGGAAGGGTATAGGTGGTGGTGAGGCAAATGGTAAAACCAAGGCTGGGCCTTGCTGGACAAGTTTTATTCAAAGCGAACTGTCAGGGGGGTCCCATAAATCACCCGACCACATTAGGAACGCATAATCCGGGAACATAACACCGGTATGACGGAAACTAGGGCGGCAAGAGTGGAACAAAACACCAGGCATAAGGCCGAGCCTTCCACCCTTTACCAAATATATAGATGCATTAATAATATAAGAGATATTGTGATATCCCAACAAAATCCTGTCCATCATGGAGCAATCTTCAACTTCACCTGCAACTAACAACGCTATAAGAGGGGCTGAGCAAAGTGGTAACATAGCCAAACAACGGTTTGCTAGGAGGGGTGTCAAAGGTTAGAGGTTCATGGCAATTTGGGGAGGCTTGAAGAGCAAATGATAGGTAACGCATCATAGCGATAGAACGAAGCAACTAGCATAGCAATGATAGTAGTGAGATCCAGGGTAGCAGTCATCTTGCCTGAAATCTCGCAAGGAAGAAGAACGAGTCCATGAAGAAGATGAAGCCACGAAGACGAACCACACGTAGACGAACGAATCCTCACGATCGCAGCGAAACGGGAACTATCAAGAAGAAGCACACAACATGGTAAACACACCACACATAGACAAGACATGATGCACAACAAGCATGATGTATGACAAGGCTACATGAAGCTACTCATGGCAAGAGATGATGCATACAAGAGCAACACATCAAAGCAAGTTTAAATGAGGCCGGAAACAACATAAAACAATTCCGGTAAGTCCTCATATGCAAATTTAGAAATTGGTCCAGAACTGAATAAAAATTATGTTCAAGTTGTTAAACAGCAAGTCAAGATGCACCAAGATGATCTACATGAGATTCTAGTCAAGTTACATATAAAGTTCATTTAATTCGGAGCTACGGCCTAAAAGATATGAGCAAAACAAGTTAAGCATGTCATTGATGCAAAATGCACCCAAACATCAAGCAAACACCTCAAAACAAGGATGCAACATGATAATATGAAGCTACATGCAAAAACAAGCAAGTTTCATATAGAGCACACTCAAAACGGAGCAACGGTTCAACACACACTCTATACAAGTCATAGCAACAATCTCCCCATAACAGCAACTAGGCATCTTACAAGCATCAAAACAACAAGCTACAGCACCCCAACATAAGAACAAAAGGCATGAGCATGATGTACAGGTAAAGGACAACAAAACATGAACACTGAATTATCTCCAGAAATCACTAGAACATGCTCAAAAGGACATGGGAAGATTGCAAATAATAACAATTTTAGACTTGTTAGGAAATAACATCAGGTTGCAATGTTTAGAGCTAGCAAACAACAAGCTACAGGAACTTAACATGGCAAACAAAGGCATGGCATGAATCTACTAATTGCATAGAACAAAAGTCCCTTACTGACCATGAGCCAAAAAGGATCAGAAAATATGATGGCACCCATGTAAACATGGCAAGTTATATGACAGATTCATACATGGCAGAAACAACGATAAGTAGGCATGTTGGTGAGCTTGAACCACTCACCACAGAGCAATAAATGGCATGGCAAGACAACCAATAGCAAGAAGACATGTTTATGAAGCTAAGCATGGCAAGAACAAGTTCATAGGGTACATGGATCACTAGAAAAACACATTTCCAAAACTGAACTTAATGTTAACAGGCTGACAGCAACATTATTTAGCAAGTTTGGAGCAAGTTTAAAACATGATACAGTAGACTATAAATGCAACCAGGGGCATGAATGGATAGAGCAAGACATGTATATCAAATCATCCTTAGTGAACATCTCCATAATAATGCACGAAATGACTTGTAGCAGCAGGTTTACATAGCAACAAAATATAACAGAATCTGTCTAGCAAAACAGCAACAGCAAGTACCCTAGTTAACAAGGTCGATGCACTCACTACACAAGTCACAAAAATACATGGATGGCACCACTGGAAAGATGGCATGGCATAGATCAAAACACATGTAGACATCAACCTCATAGGATCCACACATCAAACATGGCAAAAATGACAAATGAGCAAGTCATAACAGTTTCAGCAGATTAACAGCAACATGCACTCTTCGAACAGCATTTCGGGCATCAATACGAGCTCAAATGAAAATGATGCAATGGAATGAAATTAAGGACTCGTCGAGGCGAACAATTTGACATATTACACGCACGAAACGAAGCAGTATGCAGCAAGTTATGATGCGATGAACATGGCATGATAATGTCAAAAATCTGGGACTTGGAGAGATTTGGACCTCGGGGGGAAAGTCAACGTGGCCGCGGATCTCGCCGAAGACGGGGCCGGAGGTGGCCGGGGACGGCCGGAGGCGCTCGGGGAGGCCAGGATCCGGCCGGATCCGGTCCGGCGAGGACGGGAGGCGTGGCGGCGGCTTGCCAGGCGCTGAGGGACGCGCGAGCTCGGCGTGGGCGCCACGGCGGCAAGGAGGTAGGCGGAGGGCGGCGAGGCCGGGACGGGCGGCGGCGCGCGGCCGCTCGGCGGGCGCTAAGCGCGCGGCGGGACCGGACGACGGCGGCCGGCGGAGCCTCGGCGGCGGCGTCAGAGTTCCGCGACGGGCGGCGGCGAGGTCGCTTCGCGGGCGACGGGCGCGGGCGTGGCGCGGCTTCGTCGGGTGGCGACGGAAGGACGGACCATGGGGCTGCTGCTGCGGCAGCAGCGGCCGCAGCAGCGGATGGCGGCGGCTGCCACGTGGCACGTCGGGATTGGGCGCGGGGCGGTGGCAGACATGTCCGAGCGGCGGGTGGGCGTGTCCGTCGGCGGGAAGAGGCAGAAGCTAGGGTTTCGACCGCGAAATCGGGGGAGGTGGACTAATTTATAGGCACAGGGAGCTAGGAGAGTCCAAATGAGAGCGGTTTTCACCCATACGATCGTGATCGAACGACCGAGAGCATGGAGGGGTGTTAGATGGGTTTTGGGCCACTTTGGAAGGGGTGTTGGGCTGCAACTCAAAGAGGGCTTCTACGGTTACCCGGTTAACCGTTGGAGTATCAAACGACCTCCAAATGGCATGAAACTTGACAGGCGGTCTACCGGTACTATACCAAGGCCGCTTGAAAAACCTCGGTCCATTCTGAGAAAGTTTGACACCCGCTCACAACGAGAGACAAAAGGGAAACGCCGGGGGACATAGGAGTGCCGGATTGCAAAACGGACAACGGGGAAAATGCTCGGATGCATGAAACGAACACTTATGCAAATGCGATGCACATGATGACATGGCAAAATGCAAGACGCAAGCAAATGACATGGAAACGATGGTGAATAACTGGCATACACCTGGCGCATCGAATCCGGGGCGTTACAACACTCCTCCACTAACAAGAGATCTCGTCCCGAGATCTTAGGACCGAGACGGAGGGGAAAAAGGGATGAGGTGAAACAAGAACTCAAGAGAAGAAGCAAAGAATTGAGAGCACTCGAGAAGAAGAGAGGAACGACGAGAAGGGCGAGAATCGAAAGCTGACGGACACAGATAGACTATGAAACCACTCTGGTTAGAACGAGATAAGAAACGAATAATACTGAAAGGATTTAGGAAGCACTCCGGCTGAAAAAAGGAAGGATTAGAACATGAACTTGAGAGGATGGAATGATACTTGATGAATACATGACACGAAACCTCCGGAAAGAATTGAAAGAGTTGAATGAAAAGAACGGTTAAGAAAACGACACCTTGTGCCACGAATGAAATAGAAAGCATCTTTAGACGGAAGGTTTCAACGGAGTTGTTGAGACAATCAACAACGAAAAGAATAAGCTTGTTGTGGTCTTATAGGTAACATCTCAAGATCATAAGGTGATAACCACAAACGTAAATGATTGGATAGCTGAGAAGAACGAAGAAATGCAAAACTCCATTACAAAGGAATACGGAGAATTAATTGCACTTCGAGATGCAAGAAGAAAAGATACTTGAACTCCTCCAAAAGAATCTTGATGAACACTTGAAGAATGAATTAAATCATGACGAGCCACCATGAAGAACTCCGGTAACAAAAGGATGATGAGATAGAATGAAGGATGAAAGAATAAGATGAGCCTTGCGATGATTTAGATGGAGGTTCCGACGAAATGGTCGTGGAAATTTGAACTCTGAAAAAGAAAAGATGAAAACACTTGGAACTAGAATTCATTCATCAGAAACAAACTCCGAAGGAAGGGATTAATCACTTGGATAAAATAAGAATAAGATTTATTGTGTGCTTATCCTTCATCATATTAAATTGATGATAAGCAATGGATTATGCATACTACTTATTCTTCTTGAAAAGGATTGAGAAGTGGCATATCGCATACTTGAAAAGGTCTTCATGAACCGCCGGTAGGATTGAAAAGAACGAATGAATTAATATGATAAACAAGGAAAAAGAATCTTGAACGAACCACCGTAAAAATTAAAAAAAAAACGAACAAAGAAAAGATAGCAAAACACCGGGAAGAATTAGAAAATGAACGAAGATACTTGAGAGAATTTATATACAAGTGAAGGAAGAGATCCCGAGCTGATTAGATAATACTTGAATGATGCACCGGTAAGATTTGGAGAACGAGAGCTGAAAGCTGAGAATGAGGAATTATGACATGATGGCCTACGGAGGAAAGAAATAGAAACAACTCATGAAATGCTCCGGATGGGTAAGAAAGAATAACTGACAAACGGAATAATTCGAGAGGATAATATGGAGCTAGAACCACGAATCTTCGAGAGAACGGACAAGATTTAGAGGAAAAACTCTTCTTCGATCTTCAAAGTCGAGAATGACGATAAGAAACACCACCGAAATTGAAGGAAATATGCCCTAGAGGTAATAATAAAGTTATTATTTATTTCCTTATTTCATGATAAATGTTTATTATTCATGCTAGAATTGTATTAACCGGAAACATAATACATGTGTGAATACATAGACCAACATAACGTCACTAGTATGCCTCTATTTGACTAGCTCATTAATCAAAGATGGTTATGTTTCCTAACCATAGACATATGTTGTCATTTGATTAATGGGATCACATCATTAGGAGAATGATGTGATTGACATGACCCATTCCGTTAGCCTAGCACTTGATCGTTTAGTATATTGCTATTGCTTTCTTCATGACTTATACATGTTCCTATGACTATGAGATTATGCAACTCCCGTTTACCGGAGGAACACTTTGTGTGCTACCAAACGTCACAACGTAACTGAGTGATTATCAAGGTGCTCTATAGGTGTCTCCAAAGGTACTTGTTGGGTTAGCGTATTTCGAGATTAGGATTTGTCACTCTGAATGTCGGAGAGGTATCTCTGGGCCCTCTCGGTAATGCACATCACATAAGCCTTGCAAGCAATGCAACTAATGAGTTAGTTGCGAGATGATGTATTACGGAATGAGTAAAGAGACTTGCCGGTAACGAGATTGAACTAGGTATTGGATACCGACGATCGAATCTCGGGCAAGTAACATACCAATGACAAAGGGAACAACGTATGTTGTTATGCGGTTTGACCGATAAAGATCTTTGTAGAATATGTAGGAACCAATATGGGCATCCAGGTTCCGCTATTGGTTATTGACCGAGAATAGTTCTAGGTCATGTCTACATAGTTCTCGAACCCGTAGGGTCTGCACGCTTAAGGTCTCGATGACAGTTTTATTATGAGTTTATGAGTTTTGATGTACCGAAGGAGTTCGGAGTCCCGGATGAGATCGGGGACATAACAAGGAGTCTTGAAATGGTCGAGACGTAAAGATCGATATATTGGACGACTATATTCGGAGTTCGGAAAGGTTTCGAGTGATTCGGGTATTTTTTGGAGTACCGGAGAGTTACGGGAATTCGCCGGGGAGAAGTATTGGGCCTTATTGGGCCATACGGGAAAGAGAGAGGGGCTGCCTAGGGTAGGCCGTGCGCCCCCCCATGGCCTAGTCCGAATTGGACTAGGGGGAGGGGCTGCACCCTGTCCTTCCTTCCCTTCTCTCTTCCCCTTCCTTGTCTCCTACTCCTACTACTTGGAAGGTCTCCTAGTTGGACTAGAAAAGGGGGAATCCTACTCCCGGTGGGAGTAGGACTCCCCTAGGGCGTGCCATAGAGAGGGCCGGCCCTCCCCTCCTCCACTCCTTTATATACGGGGGCAGGGGGCACCCCTTAGACACGCAAGTTGATCTACGGATCGTTCCTTAGCCGTGTGCGGTGCCCCCTCCACCATAATCCACCTCGGTCATATCGTCGCGGAGTTTAGGCAAATCCCTGTGCCGGTAGAACATCATCATCGTCACCACGCCATCGTGCTGACGGAACTCATCCCCGACGCTTCGCTGGATTGGAGCCCGGGGGACGTCATCGAGCTGGACGTGTGCTGAACACGGAGGTGCCATACGTTCGGTGCTTGGATCAGTTGAATCGTGAAGACGTACGACTACATCAACTGCGTTGTCATAACGCTTCCGCTTGACGGTCTACGAGGGTACGTAGACAACACTCTCCCCTCTCGTTGCTATGCCATCACCATGATCTTGCGTGTGCGTAGGAATTTTTTTGAAAATACTACGTTCCCCAATAGTGGCATCCGAGCCTAGGTTTTATGCGTTGATGTTATATGCACGAGTAGAACACAAGTGAGTTGTGGGTGATACAAGTCATACTGCTTACCAACATGTCATACTTTGGTTCGGCGGTATTGTTGGATGAAGCGGCCCGGACCGACATTACGCGTCGCTTCTGCGAGACTGGTTTTACCGTCGTGCTTTGCACACGGTGACTAGCGGTGTCGGTTTCTCCAACTTTAGTTGAACCGAAAAGCTCGCCCGGTCCTTGCGAAGGTTAAAACAGCACCAACTTGACAAACTATCGTTGTGGTTTTGATGCGTAGTAAGAACGGTTCTTGCTCAGCCCGTAGCAGCCACGTAAAACTTGCAACAACAAAGTAGAGGCGTCTAACTTGTTTTTGCAGGGCATGTTGTGATGTGATATGGCCAAGATGTGATGCTATATTTTATTGTATGAGATGATCATGTTTTGTAACGAAGTTATTGGCAACTCGCAGAACCATATGGTTGTCGCTTTATTGTATGAAATGCAAATGCCACATAATTGCTTTACTTTATCACTAAGCGGTAGCGATAGTCGTAGAAGCAATAGATGGCGTGGCGACAACGATGCTACGATGGAGATCTAGGTGTCGTGCGGTGGCGATGGTGATCACGATGGTGCTTGGAGATGGAGATCACAAGCACAAGATGATGATGGCCATATCATATCACTTATATTGATTGCATGTGATGTTTATCCTTTATGCATCTTATCTTGCTTTGATTGACGGTAGCATTTTAAGATGATATCTCACTAAAATTATCAAGAAGTGTTCACCCCGAGTATGCACCGTTGCCAAAGTTAAATCGTGCCCGGACACCACGTGATGGTCGGTGTGATAAGCTCTCGTCCATCTACAACGGTGAAAGCCAGTTTTGCACACGCAGAATACTCGAGTTAAACTTGACGAGCCTAGCATATGCAGATATGGCCTCGGAACACGGAGACCGAAAGGGTGAGCGTGAATCATATAGTAGATATGATCAACATAGAGATGTTCACCATTGAAAACTACTCCATCTCACGTGATGATCGGTTATGGTTTAGTTGATTTGGATCACGTGATCACTTAGATGACTAGAGAGATGTCTGTCTAAGTGGGAGTTCTTAAGTAATATGATTAATTGAACTTAAATGTATCATTAACTTAGTCCTGGTAGTATTTTGCAAATTATGTTGTAAGATCAATAGCTTGCCTTGTTGCTTTCATATGTTTATTTTGATATGTTCCTAGAGAAAATTGTGTTGAAAGATGTTAGTAGCAATGATGCGGATTGGATCCGTGATCCGAGGTTTATCCTCATTCTTTGCCTGTAAGAATTATGTCTGGATGCCTTCGCTAGGTGATGGACCTATTGCGGGAGCGTATCGCACGTTATGAACGTTTGGCTAGCTCAATATGATGACTACTTGATAGTTTAAGTGCACCATGCTTAACGGCTTAGAATCGGGACTTCAAAGACGTTTTTAACGTCATGGACCATATGAGATGTTCCAGGAATTGAAGTTAATATTTCAAGCAAATACCCGAGTTGAGAGATATGAAGTCTCCAACAAGTTCTATAGCTAAAAGATGCAGGAGAATCGCTCAACTAGTGAGCATGTGCTCAGATTGTCTGGATACTTCAATCATTTGAATCAAGTGGGAGTTAATCTTCCAGATAAGATAGTGATTGACAGAATTCTCTAGTCACCATCACTAAGTTACTAGAAATTCGTGATGAACTATAGTATGCAAGGGATGACGAAAACGATTCCCAAGCTCTTCGTGATATTGAAATCAACGAAGGTAGAAATCAAGAAAGAGCATCAAGTGTTGATGATTGACAAGACCACTAGTTTCAAGAAAAGGGCAAAGGGAAAGAAACGGAAACTTCAAGTAGAATGGCAAACAAGTTGTCACTCCCGTGAACAAGACCAAAGCTGGACCAAAGCCTGAAACCGAGTGCTTACACTGAATGGTCACTGGAAGCGGAAATGCCCTGAATATTTGGTGGATAAGAAGGATGGCAAAGTGAACAAGGGTATATTTGATATACAGGTTATTGATATGCGCCTTACTAGTGTTTATAGTAGCCCCTGGGTATTTGATACTTGTTCGGTTGCTAAGATTAGTAACTCGAAACAGGAGTTACCGAATAAACAGAGACTAGTTGAAGGGGAAGTGACGATGAGTGTTGGAAGTAGTTCCAAGATTGATATGATCATCATCGCACACTCCCTATACTTTTCGGGATTAGTGTGAAACCTGAATAAATATTATTTGACGTTTGCGTTGAGCATGAATATGATTTGATCATGTTTATTGCAATACGGTTATTCATTTAAAGTCAGAGAATAATTGTTGTTCTATTTAAATGAATAATACCTTCAATGGTCATACACCCAATGAAAATAGTTTGTTGGATCTCGATTGTAGTAATACACATATTCATAATATTGATGTCAAAAGATGCAAAGTTAATAATGATAGTGCAACTTATTTGTGGCACTGCCGTTTAGGTCATATTGGTGTAAAGCGCATGAAGAAACTCCATGCTGATGGGATTTTGGAATCACTTGATTATGAATCACTTGATGCTTGCGAACCGTGCCTTTTGGGCAAGATGACTAAAACTCCGTTCTCCGGAACAATGGAACAAGCTACTGACTTATTGGAAATAATATATACCGATGTATGTGATCCAATGAATGTTGATGCTCGTGGCAAGTATCGTTATTTTCTGACCTTCACAAGATGATTTGAGCAGATATGGGTATATCTACTTGATGAAACATAAGTCTGAAATAGTTGAAAGGTTCAAAGAATTTCAGAGTGAAGTGGAAAAATCATCGTAACAAGAAAATAAAGTTTCTGCGATCTGATCACGGAGACGAATATTTGAGTTTCGAGTTTGGTCTTCAATTAAAACAATGTGGAATAGTTTCACAGCTCACGCCACCTGGAACACCACAACATTATGGTGTGTCCAAACATCGTAACCGCACTTTATTGGATATAGTGCGATCTATGATGTCTCTTACTGATTTACCACTATTTTTTTGGGTTATGCATTAGAGACAGCTGCATTCACGTTAAAAGGGCACCATCTAAATCTGTTGAGACGACACCTTATGAACTGTGGTTTAGCAAGAAACCCAAGTTGCCGTTTCTTAAAGTTTGGGGCTGTGATGCTTATGTGAAAAAGTTTCATCCTGATAAGCTCAAACCCAAATCGGAGAAGTGCGTCTTCATAGAATACCCAAAGGAAATTGTTGGGTACACCTTCTATCACAGATCCGAAGGCAAGATATTCGTTGCTAAAAATGGATCCTTTCTAGAGAAGGAGTTTCTCTCGAAAGAAGTGAGTGGGAGGAAAGTAGAGCTTGATAAGGTAATTTGTACCTTCTCCCGAATTAGAAAGTAGTTCATCACGGAAATCAGTTCCAGTGATTTCTACACCAATTAGTGAGGAAGCTAATGATGATGATCATGAAACTTCTGATCAAGTTGCTATAGAACCTCATAGGTCTTCCAGAGTAGTCCGCACTGAGTGGTGCGGTAATCCTGTTCGGAAGTCATGTTACTAGACCATGATGAACCTACGAACTATGAGGAAGCGATGATGAGCCCAGATTCCATAAAATGGCTTGAGGCCATGAAATCGAGATGAGATCCATGTATGAGAACAAAGTGTGGACTTTGGTGGAGTTGCCCGATGATCGGCAAGCCATAGAAAATAAATGGATCTTCAAGAGGAAGATGGACGCGATAGTAGTGTTACTATCTACAAAGCTAGACTTGTCGAAAAAGGTTTTTGACAAAGTTCAAGATGTTGAATACAATGAGATTTTCTCACTCGTGACGATGCTTAAAAGTCTGTCCAATCATGTTAGCAATTGCCACATTTTTTGAAATCGGCAAAAGGATGTCAAAACTGCATTCTTAATGGATTTATTAAAGAAGAGTTGTATATGATGCAACTAGAAGGTTTTGTCAATCCTAAAGGTGCTAACAAAATGTGCAAGCTCCAATGATCCATCTATGGACTGGTGCAAACATCTCGGAGTTGGAATATACGCTTTGATAAGTTGATCAAAGCATATAGTTTATCTGAGACTTGCGAAGAAGCCTGTATTTACTAGAAAGTGAGTGGGAGCACTACTGAGATTTCGATAAGTATATGTGAATGACATATTGTAGATCGGAAATAATGTAGAATTATTCATAGCATAAAGGAGTGTTTGAAAGGAGTTTTTCAAAGAAAGACCTCGGTGAAGCTGCTTACATATTGAGCATCAAGATCTATAGAGATAGATCAAGGCGCTTGATAAGTTTTTCAATGAGTACATACCTTGACAAGATTTTGAAGTAGTTCAAAATGGAACAGATCAAAGAAAGAGTTCTTACCTGTGTTAGAAGGTGTGAAATTGAGTAAGACTCAAAACCCGACCACGGCGAGAAGATAGAAAGAGAATGAAAGTCATTCCCTATGCCTTGGCCATAGGTTCTATAAAGTATGCCATCTTGTGTACCAGATCTATTGTATACCCTACAATCGAGTTTGGCAAGGAGTACAATAGTGATCTAGGAGTAGATCACTGGACAACGGTCAAAATTATCCTTAGTGGAATAAGGATATGTTTCTCGATTATGGAAGTGACAAAAGGTTTGTCGTAAAGGGTTACGTCGATGCAAGTTTTGACACCGATCTGGATGACTCTAAGTCTCGATCTAGATACATATTGAAAGTGGGAGCAATTAGCTAGAGTAGCTCCGTGTAGAGCATTGTAGACATAGAAAATTGCAAAATACATAACAGATCTGAATGTGAAAGACCCGTTGACTAAGATTCTCTCACAAGCAAAACATGATCACACCTTAGTACTCTTTGGGTGTTAATCACATAGCGATGTGAGCTAGATTACTGAATCTAGTAAACCCTTTGGGTGTTGGTCACATGGCGATGTGAACTATGGGTGTTAATCACATGATGATGTGAACTATCGATGTTAATCACATTGTGATGTAATCTAGATTATTGACTCTAGTGCAAGTGGGAGACTGAAGGAAATATGCCCTAGAGGCAATAATAAAGTTATTATTTATTTCCTTATTTTATGATAAATGTTTATTATTCATGCTAGAATTGTATTAACCGAAAACATAATACATGTGTGAATACATAGACCAACATAACGTCACTAGTATGCCTCTACTTGACTAGCTCATTAATCAAAGATGGTTATGTTTCCTGACCATAGACATGTGTTGTCATTTGATTAATGGGATCACATCATTAGGAGAATGATGTGATTGACATGACCCATTCCGTTAGCCTAGCACTTGATCGTTTAGTATATTGCTATTGCTTTCTTCATGACTTATACATGTTCCTATGACTATGAGATTATGCAACTCCCGTTTACCGGAGGAACACTTTGTGTGCTACCAAACGTCACAACATAACTGGGTGATTATAAAGGTGCTCTACAGGTGTATCCAAAGGTACTTGTTGGGTTGGCGTATTTCGAGATTAGGATTTGTCACTCCGAATGTCGGAGAGGTATCTCTGGGCCCTCTCGGTAATGCACATCACATAAGCCTTGCAAGCAATGCAACCGATGAGTTAGTTGCGAGATGAATTATTACGGAACGAGTAAAGAGACTTGCTGGTAACGAGATTGAACTAGGTATTGGATACCGACGATCGAATCTCGGGCAAGTAACATACCGATGACAAAGGGAACAACGTATGTTGTTATGCGGTTTGACCGATAAAGATCTTCATAGAATATGTAGGAACCAATATGGGCATCCAGGTTCCGCTATTGGTTATTGACCGAGAATAGTTCTAGGTCATGTCTACATAGTTCTCGAACCCGCAGGGTCTGCACGCTTAAGGTCTCGATGACAGTTTTATTATGAGTTTATGAGTTTTGATGTACCGAAGGAGTTCGGAGTCCCGGAGGAGATCGGGGACATGACGAGGAGTCTCGAAATGGTCGAGACGTAAAGATCGATATATTGGACGACTATATTCAGAGTTCGGAAAGGTTCCGAGTGATTCAGGTATTTTTCAGAGTACCGGAGAGTTACGGGAATTCGCCGGGGAGTAGTATTGGGCCTTATTGGGCCATACGGGAAAGAGAGATGGGCTGCCTAGGGTAGGCCGTGCGCCCCCCATGGCCTAGTCCGAATTGGACTAGGGGGAGGGGCCGCACCCTCTCCTTCCTTCCCTTCTCTCTTCCCCTTCCTTGTCTCCTACTCCTACTACTTGGAAGGTCTCCTAGTTGGACTAGGAAAGGGGGAATCCTACTCGGTGGGAGTAGGACTCCCCTAGGGCGCGCCATAGAGAGGGCCGCCCTCCCCTCCTCCACTACTTTATATCTGACGGGGGCAGGGGGCACCCCATAGACACATAAGTTGATCTACGGATCGTTCCTTAGCCATGTGCGGTGCCCCCCTTCACCATAATCCACCTCGGTCATATCGTCGCGGAGTTTAGGCGAAGCCTGCTTGCCGTAGAACATCATCATCGTCCTGCACGCCGTCGTCTTGTGGAACTCATCCCCGACGCCGCTGGATTGGAGCCCGGGACGTCATCGAGCAGGGGCGTGTGCTGAACACGGAGGTGCCGTACGTTCGGTGCTTGGATCGGTTGAATCGTGAAGACGTACGACTACATCAACCGCGTTGTCATAACGCTTCCGCTTGACGGTCTTCGAGGGTACGTAGACAACACTCTCCCCTCTCGTTGCTATGCCATCACCATGATCTTGCGTGTGCGTAGGAATTTTATTGAAATTACTACGTTCCCAAACAGAAATTACTGAGATACTCCGGAAGAATGAAAAGCAAAGAGGTTGAGCCAACAATGAAATGATTTGAAAGAGATCTTGGAAAAGCATCTGACTGATGAAATTCATACTTACGTCACCCTTGAAAAGAATTTGAGAATAACTCCAGGGAAATTTGAAGAGTCAGGTAAGATCCTGGGAAAAGACCTGTGGGTTAGGGCCCACTGAAGAGAAAAAACACTGTTGGAAAGAGATGTTGAATAGATAGATGATGCACTGGAACAATTGAAATATTAGAATGTGGTGACAACCTCGAATTAATTCGAACACAGACGAATCTCTGAGATGTCTTGAGTACTCCGAAAGGATAAACTGGCGAGAGGTGAACGAGCAAAGGGAAATATTTGAGCTGAGGGAAAGAATAGGATCAACCCGAAAAAACTAGAATTGAATCCACCATAGAAGAAAAAGAGATGAAGAATGACGAACGAGACGAGAATTCACCGGTTGAAATAATTTACGAAAGACTGAAGAGGCTTCGCACGAATGAAATAGATGGTCAAAAGAGACTCAAACTCCGGGAAGAAGAGGGTGGGAGGGCGGGAAAAACAAAGACAACTCGGAAGGGGAAATCGACGAATATCTTGAAGAGAAAACACTGATTGAAATCATTGAGGAAAGAAAGCAAAGACTTCGCACGAGTAGGATGGATACTCGATTACGGACTCCGGTTCCGAGGGGAAGATGGGTGGGCGGGTGGGAAAAAACAACTGAGGATTGAACTTGGCAAAGATGAAGAGGCTCGAGTCAACTTGACGAGAAATGCACCAATAAAAGAGCTGGGGAACAACGATCGAAAAACCAACTACATGAACCTAAAGAAAATTTGAAGAGGAAGAGTAGTTCAAAACACCTACGTCAAGATTCCTGACCAGAGCGACGAAGGGGCTGAGGAGTAAAAAGAATTCCTACTCTCCGATATAACTAGACTCCGAAAATAGTTTTCTTCTAGACTCAACAACGGCCAAACTACACGATCAATCAAGGGGGCTCCTAGGGTCGGTCGAGGCTCTGATACCAACTTATCACGCCCAAGATGCGATCCTATCCTAAAGGAACTCGAAGGTCCCACCAAGGATAGAAGCGCATCTTGAAGACGCTTTTGCAAGGTGGATATCATTACATCAACATTACATAATAGATGGGGATACATACAAAAGGCATACAATGCCACACGAATACAACACCATCTTACATAAGAGCAACATCCGACTACGGATGAAACACAAACAGAAACTCAAACGACATCCACCCTACTAGCCCAGGCTGCCGACCTGGAACCTATCCCCTGATCGAAGAAGAAGCAGAAGAAGAACTCCAAGACAAGCAAACATTGCTCTCACGTCATGATCATCGCATAACATGTACCTGCAACTGTTGTCGTAGTAATCTGTGAGCCACGAGGACTCAGCAATCCCATTACCATGGGTATCAAGACTAGCAAAGCTTAAAGGGAAAGGAAGGGGTAAAGTGGTGAGGTTGCAGCAGCGGCTAAGCAAGATATGGTGGCTAACATACGCAAATGAGAGCGAGAAGAGAAACAAAGGAACGGTCGTCAACTAGCAATGATCAAGAAGTGATCCTGAACTCCTACTTACGCCAAACATAACCCAGAGACCATGTTCACTTCCCGGACTCCGCCGAGAAGAGACCATCACGGCTACACATCCGGTTGATGCGTTTTATTTCGGATCTGGTGTCAAGTTATCTACAACCGGACATTAACAAATTCCCATCTGCCACATAACCGCGGGCACGGCTCTCGAAAGTTTATACCTGCAGGGTGTCCCAACAAGCCCATGATAAGCTCTCCCAATCAACGAAGGATATACCTTCTCCCGGAAGACCCGATCGGTCTCGGAATCCGGTTTACAAGACATTTCGACAATGGTAAAACAAGACCAGCAAAGCCGCCCGATCGCCGACAATCCCGATAGGAGCTGCACATATCTCGTTCTCGAGGCAACACCGGATAAGTCAAGCTACGAGTAAAACCAGACGTCGAGTTGCCCGAGGTGGCCCAAGAAGTTGCTCGGTTCGGACCAACACTTAGACAAGCACCGCCCCGGGGGCTAAAATAAAGATGACCCTTGGGTTGGCCGACCCAAGGAAGGGTATAGGTGCTGGTGAGGCAAATGGTAAAACCAAGGTTGGGCCTTCTTTGGACAAGTTTTATTCAAAGCGAACTATCGGGGGGTCCCATAAATCACCCGACCGCATTAGGAGCGATAATCCGGGAACATAACACCGGTATGACGGAAACTAGGGCGGCAAGAGTGGAACAAAACACCAGGCATAAGGCCGAGCCTTCCACCCTTTACCAAATATATAGATGCATTAATAATATAAGAGATATTGTGATATCCCAACAAAATCCTGTCCATCATGGAGCAATCTTCAACTTCACCTGCAACTAACAACACTATAAGAGGGGCTGAGCAAAGCGGTAACATAGCCAAACAACGGTTTGCTAGGAGGGGTGTCAAAGGTTAGAGGTTCATGGCAATTTGGGGAGGCTTGAAGAGCAAATGATAGGTAACGCAGCATAGCGATAGAACGAAGCAACTAGCATAGCAATGATAGTAGTGAGATCCAGGGTAGCGGTCATCTTGCCTGAAATCCCGCAAGGAAGAAGAACGAGTCCATGAAGAAGATGAAGCCACGAAGACAAACCACACATAGACGAACGAATCCTCACGATCGCAATGAAACGGGAACTATCGAGAAGAAGCACACAACATGGTAAACACACCACACATAGACAAGACATGATGCAAAATAAGCATGATGCATGACAAGGCTACATGAAGCTACTCATGGCAAGAGATGATGCATACAAGAGCAACACATCAAAGCAAGTTTAAATGAGGCCGGAAACAACATAAAACAATTCCGGTAAGTCCTCATATGCATATTTCGAAATTGGTCCAGAACTGAATAAACATTATGTTCAAGTTGTTAAACAGCAAGTCAAGATGCACCAAGATGATCTACACGAGATTCTAGTCAAGTTACATATAAAGTTCATTTAATTCGGAGCTACGGCCTAGAAGATATGAGCAAAACAAGTTAAGCATGGCATTGATGCAAAATGCACCCAAACATCAAGCAAACACCTCAAAACAAGGATGCAACATGATAATATGAAGCTACATGCAAAAACAAGCAAGTTTCATATAGAGCACACTCAAAATGGAGCAACGGTTCAACACGCACACTCTATACAAGTCATAGCAACAATCTGTCCATAACATCAACTAGGCATCTTACAAGCATCAAAACAACAAGCTACATCACTCCAACATAATAACAAAAGGCATGAGCATGATGTACAGGTAAAGGACAACAAAATATGAACACCGATCTATCTCCAGAAATCACTAGAACATGCTCAAAAGGACATGGGAAGATTGCAAATAATAACAGTTTCAGACTTATCAGGAAATAACATCAGGTTGCAATGTTTAGTGCTAGCAAACAACAAGCTACAGGAACTTAACATGGCAAACAAAGACATGGCATGAATCTACTAATTGCATAGAACAAAAGTCCCTTACTGACCATGAGCCCAAAAGGATCAGAAAATATAATGGCACCCATGTAAACATGGCAAGTTATATGACAGATTCATACATGGCAGAAACAACGATAAGTAGGCATGCTGGTGAGCTTGAACCACTCACCACAGAGCAATACATGGCATGGCAAGGCAACCAACAGCAAGAAGACATGTTTATGAAGCTAAGCATGGCAAGAACAAGTTCATATGGTACATGGATCACTAGAAAAACACATTTCCAAAACTTAACTTAATGTTAACAGGCTGACAGCAACATTATTTAGCAAGTTTGGAGCAAGTTTAAAACATGATACAACAGGCTATAAATGCAACCAGGGGCATGAATGGATATATCAAGACATGTATATCAAATCATCCTTAGTGAACATCTCCATAATAATGCACGAAATGACTTGTAGCAGCAGGTTTACATAGCAACAAAATATAACAGAATCTGTCTAGCAAAACAGCAACAGCAAGTACCCTAGTTAACAAGCTCGATGCACTCACTACACAAGTCACAAAAATACATGGATGGCACCACTGGAAATATGGCATGGCATAGATCAAAACACATGTAGACATCAACCTCATAGGATCCACACATCAAACATGGCAAAAATGACAAATGAGCAAGTCATAACAGTTTCAGCAGATTAACAGCAACATGTACTCTTCGAACAGCATTTCGGGCATCAAGACGAGCTCAAATGAAAATGATGCAATGGAAAGAAATGAATTACTCGTCGAGGCGAACAATATGTCATATTACACGCACGAAACGGAGCAATATGCAGCATGTTATGATGCGATGAACATGGCATGATAATGTCAAAAATCTGGGACTTAGAGAGATTTGGACCTCGGGGGGAAAGTCAACGTGGCCGCGGATCTCGCCGGAGACGGGGCTGGAGGTGGCCGGGGACGGTCGGAGGCGCTCGGGGAGGCCGGGATCCGGCTGGATCCGGTCCGGGCGAGGACGGGGAGGCGCGGCGCGCCGCGCCGCGTCTTGAGGGCAGCGCGAACTCGGCGTGGGCGCCACAACGGCGAGAGGCAAAGCGGAGGCCGACGAGGCCGGACGGGCCGCGGCTTGGCGGGCGCTAAGGCGCGGGCGGCGGGACCGGACGGCGGCGGCCGGCGGAGCCTCGGGCGGCGGCGGCGAGCTCGCGACGGGCGGCGGCGAGGTCGCTTCGCGGCGATGGGCGCGGGCGGCGGCGGGCTTCGTCGGGCGGCGGCGGAAGGACGGACCTGGGGCCTGCTGCTTGGCCGAAGCGGGCAGCGGCGGTGGATGGCGGCGGCTGCCACGTGGCATGTAGGGATTGGGCGAGGGGCGGTGGCGGACATGTCCGCGCGGCGGGTGGACGTGTCCGTCAGCGGGAGGAGGCAGAAGCTAGGGTTTCGACCGCGAATTCGGGGGAGTTGGACTAATTTATAGGCACAGGGAGATAGGAGAGTCCAAATGAGGAGCGGTTTTCGCCCACACGATCGTGATCGAACGACCGAGAGCATGGAGGGGAGTTAGATGGGTTTTGGGCCACTTTGGAAGGGGTGTTGGGCTGCAACTCAAAGAGGGCTTCTACGGTTACCCGGTTAACCGTTGGAGTATCAAACGACCTCCAAATGGCACGAAACTTGACAGGCGGTCTACCGGTGCTATACCAAGGCTGCTTGACAAACCTCGGTCCATTCCGAGAAAGTTTGACACCCGCTCACAACGAGAGACAAAAGGGAAACGCCGGGGGACATAGGAGTGCCGGATTGCAAAACGGACAACGGGGAAAATGCTCGGATGCATGAAACGAACACTTATGCAAATGCGATGCACATGATGACATGGAAAAATGCAACACGCAAGCAAATGCCATGGCAACGACGGCGAATAACTGGCATACACCTGGCGCATCGAATCCGGGGCGTTACATGAAGGTTGGCCAGCGTGTGCTTACAAAGGTTATAAAGGAGAAAAATACTCTTCAGGACGCGAACGTCCGACTGGACTTCGAATTAAAGGATGTTTGGGCCCAGCTTGCTGACTCCGTAAAGGAGAATAAGAGGCTATGGCGCGGCATATTCAGTAAGTGCTCTAACGAACCACGATAAAGTTCGGCGAAGAAGCGTGCTGACAAAATTATGTCTGTAGGCATGCTAACTGGTTGTCCTGAGGAGGAGATGCCCGGATCTGCAGGCGATCTTCTGCCGGAGCTCTCACAACTGCACAAACAAGTTCGGCAGGTGATGCGAGGCATGGCCCAAGCCTTGTGGCCATCCGCCTCCCTGCCAGGAGGCATGGGGGAGCTTGTGGAGATGCTCAAGGGAGGGCGGCAACGCTTTCGATTATGGAAGATATCGGCCTGCCGACAAGGCGCAAGGGAAGCCTCGGCCATGGTGAAGACGCAATACACCAAGGCTGACCCGAACCACATGGCCGAGGTCGGACCTGTAGGGTCAGATGGGAAGGAGATCCCTGTACATCTGGTGTATGACCAGGTAGCATTAGCCGCTAAGTATTCCCAACAGGACTGTAGGCTAGACAGCCTGTTGGATGGTATAGAAGAAGAATTTAGTCAGTCTAAGTGACTTTGTACTTTGAAGGACACATTTTGTCCCTAGCCGGATTTTAAATCATTTGTCTTGGCTGACCTTTTTTGCTTCAACCTCTGGATCCGACAGTCCGGAGTGTATCCAAATACCCGCTCGGTTACGTGAAAACCAGGGCACGCGTGGAAACCAGGCGTAGGGGTCATAAGTGCTTGAACAAAAAAGTACCCAACTAGTTATGTTATATTACATAGGTAGTAAGAAACATCTTCCAGGGAGAATAGTTCCGTTAAGGGTTCCTTTCCCTGGGTGTGCATGCATTGATGTGCATGTACGAACTCCGAAAATTTACGCAGGATATAAGCATCTGGGGGCATGTTTTGTAACAGGTAAAATACGTCTTTTGTTCACCGACTGAATATTCTCTTAAGAACGCTAGCTTTCGGCTTCACCCAGTCCGAGGTACACATCCGGCTGACCCAGCAGTAATAATCGCAGAGGTGCTCCCCTTATGCCCTAGCCGAATTAACGGGAATGTAGGGCATAAACACAAGAGCCAGGCAACCAGCTTGGCCAAAACTTAAGTCATATCGATGCATATAGTGGTGAAAAAAGGCACATACGGAGAAGTGACGCATATGTGGTGGGCATAAAGCCCAGAAGACAATTAAGCTTCTGTGTAAGAAGCCCCCAGGTATATTGAGCGCGCATAGCGCGGCCAGAGTGTGTGGTCAAAGCATACTTGAAGCTTTTAAGGCTATAAATGTAAAAGGGAGAGAGAGAGAGGATATAATTTAAAAAGGGAGACGGAGGTAAGGAGACAAACATGGAGTTCAGCACTAGGCGTAGAATCTTCGAAGTCTGGCCGCGTTCCATGGGTTTGGCTCGAGTCAATTGTCTAATGCATCACGCAGACGGTACGCACCTCCAGTGAGAACTTTGTCAATGATGAAGGGGCCCTCCCACTTGGGCTTGAGCTTGTCCTTTTTCTTCTCTAGTAGGCGTAGGACGAGTTCGCCAATGTTATATGTTTTGGCCCGCACTTCTCTGCTTTGATACCTTCGAGCCTGCTGTTGATAGAATGCGGAACGGGCCTCGCGACGTCACGCTCCTCCTCCAGGGCATCTAAGCTGTCCTGCCGATCCAGCTCGGCTTCTCTCTCTTTGTACATGCGCACTCTAGGTGAATCATGGATGATATCGCGGGTAGCACTGCCTCTGCACCGTACACCATAAAAAATGGTGTGTATCCGGTTGTGCGATTTCGCGTGGTCCGCAGCCCCCATAATACGGAGTCAAGCTCCTCGACCCAGTGCGTATCTAATTCCTTCAAGGATCACACTAGTCTGGGTTTAATGCCGCTCATAATAAGACCGTTCGCTCGTTCGACTTGACCGTTTGTTTGGGGGTGATAGACGGAGGCGTAATCAAGTTTTATGCCCATTTTGCTGCACCAGGTTTTCACCTCATCGACTATAAAGTTTGAGCCGTTATCGGTGATGATACTGTGGGGGACACCGTAGTGGTGTACGACCCCGGATATAAAGTCTATCACTAGTCCGGATTCGGCCGTTTTAACTAGTTTGGCTTCTATCCATTTGGCGAATTTATCGACCATGACCAACAAGTATTTCTTCTTATGGCTTCCTCCTTTAAGGGGTCCGACCATATCGAGCCCCCAGACCGCAAAGGGCCAAGTTAGGGGGATTGTTTGGAGGGCGGTGGGCGGCATATGGCTTTGATTTGTAAAAAGCTGGCAATCGACGCAGTGTTGGACAAGGTTTTGTGCGTCTTCCCGGGTTGTCGGCCAGTAGAAACCTGTATGGAAGGCCTTGCTTACGAGCGCCCAGGCTGCGGCATGGTGGCCGCCGAGCCCGGCATGAATTTCAACCAAGAGCTGCCGCCCTTCCTCTTCGGAGATGCACCTTTGGAGGAGTCCTGTCGCGCTTTTCTTATAAAGCTCTCCCTCGTGGACTTTGTAGGCTTTTGAGCGCCGCACAATGCAACATGCCTCATTTTGGTCCTCTAGGAGTTCCTGCCTATTTATTAAGCTAGGAAGGGTTCCGTCCACGGGGCGATGACTGCCATAATCACGTGGGCCAAAGGTGTGATTTCGGTGGTAGAGCCTCCGATTATATCGGATTGTTCAGGATCTGGGGTTGTGTGCGGATCCAGACTAGTATTGCCGGACTCCCCTTCCCATACCATGGATGGCTTGAACAACCTTTCCAGAAAAATATTTGGTGGGACGGGTTCACGTTTAGCGCCGATGCGGGCTAGGATATCCGCCGCTTGATTGTTTTCTCAAACCACATGGTGGAATTCGAGCCCCTCGAATCGAGCTGACATTTTGAGAACGACATTATGGTAGGCCGCCATTTTCGGGTCCTTGGCATCAAAGTCTCCATTTATTTGAGATATTGCAAGATTTGAATCTCCACATACTTCGAGATGTTGAATGCCCATGGAGACCGCCCTCCGAAGACCGTGCAGCAATGCCTCATACTCACTGCATTGTTGGAATCTATGTAAAGTATTTGGAGTACGTATTGGACTGTATCTCCGGTGGAGGATGTCAGGACGACGCCAGCCCCTAGACCAGCTAGCATCTTAGAGCCATCAAAGTGCATGATCCAATTGGAGTACGCGCTGTACTCTTTAGGGAGTTCGGCTTCTGTCCATTCGGCGACGAAGTCAGCCAGTACCTGCGACTTCATGGCCCGCCGTGGTTTGTATGTTATGTCGAACGGGAGGAGCTCAATAGCCCATTTTGCAATCTGGCCCATGGCATCGCGGTTATTTATTATGTCATTGAGTGGTACTTCGGAGGCCACCATGATTGAACACTCTTGAAAGTAGTGTCGTAGTTTTCGGGATATCATGAAGACCGCATATGCTATCTTTTGATAATGTGGGTACCGTGACTTGCATGGAGTGAGGACAGTGGATACACAGTATACCGGCTTTTGTAATGGGAATTTATGTCCATCTGTCTCTCGTTCGACGACGAGCATTGCACTTACAATCTGGTGTGTTGCAGCTATGTATAGCAGCATGGGTTTGCCGACATTTGGCGCTGCTAGAATTGGATTGGTGGCCAAGAGGGCTTTTATTTCCTCCAGCCCAGCCGTAGCCGCATCTGTACACTCGAAGTGTCTGGTGCGTCGAAGAAGGCGGTAAAGAGGTAGTGCCTTTTCTCCTAATCGAGAGATAAAGCGGCTTAGGGCGGCCACGCATCCAGTTAGTTTCTGGATTTGCTTGAGGTCTGTTGGGGTAGCCAACTACGGCAGAGCTTGGATTTTAGCCGGGTTTGCTTCGATTCCTCTATTGGAAACAATAAAGCCCAAGAGTTTTCTGGCCGGTACGCCAAAAACGCATTTTTCTGGGTTGAACTTGATGTTGTTTGTTCGGAGATTGTCGAACATAAGCCTCAAGTTGTCTATTAATGATTCGACATGTCTGGTTTTGATGACTACATCGTCTACGTAAGCCTCCACTGTTTTGCCGATTTGTGTTTCCAGGCATGTCTGGATCATGCGTTGATAGATTGCACCGGCGTTTTTGAGCCCGAAAGGCATGGTGTTAAAATAGAAGGGACCATATGGAGTGATAAATGTCGTTGCGGCTTGATCGGACTCCACCATCTTGATTTGATGGTATCCGGAGTATGCGTCGAGGAAACACAATGAATCGTGTCCTGTGGTAGCGTCGATAATTTGATCAATGCGGGGGAGGGGGAAGGGATCCTTAGGGCAAGCCTTATTAAGGTCTTTGAAGTCGACGAATAGGCGCCAGGATTTGTCCTTCTTTGGTACCATCACTAGGTTTGCTAGCCAGTCTGGATGTTTTATTTCTCTGATAAATCTGGCTTCGAGTAGCTTGGCTAGCTCTTCTCCCATGGCTTGTTGCTTGTGTTCTGAAAAGCGCAGAAGAGTCTGCTTGACCGGCTTGTGTCCCTTTAGTATGTTTAGGCTATGTTTGGCTAGCCTGCATGGGATACCTGGCATGTCTGAAGGATGCCAGGCGAAAATGTCCCAATTCTCGCGCAAGAACTCTCGTAGTGCGGCGCCTATTGTGGGGTTCAGTTGTGCCCCAATTGATGCTGTTTTTGTGGGGTCCGTTGGGTGGACCTGGAATTTAACTATTTCGTCTGCTGGTTTAAAAGAGGTGGACTTGGGTCGTTTGTCGAGTATCACGTCGTCCCTGTCTTGTGGAGCATAAGCGAGATTAACTTTTGACGCGAGGGCTTGGATAATGCCTCTAGGGCTAGTCGCGGCAGTTTATTTTCGACGCAGTGCTATGTCGGATCATGGCTAGAGTGATGATTCCATTGGGCCCGCCATCTTGAGCTTCATGTACCCGTAATGGGGTATAGCTTGGAAGCTTGTGAATGCGTCTCGCCCTAAGAGGGTGTGGTATCCACTGCTAAACGGGGCCACTTGGAATGTGATTTCTTCGGACCTGTAATTCTCCGGAGTGCCAAATACCACATCCAGTGTGATTTCCCTACGCATCGTGCCTCCCCGGCTAGGGATGATTCCTCTAAAGGTCGTGCTGCTTTGCTCAATGCGGCTCTTATCTATTTCCATTTTGTTGAGAGTTTCCTCATAGATGAGGTTTAATCCGCTGCCGCCGTCCATGAGCACTTTAGTAAGCCAAAATCCATCGACGATTGGACTAAGGACCAAAGCGGCTGGTGCTCGGACTGTTCAAATTTGAGGTTCGTCGCTGGCGTTGAAGGTTATGGCCGTATCGTTCCACAGGTTTATTGCTGCGACATGGCAGACTTCGGCGAGGCTGCGGAGCGCTCGCTTGCGCCTGTTGTTTGAGGTGAAAGTCTCGAAGACGGTCAGTACTATATTGTTATTTTCTGCGGGATGGTGCTCTGTGGTATTGTTGATGAGAAGGTCCTCGCCGCTCTTGGCCACCTGCCGGAGTATCCAACATGCTCTAAGGCTGTGTATTGGTATGGTGTCCGGTGTGCTATGAATTTTGCATGGCCTATTGAGCCATCCCTCTAGTACGGTTCTACACCCTGTAGAGGGCTTTGGCTTCTTTGTAATTGGGTTGGGTGACTTGCGAGAGCGCACCCTTTTAGTTCGGACGAGGGGTTTAGTTAGGGCAGGAGGATCCCATAATTTTGTTTGGGTCTTCCGGGCGCTTTCCATCGCGCAGTACTTCTGTACTATGGCTGCCAGGTCGACAAAGTGTGCTATGTCATGGCGACTTATGGCATTGAGAATTCCCTTGTCCGTGCAATTTTTGCAAAAGAATGAGATTGCGTCTTCCTCGTGACAGTCCTTAACCTTGCTCATTACAAGGAGGCATCTGGCCCAGAAGTTGTGTACTGTCTCTTGGGGATCTTGTCTGATGTGAGAAAGATCACTTTTGTCTGGGTGGGTGGGTGGGATTATGTCCACATCCTGACCCAATCTGGAACCTAGGGGCGAAGGAGCTCCTGAGCTTGGCAGCTCGGGCTCCAGGGTATTGCCCAATATTTGTGGCCCGTTGCCCGATTCTAAGTTCGGAGCCTGGGCCACGTCCTCCCGTAGATGGGTATCCGGATCAGAGAGCTCGGGAATCCAGACATAGTTCCTCCTCAAAATAGAGGAAGAATTGTCGTTTTGTTCCTCCACCAACGCTCTAATGGGTGACCGGTGGAGAGTTAATCTCCCTTAGGTGGGTTTAAGCCCGATCCGATCATAATCCATAATGACTCCCAGGGTGGCGATGCGATCCAAGAGCTCGTTTAGGGAGGAGAGCTCCATTGGATCCATCTACTCGGTGAATTCCGGGATGACGCGGAGGTTGTTTTTGATGACCTGAGAAGTCATCGTCGGCGCGGCGGCCGAACGGGCGTTCGTGACGAAACCGCCCAGCCGGAGAGTTTGGCCTACAACCAGGGATCCTCCGGAGGTGATGTTGTCCTTGAAAACGAGGCGAGCCATCAAGCCTTATCGGGACGGCACAGTGGAACTCTCAATGAAAGCACCAATGTCGGTGTCAAAACCGGCGGATCTCGGGTAGGGGGTCCCAAACTGTGCGTCTAGGCTAATGGTAACAGGAGGCAGGGGACACGATATTTTACCCAGGTTCGGGACCTCTCGATGGAGGTAATACCCTACTTTCTGCTTGCTTGATCTTGATGATATGAGTATTACAAGAGTTGATCTACCACGAGATCGTAGAGGCTAAACCCTAGAAGCTAGCCTATGATTATGATTGTTGTCCTACGGACTAAACCCTCCGGTTTATATAGACACCGGAGGGGGCTAGGGTTACACAGAGTCGGTTACAAAGAAGGAAATCTTCATATCGAATATCCAAGCTTGCCTTCCACGCAAAGGAGAGTCCCATCTGGACATGGGGCGAAGTCTTCAATCTTGTATCTTCATAGTCCAATAGTCCAGCCAAAGTATATAGTCCGGCTGTCCGAGGACCCCTTAATCGAGGACTCCCTCAAGGAGCACCATCTACTGCTTCGTGGGCTACTCTTGCGCTCCATTCGGCGGCCACAACGTCCCCTACAACGACTCCCTCCTGCACTCCATTCGGCGGGCGCTGTTGACATTTGGGGAGCGCACTCTCGCGACTGCTAGCAACGACGACTTCACCTACGACGACTTCTTCCCCGACCTCGGCAACCTCTTCCTCAACGACATGGGCGACAACCTCAACGCCAATGGTGCTGCTCCCATTGCACCATATGTGTTTATGTCCTTCCTGTTTGAAACCTTGGTAGAATTCATGTTTCTAGTCTGTGTCCTAGACTCGATCTGTTCATCTACTATGCTAGTCTGCATGATTAGTTTAATCTCTGTTATAGCCCTCATGATTTATTTTGTAGTAAATCTCGCAGTAACTTGCTCATATATTCAACTGGCGGAACGTCCCCTACAACCACTCCTGTTTCATGGACGGCCTGGTCGATGCCTCCAAGGAGCCCTTTGTCTACTGCTATGAGTGCCCGGTGCTGTTTTGGGGCTCGCCGGCGGACATCGTGCATCACCTGACGTAGGCGTGTGGCAATCACTACTGGCCCTTGGCGAAGAACATCAAGTACGAGACGTGCTACCCGTTCACCGTGCCGGAGTCGCTGGAGGATCAGCGCCGCCTGCTAGTCTCGGAGGAGGATGGCAGCGTCTTCCTCTTGTTCGTGGCCACCGGCGAGGCCCGCGCAGGCCGCCGCCACATATCTGTAGTGTCGTCGGGGTGGCCTTGTGTGCCGACATCGACACGAGGCCGATGTACGGGTGCGTGCTCACTATTACTACCCCTCGGAGGTACGTGGGCGGCGACACTGGCTACGTCAAGCTGACTTGGACTCTGCCGAGCTGGGACCTTCCCGCCAATGTGGACATGGAAGACACATGGTATTATTTGACCCCCAACAATGTGCATGGGGACTCCAAGGAGGTTCACCTGGACATCTGCATTACTAAGTTAAATGTTGATCATTAGTCTTCGCTCAATGTAATCCGCTGTCTAAGCATGTGGAGACTTCCATGCATGATCTTGCTCTATTGGAGTATCACACATGAATAAAAGTGTATCCATTTATGGTTTACTATAGAATCTTCCATGTATGAATTTTTACTACAGTACTGGTGAAAGACTTATGATGAACCATTTCCTGCAAAGCACAATAAGAGTTATTTCTTCACAAGTTTTGGATGCAGGTTGAACAGTTGAACGCTTTTGTTTGCAAATTATACTTTTTTTATCTATTTCACCCAGATGTTTCTGAGCTCTAGAGATGAAATAATATCCGAAGAAACCTATCGATACCTGTTACACATGAGATGACCCTCACATCCTTTGTTAAAATAAACAACACCCCGATCAATGCATTTCACTCTTCCGTGCAACGCACGGGCACCTTACTACTATAGATTAGTACGACCAAGAATTGAACTAACATTATATATAGTACGATAAATGATGATGCATGTCACCTAAAATTATATCATTGAAAACTATGTTCAAATACGATATTGTTTTTGTTCAGTCAAATTCAATGGGGGATAAACCACGACCGATGTAATAGTACTAGTCTAGAGGGCGGCGCTGCACGGGAGTCTCACCTCTCACCCCGCTCGTGGCGCGGTAGTAATGCCGTCATATCACAAAACCCAACCACTCCCAGTAATAAGTGGCCTCGTAAAATAAATGGACAAGTAACTATCACATCCCTCCGTCTTTTTTGCATTTCATCTCTCTGCATTTACTTTTTCCAGTTCATCTCGCACACTCGATCCCTAGCTGCTACCCCTAGGGCCAGTTCTTTTGGCGGCTTCCCCAGCTTTTCCCATAAGACTAGTCACAGTGGAGAGTAATGCTTCCAATGCATTGGTGCTTACGTGAGGTGCTAAGCGCATTTGAAACCTTAGCAACTAGTCTCCCCAGTGCATTAGTGCTTAGCTTTTGTAGCTAAGCCTCCCTCATTGAATTGTTTAATAATTAAACTCCATCATTCATTGGTTGATAGTAATTTTGCATAGGTTCACGCGCTTAGCACCGTTTCCTCCTAGGGTCACCCTAATGCTCTCTCTCTTCTTTAATTGCTTTGCCACATCATTTTCTTGCCTATGTGGCACCCTTAGCACCTGTACACCGTGGAGCACTGGGAAGGGCCTAAAACAGTAAGGCGCCTCACTCATTTATTTGGGCTTCTAAACTAGTACTAGTAGTACAGTACCTCCGTCTTGGTTTATTCCTCACCATTGTAATTTGTGCTAAATTTTGACCAAAGATTTAACTGATAAAATGTTAGTGCATGTGACATGCACTAACATTTCATTAGTTAAATTTATGATCAAAATTTGACACAAATATAATGAGACCAATAAACCAGACGGAGGTAATAGTTATGGGATTACTAATCTAGAAGCCTAAAAGAACTGGCCCCTGGTACTCCTACTAGTAGTTGTACTCAAGTTGGAATTCTAATTGCACGGCACAACTTTTTAGGCAAAAAATTCGATTTAGGGTGTAGGAAGCGGTTTGGGAAATTGCATGCCTTTCCAACCAGTTAGATACTCCGTACAAAGAGATAGAGAGAAGTAAAAAAATAAATACACTTATAGCCAACCTTATAGCCAACCTTGTTGTAGTATGAGTGACTAAGTGATGACTATGTATGAGATGCCAACATCAGATAGCCTAACGCAGCGTGTTAAATCTCAAAGGCGCGACACATGAGCGCACTGGCGGTCGTGGTAGGCGTGACCATGATATGGCTGCTGGCATCCCTTGGATCTGAGATCAAATGGTCGCATGCTAAGTTGCTGAAAATTTGCAGAATAACCCTCCAGGATAGGATATTCACCCATAGGTCTAGAATCACGCCATGCAACCGTTCGATCTCAGATCCAAGGGCTCTCGGAAGCCCGTATCATGGGTGAGGGATTCCTGGACTAGGAGGTGTCCGGACAGCCGGACTATCATTATCCGCCGGACTCCAAGACTACGAAGATACAAGATTGAAGACTCCGTCCCGTGTCTGGATGGGACTTTTCTTGGCGTGGAAGGCAAGCTTGGCGATACGGATATGTAGATCTCCTACCATTGTAACTGACTCTGTGTAACCCTAGCCCTCTCCGGTGTCTATATAAACCGGAGGGCTTTAGTCTGTAGGACAACATACATTACAACAATCATACCATAGGCTAGCTTCTAGGGTTTAGCCTCCTTGATCTCGTGGTAGATCCACTCTTGTACTACCCATATCATCAATATTAATCAAGCAGGACGTAGGGTTTTACCTCCATCGAGAGGGCCCGAACCTGGGTAAAAACATTGTGTCCCTCGTCTCCGCACAGTTCGGGACCCCCTACCCGAGATCCGCCGGTTTTGACACCGACATTGGTGCTTTCATTGAGAGTTCCTCTATGCTGTCACCGATAGGCCCGATGGCATCTTCAACCAACAACGCTGTCCAGGGTGAGTCTTTTCTCCCCGGACAGATCTTTGTATTCGTGGCCGCCTGATGAGCTAATTCACTTGGCCATCTGGAGCGGATCGAAGCTACGCCCGGCCGTCGTCAGATTCGAAAGCTAAACTTCATGGCGATGTCGCGGAGACTTGATCTTGACGGACTCGAGCCACAATAGCAGCTGCTGCTTGTGACGGCGGGCATGATCTAGCTCTGCCACGAGCAGTGCCTTGGTGGCGCTGCGAATCCGCTTTGGCCATTAGTCCGGGCCGATCGCCCAGATCGAGGGTCGGTGGATAGACGCCGCCCGGGGCTTCAACATCCACGGCGATGGGCGAACACTAATCTTGTCCCTGCGAAACTTCGTGATTCCGGGCGCGGACTCCTTGCCGGACTCCGAACCTCCCGCGCCCCTACCAAACGATTCGGATTGGGCGCCAGTTATGGAATTCACCGCCGCGGACGTCTTCCAATACTCGCCTTTTGGCGATATCCTAAATTCACTAAAGCATCTCTCGTTATCGGAGAGTCTGGCGGACTATGGCGGGATGGTTGAAATACAGACGACGAAGAAATTCAGAGCCCACTGTAGGATCGAAAGTATGTCTAGAGGGGGGGTGATTAGACTACTTGAAAATATAAAAGTTATGCCTTTTGATAAAGACAAGTTTTTGGCAGATTCACAATTATGATCAAGTCAAGCATCACCCTACACATGCAATTCTAGAGTATAGGCAGCGGAAAGTAAATTGCACATGTAGTAAAGAGAGGTGGAGAAGAGCAAACGCAATTTTGGAGACGCGGTGATTTTTCTCGTGGTTCCGATAGGTGGTGCTATCGTCATTCCACGTTGATGGAGACTTCAACCCACGGAGGGTAACGGCTGCGAGAGTCCACGGAGGGCTCCACCCACGAAGGGTCCACGAAGAAGCAACCTTGTCTATGCCATCATGGCCTCGCCCACGGAGGGCTAGCCTTACTCGGGGTAGATCTTCACGAGTAGGCGATCTCCTTGCCCTTACAAACTTCTTGGTTCAACTCCACATCTTGTGGAGGCTCCCAAGCGACACCTAACCAATCTAGGAGGCACCACCCTCCAAAAGGTAATAGATGGTGTTGATGATGATGAACTCCTTGCTCTTGTGCTTCAAATGATAATCTCCCCAACACTCAACTCTCCTCACTGATTTGGCTATGGTGGAAGAAAGGATTGAGTGGAAAGCAACTTGGGAAGGCTAGAGATCAAGCTTCATATGGTGGGAGTGGAGCAACTTGATCTCAACACAAGGGTAGGTAGTTCTCTTCTCGAAATGTAAGGTAGGAGTGGTAGTTCGTTCGATGGCTCTCTCCACGAATGAAGAGGGGGTGGAGGGGTATTTATAGCCTCCACACAAAATCCAACCGTTACACACATTTGACCAATCTCGGTGAGACCGAAGTTGACAACTCGGTGAGACCGAAAGTTCAAATCATGTGAGCGTTGGGATTTTCGTGGGACCGAAAATACAATCTCGGTTAGTCCGATTCGTGTAAAGACAGGAGCTTGCCAATCTCGGTGGGACCGACTTCATCATCTCGGTGACACCGATTTGATGACGAAGATTCTGAAGCTTGGCAACTCAAGTTTCGTGAGACCGAGTTCGAATCGGAAAATCCGAGATTTCTAGGGTTTGGCTATATGGCTGAGGTGGTTCATCTCGGTGTGGTGAGTTTGGAATATCGGTGGGACCGAGATTACTTATGAGTGTATATGGCGGTGAGAGTTCTTGATAGTTTAGGAGATATATCACTAAGCACTTGAGCAACGGATCATCATCATAACCTCATCCCTTTTAATAGTATTGGGTTTCCTATGGACTCAATGTGATCTTGGATCACTAAACCAAAAATGGAGTCTTGAGCTTTTGCCAATGCTTGCCTTAGCATTTTGAGGGTCCACTTCTTGAGTCCTTGCCATACCCATATCACTTGAACTTTCGAAATGATTCTCAAATAACTATTAGTTCAATGATATATATGTTGTTATTAATTACCAAAACCACCCGGGATTAGTTGCACTTTCAATCTCCCCTTTTTGGTAATTGATGACAACATATAGATCAAAGCTTCGACAAAGGATATAATCAATGAATAATATAAATCGCTTTGAGAAGTATGTGATAAGCAAGAGCTCCCCCTAAATTTGTGCATTATTTAAGATTTGCGTTTGAATGCAAATGCACAATCGATTAGGATCATGGGTCACTCTTCCATGTCACATACATCTTGGTGGAGCGCACAAAATGATAAGAATGAATAGCATGCACCCAATCACCAAGACATGAGTAAATGGTCATACAAGATAGGAATAGCATATGATAAGCATTAAGCACACATTAAAGCATAGTGCGACCAAGCACTCATTAATGTAGGATCGAGCGTAGTATCAAACACACTGAATGTCTCGAAAACCAAAAGTATCTCAAAGAAACCGCAAATAAGCGAAAGAGCAAAAGCGCAAAGACAACAACACTCTCTCTCTCGAAGTCCTATGATCTATACAATTTCTCCCCTTTGGCAACAAGTTACCAAAAGTTCGAAGAGCATAGAGCTAAGCGTCACTAGGGACTCTGTGGGCGGCTCTGCAGGTTGATGTTGGAGTTGATATGGCGGCATCGGCGAAGTCTTCAGTGATGTCTATCTTTGGAGGAGTAGTCCTTTGGAGCTGGAGCTGGAGCAACCGATGGAGCTGTGGAGGTCTTTGAAGCTGTAGTCCCAGTGTTTGTCCTTTGGAATAGCAGTGATCGGGTCCTATGGGAACCGGAGCGTCTGTTGATAAGCATCTGGACTAGGTCATCCTGCATCTCACGCATAAGCTCTTCCTTCTCCCTCTTTGCTTCCTCAATATCTGCCTCAAGCTTGTTGTGATTACTTGCACTTGATCGACTTCACATCCAGGCGTGAATCTTGTCTTCAACAATCCTCTCTAGGCTCTCCCGAGGCTGTACAATGCTGGCCAGCGTTGTTCAATCCTTTGGGTAGCTTCAAGGAGCTGCTCTCCAACACTCTTTGGTTTAGCTGCTGCTGCTTCTGCTGCTGCTTCCTTGTCGACTTTGGCTTTCTTGGCAGCTTCAATCTTTGCTTGACCTTCAACCGACGTTGGATCCTCCTCATCCATCACAACAATATTGTCCTCATGCTCGGGGCTGCGGTGGTAAGTGTTCTCTATCCAACAAGAATGTGCCCGTGCCAAACTTGGCATTGATAATCATCTGAATATCGGGCAAATCCACACGACCTTTTACGTCACTACAGTCCTCTTAATGGTCTCAACCATCAAGTCCATCACCTTGAAAGGTGCTTTCTCATCAAGTATATGCAGCATGTTGATAGAGTATCCTCTGATCATGCGATGATCTCCAGACTTGGGCATCAAGGTATGCCTCAGAATAGTATTTGTGGTAGGTAGACCTGCCTGGAGATAGTACACTGAGCCGAGCTTCCAGATTCCCACATCCTTAGCTGGAACCTCCTTGTACATATTCTTCATGGATTCATGGTTCTTCTTGGGAATACCATATACATCAACATCATCCTCTCTTTGCACTGGTGCATTCAAAAGTTCTGCCCATTCTTCAACAGATGAAGAAAATCTTTGGCCTTCAGTCATCCATGTGGTCTTTCCATCTGGATAGAAATGAGCTGTGGCATAGAATTGCATAATCATCTCATCGTTCCAATTTGTCAACTTCTGACCTACAAAGTCTGCAACACCACATGCAGTGAAGCTCTCATGTACATGTGGAAAGAAGTCTCTGTGCTCTTCGCTCTCAATGTATTTCCAATCAACATATCTTGTGTCTGCCACAATGGGCTTCTTATCCATCAGCACGGTCTCATAGAAGTCCTGCTGCTCTCTGGTGTGAAATCTGGGATCAACAGCAGTTCTTCTCCTCACGGCATATGGGTCAGATTGTCTCCATAGCCTGAGACCTCTATCTTTCCTTTCCTTCATATTCTTAGCTTGAGGATGAGCATCATTGTGAAGTGGCAGTTTTGGACGAAGTTTCAGCAGAACTGGTCCTTCATCATCTGACACAGCTGGTGGCACATCATCCTTGTTCTTTTCGATCTTTGGAATGTTCTGTTGTCTTCTTGGGCTTGGCGGCGAGGCTTTCTTGGAGCTGCCTTGATCGGAGCAGATTGCTTGGGCTTTGAAGTGGCTCCAGCCCTGATGGCATCACCCATGAGCTTAGGCTTCTGAGGTGGCTGGGGTGCTTCCTCATCCTCATCTTCCTCTGCTGCATCATCATGCACTAATCTCTTCCTCTTGGAAGTTTTCTTCACTTTGCTTGTAGCTTGTTCCAAATTCAGCTTCTGGGCAACAGTGGACTGCTTGACTTTTCTGGTGCCCTTCTTAGTTTGCTGACCTTGTGGCTCTTTGGCAACGACTTTCCTCTTGGGCTTTGATGTGACCTCTTCCTCAATGACAAAATCTGAGTCTTCATCATCTGAGTTCCTCTTCTTTCTGGCTCTGGTGGCTGCAGGAGGCAAACCACTTGGTGTACTCCTCTCACCATCATCTGATGAGCTGCTGGGATCAGGACTAGTGCCTGCCTCTGGAATATCTGCTATAGGTGACTCGACCTGTTACGGCTGTCACCGCATCGACATGGTGACAACCTTGTGAATAGATAAGGTGTAGGCGAGTAGAAGAGTTATCACAAACTGCAGAAATTTTTGCAAACAAAATGAGTTCAAATTTTAGTATTGGGTTTTCACGAAGACATTTCGGTCGAGACCGAGTTTAAAATTCGTGAATCCAAGTGTTCAAGCGAAGCATTCACACCACTTTCGGTTGGACCGAAGTGGGTTTCGGTCCTGCCGAAAACACTAGGGTTTCACTAAATCCTCATTTCGGTCACACCGATTTGCACAACTCGGTTGGACCGAAGGGTGCTGTCCAATGGCCATAGGCCAAATCGGTCATACCGAAAATGTAAAATCGGTCTCACCGAGATGTGTTCGGCGGAAACCTAACCCTAAAACTCTTACTCGAATCTCGTTCAAAAGAACCAATCTGGTGTTCAGGAATATTTCAATCGTGGCAAGATTATAGACAAACCAAACGTGCATTGAATCGGAGATGGGAGCATGAGTGGGATCGAAACTCACCCTAACTTGGTGGAGTTTCTCTACGGCGACAACGGCACGGAGAAGATGTCCGTTGACGGCGATGGAGACCTGCGGCGAGGGCGCACAGGCGACGACGGCGACGATCCGGAGACCAAGGCGACGGCAGCAAGGGGTGTGGGGGCGAAACGTTTGAAGTAGAAATCAACGCGCCCCTCGGAGTATATATATACCCCTTTGTTGTCGGTGGGACCGAGTTGTAAAACTTCGGTGGCACCGAGATGGATAACTACGAGGCGTTATGCACTTCGATCACGCCGAAAATCACAACTTCGGTTTCACCGAGGTGAAAACCTAGATCAATCTAAATGTTTTCGGTTTGACCGAATTTGAGTGAGTTGGTCTGACCGAAATCACTTAGAAGGTTTTGGAAGTTAGCCCTTGTCGGATCGGTGGCTCCGAGTGCTCCTCACTCGGAGGGTCCGAAAATGACTTGTTCAAAGTTTGTGATGTAAGCATGAATAGAATTTGAGACAAGAAGGCATGGATAGCTAGGGGAGGTACTTAGGCATTCTTGTCCATCCATTTGGTCAGAAAAATCAAAACGACCAAAACAACAAATGGATGTCCTCGAATGGATAAAATCATGCATCCAACATGCTCACACAATAAGATAGCAAATGAAATATGTGTCAAACATGCACAATCAAAACTCTAGCTACTATCACACAATTTGTCGATGACTAGGTCATCTTTATATGAGTATATTGACTTAGGAGCCAAATGAGAACATTTGATCATAGGTCATACTCATCGTTTAAGCACAAGTGGGGTTACCACTTTTACATAAAGCATTAATGTGTTCACATCATTTGAAGATGCTTTAGCTCAATTCTTTAGAGCAAAGCTCCCCCTAGATGTGAGAACCCCTTTTAAAGGGTCAAACTAACCTTGGGTTGTCGTAGAAGACTTCATGTAGATGTTGAAGATGTGGATGCTCAATGTTGATGAAGATCATCAAGAGTTGGGAGCAATCCTTTGGATTCGGGCACTTTCAATACCTACATGGGTTAGTCCCACAAGGAACAAACAAGAATATCCATGGACATAGATTGAAGTTTAAAATAGATGATGTCCATGAAAGCAATGATTACCTTGTCCCTTGACTTACCAACAAGAGGGTTTGTGACTCCATGAACTAGTGCATAATGTGGAAGTTGATTGCACAAGTTTTTGCCAAAATGAATGTGAGTGAAGTATGTTGGCGGAGTCACCCTCAAGAACTCTCTAGTTCTTCTTCTTCGGGACCCACATCATCTTGATGGGAATCCTTGGGGTTGTAGTTGAGCTTGACGAAGTAGAACTTGACGTTTCCTTGGGAACCCACTTGACCATGGCTTGAGGTGCTTCAACAAATGCATCAATCTCCTCTTGAAGCTTGTCCTTGCCTTTTAGCTTGTGGTCTTGTGGTGGAAGATCATCTTGTGCTTGTTCCACATTGGAAGAAGTAGGATCATACTTCTCCTTTTGAGAAACAAACTGTGGAGTAGGATATTGACCTTCTTCCCATTCAACACCCTCGGCGTTGAACTTTCGCTCAAAACCAATTCCTTGATTCTTCCGGTGCCTTCCTTGCTTGCGAACAATTTCCTCAAAGTTCTTGCTTCCGGCAAGGCTCTTGTAGACACCTTTCTCTATAATCCCTTTCAATAAACTATTTTCTTGCTCAAGTGTAACTTGGCTTGAAACATTGTTAGTGGAATCAAGAGAACTACTAGAAGCAACAATATTGGATTTAGCATGGTTATTGTTACTACTAGATGAAGAATTTTTCTTATGCTTGTCATGCTTAGTCTTAATAGGTGGCAAGAAATTAGACAAGAGAAGTCGTTTGGCAAGATATGAAGAACTCTTCTTTCGAAGATCGTCATTGATAGCTTTTAGAAACTCATGTTCTTGCTCTAGAGTGAGCTTCTCGAAGCGTTGCTTCTCATGAGATCTTAGGAGCTCTCTATGATCTTCTTGAGTTGTTTCATGAGCTAACTTAAAAGTGTTTAGTTCTTTAGTTAGACGCTCAATCTCCTTCATAGCATTGTCATTCGACTCTTCTCGACTATAAAGACTACTAGCATGTTCATCATTACTAGGCTCACTAGATTTATCATGTAAGAGCTCATCTTCACCAAGCAAGTCATCCTCATCACTATCAAAGTCAATGAATTCAGGGTGTGATACCTTGGGGCCTTTAGCCATGAAGCATCTTCCAATTCCCTCATTTGGTGAATCAAATAAGTCATAGGAGTTGGAGTTGGAGGATCGAGAGCAAGACCGCAACACCTTCATCTTGGTGTAGTCGGAGTTGGAGTGATAGCTTCTTTCGGATTGATTGTCGGAGTCGGAGCCGGAGACCCATTCACCTACATGAGCTTGATGTTTTCTTCTTGTGTAGCTCCTTGATGACTTGTCTTTCCTCTCCGAATCCTTGCTTCTCCGAGAGGGTCTTCGTTCATAACGATCATCTCTACTCCTTCTCTCTTTCGAGGTGACTCATCTCTTGAGCTTCTTCTTCTTGGAGATTCTTCTCTTCTCTTGTGGGGAGCGAACACTCATTTGAGTAGTGTCCGGTCTTCCACAATTGTAGCAGATTCGATCACGACTAGAAGATCTCTTTTCATCATATGATCTAGACTTTGAGCTTCTCTCTTTGCTTCTACTCTTGTAGAATTTGTTGAAGTTCTTCACCATTAGGCTTATCTCTTCATTGGAAATTAGCTTGTCACTTGAGGTTGTGGGAGCATCACTTGTAGCTTTGTAAGCACCACTTGACTTGTTGTGAAGCTCTTCCTTATCCTTAAGTGTCATCTCATGAGCAACAATTCTTCCAATGACTTGGTTGGCTTGAGATTCTTGTAGTTTGGCATCATTTGGATCAAAGTGCACACGGTGTCATACTTTCCATCCAAAGCTCTGAGAATCTTCTTGATGATGAATCGGTCGGTCATTTCTTCGCTTCCTAAGCCGGCAAACTCATTTGTGATGAGAGCAAGCCTAGAGTACATTTCAGCGACTCCTTCACCTTCCTTCATCTTGAACTTGTCAAGTTGACCTTGAAGAACATCTAGCTTTGATTCTTTCACGGACTCGGTACCTTCGTGCATTTCAACCAAAGTATCCCAAATCTCTTTTGCCTTCTCAAGACGGCTGATTTTGTTGAACTCCTCGGGACACAAAGCATTGAAGAGAATGTCACAAGCTTGAGCATTGTTTTGCAACATCCATAATTCATCCGTTGTAACCCGCGATCCGGAACTTTTCCTTCCTCGAAGAATTCACCTTGCATACCAACACAAATAATGCCCCATGCGGCTGGGTTATGGCCAAGAATATGCATTTTCATTTTATGCTTCCAACTAGCAAAGTTTGTACCATCAAAGTAAGGACCTCTCTGAAAATTACCCTCACTAGGCGCCATACTCTCCTAGGTTGTGAAACCAAGCTTATGGAGTCAATGCAATGAAACCAATACAATGGAGACCAAAGCTCGATACCACTTGTAGGATCGAAAGTATGTCTAGAGGGGGTGATTAGACTACTTGACAATATAAAAGTTATGCCTTTTGATAAAGACAAGTTTTTGGCAGATTCACAATTATGATCAAGTCAAGCATCACCCTACACATGCAATTCTAGAGTATAGGCAGCGGAAAGTAAATTGCACATGTAGTAAAGAGAGGTGGAGAAGAGCAAACGCAATTTTGGAGACGCGGTGATTTTTCTCGTGGTTCCGATAGGTGGTGCTATCGTCATTCCACGTTGATGGAGACTTCAACCCACGGAGGGTAACGACTGCGAGAGTCCACGGAGGGCTCCACCCACGAAGGGTCCACGAAGAAGCAACCTTGTCTATGCCATCATGGCCTCGCCCACGGAGGGCTAGCCTTACTCGGGGTAGATCTTCACAAGTAGGCGATCTCCTTGCCCTTACAAACTTCTTGGTTCAACTCCACATCTTGACGGAGGCTCCCAAGCGACACCTAACCAATCTAGGAGGCACCACCCTCCAAAAGGTAATAGATGGTGTTGATGATGATGAACTCCTTGCTCTTGTGCTTCAAATGATAATCTCCCCAACACTCAACTCTCCTCACCGATTTGGCTATGGTGGAAGAAAGGATTGAGTGGAAAGCAACTTGGGAAGGCTAGAGATCAAGCTTCATATGGTGGGAGTGGAGCAACTTGATCTCAACACAAGGGTAGGTAGTTCTCTTCTCGAAATGTAAGGTAGGAGTGGTAGTTCGTTCGATGGCTCTCTCCACGAATGAAGAGGGGTGGAGGGTATTTATAGCCTCCACACAAAATCCAACCGTTACACATTTGACCAATCTCGGTGAGACCGAAGTTGACAACTCGGTGAGACCGAAAGTTCAAATCATGTGAGCGTTGGGATTTTCGATGGGACCGAAAATACAATCTCGGTTAGTCCAATTCGTGTAAAGACAGGAGCTTGCCAATCTCGGTGGGACCGACTTCATCATCTCGGTGACACCGATTTGATGACGAAGGTTCTGAAGCTTGCAACTCAAGTTTCGGTGAGACCGAGTTCGAATCGGAAAATCCGAGATTTCTAGGGTTTGGCTATATGGCTGAGGTGGTTCATCTCGGTGTGGTGAGTTTGGAATATCGGTGGGACCGAGATTACTTATGAGTGTATATGGCGGTGAGAGTTGCCGATAGTTTAGGAGATATATCACTAAGCACTTGAGCAACCAGATCATCATCATAACCTCATCCCTTTTAATAGTATTGGGTTTCCTATGGACTCAATGTGATCTTGGATCACTAAACCAAAATGGAGTCTTGAGCTTTTGCCAATGCTTGCCTTAGCATTTTGAGGGTCCACTTCTTGAGTCCTTGCCATACCCATATCACCGAACTTTCTGAAATGATTCTCAAATAACTATTAGTTCAATGATATATATGTTGTTATTAATTACCAAAACCACCCGGGGATTAGTTGCACTTTCACCCACCCACCACCCATTTTGTAGCCACTGTCGACGATCTAACCGACATGCTAGACTATGACTCCGACGACATCGACGCTATGGACGACGATGCCGGAGACGAACAGGAACCAGCGCCTACAGGGCACTGGAAGACCACCTCGTCATATGACATATACATGGTGGATACCCCAAAGGAGAGCGATGACGAGGACCAACGGGCCGCGGCATAAGATATCCCCGCCGATAAACAACCAAAACGGTGACGCAGACGCCGCCCTAAGTCCCGCCTCGACGACAACAACGCTCCCAAGGAGCCCGCAATGCGGCAGGGCTCACAAGTGGACGACGAACATGCAGATAAGCAACCGTCCAAACATGACGAGTCAGATAATCAGTCCAGGCCCGGTGAAAACAACAGTCCGGACGACCTCATGCCGGACACGCCGCCGGAGAGCAAAAACCTTCGAAAAGACTCGTCAACACTGCAAGAAGCCTGAAGAAGGAGAAGAGGAAGCTCAAAACAGCAGAAGACACACTCAGAATGAGATGGAGCAAAGTGCTCAAAACCGCAGATAAATACGGCAATGGCCACCAATCAAAGAGCTACCCGAAGCGCAAGCTGCTACGAATTGACGAGGAGGCCATAGAGCCTCCACCGTCAAAAATAAAGAGGTCGCTTTGGTTGGATAGGCGGTCGATGATAGGCCAAATTCTGAAAGCGGCGCCACACATAAACCAACTAATGAACACGGAAAGACAGATGGACCAGCCAGGTCCATCTACGACCAAAGAAGAGGGCCCGGGAAGCAAGGCAACACGTCAAGTGTCAGAAGATAGTGGCACACTCAAATCAGGGCGCCAAGACATCCACTATGTTTCACCGGTGAGGTCTTTGGAACATGCATTCCCAATGATTTAAACCCATAAACATAGAGGCCTATGATGGAACAACAGACCACAGAGTCGGATAGAAGATTATATACTACATATACACATGGCGAGAGGAGATGATCTCCACGCCATAAAATACCTACCCCTCAAGCTCAAAGGGCCATCCCGTCATTGGCTTAAAAGCCTCCCAGAAAACACCGTCGAAAGTTGGGAAGAGCTCGAGGATGCGTTTAGAGCAAATTTTCAAGGGACTTATGTCCGCCCTCCGGACGCAGATGATCTAAGTCATATAACTCAACAGCCTGGAGAGTCGGTCACGGAAATTCGAACAGGTTTCTTACCAAAAAGAACCAAATAGTCGATGTCCGGACACGAAGCCTTAGCAGCTTTCAAGCACAATGTTCGAGACGAATGGCTTGCCGAGCACCTCGATCAAGAGAAACCGAGGACAATGTCGCACTAACAAGCCTCATGACCCGCTTCTGCGTGGGAGAGGACAGCTGGCTAGCAAGATGCAGCACCAGCGACCCAAGTACATCCGAGATAAGGGATGGAAACGGAAAATCACGGCGCAGAAAAGAACAACACCGAAATAAAGAGAAAAGCCCAAAGAGCACGACAGTCAACGCCGGTTTCAAACGCTCGCGGCCAAACAACAAAACAACGCCTCTTAAGGATGACAGCGACGATCTGTCCAGCTTAAATAAGATTCGGGGTCGGATATGCCAAATCCACAGTACCCCCGGAAAGCCTGCAAACCATGCCCATCGGGATTGTTGGGTTTTTAAACAGTCTGGCTGACTAAACGCCAAACACAAGGGGCTCGACGCGTCAAGCAAAGACGATAAACCCCACCAGCAGAGCACCGGAAAACAAAAGACTTTCCCATTAGGGGTCAAAGCAGTAAACTCACTTCATGTGATAATACGGAAAAATATTGCGGCACTTTCTAAAAAGAGCTTCGCGCGGTCCAACCCAGCAGACCATAGAGATTGGATCTCAAAACCAATCACTTTCGACCACCTGGACTATTCCAGAAGCGTTCGAAATGCGGGACGGACTCCCCTGATATTGAATCCCATAATAGACGGATTACAATTTACTAACGTCCTAATGGACGGAGGCAGCGACTTAAACCTGCTGTATTCAAACACAATCCGTAGGATGGGGATAGACCCTACCAAAATTCGACACAGCCGCACTTCCTTCAAAGGAGGACGCCAGGCCCTTCGCCAAGTGCACGGGCTCCATATTACTAGAAGTCGTGTTCGGATCATCGAACAATTTTGACGAAAAATTAATTTTCACATCGTCCCATTTGAAAGTGGATATCAAGCACTCTTGGGGCGAAAGGCTTTTGTCGCTTCAACGCCATACCGCATTCACGCGTCTCTTACACTCAAGATGCCGGTCGCGTTCGTCATTTCATCGAGGTCACTTAAAGACCCCGGACTCGGATAAACGAATCCGGCTTCAAAGAGCTAGGGGCTCCCTAGCCGCATACCTCTTCATAGGGGTTGCGGCGCTAAACAACCGCGGGTTCATACAAACCGCGCTTTAATTATTACATTTATTCTTTTACACATATTTTTCGCACGAATTGTTTTCAAACTAAACGTTCCTCTCTTTCTCTGAGATGAACAACGTGCATACCCGTCGGGATAACGGCGCGGGAGACACAAAGCGCAGACATGCGGTAGGGACCCATTGTGAGGATCCTTTTGATTAAGACCTGCGTAAACCTTTCTTCTGCCGCTTGTTGTTATTCTCCTTGGTTTCTTCCTATAGCCAAAGCGGAGCTCGCGTTTTGGCATCGGCGCGTCGAAGACCATGCCGTGCACGGACACTAGGGGCTTAGAGCATCGTTCGCCCATTATTATAAAGACCGAACACCTTAGGGAGTGTTCGGCGTCTCGAGATTAGGCATTATATGCATCAGCTCGAATCATGTCTTTGGTCAAATGTTGGGTTTGCGGCTCACATGTTTTGCTGCCTTCGTTCCGTATCATCGGCTAACACGGCACGGGAGAACTCTGCGATTGTGCCCCGGTTAATTTGGCGAGCACCTCGATGAAAGCCAAAAAGCGATCATCATGATCTGAAGAGACTGGTCAACCACTCGATCGACTACGGAATGTTTCAAATTCCGCTTTGTGAAGGACCGTTTCCCGGTCATACACATACGCACCCCGAATTCGGAGAAGTGCGGTGCCACCAGGGGCTATATCGTAGCCCCACCCTCGAGCTCCAGCTAAGTGAAAGTGATAAAGCATTATAGTCCGGATTGCCTCGTTAAACTCGCTACCACCTCCTTAAACAGGACCGAGGCGTCGGATTAAGTGTGAAAACGCGCTATTTTTGCGAACACCCCCGCACCCTATGCGTGGGGGCTGAAGCCGAAGACTGCCATCTTTCAAGTTATACAAATGTATACGTAAAAAGGCCGCACAGGAGAAGTTTTACTACTTGGGGCGCTGAAGTATAAAAAGCGATTATAGCATAATCATCATTTTACAAGCTAATCGTTCATTTGAGCGTGACATTTTCGAAACATCTGCGACTCTATTACCGAAGCGCCACGCATAACTTCCCCGAAATAGTGCTCGGTGGGGAGCCAGCTTTCATCCGAACCCTGGGCGGCAACAGTGGTGGCATCCACCTCCGGACAATGCGCCTTCACACGGGCAAGAGCCATCCGCACGCCCTCGATGCAGGCCGACCGCTTCATCTCCTTTATATGTGGCACCGCTCCAAGGAATTGCTGTAGTAAGCCGAAGTAGCTCGTCGCCTTGGGCCTCTCTGGCCAGACATGGGCCACGATGTCAGTCATGGCAAGTCCGGACAATCTATTTAGCTCGGCCCATTCGGCCAACCGATCTGTCAGCGAAAGTGGCGATCCGGACTATGGAATTGAGACCAATATAGCTCTTAGTCTTGTGATCCTCCACAGCTCCGAAGTGCTCAATGGCATCGACCGCGATTGCAGCTAAGTCCATATCACGGATCCACCGGACTCCTGACCGCTTCGAATTGAGCATACTTTTGATCCATAAACGGTGGCGCAGCGAGAAAAGGCTTGCCACCACGATATCTCCGCCTGGCGCGGTTCCTCCTTCATAGCCCGCATTGCGAGCGGGCATCCTTAACCGGTGTGGCCTTCTTGAGTCTTCCGCTCCGATAAGCGCTCATTTTCAAGAGCCTCATTGCGGTCGGCGGCATCTTTTACTTTCATGGCCAATTCGCCACCTACGCCTAGGCAGGCGGTCGCAGCCCTTTCGACTTTCAACTCCTCGGCCGCCCTCGAGGCAGCCGCGTCACTCCTTCGGGCTTACTCCTTAGCTCGAGCAAGTTCGGCCCGAAGGTTCTCCACAGCAGCAGCACCGTCCGTACAACAGCATATAATTTATCAGAGGAGGGCTTCTACCCCCTTCATAAAGCGACTACGGAGAACTCATTTACCTTGCGACTCGTCAAGTCGCCGGTTGACAAGTGCGATGTCCGCATCTTCCACGTCAAGTTGCCGCATTAACTCAGCAACCCCATTAGTCCGGCTAGCCCTCGGACTATCCGCCACCTGCATAGGAACGGCGGCATTCATTACTTGCGATTTTGATCCTCGGCACGCTGTCGTTTCCGACAACCTACCGAGTCCTAGGGGCTACTATCTATACAGGGCGCATTTTTATGTGCAAAACTGTTAAAAGACAAAAGGGTGCGTCATTCTCGCGTACCTCAAATCCCGCCAGCAAACTCATGGCGGCATTGTGCAATCCGCTCTCGGCGGACGAAATCCTTCCAATCACCATACGCATCAACGCACGGTGATCTTCTGAAATGGGCGCCCCTCAAGCAGATTCTTGATTCTCGGCGGATACTAGTGGGTGCCGAACTCTCTGGCCCCTCCGGACTCGGGGATACCTTCCGTGACGATACTTCAGGCTCGCTTGCCTTATCTGACGGCGCTGCAGACGGAGGTGTTTCACTCTACATCATCTCCGGAAGAAGGTCCCCCGAAAATGAACTCATCTGAGAAGGCTGCAGATCCGAACTGCAATATAAATATTTCGGTTACCCACAGAAGCACAAATGAAGGTATTTCTTTACTAATTAACTCCCTTTTTCATACTCACGGCTCGCTGGAGGCTGATCCTTTGGCGATGATTGTGCGTCCGGATTCTCTCCGGACGCGGACCAGTGAAGATCTCTTCCCACGCTTAGGGCTTTGGCCTCCGGATCTTGGGCGGTCCTCTTCTCCCCTAGAGGAGGGTTCTTGATTCCCCCCTCTTGAGCGCCCTTCGAGGCGAAATATTAGCTCCTCTATTTTCCCTTTGCTCCCTTACGTGGCGCGACCTCCAACATTCGACCAGCCACGGGCTCCAGTCACGGTCTCTGGGAGGGGCGGATACCTTATCGGCCTTGATCGCGCCACCCATTCCTGTGAAGAGTAATGGGTCGAGGCGAACTCTAGAAAGGCATATAAGCAGAATGTCCGGACTCGAGCTATTTACCCGAGTATCTGGCGATTGCGGCTTAGGCTGCGTCCTCGGCTAATTCCGACCGCCACCTACGGTCCGAAGTGTACATCTCCACGGTGTCGCACCCATAAAGTGTTGGAGAATCCGAGGTCCCTCGGGTTGAACTCCCATAGGCGGAGAGGGCGGCGTTTGCGAGGCGAAGATGCACGATTAGCATAACTTTGCATCACCACGGTCGGTCGATCTCCCTCGCTTGGAGGTCTCGAATCCGGCCTGCGGTGAGGCACATCTTGGACGGCCCCAATTGAGCCCTTGGTTGACCCACGACATCAGTTGGCGTGGAGGTCCCGGCGGAATAAAAGCGGCGGCTTTTGCTGCTGCCCTTGAAGCGATGATATAGAACCACTCCTGCTGCCACGATCCGAGTTCCTCTTGGAAGGAACCCTCGGGCCACGGGCATTGGCCTTTTGCTTCGGCCGCCCGCCACACTCGCTTGCGCCCCGATCATCTTGGCTCCACCTTGAAGATCTTCAGCCACAGGCGAAGTGGGGAGTAGCGCGAGGAAGGCTTCGAGCGATAATGAATGCGGAGATGTGGAGGATGGACTCCAGAGCCAAGTCGTGAAAGTCCAGCCCATAGTAGAACATGAGTCCTCTCACGAAGGAGTCCGTTGAGAAGCCTAAACCCCGACGGAGGTGGGATACGAAGACAACGAACTCACCGGGCTCGGGGGCGGGCATGGCCTTTCCTTGGGCGGGCAACCTGTGCGAAACCTCGTAGGCCAGGTACTTGGCCTCACGTAACTTCAATATGTCCTCCTCCGTGACGGAGGAGGGCATCCACCGGCCCTGGAGGTCGGAGCCGGACATGGTTGAGAATCCGAAGCGCTCGAATCTGAGGCTCTGGGTGTTGGAACTGGGAGCGAGGAGGAGATTCGATGCGAGATTGAAGAACAAGGACAAGCCTTGGTCCTCTTATAAAGAGGAAAAAATACCAAGAGCCGTCTCCGTGACCGTTTGGGATTCACCTTCGATAGAGGCGTGGCGGCGGAGCGGTTGGGTTACCCACGCGTATTGATGAGAATCCGGAATAAGGGAACACGATCTCTGCCCGACAAGGCGTGCGAAACCGCCGCTAAACATCTTTGAGGTGGTATAGTAAAAACGATTCAAGTAAAAAGCTGGTAGCGGTGTGATGTCACACCGCATAATCGTCGGCCAGATTGAACTAGTGTACATTCTATTCTCTCTCGGTGGAATGTGGAATTTATTTTGCGAGCGGACACTATCCTGGTGTTCATGATCTTCTCTGGATTATTCAAGGGAGAACCCGCCTTGCAATGCCGAACATTATCTTGCAGGACTAATCGTCATTGAAGCCTGGTTCGAGGGCTCTTGAGGAGTCTGGACTAGGGGTGTCCGGACAGCCGACTATCATTATCCGCCGGACTCGAAGACTACGAAGATACAAGATTGAAGACTTCGTCCCGTGTCCGGATGGGACTTTCCTTGGCGTGGAAGGCAAGCTTGGCGACTGGATATGTAGATCTCCTACCATTGTAACCGACTACTGTGTAACCCTAGCCCTCTCCGGTGTCTATATAAATCGGAGGGCTTTAGTCCGTAGGACAACATACATTACAACAATCATACCATAGGCTAGCTTCTAGGGTTTAGCCTCCTTGATCTCGTGGTAGATCCACTCTTGTACTACCCATATCATCAATATTAATCAAGCAGGACGTAGGGTTTTACCTCCATCGAGAGGGCCCGAACCTGGGTAAAAACATTGTGTCCCTCGTCTCCTGTTACCATCCGCCTAGACGCACAGTTCGGGACCCCCTACCAGAGATCCGCCGGTTTTGACACCGACAATGGGAGAATGGAAAGCCACTACCCTGCCGTTCGCACGCTGGCAGTTTGCTCCTACTCGTCCCCGCACGTCCTTCAATACTACGGTGGTTCACTCCTAGTCGTCTCGTCCTTTCACATTATGGCAGTTCCACTAATCCTAACCCTCGTCCCAAATCCATGGCATCCCAAATCTCCACGATCGGCGGTGAGTACAAGGTTAGAACCATCACCGGCAATGAGTACGACGTCATCTACACCCGTTCTTCCGCGACGGTGAAAGGATGCCTTTCTCGCTTCAGACGCATGTTCGGAGACTCAGATGATGAGTGGGTCGCTGGGCTAGATGTTGAGTACACCACAGTCGTGGGACGAGAGAAGGATCTAAAGGAAGAAGAGAGGAAGAAGCCCGCCGTGATCCAAGGTTTGCGTGCATGACTTATGCTTGGTCTACCACATATGCCATGCCGACGTTGAATGCCTGGATTTTAAGGACTTCCTCCAGAGCAACCTAGTCAAATTCGTTACTGTAGACTTTGGTAATGACAAAGAAGTCCTGGGTCGGATAGGCCTCATTGTAGGCAACACCCTCGACCTCCAGAAGAACCGGCTGGTGTCCTCTCGTTAGCCTTCAATGCTGACCCTGGCAGGAGCCATGGCTCATCCTTCGTACGGTAAACTGGAGAAACCTCCATACACGTTTCATCGTTATGCATGGCAGCAGAATGTACTAAATATAGACCACATCCACTACGCTGCAATGGATGGCTACCTTTGTTTCAATATCTACAAGGGTTGGATGAAGAGCAACAGCCAAGTGTGCAGTTCGAGCAAAGAAGTATCAGCCAAGAGGAAGAGGGACAAGGACGAAGTCGAGGACATGGACGAGGACTCCAAGTAAGGTGGCAGTGTCATTTCTCATGGTGGTTCTAATGCAGTGTCTACCGGAATAGTTGCAAAGTTTAATTTCAGGTGTGCTTAATTTAATTTGAGGGGTGTGTTGTGCTGAGCCCCCAGCAAAACTATGCTATGTTTCTTCTCGTTACTTTAACTCTTCAGTACGTACATACTAGTATTTCTTACATTTCACCTTTTAGTTGGTATAGTACCACCACTCGTTTCTTCACATTATATACGTACAATATATATGGCCAACATCATATAGCCAACAGTTTAGTTGTCAAAGAATTTCAGGGTGCTTAGTTTTGTCAAAGAATTCCAGGATGCTTAGTTTTATTTGAGGGGTGGGTTGTGCTGGACACCATTATTGTGACTAGCCTTTTTAATAGTACTATATGCATAATTTAGCGACGAGCGCTCTCTATATGTACCACCTTTTTTTTATTTCAAGTTTTGCTCCATGGCGCAATCCATCGATACTACTACTGTACAAAAGTACACATTTTTTAAAAGGCTAGAGGGCGGGGCAGTCTAGCTTGGTCAGTTTCACGAGAGGCGAGGGCCTTTGTGATTTGACGGCCCATTACTGCTGAAAAGTGGGGCCTTGCGATTTGACTGCTTCTATAAATGTGCCGACGACCTTGGGAGGAGCAAAGAACCGTGCGGTATACTCAAGTTTTCCACTGGAGTAGTACTGCGACGGAGGAGCACGAAACACGGCAGCCCAGTGCCATATGGCGATAAAAAATGATCTAATTTGCTAGTCATCTCATTGTTAGCATTGATCTATTCATTCCCTCAAAAAAAGCATTGTTCTATTCATGCCTCGCAGAGAACGTGACATGTGCGGTGAAACACTCGAAGCAAAAGATGAAACACGGGAGCAAAAAAAGAAGGAAGATTATCACCCCAAATGATCTAATTCGCCACGGAGTCGTAACTGCTTCTTCATCGCCTCCACGACCTCCATCTCCTTGCGCGTCTCCTCCGCCATCTTCTTCATTCTATCCATGACGCGGGATTTCTCGACGCGAGCCTTCATCATCTGTTCCACGGCCGCATTACGTACCATGACAGCAGCCGAGTGCTTGATGCGGAGCTTCGCCAACTCCTCCTTCTGTTCCGTGACAAGGGCCTGCAGCATCTTCATCGAGGAACTACTATTCTCATGCAGCTTCTTCTAGCCGGCATTCTTCTCCTTCAACAGGTCGATCTCGTGGCAGAGCTTCACCTTGTCCTCCTGAAGTGGCAGGATTTCGTCGGTCGCCTTCTTCTTCGAGGCAATGCCCTTCTTCAGCAGCATCACCAAGCCGGTGATCAACTCCCCCTGCTTATTGAGCTCAGCGGGCATGTCGTCGAGGCTCTCCTTCAGCAACTCCATCAAGCCTTAGATGAACTCCTTCTGCTTATTGAGGTGCTTACTGAGCTGATCGGGCATGCCGTCGAGGGATAAGGACTCCAGCGCCGCCGGCTCGGCATGTTCGCCTCCACGGCTAGGGTGCTCCTGGGAGCCATCGCCTGCCCATGAGAGATCTTTCGAGGTCTCTGCGTGGCGGCGAGCCCTCTCTTTTTTTCTGCAGCCGTGGTTGCTGCTCCCTTGTTATGAGTAGTTATCGACCTAGAGCTCTGCTCACCGGCCATGGCAACGACCGACGAAAAAGAAGCACTTATGAGGAGGAAAGGTAGAGTAATTTTCGGTTAGGTAGTTCCCCTTTTTATAACCTAACTACTAGCACTAGTACTAATACCTGCATAGTGGGAACACATTCAGGTTTGGTACGTACTAGTAGGTGTGAGCAGGCTTTCGAATGTGATGGGAACAAGGTAAAGATTAATTGATGGTTTTGGTTTCGAGGCCCCAAACAGCTCCCGATGAGTTTAGCGAAACATAAATTTCAAGTAATACACTGCTCAGATGCGTAAATATATGTTACTATCAAAAATTGGCACAAAATACGAAGGAGACCAATGGAAGTACTACTAGCAACCCATGATTTAACTACGCGCATGCGCGCAGTGGAGTAATAATGTATTTCTTCCGCCCACACGTCCACTCAATTTGCATGTGCTGTATTAATTGACCATCAGTGAAGAACTTTACATGCGTCAAATTATCACATGGGGTGGATCTTGATACAAAATTGCGTCCGCCCGTGTACCCGCGTGTGAACGACTTTACACGCGTCAAATTATCACATGGGGTGGATTTTGATACAAAATTGCGTCCGCCCATGTAACCGCGTGTGCGTGCGAGGGAATGAGTGCGTGCATGGCGTGCGTGCACATCTTCGCTTCGTGCATGTACCGCCAGTATGGCTCAGCGAGGACGAGTACATTCTTCTGGAACTAGCAGCATGTCATTGTGATCAATCCACGCAAGAAGGTCGCGACAACGCCTCCACATGTGCCACGTGGCTTCATGAATTGTAAGAGAGACATTGTATAGCATGCCATTGGAATTCTAATTTACATGTTTTGCACATACTCGAAGTACTAGTAAGGTACACGTGCATTGCACGCATCAGATTTTGCAACCAAATTATGAATAAATACCACACTATAGCATGTAAGCTCTGAGTCATATATGCCTGATGTAGCCCTTCGTTTAATTCTTATAGTTCATCTCATTCAAAATCAATTAGTTTTTATAAACAAAAGCTAAGAACGCGGGAATAGGAAAAACATGGGATTATAGCGGAATGTCGTCTTGAATCCTACAAGATTGTACGAGTGTTTGATTGTGCATAGAAAAAACGCAGAATTCTTTCAAAGAGGTTTGAGTGGATGGGATGTTTCATATGAAATCTAGTGCAAATGAATCACATGGAAAAATTCCTATGGTTTACAATCCTACGAATCAAACAACCAAGATAGGAAAAATTCCTAATGATTAGAATCCTCCAAAATTCCTTTGAGAATCCTTTGAATCAAAGAAGCCCTTAATCTATTTTATGATTCATGGAATTGTGCGTTGTAAAGCATAAAGTAAAAACAAATAATGGCAATTCAACTAGAAAAAAGTTTGGGCAGTTATGATACGGAAGATTCTAGAACAAAAGAGAACCACGTTGTTTTGAGGTTTGTGCATTATGCTTAAATTCAACCATGGAGTCTGCTAGATTGTACATGTGGCAAAATCCAGTGGGGGCTAGAAGATGGTGCGAGGGGCCGAGTGGAGGGAGACTATGAAGGAATGCACAAGTGCGATATTGATATTTAGAGAGAAGGGCGAGAACGTGTGCTGTTGCTCGAAGTGGCGGAGCCATGAAAAATAAATGAGCTAGGGGGCCAAGCATTGCTAATCCTTTACGAGGAGGGTTAATTCATGAACTTAAACCATTTTTAGTAGCAATTATCTAATGATCACATTCATATTAGCCTCGATATATAGTGATGTTAGGGGGAGGGGCAGGGCCCTTACTGCCCCCTGTCTTCGCCATTATGCACGCGTCTGAGAGATGAAGCGGAAGGCATGGACGATGAGAGGCGGACGTTGGATATATAATTAATGTGGGTGTATTAGCTATATATGTTAATCCTATATAGAGAGGTATAGATTGATCGATGTGTGGGAAAGAGGGTGAGACCTCACTGGATATATCGATTGATCGGTTTGTGTGGAAAACTATAAAAGACCTAGCTATATACACACATACATAGAGGAACATCAATCGTTGTGCATGCACGCGTGAGAGATAAAGAATGCCCGATATGATGGAGAGGGGGATGTGTGTGGGTGTGTGCCTTCATGGGAGACCGACCTGAAGAAAAAGATTGCATGTGTGCGATGGATAATGCCGACTGGTAGTGCGTGTGCATGCATGCACGAGAGAAAGTTAGTGGTACAATTATAAAGAGAAGACGATTGTGTGGGTGTAAAAGACTAGGTGAGGTCATAATCAATGTAAAGTTGAATTCAAATATTTGAATAAGAGATCCTGATGTTTGAAACCCATGCATGCATGAATATAACGGAGATCTGCGCGGTGTGGTTTGGAAACGAGCATGTTGTAATGTATACACATTGAACAAGGTCAGACTAATTTGAATTTGAGATACCGATGGCAGACATCATTTGGCCACGTCGCATCCGTGCATGGACACACTATTCTAATTGGAGATGATGGGCGGCTTTCGCATCACATATCTATATCTATACCCTTATATATATATATATAATATTTTTATATTGTGTGCGGGTAACTTTAACTTTGGATGAGGCGAATCCGATGGTCCAAAGATGGCAAATTTGAGCACTACTAGCCGTTGGATATCATCTAGATTCCACCAGATTTCGCCACATGTATAATCTAGAAGACTCCATGGTTGAACTTAAGCATAATGCACAAACATCAAAACACAAGCACTTCTTATTTGTTCTAGAATCTTCCGTATCAGAATTGCCCAAATGTTTTTCTACATGATTTGCCATTATTTGTTTTTACTTTATGTCTTACAACACACAATTCCATGAATCTTAAAATAGATTAGCTTTCTTATAAAAAATAGATGATTTTGAATGAAATGAACTATAAGAATTAAACGAACATCTACATCATGCATATATGACTCAAAGCTTACATGCTATAATGTGGTATTTATTCATAATTTGGTTGCCAAATCTCATGCGTGCAATGCACGTGTACCTTACTCTAGTCTAAATGGTGTTTGTGTGTGTGTTGTGCGTGTTGAGGTGCAAATTGTCTTTTTTGGGGGGTACACGTTAAGCTTGTTCTTCTGAAATCTCAAGCCACGCCTTGTTATGCCAAAAATTCAAGCTAGCGTCTCTGTCTATCATGGTGCGAAACTCCCGCCACTTCAACCCGCGCCTTGTTAGCCCGAAATATTTAAGATATATCTTTGTCTCGTTGTGCTCCGACAACTCCCTCCATCTCAACCCGCGCCTTGCTATTCCGAAATTACAACGCGTGCGAAAACTCCCACCTCCTGTGAAATCCCGACACGTGAAATGCCCGTGGTACCCCTGAACCGAAAGAACCGCATCAAATCGGTGGGGGTACTTTCATAACTTACCCCACATTTCGGACAAGCGCGTCCCTAAGCCATGGTTCCCCACTGCCATCCCATCCGCCCACCCATTCGTACACCGAGGCCGCGAAAACCCGCGACGAAACCCCACACCCTACTCTGTCCGCCACCCAGCCGGAGCCTCTTCCCCGACGATGTCGTCCATAGCAACACCTCGACGTCCCTCATCCATCGTACCGGATGAGGATCCGTCATCGATCTCGTCGTCCTGCTGGTTCAGCCACCCCGTCCTCCACCTCCAAGGAGCTGCCCCGACGTCCCCCTCATCTTTCGCGCCACCTCCATTCCCACACCACCGTCTTCACCGGCACCACCGGAAGAGCATCATAATCACCGTTTCCTCGGATGAAGTTGCGGCCTAATCGGCGCCACTAAAGATGTTGTACACTAATCGCTGCATTTTCTTCTTGATTCGATCTCACGGTGCTGCCGGCGCTCGGTCCCGAGCCGACACGGCGCGGCTCCATCCACGGCGGCGTCGCCGGCCACTTCCTCCATGGCGTCGCTCCCTCGGCGGTGATGTCCACATCAGTAGGAGCTGCTGCTACTTTAGCTCTCGCTCGCGCTGCTGCTCTGCTCTTGCTCTCAGTCCCCTGCCTAGTCTGCTCTTGCTATTGCTCTTGCTCGCGCTGCTGGTCTCGCTCTTGCTCTTGCTTGCGATGCTGCTCCGATTTAGCTACACTTCAGTCGACTAAATCGACTTTTGGGTTAGTCGATTTTCAGGGGGTGGGGGGGCTCGCCGGGGTGAAGGAAGAACCAGCCATAGCGGGGAGGGGGGCTCGCCGGAGAGGTACCCCACTATCTATCTTAGGATTTATGGTGGGGCGATGGTCGCCGGCGGTGGCGGGGCGGTGGCGTGGGGATCGCCGGAGAAAAAGCTCGGCACGGGGAGGCCTAGAGGGATGGCTGGGGTGGCGGCGGACCGGCAGTGGGGAGTGTTTTCAGGGAGAGTGGGGCGGCGCACCGCCGGCCGCGGGCGACAGGGTGCTGCTATTTGGCCGGTGGTGGCTGGTGGCTCAGGGGGGTGGAGGTTGAAGATGAACCATAGGCCCTTGATTTCGTATCCAACGGCTGCAAAATCGACTGACCAGAGATGAAAAAGTCAGTCGACCGATGTGTAGCCTCACCTTGCTAGTGCGTTCGGTTTAACAAAGAAATTCAGTTTTGACAAAGAAAATTCAGTTTGACGGTTAAGTTCAGTTTCGCAATTAAGTTCGGTTTAAAGCTTAAATTCAGTTTGACGCTTAAGTTAAGAGATGAGCGGCTGATGTATTTTACATCTAGCACTTTGTGGTTATGTATTTTACGTCATGTGTTGGAGATGCTATTAGAATTCCACTCAGGTTAACGTTGTTCGTTGTCTCTCTTGTCATGCTTCAGCCTCGGCGTTGTACAACTCAGCGGAGCTGCTCCAATGACGAAACCCTCCATCACAGCGGAGCACTACCTCGGGCTCCATCTCCAGATGCCTAAGATCTTCTTCCCCTCCTCCGACAGCCAAGTCAGCTGGAGCATCCTCACCGGCCAACCCAATCATGCTGAGATCGACATGGCTTCGCCAAAGAGGTTGTACACTTGTTGCATCTCTTTTTTACTCTACATGTTATATATATTGTCCACTGAGCACTCGTAGGAACGGGAAATGCAATTATTTTATCCTACTATATGACAAGCAGTGAGGTACCAAGCAACTTAGCTATCCGTGATGGACTCTCTTGAATGCCATCATTATTTATCTCTGCGCGTTTGAGCTGTGCATTTGTCGATGGGCCTGGGAGTTGAGCTAGTATGGCAGTGGCCTGGGTCCAAAGTAATAGAAGTAGCACAAAAACATTTTTTTAGTGTAGGATTTTCCTTGCTCAAGCCTGCCTACTAGAATCGCCAGTGCTTGAAAGGAAAAGTGAATAAAAAACATAGGAATTGGAAAGTTTCCCATGGTACTACTTTTCATGAATTTGGTGCAAACGAATGGAGCAAAGGAAACCTGTAGGATTTGTTCCTTTAGTGTCTCCTTGAAAGAAAAACCGTAGGAATTCTAATTTCCACTTCTCCTCCTTTTCATATTCCTATTCGTCAAGCACAAGACTAAGAGATAGTAGCATAATAGCATTATAACCGTACATTTTCTTGTGGTTTGACTTAATCTCACCATGCTTTTTTGCATCCTGTGATCTTCCAATTGTTGCGAATCAAACACCCAGATTGGCAGAAATCCTGTGTTTTTAAATTCTCTGTTTCGCACGTGCATTCCTATCCTATTCCTGTCTATTTCCTATCTCTGCGGCGCTGTGTTCCACCCCAGCTCAGCTGCTCCAACGATGGAAGGGTTCACCACAGCAAGGATCCGCTCTCTAGACTGTCTTTCACCGCATTACCATCATCAGCTGAGCAGATGACCTTGAGGACTACACGGGTCCGCAAGAGAGGTCGCACTCCTCCGTGTCCGCTTACGTTATGCATCGCTTAATATGATGACATGCTACATTATCGTCGTGTTCACCTATTAGAGTCCGAGTCAGGTCCAAACTAATACTGAAACTTGAGTTTTTAAATGGTTGTGGGGTACATATTGGGGCAGCAATCCATACTATCTGTCTACTATCTGGTTAATCTCCGGTGTCTACTATGAGTTTCATGTTGGGTGCAAACAAATATTAAAGGAGCCATTATATGTATTTTTGAACTAAAGCTATTATTTTCCTGCTATTATTGGTTTTGGGTCTATCCACAGTTTGCTACCATCACTCTGGATTTGTGCATGCACTCCTTACATAATCTCACTATGTTTTATTCCTATGCATGCCAGTTATTGTACTCAATGGAACTGGTCATGTAGAGCAAAAGAGACGAGCCTTGTGTGGCAATAAAATTTCATGCAGACGTCGTTCCATGGGGGGCGCAAAGGCAGCCCCCCTCCACCCATTTCGGATCGTAATCAAGAGGAAGATAACTGTTCTGAGGGGGATTCAGAAGGAGAAGACCACTCCTATTTACCACATGAGGTCTTCGCTCTAACTTGGCATGCTGATGTTGGTAATATCATGGATATGGTGCCTTGCATTGCTTACTGTATACATTAAAGATGTCATCTACTTAGTTTAGACATGCTTTGTGTCAATGCCATATGTTTAGTTTCTTTATCGTATATGTGAATCATGCAATGCCATCTTGTTTAGTCAGACATCATATATGTGAACTTTGCAATGCCACCCTGGTTAGCCAGTCATCTTATATGTGAATTATATCATGCCATCATTTTTTATTACGTGTTAAATTTGTCAACAATTTTAGTACATTCAATTACTCTTCCTGTGCATCAGCCATTCGGCACGGTCATGGAAAAATCTGGAGTGGAAACAAGGTCTTCAGAGCAGACAATGCTATCTGACAAAGCGCATGTCTTGCTGGTTACCGATAGCTCCTCAAAGGAGGATTTAGAGACAGATGACCACATATTCCCCCGAGGTGCATGCCCTAACTTGGCAGGGTTATGTTGCTCATATCGTGCGTATGGTATCTTGCATTACTATGTCATTTGCTTAGTTTAGACATGCTTTGTGTGAATGCCACCATTTTAGTGTCTAATTACCATATATGTGAATTATGCAATGCCATCTTGTTGCAAGACATTATATATGTGAATTATGCAATGTTATCTTGTTGCAAGGCATTATGTATGTGAATTATGCAATGCCATGCTATTTAGGCAAGCGTCATATATGTGAATTATATCATGCCGTCCTTTTTTTTATTTCTTGTTGCTTTTGTCGACAATGTTTGAATATTCAACTGCTCTTCCTGTGCATCAGCCATTTGAATTGGTGATGGAGAAATTTGGAGTGAAAACAAGGTCTTCAGAGTAGACAATGCTACCTGCTGAAGCAGATATCTTGCTGGTTACTGAGATAGCTCTTGAGAGGAGGATTGATGTGAGATGACCAGTCCTATTATCCCCCTGAGGTGTATGCTCAAACTTGGCAGGGTTATATTACTCATATAATGCATATGTTGTATTGCAATGCTTAGTTTTTACATCATATACACTATATTGAATGCCATCTCCTTAGTTGACACATCATATATGCGATTGCCCTCTGCTCACTTGCTTAGTATATAAATCATATATTTGAATTATGTCATGCCATGATGTTTACATAGATAGCATGTATCTGAATTATGGCATGCCAACCCATTTTCTAAAGGCATAATATAGTTATATCATCTCTTCCTGTTTACATAGTCATCATATTTTAAATTATGTCATTCTATCCGTGAATTATATCATGCCATCATGTTTCCATCGACGGCATGTTTGTGATTTATGGCATGCCAACCACTTTAATAGACACATCATATAGTTATATCATGTCATCCTGTTTACATAGTCATCATATTTTGAAGTATGTCATTCTATCCTGTTCAGTTAGCCATCATACTCCCTCCGTTCCATATTACTCGTCACCGATTTAGTACAAAGTTGTACTAAATCAGCGACAAGTAATATGGAACGGAGGGAGTACATGTGAAATTGTGTCATGCTATCCTGTTTAATTAGCCATCATATATGTGAAATTATGTCCTGCTATTCTCTTTTCTTAGACAACATAAATGTGAATTATTTCATGCCCTGTTTTCTTCCCTACTATCCATTGCACATGTCTATCGTACAATGTCTGTACATTCAATTACTTTTCTTGTTTATCAGCAATTTCAATTGGAGGGAGTGATGGCAGTATCTGTGTGAGTAAAAATGCGGTCTTCAGAAAAGATTGTGCTACATGTCGATGTAGATAGAACCACGGTTGTACTTGCCCAAGAACCAGCCCCACCACACATAACCCACACTCATGCAGATTGTACCCCTACCCAGTTGGACAGAGAACCAGCTGCACCCCTTCTAACCCCAACCCCAGCAGATAGACACCCAGTTCCCATTGACACAGCATCGTCTCCACCACAGAGCACCCAAACATGAGCAGTTAGTAAGGCAACTGCAGTGCCCAAATCACGAGGACCACCACCCCGAACCCGAAGTCAATGCTTAAAGCAGAAGAAGAATTGTTCTCAGGTCAGGTTCCATAGCTATGGTTCATACTACTTTGCTCTTGCATCACTGTATTTACTGATACCAACTAATTTCAAATTTGAAGTATGCAATTGAAACTCCAATGGTGCAACAGGTATGTTTTTTCTTCAATGTGTTTGGCTATTTGCTGTTGTAACTTGCTCTATGTTGATTTCAGTTTCAATTGAATAAACAGTTATGTTCTCATGCCATGCACATTACAAGTGTTGTTATTGCTGTGTAGTTTCCCATACTTATATTCTGTCTAGGCTGCTTTGTCTTAAATAGATATGATTCGAACTGTATCTATCTTGATTTGGCAACATAAACTAGAATGATATAGACCATACAGTGACCATACTACATAGCTATATGTTTGTTTCATGCTGTTATCCTATCCACCTTACTACTGAACTGGTTTACCAAAATGAGTTTCATATACTACATTGTAAACCTGAGATGTGTTTGTTTGTTTCTCTTTTAGAACGCGGATAAAATATTGGAGAAGAGTACCTTGTTATGCAATGGTAAAGGAAGTAATGCAGATAAGTTTCAAGATAGTGAGACATCCCTGTTGGTCTCCAAGAAAGCTAATAAAAATATATTGAAGACACTGAGACAACCCCAAAGTCCTGTCTTGATGTAGTGTTCGAGTTACTGGCTACCACTGCTGGCACCAGCTCTTCGAACTCGTTGCCTAAATCAGTTCAGCTTCTTGAGTCTCAACTTCAAGTTGAAAGACATCGATCAGATGTTATGCGACAGGAAGCCGAAGGACTGAGGAAGTCCCTACAGAATTCAGATGCATACTTTCTGGTGCAACTGCAAGCGCTGGAGGACTTAAGCGCCAAACAAGAGAAAGTTAATAAGCTTGCTAACCATCTTGCCAGTATTATGGGTACCCAGGATATTGTTTCTTGAGCTCTCCTGAAGTGGTTTCAGTTCTGGACTTGTTTTGCTACGGCGTTTATATGCTGCTATGTTCCCTATATTTGCACTGGTGGCGAACTTTGATGCCCAGTGGATGTAATATGTGTAATAGCCGTGATAGCCTAGCGTAAGTTGCTTGCTTATTTATTTCCTTGTTGTCTTATTTATTTGTTTTCTTGTAGTTAGTGCAGTTCTTTTTCCATGGTTTGCTAGTGGCTGCAATAACCTATTTTTTAAAACTAGGCCACAATAACCATGGGCTAATATTTACTATAGTGACACTGGGCCTCCTACGGGCCGTAGAAACAGTGGGCCTTCTACGGGCTGTAGAAATAGTGGGCCTTCTACAGGTCGTAGAAACAATGGGCCTTCTACGGGTCGTAGAAACAATGGGCCTTCTACGGGTCGTATCATCAATGGGCCTTATACGGGCTGTATGATCGATTGGACAAACATGGGCCAAACAGACCGCATTATGGCCGTAAACAGGCTAGAGTTGGAATCGTCTGTTCATGGGACGACCATAACGGGCCATCGTTTATAGTCCGTATTTGATGACGCTATGAAAATGGCCCAACATATTAACGGACCACAAACGGGCCGACTGTAACCACGGGCTGAATTTGGCCCACAAGCGAAAAATAGCGATGTGGGCCGTAATTAAACAAATGCTGGAAATGAGCCCAAGAATAAATGGGCTCTGAGAAGGCCGAAAGATAACATGGGCTGGAACGGCCCAACGGAATAACGGGCCGTTAATGGGTATAAAGTGATACACTATTCTTTACGGGCCAGTTTCACCATGGGCCGTTAATGGGTGTAAAGTGATACACTGTTCATTATGGGCCAGTTTCATCACGGGCTGTTAATGGGTGTAAAGTGATACACCATTCATTACGGGCCAGTTTCACCATGGGCCGTTAATAGGCCAAGAGTTACATAGGGCTTCATATGGGCCAAAAGATGTCATGGGCCATACATGGGCCAGAAGTGAAAACATGCTGGAATCATATTGGATGGCCCAGATGACTCTACTGGGCCTAATTCGGATAGGGTGTAATGGGCCTTGGGTTAGCGGGCTGTAAATGGGCTATATGCGAACAGGCCGTTAACAGGCTTTCCATGGGCCGGCCCGCCACCTTTTGACCAAGCCAAACGGGCCGACCTTTTCACAGGAATGGGCCTCTGTTGGGTCGTGCCACGTGTCGACATATCATAGGCGCCTTCTATCCAATGAGTGGATGACATCTGTCCCAGCGATGAGCCGACAAGTGTTTCCTCCAGCGAATGATGATTTTACACGTGGAAAATCCCCATTGGTCGGGGCTGTTAACGGGTTATCGGATCCAAAACCCGACCCGATAGCTTAACGATGTTCCGTTACGGTGGATGCCACATGTCAGTCACCCTTGACGAAAGCACTTCTGTGACGTGCGATTTATCGTCATGGAAGTGGACACTTCCGTGATGATAATTTTGGTAATGTCATGGAACGCTTCTACGACAGCACAGGTATGACTATCTTGATTCTGTCATAAAATCATCATGGATGTACATGCATGACAAAAAACGCGACCTACTGTGACAAACATGTATCATCACGGAAGTGTTTTTTTTGTAGTGCCTGACCATGTAGGAAGACATAAGCCTTGTGAGCCTGAGTTTGGTTATGTGCACATGTCCCCGCTTGGGACCGTTTATTGTTTTGCCATGACGGTGGTCGTTGGGTGTCTTTGGTAGACATGGGGCCACCCAAGACTTAGCCTAGAGGGGAGTTGGTCGGAGTGGCCGGGAGAGTATCATGGGCAATAGATAGGTTTTGATGGAACGCCGTTGGTCCACCCGAATGGGAGTGCGAGGCCATAGGTTCCATGGTGTGGGTATAGTGTGCTAACCTCTATAGAGTGTGTGTTTATTCTATCAATAGCCACACTCACGGATAAGGGCCCAGTTCGTAGTCCGTCACACAATGAGCCAACAATAATAATAACTTGATTAATAACAACCCCGGTTCAATGATGAGAAAGAGATTGGTTGTGATCGAGAGAGGATCACAGAGGTACCGTGGATACCAAAGTTGGTTGATATTTATGTGATCGCGAGATGATCACGGAGGTATCGTGGATACCGATGTTGGTAAGTTGATGCATGAGATGGTTACGAGGTAACCGCCGAGCAAGAGTAAGTTGGTGCATGTGAATGTTAACTTATTGCATTTAGTATCATCATGTTCATATGCTTATGCCATGCTAAACTTGTATCACGTTCATCTTGTGCATGCCATGTTGTTCTGTTAGTATCATGTTCATGACTGCTTTAACTTGCTAACGCCATGTGGTTGTTTGTCTTGACTGCTTTTGGTTTATTGTGAGCTTGCAAGTACATTCAATGTACTGACCTGGTGTGTCATGCCAGTTTGCATGTCGTGCCTGGTTTGCTTGCTTGTTGGTGTGGTTCCTGTAGTGTCATGACATGGCACCAACATGTTGCGGTAATTTTTTGGCCGAATTGGGACAAGCTTTGGTATAAGCTTCTTGCAAACCGGAGCTTCTCTCAACAAGGCTCGTGGTTTCGAGAGGGGACGTGTCACCTCCGTGTGCGAAACGACATACGTACACTGACTTCTCCCGCCTTAATTTTTTTACACAGGCAGATTAGACCAAATAGAAGTATCATGCTAAATTTTGGAATTATTACGGGTTCGTTTGTCCTTTTTGATACATTAATTGAATTTCTAGGCATTTAATGTGCATAATTCAAATTTGAACCACAAACACATGCTCCAGTGCACCAAAGTTGGTTGAAAAATCGCATGTGTGTCCTTGGGTGAATTTCTAGGTCCCATGCAAGAAATGGGAATGAAATTCAAACATCTGGGCGTCGTGGCTCGACCGGAAAGATTGAGAAACTTGGTTTTTTAATTCATGTAAATCCAAAACACGCCTAAAAATCATGAAACTTGGCATGGTGTCATGACATGGCACCAACATGTTGTGGTAATTTTTTTGACCGAATTGGGACAAGCTTTGGTATAAGCTTCTTGCGAACCGGAGCTTCTCTCAAGAAGGCTCATGGTTCCGAGAGGGAACGTGTCACCTCCGTGTGTGAAACTTGGTTTTAAAATTCCCGTAAATCCAAAACTCGTCTAAAAATCATGAAACTTGGCATGTGTCATGACATGGGACCAATATGTTGTGGTAATTTTTATGTCCGATTTGTGAAGGCGCACATATTAACAATCAACAAAGTCATATTGGAACAAGTGCTATCACATTACAAATCACACACACAAGTATTATTGAAACTGTGGGCGTTCTACTTACCAATTATGTGCCGCCACACGTCCCCTTTTTTTATTGGCTAGTAGGTGTTGTGCGGGGTGTTATTTGAGTACGGGAGCCGTGCGATCAGACCCCTGCGCATCCTCATTGGGAGGAGAGCCCTTTGACCTCTATCCACCGCGCACCTCCCTCCCAATGTCTCCATTAATGGTGCCCGAGCCCCTGTTTCACGGCGTGGCTATGTCTCACTGGACTGAGATGTAAGAGATAAAAATGAAAATCTAAAAAGAAAATTTTGCATGGATCTTGATGTAAGATCCGATGGACCTATTGACGATGCCATGGACCTAGGGTAGGGTCCTATGCCTGACCTAGACGCCCTACCCAAGGTCACAACCCTAGAATCAAGAACATTCAAAGTATAACAAAAGATACCGACTGAAGTAACCTTGGAGCGCATTCCACTCGACCAATTATCTCACTCGGATACCCCAATTCCATTCGACCAAGATGAAGTCACTCGACCATACAAGAAACCACTCAGAGTGCAAAAGATCTAGAGCCACTCAGGATGGCAACGGTCAGGCATTCACTCTGTAGTCTTAAAGATCATCGATAGCTCTTTATAGCTGGTGTTACCAGTAATGCCTTGTCTTAATGTACATTGAACCGTATAACGGGGGATGGTTGGGGTCCTGGCGCACTCTATATAAGCCACCCCCTCCCCTGGCACAAGGGTTCACACCCCCTATAACACACACACACACACTCATATTCCAGTCGACCGCCTCAGGGCACCAAGACGTAGGGCTTTACCTCCTCCGAGAGGGGCCTGAACTCGTAAACTCGTGTGTACAACCTCGCTGTAGCTAGGGCCTTGCCTCCTTATACGTACCCTCTACTCTTACTATTAGACTTTGTACCACGATAGTTGTCACCCACCGTGGGGCAAAGCGTCTTAGCAACTTCCAGTGAGGTTGAAGTTTTTTCAATCTTCACCAACATGGTTTCTGGCGGTGGTTTGACTGTGGGCCGCGAGATCCGACTTAGCGCACTCATTTTTGTCGCCCACGACTCCACCTGGCTTCAAGAATCCCCCCTCGATGTCGAGGCTCTTCCGATCCACGGGGCAACACATTTTCACGTGAGTGCCTGCGGCGTACATCTACGACATCCATCAACCCCGTATTGGTCGGCTCCTGCATCATCCACTCACTCCCCTAGATGCCGCCGCAAGCAATCTGGTCAGTCGCGGCTCCAGCGGTGGGTAAAGCATGCGGTGGCCCGCCAGTTGGCCAAACCTCAAGTCGCGGCGATCGAGCCCGACGAATTTCTCTATGGACCATTTGACCCGTCGACTGGCTCCGTGGACACTCTTTCCGAGCGTGGGAGTAGTGACCCTGCGGCAAAAGTTCTCATGGTCGACTCTCATCGCAGCCCACCCGGGTTTCGCTGCAACGGCGACAGTGATGGCCAATCGTATGGTCATGATGAGTACGATCCCCAACCTCTCAATTTGCTACAGAGGGAAGAGTTGCACCGTCGCAACGTGGAGGCGCTCTAGACCCCTATCGTTGGGGAGACTTCCGAGGCTTGGGCCTTGGAGGCTGCGCGCCTGGCCACATTGGCAGAGCGCGCATGTCTGGAGAACCTCTAGCATTCTCTCGACGAACGCGCTCCTCGAATGATCCCCGAATCCAGTCGACGACAATGACAATTGTTTCCACCCAAACCCCAGGTATACCGCACTCCGATCTAGAATCTTACAGCTGCTGCACATATAGCAGAATCTATTCAGCCATCTTGTTCAAAGGCTGGAAGAGGCTTGATGCAGATCCGAGCGCTGCTCCGGGCAGCAAGAGAGCAAAACTCAGCCATCTCTCAGTCGCGCAATAGAATCCACATCAGGTCAATGAGGGCAGACACAGTTCAGTCAACACATAGTCCTGGGTCACCTTTGCGACGTGAATATCGTGATCACCGTCGAGATTGGCACCTGGGAAGAGCCCACGGAGAGTTCGATCGTGAATATGCCCGTGACAACCACCGTCGAGCGCCTTCACCCCCTCCGAGGGGCGGGTCATACGTGCCCCGGCGGTATGATGACAGGCACCCATATGGTAATGACCGCAGAGTTCCAGTCGACCCAAGAGAGTCTGGATTCGATGCAAGATCACTCCTCGTGCAAGGTTTGGCCAACAGGAATAGGGCATACAGAGAAGGACTGGATAGAGATCGACCTAGTGGAAGCAGAGTGCATATTTCTGGTCCTCATTTTGGAAGAGCCATCCGAGCTGCTGAGATCCCTCACAACTTCAGGTTGGCGATGAGAGTAAGTAAGTTCACCGGGGAGTCGAAGCCCGACACTTGGTTAGAGGATTATCGAGTGGCAGTGCACATTGGCGGTGGCAACAATGAGGTAGCCATGAAACACCTCCCTTTGATGCTTGAGGGTTCTGCCAGAGCTTGGTTGAATCAGTTGGCCCCTGGGAGCATTTTCAGTTGGGAAGAGTTAGCTTGAGTGTTTACCAAAACATTCAAGGGCACCTGCAAGCGACCTATTGGATTGACCAAATTGTAGCATTGTGTTCAGAAGCAGAATGAGACTTTGAAAGACTATATCCAGAGATGGACTACTCTTCATCATACAGTGGAGAATGTATCAGAGCATCAAGCAGTTTGCGCCTTTAAAGAAGTCGTCTGCTACAGAGAGCTCAATTTGAAGTTCGGTTGGACCAGGGACATGTCTCTTACTCAGATGATGGAGATAGCCACTCGGTATGCTAATGGCGAAGAAGAGGACCAACTCCGGAGCAGCAAGAACAAATCAGTCACCCAGGACACTGGAGGAGGAAACTCCAGTCGGAAGCAAAAATGCAAAGCTGAACCCGCAGGTCCTGCTGAGGCAACAGTTTTGAATCAAGGGAAGTTCAAGGGGAAGCCTAAAGGGCCTTGGACCCCCAAAAAAGTGAAAGATCAAGCGGGAAATGATGTGCTTGATTTACCATGTCATATGCACACCAAAAAGGATGAAGAGGGTAACTTGATTCTTCCCAAAGATACCACTCGATAGTGCCGACTCCTAATTCAGAGTTTCCGAGAGGGTCAGCCCAGTGAGAAGGAAAAAGAATCTGATAAGGAAGAAGACAAAGAGGAAGATGACGGTTACCCCAATGTCAATGCCACTTTAGTGATTTTTGCTCACATCAAGAGCAAAAGTCGACTGAAAGTTATCAACAGAGAAGTAAACACGGTTGCTCCGGCAACAACGACATATTTGAAGTGGTCAAAACCCCCCATTACATTTGACCAGTCCGACCACCCAGCGCACGTTGCTACCCCTAGGCGGCAAGCGTTGGTGGTCAACCCAGTCGTTGGGGGCACTCTACTAACCAAGGTTTTGATGGACGGTGGCAGTGGTTTGAATATTTTGTATGCTGAGGCCCACCGAGGGATGGGCATTCCGATGTCCAAGCTCAACGAGAGCAACATGCGATTCCATGGAGTCATCCCAGGAAAGAAAGCCAATTCACTTGGTCAGATCACTCTTGATGTGGTTTTCGGCGATTCAAAGAGTTATCGCAAGGAAAAGTTGACGTTTGAGGTGGTGGATTTTAACAGTGCCTACCATGCTATTCTAGGCAGGCCTGCATATGCTCGTTTCATGGCTCAACCGTGTTACGTGTACCTCAAGTTGAAGATGCTTGGCCCCAGAGGCGTGATCACAGTCACTGGAAATCGGCAGAGAGCAGAAGAGTGCCTCCAGAAGGGCTCAAAGATCACCGATGAACAGATGGCAGCAGTAGAGATGCAAGAATACCAGAAGAATGCAGATCCGAGTGATTTGTTGTGTGCCAAGAAGCCTGCTTCAGAGTCTGCATTTCAGTCATCCGGTGAAACAAAACCAGTTCACATTCACCCGACCGATCCCAATGCAGCACTGACTCATATCTCAACAACACTCGACAACAAATAGGAAGAAGCGCTCATCCAGTTCCTCCGTGAGAACTAGGACATCTTCAAATGGAAACCATAAGACATGTCGGGTGTACCCAGGGGATTGGCTGAGCACCGTTTGCGAGTCGACCCGAAAGCAAAACCCGTTAAAGAGCATCTCCGTTGGTCCGCCATGGAGAAGAGGAAGGCAATTGGCGAGGAGGTGGCTCAGCTTCTAGTAGCTGAGTTCGTCCACGAGATATACCACCCCGAGTGGCTCGCCAATGTTGTCATGGTCCCCAAGAAAAATAAGTCACTTCTAGTGTGTATAGATTTCAGACATATCAATCGGGCATGCCCAAAAGATCATTTCCCTCTGCCCCCCATCAACCAGATAGTCGACTCAACTATGGGGTGTGAGCGCTTTTCCTTTTTGGATGCATATTCCGCGTACCATCACATCCGACTGTATGGACTCAACAAAATAAAAACAGATTTCATCACCCCATTCGGGTGTTATTGCTATGTTACTATGCCCTTTGGCCTCAAGAATGCCGGTGCCACATTCATGCACATGATTTAGAAGTGCCTGCTCACTCAAATCAGTCGGAATGTGGAAGCATACATGGATGGCATCGTGGTCAAGTCACACAAAGGTTCCTACCTACTGACTGACCTCGCTGAAACCTTTGCCAACTTAAGAAGGTATGATATCAAGCTCAATCCGTCAAAGTGCACATTCGGAGTCCCAGGAGGAAAGTTACTCGATTTCCTCATTTTCGACCGAGGAATCGATGCAAACCCAGAGAAGGTTGGCACAATCCTCCGAATGAAACGCCATGTCCGTGTGCATGATGTTCAGAAGCTTACTAGTTGTTTGGCTGCATTGAGTCGATTCATCTCAAGCCTTGATGAAGGCATTACCTCTTAACCAACTGATGAAGAAGTCTAACAAGTTCGAGTGGAATCCTGAAGCTGAAGCAACATTTGAAGAGCTCAAAGCCCTGCTTTCCACCCAGCTGGTGCTTGCCGCTCCAATCAGCAAAGAGCCTTTACTGCTTTACATTGCAGCCACTGGACAAGTTGTCAGCACAGTGCTCACGGTCGAGCGGGAAGAAGAAGGCAAAGCCTACAAAGTTCAGCGCCCAGTGTATTATATTTTTCAAGTCCTGACTCTGTCCAAGCAGAGATATCCACATTATCAGAAGCTTGTTTATGGAATTTATTTGACCACAAAGAAAGTTGCACACTACTTCTCATACCACTCGGTTTCAGTCGTCAGCGATGCTCCATTATCAAAAATTCTGAACAATAGGGATGCAATTGGTCGAGTGGCAAAGTGGGTGATTGAACTTCTTCCTTTGGATATCAAGTTTGAGGCAAAGAAAGCAATCAAGTCCCAAGCAATAGGAGATTTCCTCGGCGAGTGGATTGAACAGCAGCAACCGACCTAGATTCACTCGGAGCATTGGAATATGTTCTTTGATGGGTCCAAGGTGTTGAATGGCTCTAGTGTAGGAGTGGTTTTGGTATCCCAAGAGGTGACAAGCTCAGCTATGTCCTCCAGATTCACTTTGATTCTTCAAACAATGAAGCTGAGTATGAGGCACTTTTGTATGGGTTATGTATGGCCATTTCACTCGACGTACGATGCTTGATGGTCTACGACGACTCAGACTTGGTGGTCAATCAAGTAATGAAGGAATGGGATATCAGGAGTTCAGCAATGACCGATTATTGCAATGCAGTAAGAAAGCTAGAGAATAAGTTTGAGGGGTTAGAGCTCCACCACATACCCTGAATCAAGAATCAAGCTACCTATGATCTGGCGAAGATAGGTTCCACTCAGAAGCCTATCCCCAGTAATGTGTTCTTGGAGCATCTCCACACCCCATCAGTCCAAGAAGATCCCTTCACGGAAGAGCCCCCACAAACAATAAGTTTAACCAATCCGACTAGATTGAAGTCCTAGCTGTAATCGACTTGATCATGGAAGTTTTAGTGATCACCCTCGACTGGGCGGTGCCATATATCGCATACCTGCTCAGGCAGGAACTCTCAGAAGATGAATACGAGGCCCGCCAGATTGTCCGTCGATCCAAAGCCTTCACCGTGATAAGTGGGCAGCTTTACAGGGAAAGTGTAATAGGAGTGGCTCAATGTTGCATGTCCCCAGAAAAAGGTCGAATGATTTTAAATGAGATCCACTCGGGGACCTGTGGTCACCATGCGTCCTCTCGGACCATCGTGGCCAAAGCATACCGAGTGGGATTCTATTGGCTGCATGCAAATGAGATGGCAAAAGATATAGTCGACAGGTGCGAAGGCTGCCAGTTCTACTCAAACATGTCTCACAAGCCTGCATCTGCCTTGAAGACTATTACACTCGTCTGGCCGTTTCCAGTCTGGGGGTTGGATATGGTTGGACCTTTCAAGACCGGCAGAAGTGGTTTCACTCATTTGCTTGTAGCAGTCGTCAAATTCACCAAATGGATCGAAGCCAAGCCTATCAAGAACCTTGATTCAAGCACTGCCATCAGTTTCATCAGGGAGCTGATATTCAGATATGTAGTCCCTCACAGCATTATCACAGATAACGGCTCCAACTTTGATTCTGATGAATTTAGAGTGTCTTGTGCTTCCCAAGGCACTCAGGTCGATTACGGATCTGTTGCGCACCCACAGTCGAATGGGCAAACTGAAAGGAAGAATGGTTTGATCCTTCAAGGGATGAAACCCCGACTGATGCGTGACCTCAAACATGCTGCTGGAGACTGGGTGACTGAATTTCCATCTGTCTTATGGGTACTGAGAACAACTCCCAACCAGTCGACCAACCGAACTCCTTTCTTCATGGTGTATGGTGCTGAAGTTGTGCTTCCGAGTGACTTGCTGCACAAAGCACCCCGAGTGGAAGTCTTCTCAAAAGCTGAAGCAGAACAGGCACGCCAAGATGCAGTTGATCTCCCGGAGGGGGAACGTGAGATGGCTCTGATCCGGTCAACCATCTATCAACAAGACCTGCGTCGATTCCATTCCCGTAATGTTAGAGGTCGAGCATTCCAGGAAGGAGACCTTGTGCTCCAAGTGCATCAGAAACGACCTTACAAGCTCGCTCCGGCCTGGGAAGGTTCCTTGATCATCACCAAGGTGCTCCACAATGGGCGTATCACCTCTACAACGTAGCCAAGAAAGAAGATGAGCCACACTCGTGGAATGCAGAGCTGCTCGACCGTTTCTATACCAAAAACACTCGGATCGATGAGTTGTAATAAGAATCCTTCAGTTTGCTTATCAAAATAAGATTTTTGCAGTATCTTAATGATTTTTATCCCATAAACACATGTGTTCAAATCCCTAGTGGGTGGCTTAGCCGCGAACCCGATTCGCCTAAGTTTCAAAACCACTCCGAGTGAAGAGCAACCCTCTCACTCGGGGGCTTAGCCGCGACCCCGTACTCGCCTAAGTTAAAAAAAAACACTCTGAGTGAAGAGCAACCCTCTCACTCGGTGTAACATCCCAAAATTCCAATTTGGCATGTTATACATAGGTCATCCATGCATATCATATTTTATTGCTTTTTCGTTTGCAATCCTCGAAATCCTAAGCAACTAAAGGACCTTCGGAAAGAGTTGGGGATTTTCCAATTTTCATATTTGAATTTTTTATCAAATAGTGAAGACGAGGATTTGATTTTAATTATTTTCTCTCCGGAAAATATTTCATTTTAAAATAAAAAAATGAGAGGAGATAATATGACTTCTCCAAAACAATTGAAATATCGGAGGAAAAATGTTAAAATCATTTTTGGATTTTATTTGAGTTTAATTCGGGATTTTTATTTGCCCTAGAAAATTTGCATGTTTTAAAAATTGCATTTTAGGGGCCAAGAAAAGTTCATCTTGTTCTAAATATTTTATTTAGACGGAGAAAACTTGTTTTGGATTTTTAGATTTTTATTTATTTTTCTAGGATTTTTCTAATCGGCGGAATGTTTTAAAAAAAACCGCACCCGAATGGGCCAAAGGCCCAGCCAGGCCGGCTCGCATCGCCGCCGCCTCCCAGCGTGCCGCCGTCAGGCGCCAAGACGGACGCCGAGGAGTCCGAGCGGACTCCTCCCGGCGCCCCTTCCCAAGCCAAGCAGCCTCCTCCTTAAATACCACCACCCCGCCACCACCCCACCACCACCACCGCCGAGCCCGAGCCTGAGCCGAGCCGCCGCCAAGATCGCCCGGCCCGCCGCCACCCCACCCGCCGCCCCTCGCCGAGCCCTGCCGGAGCTGCCCGCCCCGCCGGACGACCTCGCCGGAGGTACCCACCCCGCCGCCGGTTTTGTTTAATAAAAACCCTTCGTTTTTTTGAAGAAAACCCTAGTTCGTTTTTTTATATAGATCGGTTTTTATTTCTTCGGTTTATTTACTTAGCGAACGTTCGCTCGTCCGTTCATTCTAACGACATGTTCACCGTTTAGTTTCTTCCAACGAACGTTCGTTCGTTTAGCCGTTCGTCATTTTTCTTTTCATCGGATTTATTCCGCGATTATTCTGATCGCGATTTCTGACCCGATGTTCAAACCTATTTATCTTTTCACTCGTTTATCGGAATCAGGCGATTCAAGCGCCTGGAGTTTCATCTCGAAACCCTCTTTCCGAATAATCAACTCAAACAAGTTTTTATCTTTGTAAAATTTGACCCTAGCTCAGATTAGTTAACGGATCTTGTTTCTTTTGCCGTTTGAGTTTCGTTGCTCCATTTGATTTGATTCTTTTTGCAAACCGGAGTTCTTAAGTTGAACCCTCCGGTCAAACTCATTTATTTGGAGTTCTAATTGTGCATATTTGATTGTTGCTTATGTATGTTATTGTTTGCTTGCGATAGAATTCCCGGAGTGCGAAGCGTGTTACTACGACTCTCTAGGATTCACGGATCGTCAGCAAGGCAAGTAACACATTGATCATACTCTTTTCATACCCAGTTTTTATGCATTAGTTTCAATCCTCAAACATTGCATGACTAGGATGCCTTTAACTTGTGGGTTGGGAAGTAGTTGCTGAGGTAGAACCTATTGCCCTGTTTATTATCAAACCCTTGGGAGTTACTTCTATGTTAGGCTTATTGTGCCATGGTATGCTCGTAGACGTGGATTGAGTTTGAGTGATTTCCATGACAGATGTGAGATTGTTAATTAATGGTTTACTTAAGGTGGCAACTTTAATACACATCTGGGTGGATTGAGGCACCTGGGGTATCCAGTGATTGCCTGCTTTATTTTTGGAAATCCCAGGGTTACCGTGTGATTTTCCTATGGACCGCCACCCAGGCTCAAAGGGAACTCAGTCTATTCATGCTAGAAACTTCCGTGTGCAGCCGCAAGCTATTATGGGCTCTAGCATAGTTGAGTAGGTTACGTGAAGCTCTTGAAGAGGTGGATCAGCAGGTAGTGGGTTTGTAGGTTTGGTATGGTCTTCCCGGAGTAGAGAGTTAATGTTTCTGAAAGACTGTGTCTTGGTCATCCGTCTCTCAAACACCATGTAGTGTGAGAAATCAACGGAGGCGATCGAGTCTTGCGGGGAAAAGTGTGCAAACCTCTGCAGAGTGTACAATCTAATCATGGTTAGCCGTGTCCCCGGTTATGGACAATTCTGAGTATCTAGTACTTGAGTATTCGTATGTATCTCAACACTCTGAATTAATCTTGCTGGGATGTTAACTATTTTAATTGGGATCATTGAGTTGGGGTTACCTTCTCAAATGATGTTTCAACCACCATGATAGTTAAATTAAAACTGATTCCTTTGTAGTAGGGAAAAATTGGCTTTTCGCAAAATTGTAACCATAGAGCTTTCCACCAGCCAAATATGCTTGTAGTGGTAGCATTATTCTGTTATTGCTCTTTTGTGTTACATTGCCAGCATATTCCATGTGCTGACCCGTTCTCGGGCTGCAACGTATTATGTTGCAGACTTTTCAGACGAGGAGTAAGGTTTGTAGGTCGTTGCCGTGCAGCTCAGCCATGCCGTTGGAGTTGATGGACTCACTTTATCTTCCAAGCCTTCCGTTGTTAAGTTCTCTTTTGAGACATTCGATGTTATAAGTGTGTGATTGCTACTCTGTTATAAATCCTTCGAGTACTGTGTGTGTCAGCATTACCGATCCAGGGATGACACGGAAGCACAGAGACTTGACCATCTGAGGTCGGGTCGCTACAAGATGGTATTAGAGCCCACGCTGTGTGTAGGACACGACCACTAAGATAGACCATAGGTCACACTTCTCTTCTCATTTCTGACTCCTCTTCTTTTTCCACTCTTTAGGATGAAGGAGAAGAAGAACAAGTTTGCACAACCGGATGAAGACACACCTTTTGGACGCCACTTGAAGGAAGTCACTAGGTACTTGAATATTGGAATACCAAGCTTCCTTTGGGACGCATAACGCCACTCTACCGTAAGAAGAGCACTTTGGATGATTCAAGTCACGAGTTCGGGAAGAACATTCTCGCCAAATTCTAAACCCATAGAATTTTCTTTGAAGCACCCACTTGGAGCCTTGGCAAGAGTATGGCAGCTCATATTACCATGGGGCGCATTGGAGAAATCTACAACAAGGAACTTGAGGATACCACCTATCAAATATGTGGGCGCCGAGATGAACAATGGGAGATGATCAGCACCGGAAGGATAGATCTGCCATAACCTTTATCCAGAGCAAAACCAGCACATTCGGCGTCGGAGAACCAGATGTCTTGAGACATGATCGAGTTGAAGAAGGCGAAAACTAGGATCATCGAGCTGGAGGAAGAACTTAAGTCCACGCGCGATGGATATGAGGAGGAAATCAAGACCCTATTGGAGAAGAATGACGATCTAGTCGAGAAGATCGGAATTTTCATGGGAGGACCAGTTCCAAGAGAAGACCCCATTCGTCCGGACAACTACATCATCATCGATGACACCGATTCAGATTCAAGTGATGATGACTACGAAGATGAAACTGGAGCAGACATCATGGAGTCTTGCACCGATCAAAACTTCTAGATGACCACCATATAATAATAGTATTCCCCCATGTAACTAGTAGTAGTGAGCACTTTTGCGATAGTCCTAGACCATTTTGTATGCCCTTGCTTGATTGATTGAATGAATGCTTGTGTTTGCCTCATACACATATGGGTAGTGTTTCTCCCCTAGATCTTTTTCTATTCTAATCTCTTCCATCTAAACCCATCAGATGCCTCCGAGAAGAGACCCCGATTTTGTTTTCCCCGAAGAATTACCAGGTATGCCACCGGATAGAGACATCGAGTTTTTGATAGAGCTATTGCCAGGTACAGGGCCGATATCCAAGAGACCCTATCGGATGCCAGCAAATGACCTGGAGGAAATTAAGAAGCAGATTAATGATTTGTTGGAGAAAGGTTACATTCGTAGAAGCTCATCACCTTGGGGAGCTCCAGTACTTTTGGTGGAGAAGAAGGATAAATCCCTAAGGATGGTTGTTGATTACCGAGCTCTGAATGAAGTAATGATAAAGAACAAGTATCCCTTACCGATGATTAATGATCTGTTTGATCAGTTACAAGGAGCTAAGGTGTTTTCAAAGATTGATCTACGATCGGGATACCATCAGTTGAAGATCCGAGAGAAGGATATACCCAAGACAGCGTTTACCACACGGTATGGATTATATGAGTATACGGTCATGTTATTTGGACTGACTAACGCCCCTGCCTATTTCATGAGTATGATGAACAAGGTGTTCATGGAGTATTTGGACAAGTTTGTTGTGGTATTTATTGATGATATTATGATATACTCGAAGAACGAAGAGGAGCACGCGAACACTTGCGTTTGGTTCTCGAGAAACTTCGAGAACACCGGTTATCGCCAAATTCAGCAAGTGCGAGTTTTGGTTGAAAGAAGTTGGATTTCTTGGGCATGTTATATCGGGAGAGGGTATAGCGGTGGATCCCAAGAGGTTGATCGGTCCTTTGAATGGTTGGCACCCACTTCGCTTGGCGAGATCCGTAGTTTCCTTGGACTGGCAGGATATTATCGGAGATTCATTGAGAATTTTTCCAAGATTGCTAAACCAATGACTGAATTGTTAAAGAAGGATACTAAGTTGAAATGGACGGAGGAGTGCGAGACAAGTTTTCAAGAGCTGAAGGAGCGATTGACTATAGCCCCAGTGCTGACCTTGCCAGATATACATAAGGAGTTTCAAGTGTTTTGCGACGCCTCTCGCTTGGGACTTGGTTGTGTGCTTATGCAGGAAGGAAAAGTTGTTTCGTATGCCTCACGACAACTGAAGCCACACGAGTTGAACTATGCCACACATGATCTGGAGTTAGCAGCCGTAGTGCATGCGCTAAAGACCTGGAGACATTATCTTATTGGAAACCGTTGTGAAGTGTACACGGATCATAAGAGCTTGAAGTACATTTTCACACAGAAGGAGTTGAACCTCAGACAGAGGAGATGGTTGGAACTTATAAAGGATTACGATATGAAGCTACATTATCATCCAGGAAAAGCCAATGTCGTAGCAGACGGTTTGAGCCGGAAGAGTTATGCTAATGTTCTTGTGAGCAAGGGAATGCCAAAAGAGTTAGCTGCGGAGATCATGGAACTTCGGTTGGAGATTGTTCCAAAAGGCTTTCTTGCAGCAATGGAGGTTCAGTCGACGTTGGACAAGATTCGAGAAGCTCAGAAGGAGGACAAAGAGATTGCTGAGATAAGAGAGAGGATGGGCGAAGGTAAAGCCAAAGGTTTTCGCGAGGATGAGCGCAATACCTTGTGGTTTGAGGACCGGATTTATGTGCCCAACAATTCGGAGATCAGGAAGTTGACACTTCAGGAGGCCCATGACTCACCATACTCGATTCACCCCGGAAACACCAAGATGTATTTGGACTTGATGGAACGTTTCTGGTGGACAAGAATGAAGAAGGATATTGCCGAGTATGTAGCCGTATGTGATGTATGTCAGAGAGTGAAGGCAGAGCATCAGAAGCCAGCAGGATCATTACACCTATGCCAATACCGAATGGAAGTGGGACAAACTTGGTATGGACTTTATTCTTTGGATTACCCGTAGGCGGGATATGATTCTATATGGGTAGTTGTGGATCGATTGACTAAAGTAGCTCACTTCATCCGGTGAAAACAACGTATACAAGTGCAAAGTTGGCCAAGATATATATGACCAGGATCGTATGTTTACATGGAGTTCCGAGGAGCATCGTATCAGATATAGGAAAACAGTTTACTTCAAAGTTTTGGCATCGCATACACGGACTTTGGGTACCGATTGGAATTGATGATCGCTTTTCACCCTCGAACGGATGGATGAGACGAGAAAGAGTCAATCAGATTACGGAGGACATGGTAAGAGCACATGCGCTAGATTATGGATCTAGTTGGGATGACAATTTGCCGTACGCAGAGTTTTCTTATAACAACAGCTACCAGGCCAGTTTGAAGATGGCACCGTTCGAAGCTCTGTATGGACGCAGATGTAGAGCGCCTTTGATGTGGGATGAGGTAGGAGATCGTCGATTGTTTGGACCAGATTTGATCAAGGAATCGAGAGGAGAAGGTTAAACTGATCGAGATGACTAAAGATTGCTCACCCGAATGTAAGAGTTACGCAGATTCAAAATGCAAGGAAGTAACCTATGAAATTGGAGATAGAGCTTATCTCGAGTATCACCCTTGAGGGGAGTAAAACGTTTTGGAGTTAAGGAAAGTTAGCCCGAGATTTGTAGGACCGTGTCGTATTTTGGAGCGGATGGGAGAAGTTGCCTACAAGCTGGAGTTACGAAGGATTGTCGAGTTCACGATGTGTTTCACGTATCTGGCGAAGAAGTGCCATGCTGAGTTGGCGATATACCGTTGAATGATACAGTACCTTGGGAGGCGATTCAGCTGGATAATAATCTGACCTATGAGGAGAAGCCAGTAAAGATTCTTGAGTTTGATAGTCGAGTCACTCGCAACAAGGTGATCAAGTTTTGTAAAGTTCAGTGGAGTCATCCTACTGAGGAGGAAGCCACCTGGGAGCGAGAAGAGGATATTCGCAAAGACCATCTGCACCTATTTTCTAGCCAACCCGAATCTCGAGGGCGAGATTCATCTTAAGGGGGGTAGGTTTGTAACATCCCAAATTTCCAATTTGGCATGTTATACATAGGTCATGCATGCATATCATATTTTATTGCTTTTTCGTTTGCAATCCTCGAAATCCTAAGCAACTCAAGGACCTTCGGAGAGAGTTGGGGATTTTCCAATTTTCATATTTGAAATTTTTATCAAATAGTGAAGACAAGGATTTGATTTTAATTATTTTCTCTCCGGAAAATATTTCATTTTTAAAAAATGAGGGGAGATAATATGACTTCTCCAAAACAATTGAAATATCGGAGGAAAAATGTTAAAATCATTTTTGGATTTTATTTGAGTTTAATTCGGGATTTTTATTTGCCCTAGAAAAATTTGCATGTTTTAAAAATTGCATTTTAGGGGCCAAGAAAAGTTCATCTTGTTCTAAATATTTTATTTAGACGGAGAAAACTTGTTTTGGAATTTTTAGATTGTAATTTATTTTTCTAGGATTTTTCTAATCAGCGGAATGTTTAAAAAACCATACCGATCGGGCCAAAGGCCCACCCAGTCGGCCCGCGCGCCCGACTCCCAGCACACAGCCACAGGCGCCAAGATGGATGCCGAGGAGTCGGGCGGACTCCTCCCGGGCGCCCCTTCCCAAGACGGAGCAGCCCCCTCCTTAAATACCACCACCACGCCACCACCCGCCACCACCCGCCACCACCGCCAGCAGAGCCCGAGCCCGAGCCGAGCCGCCGCCAAGGCTCGAGCCCGAGCCAGCCGTCTCCGCCTCCGCCTCCTCGCCCCGACCCCCCGCCCCTCGCCGAGCCCAGCCGAGCCGCCCGCCCCGCCGGACGACCTCACCGGAGGTACCCACCCCGCCGTCGTTTTTTAAAGAAAAACCCTACGGTTTTTTTTGAAGAAAACCCTAGTTCGTTTTTTTATATAGATCGGTTTTTATTTCTTCAGTTTATTTACTTAGCGAACGTTCGCTCGTCCGTTCGTTCTAATGAAGTGTTCACCATTTAGTTTCTGCCAACGAACGTTCGTTCGTTTAGCCGTTCGTCGTTTTTCTTTTTATCGGATTTATTCCGCGATTATTCTGATCGCGATTTCTGACCCGATGTTCAAACCTGTTTATCTTTTCACTCGTTTATCGGAATCAGGCGATTCAAGCGCCTGAAGTTTCATCTCGAAACCCTCTTTCCGAATAATCAACTCAAACAAGTTTTTATCTCTGTAAAATTTGACCCTAGCTCAGATTAGTTAACGGATCTTGTTTCTTTTGCCGTTTGAGTTTCGTTGCTCCGTTTGATTTGATTCTTTTTGCAAACCGGAGTTCTTAAGTTGAACTCTCCGGTCAAACTCATTTATTTGGAGTTCTACTTGTGCATCTTTGATTGTTGATTATGTATGTTATTGTTTGCTTGCGATAGAATTCCCGGAGTGCGAAGCGTGTTACTACGAGTCTCTAGGATTCACGGATTGTCAGCAAGGCAAGTAACACATTGATCATACTCTTTTCATACCCAGTTTTTATGCATTAGTTTCAATCCTCAAACATTACATGACTAGGATGCCTTTAACTTGTGGGTTGGGAAGTAGTTGCTGAGGTAGAACCTATTGCCCTGTTTATTATCAAACCCTTGGGAGTTACTTCTACGTTATGCTTATTCTGCCATGATATGCTCGTAGACGTGGATTGGGTTTGAGTGATTTCCATGACAGATGTGAGATTGTTAATTAATGGTTTACTTAAGGTGGCAACTTTAATACACATCTGGGTGGATTGAGGCACCTGGGGTATCCAATGATTGCCTGTTTTATTTTTGGAAATCCCGGGGTTACCGTGTGATTTTCCTATGGACCGCCACCCGTGCTCAAAGGGCGAGTCTATTCATGCTAGAAACTTCCGTGTGCAGCCGCAAGCTATTATGGGCTCTAGCATAGTTGAGTAGGTTACGTGAAGCTCTTGAAGAGGTGGATTAGCAGGTAGTGGGTTTGTAGGTTTGGTATGGTCTGCCCTTGAGTAGAGAGTTAATGTTTACGAAGATCGTGTCTCGGTCATCCGTCTCTCAAACACCATGTAGTGCGAGAAATCAGCGGAGGCGATCGAGTCTTCTGGGAAAAGTCATAAACCTCTGCAGAGTGTACAATCTAATCATGGTTAGCCGTGTCCCGGTTATGGACAATTACGAGTATCTAGTACTTGAGTATTCGCATGTATCTCAACACTCTTAATTAATCTTCTTTGGGATGTTAACTATCTTAATTGGGATCATTGAGTTGGGGTTACCTTCTCAAATGATGTTTCAACCACCATGATAGTTAAATTAAAACTGATTCCTTTGTAGTAGGGAAAATTGGCTTTTCAAAATTGTAACCATAGAGCTTTCCACCAGCCAAATATGCATGTAGTGGTAGCATTATTCTGTTATTGCTCTTTTGTGTTATGTTGCGGCATATTCCATGTCTTGACCGTTCTCGGCTGCAACGTATTATGTTGCAGACTTTTCAGACGAGGAGTAAGGTTAAATGAGGTCGTTGCCGTGTAGCTCAACCATGCCGTTGGAGTTGATGGACTCACTTTATCTTCCAAGCCTTCCGCTGTTATCGCATTAGATGGCCTTAAGCCATATTATTGTAATAAGTTCTCTTTTGAGACATTCGATGTTATAAGTGTGTGATTGCTACTCTGTTATAAATCCTTCGAGTACTGTGTGTGTCAGCATTACCGATCCAGGGATGACACGGAAGCACAGAGACTTGACCATTTGAGGTCGGGTCGCTACACTCGGGGGCTTAGTCGCGACCCCGTACTCGCCTAAGTTAAAAACCACTCCGAGTGGAGAGCAATCCTCCTACTCGGGGGCTTAGCTGCAACCCCGTACTCGCCTAAGTTAAAAAACCACTCTGAGTGGAGAGCAATCCTCCCACTTGGGGGCTTAGCTGCGACCCCGTACTCGCCTAAGTTAAAAAACCACTTCGAGTGGAGAGCAATCCTCCCAGCGGGGCGTAGCTACGACCCGTACTCGCCTAAGTTAAAAAACCACTCCAAGTGGAGAGCAATCCTCCCACGCGGGGGCTTAGCTGCAACCCCGTACTCACCTAAGTTAAAAAACCACTCCGAGTGGAGAGCAATCCTCCCACTTGGGGGCTTAGCCGTGACCCCGTACTCGCCTAAGTTAAAAAACCACTCCGAGTGGAGAGCAATCCTCCTACTCGGGGCTTAGCTATGACCCCGTACTCGCCTAAGTTAACAAACCACTCCGAGTGGAGAGCAATCCTCCCACTCGGGGGCTTAGCTGCGACCCCATACTCGCCTAAGTTAAAAAAACCACTCCGAGTGAAGAGCAACCTTCTCACTCGGAGGCTTAGCTGCAAATCTGATTCACTTAAGTTAGAAAGATCCTCAAAGATGCATCACAAGTATAACGTCCGCTCCATCCTGATCCGCAAGGATGACGAGGTGCAAATCGAGTATGACACCTAGTGCTCGTATCGGTGGCCCTCTCGTTGGAGCTGTGTCACAAGTACAACGTCCGCTCCATCTTGATCCGCAAGGACGACGAGGTGCAAATCGAGTACGACACCTAGTGCTCGTATCCGCGGCCCTCTCATCGGAGCTGCATCACAAGTACAACGTCTATTCCGAGTGAGAAACCAAGCTCCACTTGGGGTTAGGAGATCTAAAAGTGGTGAAGACAAAGCAACCATATTCAAGGGAAAACCAAGTTAAGATAAATCCGGCAAAGTTCAGAACCACGAACATAAGTACTTAGGAGTCAAGACCGAAAGAGTTTAATGGTTACAAAATCACTCGGCATTCCGAGGCAAATAAAGGTGAGGTATTAAGTTTGTTCACTCAGCAGGAGTAGGGCTTGCTGGCTCGATGAAGCTATCAAGGTCGATACCGTATGAAATACGAGTGGAAGCATCGATGAAGGTCTCCATGAAGGACTGGAATTGGAGATTCTTGGTGTTGGCAACCTTGAGAGCCGCCAGCTTCTCTTCTTTGACCTCCTTGCGATGGACCCGGACCAAGGACAGAGTCACATCAGCGCCACAACGAGCAGACAGCTTCTTCCACTCTTGCACTCGACCAGGGATTTCATTGAGTCGAGTCATCAGAGATTCGAGATCATTCTGGAAGGTCACTCGGGGCCAGGGCTGCGTGTCAATCTGCGACACCTCCACTTTCAGATGAGAAAGATAATCCATAACACTGGCAAGGCGAGACTCCAGCCGTAGCATCTTCATTGCAGCTTCATCCTTGACAGGGGAGTTTATGGGGTCCAAATTTGTCTCGATCCGCCCAGTCTCTTCCTCGAAGTCTTTACAAAATTCTGCACACATAGAACAATGGTGAGTCGGCAGTTATATGAGCAGTCAACAGTTGCAAATCAGTCGGACCAAGGAAAGTACCTTCAAGTATCAAGAACATCTTCTTAGCGAGTCCTCCTAGATAAGCCTCCAGTTCGTTGCTCTTTCGAGTGTGATCTCCAACCTTGTCAGACAGGGCCTCCTTGTCCTTCCACGACTTCTTTGTTGGCTTCGCTAATGGCAGTATTTAACTAGGCGTTTTCCTCTTCCAACTTGCTGACTGAAGCCAACTTTTTGTCGGCAAGTTCAGTTTTCTCTCGTGCCGCCCTCTGTGCTGCGGCAAGATCGAGGTCCTTCTGCTCCAGAGCCTGCTTCATTTTGACTAAAGAAATAACATTCTTTAGACGAGCTTGGAGTTGATGGTTTTCACTACGCACATCTGTTCGAGTGGAGTCACTCGGTTCAAAAGACTAAAAGGGAAAAATTATAAGGTGGACAGTCGATGAATTATTACCTCACATAGCAGCTAATTCATCCTTGGCCTTCTGAAGATTCTTCTTGGCCAGCTCTAGATCGAGGTTGAGACTGATCTACGTCTTCTCCAATTCAGCAAACTGGGCCCCGAGTTCACAATTTTTGCAGTCAACAAATAAGACACGTCAGTCGACAGAAACAAAGGTCAATTGCAGCAAAACTGTAGCAAAAAGTGTTCTAAGACTACTACCGAATCAAACATTCAACAGTAGTCTCGGGGACTACACCCAGTGGGTGCACTTAGCGTGCCCCCACTGGTCCATTTCCCACTCGGCATGGTCTTCCCAGCACGAGTAAAAAAATTAAAAAATTTAAACCCCTGCCGACTGCCCGCAGTCGACCACCGTCTCGGGGACTACACCCAATGGGTGCACTCAGCGTGCCCCCACTGGTCTAGATCCCACTTGGCACGATCTGTCTCGACCGAGTGGGAGAACTATAAAGAGACATTTGATAAAGACCCCTACCGAATCAGACATTCGACGGTGGTCTCGGGGACTACACCCAGTGGGTGCACTCTGCATACCCCCACCGATTCAAAGATACACTCGACACGACCTGGTCGGCTCAAGTGGAAGAACTATTCAGCAAAAGTCAAAACACCCAATGGGTGAATGATATAAAGTGCAGACTCATGACAGATGCACATTAAAGGTTTCAAATGCTCATCCACGGACATCTTACGGATAATAAAGTAGCAGTTTTCAAGTACCATATCCTAATAAAGCAAAGATCAAGTTGAAAGATCAGTCGGAAATCAACTCACCTTGACATTGGTCTAAAGAGCAGACTTGGAATCATAGGCAGACTTGCTAGCCTCGTGCACCACCTTCATTTGTTCCATCACAAAGCCTGCCTGGCGCATAGCTTCCTTAGCAGCGCTCACCGGGTCCTCTGGGACATGATGGGAAACAAAGAGCAGAGTTGGTGGAACAGTAGAAGCAATCATAGGATCTGAGGCATGGAGTTGCACGGATGGAGCAAGGACTTGAGCTGTCGATGCCGAAGGACGTTCAGTCGACACAGGACCGACAAAAGAAACAGAAGCCCGAATTGGATCTCCGGATTGCTGGATCACTGTTTCTGGTGCTGATGTCGACTGAGGTACCTTGTTGGCAAGCACCCTCCTGCTCGAAATCCTGCCCTTTCTTCCCTAGTCTTCTGGGGCACGTCTTCATCGTCGTCTGGAAGTTCAATGACATCTTGCGGTGCTGCACAAGATTCGACCATAAGAGTTCAGTCGACCGACAGTACAACCAACAGAATGAGCATAAGATTGTATAATTATACCCGCTTTGGAAGTGGCCTCGTCTTCAATTTCCTCATCGTCTTGATCCTTGTAAATGTCCATGGAGGTCCCAGAAGTCGCAGCACTGAAAGATTCAGAACCCACTCGGTCAAACAGGAGAATGAGTCGACGACAACATAGAGGTTCCCAAACAACGCAAAAACAAAGGAAAACAATAAAACACTTACGCAGAAGCGGCGGGAACGTCCATCTTGATCTTGGGCACGGCCTTCTTAGACTTTGAGGAGGCAACGTTGAGCTGCTTGGCGGCCTTTTCAGACGGTTCCGGAGACGAAGTCCGAGTGTGTTTTTGCACTTGTGTGCTTGGAGGAATTGCCTTGCTACGCCCACCTACAGGGTCTTGAGACTGTTTGGATCGACATTCTAAGCGAGGTGGTGAGTCGACTTCTTCACTATCGTCCGACTCATCATTGTCCTCCTTCGTCATCAGGGGATTGCCAGTCGCCACTCTCCTTTGCGCTCTCCGTTCCCTCCTGGACTTGCTCCCCTTTTGGCATCGAGTACATCTCAGTATAAATCTGCAAGGCAAAGAGTTAAACAAGCATCAATCAGATTCAAGGATAGTCGCAAATCAGAATGAAAAGACACTCGGTAACAAAGGTCAGACCTTATCCGGCTCATTTTCGGTGTCGAATGGTACGACTCTTCTAGACCCCCGGGGTTGTCTTTGTTTCCAGTGATGCCCCGCAGCCATTGTGCCACCGTCTCCTCGGTGACCTCCTCTGGGTGGACCCGAGCGGTGTCATTGGTGCCCGAGTACATCCACATTGGATGATCGCGAGCTTGGAGGGGTTGGATACATCGACTGAGAAACACCTCCAACAAATTCATGCCAGTCACACCGTCACGGACCAATTGAACTACCCGGTCGACTAGCATGGACACCTCTACTTTCTCTGCTGAAGTCACGGTTAATGAAGAGGGTTGGTGGACTTGATCCATGGTGAAGGGGGGAGACCAGTCGACTGACCAGGGGTCGGGACATCTTGGCAATAGAACCAGGTCGACTGCCACCCCCTAACCGACTCGGGAAGAGTCATAGGAGGAAAAGTACTCCTAACCCTCATCTGAATCCCTAAACCTCCACTCATTTGGATCACGTGTGTCCTTTCGTCAGTCAAATTTGCCTTCTTCATAGTTTGGGAACGGCAGGTAAATATGTGTTTGAATAAACCCCAATGCGGTCGACAACCCAAGAAGTTTTCATACAGAAAGACATACGCGGCAAGATATGTGATAGTGTTGGGAGAGAAATGATGAAGTTGGGCACCAAAAAAGTTGAACAAACCCCGGAAAAAGGATGCGGAGGCAGAGTGAAACCACGGTCGACATGAGTTGTGAGGAGGACGCACTCACCCTCCTGCGACTGAGGCTCGGTCTCGTTCACCAGCAACCTCCAAGACCCGTCAGCAATCAAGCCCACGCCGGCCAGATCCTCCAAATCTTGTTTCTGGATCATGGACCGAATCCAGTCCCCTTGGATCCAACCAGGCGGCAATCCAGACCTCGATGATGACCCCCGGCTTATCTTCTTGCACTTAGCCATCGCTATCGCCTTCTTCGCGTGCTCCAAGGCTGCTATCTTGTCCTTTCCCATTGTGGTCGACTGCTTGCGGGCGGGGCGGCGGCGTCAAGAATGGTGGAGGATGCGGTGGGGAAGTAGAGGAAGAAGAAGGGGAATAAGGCGCACTGTGCAAAAGCATCAGCCTTGACGCCTTTTATGGGCCTGCTTCAAAGTGGCTGACTCGTGGGCCCAAGCAGTCCTGTCAAATCCTGTAATAGTCGCACGCCTAATACGTTGCGAAAATGGTGGCACGAGAATCGAGGCGTCCCTGTCTATCCACCCCGTTTACCGCGGCGCGCTCCGTCCCGCATGCTTCCCCAAAGTTTTGAATCCCATGAGATCCGGGAACCGCAGAGTAACCAATTGCGCCGAAGATTTCGTACCATATCAACACTCAAAGATTGTCAGTATAGTTCACTCAACGAGCTATGAATCGATCTAGGCGACTGAAATAAAGTTGAAGTTTCAGCATCATTCCCAGACTCGGGAAAAATGGCTACGAAGCATAAGAATCAGGTCGGGATTGTGACGCCCGTATAATCAAGCTACAGTAACCTCTGTTAATGATGCCACATCACCACTCTTACTGTTGCTAACCTCGCAATGATTCGAAACCTTTTCAAATTCAAATTCAAATTAATGTCAGGCGACAAAGTTTTCAAAATATTAAACTAAAATGTTTGGAGTGTGCAGTTAAATGCCTAGGTGATTATAGTGCAACAAACACCCTTTTTGAAAATGTCTAAATATATTAAAATGAAATAAAACAGAAAAGTGAAATAAATAAAAGGAAAAGACAAATCTAACTAAAAATAAAAAGAGGCGCCCCCATCACCATCTCAGGCCAGTAGCTAGCCCAATAATCAAGCAAAGGCCCAAATTGACCGCCCACCCGCCGACCCATCCCCCTCCATATCCCCACCAGGGAGGAAACCCTAACCCACGACCCACCTCACTCCCCCTCCCTGACGCCACCTCTCCCCCTTCCGATCCAGATTGGATCGGGATCGAACCACCCCGCTCCCCTAACGACGCCCACTTCACCGGACCTCCACCCCGTCGAACGCTGCCCCCTGCCTCCTCCCAGCCCCCCCCCCCACTCGACTGGATCGAGGAGGGGCTAGATCCCGCGCTGCCCCAACGCGCCTCGATGCCGACGCCCATCCACAGCGTCTTTTGCCCATCGTCGCCGGACTGCCGCCGCCTCGTCCTCTCCCTCGTTGGACCTCCCCGACCTTCGTCGAGCCCGCTTCCTTTGACCCCACGAATCGCGGTGAGGCCCGGTCTCTCCTCCTCTCTCCGCACGTGTCGTCCCCGAGCTCGCCGCCGTCGATTGCGGCCACGCCCAGCCACGCCGTTCCCCGTTCGCACTTCCGCTCCCGCAGCCCCGTACTCGCCAGCGCCCTGGCTGCGCGTGCCCGTGCCGTGGCTGCCTACTCTTCTTTGCACCACTGCGGCTGGCCTTGCCGCTCTGCACTGCCGCCCCGCTCTCCCATGCCACCTCGCCTTCCTTGGCGGCGCCTTGGCCGCCGGCGCCCAGCCGCGTCGGGCCAATGGCCTCTGCCTGTGGTCGGGTGCCCGTAGCGCCCGTTCGGGCCACCCCACACCCAGCGCCCATAGGCCCCCTCGGGCCTATGACAAGGGGGGCCCTACCCCAGAACGATTAAAAAAAAGAGAGAATTAAAAGAATAAAAAAATGTTAGAATAAATAAATCAATAATTAATTAGATAAGTAATTAATTAAGTTAATTAATCCTGGTTAAATCATCTAATTAAAATAAATTAGCCTAATCATTTAGTTAGTCTATTTAACCGGTTTAGTTAACCTGAGTGTATGACAGGTGGGACCCATGTGTCAGATTGACCAGTCAACCCCTCTGTTGACTGCTGGCGTCATGCTGACGTCATGCTGATGTAATAATACTAATTTTGAATTAATTTAATAATAATTATTTAGAAAATGATCTAAAACATTAAAAATTAATATAAAATAAACCGTAGCTCGGATGGAAAAACTTAGTACATGAAAGTTGCTCAGAACGACGAGATGAATCCGGATATGCAGCCTGTTAAATCGCCACACATCCCTAGCATAGTGAACCTGCAACATTTCACCTCCGGTTCATCTCGTAGAAAACACGAAACACCGGGATACTTTCCGGATGTTTCCCCACCGGTATCACCTCATACCGCGATAGAACATGTCTAGCTCGTTGTTGTCTGTTATGCACTTGCTTGCTATGTATTTATCGCTTCTCCCCTCTTCTCTCCGGTAGACCCGTGGCGATCTTTGATGCCCACGTGGTCGACTACGCCACCGATTTACCCCTCCTTCTTATCTCGAGCAAGCAAGCAAGCCCCCCTTGAACCAGATATCGCCTATTCTTCTCTATCTTGCTTGCATTAGAGTAGTGTAGCATATTCTTGTTTGATTACTCCTATTCATTGCATAGCCCGTCATTGTTGCTACAATCATTGATACCTTACCCGCAGTCCTAAATGCTTAGTATAGGATGCTAGTTTATCATCATTGGCCCTACATTCTTGTCGATGCGCCTTGCTATACTATTGGGCGTGATCACTCTGGAGGTGATCACGGGTATATACAATACATACATACATACTATACAGATGGTGACTAAAGTCGGGTCACTCGATGAGTACCCGCAAGTGATTACGATGAGGGGGCCAAAGGACGGTGGCTCCATCCCGGTAGAGGTGGGCTGGGTTCCCGATGGCCCCGATTGTTACTTTAATGGCGGAGCGACAGGGCAGGTTGAGACCACCTAGGAGGCAGTGGGCTGGCCTGTTCGGCGTTCGCAGATACTTAACACGCTTAACGAGATCTGGGTATTTGATCTGAGTCTGGCCATTTGGTCTATACGCACTAACCATCTACGCGGGAGTAGTTATGGGTATCCCGGCGTCGTGGTATCAGCCGAAGCCTTCTTGACGTCAGCGACGGAGCGGCGCGCGTCGGGTTGGACTGCGTTAATGCAACTTCCTTTGTAATGGAGGTTGCTAGGTCTGCTCACCGTCACGACGCATAGCGTGCGGTGTGTGCATGGGCGATGGGCCCGCACCCTGCGCGCATAGGATTTAGACCGGCGTGTTGACCTCTCTGTTGTGCCTAGGTGGGGCTGCGGCGTGTTGATCTTCAAGGCGGGCATGACCGGAAAGTGTGTCCGGCCAAATGGGATCGAGTGTGTTGGGTTATGTGGTGCACCCTGCAGGAAGTTAATCTATTGAATAGCCGTGATCTTGATAACAGGGCGACTTGGAGTTGTACCTTGACCTTATGACAACTAGAACCAGATACTTAATAAAACACACCCTTCCAAGTTCCACGAACAACCCAAAGTGATCGCTTTTCCACGGGGAGACGAGGGAGGATCGCGGGTAGGATTATGCTATGCGATGCTACTTGGAGGACTTCAATCTACTCTCTTCTACATGTTGCAAGACGGAGGCTGCGAGCGTAGTCTTGACGGGATTAGCTATCCCCTCTTATTACGGCATTCTGCAGATTCACCCACCGATATGGCCCCTTTACACATATACCCATGCATATGTAGTGTAGTTCCTTGCTTGCGAGTACTTTGGATGAGTACTCACGGTTGCTTTCTCCTCCTTTTCCCCTTTCCTTTCTTTACGGTTGTCGCAACCAGATCTTTGGAATCGAGAGCAGACGCCACCGTCGACGGCGACTCTTACTACATCGGAGGTGCCTACTACTACGTGCGGGCGGCGGCGACCACCAAGAGTAGTTTAGGAGGATCGAGCGGGAGGCTGCGCCTCTTCGATCTGTATCCCAGCTTTGTGCTAGCCTTCTTAAGGAAAACTTGTTTAACTTATGTCTGTACTTAGATATTGTTGCTTCCGTTGACTCGTCTATGATCAAGCACTTGTATTCGAGCCCTCGAGGCCCCTGGCTTGTATTATGATGCTTGTATGACTTATTTATGTTTTTAGAGTTGTGTTGTGATATCTTCACGTGAGTCCCTGATCTTGATCGTACACGTTTGCGTGCATGATTAGTGTACGATTGAATCAGGGGCGTCACAAGTTGGTATCAGAGCCGACTGCCTGTAGGAATCCCCCTTCCACACTCCTTGGCCGAAATCGAGTCTAGACATTGCAAAAACTTTGACTAACTTGGCTGTGTGCCTTACGGGCCCACGTCGCCATTGGGTGGTACTAGGATCTTTTACTCCTCGACCTATACTCTGGGACTCTGAACTCTCTTCTATTCAAAGCTAAATGAATTTTGCTAAATCTAACATTAGGATCTCGTTATCACTTTCACCCGAGAGCCCTTTATTATCGATGGTCGCCTCACTGCACTGTAAGACCACGAAGATACTCTCCGCGTTAACTCGAGAACTTGTGTTCATCGCGTTAGCAATTCCCTTCCACCGTAAACCCTTATGGATAACTACTTGCGCTTGTTATTCTTACATTCATCCCCAGTTGGTTTTGTTATTACAAGATACCTCAAAAACTCGCCGTTGTTTTGATAATCCTTTGAGCTTCTCGCCTTGCTGTTCTTTGTCACCTGAATACCCCTACAGTTAATTCTCGCACTTATCGAGTATCCGCTCATCCCCCAGTTGTTCATGTGTTACACAAAAGTCTACCATTCGATATTCTGAAAATCCTCAGCAACCTATTGCTTTGGAATTTCTTGTTTGCTTTCATTATGATTAATCCCATAAGTGTAGTAATCATATTGGCATCCTTTGTCACCATCATTTTTGAGTCTGTTGATTCAATGCGTTGTGAATGTTCACAATCATCAGTCGAGTCCTAGGATTATCTTTCCAGCTCAGACATCATTTTGGACATGAGCTGGTTCTCGACCAAACTATCTGTCGTCGATTGTGCCTCTGGTATATTCAATTGATCCATCCTTGATCAGAACGTCTCCTTCTGATCCTTTGTTTTGGAAATCATAATTCCTTTGCATTTATGCTTTGAATTATTCAGATGATTCCATAACCTGTTGCATTTGCATTCCTTCCTCTTCTGGTTGAGTACCGATACTCACATCAGATCCTTTGTGGACCATCAAGTCCTTTGTCAGATTGATATTCGACAGTGTCCTTCACATTTGATCACTTTGTGAGTTCTTCCCCTGATACATAATGCCCTTGTTAAGTTGTATCCTCTGCTTGGCCAACCATGCTCTGCTTTCGGGCTTGTGTTATTTACTCTCGAAACTGGTGGTATATGTTTCTAACAAGCCCCTATGGGTTGAACATATGCCTTCTCTAAACCGTGTGAACCCGAAAGTTTTCACGAGTCATACTCTTCTGGTGCTTCGCCAGAAATTTTCTTTTCAACACTGCAACTTCATCGAACGCGAGAAGTGAATGAAAGGTTATGCATTGGAGAAGTGGGAGTCGACCTTGAACCTTGCGTTCATGCCCATGGACACGATGTAGATCGTATCATTAAAGCTTCTCTTCAATGAAATATTCCTTGGTATACGTTTATCTTATATCTGGGATCTGGCATTTTGCAATTATGGTTCCGACCATGTTCTCCTTTAAATACCATTTTCGATGCAAGTGTAAGCACTTGTCTTCGTGGATCAATACCGTACAACCTCTACTTTGATCGTCAGTCAATATTACCCTCGGTATCTCGAGATTATCTTGGGCCGCATAACTACCTATGAGTTCATCATCAAGTGCTACATTCTCACCGATTCCAATTTTTCACGGGCTCGAAGTTATTAAATACTCGAAGACCCGATAATCGAACCTAGTCCGCGTTACGGTTCAACAACTCCTACTGATATTCTTTACTAACGAGTTTGTACCCTATCATGTCGTTCCTATCCTGATCGGCTATATCATTATCGTGCTAAATCTTAACAGTGTTACCTGGTCCTTCTTCCCAGAGCACAACTTTCGACGATGAGCTAAGCTTATGTCGAGTTCCTCGTCTTATCGTTCCACTTCAAACAACAAGCTTTATCCCAGGTTGGTGTTGTATCCGTGGATCCAATAATCTTTCGCTGCAAAAATCCCTCTGCTTGATGCAGTCGCCGTTCGATTGCTTCTTCGTGGAGCCTCTCGACAAAATTTGTCGTGATCATCATCAACCTTTTGGGTTCTTTCGGGATATCTATTGAACTCTTGATGAGAAATGCCATCCTTGCCCCTCGATGATTTGTGTTATCATCGACGACATTCTTGCCTTCCCCCAACACAAACTTGTTCATGTTTCGTGTTATACCTTGAGTTCCTTGCTACCCAGCATTGTTCTTCTTTACCTTGGAGTATTACCAGCTTTTATGTCAAGAATGCCGTGGGAATTTCACCACCTCTTAAGAATTCTTGGTATATTGATACTTCTCACCATCACCATTCTTTCTTGGTCCTTGTGTTGATTCCAACCGGGGTACCAATAAGTGAGCGGTGCTGTTTGGATTCCGCCCTTCTAGCAACCCTATTGCTTTGAAGTTAATGGTCGGTCGTTCATTCTTAGATTGTTGATTATTGAATCACCATTCCAATGTTGGTCGTGCAACCTAGCCCATATTTCGGGTGCACCTTTCAACCAATGTTAATTGTGTATGTTTTCCTCGAGCATACATCATTATACCATTTGATCGGACAAATGCTATCTCCTTGTTCACATAATTGTGGAAATCCACCTTTTTGGAAATCTCGAGGATTGTCACAAGTTGTCACTGGCTCCATCAGCTACCCCGTCATCCTCTCTTTGGTTTAAATGATGAACTCTTGTGTTGAAACTCGCTCCCATAGTTCATTTCCCGAGAATCTTACAATGTCATCTCGACAATTGTGTTGCACCTTTCTTCTCAGGCATCTTAAGTTTGAGGTATCCTAACACTGATCAGATCTGAATCTCGGTCAGATATGATGGTTGGAACATTTTTCCAAGAGTTATAACACTGGTCTTTTATGACCCGGTAAGGTGATGGCATGCCCAGCACACTTGGCCGGATGACCTCCTGTTATAGTTTCCTTATTAGCAAGGTTATCCATTCTTCCATGAGGAAATTGTAAGACTTATTCTACAAGTTGTTCCTGATGGATCCTTCCTGTATCCAAAGTCTGACCTTTGCTTGAAGACCATGTCAATACTATCTCGAAGCATGTCTGTGGTACTCCGATTTTCAACAAGAACATTTGAGGCCCAATGCTAAATGTTTCCTGCTCAATTATCCAAACACCGTTGTATGGGTAATGTCATGAAATTCCTCTCCCCTTAAATAAATGGTTTTCTACTTTCTATCCTGTCATGGATATCATGCTCTGTTTGTCCTTGGGAAGGAAATACCCCTGAAATATGTGTTTTAACACATTTTCCTTTCCATTGTTTGGTTTAACCTTTCTTGTGATCTACATGACCTAAGCGGTAATATTCTCCTGCTTATGTAAACACCTCGCGGTACCGCTCTGTCAGTAAGACCCTGTTACTATTGTTAATGACATTTCGGTAGCCACCGATGGACGAGAACCTTGCCTATTGGCCCGCCTCGTTCAACGAGCAGGAAAATGGTTCTCTTCGTCCCTCGCCCTTGGTATCGATGTTGTTGCCGACATAACTGATAGGCTACCCTCTGACACGCCTTACTATCGTGACCGTGCAAGATGTCGGCCCCCTTCCTACTTTCAACCACATGGTGGGCCCATAACCCACAGTTCCACAGGATCGAAACCTAACTCTCCTGTGCTTCCCTGTTGCCAAAGTTGTTCCTCGCTCTTGGTGTCGTATGTAACTCATGAGGCACCTTCCTAGTGATCAATTCTGGTATCCTACGCAATACTTATTCCCGTTGCTTGAACCCCTTTAACACTTTGTTTCAGGCATCGAACGATTGCCTACCCGCTTGAAACTTCCCATAATAACTCCTTACTTTGCTCTCGATATTTTCGGAGGTTTCAATTCGAGAGTTACGTTCCGCCTCCCTCCCCGATGTTATCTACCAAATAGTCAACCTTGTCGAGGCCCGTTCTCCCGGAATGCTCCCCCTTTATTCTTTCGTTAGTACGATGGAGTTTCCGAAGAAAGGATGCCGACTTCATCTTAATGACCTGAAGCAGAAAAATGAAGACATCAATGTAATGGATCGACCACTTCGAGAAGAGCAACCAAGACCGAGAAGATTCATTAGAATTTCATAACCCGAACCTTTCCCCTTTACTCCCCTCTTAAATCTCGGGACGAGATTTCTTGTAGTGGAGGAGAATTGTGACGCCCGGATAATCAAGCTACAGTAACCTCTGTTAATGATGCCACATCACCACTCTTACTGTTGCTAACCTCGCAATGATTCGAAACCTTTTCAAATTCAAATTCAAATTAATGTCAAGCGACAAACTTTTCAAAATATTAAACTAAAATGTTTGGAGTCTGCAGTTAAATGCCTTGGTGATTATAGTGCAACAAACACCCTTTTTGAAAATGTCTAAATATATTAAAATGAAATAAAATAGAAAAGTGAAATAAATAAAAGGAAAAGACAAATCTAACTAAAAATAAAAAGAGGCACCCCCATCAAGCCATCTGTGGCCAAATTGCCAGCCCAATGGGCAAAGGCTCACCGACCGCCCAAATTGCCGACCCACCCTCCATATCCCCACCAGGGAGGAAACCCTAACCCACGACCCACCTCACTCCTCCCCGACGCCACCTCTCCCTCCTCCCGATCCAGATTGGATCGGGATCGAACCACCCCGCTCCCCTGACGACGCCCGCTTCGCCGGACCTCCACCCCGTCGAACGCCGCCCCTGCCTCCTCCCAGCCCCCCCCCCCACTCGACTGGATCGAGGAGGGGCTAGATCCCGCGCCGCCCCAACGCGCCTCGACGCCGACGCTCATCCACGGCGTCTTTTGCCCACCGTCGCCGGACTGCCGCCGCCTCGTCCTCTCCCTCGTCGGACCTCCCCGACCTTCGTCGAGCCCGCTGCCTTTGACCCCACGAATCGCGGTGAGGCCCGGTCTCTCCTCCTCTCTCCGCACGTGTCGTCCGCGAGCTCGCCGCCGTCGATTGCGGCCATGCCCAGCCACGCCGTTCCCCATTCGCACTTCGCTCCCAAGAGCCCGTACAGATTGCCAATACTGCTGCGCGTGCCGTGCCGTGGCTGCGCTACTACTATCTTTGCAGCCATCTGCGGCTCTTTGCCTCTGCCTTGCCGCCCGCTCTCCCATGCCACCTCCGCTGCCTTCCTTGGCGGCGCCTTGGCACCGGCGCCACTGTCGGGCCAATGGCCTCACTCATGGCCGGGTGCCGTGGCGCCTGCTCGGACCACCCCACACTAACGCCCATAGGCCCCGGGGCCTATGACAAGGGGGCCCTACCCGAGCGATTAAAAAGAGAGAATAAAAAGAATAAAAAAATGTTCGAATAAATAAATCAATAATTAATTAGATAAGTAATTAATTAAGTTAATTAATCCTGGTTAACTCATCTAATTAAAATAAATTAGCCTAATCATTTAGTTAATCTATTTAACCGGTTTAGTTAACCTGAGTGTATGACAAGTGGGACCCATGTGTCAGATTGACCAGTCAACCCCTCTGTTGACTGCTGGCGTCATGCTGACGTCATGCTGATGCAATAATACTAATTTTGAATTAATTTAATAATAATTATTTAGAAAATGATCTAAAACTTTAAAAATTAATATAAAATAAACCGTAGCTCGGATGGAAAAACTTAGTACATGAAAGTTGCTCAGAACGACGAGACGAATCCGGATACGCAGCCCGTTCGTCCGCCACACATCCCTAGCATAGTGAACCTACAACATTTCACCTCCGGTTCATCTGTCCGAAAACACAAAACACCGGGGATACTTTCCCGGATGTTTCCGCCCTTCACCGGTATCACCTCATACCGCGATAGAACACGTCTAGCTCTGCTTGTTGTCCTGTTATGCACTTGCTTGCTATGTATTTACTGCTTCTCCCCCCTCTTCTCTCCGGTAGACCCCGTGACGATGCTGATGCCCCTATGGTCGACTACGTCACCGACGACCCCTCCTTCTTATCTGAGCAACCAGGCAAGCCCCCCCTTGATCACCAGATATCGCCTATTCTTCTCTATACTGCTTGCATTAGAGTAGTGTAGCATGTTACTATTTGATTACTCCTATTCTGTTGCATAGCCTGTCATTGTTGCTACAATCATTGATACCTTACCCGCAGTCCTAAATGCTTAGTATAGGATGCTAGTTTATCATCATTGGCCCTACATTCTTGTCAGTCTGCCTTGCTATACTATTGGGCCGTGATCACTCGGGAGGTGATCACGGGTATATACAATACATACATACATACTATACAGATGGTGACTAAAGTCGGGTCACTCGATGAGTACCCGCAAGTGATTACGATGAGGGGCCGAAAGCACAGTGGCTCCATCCCGGTAGAGGTGGGCCTGGGTTCCCGACGGCCCCGATCGTTACTTTGTGGCGGAGCGGCAGGCAGGTTGAGACCACCTAGGAGACAGGTGGGCTGGCCTGCTCGGCGTTCATGGATACTTAACACGCATAACGAGATCTCGGGTATTTGATCCGAGTCCGCCATTTGGTCTATACGCACTAACCATCTACGCTGGAGTAGTTATGGGTATCCGGCGTCGTGGTATCACCGAAGCCTTCTTGACGCCGGCGACGAGAGCGGCGCCAAGACCGGTTGGATCTGCGTTAACGCAACTTCCTTTGTAATGGAGGTTGCTAGGTCTGCTCACCGGCACAGACGCAACGTGCGGTGTGCAATGGGCGATGGGCCCAGACCCCTGCGCGCATAGGATTTAGACCGACGTGTTGACCTCTCTATTGTGCCTAGGTGGGGCTGCGATGTGTTGATCTTCCGAGGCCGGGCATGACCCAGGAAAGTGTGTCCGGCCAAATGGGATCGAGCGTGTTGGGTTATGTGGTGCACCCCTGCAGGGAAGTTAATCTATTCAATAGCCGTGATCTTGATAACAGGACGACTTGGAGTTGTACCTTGACCTTATGACAACTAGAACCGGATACTTAATAAAACACACCCTTCCAAGTTCCACAGACAACCCGGTGATCGCTTTTCCACAGGGAGACGAGGGGAGGATCGCCGAGTAGGATTATGCTATGCGATGCTACTTGGAGGACTTCAATCTACTCTCTTCTACATGCTTTGCAGACGGAGGCTGCGAGCGTAGTCTTCGACGTGATTAGCTATCCCCTCTTATTACGGCATTCTGCAGTTCACCCATCGATATGGCCCCTTTACACATATACCCATGCATATGTAGTGTAGTTCCTTGCTTGCGAGTACTTTGGATGAGTACTCACGGTTGCTTTCTCCTCCTTTTCCCCTTTCCTTTCTTTACGGTTGTCGCAACCAGATGTCGGAGTCCAGAGCGCGACGCCACCGTCGGCGGCGACTCTTACTACTAATCGGAGGTGCCTACTACTATGTGCGGGCGGCGGCGGCGACCAAGAGTAGTTTAGGAGGATCCCGAGCAGGAGGCCTACGCCTCTTCGATCTGATCCCGCTTTGTGCTAGCCTTCTTAAGGCAAACTTGTTTAACTTATGTCTCAGACTCAGATATTGTTGCTTCCGCTGACTTCGTCTATGATCGAGCACTTGTATTCGAGCCCTCGAGGCCCCTGTCTTGTATTATGATGCTTGTATGACTTATTTATGTTTTTAGAGTTGTGTTGTGATATCTTCCCGTGAGTCCCTGATCTTGATCGTACACGTTTGCGTGCATGATTAGTGTACGATTGAATCGGGGGCGTCACAGGGATCTACGTTTACTCTCTTTTCATTCAGACCTCAATCCTTTCGGGTGCTAATGACGATGCCATGGACTTAGGGTAGGGTCCTAGGCCTAACCTAGACGCCCTACCCAAGGTTACTACCCTAGAATCAAGAACATTCAAAGTATAACAAAAGATACCAACCGAAGTAACCATGGATTGCATTCCACTCGACCAATTATCTCACTCGGATACCGCAATTCCATTCGACCAAGATGAAGTCACTCGACCATACAAGAAACCACTCGTAGTGCAGAAGATTTAGAGCCACTCAGGATGGCAACAGTCAGGCATTCACTCCGTAGTCTTAAAGATCATTGATAGCTCTTTATAGCTTGTGTTACCAGTAGCGCCCTGTCTTAATGTACATTGAACCCTGTAACAGGGGATGGCTGGGGTCCTGGCACACTCTATATAAGCCACCCCCTCCTCTGGCACAAGGGTTTGCACACCTTGTAACACACACACACTCATATTCCAGTCGACCGCCTCAGGGCACCGAGATGTAGGGCTTTACCTCCTCCGAGAGGGGCCTGAACTCCTAAACTCGTGTGTACAACCTCGCCGTAGCTAGGGCCTTGCCTCCTCATACGTACCCCCTACTCTTACTGTCAGACTTAGTACCACGACACCTATATTGCATCGACTGTGACTTATAGCAAGCATGATGAATATAAGGATGATGACAGTGGATAATAATTGTCTTACATATTTAGGAACATAATTAAAAAATCCACATGCGGCAATGCCGGAAATACACAAGGGCAAAAGAAGAAGGAAGACAACGATCTGACTCGCTGATCTCTACTTTCTTCACGCGTTGCTATAGGCCGCGGGAACTAGTCTCCGCGGCGAGCGGTGATGAGCTCTTTCCTGTTCTCAAGATGCTACTTGAGAGTTCCCACAGATTCCTCCACCAGCCTTTTGCGCTTCATGCGCAACACAACATTCTCGTCCATAAGTTTTTGGACGATAATGCTGGTCCTCTTCAACAAGACAGTGGTTTCCTCCTGCTGCTCCGCAGTTCCGACGATCTTCGCCCTCAGCAGGCCGCGCTCGGCCTGGAGCTTCACATTGCTCTCCCTTAGTTGCCAGATGATGCCGGTAGCCTGTTCAAACGATGATCCGATCCATCTCGCTATGGACGATCGCATGCATGTGCCTATAAGAGTCCTCGCCTGCCCGCGAGACATTTTTGTAGGCCGCGGTGCGGGAGGACATCTCTGCGGCATTCGCCGCGTGGCGGGACATCTCTTCTGCTTCCGTGGCGTGGCCGGGCCAGTCTGCTGCATCGACGGTGTGGTGGGACCTCCGTGTTGCTTTGGCGGCGTGGGGGACCTCTATGCTGGTACGGCCGCGCGGCAGGACATGTCGACTGCTTTCGCGGTGAGGCGCGACATCTCTCCTGCTTCCGCTTCCATTCTCGCCTCTCCTTGGTGGCAATCTCTCAACCCAGAACTCACGCTGGCCATGGCAGACGCAAGGGAACGATGATGAATGACTTGTTTGTTTTTGTGGATGGGGAGTTTAGGAGGAAAGTGCAGTCATCTTGGAGTAGTAGTATTTTTAACCGAGTACTAATACCCTCCTAAGTGGGAAACCGTTTAGGTTTTGATCAGTGTGAACAGGTTTACAATTTGGAATGTGACGGGACACAGGCTCAAAATTTATTGACGGTTCTATAAGTTCTAATTGCGGCACTATTCCCGGATGGCGTAACATGGGAACGCTTTCTCCGGCGCGTACGTGGCGTTTACACCATAGGGTGCACCGCAATAGGCAATGTCAGCACACGTCTTGTTCCAACAACCGTGCACGCTTGTCATTACCATCGCGCATGCTTCTTTTAATTAGAATGTGTGCCCGTCTAGCGCACACACGTTGATCTATCTAACTGTTTCTGTTTGTTGTGGATAATCACAAACAGTTCATCCGTGTGAAGTGTATGCCATCATCGCAGACACTTTGATCTGGCTGGCCATTTCTGTTCTGTTGCCTAATCGCAAACAACTAATCCTTCCGAAGCGTATGCCCTCAATCGGACACACCTTTATCTAGTTGCCCATTTCTGTTGTTCCACCTCATCACAAACAGTTAATCCGAGTGAACTGTATGCCGTATATTGCACACGCCTTCATCTGTCTGCCATTTCTGTTCTTCTTCCTCATCGCAAATAGTTCATTGAACTAAACCGTATGCCCTGCATCGCACACGCAACCAAAATCTGAACCGTGTTTGATGCATCCGTCATCGCAAACGTTTTACACCTTTTGACTCTTTTTTACACCACCATTTGCGATTATTGCATCGCACCCAGTTTCGTCGAAGGGTCTCTGATCGTAGTGTAGCGTTAGCAGCATCCTGCAGTAGTGGTGCATCAACATTGACGAGTTCGATGATATGTGGAATAAGAGATTTGCATCCTTTAAGTCAAGCTTCGAGTCAACACCTTCAACAATGGAACTCTTGCACACCGACATTGCCCGATCTATTCGAAAAGGGAAGATCATGGGTTTTCACCTTGGAGTAAACACAAACTTGTCATCGAATCTATTACTGCCAACAACCTCTTTTCGGTTGATGACATCTTGCTAGCGAGATTCTAGCGCCAAGATATCATAAAACTCACCCACACTGGTAGAGAAAATGCCGGATGTTGGTTGAAGACCGCCTCTTCTCACAAATAATCATGCTTCTATAAATTGTCACACCTCCTTCAATCCTCGCCGACTAGAGGAAGAGATACTTGGACGTAAGTTGGCCATCAGACCCAGCCGCCATTGCAGCCATATGACGAGACCCGCTCAACACGCCATTAGGACTACCACCCTAATGTCCTCCACAATGGACCATCAACATGACGAGGCTGTTAGGCAAGGTTGCCCTTTAAGATCCAACATGCTCCAGCAAGGCAACGCCGTCAGCGCCCGATCCGGCATGCGGCCTCCTTCCACCACCCAAGCATAGGACAATGCCACCCCTCTCTCCCGCCCTCCTCCCAACACCCTTTCATTGCCCCTCCCCGCCATTTGTCACCTAGGGTGCCGCTAACCACGAACACCATGGAGAACGATGAGGAGGACTTCCCAGAGCATGAGAACACCTCCTCTGTTCGTATATGACACGACAGAAGGTGTATGATGATGAGGATGAGATCGAGGACGAGAGTGGACCTCAGGCGGTGACACCCTCCTCTGAGCACCTCCACCCGCCATCGAGATAATATGATGTAAAGCATTTAAAAAATATGATTTGAACAAATAGTTTGATGTATAAGTGTATCATTTTGTCAAAGTTTCTTGTTGTTGATGATGCTAACAGGAAGTAGAATGTTAGCACAAGATGACTAACTATAGTTGTTAGTTGCATTTTGGGCACAATGTGAATGTGAAATAAACATCTATTTGTTGCATTTTCTGCATATATGTATAATCGGTGTATGGGATACATCATGCGTATGTGCTCATTGTTAAAAGTTGAATGGGACGTGCCTATTTTACCCAATGGTAATTTCACATGGCTGGGTTGCCGGTATGAGAACAAAATTGTACCCGAGTACAGGTGATGGGCGAGAAATTCAGGTGTATATTTACTCGTATTTTACCCACACCCGATGTAGCGGGTGCCATGCATATTTCGTGGCAACCAGTTATGTGCCAAATCAAATTACTCCCTCCATTGCCAGTTCTTATGATTAAACAAAGTTTTAAAGCATCACGTCCATTATTTATTGCTCTCCATATTTGCGAGGGTCTTTTCCCACGCCTCCAATTGGTCGTAACTCGAGAATCTCCTATTCCACATTCATACCCTAGAATAGTGTCTTCTTAGTTCGAATCTTGCACCTAAGACCTAACATGACCTTGCACCAACTAATTTTCATGATAGTTTATTTTCTACACTTGTCGGGTTTATGTTGAATTAGCATGGTTTTCTTCTATTTCAGGTTTACGAGTACTTCTTTGATTTTCTATTTTTACCTCTTTCTATTTCTGTTTCCATTTCCTCTTTCTATTTCATTTATGGTTTTATTTTTTATTTTACTATTATTTTAAAATTAGTGAACTTTTTTAACATTCTAAAAAAGTGATTTATGTAAATTCGTGAACATTGTTCTAAAATCAGGAACATTATTTTAAAATTCTTGAACATTTCTAAAATGCATTGTTTTTATACTCATTACCATTCTATAATTTTGGGAACACATTTTAAATTCACAAACATTTTTTAGGTCCATAAACATCTTGCGAATGTGGGGGATAAATTTTGTTTTAGATTTTCTTTTAAACCATTGAAGAATTCTAAATGTTGGGCTGAGATTTTTCAAATAAATGAGTTCACAATGTATATTTCAAAATTGTCATTTATTTTAGGTATAGTATTTCCCAAAATAAACACCTGGCCGAAAACCAACTGGAAATGGTACATGAAAACATTTCACTGCCATTGACGAGGAGGGCACAAAGTGCTACGTGCTCTAGGCGGGCTGGCCCACCGGCGTGTTATATCAACAGGACTTTCGTGGCATACCGACGATGGGCGTGATAGTTGTATGTCGCTTATATCATATATAGATCTTTCATTACGTTGCATACCCCAATGTGTAGTTACTAAGCCGGCCCATATTTTTTTTGAACACTGTACAAGCGCAATTGCTCGTATACACGCGCATACACTCACCCCTATGAACGCACACACGCACATCCTACCCCTATGAGCGCCTCCGAAAGACTGAGCCGGCATATAATCTTGAAATTTACGAAGTCACCGTAGTCACCTCGTCGTTGACGGGAACGTCTCCTCCCACTGAATGCGCATCGTCCAAAATCCTGAAATAAATCCAGAAATAAATGCGAGCACCAGGACTTGAGCCCTGGTGGCTGGGGATACCACAGTCCCTCTAACCATCCAACCACAGGTTGGTTTCGCTTTTTTTTATTTCATTTGCTGTGTTTCGATCGAAACATTCTGTGGTTTTGTTCGGTTGTTATACTGGTTTTGGCTTGTTTTTTCATTTTTTTTACTTTTCCTTTATTTCTTCACTCATTTTCACTAGATTTTTCTATTTTTCTTTTTTTTTCACCGTGTTTCTTCATTTCTTTCTAGGTTTTCAGTGGGTTTCTCTTTTCTTTCTATTTCTATCAGTTTTCTTTATTTTTTTCTTGGTTTTCACTTGTTTTTTTTCTTTGGATTTAATTTTTGTTTCTTGGTCCATTTTAATTGTTTTTGTTTTGTAAAACATGTTTACTTTTTTAGCGTACAATATACATTTTAAGTATATGGTTTTGAACATTTTTCTATTACATTTGTTTGATACACGTTGGACATTTTTCAAATACAGGTTGTACATTTTCTTTAATAAATGGTTATGAACACTTTTTTGAATATATGATCAAATTTTCTAAAATATACATTAAACTTTTTTCTAAATAGAAATAAGCATTTTCTTAAACTATGCAAACATTTTTTAACATTGTATATATTTTTAGAAATTCCATGGATATTTATTGTAAGCACGTCAATACTCTTGAATGGCACAAACATTTTTTAATGGTAATAAACAATTTTAACTTGTGCAAACATTTTTTATGTTATATACACATTTTCTTTCAAGAATTTTATTTTTTAAGGCAAAAATATTTGTATAAACTGTCACATACATTTTTCAATGATACAAAACATTTTTGTTATTACGCAAACATATTTTTACCTTGCATACACATTTTATATACACAATATATACATGTGTTAAACAAATAGGACGGAGCGAAATGAGTGAACCTATATATTCTAAAATACTCATATATACATCTGTATATAGTTCATATTGAAATATCTAAAAAAACTTGTATTAAGGAACGAAGGTAGTATATTCTGAATATTTCTAAATACAAGCAATGGCAAAAAAAATAAAGCAAGAAACGAAAGCGAAAATGTGAAAAGAACGGATGAAAACGAGAGCACTGGCCGGCACATTCGTACGGGTGCGGTTATGTTACACTTGCATCAAGGAGCCCCAGAACGCGCTGGTCCAGCGTAGACCGCAGCCTTGAGGATTTTTTGTCACATTTTTCTTTTTGTTCTGCTTTTTTTTTTACTTTTGCTCATATTTAAAAATGTACCAAATACAGGTACTATAAAAATCACTCTACATATAGAGTTGAAAAATATTAATCATGCATTTGAAAACTGTTGAATGTATTTAGAAAAGATGCTTTAGTGTGTACGAAAATTCTACAATATGTATGAAAAAATAGACACCATAACGTGCATATGATAAATTGTTTAATCATGTATTTATAAAATGTGAAACATGTATAAAAAAATGTCCTGATATACACAAACAGTATATAGTGTGTGTGAAAAGATGTATAAATGAAAAACGAATATATAAAATGATGTTAGTCATGCATTTAAAAATGTAGTACATAAATAAGCAAAAAAAAAATATGTATACGGAAATGCACAATTGCTTAAGCAAAAAATTATACATAAATATATACATTTTATAAAACGTGTACACAGTTTTTTTTTGTGTATTAGAACAAATGTTAACCTTCCATAAGAAAAGGTTTATGTTCTATACTAAATGTGAAATTAAAAACAATGAAAAACAAGAAATAGGCAAAGAAAATGATGAAAAGCAATGAAAACTGAAAAAAAAACCAAAGAAAATGAAAGGAACCCCCAGGCCAAGAAAACCTTTACAAAAGAATGAAAAATAGTGAAAACGAAGAAGGAAACAAAGAAAAACAAGAAAGAAACACAAATAAAGCCAAAAAACAGTGAAAACATGAATGAAACAAAGAAAAGAAAAGCAAGGAAAACCATCGAAGAAACGAAAAGAACCAGTAAGAAAAATAGAAAACCGATGAAGAAACTGAGAAAAACGAAAGAGAAAATAAAACAAAACAAAATTCAAAAAATGAACCAGGGCAAACCAGTATGGGACCTACCGAGCGGCAGCCAGCGAATGAATGAACCCGCTAAATGGCATGGCCTAGAAAATGCTTCAGGTGAGCCGAGCGTACATCTCTTATAAGTGAGATATAGCTTTGGCGCCCCAAATCTATTCAACGTCGTTTACAACCCCATCCATCTTGGGCGCGACCCATTTAGTTATTTCTTTCTCGTTTGCAACGTATCACACACACACCATGTTCTTGATCGATCAGTAATTTTTTACTGGTTTTAGGAACCTTCCAGAAGATTCCACCGGCATTTTTGGTGTAATTTTCCCTTTTATTTTTCCAGGATGAGTTTTGTATGGTTTTTCTTTTTTTATAAAATTTGTGAACTTTTCACAAATTGATGAACTTTTTAAAATTTTGAAAACCTTTTTCCAAATCCTCTCAAAGTCATGAACCAATATTTCCAAATTTCGTGAACTTTCTTCAAATCTTGTGAACCCCTTTAAAACCCATAGATTTGTTTTTGCTAACTTTTTTCAAATACATTTTTTTTTCAAATTCATGATTTCTATTCAAAATTATTGTCTTTTTCCAGATTTTTTGACCTTTTTCATCTTGCATTTTTCGGAAAAAGTCAAATTGTCCTTTTTGTGGTCCATGAGTCAACCGATTTAACCAAAACATGGCTGGGCTGGTCCATAAGCTTCCGTGCATGGGCACTAGTTAGCTCACTTGGTGCGAAATGCTTTGCATATGAGCTCTAACAGTGCATGTGCGTCACTTCTTGCAATCTGGGTGCTTTCCTTTTTTTAGATTCGTTTCTTTAAAACATTTTATCTCTTGAACCGTGTGCCAAATCCAAACTGTTTTCATTGCTGGATTTGTCGCATAGAGATCATCGAAACTATATCCATGTTAATAGGTTTTGACAAATTTTTTTCACGAAAAACCCTAGGAAAATCCAGAAGGGAAGCATGTTTTTTCAGCTGTGCTTGTCGCAGAAGCGAATATATGCCTCCACGAGAAGCATATAAAAAAAATACATTTTTCCCTTTCCATGCGCTTCTTGCGGAAGCAAATCCATGCCCCCATGACTAGTAAATCTGTGCTTATCTTGGAAGAAAAAAATTCATGTTTTTTACTTGCTTTCCCATGCTTCTTGGGGAAGAAAACTTGTGCTTCCACGAGAAGCAAACCCTACTTTTTCTAGAAGCAAAAAAACTCATGTTTTCCCCCCTCCCCCTTTGCTTCTCGTGGAAGCAAATCTGTGCCTCCACGAGAAGCAAATCTCTACTTCTCGTGAAAGAAAAAAAATCATATGTTTTTCCTTTCCGGGAAGCATAGTTATGCTTCTCGCAGAAACAAACCTGTGCTTCTCATGAAAGAAAATCACGTTTGTTCCCTTTCCCAAAAAAATCCGCGCAGTTTTTTTGAGTTTTTTCTCCGTAACCTAGGGGAAAAAAGAAGCGGAAACCAAAAATCCAAAAAAACCCAGAAAAATCCCGTCTTAAAATCTGAAAACGTGTATAGAAAGAAAATCTTGATGGGAAGCCCAACACGTGACACGTGACGGTGGTTGGACACACCACTTGACACACTCTCAGCCCAGCAAAATGACCCCTTTGACTAGTTGCTCTCTGTTGTGTCGTGTCAAGCGAGACATAGTCGCGCCCGACATTGGGCCCTTGGTGAATAATGGGTGGGCTGAATTTGTGACGATGTTTTCATTAGAACCCCCACACCCGCCCCCTCCCCACCACGAAACAATCATAACGAGAAGCAATGCATGCATGATAACTCCTTACATATATTCTTTTGGTTTTTCTATTTCACATCTAGATGTGAAATAGTATCTCACATCTAAGTCCTTGACCATTGGATCTGTTTGCTGTAATTATCATGCAATATTTTGATCTCGTATTTTTTGTTGCCCCTGCACTAGTTGCATCGCCCATCGTTCTTTCTTTTTGCCTGCTTTTATTTCTTATATATATGTTGCCCGTTATGGTTGTCATGCAGGGGAAGAGCGGGCCACTTTTTTTTGTTCCATTGTTTTTGGACTGCACGGTGTGCTTGAGATGATCGTGTCAGATAGCAACTTATTTGTGTGTGTGTCCCTTTTTTTGAGTTGCTGTGTGTGTCCGCCTGGACCATTTCCCCTTTTCTGAGCTTTATTTTCTTTTCTATTATTTGTGATGTGTCCCAGAGAGTTTCATTCGTGAGCTCTTTTGACAATTTCTCCTCTTCTTTTTTCTCCCACTGCAATTCTATTCTTTGTGTATATACACGGTGTCAATATTTGTCATTCGAGTCGGGTTGTATTATTTTTGTAATTTCTTTTCCTTTAATTTTTTACTCTTCCTTTTTACTTTTCATGTTTTTGCTTAAAATTTCTGATTTTTTAATTCAATTGTCTTAAATTCATGATTTTTTCGCTTTTCCATCTTCTTTCCATTCTTTTTTCCTTTCCCTTCTTTATTTATTTTTCAAATACATGACTTTTTAAAATAGATTTAGCAATGGCTCATCTAAGTTTCTAACCGTTCGGCCATTCATTTTTCATATTGTACAAATCTTGATCGCGGGTTATTTTGTCACACACATCCCATACTACTATGTCTAGTCATACGTTTGATGTCCACTAGTGAGCCCATTCATGAATGTGTCTTTTGTTGGTCCCTTTTCATGGTGCGATCTTGGGGCCCGGTTTCATTTTTGGCTTGCATTGTATAAGTTGAAGAGAGGAGCTGGTTGTCATTCCCTCCTTAGTTCCATTCGCCATTGTCTCTCCCCCATTCTCCTTTGTTATGGATTAAAGCCAACATGAGCAGTAAGAAGGGAGTCAATTGGGGGTTTGATTTTTGAGCTCGTAACAAAAAAGATGGCAGTCAAGATGATGCAATGAGCAACCTCGGATCTAGTTTTGTCCCTTTTTCGCCCTGTTTTTTCTTCAAGTGATTTTGTGATTTTCATGAAGTGATCTTTTTTTACTTAGTTGTAACTCCACCCCCGCCGTGCAACTTGGCTGCCTTTTCTTCCTGGTTCCAAGTCCACCCTTGTCGCACAAGTGGGCCCATAGTTTGTTTCATCTTAGTTGCAAGTCAATATTTGACTCGCAACTAGGCTCGTAGTTTCGTAGTTGTATCAGTTGCAAGTCCACCCTCACGACTTAGAATTCATATCGTACTTTTGTTTCGTTGTCCAAGTTGCAAGTCCACACTCGACTGGCAACTCGTATCGTAGTTTTGTGTAGTTGTCTCAGTTGCAAGTACAACATCAACTCGCAACTAGGGTCGTAGTTTGTTTCATCCCAGTTGCAAGTTCCCCTTGACTTGACACTCGACCTGTGTTTAGTTTTTCATCCCGGTTGCCGGTCCATCCTTGACTCTGGGCCCACAGTTTGTTTCGTTCCAGTTACAAGTTGACCCTTGACTCACAACTGAGCTCATTGTTTCGTAGTTGTCTTAATTGCAAGTCCATCCTAGACTCGCAGCTGGGATCATAGACTGTGGTTGACCCAGTAGCAAGTCCACCTTGACTCGCAACTAGGCCCATAGTTTGATGGTGTCCCAGTTGCAAGTCAACCCTTTTGTTTTAAATCTTAGTTGCAGGTCCTCCCTCAACTCGCAACTGATATCATAGTGTTATATAGTTATCTCAGTTACAAGTCCAACATCGACTCACAACTAGGCTCGTAGTTTGTTTTATCCCAGTTGCATGACCACCCTTGACTCGCAACTAGGCATGTGTTTTGTCTTTCATCCCAGTCACAAGTACACCATTGACTCGCAACTGGAACTGTAGTTTTTCTCACCCGAGTTGCAATTTGACCGTTGACTCGCAACCGGGATCGTAGTTTCGTAGTTGTCTCAGTTGCAAGTCCATGCTCGACTCGCAACTGGGGTCCAACCTTTTTATTGTCCTAGTTGAAGGTCCACCCACGACTCCCAACTAGGGCTTGCCCTTTTTGTCTCAATTGCAAGTCCATCATCGGCTCGCAGCCGGGGCCCATGCTTTTATGTCCCATTTGCGAGTCCATCTTCGACTCGCAACTCGGGCCCGACCTTTTTTGTCCCAGTTGCAAGTGAAAGGATCGAGATGGACCTAGAGGCGGGGGGGGGTGAATAGGTACAATTACAAATTTTAATTATTACTAAGCAATTTTAGGCAATAATGCGGAATATGAGAGTGAGCCTAACAATGGCAAGAGTAGTACTAGTGTGACGCCCGGGTAATCAAGCTACAGTAACCCTGCGCTAATGATGCGATGTCACCTCGGTTACTGTTAATAAACTCGCGTCACTTCGAAACCCAGTTCAAATTTCAAAATTAAAATAAAGGCAAACGATAAAGGTTTTCAAATATTAAAACTAAAATGTTCGGGCTGTGCCAAAAATGGCACAAGTAATTATAGTGCAGCAAACTCATTTTTAGAAATTGCCTAAATGATTAAAAATGAAATAAAACAGAATAGAAATAAAATAAAAGAAAGGAAATACAAAAGAGAAAACAAGCTAACAAAAAAAGAGAAAACCCAGCAGCCCACCGGCCCAACTGGGTAGGCCCAAACCAGGCCCAGCCGGCCCCCCCCACTCCCCTTATCCACTCCCCCAGGCCCGAACCGACACCGACACCCCACTCCCCCCCCCACGAAAATATCCCCCTCTCCCCCGATTGGATCGGGATCGAGGGGAACCGCTCACCGCCGCCGCCCGATGCCGTCTCACCGCGACGCCACACCGCCATCCCGTTGCCGTTCACGGAGGAGCCAAGCCGGAGCTCCTTCGCCTCGACTTCCCCTACTCCTCCCCGACCCTAACGTCGCCGACGCCGTGCCGCTGCGCCTCGTCATCACCGTCGCCATCGCCTCCTCGTCCTCCTCCCCGAGCACGCCACGCTCAACTACAGGGCCCTGTGAGCCCCCCTTCCCCTTCCCTCTTCCTCTCTGGCAGATCCGCCGCCGTGGCCGTCCGAGCCTCGCTCTCAACGTGCTCACTTCACGCGCTGCACGCCCGTCGCGCCACGTCTCCTCGTCCCGCGCCGGTTCCCTCTCCCCTCTGTCCCCGTGTGAGCACCACCGTGCCGGCTTGCCCGTTGGCTTGCCACTGCATGCGCCAACCGCGCCGTCCCGCACCCGCGCACCGCGTCGCCGTGGTTGCGACATGTGCCCCTCGCCTCAAGCGCTCCGGCGCCCGCTCGCGGTCGTCGCCACCTGCGTCGTTCCGCTACTCCCTTGACCGCACCGCCAGTGCCTCCGACGCCTACCACTCCCCCTCGCGCGCACATCGCCTCCGCCCAAGCCTCACCGGCGCTCCCTCCGCCTGGCGGCGCTCTCCTTCGCCCGGCAGGCCAGGCTGTTGCCTCCGGCCGCCGTTTGCGCCGGGCCCCGCTAGTGCCCATGAGCCCAGCACATACCGATAGGCCCTCTGGCCTATGACAGTGGGGCCCCACGCCCCAACCCCCAGAACATTTGTAGAGAAAATAATAATAAAAATAATAATTAAATTAATTGACTTAATTAATTGTGTTTAATTAAACTAATCATTTAACTAAACTAATTAAACCTGTTTAGTTAATCTATTAATAAACAGCCAATGACAATGGCCCCCACTGTTAGTTAATCTAATTTATTTAAAGTCTAGTTAACCACAGACAATGACATGTGGGTCCTGTCGATTTGACGGTCAAACTATTGGTGGTTGACCACATCCATGACTAGTGGGTCCAGTATTGACCCGATTGACGGTCAGCAGTTGGTCGTCAACTCTTGACTGACCCCTGGACCCCACCTTCCACCACACATACATTACATTGGGTACAACTCTAGGTACCGTAGCATTTTATTCTTTTAATTTCAATTAAAATTAAATCTAAAAAATAGAAAATCATTTAAAAGTTAGAAAATTAATATAAAATAAACCGTAACTTCGGATTAAAATAATTTGTATATGAAAGTTGCTCGAGCGACGAGATTTAATCCGGATTCGCAGCTGTTAAATCGCCACACGCCCTAGCATGCCGAACACGCAACTTTCCCCTCCGCTCCTCACCGGTCCGCGCGAACACCGAATACTTTCCGGATGTTTTCCCCTTCGTCGGTATCACCTACTACCGCGATTGGGCACACCTATCATCGTTACTTGTCTTGTCATGCATCGATATGCATCTGTTTGCATAGTATTCATTGTTTCTTCCCCTCTTCTCTCGATAGACTACGAGACCGACGCTGCTGCTGCCAAGACGACGACTACGGAGTTGACGACCCCTCTCTCTTGCCGAGCAACCAGGCAAGCCCTCCCTTGATCACGGATATCGCCTATTCTTCTCTATCTGCTTGCATTAGAGTAGTGTAGCATGTTACTGTTTGATTACTCCTATTACATTGCATAGCTTTGTCATTGTTGCTACAATCATTGATACCTTACCCGCAATCCTAAATGCTTAGTATAGGATGCTAGTTTATCATCATTGGCCCTACATTCTTGTCGATGCGCCTTGCTATACTATTGGGCCGTGATCACTCGGGAGGTGATCACGGGTATATACTATACATACATACATACTATCTGAGATGGTGACTAAAGTCGGGTCTTTCGAAGAGTACCCATGAGTGATTCACGATTAGGGGTGAAAGGACCTTTGTCCATCCGACGGCCCTCTGTGTGGATCTTTGTGGCGGAGCGACAGGCAGGTTGAGACCGCCTAGGTGAGAGGTGGGCTGGCCTGATCGGCGTCATGGTTGATTCATAATAACATGCTTAACGAGATCTTGGTATTTGATCCGAGTCGGCCATTTGGTCTATCGCACTAACCATCTACGTGGGAGTAGTTATGGGTATCCCGCGTCGTGGTATCGGCGAAGCCTTCTTGGCGTCGGCGAGCGGCGGCGCGCGGATTGGAACGCGTAAGCAACGCGCTGTATTAGGGGCTAGTTACGCTTCGGCCGCCCGCATAGCGTCTTGTGTGCTTTCGGCGATGGGCCCGGACCCTGCGCTTAGGTTTAGACCGGCGTCTTGACCTCTGTTGTGCCTAGGTGGGGCTGCGGCGTGTTGATCTTCCGAGGCGGGCATGACCGAGAAAGTGTGTCCGGCCAAATGGGATCAAGCGTGTTGGGTTATGTGGTGCACCCTGCAGGAAGTTAATCTATTGAATAGCCGTGATCTTGATAACAGGGCGACTTGGAGTTGTACCTTGACCTTATGACAACTAGAACCGGATACTTAATAAAACACACCTTCCAAGTTCCACAGACAACCCGGTGATCGCTCTCTACAGGCTACGAGGAGAGGATTGCGGGTAGGATTATGCTATGCGATGCTCTTGGAGATGCTACTTGGTGATGCTACTTGGAGATGCTTCTTGGAGGACTTCAATCTACTCTCTTCTACATCTTTGCAAGGCGGAGGCTGCGAGCGTAGTCTTGACGTGATTAGCTATCCCCTCTTATTACGGCATTCTGCATTCGGTCCATGATATGGCCTTTTACACATATACCCATGCATATGTAGTGTAGCTCCTTGCTTGCAGTACTTTGGATGAGTACTCACGGATGCTTTCTCCCCTTTTCCCCTTTCCTTTCTTTACGGTTGTCGCAACCAGATGTTGGAGCCAGAGGCGAGACGCCACCGTCGGCGGCGACTACTACTGGAGGTGCCTACTACTACGTGCAGCCGCCGGCGGCGACCAGGGAGTAGTTTAGGAGGATCGAGGCGGGAGGCCTGCGCCTCTTCGATCTGTATCCCGGTTTGTGCTAGCCTTCTTAAGGCAAACTTGTTTAACTTATGTCCGTTCTCGAGATATTGTTGCTTCCATGACTTCGTCTATGATCGAGCACTTGTATTCGAGCCCTCGAGGCCCCTGGCTTGTATTATGATGCTTGTATGACTTATTTTACTTTTAGAGTTGTATTGTGATATCTTCCCGTGAGTCCCTGGTCTTGATCGTACACGTTTGCGTGCATGATTAGTGTACGATTAAATCGGGGGCGTCACAAGTTGGTATCAGAGCCGACTGCCTGTAGGAATCCCCCTTTCTAACTCCTTGGCCGAAGTCGAGTCTAGACATTACAAAACTTTTACTAACATGGCTGTGTGCCTTACGGGCCCACGTTGCCATTGGGTGGTATTAGGATCTTTTGCTCCTCGATCTTTACTCTGGGATTCTGAACTCTCTTCTATTCGGGTTAAACGATTTTTACTAAAATCTAACTTTAGGTTCTCGAATATACTTTCACCCGGAGAGCCCTTCAGTCCAGTTGATCGCCGGCTGCACCTGAAGATTTTTAAGATACTCTCCGATTTTCTCTCGAGACCTTGTGCCCGTTGCTTTTGCAATTCCCTTCCACCGAAATATCCCTATGGATAAATACATACACTTGACGTTCTTACTTTTATTCCCAGTTGATCTTGTTATTACAAGATACCTTGAAATCCTTTCTATTGTTCCGAGAATATTTTGTGCCTATTGCCTTGCGCCCTTGCCACTGAATACCTTTTACGGATAATTTCTCGCCCTTATCGAGTATCCGTTCATACCTAGTTCATGTGTTTCACATTGGTCTTGAAATACTATTCGATCCTCCAAAAATCCTTAGTAGCTTATTGCTCGCAATACTTATGCCTTGCATTATGGATGCTTTCCCTATGTCTGACAATATTTGTGAGTATCCTTAGGCACCGTCGTTTTGATCCTATTGAATCAACATGAGTGCGAATGCACGCAATCATCAGTTGATCCTTTTAAATTATCTTTCCGGCTCATACACCATTTTGAACATGAGCTAGATCTCGACCAATCAAATTGCCATCGATTGTACCCCTAAGGCTATTCAACTTATCCATCCCTAATCAGAACTTTGCTTGATCCTTTGATTAAATCATAATTCTTTTACATGTGAGCTTTGAATTAGCCAGTTGCTTCTGTAATCCAATGCCTTTGCATTCTTTCTTCAACTGGTTGCGTACCGATGCTCACATCAGCTCCGCTATCGACCGTCAGATCCTTTGTTGGATTATTATTCGGCAATGTCCTTCATATTTAATCGCCTTGTGAATTCTTCCCTGATACATAATGCCATTAGTAAATCCTATTCGTTGGTTTTTGCCAACCTTGCTCTGCTTTTGAGCTGGTGATTTTTACTCCGAAGTTTGTGGTATATATTCCTAGATGCCCCGATGGGTTGAACCAATGCCTTCCCTAACCTTTGTGAACCCGAAAGATTTCACGGGTCATACTTATCTGGTATTGCACCAGGTAAAACGTTCAACAACTAATGTCATTTTCGAAATACGAGAGGTGAATGGAAGGGTATGCATTGAGGAAGTGGGAGTCGACCTTGAACCTTTGCGTTCATGCCCATGGACACGATGTAGATCCTATCATGGAAGCTTCTTGTAATAATAACTATTTCCGTGATATAATATCCTTTGGTATCGGTGAATTGATCCTTTGCAATCGTGGTTCCGACCATATGTTCTTCTTTGATCCCATTTCTCAGGCAAATTTAAGCACTTGTCTTCTTTGGATCAATACACATGTCCAACCTTTACTTTGGTTTGTCGTTGAGTATTAACCCCTAGTATCTCGAGATTGTCACGGAACTGCGTAACTTCTTATCAGTTCTTCATCAAGTGCTACCTTCCCACTGATTCCAATTTTTCACGGGCTCTGAGTTTTTAAACACTCAAAGACACCAATAACTGAACCGAGTCCGCACTACGGTTCAACAACTCTTCAGTAAGCTTCTATAAGTACGAGTTTGTACCCGATCACGCCATCCCTGGCTTGATTGGCTATATCATTGTGCTAATTTTAATTGTGCTACGGGTCCTTCTTCTCGGAGCACAAATTTCGACGTGAGCTAATCTTACAATCGATCTTCCTCGTCATATCGTTTGTCCTTGAACAGCAAGCTTGATTTCGAGTTTGTGTCGTACCCATGGTCCCAATGACTTTTGGCTTCATCATTTCCATTGACGTGATGTCATCACCGATCAGTTACATCTTCTCGAAACCTCTCGACAAATGTGTCGTGATCATCATCAACATTCTGAGGTCCTCCAAGATATCTATCGAATTCTTGATGAGAAATAGCATCCTTTGCCCTCGATGGTTTGGGTTATCATTCACAACATTATTGCATTCCCTCCAACACAAAAATTGTTCCTGTTTTGTGTGGTACCTTGAGTTCCTTGTTATCCAACTTATGTTATGATTCTACCGCGGAGTATTACCATCTTTGATGTCAAGAATGTTGTGAGGATTGCTCCACCTCTTAAGAATTCTTGCTATGGTGATACTTCTCATAATCACCATTCTTTATTGGTCCTCGCGTTGATCCCAACCGGGGTACCAACAAGTGAGCGGTGCTGTTTGGATTCTGCCTAGTTAGCAACCCTATTGCTTTGAAGTTAATGGTCGGCCATTCATTCGTAGACTATTGATTATTGAATCACCATTCTGACATTGGTCGTGCAGCCCAACCCATATTTCGGGCGCACCTTTCAACCAATGTTTAACTGTGTATGTTTTCCTCAAACATGCTTCATTATATCATTTGATCTGACAAATGCTATCTCCTTATCCACATAATTGAGGAGATGCATCTTTTTGGATGCCTCGTTGAATTATCGCTAAGTCCATCAGCCACCTCATCATCCTCTTCTTGCTTTAATGATGAACTCTTGTTTCGGAACTCGCTTCCATAGTTCATTTCCCGAGAATCTTGCAATGTCATTTCGTCTATTTGTGTTGCACCTTTTCTTCTCGGACATCCTGAGTCTGAGTTACCATGACACCAATCGGATCTGAATCTCGGTCATATATGATGGTTGGGACAACTTTCCAGGAGTTATGATGATGGTTCTTAGATGACCCGGTAAGATGATGTCATGCCTAGCACACCTGGCCGGAGGACCTATTGTTATAAGTTTCCTTTTTAGCAAGGCTAGTCATTCTTCCGTGAGGGAATTGTAAGACTTATTCTATAATTTGTTCCTGATGGATCCTTTTTGTTTCCAGAGTCTGGCCTTTGCTTGAAGGCCATGTCAATGCTATCTCGAAGCATGTCTGTGGTAACCCGATTTTCAATAAGAGCATTTGAAGCACAATGCTAAATGTTTCTTGATCAATTATCCAAACATTGTTGTATGGGTAATGTCATGAAATTTCTCTCCCTTTTCCTGAAGGGTTTTCTACTTTATATCCTACCACGGATATCATGCTCTGCTTGTCCTTGGAAAGAGTATACCCCTGGTATATGTGTCAAACACATTTTCCTTTCCATTGTTTTGTTTGATCTTTCTTGTGATCTATATTATCTAAGCAGTAATATTCTCCTGCTTATGTAAACACCCCGGTGTACAATTCTGTTAGCAAGACCCTGTTCCATTTGTTGATAGCATTCTGCTAACCACCGATGGACGAGAACTTTGCCTATTGGTCTGTCTCGTTCAACGAGCAGGAAAATGGTTCTCTTCGTCCCTCGCCCTTGGTACCGATGTTGTTGCCGACATAACTGACATGGTACCCTCTGTCATGCCTTGCTTTCGTGACCGTGCAAGATGCCAACCCCCTTTCTACTTTAACCCACATGGTGGGCCCATAACCCACAGTTTCACAGGATCGAAACCTGACTCTCCTGTACACCCCCTGTTTCCAAAGTTATTCCTCACGCTTGGCTTCGTATGTAATTCACGAGCCACCTTCTAGAGATCATCAATTCTGGTATGAAATGCAATACTTATTCCTGATTGCTTTGAGCCCTTTCACGCCCTGTTTCAGGCATCAAATGGTTGCCTGCTCGCTCGAAACTTCCCATGAAACCTCATTACTTTGCTCTCGATAATTTCTTAAGTTTCAATTCGAGAGTTACTTTCTGCCACCTTCCCCGATGATATCGACCAGATAGTCAACCTTGTAGAGGTTCGTTCTCCCGGAATACCCCTTATTCTTTCGTAAGTACGATGGAACCCCCGAAGAAAGGACAACAACTTCATCATGATGCATAGGAATGGAAACATCAACGGTATGGATCAACCTCTTCGAGAAGAGCAACCAAGACCGAGAAGATTCGTTAGAATTTCGTAATTAGAATCCCCTTACTCCCCTCTTAAATCTCGGGACGAGATTTCTTGTAGTGGAGGAGAATTGTGACGCCCAGGTAATCAAGCTACAGTAACCCTGCGCTAATGATGCGATGTCACCTCGGTTACTGTTAATAAACTCGCGTCACTTCGAAACCCAGTTCAAATTTCAAAATTAAAATAAAGGCCAACGATAAAGGTTTTCAAATATTAAAACTAAAATGTTCGGGCTGTGCCAAAAATGGCACAAGTAATTATAGTGCAGCAAACTCATTTTTAGAAATTGCCTAAATGATTAAAAATGAAATAAAACAGAATAGAAATAAAATAAAAGAAAGGAAATACAAAAGAGAAAACAAGCTAACAAAAAAAAGAAAAACCCAGCAGCCCACCGGCCCAACTGGGTAGGCCCAAACCAGGCCCAGCCGGCCACTCCCCCCCCCCACTCCCCTTATCCACTCCCCCAGGCCCGAACCGACACCGACACCCCACTCCCCCACGAAAATATCCCCCTCTCCCCCGATTGGATCGGGATCGAGGGGAACCGCTCACCGCCGCCGCCCGATGCCGTCTCACCGCGACGCCACACCGCCATCCCCGTTGCCGTTCACCGGAGGAGCCAAGCCGGAGCTCCTTCGCCTCGACTTCCCCTACTCCTCCCCGACCCTAACGTCGCCCGCCGCCGTGCTTGCTGCGCCTCGTCATCACCGTCGCCATCGCCTCCTCGTCCTCCTCCCCGAGCACGCCACGCTCAACTACAGGGCCCTGTGAGCCCCCCTTCCCCTTCCCTCTTCCTCTCTGGCAGATCCGCCGCCGTGGCCGTCCGAGCCTCGCTCTCAACGTGCTCACTTCACGCCTGCGCCGCCTGTCGCGCCACGCTCTCTCGTCCCGCGCCGGTTCCCTCTCCCCTCTGTCCCCGTGTGAGCACCACCGTGCCGGCTTGCCCGTTGGCTTGCCACTGCATGCGCCAACCGCGCCGTCCCGCACCCGCGCACCGCGTCGCCGTGGTTGCGACATGTGCCCCTCGCCTCAAGCGCTCCGGCGCCCGCTCGCGGTCGTCGCCACCTGCGTCGTTCCGCTACTCCCTTGACCGCACCGCCACTGCCTCCGACGCCTACCACTCCCCCTCGCGCGCACATCGCCTCCGCCCCAGCCTCACCGGCGCTCCCTCCGCCCTGGCCGGCGCTCTCCTTCGCCCGACCAGCCGCTCTGACGCCTCCGGTGCCGTTGCGCCGGGCGCCCGCTGCCAAGCAGTTCAGCATACCGAGATAGGCCCTCGGCCTATGACGGGGGGCCCCACGCCCAACCCCTAGAACATTTGTAGAGAAAATAATAATAAAAATAATAATTAAATTAATTGACTTAATTAATTGTGTTTAATTAAACTAATCATTTAACTAAACTACTTAAACCTGTTTAGTTAATCTATTAATAAACAGCCAATGACAATGGCCCCCACCGTTAGTTAATCTAATTTATTTAAAGTCTAGTTAACCACGCACAATGACATGTGGGTCCTGTCGAGCTTGACCACCAAACTATTGACTGGTTGACCACATCCATGACTAGTGGGTCCAGTATTGACCCTGTTGACCAACAGCAGTTGGTCAATCACGACCGACCCCTGGACCCCACCTTCCAGCCACACATACATTCTGTTGGGTACAACTCTAGGTACCCGTAGCATTTTATTCTTTTAATTTCGAATTAAAATTAAATCTAAAAAAATAGAAAATCATTTAAAAGTTAGAAAATTAATATAAAATAAACCGTAACTCGGATTAAAATAATTTGTATATGAAAGTTGCTCAGAACGACGAGACGAATCCGGTTACGCAGCCTGTTCGTCCGCCACACACGCCTAGCATGCCGAACACGCAACTTTCCCCCTCCGGTTCACCGGTCCGAAAACGCGGAACACCGGGAATACTTTCCCGGGTGTTTTCCCCCTTCGTCGGTATCACCTACTACCGCGATTGGGCACACCTATCATCGTTACTTGTCTTGTCATGCATCGATATGCATCTGTTTGCATGGTATTCATTGTTTCTTCCCCCTCTTCTCTCCGATAGACTACGAGACCGACGCTGCTGCTGCCCAGTACGACTACGGAGTTGACGACCCTCTCTCTTGCCGAGCAACCGTGCAAGCCCTCCCTTGATCACCAGATATCGCCTATTCTTCTCTATACTGCTTGCATTAGAGTAGTGTAGCATGTTACTACTTGATTACTCCTATTTTGTTGCATAGCTTTGTCATTGTTGCTACAATCATTGATACCTTACCCGCATGATCCTAAATGCTTAGTATAGGATGCTAGTTTATCATCATTGGCCCTACATTCGTGTCGATGCGCCTTGCTATACTATTGGGCCGTGATCACTTGGGAGGTGATCACGGTATATACTATACATACATACATACTATATCTGAGATGGTGACTAAAGTCGGTCTCTTTCGAAGAGTACCCGCAAGTGATTCACGGATTAAAGGGCTGAAAGGACCTTTGTCCCGACGGCCCTCTGTGTGGATCTTTGTGGCGGAGCGGCAGGCAGGTTGAGACCGCCTAGGTGAGAGGTGGGCCTGGCCCTGATCGGCGTCCGCGGTTGATTCATAATAACATGCTTAACGAGATCTTGGTATTTGATCTGAGTCTGGCCATTTGGTCTATACGCACTAACCATCTACGTGGGAGTAGTTATGGGTATCCGGCGTCGTGGTATCAGCCGAAGTCTTCTTGACGTCAGCGACTGAGCGGCGCGCGCCGGATTGGAACGTAAGCCTGCGCTTGTATTAGGGGGCTAGTTCTGCTTCCGGCCGCCCACGCAACGTGCAGGTGTGCTCAGGGCGATGGGCCCAGACCCCTGCGCGCTTAGGTTTAGACCGGCGGGCTGACCTCTCTGTTGTGCCTAGGTGGGGCTGCGACGTGTTGATCTTCCGAGGCCGGGCATGACCCAGAAAGTGTGTCCGGCCAAATGGGATCAAGCGTGTTGGGTTATGTGGTGCACCCTGCAGGAAGTTAATCTATTGAATAGCCGTGATCTTGATAATGGGCGACTTGGAGTTGTACCTTGACCTTATGACAACTAGAACCGGATACTTAATAAAACACACCCTTCCAAGTTCCACAGACAACCCGGTGATCACTCTCTAACAGGGCTACGAGGAGAGGATTGCCGGGTAGGATTATGCTATGCGATGCTACTGGAGATGCTACTTGGTGATGCTACTTGGAGATGCTTCTTGGAGGACTTCAATCTACTCTCTTCTACATCTTTGCAAGACGGAGGCTGCTGCGAGCGTAGTCTTGACGGATTAGCTATCCCCTCTTATTACGGCATTCTGTAGTTCACCCACCGATATGGCCTTTTACACATATACCCATGCATATGTAGTGTAGCTCCTTGCTTGCGAGTACTTTGGATGAGTACTCACGGATGCTTTCTCCCCCCTTTTCCCCCTTTCCTTTCTTTCTGGTTGTCGCAACCAGATGTTGGAGCCCAGGAGCCAGACGCCACCGTCGACGACGACTACTACACTGGAGGTGCCTACTACTACGTGCAGCCGGCGGCGACCGGTGAGTAGTTTAGGAGGATCGAGCGGGAGGCTGCGCCTCTTCGATCTGATCCCGGTTTGTGCTAGCCTTCTTAAGGCAAACTTGTTTAACTTATGTCTGTTCTCAGATATTGTTGCTTCCACTGACTCGTCTATGATCGAGCACTTGTATTCGAGCCCTCGAGGCCCCTGGCTTGTATTATGATGCTTGTATGACTTATTTTACTTTTAGAGTTGTGTTGTGATATCTTCCCGTGAGTCCCTGGTCTTGATCGTACACGTTTGCGTGCATGATTAGTGTACGATTAAATCGGGGGCGTCACAACTAGGTGCTAAGCAAGTAACACGAGTATGTAAAGAAGCAAGCCCAATATGATATAAGTAAGTGCTAAGAGACAAGTAACCACAAGTAGAGAGTTAGGGTTAGGAATAACCACAACTCCGGGAGACGAGGATGTATGCCGATGTTCACTTTCTTGGAGGGAAGCTACGTCACCATTAGAGAGGTGGATGTTACCACGAAGGCACACCAACGCCACGAAGGCTCACCCTATTCTCCCTTTGACACAACACAATGGAGGCGTTTCTCAACCACTAGTGGTAGACCTTGGGGTGGTCTCCAAACCCTCACAAACTTTTCTGGGGGAAATCACAAAGGTTGATTCCTCTCCAAAAGACTCCTACCGCCTAGGAGTCTCCAACCTCCAAGAGTAACAAGAACGATGGGGAAAAGCTCAAGACTTGCTCAAATCACGAATTGCTTTGGTGCAAAGAAGGATAAGGAGTGGATCTATCACTTGATTGGACAACTTCTCTCAAATGCTCTCAAATCCCTTGGGGATCTATGATTTGGTGTGGAGGAGTGAGAGAGAGATTGAAATGTGTTCTAGGGTTTGTTCAAAGTGAGTGGTCAGTCCTCTCCCATGGGGAAGAAGGGCTATATATAGCGTGAGCACAATTATGGTCGTTGTAGTGTAAGTGAATGGGCAGCCGGACATCCGGGCTAGGGGCCGGACATCCGGCCTAGCAAGGTTCGAGGAACAAAAACAGAGCCATAACAGAAAACAGAGCCGGACATCCGGGGGCCAAGCCAGGACATCCGGCAGATGGCCGGACATCCGACGTGATCACTAACAGGTTACAGAACCTCAGTTGTGTGTAGTGGAGGCTGGACATCCGGGATAGGGCCCGGACATCCGGTGTGTCATGTAGGCCCGGACATCCGGGGAAACACCCGGACATCCGTCGTGCAGTGCAGCACAAAAGAGTTCTCTGGATGGCTAGGCCCGGATATCCGACAAGTAGGCCGGATATCCGGCGTGAGGCCCGGACATCCGGCAGCCAAGAGACAGAAACATAAAGTTTTAGCATGTGCATGTATGGCAATGAAGTTTGTGGCAAGAGCAAGCCTTTAACTAACCCTATCGATCCCCTCTTAATAGTGCAGGATCCTATACTCAAGAGAACAAATATGAAATCAATTTTTATGCTTCATACTTGAGTAAAATCACTTTGTATGCTCTTGATCCACACTTCAATGAACCGGGGACTAACACCTGAGATTTACTTAACAACCATTGTTAGTCCCCTACATGTATATTGTCATCAACATCAAAACATGATGTAAGGGCATGATTGCTCTTTCAATCTCCCCCTTTTTGTTTGTTGATGACAATCACACATGTAGTATCACAGTTGCAATAAATAATCTTAGCATTGACAAACATGAGAGCAAGAATACAAAGTATGTTGATGTTTCTATTTGTATTTGGCTCCCCCTCATTGTGAGCATGAGATGAATATATGTTAGGATGCATATGTATCTCCAAGATATATATATATATGTGAGATACATGCACATATGTATATGTGAGAGACATGCACATATAAAACAACCATAACACATGGACAAAAAACATTTCAAAGGTAACAACATAGTCTCACATGATCAAGATAATAAGCCACAAGGTAACAACATAGTCTCACATGATCAAGATAATAACATAGGTAGCAACATAACAAGTTCGAATAATAGTAGAGCTAACACAAATATCCAATACATCATAGCATGACCATACTAAGATACTACTTCTCCCCCTTTGACAACAACATGTAAAAAGGGGCGAAGAACTAAACGGACTCGGTCACTCCTGGCGGATGTCATCATGATCAACAAAGAACTCGGGATACTCGTCATGAGACGGGAAACCGAAGGTAGAAGTGGACGGAGCTGCGGGAATAGGATCATCATCACTCACGGTACTCCCACGGTCACGGTGGCGCTGCTTGAGCTGATTCTTGGAGATGATGAGCCGCTTCTGAACATCATGATTCTGCTGACAGCTGAAAGTGATTGCCCTCATGATAGCAGATTGAGCCTTGCCGAAGAACGAGGCAAGGCATCCACGAGGAGCCGACGAGGAAGATGGAACAGAGGAACCAGTGGGCTGAGTCCCACTAGTAGACCTCCTAGGCTGAGTAGGAGCAGCAGTCTGAGCAGCAACCACCACGCGCATATTAGGAGGAGGCTTCCAATAGAATGAATAGCAGTCTTAACCACCTCAAAGGGAGTAGTGTGATCAATCAAAGCCTGAATGAATGGAGCATGAGGAAACTGGCGTGTCTGAATGAAACTGTAAAGACGGATCTCATGCCAAATGAAATGGGCTGTGTCCAGAGGCTCAATGGGTTTTTCATGCATACGAACCATCAAGTCAATGCAATAGTTGTAAGCCCTCGAGCAATCTCCCCTCTTAGGATAGAGAGTGCGAAGCACACACTGATAGAGGATGTAGTAAGGAGCACGGAAAATAGATACCTCATTGAGTGGGCATGCAAGTTCTTCTTTAGTGAGCCGAGAGGTAGGTTTGACAAGTGGCAAGCAAGCGTCAATCCCTTTGGGCTCGTGCTCAGGATCCATAATGTGGATGCAATGGCCAACACCGGAGAGACCCAAAATCTGAACAAACCTGTCATAGGTGATGCTCAGAGTAGTGTTATCAGTCATCCAGGTGAGAGTGTTGTTCGGACCAAAGAAACAGGTGGCATAGAACTGTAGAATGGCAGCTTCATTCCAACCACACCTGAAGGTCATTGCGGGACCAAGAGTCATATCATAAATGATCTTGACCAGATTGTTAGGAAACATGTCAGGATGCTCACGCAGGAAGTTGAGATCCAAGCATGAGTGAGGAGCAAGTCCACGCCCATGGACAAAACTGGAATAGAGATCCTGCTGCATATGAGTCAGGTACCGAGGATCCTCGGCATCAGCCACCATCTCATATTGGTTGACATCCCGATGAAACACAAGATATTGACCCGACCCCGTAGTTTTGAAGTTTTGATGGGGCGATCCCCGCTGCCAGGAAGCTCCATGGAGATGCGACGACCATGGACAACGGGCATTGTAGAACCACGAACTTGAGGCACCGTCGCCCTCCTAATACCAGGCTTGGACTGTCCAATGGAGTGTCTGGGTGCACTGACATCCTCTTCCTCCCCAACATAGTCCGCATCATCTGGATCCGAGGCCGATGGACTAGTGGATGGTGCCCGCTTCTTCTTGGTGGTGGTGGTCTTCTTCTTCTTAGGCCGAGCATGCTCATCGAAGTCGGTTGAGCCTTGCCAGCGAACAACTGGAATGGATAATGAGAGATCCCGATGAGAAGGAGCCAATAAGTATGAACATGTATAAAAAAATTAAACAATGGGATGACCATTTTTGAGCATGACCATAGAATAAGTCCAGTGGTAGATCAAAAAATGTGACATGTCCATGATTTAAATTGATAGCCGAGTTCATTGATAGATTTTTAGGCTTAGGCAAGAGACACCAAAACTCAAGAGAGACATAGATGCCAAGATATGCATGAGAGAGTGAATCCCTAAGATTTTTTGGTCACCATAGAAGTAGAATGGAGGAGAGGTAGCATCCATACCCCCGGAAGAAGGCTCGGGGCGATCGGGGCCGCAGTTCTTGGTACACGCCATGAGGAACTCCGACGATGAATCCGGTCCCCCCCCCCTCCCGAGGGATTCACAACACAACCCAGGAAATGGATTGGATAGAATCGTAGATCGGGAGGAGAAGAATTCGTGATCAGGAGATCGGGGCCGGAGGTCGGAGGAGAGGGCCGGGGCAGCGCCGGAGCGATGGCCGGGCGGCGGTGGCAGTGTGAGGCGAGATGGGGATACGAATGAGAGTGAGTGAGGAGCTGCTCCCAAATCCCACGCCCATCCCAAGTTATATGTGGCTGCGGGCGACGGGCCGGACATCCGGGGCACAGCCCGGATATCTGGCAAGCGGAGGTCAGAGAGCAGAAGAATCAGCTCCAATGGGCCGGACATCCGGGAATAAGCCCGGATATCCGGCGTGTGGGGGTCAAGTGGCAAAATGTTTAGGGCCCGGATGTCCGGCAAGAGCCCGGATGTCCGGCACTGGAAGTTCACGATTGCAGTTTGAGCTCAGAATGATTTTTCTCCAGGGCCCGGATGTCCGGCGGAGGAGCCGGATGTCCGGTCACTAGACAACAAGACCAGGCAGAGGAGAGATGTGGAAGGGGCCAACAAATATGATTTGATATAGACTCCGCCAAGGATTTTTGTTGAGAATTATGGGGAAAGGAAAACTTGAGTAATCTAAGGCCATACTAAGGTGTAATAACAACCCAACCAAAATAAGAAATGAAAGGTCCACACAAGCAATGCACAAGCAGTGACTGAGGTCACCATGTTTGAGCATATGGAATATAGTGCCGCAAAGATGTAGACTTTGGGCACATAGTCACGACTCCATCATGTTAAAGTACCATAGTTTGGGAACCATGACAACTTTGAGAGTGTTTGTTCTATTTATGCATTATGTAGGGTGAGAATACTCATGAATTGAATGTCTCCCCCTAAATATATGCCTACATCAAGACAAGACATTAATTTCATGCATGAATGGGTACTAGATTTCACATAATGTTGTCAAGCTCCAAGATACCAAGTTCACGCCTAAGTCGACTAAACCTTGCTTCATCCAATGGTTTTGTGAAAATATCCGCAAGTTGCAAATCTGTGCCAACGTGATCTATGTGAATATCACCCTTTTCCACATGATCTCTCAAGAAGTGATACCTAATATCAAGGTGCTTGGTGCGGGTATGATCTTTGGGGTTCTCAGCAATATTGATGGCACTTTCATTATCACATAAAAGAGGCACATGTATATAGGTGATACCGTAATCCTTCAAAGTTTGCCTCATCCATAGTAATTGAGTTGCACAACTGGCGGTTGCAATGTATTCAACTTCTGCAGTAGAGAGGGCAATACAATTTTGTTTCTTCGAGGACCAACTTACCAAGGAGCGTCCAAGAAACTGACATGCGCCATAGGTGGACTTATGATCCACTTTGTCTCCAGCCCAATCCGCATTCGTGTACCTAATGAGATTGAACTTAGCATCCTTGGGGTACCATAAACCCAACTATGGGGTGTGAACAAGGTATCTAAGAATATGCTTAACTGCCTTATGATGACTTTACCTAGGGGAAGCTTGAAATCTAGCACACATGCATACACTGAACATGATGTCTGGTCTAGATGCACAAAGGTAAAGCAATGAACCAATCATAGAGCGGTAAATAGATGGGTCGAAAGGAATACCATTTGTGTCTTAAGTGAGTGCAATTTTGGTTGACATGGGTGTCTTGCATGGACTAGCATGAGACATGCCAAACTTCTCTAGGATATCCTTGAGGTATTTTGCTTGAGACAAGAAAATTGCTTCTTGAAATTATTGAATTTGAAATCCGAGAAAGAACTTCAAATCTGCATTGAGTGACATTTCAAAATTCTTGGTCACTGAAGCCGCAAACATCTTGCACAAATGAATGTTAGGAGAACCAAAAATGATATCATCTACATAGATTTGGCATAAGATCAAATCACCCTTTTCCATCTTAGTAAAAAGAGTGGGATCGATCACCCCTCTCACAAAACCATCATCGAGCAAAAACTTCTTAAAATGATCATACCCAGCACGAGGTGCTTGTTTGAGGCCATACAAAGCCTTATGAAGTTTATACACATAGTCTTTGTGATCGGGATCAATGAACCCAGGTGGTTGTGACACATATACTTCTTCTTGTAGAGGACCGTTAAGGAAAGAACTCTTCACATCCATTTGATGTAAAGTAAAACCATTGAAAGTGGCATAAGCAAGTAAGATGCGAGTGGATTCAAGACGGGCAACGGGGGCAAAGCTCTCACCAAAGTCCAAACCTTCAACTTGTGAGTACCCTTGTGCCACTAACCTTGCCTTGTTACGGATGATTACACCATTCATAGCTTGCTTGTTCTTGAAAATCCGTTTTGTTCCAATGACGTTGTGCTCGGTAGGTGGCCTCTTGACTAATGACCACACTTGGTTGCGTTCAAAACTGTTCAACTCTTCTTGCATAGCAACGAGCCAATCATTGTCCATCAATGCATCTTGTACCTTGAGGGGCTCAACACTAGACACAAACGAGAAGTGAGCACAAAAGTTTGTCAAATGTTTACAAGTGACTCTACCTTCCGATATGCCGGTGAGAATTTTGTCAACGTCAACACAACCGACGACTCGAGGCATGATGGAGGTTAGGGTTTCTCGAGGTTCAACTTCATGTCCATCATCCACGTCCTCAACATATGGATCATTAATGTGTGGTGGAAGATCTTCTTGTTCATATTGCATTTTTTGAGGTTCATCATCAATGATTGGACTTTCTTGTTCTTGCCCTTGATAATGATCTTGTTCTTGAAGATTATCATGAAGATGAACTTGATCATCTTCTTGTACTTGGACTAAGGGCATCGGTTGAACAATAGGAGTTTGTGGTGGTATGAGTGTTGAAGTAGTTTGATGATGTGTGAGACTTCCATCTTCTTCTTCATCATCATGGGGTTCTTGTTCCATTGGAAGAAGTGCACCAACACCCATGGTCAAGATATCTTGAGAGGAACATTCTTTACCTACATCACTTAGATCAACTTGCTCCCCAAGGGAGCCATTAAATTCATCAAACACCACGTCACAAGTTTCTACAACACATCCATTGGATTTGTTGTAGACTCTATAGGCGTGAGAGTTTGATCCATAGCCAACAAATATGCCCTCAATTGTTTTGGATTGAAAATTTCCTAACCATTCTCTTTTGTTGAGGATGAAACATTTGCACCCGAATACACGAAAGTACTTGACATTTGGCTTGTTCCCAGTTAGGAGCTCATATGGAGTCTTTTCCAATATAGTACGGAGAAAGAGCCGGTTTGATGCATGGCATGCAGTGTTGACAGCTTTGGCCCAAAAACTATGTGGTGACTTGTATTCATCCAACATGGACCTTTCCATCTCCACAAGTGTACGGTTCTTCCTTTCGGCTACACCATTTTGCCGAGGAGTGTATGGAGCTGAATATTGATGCTCAATCCCTTCATCACTAAGGAATTCTTCCAAGGTATAGTTCTTGAACTTAGAGCCATTGTCACTTCTTATTGCCAAGATTTCTTTGTCAAACTTGCGTTGTGCTTGCTTGGCAAAATCAATGAAGGTGATCTTCGTCTCGTCCTTGGACTTGAGAAAAAACACCCATGTATATCTTGAGTAATCATCAACAATGACAAGTCCATACTTTTTCCCACCAAGACTATCCCATGAAGGAGGCCCGAAAAGATCCACATGAAGGAGCTCCAGGGGCCTTGAAGTAGACACAATGTTCTTGGGTGGGTGATTTGATTGATGTTGCTTCCCGGCTATGCATGCACTACACACACGATCTTTCTCAAAAGAGACATTGGTTAGTCCAAGGATGTGATTCCCCTTTAAGAGATCCTGAAGATTTCTCATGCCGACATGGGCTAGCCGGCGATGCCATAGCCACCCCTTGTCGGCCCTGACCATTAGACAAGTTGCATGGAATGTGCTCTCTTTCGAGAAATCAACCGTGTAAAGGTTGCCATCCAACTCTCCAACAAAGGCCACTTCGAGAGTATCTCTCTTAAAGACTTTCACATCCGTTAGTCCAAAAAGTGTATCATAACCAACAGAAGCCAATTGGCGAACAGAAAGCAAATGGTATTTAAGGGATTGGACAAGCATGACATTTGCAAGAGACATGTCATTTGTGATAGCCACCTTGCCCAACCCGAGTACCTGTCCTTTTGAACCTCAACCAAACATAATGATCATGAATGGTTGAATAGCTTCCATGAAATCGTAGAGCAATTTGCTGTCTCCGGTCATATGATTGATACATCCACTACCAATCACCCATTTTACTCCACCTGAGAAGGAAACCTACACACAATTATGACTTGGTTAGAGGCACCCATTTTGCAATGGGACCTCTCAAGTTAGTCACAAGGGTCTTAGGGACCCAAATAGCATAGAATCAGAATGCATTTCGAGGACCAACAAATTTTGCATAAACTTCTCCATCCTTAGTCTTACGAAGAACATAGGATGGAGGCATGAACTCTTTTGGCTTGTTGAGAGTGTGCATGCCCCTTGTGGCCTTCCCACTAACAACCTTACCTTTATCCTTGTGCACTTCTCGTACGAATGTTTCCTTTAGCGGGGTTGTGCACTTTTGAGAGGACGTCTTCTTCTTGCTTGTGCTTGGGTCAAACCCGAGTCCCTCTTGGGCAAACACCTCATTGTGTTAGCTCAATACCTCATTAAGGTTCTTTTGCCCTTGAGCACATGTTATGAGACCTTTCTCGATTTGAGCCTTGAGAAAGCGATTTTCCTCAAGAATAGATGCTAGATCACTACTAGAGTTAGTAGTACAAGCATCAACATTGATAATTGGAGAAGAGTAAGCCTTGGCTAGAGTTTCAAGATAAGTAAGTTTGAGCGTCTCAAAACTCTTTGTAAGAAGGGTGAGCTCTTCTTCCTTAGTCTTGAGGGACACGAATAGAAGCTCACAATCCTTAGAGAGAGAAGCATGAGACTTCACAAGCTTACTTTTATCATTCATCAACTCCTCGCAAGAGTCAATAGCATTTTTCAAGGAGGCAAGATCTTTAGTATGAACATCAATGTTTGCACCAATTTTTAAGCATAGTTCATCATTTCGTGCTTCCTCATATTGGACTTTCCGCTCAAGTATTTCACATTTTTCCTTTTCCTCGGTGATGAGGGTTTCGAGTTCCTTAATGGTGATGGTGTGCTTACTCACCATATCCATAAGCATACAAAACATAGTGAGCTTCTTTCCTTTGAGGGAGCACATGAACTTATTAAGCTTAGCAAGCATAGGATCATCTAGATCATCATCCTCATAACTATCCTCCGCATCAAGATACTCATCACTAGGAGTAGAAGGAGTGAAAAGAGGAGGATTTGATCGTGGGGTTACCTTGACCTTGTCAGGAGAGCTTTGGTTCTCTCCATCTTCTACCACGACCTTTGCCATTAGACACTTGTGAGCGTTGTGTTGGGGAACGTTGCAGAAAATTAAAAAATTTCCTACGGCTTCACCAAGATCCATCTATGAGTTCATCTAAGCAACGAGTCAAGGGAGTGAGTTTGCATCTACATACCACTTGTAGATCGCGTGCGGAAGCGTTCAAGGGGATGGTGATGATGGAGTCGTACTCACCATAATTCAGATCACCGATGACCAAGTGCTGAACGGACAGCACCACCGCGTTCAACACACATACGGGACGGACGACGTCTCCTCCGTCTTGATCCAGCAAGGAGGAAGGAGAGTTTGAGGAAGACAGCTCCAACGGCAGCACGACGGCGTGGTGGTGTTGGTGCAAAGAAGATCTGGCAGGGCTTCGCCAAGCACGTAACGGAGGAGGAGAGGTGTTGGGGAGGGGAGGGGCTGTGCCTTGGGTTGTGTGTAGCAGCCCTCCCCTCACCCCTCTATTTATAGGGGAAGGGGCAAGGGGGGCCGACCCCTCTAGATGGGATCTAGAGGGGGGGGCGGCGGCCAGGGAGGGGGGACTTGCCCACCAAGCAAAGGGGGTGCCCCCTTTAGGGTTTCCCCCCCCAACCCTAGGCGCATGGGCCCAAGGTGGGGGGCGTGCCCAGCCCTCCAGGGGCTGGTTCCCTGCCCCTTGCGGCCCATGTGGCCCTCCGAGGGGGCCCCTCCCGTGGACCCGGAACCTCTCCGGTGGCCCCAGACAATACCGACACGCCCGAAACTTTCCGGTGTCCGCATGATAACTTCCCATATATAAAACTTCACCTCCGGACCATTCCGGAAATCCTCGTGACATCCGGGATCACATTCGGGACTCCGAACAACATTCGGTAATCACATACAAGTCTTCCTAATAACCCTAGCGTCACCGAACCTTAAGTGTGTAGACCCTACTGAGTTCAGAGACATGCAGACATGACCGAGACGACTCTCCGGTCAATAACCAACAGCGGGATCTGGATACCCATGTTGGCTCCCACATGTTCCACGATGATTTCATTGGTTGAACCACGATGTCGAGGATTCGATCAAACCCCATATATAATTCCCTTTGTCAGTCGGTACGTTACTTGCCCGAGACTCGATCGTCGGTATCCCAATACCTTGTTTAGTCTCCTTACCGGCAAGTCACTTTACTCGTACCGTAATGCATGATCCCGTGACCAACCACTTGGTCACTTTGAGCTCAATATGATGATGCATTAGCGAGTGGGCCCAGAGATACCTCTCCGTCATACGGAGTGACAAATCCCGCCTCGATCCGTGTCAACCCAATAGACACTTTCGGAGATACCTGTAGTGCACCTTTATATTCACCCAGTTACGTTGTGACGTTTGATACACCCAAAGCAATCCTACGGTATCCGGGAGTTACACGATCTCATGGTCTAAGGAAAGGATACTTGACATTGGAAAAGCTCTAGCAAACGAACTACACGATCTTGTGCTATGCTTAGGATTGGGTCTTGTCCATCATATCATTCTCCTAATGATGTGATCCCGTTATCAACGACATCCAATGTCCATAGCCAGGAAACCATGACTATCTGTTGATCAACGAGCTAGTCAACTAGAGGCTCACTAGGGACATATTGTGGTCTATGTATTCACACGTGTATTACGATTTCCTGATAATACAGTTATAGCATGAATAAAAGACAATTATCATGAACAAAGAAATATAATAATAATAGTTTTATTATTGCCTCTAGGGCATATTTCCAACACGTTGCCCTTGTAGTCTTTCATGTAGTTGTAGGTGACCACATCACCACTCTTGTTCACTAACCTGAAAGTGTTTTGAGAGTCTTGAGCAACTCCAGCAACACCACTAACATCATCCAGATCGGATTCTTCTTGAGCAACCATTGCTTTCCCATCTCTCTTCTTGAGCTTGGAGTTCAAAGGATTTGGCAAGTTCTTCTTGGGAAAGGTCTTGGGAAACCTTGGTTTATCCTCTCTCTTCTCATAAGGCCACTCGTTGGAGAAGTGGTTGGTTTCTTCACTGTTGTAGCATTTTCTTACTTTCTTCTTTTGAAATCTTCCCTTGAATTTTCCCGCGCTAAACTTCTTGACAAAGAGAGCCATGTCTTCATATGAAGGGCCCTCATCGGATTCAATCTCATCACCATCTTCATCATCATCATCATCTTCTTCTTCTTCACTTTGCTCATCTTCACATACATGTTTGGCCTTCAATGCAAGATTGATCTTTGATGTTGGAGTACCATGCATGGCAAGATGTTTTGTGGCATTTGCCTTTGACTCTTCAAATAGTTGAAAGGTGGATATGATGTCATATGTAGTCATTTCCTTGAAGGCATGGTGTTGTCTTATGTCCCACACCATTTGATGGTCATATGGGGCAAGAGCATGAAGCAACTTATCCACAAGGAATCGCTTAGTCATGTTGAATCCATCTTGTGTCTTGTCACACTCACACGACTCAATGTTAGTGGTGAGAGTCATGAAATGCTCAAGGAGCTGATTGGGAGTTTCACCTTTCTCCCTACAAAAGTTTTGCAATTGCCCCTTGGCAATTTCATATTGAGCACTCCGGAGGGTGGAGGTACCGGTCTTGGATCTTATAATGCTTTCCCATAGTTCCTTGGCACTTGTGATATTTATGAATGGTCTTCTTTGTTTTTCAACCATACCTCTCCTTATACACATGGTTGCAGTGTCATTGAGATTCTTGTCTTCTCTTGGTGTAGGATTCTTTGGATCAACCACATGGTACCCATACTCCAAGATCTCCAGCATCTCATCGTTTCCATATCAAAGATGATCCTGCATAGCAACTCTCCACAAGGCAAAATCGGAAGTGGCATCAAGTAAAGGAGGTTTGCCTTGAGGATTATATTTCGGTTTCTCAACTTGGGGTCTAGCATAAAGCCAAGGAACGCCGGAGTGATCATTGCTAGGAGGTTGTTGACCAAGTGACGGAGCAGTCACAGTTGGCCTCGAAGCCGCACCACCCAAAAGTGGTGCAAGCACCGTGGACAACGTGGCTAATCTCATTTGGACCAAGGCCTCAATAGAAGCATCATGCTCCTCTTTTTGCTTAGCAAGTGCCCGTTCCAGATCCTCAGAAGTAAAGGACTTGACTTCAGAAGAAGCCTCGCCTTTATCCTTCGGATCTGCAACAAGGAGAGTCCCATCGGGGTTCATCTTGCTCTAGGGCGGTTAAGCCACAAGAATAGAGCACGAGGCTCTGATACCAATTGAAAGGATCAAGATGGACCTAGAGGGGGGGTGAATAGGTACAATTACAATTTTTAATTATTACTAAGCAATTTTAGGCAATAATGCGGAATACGAGAGTGAGCCTAACAATGGCAAGAGTAGTACTAAGTGCTAAGCAAGTAACACGAGTATGTAAGGAAGTTAGCACAATATGATATAAGTAAGTGCTAAGAGACAAGTAACCACAAGTAGAGAGTTAGGGTTAGGAATAACTACAACTCCGGGGAGACGAGGATGTATGCCGATGTTCACTTCCTTGGAGGGAAGCTACGTCACTGTTAGAGAGGTGGATGTTACCACGAAGGCACACCAACGCCACGAAGGCTCACCCTATTCTCCATTTGAGATAACACCACGGAGGCGTTTCTCAACCACTAGTGGTAGACCTTGGGGTGGTCTCCAAACCCTCACAAACTTTTCTAGGGGTAATCACAAAGGTCGATTCCTCTCTGAAAGACTCCTACCGCCTAGGAGTCTCCAACCTCCAAGAGTAACAAGAACGATGAGGAAAAGCTCAAGACTTGCTCAAATCACGAATTCCTTTGGTGCAAAGAAGGAGAAGGAGTGGATCTATCACTTGATTGGACAACTTCTCTCAAATGCTCTCAAATCCCTTGGGGATCTAAGATTTGGTGTGGAGGAGTGAGAGAGAGAGTGAAATGTGTTCTAGGGTTTGTTCAAAGTGAGTGGTCAGTCCTCTCCCGTGGGGAAGAAGGGCTATATATAGTGTGAGCACAATTATGGCTGTTGTAGTGTAAGTGAATGGGAAGCCCGGACATCCGGGCTAGGGGCCGGACATCCGGCCTGGTAAGGTTCGAGGAACAAAAACAGAGCTAGAACAGAAAATAGAGGGGCCGGATATCCGGGGGCCAAGCCCGGACATCCGGCATACCAGGAAGGCTAGGATATCCGGCAGATGGCCGGACAACTGGCGTGATCACTAACAGGTTACAGAACCTCAGCTGTTCTACAGGTAGTGGAGGCCGGACATCCGGGATAGGGCCTGGACATCCGGTGTGTCAGGTAGGCCCGGACATCCGGGGAAACACCCGGACATCCGTCGTGTAGCGCAGCACAAAAGAGTTCTCTAGATGGCTAGGCCCGGATATCCGGCAAGAAGGCCGGATATCTGGTGTGAGGCCCGGACATCCGGCTTGAAGCCCGGACATCCGGCAGCCAAGAGACAGAAACAGAAAGTTTTAGCATGTGCTTGTATGGCAATGAGTTTTGTGGCAAGAGCAAGCCTTTAACTAAACCTATCGATCCCCTCTTAATAGTGTGGGATCCAATACTCAAGAAAACAAATATGAAATCAATTTTTATGCTTCATCCTTAAGTAAAATCACGTTGTATGCTCTTGATCCACACACTTAGATGAACCGGGGACTAACACGTGAGATTTACTTAACAACCATTGTTAGTCCCCTACATGTATATTGTCATCAACATCAAAACATGACGTAAGGGCATGATTGCTCTTTCAGCAAGTCCTCCCTCGACTCACAAGTGGGGCCAAATCTTTTTTGCCCCAGTTGCAAGTCCACCATCAACTCACAACTAGGGCCCGCCCATTCTTTTTGGTTGCGAGTCCATCCTTGACTCGCAACTGGGGCCTGAATTTTTTGTCCCAGTTGCAATCCCAGCCCCGACTTGTAACTAGGACACGACCTTTTAGTTTCTCCCAATTGCATGTCCACCCTCAACTCACGACTGGGGTCCCGACCTTTTTTGGTCTCGGTTGGAAGTCAACCACCGACTCACAACTAGGTCTGACCCTTTTTAAACTAGTTCCAAGTCAACCATCGACTCACAAGTAAGCCCGACCATTTTTAACCAGTTGCAAGTTCCTCATTGACATGCAACAGGGCCCTTGATTGTGATTTTCCCGAGTTGCAAGTTTGTCCTTGACTCGTAATTGGGCAAGATTTTTTTGACACAATTGCAAGTCCACCATCGACTAACTACTAGGCTTGACTTTTTTTTCCGAGTTGCAAATCCACAACCGACTCACAGCTAGGCTGACACTTTTTTTGTCCTAGTTGCAAGCCAGGCATTAACATGCAACTGGTATATTTGATTATTATTCTTTTTTCTTTTTCAGAAAGTCACAAATGTTCAATATCTTTAAAAAATCAATTTTCAATAATTATTCACATTTTCTAAGTAGTGTTCGGAAATTAAACTTTCAAAAAGACTAAAAAAAGTTAAAAATGTTTGTGTTTTTCAAAGATATTTGGAACCTTTTTTTCAAAATTCAAAATATGTTCGAAAAATTCAACATTTTTCCTTTCTTCAAAAAATGTTCACAATTTTGATAAAATATTCAAAATTTTAAATCTTATCCAAAGTTCCCTTTCGTTCGCTCGCACATGCAAAGCTAGCCTCAAACCAAACACACAAGCAAGCACCTTGATTTTATCTACAGTAGCGTGCATGCGTAGCGTTTTTTGTTTGAACAGCCACGTCCAAACTTTTTTGAGCCTGTAGCTGTACGGGAATCATGGTACCTTTCTTGTGTATATACTGTTAAAAAAATACAAAGAAAACAAGTGGAGGAGGCCACAAACAGATGAAGAAGTCAATTTAGATGTGAGATATTATCACACATCTAGATGTGACATAGTCATACCCATATATGCATGCAACAAGTTCAGGACATGGCTGGTGACATGCATCATGCATGTGCATGCAGAGAAACGTGCAAATGAACGTAAGTGGATATATATAGTCATCACGCGGACACTAATTTACATCAAAACAGAGATCTTACACACCCCACAGCACGCATACATATACACACCACAACGAAAACCTATGCATATACTCAGGCAGCACGCGCACATATGTGTGCAAAAACAGTACCCTCGCTCACTCCACTACCACACTACACTTCCCAACCAAATTAGGCACAACCAATCGTATATAACATCCCGATCACTAACAACAACAAATCCTGCATGGCAAATCAAGTCAAACGATGGAAGAGCTATAGCTGAACAGACGAGACGAGATCGAGAGACTGCATGGACGGAAGAGGGCTGGCTAGGCGTCGACGACGCGGAAGGACTCCCTGTTCTTGATGACGACGTCGTACATGTGGACGGAGGAGAAGTGGTTGAAGTCCCTGGGGAGGGAGATGAGGTCGAGGCAGCCGCGCTTGTGGAACTGATACAGCGCCGGGTCCTCGTAGTAGCGCTCCCACCCCAGCGCCGTCAGCTTCGCCTCCAGCGTCGCGTAGGACGAGACCACCTGCCCGCTCGGCGTGTGCAGCAGCGCCTTCCGCCGCACCGTCGACGTCCGCTCGCTCCCCGGGTTCTCCACCAGGCGCACCACCCCGTTCTTGAACACCCACACGCCAGACATGGTCCACAGCCCCTCCGGTCGGCCGACCTACCCCTCAAACTCTCACCTCTCTATCGGCTTAGAGATTGAGGGAAAACAAACGATAGATGATGCAATTGGTCGAGCTAGCACTGGGACGATGTGGAGTTCAGGAGATGGAAGATGCAAACTAATGAATAAGTAGCAGTGTGATTGATGGAGCAAGGGAGGGCGAGATCAAGGGGGTATATATAGAGGTGGATGTGGATGAAGCTAGCTTATCGATGGTGTGGGGTAGAGGTGACATGTATACGGGGGACAGCCGCAGGACATAGATTTCTTATGCGACCGCGATACTATACTGCTAGTGATTAGTACGTCGATATACGCGTGCATGCACCAGAGAAGAGAAGGGCGTCTTTAGTTTCTAGCTAGGTTAGGTCAGGAAGATGCTGTAGCTGGCTGCATGCACAGGGATGGGAGAGAAGCAGAATATATGGTACGTTCATTAAACTTGAGTAGTGCGCGCGGGAGAATATATGTGCCTAGCTAGCTTATGTTCTTGATAAGCTACCTGGAATATATTTGTTGGAAGAAAGAAAGAAATTCTAGCTAGCTAGGTAGCTAAAAAAGGTAGCTATATGCTATGCATATTGTTATTTTCCAGAATTACGTAGTGCATGAGGTGATTGATCGTCATGAGGTCACGAAATTTGACATGTGTCGCGGCCGCCCCGCGACACGTCAAAAACAGGACATTAACTGATGGCGTTGGTTAATTGCCAATAGGGAGATCCACATATAATTCATGCGTAATCTATGGCTTGAGCATTCCCATATGGAAAATTGAAAAGAAAGAATGTGATGTTGTGCGAGGAATCCCACCCACCTTTTTCCTGAAAGGAAAACAAAAAGAGCTAGCCTAATTCTCAGGGGAATAGGATTCACTCGCCATACAGTTTTCGACTTTACTTAAACAATAAGAAATATGAGAGCTATCTTTGCGCACCTCTTGCAGCATTGTTTTTTCCACGAAAGGGAATTTCTGGCCGGTCGATCAAGCCAATGTTGCCTTTGCCGAGAACAAAATTGATACTCTCTCTCATTGTCAAGTATATATTTTGTGTACGGCATGGTGGAATTTACTTTTGCCTGCTAGCTTTGTCCCTAATAGTAACTCACAAGCTCTCAAGCATCTGCTGCATGCAGCAGAGAGAAATTTGTGGCTTATCTTAACTTCCTAGCTAGCTAGCCATAGATAGTGCTTACGTGATTGCACATTGATTTGGCTGGCTTGTTGGATACATAGGTCCACGTCTACGCCCCCAAAGCTAAAATCTCTCACTGATTTATCTGCTGAAAAGAAATATGCTTCGGTGCTAAAGTTTCTTTCCGGATTAGGCTGGTCATAATGGGAGTAACTTGGCAAGTAACATAACGCATTCCAAGACAAGTTTGCTTATGTAGCATATAGTTAATGAGGAGAGAGGTGTTTGGAGTAACATAATATGTTACTGTCACATAACGCAACCCAAAGCAAAATGAGTCTATAATATAATAAATGCAATCATGTACGGAGCGATACTACTTGTACTGTATGTTATTTTGCACTATGACAAAGACTAGTGTTATATACAACAAAGACTAGTGTTATATACAAAAATATGCACGAAAACTCCCTCCAACCTGCGCTTTCATCGTGATCCGTGCATGTGTTACGTAGGGATTTATTATACGATCTCTGTACTTATGTTCCCGATAAGCCAGAACCCATCAAAGATCATTAGGTACTCCTTGTATGAAAGGAGCTTTCCGTCACTGAGGTGGTGCCTCCGTGTACATGTATACTCAAACACGTTACGTCCGATCGAAAGGGAGAGAAATTCTAGATGGGAATCGTATTCGATTGAATGCGTGCGTGTGCGTGCTGCAAGCATGTGTGCACGCATATTCATTTTTACGCTGCATGATATTACGTGCTTCCGATGATCACACGGCGGAGTATATAATATTTCGGAAAGTGGAGCTCGTGCCTAACAATTTTTGACGAATTGAACACGTGCTCGCCGGCCGTCTTTATGCAAATGGCACATTATTCCTGCATGGGCTAGCTGACGTCGATCGAATTATGCATCTTTTACGTGATCGGTTTTTGCCTTTCCATTTCAGAATATATGATAGCTAGCGCCTAGTAGGCAGTGTGATCTGCCAGGATACAGACATGTGCACTAAGTTACTGCTATCTAAATTAACTACTTCCTCCGTTTTATAATATAAAAACGTTTAAGCAGCTTTCTCGACCCATAATATAAGAACATTTTTGCAGCTTTCAGCTAGATGATACACGGTGCGCTGCCATGGAAATTGGTTATGGTATGCTTCAGTGAAATTTGGTTGTATGAATATGCATGTTTAAATTAATAATATATTGCATCCTATTTTTTATCAGATTATATGTGCGCTTGGTTCCCAATTGAAAGGGAGTTAGAAAAAAGTCTGCGTGGTATAGTGCGGAAAAGAAATTGAGTATATAGACACATGCATGCGTTCAATTAATTGCTAAAGCTAATCAGGCTGATTGGCAATTCTACCGAGGTGATATAGCGTATATATATATATATATATATGCTTTACATTAGTTAGTGAGGGCTAACTTTTTAGATATAGAAGATTCCTGCAAGTAGTCGTTGTAATTTTTTGGCAGATAAATAAATACATTTTTGTTTTGGTGATGGTTTGGTTACTACTAGCGGGCTTGTACCTGACCCGCTAAAAAGATGCTACTCCCTCTGTCCGGAAATACTTGTCATCAAAATGGAAAAAAGGAGATGTATCTAGACGTATTTTAGTTCTAGATACGTCTTTTTTTATCTATTTTGATGACAAGTATTTTCGGATGGAAGGAGTACCAGCTAGTCCCCACTGGCATTCAAAATCTGGCTTCATATTCTCTCTCGCATTTTTTCGGTGACGACGACCGTCAGTCTAACCCATTTATTAAGAAATACAATTAGTAGGACTCAAAATAGGGTAGCAGATTGTATGGCAATTTATAGTTGTACCAAGCCATGTAGTGAGGATTTATTACCTCTTAATTTGTAACCTTGTGACTCTGGAATAAAATTCCCGGAGATTTGCAATTTTTTTGTACAAAACAAGTTTATGATACATTAGGCCATTTTTATGTGTATTACCGAAAAAGGCTTTCGCCCCGCTTTATAAATAAAGCAACCACCAAGCACAAAGTCAACAAGGTAACATTCGAATAACACACACACCCGACGCCACCGCAGGATGGTCCAACACACACGCATGACACACAGCACACAACACGGGTTCAGCTGTGGGCACTGCACAACAAGCCCAACACAACCACAAGGCACGCACAAACACAAATGGCGGCGGCATCAACAATGAAGTAGAACTAATCCAGCTCTGGTGGTGGTGGGGAAGCGGCGGAGCCATCCGGAGAGCCATTGCGCGGAGCTGGGTGATGATGGAGGTGATGGCATCTCTCTCCCTGGGGCGGCTAAGCGGCCGCCAAAGCTGCAGGTAACCAGACCATTTGAACAGAGCGTCAATAGCACGACGAAGAGGTATACGCTGAATCACAAGCTTATTCCTAACAGTCCACAACGTCCAGGGAAGCACCCCGATAGTCAGCCACCTAATGTGGCGAGACGGGGGTGGTAGTGCCTGGAGTTCGGCGAAGAGAGCGGGGAAGTTGTTGTGGTCCCAGCTTCCACCAACTATTTCGCGAAAACAGCTCCAGAGGAACTGCACGGATACGCAAGTGAAAAAGATATGGTTCGAATCCTCTTCAGGCCCGCAGAGCAGGCAAAGACCATCGCCAGGGCCGTTGCGCTTTAGGACTTCTACTCCAGAAGGGAGGCAGACGCAGATCCATTGCCACAGGAATATCCTAATTTTCAGGGGGAGCCGGATCTCTCAGATGGTGGTAAGAGCCTCCGGACCCGGAGAGGGGGCGATCGCCTGGTAGAGTGATTTAGTAGAGAATAGTCCAGATGGCTCTAGCCGCCACCTGGTGCAGTCATCACCAGCCTCTAGCTCAGGCACATGCATCGCAATGCAGTCGAGCAGGTCATGCCAAGCCGCATTCTCTGCCGGTCCAAATTGGCGCCGGAACGCGAGTTACCCTAAGTCAATAAAGGCTGCCGCGATAGAAATCCGCGGATCCACCATGGGGAGGATAGGTCAGGAAAACGAGCCACGAAGGGGGCGTCCCCAGCCCAGCGATCGAACCAAAACAGCGTGGTAGTGCCAGACCCAACCGCAATCGAAGATCCAATGCGAAGGACGGGGAGGAGCTGTATGATTGATTGCCGTAATCGAACCGCCGCATCACGGCGTATAAGCGGCGGTTGGCCCCGAAGGTACTTCTGCAGGATGATGCGAAGCCATAGGCCACCCTCCCCGTTCGTAATCCGCCAAAGCCACCTAGTCAGGAGGGCAATGTTCATCCGCTTGGAGGACATAATCCCAAGACCGCCCTGATCGCGCGGCTTACACATCTCAGCCCATCGAACCATGTGGTACTTCTGCTTGTCTCCCTCGCCAGCCCAGAAGAAGCGCCCCTGGACCCTGGCAATCTCATGGTGCAGAGACCCGGGCAGGCTGTAGAAGCTCATTATGAAAAGGAGCAGGATGGCAAGGGACGAGTTAATAAGCTCCTCCCCGTTGTCGGTGTCAAAACCGGCGGATCTCGGGTAGGGGGTCCCGAACTGTGCGTCTAGGCGGATGGTAACAAGAGACGAGGGACACAATGTTTTTACCTGTGTTCGGGCCCTCTCGATGGAGGTAAAACCCACGCCCCGCTTGATTAATATTGATGATATGGGTAGTACAAGAGTAGATCTACCACGAGATCAAGGAGGCTAAACCCTATAAGCTAGCCTATGGTATGATTGTTGAGATGTAATGTTCGTCCTATGGACTAAGGCCCTCCGGTTTATATAGACACCAGAGAGGCTAGGGTTACACAGAGTCGGTTACAATGGTAGGAGATCTACATATCCAGATTGCCAAGCTTGCCTTCCACGCCAAGGAAAGTACCTTCCGACACGAGCCGAGTCTTCAATCTTCTATCTTCGTAGTCCGGGAGTCCGCGGATATTGATAGTCCGCTGTCCGGACACCCCTAGTCCAGACTCCTCAAGAGCCTCGAACCGGTCTTCAATGACGATAAGTCCGGCGTGCATAATGTTCGGCATTGCAAGGCGGGTTCCTTTCTTGAATAATTCGAAAAGATAATGAACACCGTGATAGTGTCCGCTCGCAAAATAAATTCCACATTCCAATCGTAGAGAGAATAAAACATATATACTGATCCAATCTGCTGATGTATTATGCGGCGTGACATCATACCGCTACCAAGCCCTTGTTTGAATTACTATACCACCTCAAAGACGCTTAGCGAAGCGGTTTCTTGGCACGCCCCGTCAAGCGAGATCGTGTTCCCTTATTCCGGATTCTCATCAATACGTGCGTGGGTAACCCAACCGCGCCATTGATGGTGGCGCTTGGGAGATAAGCGAGTTTTACCAGGGCGGTGAGGGACGCATAGTTTCGTCCGCCTATATATAAGGGATAAGGATTTACCTTCTCACCCACGCCTTCTTCCTCCTTTGCTTATCCATCCTCGTGAACTCAAGCTCCAACGCCCAAACTCGCGATCCCACCTCGACCCTTCTCCGAATATGTCCGGAGGGGAGGCAATGGATGGCCTCCACCGCAAGGAGGAGGACATCACCAAGTTGCGCGACGCCGATACCTTTCCAATGACATCGCGATCGGCTGCCCGACGCGGGCAGCTCATCCCTACCCCATGGCCTCATGAGAGGGTCGCCTTCCTTCCCCACTTCCTCCGCTGGATGGGCTTTCCGCCCATCCATTCGTCCGGGGCTCATGTTTTACTACGGCTGGATTTCCACGATCCGCGCCAACTTCGCCCTCAACATCTCGGCGCTTATCGTCGTGTGCGAGGCCTTTCTCGCATCCGCCCCACTTCGCCTGTGGCTCAAGACTTTCAACGCTGTCAAGGTTGTGAAGGGACACAAGCGGAATGGGAGGCGCCATGTTGGGCAGCTGCCCAACGCCCCTTGGCTAGAAGGGACCTTCATGGACTCCGCCAAGGGGTGGCAATCGGGTGGTTCTACATCACCGAGCCGCAAGAAGCCTACATGGGCGGCGGCCCCGAATTTAGATCTCGAATCCCCACGCAGCTCACCTCCCGGAAAGAGAAGGGCTTGCAGTGGGGTGATTCGTGGAGGTGACGGGACTTTGAGCCTGCATCAAGAAGCTGGTGAGCAATAGGCTCCGGCTCGTCGACGTGGTCCAGGTCATGCTCCTCCGGCGGATTCTCCCATGCCAAGAACGGGTATTTAATCTATGGGAGTTTAATCCGGAACAGCACCAGACGTTGAGCGGGCTCTTCGATACAACATACCAAGGCGCCTGGAGGGTGCTGTTCAAGGGCGCCGAAGCCCCCACATCCGCGACCGAAGACCGCGGATTCAGCTCGCAGTCTCCGACTGACGAGGTAAGTGATTCAACCCGTTCACGGGACACTTGCGAGAATTAGATTGACTCTAGCGAGGCTTTTAATCTGCCTCTTCCTTTGACAGAATGGATGGAAAAGGCCCACTGCTCATCAGCCCGGCTCCCATGCCGAAGAACCAATGGATGCCCGCTAGCAAGGTTGCTGGTTCCGCACCGCACGTGGTGCCGGAGAAGAAGGCCAAGAAGGTGGCCACGGGACTCGAAAGAGTTCCTCAGAATCAAAGGCCCGACGACGATGAGGACTCCTCCCGAAGACGAGGAGGAGGAGGAGGAGTACTCTCCCGGAGGAGGAGAGAAGAAGAGGAAGGCCTCCCCAATCGGGCGGCCAAGGGTCCAAGAGGGGAGAACTATCCCCGATAGTTCGCCAACATCAATGTTGGCGAGGAAGAGTGGCCTCAAGGGCCAAAGGTCCGCAGATCGTAAGCATTCAGATCATTTATATGCCATACATTGCATGCCACGTAGTGTCCTTCTAACGCCGCATTCTGCCTGTAGTCCGGACGTTGACGATCTTCCCGACTCGATGAGCGGGTCTTTGGCGCCGTCGGATGTAAATTCTATCCCGACTGCCTCTACCCCGCGCGTCGACGAGGACGACGAGGCAGAATCCCACAGAGGGACCCGCCAGGAGGAGGCTCCGGAGGCTCCGTCAGGCGTCCTCCCGGACTTTGTGCCGGATTCTACCTCGGAACCCGTAGCGGTTCCAGAGTCCGGCAAGCGGTCCCTTCGAAAGAAGGGCAGGACCGTGGCGCCGGCAGCCTCCGTCCAACCGGAGGCACCGGATAACCTGCTGGAGGCGCTTAAAGGCGCTTCCATCGAGGAAGAACACCGCACTCTCATGGGTGCGGTGATTGAGAAGGTCCAGCTCGCCAAGGGCGGGCTGACCGAAGCCTGCAACAGCCTTCTAATGGGCTTTGAGGTAAGAAGTTTAAAATAATGTAATGTAATACCGCATAGACAAGAGTTCTCGATGCTTAGTTCGTGTTCAAAGGAAAAGCCGGACTAAGGATCTAACAAGATATACGCAGGGTTGCTAAAAAATATGTCAATATGGGTTTGCAGGCTGCGCTGTTGACCTCTGCCGCATTAACGGCGGAGTTCGAGGCGCTGAAGAAGGACCTTGAGCGGTCGAAGCAAGAGCTCGGACATGCCAAGAGGCAGCTCAAGGAAAAAGAAGGTGAATAGCACCACTTTAAATAAGTACCTTACAGAAAAGGGTTTTGGTTGCAAACAAAATTAATAAGGATAATATGTGTAATGCAGGGGCCACTAACGAGGTGGCAGCCCTGAAGGATGCCGTGTCCGTGGCCGAACGCAATGCGGCCACAGAACGGGCTGAGCGAGAAAAGCAAGCGGCACTGGTGGCGGAAGTTCGGCAAGAGCTCCAGGCTCTCATGGAAAAGCATGAGAGTTTGGAGCGTGACTCCAAGACTCGAGAGTCCGAGCTTGCCTCGCCTCGAAAGTGCCAAGTCCGCCAAGGCCGAGGCCCGTAAGGCCCATCAGAGGTAGAGGACATGAAGAAGATAGCGGCGGTAAGGCGTTTTCATGCAGAGCAAGCATGTTAATGTAAATTACCGGATACTTACCCGAATTCGGAGCTCTCGTGGGCATTTCCAGATCTGCCGCAGAAAAGGCGTCGATGCCGCCAGATTCTATCGTGGCGAGGAGGGAGCCCAACGGAGAAGGTCTTCGGTCTCAAGATGCCGAGGCCGCCATCCGGTGCCCCAAGCGACCAGCTAAAGCAGCTGGTCGAACTCCACAAGGTAGCCGAGGAGGCCATGAAGGGCCTCACAGTCCGGTGTGGGTTCGGGCAGGCCATGCCCGGCAGCTACTTTGGCCTAGTCTGCGGCTAGTGGATGCATGCCCAGTGCTGGATATAATCAAGCGCTTCCGCATTGAAGGCGCTGTCGGGCCCTTGCCCGCATAAAGGTGCAATGGGGCAACCGGATGCGGAGAAGCTTCACGGATCCGCCACGCCGGCAAGGAGCATCGCACGCGGAGCGATATTATAAAGTTGTCTGAAGGGAGCCTGCGATATTGCGATGAGTGCCCCGAAATGTAATCTTTGAGTGAACTCGCTGTGTTTTTATCCTCAGGCGCTGAAAACTTCGCTTATATGCGCCATGAGCAACGCTTGTTGAATTTAAAATATTACCTTCAGGCGGCCGCTTGTTAAATCGAGAGATGGCAAGTCGTTGGCTTCAGCCCCAAGCCGAAAGTGCCGGGTGTTCGGTGATAAACTTGAGCACTCTTGTTCCCATTTTGGGTCCATCTAGGAGGCGCCAACACGACGAACAAGGCAACCGGACTTATAATGCTTGAACACTCTCACTTAGCCATAGAATTCTATAATTTTAAATTTCGTGAAGCCCCGGTATTCGAAGACCAATGGGCGCTATCCACGCCTTCGTCGGACATCATCCGAACTTTGCTCAAGCGGCATGAGTCTTTAGGGACCCGAAGGACCTCTCGAACAGCGACCGCCTCGCCTTATCATGCCGCCAGTTTTAGCTTTCCATCGAGGCGTTAACCCGCTCAACCGGGCGCAATCGCAGTGGTTCTCGCAGGCTACCTTAGCCGACGGAACGGAACGTAAAGATACCAAAACATGGGAGCCGAGCAAACCCAACTATTGACCCAAGACATGATTCGAGCTGATTCATATAATGCTATAAGTTCGGGTGCCGCACTTGTGAAAGTGTTCGACTTAATCACACCATAACTGGGGAACGAAGCCCTGGTGTATTCGGCCGCACTAAAGTATACGGTGCAAGATGTCATATAATGAACATATGTAAAAGATAACGAATTGCAATGAAAAGGTAATGTACTTGCAAGAAGGAAGTGTTGCGTTATTTATGAAAGAAGGTCTGCTAATAAAGCGGATCGATACAAATAGTGCGGTAAGCAAGGGATTTGGACTAAATTTAACATGTCCCCTCCGTGGATAAGCTGCAGACTTGGTGTATGTAATCGAATTTAATGCTCGTAATGGAGACCACCGAGTGTTCGCTGCAGCCTTCTTTAATCCCTCGATCACAGCATCGTGAGTTCGCAAGTTCGCCGTCGGACAGGCTTCGTTAATGGAGTCCTGTATACGCAAAAGAAGAAAAGATAAAAAATAAAACCAAGGGGGGCGCTCACATGAGCCCCTGGTGTGGTCGAGCCGCACTCTTTGGTCCTTGTGGTTAAGCCCCTCCCCTGCGCCCATGGTATCTCCAAAGCGTAATGATGTACGCGGAGTGTTCTTCTTGTGATCATGCGCGGGCGAGGGTTGGGGCCGCATTGCTACGTGTGCTCTGATCGCGCCAGGTGGTCTTGGTTAGTCTTGCTCCGGGCGCGCTTTGATGTATCCGGCTTTTTAATTGCCGGACTAGAGAATTGTCGAGAAGGCTGCTCAGATTTCCGCGCGAGAGCTGTGATGTTCCTCCGTTCGAGGGAGCGCCCCGTATTCCCATTGACCGTAATGACTCCACGAGGGCCTGGCATCTTGAGCTTTAGGTATGCATATTGCGACACTGCGTTGAATTTTGCAAACGCGGTTCGTCCGAGCAGAGCATGATAGCCGCTACGGAACGGGACTATATCAAAGATTAACTCTTCACTTCGAAATTATCCGGGATCCGAAGACCACTTCCAGCAGGATCGAGCCTGCATAGTTGGCTTCCACTCGGATGACACCTTTAAAGGTTGTCTTAGTAGGTTTGATCCTGGATGGGTCTATGCCCATTTTGCGACCGTGTCCCGATAAAGCAGGTTCAAAGCTGCCGCCGCCGCCCATCGTGACTCTTGTGAGGTGAAATCCATCGATGATTGGGTCTAAGACCAATGCGGCGAATCCGCCATGGCGTATGCTGGTCGGATGGTCTCGTCGATCGAAAGTGATCGGACAGGAGGACCATGGATTGAACTTCGGGGCGACTTGCTCCATCGCATAGACGTTCCGTAGTGCGCGCTTCCTCTCCCTCTTGGGTATATGGGTCGCGTAAATCATGTTCACCGTCCGCACTTGTGGGGGGAAACCCTTCTGTCCTCTATTGTTCGGCGGCCGGGTTTCTTCCTCGTCATCGCTATTTAGCCACTTGTCATTGTGTTCGCAATTAACTTGCCACCGCTTGAACACCCAACAATCTCTATTGGTGTGATTAGCTGGCTTTTCGGGTGCCATGTATCCGCATGAGCGGTCAAGTATTCGGTCCAGATTGGACGGACCCGGAGTGGTTCTTTAAATGGTTTCTTCCGCTGACCGGTTTGAGCCTCGAATCCGCATTGACTGCCAGATCCTTCTTGGCGCCGCCGCACGCGGCGCTTTGTTTTTGATTCGACGTGGCTCGCCATTGTTGTCCTTAGTATCCGGACCGCCGAATTTTTGCGGAGATTGTTGCTGCGGGCTAGCTAGCTGTCCTCTCCCGCACAAAAGCGGTCATTAACGGCGTGAGGGCTGCCATGGATTTCGCTTCTCCCCCCTGTGCCGGGCTAGCCATTCGCCTCGGATATTATGTTTGAAGGCTGCAAGGGCCTCCGCTTCGGACGACCGATGATTTGATTTTTTTCGTCAAGAACCGTGTCCGTAATTGTCCGCCGATTCGTCTGGCTGCTGAATAATGTGGCTTAGGTCATCGGCGCCCGTGGTCGCACATATGTACCTTGGAAGTTATCAAGGAACGCGCCTCCGTGTCTTCCCAACACCCAATTGACTCTGCGGGCAGGCTGTTAAGCCAATGCCGAGCTGGTCCTTTAAGCTTGAGGGAGATATTTGATGGCATGGAGATGCGTCGCCGCGGGCCATATGGATGTGGAGAAGATAATCTTTGATCCATACCGCGGTCTGTTGTACCATCGTGAAGATTCGATATTTACGGGTTTGAACCCTTCGGGATCCGATGATCCATTACTTCGCCGATGAAGCATAACGGGTGTGTGGCGCCCTCAGATTGAGCAATATCGCGACGCAGCTCGAGGGAGCGCCGTCGCTATGTTTGGCCCGCCGGCGTTATGTCCGCTCGACGGTATTCGCTGTGGGTCGAGGGCGCCCACGTGATCCATAGATGGATCTGATTGTCTTGCTTTGTCCTCCAATATGTCTCGCAAGTCCGTGCGCTCCCTTTGGCTTCGACTCTTGGATCGATGCCGGGTACGGTCTTGGCTGGGGCCTGAATGCCTCTTCTGTCGCGACCACGGGTGGTCGGTCACCATGTCTTGCGCTGGTGATGAAGGTATGTATGCTTCCTCCTCTAATCGGGGGAGCAGCTTGCGTCTTGGGTAACTTTTGAGGGGCGCTCGAGTTTATACTCTTCGCCGCGAGGACCTCACCATCAATCGGCTAGCAGATCTTGATCAGCTTGGAGCTGTTGCTTGCTTTTCTTTAGGCTATTTGCCGTGGCTATGAGCCTGCGCTTGAAGCGCTCTTGTTCGACGGGATCCTCGGCACGATTTAATTCATCATCGCTGAGGCTTGCTTCGCCTTCGAGGGAGGCATATAGTTATCATCCTCAACCCTTCGCCCGCCGCCTGCCGTGAGGGCTTGCTTCGCATCCTCCTGCGCCGAGTCTTGCCGGAGGGGTTGTCTTCGCACTCTCTGGGTATTGTTATTTCTGTGCGGAATCTATATTCTTGTTGTGGCGGATTTAGAGCGGCGCCACGACGCCGCGGCGTTTGGGCTGCTTCTTTAGAGAATCTTCCTCCGCCGCTTTTTCGCCATCCCTTCTTTTGGGGTATCCACTATGTAGACGCTGATGACGAGGTGGCCTTCTAGTGCCCTGTGGGCGCTGGTCTGCTTCGCCTCCCATCGCCGCCCGTGCATCGATGTCGCCGAGTCGAAGTCTAGCATGTCGGTTAGATCCTCGACAGGGCTACAAAGTGGGTGGTGGTGGGCTCAATTTCTTCGTCGTCCGAATCTCCAACCACCCTGCCATAGTCCGCCAGATTCTCCGATAGCGAGAGATGCTTCAGAGAATTCAGGATATCGCCAAAAGGCGAGTGTTGGAAGATGTCCGCGCAGTGAATTCCATAACCGCGCCCAATCCGTTTAATTGGTAGGGCGCGGAGGCTCGGAGTCCGGCGAGGAGTCCGGCGCCGGGATCACGAAGTTTCGCAGGGACAAGATTGGTATTCGCCCATCGCCGTGGATGTTGAAGCCCCTGTGGCGGCGCTCATCCGCCGCCTCGACATGGGCAATCGGCCCGCTAGTGGCCCGAAGCGATCCGGAAAAGCGCCACCAAAGCACCGTCCGCGGCGGAGACCCAGATCATGCCCATCATCACAAGGCGGCGACTTGGTCGTGGCTCGAGTCCGTCGAAGATCAAGTCTCCACGGTCATCGGCCGTGAAGTTCAAGCTTCGAATCGACCGACGGTCAGGGCGAAGCTTTGATCTGCTCCAGATGGCCAAGAGAATTGCCCGCAGGCAAAGCCGCCGAATCATTTAGATCTGTCCGGGAGAAAAGTCTCACCGACAGCGTTGATGGTTGAAGATGCCATCGAGCCTATTGGGGACGACACAGAGGAACTCTCAATGAAAGCACCAATGTCGGTGTCAAACCGCGGATCTCGGTAGGGGGTCCCGAACTGTGCGCCTAGGCGGATGGTAACAAGAGACGAGGGACACAATGTTTTTACCTGTGTTCGGCCCTCTCGATGGAGGTAAAACCCTACGCCCCGCTTGATTAATATTGATGATATGGGTAGTACAAGAGTAGATCTACCACGAGATCAAGGAGGCTAAACCCTAGAAGCTAGCCCGGTATGATTGTTGAGATGTAAAGTTCGTCCTATGGATTAAGGCCCTCCGGTTTATATAGACACCGGAGAGGCTAGGGTTACACAGTAGTCGGTTACAATGGTAGGAGATCTACATATCCAGATTGCAAGCTTGCCTTCCACGCCAAGGAAAGTACCTTCCGGACACGAGCCGGAGTCTTCAATCTTCTATCTTCGTAGTTTGGGAGTCCGGCGGATATTGATAGTCCGGCTGTCCGGACACCCCCTAGTCCAGGACTCCCTCACCCGTCCTCCGCATTGGATCTTCCTCATCCTCCGTCAGTGGACCGTTATGTTATCATCTACATACCCCTCCTCGTTGTGGCTCACCCATGACTGTTCCCCGCACCAGAGCAGCAACTTCCAAGGAAGTCATCACGGGAGCAGTGGGGGTCGTCGCTAGTGCAGGACGCGCCCGACATGGTTGTTTGAGCAGCTGTAGCACCCTACATACCACTGGACTGCATTGGATTTTGTACATGGGCTCGGTCCAGCGGATCAAGCCTTGGAGCAAGAGCTATAAAAGGACACATGAGTGCAGCGAGGGGAGGCATCGAACAAAACAAAACAGAATTGATTCTTCTTCCTCGGCTCGCTCTTCCTCCCTTGTGGCCTGACGAGTCTCTCTCTTGCTCTTCTATCCTTGATCTATGCTCCTCCCATCCTCAGTTCTCTTCTCTGGATTATATTCCCTCAGTGAACCTAGGTTTGGTGAATTTGATTCATACACCGGGAACACTTGTATCAATCGATTTGAGTTGTTCGGTGTTGATTTGTTACACCTTGATCCAGTGTCATCATAGTTGGTATTCAGAGCTGTACGATCCATCCATTGAAATTCTCAAAAAATCCCAGAAAATTCCAGCAAATTTCATGTCCCTTTCCACCACTCACCATTTGTTCCACAAAATGTCAATACACCAGGAGGCAGCCAACAGCTGCGTTTTGCATATCACCATCACCAAGTTGATCTACCAAGTAACTGAGGATGTACTAGATCATCTCTTTGATGCCTATGGGGTGCATGATCTATGTGTCTCGTATAAATCCTTGCGAATGGAGGTGTTTTTGGAGTTCCAATCATGGCTGGAGGCGAGCCAAGCTAAGGATGCACTCATGGACGATGCATCTATGATGGGTGTTGCCTTTTGGACATCCACACTACAAAAGAAAAAGACTCATTCGTGACATTTTGGGCCGAACGAATTATTTTCTGTCATGCTTATGACACTTCTATGATGATAGTTGTGACAAAACCCGGTATCATCATAGATGTGGTGGGCTCCTACTTCTGTGACAAAAAATCATGACAGAAAATAGTCTTTTCGTCCTGGGCAGGCCGGAGATGCACCTGCATGACATTCTTTAGGCCGTCCATGACGGAAAAAATTGTGGTAGAAGCGAGGGCGAGGAAAATTTCGGGGAGTTCCCGGTTACGGTGGGTGGTCAGGGCCGAGCGTTGCACGGAGGTTTGCGTGTTTCTCTTATACACGTATGCGTGTGTGTGTGTGAGGCGTTGCGCTCTAACTGAACCCGAGCGAGGCGTTGGGCTCTAACTGAACCCGAGCGATTACACTAGCTATGTTACTGAACCCCGATCGATCCCTTGCTGTTAACTGAACCTGAGTGATTCCTTCGCTACTGCCGCTAACTAAAGCCGATTGAAGCTGCCTCTTGATGAACAATTCCCGGTGGGGGTTGGATGAACATGATCTCGCGGTAGTAGAGTCCGTTGCCGCTGGATGAACATGACTCCGATCGAGGAGGTGGGTGATACGTCCATTTTGCATCATGCTTTTATGTCGATATTTATCGCATTATGGGTTGTTATTACACGTTATGTCACAATACTTATGCCTATTCTCTCTTATTTTACAAGGTTTACATGAAGAGGGAGAATGCCGGCAGTTGGAATTCTGGGCTAGAAAAGGAGCAAATATTAGAGACCTATTCTGCACAACTCCAAAAGTCCTAAAACTCCACGAAAGTCATTTTTGGAATTAATAAAAAATAATGAGTAGAAGAAATACCAGAGGAAACCACCCACCGTCCACGAAGGTGGGGGCGCGCCCCCTGCCTCGTGGGCCCCCTGGCAGCCTTCCAGTGACCATCTTCTGCTATATGAAGTCTTTTACCCTGGAAAAAATCATAAGCAAGCTTTCGGGACGAAACTCCGGCGCCACGAGGCGGAACCTTGGCGAAACCAATCTAGGGCTCCGGCGGAGCTGTTCTGCCGGGGAAACATCCCTCCGGGAGGGGGAAATCATCACCATCGATCCTCTCATCGGGAGGGGGTCAATATCCATCAACATCTTCACTAGCACCATCTCCTCTCAAACCCTAGTTCATCTCTTGTATCCAATCTTTGTCCCAAAACCTCATATTAGTACATGTGGGTTGCTAGTAGTGTTGATTACTCCTTGTAGTTGATGCTAGTTGGTTTATTCGGTGGAAGATCATATGTTCAGATCCTTAATGCATATTAATACCCCTCTGATTATGAACATGAATATGCTTTGTGAGTAGTTACGTTTGTTCCTGAGGACATGGGAGAAGTCTTGCTATAAGTAGTCATGTGAATTTGGTATTCGTTCCATATTTTGATGAGACGTATGTTGTCTCTCCTCTAGTGGTGTTATGTGAACGTCGACTACATGACACTTCACCATTGTTTGGGCCTAGAGGAAGGCATTGGGAAGTAATAAGTAGATGATGGGTTGCTAGAGTGACAGAAGCTTAAACCCTAGTTTATGCGTTGCTTCGTAAGGGGCTGATTTGGATCCATATGTTTCATGCTATGGTTAGGTTTACCTTAATACTTCTTTTGTAGTTGCGGATGCTTGCAATAGGGGTTAATCATAAGTGGGATGCTTGTCCAAGAAAGGGCAGTACCCAAGCACCGGTCCACCCACATATCAAATTATCAAAGTAACGAACGTGAATCATATGAGCGTGATGAAAACTAGCTTGACGATAATTCCCATGTGTCCTCGGGAGCGATTTTCTCTATATAAGAACTTGTCCAGGCTTGTCCTTTGCTACAAAAAGGATTGGGCCACCTTGCTGCACCTTATTTACTTTTGTTACTTGTTACCCGTTACGAATTACCTTATCACAAAACTATCTGTTACCAATAATTTCAGTGCTTGTAGAGAATACCTTACTGAAAACCGCTTGTCGTTTCCTTCTGCTCCTCGTTGGGTTCGACACTCTTACTTATCGAAAGGACTATGATAAATCCCCTACACTTGTGGGTCATCAATGGGGTGGATGAAGAGTAGCCGGTGGAGGGACCCCGTACGTGGAGGGCTGGTTGAACAGGATCCCGTGGAGGGCTGGTTGAACAGTAGCCTATGGAGGCTGGATGAACAGGACCCCATGGAGGGATGGATGAACAGTAGCCGGTGGAGGATGGATGAACATGACCATGTGGATGAACGGTAGCTGGTGGAGGCTGGAGGAAGTCGACGGTGGATGAACAGTAGCAGGTGGAGGCTGGAGGAAGCCGGCGGTGGATGAACAGTAGCCCGTGGAGTCCCGTTTTGTGGTATGCCACACCCCTCCCGATGAACAGGACCCCCGTTTTGACCGTAGGAGGTCGAAGAGAAGTCCATTTCCTCCGTTTTGCAGTATGCCACACCCCCTGATCAACAGGACCAAGAGAAGTCCGTTTCCACCGTTTTGCGGTACGCCACACGCCTTCCAATCAACATGACCCCGTTTCAACCGTAGGAGCTCAAATAGAAGTCTGTTTCCACCGTTTTGCAGTACGCCAGACCCTTCCTGATGAACAGGACCCTGTTTCGACCGTACGCGGTCGAACAGAAGGCCCGTTCCCTCCGTTCTATGGTATGCCATGCCTCGTTTCGGCTGTTCCGTCCAAGCCTGTTGGCTCCCCATGAACAGGGCGCGTTCCGACCTAGTGGCTTCACTCCCGATGAACAGGATGCATTCCAACCCAGTCACTTGACTCTCGGTGAAGACGACGTTGTTTCCTCTATTCTGACCCAGCCGGTTAGTTGCCGATAACAGCACGACATCACCGTCGTCCATTGCCTCTCCATGTACACGAGCCCTGGCCGTATGTATGTGCGAGTACGCATTCGAGACCCCGCCGTATGTATGTACTTAGCCGTATTTAATATCTTGCAGCGTGGTTGTACGTACGTGTACATGATATATATAGACGGGACCGTGTGACATACTACGTCTGCGCCTCTACTACGACACGTGCATCTCCTTACTCGGACATGGTTCATCGCTGCAGAGAGACCGATCGACCAGTATGTACGTACACGATCATGACCAGACAAACAACCCGATGTATGGTTCGACCCGGTGGGTCCCAGCTGTCAGGGAGGATAAGGAGGCACTTCCTTCTGTGCGAAGATATAGCTGGTGGGTCCCATCTGTCAGGAAGGATAAGGAGGCACTTCCTTCCATGCGAAGATATAGCTAGTGGGTCCCAACTGTCAGGGGGGAGAATCATTTTTTTGCCCGTAATACGGACGCACTTTCTTGCATACGAAGATGTAGCTGGTAGGTCCCAGCTATCAGGGGGAAACTTTTTTCGAGGCCCTTCCGGTAGGTCCCGCTGTTAGGTAGAGGAATCATTATTTTGCGTGTAATAAGGAGGCACTTCCTTGCTGCGGCCGTGGACCCAGCTGTCAGCCTCTCCACGTACAGTCCTCTTCCGATGGAAGGCGTTCCTTGACCACACCGCGCTGAGAGCACCAAGGCGGTGGACGACAGCGAGGCCTAAGATGGGAATGGTCTGGAGTCATGGAACAAGGGGCACTAGAGTCCCTGGCGGAGGGGAGTACGAGGGACTAGTTCAGCTACCAGGTGAGGCTGCCTTCGCCGGAGAATAACAGAAGGTGTGGGTGAGTACAGGTATGACCTGACCATCGTCGGGAGTAGAGTGGGGTGGCGAGGCCTGCGCGGCAGCACAGCCGGGACGCAGATGCAGGCACTCCAGTCGGTGATGGTTTTGGCGGCTAGAGCAAGAGCAACTAGATCAGAGCTTGAAGAAGCAGGATCACTGTTGGATGTCAATCCAACGACTACAGATGTCAGAACAATTTGTTGACTGTCTTTTAGACCATTAAATCGTTTTGTTCACTAAATGGATAACACCTTGTGCAGGCTTCGTCTAGTGGGCCAGCAAAGTCAGCTTCGAAAGTTGTGGCGGAATGCAGCCCATTTATTTATGTTTTACATCCTATTTCATTTTGTTTGCCAATACATCTATTTCCTGGGCTTTGACTCAAAAAATAATCTATTTCCTAGGCTGGATAAAAATAATAATAGCTGATTTGCTATTTATGATAATTATTTCTAAAAAAATACTATTTATGATAATTTTCAACACATTTGATTATTTATTTGAATACACCTATTTACTGAGCTGGGTCAAAAATAATATTGTGTACATGCAGCACATTTATCATTTCTGATAATTTATAGGCCATTTGATTTTAGTAGAAATGGACCCTTTTTCTGGGATGGGTGAAAAAACAATGATGGTATAGACTGAGCATTTCGTATAAAAATAATATTGAGATATGAATATTATTAAAAAAACTAAGTTGGGCTAGGTAATCTTATTATATAAAAAATGAAATGGGTTGTGCATTTTATTAAAATAAAGATAGGCTAGGCTGCACTTATTTTAGGATATTGTGTACAACTGTCGGCCTAGTTGCATTGCTGATGTTAAAAAAAGGTCTGTGTAGTACAGTACAACTTTACATGGCTACTCAGCCCACATTCAACGATGTCGGAAAGGCCCAAACAAGGCTTCTGTATAACATTTTGAAGTCACTGAGCTCAATTAATAACTTAAGAAAAAGTTAGAGTACAATGGAACCTAATTAAAAGCTTTCACGAGCGAAGAAATAATTCAATGAGTCCCACTTTTGTGTGTGTGTGTGTGTGTGTGTGTGTGTGTGTGTGTGAGAGAGAGAGAGAGAGAGAGAGACCCACCGGTCGATGCTCGTAAATACATCTTTCAGCCATATGCATTGTTGATGCGTAGTAAAAACTTATATAGTTGACACAATCATATAGAATATCATAGCACACTGAACTAGCATACAAAAATTTCACGCAGGTGGCACAATCAATGTGGAAGTAGTGGATCGCTACGGGTAGGGCTATGTTGAAACCAATGAACTCGTACATAACGATTCATCGTCTTTACCAGTGACGGGGAAATATCTTGAATGTTGTGCAAAGAAAACAGACAGACAACACAATACGTTCTGCTAGCACATTAAGTTGATGTACAACCCTTTCTAAAAAAAGTTTAGCTACAAAAATAGAACATGTCATAATCAAATGTACTAGAACATCAGTGCTTCACACCGATAGCTCGGATTTAACTAGTATCTGACAAGATTCAGTTGTTACCTCAAATTAGAGCACATACAGGCAGCCATCCCTGCCTCTTCTCCCAAAGAAGCAGTGGCCTCCGCCGCGCGATGGAGTAGGCCTTGTGCCATCCATCATTCCGGGCAACACGGGGAAAGTCTAACGTTGACTCCTGTAATGGACGTCGTCAACAGACCCTGGCACCAGCGGCGGCGACAGGACTTTGATTGATGGATTGACCACTTCTTCGACATGCACGAACACTCGATATAGGTACATCCCTAACGTGGTCTGCGGCGGCCTTGGTGGCGACAAATAGTACAACCCCGATTCCTGCACCAGTATCTCAACACCAATCACCTTCGGTATGGTGGACGACTTCTTCATCCATGCCATAACCGTCAGAGCCCAACTGTCTGGAGGAACAAACATACTTACGAGCTCACCTCCAAGGTCGTTGATAAGCTCATTCATGGACTCGCTGTTCCAAGCACGTCGAGGCATGGCAGGGAAGGTGTGCTTTGTTAAAAAAACTCAAGCTCATAGGGCACCGAGCCCCATCCTGGGTGCCACCTATCAAAGCTCACCAGTGCGCTATCGTGGAACAAACGCCGGGAGGATTCGAAGGCACGACTGCACTCGAAAGTTGTCCGGAACCTGTCGAAGAAATCATACGATGGCGGAGAGACTTCGACGAGCAAGTCACTTATTTGGATGTCGTGCACAATGCCAAGAGCTTTGACAAGGTCGTCCGGTGAGACGAGAGGGCGGTCACCGTTGATGGTTACCATCTGCCATCAAACTGGTCATCAAGCGCCGCCATGGCACTGTTGAGCGACAGCACACAGCGCTCGAAGGCAGGACAGACCTCAGGATCTCCGGCTCGGAGACCCGCATTGACCGGCGACATGATAGTGTGCTTGAGTACAGGGAGTACATGAGGGGGATTTGGGGGAACTGGAGTAGGAATCAAGATTCTAGAGGTGGGGGAGGGCTAGGAGATTGGGGATGAAAAGGTAGCATGAATTTCGAACACGCGCCAATATGCTCTTGGCGCGCAAGCGGACGAAAACACCAGTGGTGCCCACATGTCGGCCTAAGAGTCCTTGTTCTTTCTTTTTTTGAGAGCCCGGCCTTTTCTTTTGAGGATCTTTTTGAGAGCCCAGCCTGAGAGTCATAATTGACCTGCTTGGCATTGCATTACTACTCAGCCCATCTTCAACGACACCTCACTGGCCCAAACAAGTGTATATCATCTAAAACACACTAAGCTCAAATTATAACTTGGAAAAAGGAGATACACTTTGAACACTTGAGAATGGTGATGCCCTCATTTAGCCCACAAGCAGTTCGAGACAATAAACAATTCGAAAAAACGATATATAAAAGATTCAAACACTGACTAGTCACTACTACTGACATAAACAACAACACATGATATTTCATAAGAAGTCTTGCTACACCACCAAAACGCACCCATCTACAGCACTCAGACTCTCGTGATCCAAACGACAATGGCATTCTAAATAGAGGCAACTAATACGTCCATTTTGCATCATGCTTTTATATCAATATTAGAGACATATTCCGCACAGCTCCAAAAGTCCTAAAACTCCACGAAATTCATTTTTGGATTTAAGAAAAAATACTGAGTGGAAGAAATACCAGAGGGGGGCCACACCCTGGCCACTAGGGTGGGTGGCGCGCCCTACCCCCCTGGGCGCGCCCCCTGCCTCACGGGCCACCCCGCAGCCCTCCGGTGCCCATCTTCTGCTATATGAAGTTTTTTACCCTGGAAAAATCATAAGAAAGCTTTCGAGACGAAACTCCTCCGCCACGAGGCGAAACCTTGGCGGAACCAATCTAGGGCTCCGGGGAGCTGTTCTGTCGGGGAAACTTCCCTCCGGGAGGGGGAAATCATCACCATCGTCATCACCATCGATCCTCTTATCGGGAGGGGGTCAATCTCCATCAACATATTCACCAGCACCATCTCCTCTCAAACCCTAGTTCATCTCTTGTATCCAATCTTTGTCCCAAAACCTCAGATTGGTACCTGTGGGTTGCTAGTAGCATTGATTACTCCTTGTAGTTGATGCTAGTTGGTTTATTCGGTGGAAGATCTTTTGTTCAGATCCTTAATGCATATTAATACCCCTCTGATTATGAACATGAATATGCTTTGTGAGTAGTTACGTTTGTTCCTGAGGACATGGGAGAAGTCTTGCTATAAGTAGTCATGTGAATTTGGTATTCGTTCTATATTTTGATGAGATGTATGTTGTCTCTCCTCTAGTGGTGTTATGTGAACGTCGACTACATGACACTTCACCATTATTTGGGCCTAGAGTAAGGCATTGGGATGTAATAAGTAGATGATGGGTTGCTAGAGTGACAGAAGCTTAAACCCTAGTTTATGAGTTGCTTCGTAAGGGGCTGATTTGGATCCATATGTTTCATGCTATGGTTAGGTTTACCTTAGTACTTCTTTTGTAGTTGCGGATGCTTGCAATAGGGATTAATCATAAGTGGGATGCTTGTCCAAGAAAGATCAGTACCCAAGCACCGGTCCACCCACATATCAAATTATCAAAGTAACGAACACGAATCATATGAGCGTGATGAAAACTAGCTTGACGATAATTCCCATGTGTCCTTGGAAGCGTTTTTCTCTATATAAGAACTTGTCCATGCTTGTCCTTTGCTACAAAAAGGATTGGGCCACCTTGCTGCACCTTATTTACTTTCATTGCTTGTTACCCGTTACAAATTACCTTATCACAAAACTATCTATTGCCGATAATTTCAGTGCTTGCAGAGAATACCTTACTGAAAACCGCTTGTCATTTCCTTCTGCTCTTCATTGGGTTCGACACTCTTACTTATCGAAAGGACTAAGATAGATCCCCTACACTTGTGGGTCATCAAGACTCCTTTATGGCGCCGTTGTCGGGGAGTGAATTGCCTTTGGTAAGTGGAACTTGGTAAGGAAAATTTTATATAGTGTGCTGAAATTTATTGTCACTTGTTACTATGGAACATAATCCTTTGAGGGGCTTGTTCGGGGTATCTTCACCCCGACCAGTAGAGCAAAGAGTTGCTCCTCAACCTACTGAACCTACTGAAAATATTTACTTTGAAATTCCTTTGGGTATAGTAGAGAAACTGCTAGCTAATCCCTTTACAGGAGATCGAACATCCCGATTTACACCTAATCTATGTGGATGAAGTTTGTGGATTATTTAAGCTTGCAGGTATGCCCGATGATGTTATCAAGATGAAGGTCTTCCCTTTATCTTTGATAGGAGATGCATTGACATGGTATAGGCTATGTGATGATATGGGATCATGGAACTATAAATGATTGAAATTGGAATTTCATCAGAAGTTTTATCCTATGCATCTTGTTCATCGTGATCGTAATTATATATATAATTTTTGGCCTCGCGAAGGAGAAAGCATCTCTCAAGCTTGGGGAGGCTTAAATCAATGTTATATTCATGCCCCAATCATGAGCACTCAAGAGAAATGATTATTCAAAAAATTTATGCTCGGCTTTCTCTCAACAATCGCTCCATGCTCGACACTTCTTGTGCTGGTTCTTTTATGATGAAGACTATTGAATTCAAATGGGATTTATTGGAAAGAATTAAACGCAACTCTGAAGATTGGGATCCCGACGAAGGTAAGGAGTCAGGTATAACACCTAAGTTTGACTGTGTTAAATCTTTTATGGATACCGATGCTTTTCGTGGATTTAGCACTAAATATGGACTTGACTCTGAGATAGTAGCTTCCTTCTGTGAATCATTTGCTACTCATGTTGACCTCCCTAAGGAGAAGTGGTTTAAATATAATCCCCCCACTGAAGTAAAAGTAGTTGCACCTATTAAAGTTGAAGAAAAGACTATCACTTATACTGATCCTATTGTTCCTGCTACTTATATTGAGAAACCACCTTTCCATGTTAGGATAAAGGATCATGCTAAAGCTTCAACTGTGGTTCGTAAGAGTAATATTAAAACAAATACACCACCTGAGAAAATTAAAGTTGAACCTGGCATTGTTATGGTTAAAGATCTCTTGGCTGATAATATTGATGGGCATGTTATTTATTTCTGTGATGCGGCTGCTAGAATTGCTAGACCCGATGCTAAGAAACATAGACCTGTTGTAGGCATGCCTGTTATTTCTGTTAAAATTGGAGATCATTGTTATCATGGCTTATGTGATATGGGTGCTAGCGCTAGTGCAATACCTCATTCCTTATATAAAGAAATTACGCTTGATATTGCACCTGCTGAGATAGAAGAAATTGATGTTACAATTAATCTTGCCAATAGAGATACTATTTCACCAATTGGGATTGTTAGAGATGTTGAAGTCTTGTGTGGGAAAGTTAAATATCCTGCTGATTTTCTTGTCCTTGGTTCCCCACAAGATGATTTTTGTCCCATTATATTTGGTAGACCCTTCTTGAATACTGTTAATGCTAGGATAGATTGCGAAAAGGATGTTGTTACTATTGGTTTGGGGGATATGTCTCATGAGTTTAATTTTGCTAAATTTCGTAGACAACCCCATGATAAAGAATTGCCTAGTAAGGATGAAATTATTGGTCTTGCTTCTATTGCCGTGCCTCCTAATGATCCTTTAGAACAATATTGGCTAGACCATGAAAATGATATGTTTATGAATGAAAGAAGGGAGATAGATGAAGTACTCTTTAAACAGGGACCTATTTTGAAACACAACTTGCCTGTTGAAATCTTAAGGGATCCTCCACCACCCAAGGGTGACCCCGTGTTTGAGCTTAAACCATTACCTGATACACTTAAATATGCTTATCTTGATGAAAAGAAGATATATCCTGTTATTATTAGTGCTAACCTTTCAGAGCAGGAAGAGGAAAGATTATTGAAAACTCTGAAGAAGCATCGTGCTGCTATTATATATACTCTTGATAATCTTAAGGGCATTAGTCCCACTCTATGTCAACACGAAATAAATTTGGAGAAAGACGCCAAACCAGTAATTGATCACCAACGACAGTTAAATCCTAAGATGAAAGAAGTGGTAAGAAAGGAAATACTAAAGCTCCTCGAGGCAGGTATAATTTATCCTGTTACTGATAGGCAGTGGGTAAGCCCTGTCCATTGTGTCCCTAAGAAGGGAGGTATTACTGTCGTTCCTAATGATAAAGATGAATTGATCCTGCAAAGAATTGTCACGGGTTATAGGATGGTAATTGATTTCCTCAAATTAAATAAAGCTACTAAAAAGGATCATTGCCCTATACCTTTTATTGATCAAATGCTAGAAAGATGATCTAAACATACACATTTTTGCTTTATAGATGGTTACTCTGGTTTCTCTAAAATACCTGTGTCAGTAGAGGACCAAGAAAAGACCACTTTTACTTGCCCTTTCGGTACTTTTGCTTATAGACGTATGCCTTTTGGTTTATGTAATGCACCTGCTACCTTTCAAAGATGCATGATGGCTATATACTAAAAAGGATCTTCTTTTGATGATTGCTTGAGCAACCTTGATCGAGTTTTGCAGAGATGTGAAGATACTAGTCTCGTCTTGAATTGGGAGAAGTGCCACTTTATGGTTAATGAAGGTATTGTCTTGGGGCATAAAATTTCTGAAAGAGGTATTGAAGTTGATAAAGCTAAAGTTGATGCTATTGAAAAGATGTCGTGTCCCAAGGACATTAAAGGTATAAGGAGTTTCCTTGGTCATGCCGGTTTTTATAGGAGGTTCATTAAGGACTTCTCTAAAATTTCCAGGCCTCTGACTAATCTCTTACAAAAAGATATTCCTTTTGTCTTCGATGATGATTGTGTAGAAGCATTTGAAGTACATAAGAAAGCTTTGGTTTCTGCACCTATTGTTCAGCCACCTGATTGGAATTTACCCTTTGAAATTATGTGTGATGCTAGTGATTATGCCGTAGGTGCTGTTCTAGGACAAAGAGTTATTCAATATGCTAGTAAAATCTAGATAGTGCCCAGAGAAATTATGCTACTACTGAAAAATAATTCTTAGCAGTTGTATTTGCTTGTGATAAGTTCAGACCTTATATTGTTGATTCTAAAGTAACTGTTCACACTGATCATGCTGCTATTAAATATCTTATGGAAAAGAAAGATGCTAAACCTAGACTTATTAGATGGGTTCTCTTGCTAGAAGAATTTGATTTGCATATTATTGGTAGAAAGGGAGATGAGAACCCCGTTGCAGACAACTTGTCTAGGTTAGAGAATGTTCTTGATGACCCACTACCTATTGATGATAGCTTTCCTGATGAACAATTAGCTGTCATAAATGCTTCTCGTACTGCTCCATGGTATGCTGATTATGCTAATTACATTGTTGCTAAATTCATACCACCTAGTTTCACATACCAGCAAAAGATTTTTTTTCCTATGATTTAAGACATTACTTCTGTGATGACCCACACCTTTATAAAGAAGGAGTAGATGGTGTTATTAGACGTTGTGTACCTGAGCATGAACAGGAACAGATCCTACGCAAGTGTCACTCCGAGGCATATGGAGGACACCACGCTGGAGATAGAACTGCACATAAGGTATTGCAATCCGGTTTTTATTGGCCTACTCTCTTCAAGGATGCCCGTAAGTTTGTCTTGTCTTGTGATGAATGTCAAAGAATTGGTAATATTAGTAGACGTCAAGAAATACCTATGAATTATTCTCTTGTTATTGAACCATTTGATGTTTGGGGCTTTGATTATATGGGACCGTTTCCTTCCTATAATGGATATACACATATTCTAGTTGTTGTTGATTACGTTACTAAGTTGGTAGAAGCTATTCCAACTAGTAGTGTTGATCATAACACCTCTATTAAGATGCTTAAAGAAGTTATTTTTTCGAGGTTTGGAGTCCCTAGATACTTAATGACTGATGGTGGTTCACATTTTATTCATGGTGCCTTTCGTAAGATGCTTGCTAAGTATGATGTTAATCATAGAATTGCATCTCCATATCACCCACAGTCTAGTGGTCAAGTAGAATTAAGTAACAGAGAGCTTAAACTAATTTTGCAAAAGACTGTTAATAGATCTAGAAAGAATTGGTCCAAGAAACTTGATGATGCATTATGGGCTTATAGAACTGCATATAAGAATCCTATGGGTATGTCTCCATATAAAATGGTTTATGGAAAAGCATGTCACTTACCTCTCGAACTAGAACATAAGGCATATTGGGCCATTAAAGAGATCAATTATGATTTCAAACTTGCCGGTGAGAAAAGGTTATTTGACATTAGCTCACTTGACGAATGGAGAACTCAGGCCTATGAGAATGCCAAATTGTTTAAAGAAAAAGTTAAAAGATGGCATGACAAAAGGATACAAAGGCGTGAGTTTAATGTAGGTGACTATGTGTTGATCTTCAACTCTTGTTTAAGATTTTTTGCAGGAAAACTTCTCTCTAAATGGGAAGGCCCTTACGTTATCGAGGAGGTCTATCGTTCCGGTGCCATAAAAATCAACAACTTCGAAGGCACAAATCCGAAGGTGGTGAACGGTCAAATAATCAAACATTTTATCTCAAGTAATCCTATAAATGTTGAAACTAATGTTATTGAAACCGTAACCCCGGAGGAATACATAAGGGACACTTTCCAGAACGTTCCAGACTCCGAAAAGGAATAGGTATGTGGTATGGTAAGTAATCTGACTCCAAAACAGTTCTAATAGCATTTTTTCTCCGTTTTGGAATATTTAAGAAAATAGGGAAATAAGAAGTAGTCCGGAAAGGACACGAGGCATCCACGAGGGTGGAGGGCGCGCCCTACCCCCTGGGCGCGCCCCCTGCCTCGTGGGAACCTCGTGTGCTTTCCGGACTCCGTTTTCTTGCACGATACTTCTTTTGGTCGATAAAAATTCATTATATAATCTCCCGAAGGTTTTGACCACCGTATCATGCAAATATCCTCTGTCTTTGTTTCGAGCTGTTTTCTATCAGATTTGTCAAGGCCAGGCATCATGACGTCACCTTCCTCCAACAAGGAAGACAAGGATGCTTGGCTATTGAAGATAGAGCTGAAGAGATAAGAACCCGGGGAGATCAACAAGGATGATGGGATCAAGAAGGCCATGGAGGATCAAGCTCCGGCGGCAGAAGAAGAAGACATCATTCAACCTCTTCGCAACCTCTTTACCCCTACTGAGATTGAAGCTTTCAAGATGATTGAGTTAGCTCGCATACGACAAGTATCTCACACATGAAAATATTTTGTTGAAGGATCATATCGTCGCACTCAAGGGCATTATCCGCAAATTGGACGAGCTCCTACGCTCGATGTGCGACTATCCATCATCATCACCACCTTCTTCACCAGCAAAGGGGACCTAAACACATGGGTATGGGCACTCCCCTTGGCAACTACCAAGCTTGGGGGAGGTGCCCCGGTATCGTATCACCATCACACTCATATCTTCACCTTTTTCTTAGTTCGATCCTTTTAGTAATATCTTGATCTAGTAGAATAAAGTTTTAGTATGATCTAGTTTTGAGTTTTGCTTTATGATCCATCTATATAATCGAGTATGTGAGCTATATAATAAAGATTAGTGTTGAGTCAAGGGCTTTGCTATCTTGCTATGATCTTAAAGGAATAATAAGAGTAAAAAGAAATAAAGAGATCATATTGATCTTGTGGAGAGTAATGAATTCACATATAAAGAGTATGATGATTAAAAGTTGTTGAGGGTTGGCAAACATAGTTTTGGTCATCATTGCAATTAATAGGAAGTAATAAAGAAAGAGAGGTTCTCACATATAAATATACTATCTTGGACATATTTTATGATTGTGAGCACTCGTTAAAATATGACATGCTAAAGAGTTGACGTTGGACAAGGAAGACAACGTAATGGGTTATTTTTTCTCATATCCGAATTAAAGTATATTGTCATGGATCATCCAACATGTTGAGTGATGTCTACTACACAACCTTTTTCTTGTAGGCGTTGTTGGGCCTGCAAGTGCACAGGTTTGTAGGACAGTAGCAAATTTCCCTCAAGTGGATGACCTAAGGTTTATCAATCCATGGGAGGCGTAGGATGAAGATGGTCTCTCTCAAACAACCCTGCGACCAAATAACAAAGAGTCCCTTGTGTCCCCAACACACCCAATACAATGGTAAATTGTATAGGTGCACTAGTTCGGCGAAGAGATGGTGATACAAGTGCAATATGGATGGTAGATATAGATTTTTGTAATCTGAAAATATAAAAACAGCAAGGTAACTAATGATAAAAGTGAGCGTAAACGGTATTGCAATGATAGAAAACAAGGCCTAGGGTTCATACTTCCACTAGTGCAAGTTCTCTCAACAATAATAACATAGGTAGATCATATAACAATCCCTCAACATGCAACAAAGAGTCACTCCAAAGCCACTAATAGCGGAGAACAAACGAAGAGATTATGGTAGGGTACGAAACCACCTCAAAGTTATTCTTTCGGATCAATCTATTCAAGAGTTCGTACTCGAATAACACCTTAAGACACAAATCAACCAAAACCCTAACACTCCATTGTCACCTCAAGTATCCGTGGGCATGATTATACGATATGCATCACACAATCTTAGATTCATCTATTCAACCAACACAAAGTACTTCAAAGAGTGCCCCAAAGTTTCTACTGAAGAGTCAAGACGAAAACGTGTGCCAACCCCTATGCATAGGTTCACCCGCAAGTTGATCACCAAAACATACATCAAGTGGATCACGTGATATCCCATTGTCACCACAGATAAGCACGGCAAGACATACATAAAGTGTTCTGAAATCCTTAAAGACTCAATCCGATAAGATAACTTCAAGAGGAGAACTCAATTCATCACAAGAGAGTAGAGGGGGAGAAACATCATAAGATCCAACTATAATAGCAAAGCTCGCGATACATCAAGATCGTTCCAGAGAGAGAACACGAGAGAGAGAGAGAGAGAGAGAGATCAAACACATAGCTACTGGTACATAAGCTCAACCCCGAGGGTGAACTACTCCCTCCTCATCATGGATAGCGTCGGGATGATGAAGATGGCCACCGATGAGGGATTCCCCCTCCGGCAGGGTGTCGGAACGGGCTCCTGAGAGGTTTTTGGTGGCTACAGAGGCTTGCGGCGGCGGAACTCCCGATCTATCTTCGTATTCAATGTTTTTAGGGTATATGGGAATATATAGGCGGAAGAAGTCGGTCGAGGGAGCCTCGAGGGGCCCACGAGACAAGGGGGCGCGCCCAGGGGGAAGGGCGTGCCCTCCTATCTCCTGGCCTCCTTGAAGGTTCCCTGGCTTGTACTCCAAGTCTCCCGGATCATGTTCATTCCAAAAAATAACGCTCCCGAAGGTTTCATTCCGTTTGGACTCTGTTTGATATTCCTTTTCTTCGAAATACTGAAACAGGCAATAAAACAGCAATATGGGCTGGGCCTCCGGTTAATAGGTTAGTCCCGAAAGTAATATAAAAGTGTATAATAAAGCCCGTAATCATTCAAAACAAATAATAAAATAGCATGAATGCTTCATAAATTATAGATACGTTGGAGGCGTATCATTGAGCTTGTCTTTCCCCCTCATGCTAGCCAAATTCCTTGCACCAAGTAGAGATACTACTTGTGCTTCCAAATATCCTTAAACCCAGTATTGCCATGAGAGTCCACCATATCTACCTATGGATTGAGTAAGATCCTTCAAGTAAGTTGTCATGTTGCAGGCAATAAAAATTGCTCTCTAAATATGTATGACTTATTAGTGTGGAGAAAATAAGCTTTATACGATCTTGTGATATGGAAGTAATAAAAGCGACGGACTGCATAATAAAGGTCCGTATCACAAGTGGCAATATAAAGTGACGTTCTTTTGCATTAAGATTTCTTGCATACAAGCAAAAAGCACATGACAACCTCTGCTTCCCTCTGCGAAGGCCTATCTTTTACTTGTCTTACATTAAGAGTCATGGTGATCTTGACCTTTCCTTTTTACATTTTATCCTTTGGCAAGCACCTCGTGTTGGAAAGATCCTGATATATATATCCAATTGGATGTAAGTTAGCATGAACTATTATTGTTGACATTACCCTTGAGGTAAAAGGTTGGGAGGCAGGACTATAAGCCCCTATCTTTCTCTGTGTCTGATTAAAACTCCATAACCATAAGTATTGCGTGAGTGTTAGCAATTGTGAAAGACTAAATGATAGTTGAGTATGTGGACTTGCTGAAAAGCTCTTATGTTGACTCTTTCAGATGTTATGATAAATTGCAATTGCTTCAATGACCGAGATCATAGTTTGTTGGTTCTCAATGAAGTTTCTGATTCATACTTGACATTGTGAATAGATTGTTACTTTAGCATAAGAAATCATATGACAACATATATATGTGTTGCTGCTATAAGAATGATCATGATGCCCTCATGTCTGTATTTTATTTTATCGACACCTCTATCTCTAAACATGTGGACATATTTTTCGATATCGTCTTCTGCTTGAGGACAAGCAAGGTCTAAGCTTGGGGGAGTTGATATGTCCATTTTGCATCATGCTTTTATATCAATATTTATTGCATTACGGACTGTTATTACACATTATGTCACAATACTTATGGCTATTCTCTCTTATTTTACAAGGTTTACATGAAGAGGGAGAATGCCGGCAGCAAGGATTCTAGGCTGTAAAAGGAGCAAATATTAGAGACCTATTCTGCACAGCTCCAAAAGTCCTGAAACTCCACGAAAGTCATTTTTGGATTTAATAAAAAATACTGAGCGGAAGAAATACCAGAGGAGGCCCACACCCTGGCCACAAGGGTGGGGGCGCGCCCTACCCCCCCAGGCGCGCCCCCTACCTCGTGGGCCACCCGGCAGCCCTCCGGTGCCCATCTTCTGCTATATGAAGTCTTTTACCCTGGAAAAATCATAAGAAAGCTTTCGGGACGAAACTCCGCCGCCACGAGGCAGAACCTTGGCGGAACCAATCTAGGGCTCCGGCGGAGCTGTTCTGCTGGGGAAACTTCCCTCCAAGAGGGGGAAATCATCAACATCATCATCACCATCGATTCTCTCATCGGGAGGGGGTCAATCTCCATCAACATATTCACCAGCACCATCTCCTCTCAAACCCTAGTTCATCTCTTGTATCCAATCTTTGTCCCAAAACCTCAGATTGGTACCTGTGGGTTGCTAGTAGTGTTGATTACTCCTTGTAGTTGATGCTAGTTGGTTTATTCGGTGGAAGATCATTTGTTCAGATCCTTAACGCATATTAATACCCCTCTGATTATGAACATGAATATGCTTTGTGAGTAGTTACGTTTGTTCCTGAGGACATGGGAGAAGTCTTGCTATAAGTAGTCATGTGAATTTGGTATTCGTTCGATACTTTGATGAGATGTATGTTGTCTCTCCTCTAGTGGTGTTAGTGAATGCCGACTACATGACACTTCACCATTATTTGGGCCTAGAGGAAGGCATTGGGAAGTAATAAGTAGATGATGGGTTGCTAGAGTGACAGAAGCTTAAACCCTAGTTTATGAGTTGCTTCGTAAGGGGCTGATTTGGATCCATATGTTTTGTGCTATGGTAGGTTTACCTTAATACTTCTTTTTAGTTGCGGATGCTTGCAATAGGGGTTAATCATAAGTGGGATGCTTGTCCAAGAAAGGGCAGTACCCAAGCACCGGTCCACCCACATATCAAATTATCAAAGTAACGAACGCGAATCATATGAGCGTGATGAAAGCTAGCTTGACGATAATTCCCATGTGTCCTCGGGAGCGCTTTTCTCTATATAAGAACTTGTCCAGGCTTGTACTTTGCTACAAAAAGGATTGGGACACCTTGCTGCACCTTATTTACTTTCATTGCTTGTTACCCATTACAAATTACCTTATCACAAAACTATCTGTTACCGATAATTTCAGTGCTTGCAGAGAATACCTTACTGAAAACCGCTTGTCATTTCCTTCTGCTCCTCCGTGGGTTTGACACTCTTACTTATCGAAAGGACTATGATAGATCCCCTACACTTGTGGGTCATCAGCAACATTACATAGTAAGAGTGACATAGACGAGGATGACCAAATGACAAGGAATATGCATAACAAAAGAGAGAACTACCCATCCAGAACAAGCAGCAAAGACAACAAGTCATTCGAAGAGGGATGATCCAACACCATCATAATTTGTAGCCCCGCTTCAGCTACCAGTGATCCGGAGACACCAGTACTCCACCCTTCATGCAACAGCCCAGTTACCAATCAACCTGAAGGCTTGAACCACATCACTGCCTGTCGGACTTGATACATCCAAGGATCAAAGTTAATCCAGATGCCTGTGTCATTCTCACCTTCTTTTGGCTGCAGGCTGTATCGTTGACAATCAGGGGAGTTTGCTCCCGAAGTCCTAGGGCTCATCGTGTAGACACAGTTTTCCATAGCAAACAGAGCCTCTCTGCCATCAAGGTCCATGCCAACGGTGATCTCCTGGTTAATCGGATAGTTGAGTCCAAGAAACAAAGAGTGTGAACCAAGGCTATTTACCTCGCGAGGTGCCCATGATGCAAGCCATGATGACCAAGACCAGGCGGGCACCAGCCTTCGTAGTGTCCTCGTTTCCCCTTTGGTGCTAAGGGGGCAAGCGCAGGCGCGGAGTACCGAGGCATCAGGCAAAGGTTTCCATATTAGTGCAACAAGATCAAGACCAGCAGGATGGCAGGACAGAGGTCACCGTGGAACCCAAGACGGCGTCACCACCAACGCCTTTGGTAGGCGAAGACCACCTTTAGTCAGGATAGCTTGTACTAGTTGTCCCCTTTCGAAATGGTCGTTGTTGGATCCCTTCCCGCTCAATATTTGGGGAGAGGACCAGGGCCTCTATAAATAGGGATAGCCACCACATTAGAAGGGGATCGAATCCTTCCCAAGCAGAACACCACACCACCACAAGAACACCTCTCCTCGCGAGGTTGTTCTTCCCTTGTACTATTCATCATCAGCCCAAGAGGCAATCCACCACCACACACGGGAGTAGGGTATTAAACCACAATGGTGGCCCGAACCTGTATAAATCTTGTGTCTCTTGTGTTGTTCATCGTGCTAGCTTAGAGATTGCGGTGAGGCTGAGGGCGTGTTTCGGTAGGAGGAGATCTTCGTGCGCACCCCAGTGTTCGAACCTTAAGGGTTTTGCCAGAACCCGATATCCGACAAATTCCTGGTGATTGCATACATAAGCTTTCTAAGATTTTACTAACCAATGCAGTAATAGACGTGTAATCGCGTGTTTATGTTTTTATAACATTTCTCCGTCCAGCCCAACATGATAACCCAGCCCAGCAAATCTGTGTATTTCGGAATAAAATCGCAAATGGGCTGTAAATTCTAACATAATATATAAATGGGCTGCATAGATGCTACATTATTGTTTCACCTAGCCCACCAAATGGACTCACTGACATGTGGGCCAATAGGTCGAAGCCTAAGCAAGGCATTGGATTTACATCCAACGGCTGGCATTCTTCTTCAATCTCTCGTCTTCTTCCTCCAGCACTGGCAAGATCGCCTGCTCCAGCCTCCGGCAACCAACAACACTGCTTTGCACGCCTCGCAGCAAAACACTACCCCACAGATGGCTAGGCCATCCCTTCACTCCTCCGCGCATCCTGTTATTCTCCGCCGAGTGTAGCGCCAGCCCGCACCTGAACCAGTCAAGTATCACACTCCTCTTCGTCTGGGACTCTACTGCCGCGTCTTCGCCATGTCTGGGTCGTTCTCGTCTGGTGCCTTGCCGTCGTCCACCGCCTTGGTGTGCTCGGCGCGGCATGGTCAATGTGGTCAACAAGCAAGAGTCATCAGAAGATAACTATACGTGGAGAGGCTGACAGTGGGAACATGATGTCTACTACGCAACCTTTCTTCTTGTAGACGTTGTTGGGACTCCAAGTGCAGGGTTTTGTAGGACAATAGAAAATTTTCCTCAAGTGGATGACCTAAGGTTTATCAATCCGTGGGAGGCATAGGATGAAGGTGGTCTCTCTGAAACAACCCTGCAACTAAATAAAAAAGAGTATCTTGTGTCCCCAACACACCCAATACAATGCCGAATTGTATAGGTGCACTAGTTCGGCGAAGAGATGGTGATACAAGTGCAATATGGATATTAGATATAGGTTTTTGTAATCTGAAAATATAAAAACATCAAGGTAGCAAGTAACAAAAGTGAGCGAAAACGGTATTGTAATGCTTGAAAACAAGGCCTAGGGTTCATACTTTCACTAGTGCAAGTTCTCTCAACAATGATAACATAATTGGATCATATAACAATCCCTCAACATGCATGAAGAATCACTCCAAAGTTACTATCACGGAGAACATAATATGAAATTGCTTGTAGGGTATGAAACCACCTCAAAGTTATTCTTTCCGATCAATCCATTGAGTTGTTCCTATAAGTGTCACAAACAGCCCTAGAGTTCGTAGTAAAAAAACACTGCATGACACACATCAATCAAACCCTAATGTCACCTAGATACTCCAATGTCACCACAAGTATCCGTGGGTCAATTATACGATATGCATCACACAATCCCAGATTCATAATATTCAATCCAACACAAAGAACTTCAAGAGTATCCCAAGATTTCTATCGGATAAAGGAATATGAAAACGTGTACTGGCCCCTATGCATAGATTACCCCAATGTCACCAAGGGAATCCGCAAGTTGATAACCAAAACATACATCAAGTGGATCAACAGACCATCACATTGTCACCACGGTTATCCCATCGCAAGACATACATCAAGTGCTCTCACATCCAAAGATTCAATCCGACATAACAAAACCTCAAAGGAAAAGATTCAATTCATCACAAGGTAGAGAGGGAGAAACACCATATGATCAAACTATAGTAGCAAAGCTCGCGGTACATCAAGATCATGCCAAATCAAGAACACGAGAGAGAGATCAAACACATAGCTACTGGTACATACCCTCAGCCCCGAGGGTGAACTACTCCCTCCTCATCATGGAGAGCGCCCGGATGATGAAGATGCCCACAAGTGATGGTTTCCCCCTCCGTTAGGGTGCCGGAATGGGCTCCCGATTGGTTTTTCGTGGCTACAGAGGCTTTCGGCGGCGGAACTTCCGATCTAGGTTTCTTTCTGGGGGTTTCTGGATTTATAGGAATTTTTGGCGTCGATTTCACGTCAGGGGGGGTCCACGAGTTAGCGAGATGGCAGGGGGGCATGCCCTCCACCCTTGTCGTTGACTAGGGACTCTTCTGGCCCAACTCTTGTGCTTCGGGGGATTCTTCTGGTCCATAAAAAATCACCATAAATTTTCAGCTCGTTTGGACTCCGTTTGATATTCCTTTTCTGTGAAACTCAAAAAAAGGAAAAAAAGAAACTGCCACTAGGCTCTAGGTTAATAGGTTAGTCCCAAAAATAATATAAAATAGCATATAAATGCATATAAAACATCCAAGATGGATAATATAATAGCATGGAACAATCAAAAATTATAGATACATTGGAGACGTATCAGGACGCACCACGTCCATGGACGCTCGCATGCAACTGCCTCCTTTTTATGCGGAAAAATAATGTTTCCTCCCCCTGGCAGCTGGGATCCACCAGCTACATCTTTGCACGCAAGTAAGTGCATCCTTATTACGTGAAAAAATGATTCCTTCCCCTGACAATTGGGAGCCACCAGCTATATCTTCGCATAGAAGGAAGTGCCTCCATAACTCACCTGACAGTTAGGACCCACCAGGTCGAAGCATATGTAGCGTTATGCATCTGGTCGCAAACATGTGTGTACATACCGGTGGATCGGTCTCTTTCCAATGATGAATAGGGGCCGGGCAAGGAGCACCGCGTGTCGTAGTAGAGCCCCGACGTAGCAGTTTAGGCAGTCCTATCTAAACTGTGTACACGGCCACGCTGCAAGAAAGTAAATATGGCCACGTACGTACATACGGGCAGGGTCTCGAATGCATATAGCAACGGCGTCCTGTTCGTAGGCAGCCAACTAGCTGGATCGGAACGGAGGAAACAATGTTGTGCTCCTCGGGAGGCAATCAACTGGGTCAGTATGCATCCTGTTCATTGGGAGTCAACTGGCTTGGACGGAACAGCTAAAACGGGGTCCTGTTCATCTACTCAGGGTCTAGCATATTGCAAAACGAAGGAAACGGAGCTCTCTTTGACCGCCTACAGTCGAAATGGGGTCTTGTTCATTGGGATGGGTGTGGCGTACCGCAAAACAGAGAAAACGGACTTCTCTCCAACCGCCTACGGCCACTGGGTCTTGTTCATCGGGAGGGGTGTGGCGTACTGCAAAACGGAGGGAACGGACTTCTCTCCAATGGCCTACGGTCGAAATGGTTCCCGCTCATCGAGAAGGGTGTGGCGTACCATAAAACTGGACTCCATGGGCTATTGTTCATCCACTGTTGACTACCTCCAGCCTCCACATGCTACTATTCATCCACCGTCGACTTCCTCCAGCCTCCACCAACCACTATTCATCCATGGGCTACTATTCATCTAGCCTCCACCGACTACTATTCAACCAGCCTCCACCGGATCATGTTCATCCACCCCCAACCGACTGGGGTATGTGGCGGCCTCCTCGGGATCCTGTTCATCCAGTGGCAACCGCCTACTAACACGGGGTCATGTTCATCCAGCGGCAACCGCCTACACACGGCTGGGGCCCTATTGATCCAACCCCCACCGAGAACTGTTCATCCACAGCCAATCAATCGGCTGGACTCACCACATCTCGACTCATTCTACGTATTGCACGTGCGGTAGCAACATGCACTGTTCATCCAGAGGCAACCCAACTAGCTAGCTACGTCTCACACGGGGGTTCGATCGGCTTCAGTAAGCAGCAAAAGTGATTGATTGGATTCCGTTAGCAGAGAAGGAGTTGGTCGAGTTCAGTTAGCAACGAAGGGATCAATCGATTGACTTTAGTATGTAGCAGTGCGATCGTTCGGGTTCAGTAAGCAAACGACTCTCGCTTGGGTTCAGTTATAGCGACACGGCCTCCATGCGCCCATATGAGAGAGAAACACGCAAACCACATAGCATCGCTCAGCCCCAACCACACTCCGTAACCGAGAACTCCGCAAAAATTTCCTCACCCTCACTTCTACCATGATTTTTTATGTCATGGACGGCCCAAAGAATGTCATCCAGGTGCGTCCCTGGACTGCCCAGGACGAAAAGCCCATTTTCTATCATGATTTTTTGTCATAGAATTAGGAGCCACCACATCTATGATGATACATGTTTTTGTCACAATTATCATCATAGAAGTGTCATAACCATGATAGAATTTTTTCTGTTCGGGACACAATATTATGGATCTATTTTTGTAGTGAAAAGGAAACCCCAAAAGCTTTTCGGTTTCTTCTTTTGTTTGTTGGGAGCTCTCTTGTGTAAATAGTTTTTCTTGCTTTTTTTTTCCTTCGTTAGTTTGCTTTCTTCAGAAAGAACCAAAAACTACAAAAATAATTCAGTGTGTTTCTCTGAAAATCTTTTCTTTTCTTGGAGTCGTCATAAGGAGAAGACCACAATGAAATTGTTGAGTGGCTCTAATATGCATTATTGTTGATCTGATGAAGAGCTAACATTACTTTGTCTTCTCCTTTGAATAAAATATTTGTAGATTGCCAGCTTCTAGCTGAGTCCAAGTCACATTTGCACTATTCTTATTTTCACATCATTATGTCGTGCAAGTGAAAGGTAATAATGACGATGATTTGATGTAGTGATTGCGATGAAGTAAAGCTGGTATGAACTCTTGTTGTTTTTTGTTTTTGTAAATATGTTTAGCTCAGTCGTTCTTGATACAACATATTATGAGTAAACATGCGGTTGGTTCAAAACCAACGCAACCTTCATGATGTTTATGTTCAGGCTGTTTATATCCTACTCAAGCTCATATTCAATGTTCATTATTCTTAGTGCATGATTATGACCGTTATCGCTCTCTAGTTGGTCGCTTCTCAATCTATTTGCTAGCCTTCGCCTGTACTAAGCGGGAATACTGCTTGTGCATCCAAAATCCTTAAACACAAAGTTGTTTCAGATGAGTCCACCATATCCACCTATATGCGGTATTACTCTGTCGTCCCATGTAAATTTGCAGGTGCCACCACTAATCACTCAAATAAACGTCTGTTTTGTGTGCCCGTACCACTCATGGAGCGATGGGCGGTCAATATCTTCCATGCTAAGCGGGTTATTCTCATGATGGGTGTTTATCACTTGTCATTGCACGAGAGAGGCCGGTAATTGGGATGCCCAGTCCTGTAATCAAAATAAAGAACAATATAATAAAACAAACTCCCTCAGAAAGTTGATTTGTTTGGAGGGCACCTGAGGATTCAGCTAGCATGGCTTGTGTTTGTATGGTTGAGGGGAGTGAACTTTACCTTTCTGCTTGGGAACCACTGATAATGTGTTTAGCATGGAAGATACTGAAATCATTTGTTGTGACATTGACAGGAGAAGCACACCTCTCAAAATGTATGCATCTCTGTTTTAAGCTTCGAGCTCTGGCATCTCTGTAAATCTCTGCTTTCCTCTGTGAATGGCCTTTCTATTTACTTTTATGTTATTTAGTTTTATTGTTGAGTCACCACCTTCTCATTCAAGCACCAATATGGAGATTGCTACTGTCATTCTTAGTTTAACATGCATTAAGTCTAGTGATACGTATCCAACGTATCTATAATTTTTGATTGTTCCATGCTGTTATAGTATCATTCTTGGGTGTTTTACAATCATTTTATAGCAACTTTATATCATTTTTCGGGACTAACCTATTGACATAGTGCCCAGTGCCAGTTGCTATTTTGTGCTTGTTTTTTACTTCGCAGAATATCCCTATCAAACGGAGTCGAAACGCAGCGGAACTTTTTGGAGATTTTTTTGGACCAGAAGACAACTTGGGAGCCAAGGAAGCACCTGGGGGAGGCCCGTGGGGCCCACAAGACACCAGGGTGCGCTAGAGGCCCCTGGTACGCCCTGATGGGCTCTGCGGCCCACAGGGGTCTCCTCCATCGCCTTTCAGCTCTATAAATACCCTAATATTCCAGAAACCCTACAGGAGTCGACGAAAGACAATTCCAGCCGCCGAAAGTTCCAGAACCACGAGATCCAATCTAGAGCCCTATTCCGGCACTCTACCGAAGGGGAACACGATCACAGAGGGGTTCATCATCCTCATTGGTGCTCCTCCGATGATGCGTGAGTAGTTCACCATATACCTTTGGGTCCGTAGGCAGTAGCAAGATGGCTTCTTCTCTCTTTTTGATTCTCAATACAATGGTCTCTTGGATACCTATTTGATGTATTGAATTTTTGCGGTGTGCTTGTTGGGATCAGATGAAGTTCGAGTTTATGGTCAGATCTATATCCATGAATATTATTTGAGTCTTCTTTGATCTCTTATACGCATGATTATTTATAGCCTCGTATTTCTTCTTCGAATCTTTGGTTTAGTTAGGCAACTAGATTGATTTTTCTTGGAATGGGAAGAGGTGCTTCGTGATGGGTTCGATCTTGCAGTGGCCTCACCCAGTGACAGAAGGGATAGCAAGGCACGTATGTATCGTTGTTATTAAGGATAAAAGGATGGGATCTCTATTCCTACATGAATAGATCTTGTCTACATCATGTCATCGTTCTTATTGCATTACTCTGTTTATCCATGAACTTAATACACTAGATGCACGCTGGATAGCAGTCGATGTGTGGAACAATAGTAGTAGATGCATAATCATTTCGGTCTACTAATCTTGGATGTGATGCCTATATTCATGATCATTGCCTTGGATATCGTCATAATTTTTTGTTCTTCTATCAATTGCGCAACAGTAATTTCCTTTACCCACTATATGCTATTTTTTTGAGAGAAGCCACTAGTGAAAACTACGGCCCCCGGGTCTATCTTTTATCATATTGCTTTCGGATCTATCTTTTATCATATTTGTTTTCAGATTTATTATTTCAAAACCCCGAAAATACCTTGCTATAGTTTTTCTTTACTTATTTTATTTCATGTTTATTCAGATTTATGTATCCAATCTCATACAAACGAATCTATCTTTTTACCGTGGAGGTATTGACAACGCCTCTTACGCGTCAGGTCGCAAGTATTTGTTTTTTGTGTGCAGGTACCGTTTACATAGTGTTGCTTGGTTCTCCTACTGGATTGATACCTTGGGTTCATAACTGAGGGAAATACTTACCGTAGTTGTGCTGCATCATCCCCTCCTCTTTGAGGAAATAACGATGCAGTCTCAAGCCACGTCAAAGGAATTTCTTGCGCCGTTGCCGTGGAGACATCATCAACATCTTCCAGGTTCCTAATCAAAAATCTCATCTCCTTGCAATTTACATTATTTTCCATTTGCCTCTCTTTTTCATCTCCCCCACTTCAGAACAATTCGCCTTTTTATTCGCCTTCTTTTTCGTTCGCCTTCTTTTCGTCAGATCTCTTTTGCATTCAGTCTTGTTTGCATAGTCACAATGTCTCAAGAAAATACCAAATTGTGTGATTTTTCCAATACCAATAATAATGATTTTATTATTACTCCGATTGCTCCTCCTACCACTAGTGCGGAGTCCTGTGATATTAATGTCGCTTTGTTGAGTCTCATTATGAAAGATCAATTTTCTGGTACTACTAATGAGGATGTCGCGTCCCATCTAAACACATTCGTAGAATTGTGTGATGTGAAAAAGAAAAAAAAGATGTGAACAATGATATTGTGAAGTTGAAATTATTTCCTTTCTCCTTGCGGGATCGTGCAAAAATATGGTTTTCTTCTTTGCCTCGCAATAGTATCAATTCTTGGGATAAAAGATGCTTTTATTACTAAGTATTTTCCGCCCGCGAAAATTATTTCCCTTATAACTCAAATCATGAATTTTAAGCAACATGAGCACGAACATGTTGCACAATCTTGGGAAAGAATGAAATCAATGCTAAGAAATTGTCCTACTCGTGGTTTAAATCTTTGGATGATCATACAAAAAATTTATGCGGGATTGAATTTTGTTTCTAGAAATCTTTTAGATTCCTCCGTGGGTGGTACTTTTATGGAAATTACTTTGGGTGAAGCTACTAAATTTCTAGGTAATATTACGGCAAATTATTCACAATGTCATGCCGAAAGAGCACCTACTAGTAAAAAAGTTAATTTGATTGAAGAAATTAATTCTTTGAGTGAAAAAGTTGATGCTCTTATGAAATTGGTTGCTAAAGTTATTAAAGCTCGAGCTGGAGAATGAGGATCTGAGGGAGAGCAACTTTAGCCTCCGATGCAAGCTGGACAAACTCACTACTTCATCACCACCACAATCATCATCTTCCCAATGAAGGAGACTTGAGTACATGGTATGGGCACTCCCCTTGGCTTGTTCCAAGCTTGGGGGAGGTGCCCCGGTATCGTATCACCACTACTATCTTTGCCTTTATCTATTTTAGTTCGATCTTTAGTTATCCTATGATTTAGTTGAATAAAGTTTAGCAATGGTCTATTTTTGAGTGCTTGCTTAGTGATCTATCTATGTAATCGTGTGCGAGATTTATAATAAAGAGTAGTTGGAGTTTTGTTTCTTTACTTTTATGTTTCAATAAAAAGAAAGGAAAATAAATGGAAAAGATCATATGCTAATCTTATGGTAACTAATGACATCACATAAGGAAAAGTAAAGTGGTAAAATTTATTGGAGATTGACAAGCATAGCATTGGTCAATGATGCAACTCATGACAGAATTAATAAGGGAAGAGAAGATTCACATGCAAATATATTATCTTGGACATCTTTTATGATTGTGAGCCCCCATTAAATATTATATGTCAAAATTGTTGACGCTGGACATGGAAAACAACGTAATGATTTATGTTTGTTCATATTCACGTAGAAGTTATATTGTCATAGATCCTTCAACATGTGGTGCTTGCTCAATATCTTTGCTAGCCAAAAACTCCGCACTAAGTAGAGATACTACTTTTGCATCCAAAAATCCTTAAACCCAAAATCTCATTTTGAGAGTCCACCATACCTACCTATGGATTGAGTAAGATCCTTCAAATAAGTTGTCATTTGTGCAATAAGGCAATAAAAATGGCTTCTAAATGTGTTGGATCATTTAGTGTAAGAGAAAAATGAGCGTTGTACGAACTTGTGATGGCAAAGTAATAAAAGTGACGGACTGCATAATAAAGGTTGCTATCATAAGGGGCAATGTAACATGACGTATTTTAGCATTAAGTGATTTGGCATACAAACAAAAGGTGCATGGCAACCTCTGCTTCCCTCTCCGAAGGGCCTATCTTTTACTTTTATGCAAGAGTGAAAGTATTCTTCCCTATTACTTTTTATTTTCTCTTTTTGCAAGCATCATGTGGTGAGGAAAGATCTAGGCACATATATCCAGTTGGATATGAGTGAGCATGAGTTATTATTGTTGACATCACCCTTGTGGTGAATACGTTGGGAGGCGGAACTATAAGCCCCTATCTTTCTGTCACGTCCCTAGCTTCTTATGCTGCCTAGTGTTGCATCTTGTTTGCATCATGTTTAATTTTCATTGAAACTTGAAATGGGGATGTCCAAACCCTAGTACCAAATGGAATTTAAATAGGTTCAACCTAAAAATAATTTCAGTGAATCCAAATGGCTTTCAAAAATGTTCATCATTTCTGGGAAATGCTAGAAGTAATAACCAGAGGTGTTGCACATTTTTCCATGACATATTTGGGCTCAATTAAATCTTATAGTATTTGCATTTGGGCAATTAAATGCTATATAATATTTTAAATGTCCAAATAATTCGAACTTAAGTGGGGCTGTTGGAAATATTACAAACAGATCCCACAATTATTTTCGGGTTTTGAAAATGTCTTAGCATTTTAATTAAGTTAAAACAAATGTCATAAATAGAAAACAGAACTAAAATAGAAAACAGAGAGAGAGAGGAAACTACTGGCCACTTACAGGGCGCAGCCCACTGGCAGCCCATGGCCGCCCAAGATCTTGTCTTGGCCGTGCCCGCCCACACCGCTTCCTCTCGCCAGGCAGAGAGGAGCGCGCACAGACGCCGAGCTCGCCACGCAGCTCCTCGGCCGCTGCCTCGCTGGACAGCGTGGCGGCGCCTCAAGCCCTCCTCGACGCCACGCGACCCTGGATCCCCCCTCGATCTCTCCCGTGCTTCTCCCCTCCTCTGTCTCTCTTCCCGCTTTCCTCGCTTTCGCCGAGGCCGCCGCCAACAACACCACCGATCGCCACCGCCGAGCCTCTCCGACATGTCCCCGAACTCCGTCACGACATCCTCGACCTCCCCACCAAGCCAAGCACCGCCGGACACCCTATGACGATGCCTCCGAGCTCGTCACCGCCGCATCTGCCGCCGGACTTCGCCCGTCGGTCTGCATCGCCCAGTCCCTCCCCGAGCTCAACGACGGCGCCGTTCGAATCCCTGTGAGCCCCGCCGTCATCTCCCCCTCTCCCCATGGTCGATTTCTTGCTGCAACGCCGATGACCGCGAGTCCCGTATGCCGCCGCCGCACGAGGTCGTCGCCGACGAGGCTCCGGTGACCAAATGGTCACGTGCGTGCCTCCGTTGGGTTCGTGAGCTCTCGTAGATCATGTAGGTGCAAACCGCTGGTCCTCCCACGCGTCGTGTCGTCGATTCCGTCGACACCCGAGCTCCGGCCGCCGCCCAGCTCGCCGCTGCCGCCGCTATGGACCACCTCGCGCCCTCTCACTGCCACCGCTGGATGCGCACGAGCCCCAGCTCTCTGTAGGACCCAACCGCTGCCGCAAACCGCCGCTTTGTGGCGAGCCCGAGCAACTCCGGCGAGCCTCGCGCGAGATGTGGTCGCCGGTGCTTAATCGGCGGACGTTGACGTGGCACCACCATTAGCGCTAATGACGCACTAACTAACCCCCCTAAAGCCACTGCCATGTGGGCCCTTGTACCTGTTTAGGTTAGTTTTATTTTCTGTTTAGATTAGTTCATAAGCAGTGGGACCCACCCGTCAGCATTGACTCTGCTGACGTGGCCGCCGACCGCCCCACTGTCAACGACACTAGTCGAAGATCGTGTCACCGACGATGGACCCCACTGGTCAGGTTTGACCTGGACTGCCCTGTTGACCCCCTGACGTCAGCGTGATGTCATGCTGACGCAGTAAATCATTTACTCGATTTTGTTTAATTCTAAATAACCAGAAAATCCAGAAAATGATTTGAACTTCTAAAATTCATAGAAATTGAACCGTAACTCCAAATGCAAAGATTTATATATGAAAAACGATCAGAAAAATTCAAGGAATCCATCTGTACCATTTTCATGCATGTTTGAACAATGTTTGTCCTCTGTTTTGGACAAAACCAATAAAGGGCATTTAAATAATCATATATGGAGTTGGAATTTGAATCATGTATTCAAACCAACTTCATTTAAATCATAGCTAGATGCATTAGATCAAATCACAGCATATTGCCATGTCATGATCATGCATCATATTGCTGCATATCGCCATGTATTGATTGTGTTCTTTCTGTGTTTGCCGATGATTATCCCCTCTCAGTAGACGACGTTCGACGATGAGTTCAATGACACCGATGAAGAACTATATTATCTTCAGAAGTGCCAGGCAAGCAAAACCCCCTTGTTCATTCCGATACAATCCCACTCTCTCGCTCCTGCTCTATTTTACTGCATTAGGACAACAACGTTTCAACTGTTACATGTTGCGGTAGTTGAACCCCTTTATCCTCTGCATGACCTGTCATTCCACAGTAAATAGATGAAACCCACTAGCATGAGTAGGAGTTGTTTGAGCCCTGATGTGCCTACTCATTCATGCTTGTCTGTCATGCCTGCTATTGCTTAGAGTTGTGTCAGGTCTGATTCATCGGGAGTGAATCGGAGGTGTGTGAACATGTCCTACTATTGAGAGCTAAATGTGTGAACACGATTTGGTAAAGGTAGCGGTGAGAGGCCATGTAGGAGTACATGGTGGGTTGTCTCATTGCAGCCGTCCTCAGGAACTGAGTTCTGTGTTTGTGATCCATGAACAGCTACTACCACTCATTGGGATCCTTAATTGACCCTCTCGGCTTCTTATTCACGCTTGTTCTCTGTCCAGGAGTTGCAACTAGTTTCTGGTGTTTGTAGGTAGTGCTAGTAGTCTACCAAGTGGCACCCGATGCATGTGGGCTTGGGATGACTAGGCACCGTGGCACGGTGTACCAAGCGTAGATCTACCGTCGAGGTGGGCTTGGGAACCCTGCTCACATCGCTTGGGGCCGTGGCGACACCCGCCGGATCTCCTTGCGGATGGAACCCGAATAGGCGATAAACTTGGACGAGAGACTTGAGTGTTTAGGTAGGCCGTGGCCGACTCCTCGCCCGCTTCCGCTTGAAGGTTGCCGAGGTACATGACGTGTCTGAGGCGATAAGTGGCGAGAGCGTGTGTGAAGAAGTACACCCTGCAGGGTTATCATTATCTATTGAATAGCCGGATTCCTCGGATATGGAAACTTGGACCCTTGCATAGTTCATAGACAAGTGAAAGTGGATACTCTAAAATACGTAAGATAGCGTGAGTGCTATGGATGGCGTTCTCGTAGGGAGACGGGAGCGGATCCATAGTGGAGTATTGGTATGGTGAATATGTGGACTCGTGTGCGCCACCTCAAAAGAGTTACTAGCAGTCGTAGTTCAGGATAGCCACCGAGTCAAAGCTGGCTTGCTGCAGTCAAACTCCACCATCCCCTTTGTTGATAATGATGCATATGTAGATAGTTCGATGTAAGTCTTCTTTGGGTACATTTGTACTCACGTTTGCCTATTTTATGTTTTTGCAGAGAGACTTCAGTCTCGCTAGTAGTTCCACGTGGACTTCGACGTTTAGCTTGTTACCTCAGCTACGATCTTGTGCCCTCGGCAGGATCTAGTAGATAGTTAGGCTTCTAAGCCTTTTCATTTGTAGATGTCTGTACTCAGACATGTTAAGCTTCCGCTTGTGCTTTGACTTGTATGCTCTGAATGTTGGGTCGTGAGACCCATGTTTGTAATATCTCGCTCCTCGGAGCCTAATGAATAAATACTTGAGTCGTAGAGTCATGTTGTGATGCCATGTTGTATTTACACATATCGAGCATATTGTGTGTATGTTATTGAAATGCTTGGTATGTGTGGGATCTGACTATCTAGTTGTTTATCCTTAGTAGCCCCTCTTACCGGGAAATGTCTCCTAGTGTTTCCACGAGCCATGGTAGCTTCCTACTGCTACGGAACACTTAGGCTGGCCGGCATGTGTCTGTGTCTGTCCCTTCGGGGAAATGTCACGCGATGAATACCGGAGTCCTGTTAGCCCGCTTCTGCCCGGTTCGCGAGTCCTGCTAGCCCAGTGCTACACCTGGATTCGCTTCGTGATGACCGACACGTTCGATCTTTGGGTCATGGATGCATGTCCTCGTAAGTTTGTGCCACTTTGGGTTTACGACTAGCCATGTCACTGGGCTCCTTATCATATGGATGCTAGCGACACTATCATATACGTGTGCCAAAAGGCGCAAACGGTCCCGGGCAAAGGTAAGGCGACACCCGTGGGGATACCGTGCGTGAGGCCGCAAAGTGATATGAGGTGTTACATGCTAGATCGATGTGGCATTGAGTCGGGGTCCTGACACTTTCTATGTGTCCGGTTGAAACTTTTTGCTCATGGGTATGATGTGAGTGTTAGCAATCATAAAAGATTAAATGATGGTTGAGTATGTGGACTTGCCAAAAGGCTCCGGTACACGAACCTTCCTGAAAATATGATGAATTGTAGTTGCAAAGTTGACTGAGAACATAGTTTGTTGGTTTTCAATAGAGTTTATGCTTTATACTTCAATGTTGTGATGAATTGTTACTTGTTCATGAGAAGTTATATGATAAAAGTTGTATGATAAAAACTTTATGATTAGTTTTGTTGTTGTTATGATAATAAGCATGATGCTACTATGTCCGTATTTTGTTTTATCGACACCTCTGTCTCTAAGCATGTTGGCATGTTTTTTTATATCGGTTTTTCGCTTGAGGACAAGCGAGGTCTAAGCTTGGGGGAGTTGATACGTCCATTTTGCATCATGTTTTCCTATTGTTATTTATAATGTTTTTATGCATAATAATGCTTTATGGAGTAATTCTAATGTCTTTTCTCTGATAATATGCAAGGTTTACACAAAGAGGGAGAATGTCAGCACCTGGAATTTTGGACCTGAAAAAGCTACGTCAGAGTTACCTATTCTGCACATCTCCAAATGAGCTGAAAATTTACAAAGAATTATTTTGGAATATATAAAAAATACTAGAGCAAATAACTACTGGAGGGGGCACTTGGTGAGCACAAGACACCAGGGCGCGCCAGGCCCCCCAGGCGCGCCCTGGTGGGTTTTGCTCAGCCCAGCCCACCTCTGGTGCCCATTTTCTAGTATATAGGTCATTTTGACCTAGAAAAAAATAGGAGAGGACTTTCGGGACGTAGTGTCGCCGTCTCGAGGCGGAACTTGGGTAGGAGCACTTTTGCCCTCCATTGGAGCCATTCCGCCGGGGGAACTTCCCTCCTGAAAGGGGAAATCGAAGCCATCGTCATCACCAACAACCCTCTCATCTTTGGGAGGGCAATCTCCATCAACATCTTCAACAGCACCATCTCCTCTCAAACCCTAGTTCATCTCTTGTGTTCAATCTTTGTACCAGAACCTTAGGTTGGTACTTGTGGGTGACTAGTAGTGTTGATTACGGATTTGGTGGAAGATTATATGTTCAGATCCGTTATGCTATTTCATACCCCCTCTGATCTTGGGCATGATTATTCTTTGTAAGTAGTTACTTTTGTTCTTGAGGTCACGGGAGAAGTCATGTTGCAAGTAATCATGTGAACTTGATATCTGTTCGATATTTTGATGATATGTATGTTGTGATTCCCTTAGTGGTGTCATGTGAATGTCGACTACATGGCATTTCACCATATTTGGTCCTAAGGGAATGCATTGTGGAGTAGTTATTAGATGATGGGTTGCTAGAGTGACAGAAGCTTAAACCCTAGTTTATGCGCTACTTCGTAAGGGACCGATTTGGATCCAAAAGTTTAATGCTATGGTTAGATTTTATCTTAATATTTTTCTCGTAGTTGTGGATGCTTGCGAGGGGGTTAATCATAAGTAGGAGGTTTGTTCAAGTAAGAACATCACCTAAGCACCGGTCCACCCACATATCAAAATATCAAAGTAGCAAACACGAATCAAACCAACATGGTGAAAGTGACATGGTGAAATTCCCGTGTACCCTCAAGAATGCTTTGCTTAATATAAGAGACCGTTTTGGCCTGTCCTTTGCCACAAAAGGATTGGGCTACCTTGCTGCACTTTATTTACCGTTACCGTTACTTGTCCATTACAAATTATCTTGCTATCAAAGTACATGTTACCGACTATTTCGGTGCTTACAGAAATTACCTTGCCAAAAACCACTTGTCATTTCCTTCTACTCCTCGTTGGGTTCGACACTCTTACTTATCGAAAGGACTACAATTGATCCCCTATACTTGTTGGTCATCAAGACCTAAGTGTTATCATTCACATGGTTAGTCCATAATCTTTGCTGAAAACTTGAATAGTTGTTAAGCATATATACAACAATGAGAACAAAAGAGTTTGTAAAAGTTTTTCTTTATCACTTTCAGTTTGCCAACTGAACTGCTTGAGGACAAGCAATGAATTAAGCTTGGGGGAGTGGATACGTCCCAAACGTATCTACTTTTCCAAACACTTTTGCTCTTGAATTGGACTCTAATTTGCATGATTTGAATGAAACTAACCCGCACTGAGTTGTTTTCAGTAGAACTGTCATGTTGTTGTTTTTGTGCAGAAATAAAAGTTCTCGGATTGGGCTGAAAATTTACGGAGATTATTTCCAGAATATATAAAAACAAAGAGAACTACTGGAGAGGGCCCACCCAGGAGCCACGAGCTCAGGGGGCGCCTCCCCAGGGCGTGCCCTATGAGCTCATGGGCCCCACAGGCCTTCGGCAACCCTATCTCCAACTCCATAAGTACCGCCTTGTGGAGAAAAATCAGAGAGAAGGAATCATCACGTTTTACGATATGGAGCCGCCTCCACCACTTATTCTTCATCGGGAGGGATGATCTGGAGTCCGTTCGGGGCTCCGGAGGGTGGAATTCATCATCGTCGTCATCATCAACCCTTCTTCATCAATAATTCCATGATGCTCACCACTAGGAGTGAGTAATTCCTTCGTAGGCTTGTTGTACGGTGATGGAGTTGGATGAGATTTGTCATGTAATCGAGTCAACTTGTTAGGGCTTGATTCCTAGTATCCACTATGTTCTGAAGTTGATGTTGCTATGACTTTGTTATGCTTAATGCTTGTCACTAGGGCACGAGTGCCATGATTTCAGGTCTAAACCCTCTACGTTTTCATGAATATATTTGAGTTATTGATCTTATATGCTAGTTATATGCACTTGTTATTGTTGTGATCCGTAGACCCCAAAGTGACAATAGTTGGGATACTCTTCGGGGATGACTGTAATTCGAGTTCTTGTATTCATTATGTGCTAATGCTTTATTCAGATTCTCTATCAAAAGGAGGCCTTAATATCCCCCAGTTTCCTTATGGACCCTGCTGCCATAGGAGGGTAGGACAAAAGATTTCATGCAAGTTCTTATTATAAGCATGTATGACTATATACGGAATACATGCCTACATTATATTTAGAGTCAATTACACCGGTGGTGTTAGAACTTGGCGCGATATTGTTACACTCATTTCAACCTTGTTTAAACCGAAATAAATTATTTCAATAAAAGAGAGATATTCGCTTTGATATTGCCACTAATGACTAATGACTGCAAAGGATTCCACAAATCCCCTCTTTGATATTTTTCCACGGGAAATGCGCTGAAAAGGGAAGAGATCACGTGGGAGAAAGGAAAGGAAGGAAAATGGAGAAGAAATAAGTCACCAGGGGGCGTCAGAAGGCCACCAAAACCAAAGACGGTGTTCCATGCGACTGCACGCGCTCACATGAGCGGTCGTTTGGCGTGGAAAACGAGGCAGGTCATCCTCCTGAACAACTTTTATAAAGTGGACCCTGTCAAAATGTCAACAGAAGGGAGAGAAAGAGGAGCGTCGAGCACAGCCAGAACCTGTTCATCATCATCTTCATCCACAAACCCTAGCCGCCACCGTTTTCACCTCCAGAGCCATCTCCACCACCATAGTGCTATAATGTGTGATGTCAGTGATTATGTTGTAGGGATTGTTATTGGGCAAAGAGTTGATAAAAACAATTGAATGATACTCATTGTGCTAGTAAAACCTTAGAAAATTCCCAAAGAAATTATGCTACTAGTGATGTAATTTAAGTGCAACTCAAAAGAATAGCGATGCAATGCAATATTCTATAATTGATAACAAGAAGTAACATCAAAAATGTGCAAATAAGTATACTCTTGCTTTTCATGAGTCAACGCTTTCAATCAATGTTTCCATCTCCATAGCTTAAGAAAGATTGCCAGGTTATACTGGAAACATAACATTACTTGGTCTTCGTCATATAATGACAATTTGTCATAAATGAACCCAAGGAAAAGCAAGTTACTTTGACTAGACAATAGTGATGCACCACATAATAATTCATGCAATACTCGACTACAAGTCTAAGGCATCTCACTTTTTCAAATGGAATAGAGAATGGTAATGAAGGTTTATGAGAAGTAAAATAGGTATAATTAAGTCTTGCATCATGAGTCTTGATCATTAGGCAATGGGAACGTCTCATCACTCACGTCAATGCAACGACTAGGGATTGTCGTGCAATTAATGCACTAGTTCTATTAGTGTGTGAAAGCTCTCCTAATGGACTGGTGGAGTACTGAGGTGTGTAAGTAGGGAGAATATCTAGTGTCCCCAATATTCACATGCTCCCTTGCTCTCATGTTCAAACAATCAAATTTAATGTTTTTAACAAAATTAGAATATTTTTTATTGTCCATAAAGCATATGCCAATAATTTCTAAAAAATTCAAATCCAACTTCAAAATACACACAGAGAAAAAAAAGACGATGAAAATAGCATTATGACATTCTTTTCTTTCCCTACGTATATTTCAAATTTATATTTGAACTTTTAGAGGTTGTAGACACATCTCTCATGAGCATTTGAAAAAAATTAGAAATTTTCAAATCCTTAAAAGAAACTTTTTTCGAAATGGAGGCAAATTTGTCTCATCCATTAGTTAAGAAGAAGAGAGTTGCCCGCCCGGTTAATTAATGGAAAACCAGGCTAAAAACGTCATAAACCACCGAGCGGCACACACATGATACCCCACACACACCTCAACAAAGGGGGCCTAATCAAGATACACTTAGATGACATCGTCATCACTTCTCCCCAACTAGCGCCATCGCCCTCCCTAGACTTCGAGCAAGCGACTCTGACTTCATTCAAGACAAACCTCAACCCAACCCTCACCGTAGAGGCTGTGTGGAAAGACAAGGAAACTCGTGCCAGACACATCCACCCGCATCAAAGGCAATGCAACTCCAAATCTGACGGGGAGCTCCGAAGGAGAACTATGCATGGTTGGAACAGCGAAAGACCACCGAATAGAACACATGTTGTTAGTCATCACCGCCACAGGGTCGCGCTGCCATAGCTCCGACTTTGTCACAACGGAATAACCAGAGGTAATCCTACGGACACGCCGGAGAAGAGCCGACTACCGCAACCATTGTTGTGCCTTCGACTTTGCTTGCCTCCACCATCGTTGCCACAAAAGCTTCAACACCAACACCGATGCCTTCCTCTGGTCTCACTTGTTGATGCCCAGCTCCAAGGATGAAGCCCTCAAGAGGGAAAACAACACCAAGGTGTCATCAATATCCGATCCCACTGGATCAAGGGTTTCCCCCGAAGCTGAAACCATGCGAGAGGGGTGCGACAATAGTGCAATGATGCCTCCAAGAAGGTCTACGATGACCATAGCCGCCGCCATCGCCGGTCATACGCCCAAGGCCAAGACAAGGTCTTCACCCAAGCTCCCAACACCGCCAACCCAAACTAGCCTCGACAAGTCCACCAAGCACCACCGCCACCAAGAGCCAGCATGTCGGCGCAGCAGCCGACCACACTTTGCGGAGTCCGCTGGCGACCACCCACCAGCACCAGCTGCAAGATCCGTCAACTGTCGACCGAAATCAGGGCATTGGACGTAGCCTGATCCTCCAAGCCTTGCCGAGCACGATGTCGGCAGGACCAGAGAAGTGCCACTCGAGGTGAAGAACCACCAAGGTTCTCAGCCGCAGCCATGCGCCGGACGCGCCGCCGTGCACCACGCACGCCACAACGTGCTCGCCGGAGGACGGAGACACCGGACCGTAGACCTGCGCCAGCCTGCTCCATCTCGACGCTGCTCCACTACGTAGCCCGAGCCGCAACCCCTCACACACCACCACGAGCGACATCCGCCACCGCAAAGGCGCCAGACCCCGATCTGCCCTGGCGCTGACCGCCTCATGGCATGCTGCACTTGCACGCCAGCCCTCGACGCGCCTTGATGCTGGTCGTAATGGTAGTATCATGGGTAGTATCATGCATGCCAACTAGGCAAATTTGATGAGGTGGCATAGAATTGAATGGAGAAAGAGAGGGTTGAGTATCATATCATGATACCGTATCATATTAAATGGTGTGCTACTATGTGTCATGCATGGCAATAAATGAAGTTAACTATGATACTAACTTATGATACTATGCACTAGGATGTAGTATCATATACTAGTATCATATGCATGATACTAGTATATGACACTCACCATTACAACCAGCCTGAGGAGCGCCATCCTTCGAGCAAGGATGTCTGCACCTACACCAACGCGCGCAACCACCAGCACCAACGCGGATCTGCGCGCAGCTCCACGCAACAGCCTGCCGTAGGGGAGCGCGACGCGTCCAGGCGCCACCCCGGACCTTCATGTCACGTAGCCCAGTTGAAGGAAGCAGCTCCCTTCCACGTGCCCGCCAGCCATCGTGCCGCCGCGCAAACCCACACCTTCGCCTGGAAATGGGCGTCCTACGCCACCTAGCCCAAGCGAGAGGAAAAAGAAGACCACCCCGCCGCCTCTGTCGCATGGCCTTTGGTCGGCGACGTCCTCCGACGGCGGCAAGGGGAGGAGCGGCGGTCTGGGGGTGGTGCCCGGCGACGGCTAGGGTTAGCACCCAGGCCGCTCGCAAAAGGAGTTGTGGGAAATCCTTTAAGGCCTCATTTGATTTGCAGGATTTGCATAGGATTTTCTGTAGGATTTAGATCCTGTGGAAATTTTCATGTGATGTCATTTGATTTCCAAGATTGTGTTCCAGTTGGAACCAATCCTACAGGAAATCCATAGTTCAGTTTCACAGGACAAAAAGAATGAGGTTGGACTTCATGGAAAAATCCTGACAGGATGAAAACCATGGAAAAATCCTGACAGGAAGAAAACCCGCGCGCATGAGTTCCTGTGGTTTTCCTATATACTACAATCAAATAGTAATTGCATGAGAATTCCTCTGTTTTGCTATCCATGGGATTCTGGACAAGGCATCCTAATCCTCTAGTTTTCCTGTTCCTGCACTTTACCAACCCTGTAAATCAAACGAGGCCTAAATTTGATCACGCTTAATTTTTCACCTTTTCTCTCTGTATTTCAAAATTAGATTTGCACTTTTTATGGTTGCAGACACATCTCTCATGAACATTCGAAAAGAAAAAAATATGGGAGCATGTCAGCACCTGATACTTTCCTGGTAAGCAGTGACCGCAGCTTCTACACGTTGTTTTGTTTGGCTCAGTAAACGAACTTGCTCAGCTCGTGGGGACTTGTCTAAAAGGGAACTTAGCTAACAAATTCACAGCAAGAACAAAATGAGCCACACAACTGGTGTTACCTACTGACAGATTCAAACTTATACCGATGAACAATTAAGCAACTGAGCTGACTTAGCTGCAGATGATTCCATCAAGGGTTCGAGTGTTCCATTACGACGTTCTTATGTTCGCATTATGAATATACATATACATATTACAGAAGTTGTAGACTCGTAGTTGCATAACACATATGAGATGGTTAAATGAGCAAAGATTTGGGCAAGATTGCCGAACCCAATAGCCTGCAGGTACAAAACCTCCCTGTAATGATGCATCTTGTGGCCTCCTTCGATAATTATGTACCGATAGAATGGGCACCAGTTAAGTGGATTTCAGGATTCTCCCTCTTCCAATTCAGCAATGAACAGAAAAATGGCAGGGTACGAGCTTGCCACTCCCCATCTATGCATTTATTCAGATGGCAAAGACTGCCACCTTGGCCGTCGTTGTCTATGTCAGCTCCAGCCATATTCACATTGGGTGGGGGTTCTGGGTGAACAGATGCTGAGGGGGGAAGCGGAAACATATTTGCTGTAGAACCGAATCTGAGCAAAAACGAGCCGAGATCTCATCTCATCTACGCCAAAAAAAAAACATCTTGAGAAGCTTTCTGAATATCCATTTTCATCCCAAGAATGGGATCAGAACTCTCCACCATGGATGGTGACAGTGGCACCGGTTGCAGAAGTTGGAGGACGGAGAAGCATGTGTGGAGCATAAATTTTTGACAACTGTCCAGCATTTCCAAATGTAGTTCCAGGTGACGCTGGCTGATTTGCTGAGGAGTCCTTGGCCAGAATGTAATCTGGCCGCAGACCAGAAGATGATGGAGATGGGGCCATAGGAGCAACAGGGAGACTGAGAGGATATGGAGCGATAGGCACGTCACCAAGCGATGATGCTGAAGGACTGTAGCTCAGAGCACCCAGTGGGTGATCAAATTTGCATCCGGGACCGAATTTGCAAAACCCATGCTGTGAATAGTAAAGACATGGCTGGGCACCCTGCAAATTAAAGGAAACTTGATCATAATTTTGCTCTATATGCAAAACTAAAAAAAAAGTTATGCAATGTGCAGTGCCATTTATCAGATTATCTTGTGTATTTGCATGTTTTGTCACAAGGAATTCAATAACAGATTAAATTCTACTGTGCATTTTATAACTTGCAGCCAAAATGAACTACACCCTCCGTCCCAAAATAAGTGTGTCAACTTTGTACTAACTTTAGTGCAAAGTTGTACTAAGATTGAGACACTTATTTTGGGACGGAGGGAGTACTGCAGGAACATTATATTTATGAGAAGCGTGCTTTCCCAGATAAGTTTGGCCTAACATATTGCGATGTGCAAGAAATTAAAGTTAACACAATTAAATTCATAACCATTGTGGCTAAGACAAAAATATGGGACATTCACATTTGTGCCCCTCACTCGAACCCACTACTCAAATTTACCCCTAACTTTTTGATGTGCTCAAATTTGCCCCTAAAAAGCATTTTAGGTCGCAAGAATGCCCTTCCATCTGGTCAAAGTTGTTTGACCAAAACTTTGAAAATTCATAAAAATTCATATGAACTCAAAAGAATGCAAAATAAGATATGAAAATGTTCATAAAAACATCACCTATATGCAATGTCATTTACGTTCATGATAAAAGCACTCTTTAAAGCTTTTTAGGGTTTATAACATTAAAAAACTATTTAGGGTGAATGCAAATAAATGCACATGTAGGTGATGAACGTAAATGACATGCACGTATAGCGGTATAGGTGATATTTTTATGAACACTTTGATATCTTATTTGCACTCTTCTGAGTTCATATGAATTTGTTATGAATTTTCAAAGTTTCGGTCAAACAACTTTGACCAGCTGGAAGGGCATTCTCGTGACCTAAAATGCTTTTTAGGGGCCAATTAAAGCACATCAAAAAGTTAGGGGTAAATCCGAGAGTGGGCACAAATTAGGGGCAAAAATGTAAATGTCCCAAAAAAGGGAAAATCGATACTGATAGGTGCTAACACATCACACCAAAGGATGTCTGTCAACTGTTGATCAGATATGGAAATAACCTCCAGTAACCTGCACTTTCCGGGTTTTTTCTATGAACTCTAGTGAAAGCAAAAGAAAGGTTTTCCTGATTAACAGGGAATCATAGATAGGACAAGGTACTCCAATACAAACTTTCTACTCCCTCCAATCCATATTAATTGTCGCTGATTTTGTCAAATTTTACTAGTGATGTTATACGGGTTAGTACTTTAGGCTAATGTGGTAACAAGGCTCAAAGGGCTTCAGTATGCCAAGAACAAACATCCATTCCTAAGTTCGTCAAGAATCAAGATACTTGCGACTAAGTCAGAGGTAGTTTCGTTTTGTAAATATGTAAAGGAAGAAATGGTACACATACACGGGATTGTCCAAAGTAAGTACCCACCAGAAAAAATATACAGTATTGGATAAACACAGTGAAAACACAATCATGGATGTGTTGCATGTTTCATTAATAAAAGCCTCCATCTTCAAAGAATTAAGAGATTTTTTTTTGAGGAAGGAAGAATTAAGAGATTTCATCATAAGACATATGTTCGCAATTTTAAACTTCGTATGTCAAATTTACACAGATGCAGAGCCATTTAAAGCACGAGCACCTGGTCAAGCTAGTGAGCAATAAACAGAAGACACAAGTTATGCAAAAACCCAGAAGAGTGGTTTCCAAAAGCATGCAATGCAGCAAGAATCCTGCATGCAGCGAGTATCCTATCTTATTATTTTCCAATGCTCAGAAGTTTCTTCCCTACCCTTTGCCATCATTATTTTCCGCGTTGGTGCAAAGAAACCATTAAACTTGCACTAAACACAATCTACACTGGACTCTGAATTTAAGAAGAATCAAATAAGTACCACAAGGTCAAAACTCGTATGCATCCTACCTAAATAATATGAACATCGATCTGCATTTGGTTGACGATTCACAAAACACTGTCCTACACATAATATTCTTCAATATACAAAAACTAGAAGAGAAGGTCAATGGACGCAGAATAAACCCTCTTGCATGCACATGTTCTGCTACGGACTTGAAAAACAGTACATTTTATATAGTTGGCTTTGCTTCACATTCTAGTCGACCATACAATAGGCTAAACATAGACTTGAAGGTGCAATTACATGGCAGAACTTTCAACAGTTCTACAGAGTATATGGAAGGTGTATTTGCTGATGAACTAAAGCAATGGAATCCGTTCTTTAAAGTATGGCTACTTGATCGATGTTTGATCCAAATGCATTCACCAATAATTCCTCTGACAGAATACCACCTAGCTGCACTACTTTCAAGTCCTACAGTAACACTCAAAACCTGTAATAACTGGAAAACTGAATGATCACTACTTCCCTAACTATGCATAATTTGCAATTAGACTAAACTACAAGAGTAAATGAAACTTCACTTATCAACTTTGCAGTATCAGAACAATAAGATGTGATGTCAATCTGATCAAGGACAACATCAAAATGATGATTCAGTGGTATGCTTTTGGTTTAACTTCCATTTGAAGATAACATAGTACTTCAATGCAAAAAAATCAGACTGATGTATAAGAGCTACTCACCGGCCGAATTGGAAGACCTAGAGGGCTCAGCATATAGTTGGACCTAGGTGTACTCAGGTACTGAGGATGATTGTATTTACATGTGGATCCAAATTTACAGGTCCCTGTCTTCATGTAGTGGTGGCATTCAGGCTGCCCAGGCCGCTCTGGAAAGACAACTTCTTGTTTGTCACTTGAAGGCCATGTTGAAGAAGACAACGATGCATAATTACTGCCATAAGCAACTGCAGATGGAGGTCCTTGGTGTGATAAGCCATACAATGATCCTGCCTGAACAGTTTGCTGTCCCCCAGCTGACGCGACTTGGTTGATAGGTGGCTAATAAGAAAATAAAAGAGAATGAAGTCATCAGGGCAGTTCAGTATTTTCTTTTTCTGACAATGCATCACAATCTTCATAACACATAAGTACAAAATGATGTTTTGGGTCATTTTTGTAATCTTCTTTTACAACACAATGCTCCTGCTACATTGTGAGTTTGTGAAATTAGACAGTAAACGTTGTATCATTAATAAGAGACCTTCCAAATTTATTTTCTTAATACTTTGGTCCAGATTAAAAGATTCATTTTATATAAAACACCCTTGCTCGATGATCTACTATTTGTAGCACAAAGTTCAAAATGAGAAGGAATACAGTATAAGAAACTTACCATGTAAGGGTTCCATCCCTGCATTGGCATGACTGCAGATGGGTGCATCATTGGAGGATAAGAGCCCGGGAAAAATGATCCTGGCAGAACAGAAGGCCTCCCCAATTGCCAACTGGCTAGAGGTGGATATGGAAGAGGGGAAGAGACAGGCAGTTGTTGAACTGGTGGATACATGTTTGGTGTCTCTGAAACAACACCATGTTCTGGCCCTTCTGGGTGATGAAATTTACATGTTGATCCAAATTTGCAATGGCCAGTTTTGATATAGTAGGAACACTCTTTCTCACCCTGCATAACAAAAAGAATCTTCATTAGATATTGGACAAAGAAGGGCCAAGACTAGATCAAAATTTGGATTGAACAAACAGTCCCACCAGACGCAGAGGGTAACCACAGGAATTTAAGACAACTGGTTGTACAGAACCGCCTTCTCTGGGATGATTATACTTGCAATTAGAGCCAAACTTACAAGTCCCATTCTTCATGTAGTACTGCAAAAAAATATGAAAATTTGATACTGTAAGCAATCCACCAAATAATAAAAAATGCATATATGATGACTGAAATAACAAGTACCAGCTTCTAAAGGAAAGATCTTCTATTCCATACAAATTCATATCACTGTGTGAGCGAGTTTTCGACTATTGGCAAGATGAGGACTAGTTTCATTACCTCACACGGTGGCTGACCTGGGCGTTCTGGATACTCCACTGTGCGTGCGGTCCTTGTCCCTCCATCAAACTAAAAAAACAGAGCACAAAACATGTTTATACCTTCAATCCAAGCTCCTTGAATAGGTAGTATGCTCCGCATAAAGTTCTCACTTCTACAACAACTCACTGGAAACATGTGAACACGGCTATCTACTTGTGCTGCAAGGTAAAAATAATCCTAATAGAAAAATGACCATATGACCGAGTGACTGATCAGGCCTACAACATAAGCAAGTGGCAGCGTAAGCAGAAAGTGGGCCTTCGAATTATCAACATCAACCGCGAGACTAAGACAAGAAGGCTTATTATAGAATGAGTCAATCACATAATCAACGACAGCAACCGACGGACTGCACAATCAAGTTTCACTTCCATGGGCTCGTGACAGGCTCCTAAACCATAACTAGAATCAATTCAATTCAATCACAGCAAGAGGCTTGAGCTGGAAGCTCCCCTCCGCACCAACCAGCTGTAATTGAACCTGTCGGTCATTATCAGGGACTGGCGAGTCGTAAGTAGCAAGTCCCAACTGGACTGAAGTGAAGCAGAGCATGATGGGGGAAATAAAATCGGGAGAAAAGAAGCGGCCCGGCTCACCGCGGCAGCGCGATCGCGAGGGTGGTTGTAGCGGCAAGTCTCCCCGTAGCCGCAGGCCCCCGTGCGGAGGTAGTAGACGCAGTTGGCCTCGCCGGGCCGTTCCGGCAGCCTCTCCCCGGCGGCCTCCTCTCCGCCGGCCAGCCCCAGCCTCCACATCGACTCTGCGAGAACACAAGACGCCGCGGCACGCAGCGACATTCGCACGCATCAGGCAGCATCGAAGATCCAAAACCCTAGCAAGCAAACGACACACAAACCCCCTCCTTTCCCAAAACACACGCGCAGAAACAGCCGGCCCGAAATTGCGCACACCGGGGCCGGAATTGAGCGGCGTACCTTCCAGGCCAGTGGCAGCGTCGGCGCGGCCGCCCTCGGCGCCGCCCCCGCCGCCGTCCTTGGGGGACGCGGCGTACGACTCCATCATCGAGCAGCTCCCCGAATGCTCCTCCCGCCGCGGCGATCGGGCGGGGATCGGGCCGGACCGTGCTCGCCCGGCGGCCGCGCGAGCAGAGGGAGGCTCGAGCAAGGGCGAAAGCGAAGCAAAATCTCTCGCTCTCGGGTGTTGCTTCCTCCGGACTCCTCTTCTCCCCCTTCCCTCTCCCTCCCTTGCAGTCGCAGCCCCCGCTCGTCCCGTACGCTCGCGTCGTGTGGCCTTTTCTGCGTGAGTGGGACTCACTCACTCCCTCTCTCTCGCTTGGGGTGGGGGGTGTCGTGGCTCGGACAGCGCGTGGTGACGTCGCGTAGGCGCCAAGAAGCGGGGGTGGCTGGTGAGACCGAGGGGAAGGCGGGGGTGGAAACGCAAAAGGGAAAAGTGGTGGGGGGAGTGGGCAGCAAGCCGCGGGCCGCATTCAATGCGCGGTCGTCCTGACGGTCGGTCGCTCCTCCTGCCCGCTGCTGCTGCTGCTGCCACGGCCCTGGCCCGGGGTGGACGGACCCCACCGCGGCGGCACCGTCATGTGCCCACGCGCCCGAGTCCAGTCCCAGCTTAGGATGCTCGGTCGACATCTTTTTTATTGGTTTGTTTGTTTTTTTTGCCAGGACCAACAACGTGTGGAACAATCTTTGTCCACCGTTTATTCGGTGCATGGATAGTTTGGTGATCTGGTAGGTGGTGGTCCGGCGGACGCACTCCCCTTCCATCTTAAAAACGTTTATCTTTTCCTGTGTACTGTATTTTTTTAAAAAAAACTTCCAATCTACTCCCTCTGTATAAGAGCGTTTATCACTACTTTAATGATCTAAATGCTCTTATATTAGTTTACAGAGGAAATATTCATATCATGATTGTACAAATAATACTAGAAATATCCCAAAAATAATATTAGAAATAATAAAATTACATCTAGATTCATGTACCACCTAGCGACAACTACAAACACTGAATCGAGACGTAGGCGCGCCATCGTCATCGCCCCTCCCTCACTGGAGCCACGCAAAACTTATTGTAGTAAGCAGTCGGGAAGTCGTCATAGTAAGGTCCTATAAGGTCAGCGCACCAGAACAACAACTACCACCGTTGAAAAGAAGTTTAGATCAGAAGGATCCAACATGTAGACACACGGACAAATATCGGATCCACGTGGATTCACTGAAGACAAACGTCGAACGAATCTCGCAAGATCCGCTGGAGATAAACCTCCATACGCCCTCTGATGACGCAGCACCACCGAGATGAAGGCTAGGCGGGAAGAACCTTATTCCATTTTCAGAAAACTCTAAGCAGGACACAAATCCTAACAAAACTCAGAAAAGCATCAAGAAACGAAGCTCTCCCGCCAACAAGGGCAGGGATCCACCACGCCTCCATGGCCCTAAGGCCGCATGAGACGAGGCAGATTGGCGCCAGTGCCAGCGAGAGGCTAGAGAAACCCTGGCGGCGACTGGGTCTAGCGCACTTTCCCTAACGGTTGGGTAAGAGCGCACATGATAAAGTCGTCCACACACGTTGCTTTCAAACATTGATATGGTCTCTCTTTTCTATCTCGAAACAGGCTTTCACTCCGCTTTATATATAAAGCAACAACCAAACATAGTACACGACTGAACGATACAAGGAAATGGGGTGACCCTCAAACAATGCCGATCCCAGGAAAACCGGATCACGCAGGACACATGCGACTATGCTACCAAAATATATTACAGGAGGAACTGAGAGCAAGACCATGCTAAGCCCTAAACCACCTAAGCTCCACGACAACGCCCCTAGGAGGAAAAACGGTGCCAAGCCTCATCGCTGCCGAGCCACAGCAGATAGGGGTTTTCACCCGGAACTCGGACACGAAGAGGAGTACCATGACGACGTCTTCAAGGCAATAATGGCGCCCGCGGGCATCCCCCTCGTTGGCGACAAAGCGCAGAGCTTTCGCTCGGCAACTCCCCCACGTCACCGGGTCTTCAGGACAAGCGCGGCGAGCACAAAACTCTATAGCCGGATAGGGGCACCGCCTCCGTCAGAGATAGATATCATGCCCGAGCCACCCGTTGTCCCCGCCTCACCGCCCACACAACCAAGAGGAAGGGCCATCACCGCTGAAGGAGCAATTTCCCGTCAAATCCCTCGGTAGGTTCATGACGAGACTAGAAGTACCGCAATGGAGTCTGCATACACAGTTTACCCAGGTTCGGGCCTCCAAAGTGTAATACCCTACATCCTGCTTTGTCTTGGTATTCATGGTGAGGGGATACCTCATGCAGAGGATTATAACGGTGTTTGAGAAGTCTACCAAGAGTTGAGTTCCAGATTGGACTGCTAATGAGGACCCTAGGCCTCCCTTTATATAGACAATAGAGGTCTAGGGTTTACACAAGGGGGAAACCATATCGATACGACCGCCGCCTTCTGCCTTGGGGAACACGCTCATCAGCCTTGCCACCCTATAGTTCCATGATTGTCTTTGGGCCTGGTGGGCCCTGGTCAAGGCCGAGGCTGGGCTCCTTGAAACCACAAGTGCTCCCTGGGTGATTTTGGTAATTAATGTTAGCATTTCTCTTGTTGGACTAATATTTCTACCTAGTATATTTCGGATAAGTTCAACATTGGGGTGGCTGGACAAGAGGATGTGGAACCCCTTCAAGATGCTAAGGACAAACATTGGCAAAAGCTCAAGACTCCACATTTTCATTTTAGTGATCTAAGATCACATTGAGTCCATAGGAAAGCCAATACTATTAAAAGGGGATGAGGTGTTGCTTAATGGCTTACTTGCTCAAAGTGCTTAGTGATATGCTCCAAAGCCCTCAACCACTTTCTCATTTCCACATACGTCCTAAACCTAAAAGTCAAACTCGGCCCCACCGATTTGATCTATCCGGCGCCACCGAGTTCATTTGACATAGCCACTGCCAAACCCTAATCAGTTCGGTCTCACCGATGGGATCTTGGTCTCACCGAGATGGGCTTGCAAATTCTCTGCTACCTGTTTCAACAAAATCGGTCCCATCGAGTTTGTGCAATCGGTCCCACCGAGTTTGCTTGACCAATTCTATGTTTGCTTATTACCAAAATCGGTCTCACTGAGTTTGTGTAATCGGTCAAGCCGAGTTTAGGTTTTACCCTAACTCTTGCACATCGGTCCCACCGAAAACTCTAACGTTCACATTTTAACCTGAATCGGTCTGACCGAGTTTCACCATTCGGTCTCACTGAGTTTGGGAATATGTGTGTAATGGCTAGATTTTGTGTGGAGGCTATATATACCCCTCCACCCATTCTTCATTTGTGGAGAGAGCCATCAGAATGTGCCTACACTTCCACCATTCGTTTTCTAAGAGAGAACCACCTACTCATGTGTTGAGACCAAGACATTCCAATCCAACCACAAGAATCTTGATCTCTAGCCTCCCCCAAGTTGCTTTCCACTCAAATCATCTTTCCACCATAGCCAAATCTGTGAGAGAGAGTTGAGTGTTGGGGAGACTATCATTTGAAGCACAAGAGCAAGGAGTTCATCATCAATACACCATCTATTACCTTTTGGAGAGTGGTGTCTCCTAGATTGGTTAGGTGTCACTTGGGAGCCTCCGTCAAGATTGTGGAGTTGAACCAAGGAGTTTGTACGGGCAAGGAGATCGCCTACTTCGTGAAGATCTACCCAAGTGAGGCAAGTCCTTCATGGGCGATGGTCATGGTGGGATAGACAAGGTTGCTTCTTCGTGGACCCTTCGTGGGTGGAGCCCTCCATGGACTCGTGCAGCCGTTACCCTTCATGGGTTGAAGTATCCATCAGCGTGGATGTACGATAGCACCACCTATCGGAACCACGCCAAAAATATTCGTGTCTCCAATTGTGTTTGCACACTCCAATCCCATCGCTTTACTTTCTTGCAAGTTGCATGCTTTACTTTCCGCTGCTCATATACTCTTTGCATGCTTGCTTGAATTGTTTGTGAATGCTTGAAATTGTGCTAATTTCCTACCTCAACTTGAAAAACTTAAAAACTGCTATCTTTGCTTGTTGAGGGTCTAATCATCCCCCTCTAGACACCTCTTCTAGATCCTTTCAATTGGTATCAGAGCATTGGTCTCCATTGCTTTGGTTTAATCACCATTGGAGGAACATGGATGAGTCTACGTTGGGGAGTCTTAGACGAAAAGTGCCTATGCTTGATGGAGAGTTCTTTAGTGAGTGGAAAAATGAGATGCTTGGACTTTTTCATGAATATCACTTGAACAAGTACATTACTACTCCTTGTGAACCCCTTGTTGACCCCTTGCATCCTACCCATGATGAGTCTCTTAATATGATTCGCAATCTTGATATCAATCTTATCACTAGAGGTTTGCCTAGAAATTTGATTGGTCACTTGGCAACTCTTGATTGTGCTTATACTATATGGAGATTCCTTGAGGAATGGTTTCCGGACTATTCCTTGAAAAACTTAGATGAGATTCTTCACAAGTCTATTGCTTTGAATAAGATGAATCCCAATGATCCTAAGTTTGGAGATTGTTTATTTGAGCTTCGTGACCTTATGCGTGCCAAAGGAGACGTTCGAATTATTAACAATATCATTTCTGAAGCTATTAGAATTCATAGAGATGAACATTGTCAAAATCATATATCTAATTAATCACTCTCTCTAGGAAATGATCATTTGCAAAATGATGTTGAACATGGATACTATGATGAGGATGATGATAGTGATCTTGATCTTGAAGAGTCTATGAGACACTTTGGTCTTATGGCTAACCTTCGCGGCTACATGGCCGGAGGAAAGGAATGGGTCCTTTATAGTGGATGTACCGATCACATGACCAGAGACAAGGACATGTTTCGTGAGCTTGCTAAAAACGACGACCCTCGAAAGTATGTCACTTTCGGTGATAACTCAAATGGTAAGGTGGTTGGCCTCGGTAAGGTGGCCATCTCACATGACAGCTCCATACAAAATGTTATGCTCGTTGAATCTCTTGGCTATAATCTACTTTCTGTATCTAGACTAGCTGACTTTGGATTCAATGTCCTATTTAGTAAAGTAGATTGCCAAGTGTTTCGAAGAGATAATCATAAAATGGTCTTTACCGGCATACATAGAGGTGATCTATACATTGTTGATTTCACTAAAAAGGCTCAACCTAGAACTTGCTTAATTGCTAAATCCTCTAAAGGCTGGTTGTGGCATAGATGGTTAGGTCATGTGGGCATGCGAAATCTTGACAAGCTTATTAAAGGTGATCATATCCTTGGTGTTAAAGATGTTATATTTGACAAGGATAGACTTTGTAGTGCTTGCCAAGCAGGAAAACGGGTTGGAGGAAACCACCCCGTGAAGAACATCATGACCACGAGGAGACCACTCGAGCTACTTCACATGGATCTCTTCGTTCCCAATGCCTACATGAGTCTCGGTGGTAACTCATTTGGATTGGTCATTGATGATGATTTTTCAAGATTTACGTGGGTGTTCTGATGCGGAGCATCTTGAACTACAATCCCCGCAGGGTGTATGGCATATCCATTCTATCCGCACTGACACTCCATCACCACCGCAAGCACTGAGAGGACCAATGACAAGAGCACGTGCACGCGCCATCGAGAATGAGGTTGACTCTCTCCTCTTCGAGTTTCGTTCGGTTTCACATGAGAATTGGATTCTACCTCAAAGAGACTCGCTATGCATTCTTAGGCACCAAGAAGAGGATCGTGAGAAGAAGAAGACATAGACTCGAGCACCCATGGAGCAAGGGAGAGGAGAGGAGTACGAGAAGAAGGAAGGGCTGCAGCCCTTGGACACCCCGGGTGCCCGACCGCTTGACCCGGTGCCCGGCCACACTGGCAGCCTACCAGCCCGCCCCGGTGCCCGCCACACTGGCAAGGTGCCCAGCCGGCCCCAGTGCCCGCCCCCACTGGCCTCGCCCACCACCCCGGTGCCCGCCAACTGCCCCAGTGCCTGGTTCGCCCTGGGTCGCGCCCAGCTCCACCGGTGCCGACCATCAACCCGGTGCCGCCTGCCCCACCCACCACTGCATGCGCCCGGTGCCCGGCCTTGACCCCGGTACCGGTCCTCCATCAGCCGGCGCCCCTGATCGGTCCGGGTGCCCGGCCGGTTTGACACCGGGTGCTCGGACTCCCCTGGAACATCCCGTGTGCTTTTGGCCTTTTGGCCCTTGTACCCCTCTCTCCCTCTTGTTGCGTCCCTAGCGTTTATATACTCATCTCCTAGGTCATTTGGAAGGATAGCAAAGTATTAGATAAAAACATTGTGAGCTTTGCTCCTTGTATCCCCTCCTCTTGGAGATCAAGACCCCTCTTGGGAAGAATCCTTGTGGATTACAAGACCTCCCAAGGGAGTAGATCATCATCAAGACCTCACCTCCTCTAGGAGTGGGAAGAAATTTACCTAGTGCTTGTTTCCTTGGATTGATCTTGTAATCTTGTGGATCTCATGTATGCTACTCTAGTGGATGTGATATTTGGGTTTGTTTGAGTGATTTGTGCCTTGTGTTCTTGAGAGTTCTTCCTCTTCTCCCCCTCCAAGTGTGAAAAGATCCCCTCTAGGGTTTCACCCTACAACATCTTGGTATCATGAGCAAGGTTGATTCACATCTTGGAGTCCCACCCCCCCATTTGCTAGCTTGATTTTGTTGTTTTTTGTCCAAATTCGAAAATCCCCACAAAAATAGCCCCAAAATTTTTTCTTGCAATTTGTTGGATCTTGTGAGATTTGGTTATTTTGGTCAATGGATTTGATGTTTGGCAAGTGGATCTAGCCCCTCCCCAACAATCCCCACCCTTCCCACCACCAAATCCTCAAAATTTTGCATTTCCCCCAAATTTTCCGCCCAAACCGGAGACCACCGGGTGCCCGCACCTCGAACCACCGGGCACCCGCACCCCGGGCTGTTTGCCCAGCCGACCCCGGGCACCCGCACCCCCCACCCCCGGGTGCCCACACCCCCCCCCGAATCAGCCCACCTACACGACCAATTTGACCATAACTTCCAACTCCCAAGTCCTTTTTTTGTGTTCTTTAGCTCATTTGGAAGCTCTTTACACCCCCCATCCACTCATCTCATTACCACCACCATTAGCATCCATCCAAAAAATCATCACAAAAACACCCACCTTCCGCGTTTGACTGATTTTGAGTTGCATTTTCCGTTTCCTAAGGTGTTTAGGCTACTTAGGAGCGTGTGACATCGGCATCACCATCATCACCTCAGAGTCATCTTCACCGCTAACCGTAAGAAAGGACGGTAACCTCGACGACCCTTACTTCTTACCTTGCTTTTGCATTGATAGCCCGAGCCATTTTGCGTTGCTTACCCATCGAGACTAGCAAGTTGAGAATTGCCGGGCCACGCTATTGTGCACCATAGTGATCGTGTTATCATCTTTGTGCCATAAGTCTCTCCCGTGCATATCTTACATACTTGTCTCATATCATACTCGGCTCGAGCATCAAGCATAGAAAAAAAGAAAGAAAGAAAAGCTTTTAAGCAAAAGAGGAGAAACAAAGAGCTTGTAAGCAATAGCATTGAACCTTTTTGCATAGTTATATCATCTTGGTCATCACATACATAGCATAGTTGGGATTGAAGACGGCATGTTTCTCTCATAGGTTGGTGCACAGGCGTATATTGCCCATTTGAGCAATCGAGCTAGCGTCTCTCTAGCATTCGCACAACTAGAGCATTTTCCGTGGTTGCACATTTTGAGCTCATTCCTTGGTTGTGCGGATCCCATCTATCTTCCGTGCGTGTGTTCCTAGTGATATCTTTGGGTTTGATCTATTTGCTTTACTTGCATTTTTGTGAACCTTCTCAACCTTATCGATATCTTGACTAACATTTGCTTGAAATTTTTGCCACCATCCTAACCGAGCTCCTCCATAAGTCTCTTATTTGTAGGTGTGAGAAACAAACCCGGTTCCAATTCTCCTATTGTGGCATTACATTGAGTGACACTTGTTACATCCTCAATCCTCGGAGAAGGTAACTTTGGTATTGTTCTCTCATTTTTCTACTCACCCCACTTGGTTATGATGGATAGGCCAAACTCGTCGGCGAACCCGCTTTTCGAGGAGCAAGGTGATGATTCCGACTTCGTCTCCAAGAACCACTTCTTCATCATGCAATGAGCGCTTCATCAAGAAAGCGAAGCATTGGGTGAACACTTGGAGCAACTCGCCTCTGACCTTCATCAATCGGAAACAAGGAACCGTGACTACATCGACGCCAAGTTCACCACACAAATGGAAGAGCTCCGCGACATGATCATGCGACGCTCGTCTTCCTCAACCGCTTCTTCAAGACGGCGCCACTCAAGCCACCGTACAAGCCGGCCATCTTCCGACTACTCCTCTTATGATGCAAGTCCTCCACGAGCTCGCTTTCCTCGACGAGATGTTCCTCAAGATCGCCAAGCACAAGACAATCCGTTCCATGGCAATGGCTTACAAGACCGAGTTCGAGCACGTGAACAGGTGCGACACCAAGCGCAAGAAGCAATGGAGCAAGAGAAAATACCTCCAAAAGTGCCACGTCAAGTACCTCAAGAAGATGTCTCCATCCGTCAAGCACAAGCACTCGAAGCACAACAAGCACTATGCGAGGCCACTAGAGCCGTTGAAGACCGCAACCGCCAAGTGCGAGAACAAGAAGAAGCTCTTCGTCGCAAGATACAAGAAGAAGCCGCCTGACGCGAAGAGCAACAAGAAAGGCGCAACCAAGCGCATATTCCTCGTCCTCCTCCAAGACAAGAGTGACACTAAGCGGAACAAGTGCTTCAAGACCCTTCACCATGCCAAGAGCGACATCGCGAGGAACAAGCATTTGAGGACCTTCTTCCACGGCAAGAGCGATATCAAAACCACTACCATGACGAAGAACTCCGCTATGGCAAGGTCAAGTTCACCATGCCCAAGTTCTCTGGAAGCAATGATCCCGAAGAATATCTCTCATGGGCCTTGAAGGTGGACAAGATTTTTCGCCTTCACAACTACGACAAGGAAAAGAAGATCGCCATGACCTCCCTCGAGTTCCAGGACTACGTCCTCATTTGGTGGGAACAAGTGATCGAGCAACGACATACAAGAGGCGAACCACCAATCACAACTTGGGAAGAAATGAAAGAAGTCATGAGAGCCCGCTTCGTGCCTACTCACTACACTCGTGATCTCTTCAAGAAGTTGCAACTCCTCAAGCAAGGCACGAAGACGGTGGAAGAATACTACCAAGAAATGGAGATTGCCATGATATGAGCCAATGTTAAGGAAGACAACGAGCAAACAATGGAATGCTTCTTGAACGGCCTCAACCACCCAATCAAGCGGATTGCTGACTTCCAACCATACTCAAACCTTCTCAAGCTAGTTCATCAAGCGACCAAGGCCGAGCGACAAGTGCAAGATGACTTCAAATATGCCAAGTACTCGTTCATGACCTACGGCTCCTACTCTCAAGCTCCCGTGACTTCGGCACCTCCTACCACAACTAGAGCATCACCAAGTACCGACCACAAGTCAAGTTCCAAGCAAGCTGCGCCTTCCTCGACTCATCCTCCGGCAAGCACCTACAAATCCAAGACTCCTTCATCTTCGACGCCTACCGATGATCCCGTCAAGACAAGTTCATTCAAGTTCTTCACATGTGGCGGCCGAGGACACAAGTCTTTCCAATGCACCAACAAGCGAATAATGATCTTCAACGATGATGGCACATACGACTCGATGAGTGAAGAAGAAATGGAAGCCATTGAGCACGTGGCCATGCACCGGCGCGTGAACGAAGATGAAGATGATCAAGTATTTTGTGACAACGATTCAAGTCCCTCTCTCGTGGTCTCCAAGGTCTTGACGCTCCAACACCACCAAGACGAAGACCAACGGTGCCACATCTTCCACACCAAGGCCGGCATCAATGGGCGCTCCGTCAAGGTCATCATCGACGGAGGTAGTTGTCACAACTTGGCAAGTGAAGAGCTATGTTCCAAGCTGCAATTGGTCAAGAAGAAGCACCTTCATCCCTACAAGGTGCAATGGCTAAGCGACTCCAGCACCATTCAAGTGGAGCACATGGTGCAAGTTTCTTTCAAGATCGGCGCCTACGAGGACACCTTAGAGTGCGATGTGGTTCCTATGTCCATGTGCCACCTTATTTTGGGAAGACCTTGGCAATTCGACCGCGGCGTCATCCACAACGGACGAACCAACCACTATAGCTTCAAGATGAAAGGCAAGGAGTATGTGCTTCGACCAATGTCAGCAAGCCAAGTGATCGCCGATTGTCGGATTTAGGGATCCGGCAACCCTTGAGAGGTTCGAACTCTGGGGTGCATGCAGAAATCTCAACCTGCCCAGCCTGCCTACTTGCGATCCTCCCTAGCCTAGCGCGTCGAGCTCAAAGAGACACAATGACACAGAGATTTATACTGGTTTGGGCCACCGTTGTGGTGTCATACCCTAATCCAGTGTGGTGTGGTGGATTGCCTCGAGGGGCTATGGATGAACTAGTACAAAGGATGAACAAGCCTCAGGAGGTGAGGTGTTCTTGAGCTGGTGTGGTGCTCTACTTGTTCTCCTTTCGGTCCTTCTCTAGGGTGGTGGCTAAGTCATATATATAGTGGCCTTGGTCCTCTTCCCAAATATGAGCGGGAAGGGATTCCACAATGGAGGGATTTGAAAGGGGACAAGTAGTACAGTCTATCCTGACAAAAGTAGTCTTCGCCTGCGAAAAGCCTCTGGTCGTGACGCTGCGGTGGGCTTGGTGATGACCTCCGTCCTGCCGTCCTGGCGGTCTTGGTCTTGTTGCGCCAGAATGGAAACCTTTGGCTAATTCCTCGGGACTCCGCGCCTGTGGCTTGCCTCCCTTGCACCAAAGAGGAAACCTGCGCTCTGCACCCGCCTGGCCTTGGTCATCATGGCTCACGTCAGCCGAGCCTCATGAGATAACTTGCATAGAACTCTTCGCCCCTTAGGAGCCCTCCTGAGGAGGCCACTTCCTTTGGGGTTTTGGCGTCGTCCACCTCGCGAGGCTTGGCCCCTCGCGAGGGTCTTGTGGCGTTGGTGTTGAAGCTGGGCCGTACCACGCCGTCAATGAAGCCACGTGGGGGGCCGTAGGCAGGCAGGGCTGGATACCCCCGAATCCAGGACGTTGACAGTAGCCCCCGGGCCCAAGGTGCGCTCGGACTTGGCTTCTAGGCGAAGTCAAAAGGCAAGGGCGGGGCACCGACAGCCCTATCAGACTGCGGCCCTGAAGACACGTGGTGTTTGATGGGACGTGGGCGTATCCACTTCCCCACACCGCCTTGATATTCGATAGGACCCAGCAGCCGCCCGCCGTCAGTGCAACTTGCCTGCAGTGTACCGTGCCCGGCTCTTGTTTCCTCCTTCCCAATCTTGCCTCCGTGTCCATAGATCTAGTTCCGGCGCCTTGCCCTCTCTTGGTATTCTCCATGGCTCCCAAGCCGAGGAAGAAGAAGGGGAAGCCTCTCGCACCGGCCGGTCCACCACCGGCCTTGGAGCTAGCCCTTGAGTAGTCGACGGTGATCAATAAGGAGGGGCTGGACAAGGTTCGCCATGCGCTCGCCGCCGACTCCAATGAGGGGAGGGCGATGGTTGTCTGCCCTGCGTCTAGGCGAACCAGAGAGATGAGTGCCACTGAGATTCCCATCCATCTCCATGCTCTTCTTGCTGGGTTAATTCCTTCCTTCTCACCTTTCTTCAATGCCATGATGTTGCATTACCAGATCCATCTGCTGCATTTGGACCCTCGCTCCATCCTCCTCCTTGCCGTCTTCGCCTTCCTCTGCGAGGCCATGGTGGGCATCACTCCCTCACTGGCCTTGTTTCGCCATTTCTTCCTGCTCCGGTTGGCGGACGCCCGCCAACGCTCTGGGTGCGCGACTGCTACGTCTTGAGCTTGCATTGGTTTTCCTTGAAGAGGAAAGGGTGATGCAGCAATAGTAGCGTAAGTATTTCCCTCAGTTTTTGAGAACCAAGGTATCAATCCAGTAGGAGGCTCCTCAAAAGTCCCACGCACCTACACAAATAAACAAAGAACTCGCAACCAACGCAATAAAGGGGTTGTCAATCCCTTCACGGCCACTTGCGAAAGTGAGATCTAATAGAGATAGTATGATAATATAAATATATTTTTGGTATTTTATAATATAGAGGCAAAAAGTAAAGATGCAAATAAAAGTAGATTGGAATCAAATATGATAAGAGATAGACCCGGGGGCCATAGGTTTCACTAGTGGCTTCTCTCAAGATAGCATTAGTATTACGGTGGGTGAACAAATTACTGTCGAGCAATTGATAGAAAAACGAATAATTATGAGATTATCTAGGCATGATCATGTATATAGGCATCACGTCCGCAACAAGTAGACCGACTCCTGCCTGCATCTACTACTATTACTCCACACATCGACCGACTCCTGCCTGCATCTAGAGTATTAAGTTCATAAGAACAGAGTAATGCCTTAAGCAAGATGACATGATGTAGAGGGATAAACTCATGCAATATGATATAAACCCCATCTTTTTATCCTCGATGGCAACAATACAATACATGCCTTGCAACCCTTTCTGTCACTGGGTAAGGACACCGCAAGATTGAACCCAAAGATAAGCACTTCTCCCATGGCAAGAAAGATCAATCTAGTAGGCCAAACCAAACCGATAATTCGGAGAGACTTGCAAAGATAACTCAATCATACATAAAAGAATTCAGAGGAGATTCAAATATTTCTCATAGATAAACTTGATCATAAACCCACAATTCATCGGATCTCGACAAACACACCGCAAAAGGAGTTTACATCGAATAGATCTCCACAAGAGAGGGGGAGAACATTGTATTGAGATCCAAAAAGAGAGAAGAAGCCATCTAGCTAATAACTATGGACCCGAAGGTCTGTGGTAAACTACTCACAACTCATCGGAGGGGCAAGGATGTTGATGTAGAAGCCCTCCATGGTCGATTCCCCCTCCGGCAGAACACCGGCGAAGGCTCCAAGATGGGATCTCGCGGATACAGAAGGTTATGGCGGTGGAAATTGTGTTTCGTTGGCTCCTTGGATGTTTTCGGGGTACGTAGGCTTATATAGGAGGAAGAAGTACGTCGGTGGCCGCTGAGGGGCCCACGAGACAGGGGGCGCGCCCTATAGGGGGGCGCACCCTCCTATCTCGTGGAGGCCTCGGCTGCTTCTTGACTTGCACTCCAAGTCCTCTGGATCATGTTCGTTCCAAAAAATCACGCTTCCGAAGGTTTCATTCCGTTTGGACTCCGCTTGATATTCCTTTTCTTGAAATACTTGAAATAGGCAAAAAAAACAGCAATACGGGCTGGGCCTCCGGTTAGTAGGTTAGTCCCAAAAATGATATAAATGTGTAAAATAAAGCCCATAAACATCCAAAAGGGGTAATATAATAACATGGAACAATCAAAAATTATAGATACGTTGGAGACGTATCAAGCATACACAAGCTTAATTCCTGCTCGTTCTCGAGTAGGTAAATGATAAAAAAGAAATTTTTGATGTGGAATGCTACCTAGCATAATTCTCAATGTAATTTTCTTTATTGTGGCATGAACGTTCAGATCCAAATGATACAAAATAAAAGTTCATATTAACATGAAAATGGCGATACTTCAAGCATACTAATCAAAGTAATCATGTCTTCTCAAAATAACATGGCCAAAGAAAGTTATCCCTACAAAATCATATAGTCTGGTTGTTGCTCTATCTTCATCACACAAAGTATTTAATCATGCACAACCCCGATGACAAGCCAAGCAATTGTTTCATACTTTAATAATCTCAAACTCTTTCAACTTTCACGCAATACATGAGCGTGAGCCATGGACATAGCACTATATGTGGAATAGAATGGTGGTTGTGGAGAAGACAAAAAGGGAGAAGATAGTCTCACATTAACTAGGCGTATCAACGGGCTATGGAGATGCCCATTAATAGATATCAATGTGAGTGAGTAGGGATTGCCATGCAATGGATGCACTAGAGCTATAAATATATGAAAACTCAACAAAAGAAACTAAGTGGGTGTGCATCCAACTCGCTTGCTCACGAATACCTAGGGCATTTTGAGGAAGCCCATCATTGGAATATACAAGCCAAGTTTTATAATGAAAATTTCCCACTAGTATATGAAAGTGACAACATATGAGACTCTCTATCATGAAGATCATGGTGCTACTTTGAAGCACAAGTGTGGAAAAGAGATAGTAGCATTGTCCCTTCTCTCTTTTTCTCTCATTTTCTTTTTTTCTTTTTTCTTTTTCACTTTTTTCTCTTTTTTTTCTTTGGCCTTTTTTTTCTTTTTGGCCTTTCTCTTTTTTTTCTTCTTTTTTGTAAAGTCCGAAGTCTCATCCTAACTTGTGGGGGAATCATAGTCTTCATCATTCTTTCCTCACTAGGACAATGCTCTAATAATGAAGATCATCACACTTTTATGGATTTACAACTCAAGAATTACAACTCAAAGCTAGAACAAGATATGACTCTATATGAATGCCTCCGTGATGTGTATCGATATGCAATGAATCAAGAGCGACATGTATGAAAATTATGAAAGTGGCCTTGCCACAAATACGATGTCAACTACATGATCATGCAAAGAGCAATATGACAAAAGTAATGCGTGTCATATGAACGGAACGGTGGAAAGTTGCATGGCAATATATCTCAGAATGGCTATGGAAATGCCATGATAGGTAGGTATGGTGGCTGTTTTGAGGAAGGTATATGGTGGGTGTATGGTACCGGCGAAAGTTGCGCGACACAAGAGAGGCTAGCAATGGTGGAAGGGTGAGAGTGCGTATAATCCATGGACTCAACATTAGTCAAAAGAACTCATATGCTTGTTGCAAAAATCTAGAAGTCATCAAAAACCAAAGCACTACGCACATGCTCCTAGGGGGATAGATTGGTAGGAAAAGACCATCGCTCGTCCCCGACCGCCACTCATAAGGAAGACAATCAATAAATAAAATTGTGCTCCAACTTCATCACAAAGCGGTTCACCATACGTGCATGCTACGGGAATCACAAACCCCAACACAAGTATTTTTCATAATCACCTCAACTAGCATGACTCTAATATCACTACCTCCATATCTCAAAACAATTATCAAGCATCAAATTGATCATAGCATCCAATTCTTTTTCTATGATAGTTTTTATTATACCCAACTTGGATGTTCATCATTCTAGGACCAACTTTGTAACCATAGCAAATACCATGATGTTCTAAAAGACTCTCAAAAAGATATAAGTGAAGCATGAGAGACTAGCAATTTCTTCAAAATTAAGACACCACCATGCTCTAAAAGATATAAGTGAAGCACTAGAGCAAAAACTATCAAGCTCAAAAGATATAAGTGAAGCACATAGAGTATTCTAGCAAATCCTAATCAAGTAGGCTTCTCCCAAAAGGTGTGTACATCAAGGATGATTGTGGTAAACTAAAAAGCAAAGACTAATATAATACACGACGCTCCAAGCAAAACACATATCATGTAGCGAATAAAAATATAGCTCCAAGTAAAGTTACCAATGAACAAAGACTAAAGAGGGGATGCCTTCCCAGGGCATCCCCAAGCTTAGGATTTTGGCTATCCTTGAATATATTGGGGTGCCATCGGCATCCCCAAGCTTAGCCTCTTGCCACTCCTTATTCCATAGTCCATAAAAGCTTTACCCAAAACTTGAAAACTTCACAACACAAAACTCAACAGGAAATCTTATAAGCTCCGTTAGTGAAAGAAAAGAAAACCACCACATAAGGTACTGTAATGAACTCATTATTTATTTATTTTGGTGTTAAACCTACTCTATTCCAACTTCTCTATGGTTTATAAACTATTTTAATAGCCATAGATGCATCAAAATAAGCAAACAACACACGAAAAATAGAATCTGTCAAAAACAGAACAGTCTGTAGAAATCTGTAACTAATGCAAACTTCTGGAACTCTAAAAATCCTACAAAAATAGTAAGTCCTGGAAAATGTGTCTATTGATCAGTGGCAAAAAGAATCAGCGCAAAATCACGTTCCTATGATTTAACAAAACTAAATTTGTGCATGCAAAGTTTCTGTTTTTTAGCAGAATCAAATCAACTATCATCATAGGTTTTCCTATAGGTTCTACTTGGCACAAACACTAATCAAAAGATAAAAACACATCTAAACAGAAGGTAGATGCAAGATTTATTACTAAACAGGAACAAAAACAAAAAACACAAAGAAAATTGGGTTGCCTCCCAACTAGCGTTATCGTTTAACGCCCCTAGCTAGGCATAAAAGCGAAGATAGATCTAAGTAGTGCCATCTTTGGCACTAAATTCATAAGTAGCTCGCATGATAGATTCATAAGGTAATTTTACTTTCTTTCTTGGAAAGTGCTCCATGCCTTTCTTTAATGGAAATTGGAATCTAATATTCCCTTCCTTCATATCAATAATCGCACCAATCATTCTAAGGAAAGGGTCTACCAAGAATAATAGGGCAAGAAAGATTGCAATCTATATCAAGAACGATAAAATCTACGGGCACCAAATTTCTTTTTGCAACAATGAGAACATCATTGATCCTTCCCATTAGCTTTTTAATGGTGGAATCCGCAAGGTGCAAATTTAAAGAGCAATCATCAAGATCATGGAAACCTAGAATATTACATAAAGTTTTCGGAATCGTGGAAACACTAGCACCCAAATCACACAAAGCAAAACACTCATGATCTTTAATTCTAATCTTTATAGTAGGTTCCCACTCATCATTAAGTTTTCTAGGTATAGAAACTTCCAAATTAAGTTTTTCATCATAAGATTGCATCAAGGCATCAACGATATGTTTGGTAAAAGCTTTATTTTGACTATAAGCATGAGGAGAATTAACAACAGATTGCAACAAGGAAATACAACCTTCTAAAGAACAATTATCATAATCAAATTCCTTGAAATCCGATATAGTGGGTTCAATGCTATTTAAAGTCATGACCTCTCCAATCCTACTTTTACCAAATTTAGCATCAAGATCTAAAAACTCCGAATTCTTGGGACGCCTTCTAGGCAAAGTTGACTCATCATCAGTACCATAATTATCAAGATTCATATTGCAAAAAAAAGATCTAATAGGAGACGCATCAATAACTTTAAGATCCTTGAGGGAGTCCTGGACTAGGGGGTGTCCGGACAGCCAGACTATCATCGTCCGCCGAACTCCAAGACTACGAAGATACAAGATTGAAGACTCCGTCCCGTGTCCGGATGGGACTTTCCTTGGCGTGGAAGGCAAGCTCGGCGATACGGATATGTAGATCTCCTACCATTGTAACCGACTGTAAATCAGTAGCCTCCTCCGGTGTCTATATAAACCGGAGGGCTTTAGTCCGTAGGACACAACATACATCACAACAATCATACCATAGGCTAGCTTTAGGGTTTAGCCTCCTTGATCTCGTGGTAGATCTACTCTTGTACTACTCATATCATCAATATTAATCAAGCAGGACATAGGGTTTTACCTCCATCAAGAGGGCCCGAACCTGGGTAAAACATCGTGTCCCTTGTCTCCTGTTACCATCCGCCTAGACCCACAGTTCGGGACCCCCTACCCGAGATCCGCCGGTTTTGACACCGACATTGGTGCTTTCATTGAGAGTTCCTCTGTGTTGTCGCCGATAGGCTCGATGGCATCTTGAGTCAACAACGCTGTCCAGGGTGAGACTTTTCTCCGGGATGATCTTCAGATTCGGGCGGCTTCGCATCATGCGGGCTAATTCCCTTGGCCATCTGGAGCAGATCCGCCATCAGTCGATTCGAAGCCTAAACTTCACGGCCGACATCCGCGGGGACTTGATCTTCGACGGGCTCGAGCCAAAGCCAAGCGCCCGCCTGCTATGATGGGCATGATCTAGCTCGCCGCGAACAAGGCTCGGGTGGCCGCACACGAATCCGCTTCGGCCTTTAGTCCGGGGCCGATCGCCCGGATCGAGGATCGGTGGATAGACACCACCTCGGGGGCTTCAACTTCCACGGCGATGGAGCCAAACGCCAATCTTGTCCCTCGCGAAACTCGTGATTCCGAGGTGCCGGACTCCTTGCTGGACTCCGGACCTCCCACGCCCCTACCAATCGAATCGGATCGGGCGCCGGTTATGGAATTCACCGCCACGGACATCTTCCAGTACTCGCCCTTCGGCGACATCCTAAATTCGCTAAAGCATCTCTCGTTATCGGGAGAGTCCTGGCCGGACTATGGCCAGGACGGTTGGGATACGGACGACAAAGAAATTCAGAACCCACCCACCACCCACTTTGTAGCCACTGTCGACGATCTAACCGACATGCTAGACTACGACTCCGAAGACATCGACGCTATGGACGACGATGCCGGAGACGAACAGGAACCAGCACCTACAGGGCACTGGAAGACCACCTCGTCATACGACATATACATGGTGGACACCCCAAAAGACGAGGACGGCGAAGAAATAGCGGAGGCAGATTCTTTAAAGAAACAGCCCAAGCGCCGACGTCAGCGGCGCCGCTCTAAATCCCGCCACAGCAAGAATGGAGATTCCGCACAGAGATAATAATACCCCGAGAGTGCCGAAGATAACCCCTCCAAAGAAGACTCAGCGCGCAGAGGATGTAAGCAAGCCCTCACGAGAGGCGGCGTAAGAAGAGGTTGAGGATTATAACTATATGCCTCCCTCCGAAGACGAGGCAAGCCTCAATGACGACGAATTTGTCGTGCCCGAGGATCCCGTCGAATAAGAGCGTTTTAAACGCAGGCTTATCGCCATGGCAAATAGCCTAAAGAAAAAGCAGCAGCAGCCTTCAAGCTGATCAGACCTGCCGGGCCGATCGATGGATGAGGTCCTCGCGGCCGAAGAGTATAAACTCGAACGCCCCTCCAAAAGCTACCCAAGACGCAAGTTGCTTCCTTGATTAGAGGAGGAAGCGTTCATACCTCCATCACCAGTGCACGATACGGCCGACCGACCACCCCGTGGTCATGACAGAGAGGCATCCAGGCCTCCAATCAAGACCGTACCCCGGCATCGCTCCAAAAGTACGAAGCCAAGGGGGGACGCGCCGGACTTGCGAGATATATTGGAGGACAAGGCAAGGCAATCCAGATCCATCTACAGATCACGTGGGCGCCCCACGACCCATGACGAATACCGTCGCGCCGGATACAATAACCCCGGCCGGGCCGAACACAGCAGACAATGCTCTCTCGAGTTGCGTCGTGATATTGCTCAATACAGAGGCGCCGCACACCCGCTATGCTTCACCGACGAAGTAATGGATCATCAAATCCCTGAAGGGTTTAAACCCGTAAACATTGAATCCTACGATGGCACAACAGACCCCGCGGTTTGGATCGAAGATTATCTTCTCCACATCCACATGGCCCGCAGCGACGATCTCCATGCCATCAAGTATCTCCCACTCAAGCTTAAAGGACCAGCTCGGCATTGGCTCAACAGCTTGCCCGCAGAGTCAATTGGGTGTTGGGAAGACTTGGAAGCTGCATTCCTCGACAACTTCCAGGCACGTATAAAGCGACCACCGACGCCGATGACCTAAGCCACATCATTCAAGAGCCGAGACGAATCGGCGGACAATTCGACACGGTTCTTGACAAAGAAAACCAAATCGCCGATCGTCCGGATGCAGAGGCCCTTGCAACCTTCAAACATAACATCCACGATGAATGGCTAGCCCGGCACCTGGGACAGGAAAAGCTGAAATCCATGGCAGTCCTCACATCATTAATGACCCACTTTTGCGCGGGAGAGGATAGCTGGCTAGCTCACAGCAATAATCTCCGTAAAAATTCTGGCAGTCCGGATACTAAGGACAACAATGGCAGGTCACGTCGAAACAAAAACAAACGCCGCATTAACGGCGATTTATAAGGAGGATACGGCGGTCAACGCCGGATTCGAGGCTCTAAACCCGGTCGTGGAAGAAGCCATTCAAAAGAACCACTCCGGTCCGTCCGATTTGGACCGAATACTCGACCGCTTATGCGGATACATGGCACTTCGAAAGCCAGCTAATCACACCAACAGAGACTACTGGGTGTTCAAGCGTGCAGGTAAGTTAATTGTCAAAACAATGACAAGGGCTAAACAATGACGACGAGGAAGAGACCCGACCGCCCGAACAATAGAGGATGAAGGGTTTCCCCACAAGTGCGGACGGTGAACATGATTTACGCAACCCATATACCCAAGAGGGAGAGGAAGCGCGACTAAGGGATGTCTATGCGATGGAGCTATCGCCCAAGTTCAATCCATGGTCCTCGTGTCCGATCACTTTCGATCGAAGAGACCATCCGACCAAAGATACGCCATGGCGGATTCGCCGCATTGGTTTTAGACCCAATCATCGATGGATTTCACCTCACAAGAGTCCTGATGGACGGCGGTAGCAGCCTGAACCTACTTTATCGGATACAATTGCACAAGATGGGCATAGACCCTCAAGGATTAAACCTACAAAGACAACCTTTAAAGGTGTCATACCAGTGTGGAAGCCAATCAGACAGCTCACCACACCGAAGTGGTCTTCGGATCCCCAGACAATTTCCGGAGCAAGGAGTTAATCTTTGACATAGTCCCGTTCCGCAGCGGCTATCACGCTCTGCTCGGACGAGCCGCATTTGCAAAATTCAACGCGGTGCCGCATTATGCATACCTCAAGCTCAAGATGCCCGGCCCTCGTGGAGTCATCACGGTCAACGGAAATACGGAACGCTCCCTCCGAACGGAGGAACATACAGCGGCTCTCGCGGCAGAAGTACAGAACAGCCTTTTAAGGCAATTCTCGAGTCCGGCCGTTAAACGGCCGGATACAGCAAAACACGCCCGAAGCAATACCAACTAAGACCACCTGGCGCGATCAGAGCACGTGTAGAAATGCGGCCCCAACCCCCGCCCTCGCATGATTGCAAGAACAACCCTCCGCGTACATCATTACGCTTTGGAGATACCATGGGCGTAGGGGAAGGGGCACGATCACAATGGACCCAGAGTGCGGCTCGACCACACCAGGGGCTCGCAAGTGTGCCCCCCTTCTTTTCTTTTTCACTTTACTTCTTTGTGTACACAGGACTCCGTTAACCAGAGGCCCTGTCCGGCGGTGAACCTGCCGAACTCATGATGCAACAGCCAGGGAAGAAAGAAGGCTGCGACGAACACTCAGGTGGTCTCAATTACGAGCATTAAATTCGATTATATACACCAAGTCTGCAGCTCACCCCTGGAGGGGGACATGTTTAATTAGTCCAAATCCCTTGCTTACCGCACTATTTGTATCAGTCCGCACTCATAGCAGACTTTCTTTAATAAATAATGCAGCACTTTTCGACGGCAATTGCATTACTTTTTATATATATGTTCATTACATGACATCTTGCACCCGTATATTTTGGTACGGCCGAATACACCAGGGGCTTATGTTCCCCACATTATGGTGTGATAAGTCCGAACACTTTCACAAGTGCGGCACCCCGAACTTATAGCATTATATGAATCGGCTCGAATCATGTCTTGGGTCAATAGTTGGGTTTGGCGGCTCCCACGCTTTTGGTGCCTTACGCTCCATTCTCGCCGGCTAAGGTGGCACTGGGGAACCATCGCGATTGCGCCCGGTTGAGCCAAGGCGGCGCCTCGAGAAAGCTAAACCGACCGGCATGATAAGGCGAGAGACTGGTCATTGTTCGAGAGGTTTTTCGGGTCCTAAAGACTCACACCGCTTGAGCGAAGTTCGGACAATGTCCGACGAAGTGGATAGCGCCCGGATTCGGTCTTCCGAATACCGGGCTTCACCGAAATTTAAAATTATAGAATTCTATGGCTAAGTGAGAGTGTTCAAGCATTATAAGTCCGGTTGCCTTGTTCGTTGTGTTGAGCGCCTCCTAGATGGACCCAAAATGGGAACAAGAGTGCTCAAGTTTATCCCGAACACCCCAAAGATCATGCTCGGGGTGAAGCCAACGACTTGCCATCTCTCGATTTTATAGACGGCCGCATGTAAGGTAATATTTTAAATTAAACAAGTGTTGCTCAAGGCGCATATGAACGGAGTTTTCAGCGCGAGTGATAATACACATGAAGTTTACTCAAAGATTACATTTCGGGGCACTCATCCGCAATATCGCGGGCTCCCTTCAGATAGTTTTATAATACATTTCGGCGTGCGATACTCCTTGCCCGGTGGCGGTGGGTCCGTGAAGCTTCTCCATCCAACCTGCCCCAATGCACCTTCGTGCGGGCAAGGGCCCGACGAGCACCTTCAATACAAAGTGGGCGCTTGATGACCTCCACCCGAGGCACGCATCCACCAGCCGCCGCCTGAGGCCGGTAGCTCCCGTGCATGGCTGTCCAGCCACACCGGATTATAAGGCCCTTCATGGCCTCCTCGGCTACCTTAGGAGTTCGACCACTGTTTCACCGGTCGCTTGGGGCACGGATGGCGGCCTCAACAGATCGAGACCGTAAGACCTTCTCCGTCGAGCTCCCTCCTCGCCACGATAGAATGCGGCGGCATCGGACGACTACGCGGCAGATCTGCAACGCCTCGAGAGCTCGAATGCGGGTAAGTGTCGTAGCTTACATTAACATGCTTGCTTTGCATGAAAAATGCCTTACCCGCCGCTATCTTCTTTACATCTTCAACCTCCGAAGGGCCTTACGGGCCTCGGCCTTGGCGGACTTGGCACTTTCGAGAGCTGAGGCAAGCTCGGACTCTCGAGTCTTGAGTCACGCCCAAACTCTCATGCTTCTCCATGAGAGCCCGGAGCTCTTGCCGTGCTTCCGCCACACATGCCTCCTGCTTTTCTTGCTCTGCTCATGCGGCAAGATTGCATTCGTCATGACACAGCCTCCTTCGTGGCTGCCACCTCGCTCGTGGCCCCCGCAGCACCCATATTATCCTTGTTAATTTTATTGCAACCAAAATCCTTTTCAGAAGGTAATTATTCAAAGCGGTGTTACTCACCTTCTTTGTCCTCGAGCTGCTTCTTGGCATGGCCGAGCTCTTGCTCGGACCGCCGAGGTCCTGCTTCAACACACCGACCTCCAGCCATCGGTCGGCAGAGGTCAGCAAAGACAACTGCAAACCCATATTGACATATTATAAGCAACCTCACAGATATCTTGTTAGATCCTCGGTCCGCTTTTCTTTCCGAACACCGAATCGAGCATCGAGGCTACCGTCTATGCGGTATTACATTACACAACTTTAACTTCTTACCTCAAAGCCTATTAGAAGGTTGCTGCGAGCTTCGGTCACCCGCCTCTGGCGAGTGAACCTTTCAATCACCGCACTCATGAGAGTGCGGTGTTCTTCCTCGATGGAAGCGCCTTTAAGCGCCTCCAACATGTTGTCCGGCGCCTCCGATTGGACGGAGGCCGCCGGTGTCACAGTCCTGCCCTTCTTTCGAAGGGGCCGCTAGCCAGACTCTGGAACCACTGCGGGTTCCGATGTAGAGTCCGGCGCAAAGTCCGGGAGGCTGCCTGACGGCGCCTCCGGAGCCTCCTCCTGATGGGTCCCTCTCTGGGATCCCACCTCGGCGTCCTCGTTGGCGCGGGGGCTAGTGGCAGTCGGAAGTGAATCCACATCCAACGGGGCCAATGACCCACTCGATGAAGCGGGGAGATCATCATCGGCCGGACTATGGACAAAATGCGGCATTAGAAGGACACTGCGCAATACGAAAGAAATTGCATATCAAGGATCCGGATACTTACGATCTTGCTTGACGCCGCCCTCAAAGGCCCCTCCTCGCCAATGATGGTGTTGGCGAACTGTCCGGGGATAGTTCTCCCCTCTTGACCCTTCGCCTCCCCTATTGGGGAAGCCTTCCTCTTCTTCTCTCCTCCTCCGGAGAGAGTCTTCTTCCTCCTCCTCGTCTTCGGGGGAGGAGTCCGCCTCGTCGTCGGACGCCTGATGGCGGGAACTCTTTCGAGTCCCCGCGGCCACCTTCTTGGCCTTCTTCTCCGGCACCACGTGCGGTGCCGGAACCAGCAGCCCTACTAGACGGGCATTCACTGGGTCCTCTGGCATGGGAGCCGGGCTGATGAGCTGCTCGGCCTTCTCCATCCATTCCTGTCAAAGGAAAAGAGAGATTGAAACCCTCTTAGAATCTATTTGATTACCACAAGTGTCCCGTAAAGGGGTTGAATCACTTACCTCGTCACCGGATGTTGCGAGCAAAATCCGCGATCTTCCGTCATGGATGCGGGGCTTCGCACCCTTAAACAAAGACCTCCAGCGCCTTCATATGTCGATCGAAGAGCCCGCTTAGCGCCTGGTGCTATTCCGGATTGAACTCCCACAGATTGAATGCCCGTTCTTGGCATGGGAGAATCCGGCGGATGAGCATGACTTGGACCACGTCGACGAGCCTGAGCTTATTGCTCACCAGCTTGGATGCAGTTCGAGTCCCGCTGTTCTTCTTCGGATTGCCCCACAGCAAGCCCTTCTCTTTCCAGGAGGTGAGCTGCGTGGGGATGCCAGATCTAAACTCGGGGGCCGCCGCCCATGTGGGCTCGCGCGGCTCGGTGATATAAAACCACCCCGATTGCCACCCCTTGACGGAGTCCGCAAAGGCCCCTTCGAGCCAAAGGACGTTGGGTAGCTTACCCAACATGGCGCCTCCGCATTCCGCTTGTGTGCCCTTCACAACCTTCGGCTTGACGTTGAAGGTCTTGAGCCACAGGCCGAAGTGGGGCCGGATGCAGAGGAAGGCCTCGCACACGACGATAAACGCCGAGATGTTGAGGATGAAGTTCGGCGCCAGATCGTGGAAATCCAGGCCGTAGTAAAACATGAGCCCCCGGACGAATGGGTGGAGTGGAAAGCCCAGTCCGCGGAGGAAGTGGGGAAGAAAGACGACCCTCTCATGGGGCCCTGGGGTAGGGATGAGCCGCCCCTCGTCGGGCAGCCGATGCGCGATATCGCCGGAGAGGTATCCGGCGCTGCGCAGCTTGGTGATGTGCTCCTCCTTGACGGTGGAGGCCAACCATTTGCCTCCCGCTCCGGACATATTCGGAGAAGGTCGAGGAGAGATGCGCGAGCTTGGGCGTTGGAGCTTGAGTGCGCGGAGATGGGTAAGCAAAGGAGGAAGAAGGCGTAGGTGAGAAGGTAAATCCTTATCCCTTATATATAGGTGGACGAGGACTATGCGTCCCCCACCGGCCCGGTAAAACTCGCTTATCCCCCAAGCGCCGCCATCAATGGCGCGGTTGGGTTACCCACGTCCGTATTGATGAGAATCCCGGAATAAGGGGAACACGATCTCTGCTTCGACAAGACGTGCCAAGAAAACCGCTCCGCTAAATGTGCTGAGGTGGTATAATAAAAAATAATTCAAATAAAGGCTTGGAAGCGGTGTGATGTCATGCCGCATAAAACGTCAGCAGATTGGATTTATGTTCATTATTCTCTCTACGGTGGAATGTGGAATTTATTTTGCAGAGCCGGACACTATCCTGGTGTTCATGATCTTCTCTGGATTATTCAAGGGAGGAACCCGCCTTGCAATGCCGAACATTATGCGTGCCGGACTTATCGTCATTGAAGCCTGGTTCAGGGCTACCGAGGAGTCTCGACTAGGGGTGTCCGGACAGCCGGACTATCATCATCCGCCGGACTCCAAGACTACGAAGATACAAGATTGAAGACTCCGTCCCGTGTCCGGATGGGACTTTCCTTGGCGTGGAAGGCAAGCTCGGCGATACGGATATGTAGATCTCCTACCATTGTAACCGACTCTGTGTAACCCTAGCCTCCTCCGGTGTCTATATAAACCGGAGGGCTTTAGTCCGTAGGACACAACATACATCACAACAATCATACCATAGGCTAGCTTTAGGGTTTAGCCTCCTTGATCTCGTGGTAGATCTACTCTTGTACTACCCATATCATCAATATTAATCAAGCAGGACGTAGGGTTTTACCTCCATCAAGAGGGCCCAAACCTGGGTAAAACATCGTGTCCCTTTTCTCCTGTTACCATCCGCCTAGACGCACAGTTCGGGACCCCCTACCCGAGATCCGCCGGTTTTGACACCGACAATCCTCATCATTATTTTCATGGAAACTAGAAGAACATGCTTTTATAAAGCAATCTTTCTTTGCACGCAATCTAGCGGTTCTTTCCTTGCACTCATCAATGGAAATTCTCATTGCTCTGAGAGACTCATTGATATCATGCTTAGGATAAGAAGATCTAAGTTTAAGAGAATCAACATCAAGCGAAAGTCTATCAACATTCCTTGCCAAATCATCAACTTTGAGCAATTTTTCTTCAAGCAAAGCATTAAAATTCTTTTGAGAAATCATAAATTCTTTCACACTATTCTCAAAATCAGAGGGCATCTTATTAAAATTACCATAAGAATTATTGTAGGAATTTCCATAATTATTAGAGGAATTACTAGGGAACAGTCTAGCATTAAAGTTCCCTCTATAAGCATTGTTTCCAAAACTATTCCTACCAACAAAATTCACATCCATAGATTCATTATTATTCTCAATCAAAGTAGACAAAGGCATATCATTGGGATCAAGAGGAGTATTCTTAGTAGCAAACAATTTCATAAGTTCATCCATCTTTCCACTCAAAACATTGATTTCTTCTATAGCATGCACTTTTTTACTAGAAGATCTTTTGGTGTGCCATTGAGAATAATTAGCCATAATATTATCAAGAAGTTTTGTAGCATCTCCTAATGTGATTTCCATAAACATGCCTCCAGCGGCCGAATCTAAGAGATTTCTAGAAGCAAAGTTCAAACCGGCATAAATTTTTTTGTATGATCATCCGTAAATTCAAACCATGAGTTGGGCAATTGCGAATCATCAATTTCATTCTTTCCCATGATTGGGTAACATGATCATGATCAAGTTGTTTAAAATTCATAATATCGTTCCTAAGAGTGATAATCTTAGCGGGAGGAAAATACTTAGAGATAGAAGCATCTTTGCACTTGTTCCAAGAATCAATACTATTTAGGCAAAGACGAAAACCAAACTTTAGCACGATCTCTAAGTGAAAACGGAAATAACTTCAATTTAACAATATCATTATCCGTATCTTTCTTATTTTGCGTATCACACAAATCAACAAACTTGTTTAGATGAGTAGCGGCATCTTCACTAGGAAGGCCGGCGAATTGATCTTTCATAACAAGATTCTGCAAAGCAGTATTGATTTCACGAGACTCAACATCATTAAGAAGAGCAATCGGAGTACTAAGGAAATCATTATTATTGGTATTCGAGAAATCACACAATTTGGTATTATCTTGCGCCATGGCAACAAGTAATCCAACACACAAGCAAACAGAAAAAGGCAAGCGAAAATAGAGAGGAGGAGATTGGGAAAGAGAGGGCGAATAAAACGGCAAGGGTGAAGTGGGGGAGAGGAAAATGAGAGGCAAATGGCAAATAATGTAAATGCGAGGGAGATGAGTTTGTGATGGGTACTTGGTATGTCTTGACTTGAGCAAAGACCTCCCCGGCAACGGCGCCAGAAATTCTTCTTGCTACGTCTTGATCTTGCGTTGGTTTTCCTTGAAGAGGAAAGGGTGATGCAACAATAGTAGCGTAAGTATTTCCCTCAGTTTTTGAGAACCAAGGTATCAATCTAGTAGGAGGCTCCTCAAAAGTCCCACGCACCTACACCAACAAAGAAAGAACTCGCAACCAATGCAATAAAGGGGTTGTCAATCCCTTCACGGCCACTTGCGGAAGTGAGATCTAATAGAGATAGTATGATAAGATAGATATTTTTTTGGTATTTTATAATATAGATGCAAAAGTAAAGATGCAAATAAAAGTAGATTGGAAGCAAATATGATAAGAGATAGACCCGGGGGCCATAGGTTTCACTAGTGGCTTCTCTTAAGATAGGATTAGTATTATGGTGGGTGAACAAATTACTGTTGAGCAATTGATAGAAAAGCGAATAATTGTGAGATTATCTAGGCATGATCATGTATATAGGCATCACGTCCGCAACAAGTAGACCGACTCCCGCCTGCATCTACTACTATTACTGCACATATCGACCGACTCCTGCCTGCATCTAGAGTATTAAGTTCGTAAGAACAGAGTAACGTCTTAAGCAAGATGACATGATGTAGAGGGATAAACTCATGCAATATGATATAAACCCCATCTTTTTATCCTCGATGGCAACAATACAATATGTGCCTTGCAACCCTTTCTGTCACTGGGTAAGGACACCGCAAGATTGAACCCAAAGCTTAGCACTTCTCCCATGGCAAGAAAGATCAATCTAGTAGGCCAAACCAAACCGATAATTCGAAGAGACTTGCAAAGATAACTCAATAATACATAAAAGAATTCAGAGGACATTCAAATATTTCTCATAGATAAACTTGATCATAAACCGACAATTCATCGGATCTCGATGTAAACTACTCACAACTCATCGGAGGGGCAAGGATGTTGATGTAGAAGCCCTCCGTGGTTGATTCCCCCTCCGGCAGAACACTGGCGAAGGCTCCAAGATGGGATCTCGTAGATACAGAAGGTTACGACGGTGGAAATTGTGTTTTGTTGGCTCCCTGGATGTTTTCGGGGTACGTAGGCTTATATAGGAGGAAGAAGTACATCGGTGGCCGCCCGAGGGGCCCATGAGACAGGGGGGCGCACCCTATAGCGGGGGGCGCCCTCCTATCTCGTGGAGGCCTCGGCTGCTTCTTGACTTGCACTCCAAGTCCTCTAGATCACGTTCATTCCAAAAATCACGCTCCGAAGGTTTCATTCCGTTTGGACTCCGTTTGATATTCCTCTTCTTTGAAATACTGAAATAGGCAAAAAAACAGCAATACTGGCTGGGCCTCCGGTTAGTAGGTTAGTCCCAAAAATGATATAAATTTGTAAAATAAAGCCCATAAACATCCAAAAGGGGTAATATTATAGCATGGAACAATAAAAAATTATAGATACGTTGAAGACGTATCAGCGACCTTCAAAGCCATGGTCGTGGCCGCTGGCTCGGGGATCGATTTCGAGCTTTCGCCCGTCGCGATGGGATTCCGGAAGCAGTGGCTCCTGAGGGACGCCGCGCATTTAGCCCCCTGCTCACGATTCCTGGGTTGCCGGCTTCGCCAAGCTCCAGTCGGTGCCATGAGAAGCTCACCGACCAGCGTCTTGCTTTGGTCTGGAAGAGGTTGGCGAGGCTCCAGGAACTGGAGGTGACGGCGCCAATGGTGGTGAAGGAATTCGTGAAGCAGCGCATTGCTCCCCTCCAGCGCCATTCTCGCCCGATGTGGGACTTCACAGGGGCCAGAGATCCGATGAGGCTGCAGAAGCCGTCGCTTGCTGCTGATACCTTGAGCGTGGTGCTCAAGCTCCTGACTGGCGAGCCCGAGGCTGCTGACCTTCCGGGTGGTGGCTGCCTTCTCTACTTGTGCTCGAACAAGGAGGCCTTCGCGGGGCAGATGCCTCTATTCGATGAGTGGGAGTTGCTTCCTGAGGGCATTGAGGGGCCCCGCGAGAATCCCGTCTTCGTGGCTCCTCTCCTGATCGACCCTGCCACGTGCGCCCTGAGTGTGGAGGCAGGGGGCGCGCGCCTCCATTAGCTATTGAGAGCTCCTCCGGAGGCCTGGCCCCGCCATAGGCTCAGGAGTCTGAGGCTTCTAGGGCCTAGGAAGGAGCCGCCGCAGAACCGGAGCCACCCCAAGCTCCGGAGGGAGGGGCTTCTGACGCCCGGGATGGTGGCTCCAGAGTGGGTGATGACGACAAGGAGCCCTCCAACGGCCCCGGAGCCGCGAGCTAGAAGGTATCGCCAGGTGCCCCTGGCCTGGGGACCCCTGCTTCGGACACCACGCCAAGCGCTCCCCTCCTGAGGACCGCCCATCGGGGTCTGGTCGGCGCCGCCTGTGCCTTGAGTCACTCCTAAAGAGGAAGGGTCCCCGTGTCGCGATGACGTCACACGTCGGCCGCTGAAGCCAAGGAGATACGTGGCTACCGATGAGTAAGTACCTTTGCTCTTGACCCCCAAGCGTGCCGCGTTTCTCATGGCTGGGGTTTTGCAGGTTCTCCACGAAGGCGAAACCTCGGGAGGCAGGCACCCCCAAGGATTCCAGCTTGGCGCATGCGCGCAGCCCCCAGCGCCCCGAGCCTGCGCAGGGCGTGGGACCAACTCCATCCAACATGATGCCGCGAGGGTGCCCGGAGCCGGGCCCCATGTTCTCTCCCCCCGCGACACTGGCCGCGAGGCGAGGGGTGCGCCGGTGATCCTTCCTCTTGTCACTGCCGGCTGGGGGGTGCCCTCTGGGCAGCCTTCGTCTTCAAGCTGTGAGGCCACACCAGCCAGCCCCCGACCAACGACTAGCGGAGCGCCCAATGCCTCCCGGGCGACTTTCGGAGCCGGCGAAGATCTTGGCGATGAGCTTCTGTTTGCTCGCGGGCGTAGCGCGTGCTCTTCGGGCTTTTCGATGAAGCGATGCGTGCGATGGTCCATCTTGGCGGGGAGCTTGCCAACATCAACACCAGGCTTGAGGCAGAGAACCGCCGCTTGGAGGATGAGTGGCAGCGGCTGAAGGTGGTCATCAACCTTGGGAAACTTCGGCGTGACGAAGCTGAAGCGTGCACGGTGGCCTCGCTCGCGGCTTCTCGTGAAGCTCGCGCCCGCGCCATGGAAGAGGCTGAGGCAGCCAACCGCCGCCGCGAGGCGGCTGAGGAGTGGGAGCGAGATCTTCTATCTTCAAATGCGGCCCTGCTGTGCGAATCGAGGAGCGTCGTGCCCTGCTGGCCTCCTCTCCAAGCGAGGTGGCCCTTGCCGAGGCGGAGCTCCTGAGGCGCCATGAGGACCTGACACTGGAGGCCGTGGAACACAGCTTGGCACTGGAGATGCTGGAGGTGAGGGAGCGACAGGTCGCCGTGGCTGAGGATGCCGTCGCCGCCCGAGAAGCTCAGGTCCAGGTGGAGGTGGAGAAGAGGGTGGCGAAGGCACGTGCTGAGCTGGATGGAAGGCATCGCCTGGACTTGGAGTTGCTTAAGGCTGAGCTTGAGGGTTGGACCTCTGTCCTGAAGACCGAGCTGCAGGGTGTGGAGCAGCGCGAGAGCGCTGCCCGAGGGGGGGGGGATGGTTTCCTCCGAATCTTCCCTGGATTTTGCCCACGCCGAGATATCCTCTCTCCGGAAGCAAGCCGAAGACACCGCCTCCCTCCTGGAGAAGGCTTCGAGTGAAAATTGTAACCGCGTGACACTGGAGCGTGAGAAGGGTTCCATGCTCCAAGGTCTGCGCATCAAAGCCAACAATGCCTTGGGTGCAGTTTGTGATGAGAGCGCTCCTCACCCGCACGAGAACGACTACGCCAGCCATCTCCCCTTCTTTACTGATATCGTGACCCGCCTGGAGGATGAGGTCGCAAAAGCCCGCCAACTTGTTGAGGAGAGGAACCGGGGCCTCCTTGGGCGCTCGCTCTCGCGCATCTTCAGCAACCTCCTGAACCTTGACTCCCACTTCAATTTCGGCACCGTGCTAGCCCCCATGCTTGCGGCCACCCAAGACAAGCTTGCCAAGTGGGTGGACGGTCATGTGGATGCTTTGGTGAAGGAGCTGACTCCTGAGGATGACACGACCGTGCTCGTAGCCAAAGGAGCTGGCGCGGGTGGTGATGAGGAGGATGGCAGCTTCAGCACAAGCAGCGTGGATGGGAGTGACGAAGAAGGCGCGTCCAGCTAGGCCCGTGTTTCTTTTGCTTTAACTTGTATAATGAAAACTCAAACATATTCTTGTGAGAGCATTTTGAAAAGGGGGTGCCCCTTATGATGTGTGAGATCTCTAAATGCTTTTGAAGTGACATCCTGGGCGGGGCCCCACAGGGCTGTGAGCCGCTGAGCAAGGTAGTTTTTTATGACTTATCTTGGGTTTCGGAGGTCTTGCATGGGACCTGGCGTCGCGGTCGGGCCCCTTCTCTTGAGGTGAGCCTGCTGCGGGCTCGCGAGGCTCTGTGCCTCTCGAGGGGCCTGCTGGCCTGCCGTGGAGTGCCTCATGAGGAGCCAGCTGCTAGACTGTGACGAGTTCGGCGCGCAGGGCGGCCGCACCTCCGAGCCCCTAGGGGGAGCGATCGGTACCAGTGCGTACACCGTACCCAGCCCCAGCTCACGAGGCGCTCGAGGGCAGGGTAGCGGTCATGAGTTTCCACAAAGAACGCAAGAGCTAAAAGCAAGAGAGCGGCACAAAACGAGAAAACTCCCCCCATTTTTATAAACGCACGAAAGACAAACTACTGCAAAAAGTCGGCAAGCAAATACAAAAAGGAGGCAAAAAAGCAGATGGCCGCGCCCGATGCCTGGCTAGTCTTCAGTCTTCAGTCTTCGGTCTTCTCACTAGCGCGGAGCTAAGTGCTTCCACTGGCTTGGCATAGTCATTGGGGACGGTGTCGACAGCCAGCACGGAGCATGGTGCTTCGACTAGGACGTGGGTGGGAGCCCCCGTGAGGCCTCAGGGCGGCACTCAGGAGACTCCGGGGCGTGTACAACCCCACTCATTATTACGTGAGAGTGTCACGAGCGGACACCTTCATAGGCCCGGGCCTTGCTTCACGTCACCCTACGAGGACCCCGCCGTGTGCCACCCCTGACCACCGTTGGGGAGACCAGAAACCAGGACAAGACTAAGGGGCCAAGGGGACGCTGGTGGCGTCCTCGGCGGTCGTAGGCCCCCCGTCGAGGAGAAGGGCTCGCCGGCGCCTTCCCCGGTAGGGAACCTACCTCTAGGCTGGATCCTGCTCCGCGCAGCGCGAGGAAGGCCCCGCCGCTGGGCTTCCCCCGCGCTACTCCCAACGTCCTTCATGCTCCTGAGGGGGGCCCGCCGTCCTGAGGGTCCTGGTGGTCGCCGCGTCTTGGTTCACCTGTGATCCATGGTCAGTGTAAGCGTGCCCCAGCGGCGTTAACTGTACCCAGAGGCTGCCACTGTAGGGGACGTCGGCAAGGCTTGGTGGTGGTTCGAAGGAGAGCTCGGCCTCGTGTGTGTCCAGCACCCAGCCTGGCATGGGGGATCGGTTGGGCCCCTCTCCTAGCGCGTGCCTTGGATCCATCGCGATGAGGACCTAGGCCTCCGGGCTGTTCGCACTAGGGGCGCCGCCTGGCCGCCTAACGTTCCCGCTCCCTTCTACCATCCTCTGGTCCTGTTGACGAGAGGCTGGCACTCTAGCGCGGCCCCTGGTGGTGTCGCCTGAAGCAGCCCCACGCCAAGGGGGCATGCTTGGGATGGCGCGGGCTGCTCCACGAGGCAGGTCGGCGTCGAGAGGCTCTCCGTGGCCCCTGGGAGGGGGCGCGTGGTTGTGTCGGGGATGAGCGCACGCTGATGTCTACTACACAACCTTCTTCTTGTGGATGTTGTTGGGCCTGCAAGTGCACAGGTTTGTAGGACAGTAGCAAATTTCCCTCAAGTGGATGACCTAAGGTTTATCAATCCGTAGGAGGCGTAGGATGAAGATGGTCTCTCTCAAGCAACCCTGCAACCAAATAACAGAGAGTATCTTGTGTCCCCAACACACCCAATACAATGGTAAATTGTATAGGTGCACTAGTTCGGCGAAGAGATGGTGATACAAGTGCAAAATAGATAGTAGATATAGGTTTTTGTAATCTGAAATAATAAAAAACAGCAAGGTAGCAAGTGGTAAAAGTGAGCATAAACGGTATTGCAATGATAGGAAACAAGGCCTAGGGTTCATACTTTCACTAGTGCAAGTTCTCTCAACAATAATAACATAGATAGAACATATGACAAGCCCTCAACATGCAACAAAGAGTCACTCCAAAGCCACTAATAGCGGAGAACAAACGTAGAGATTATGGTCGGGTATGAAACCACCACAAAGCTATTCTTTCGGATCGATCTATAAAAGAGTTCGTACTAGAATAACACCTTAAGATACAAATCAACCAAAACCCTAATGTCACCTAGATATTCCATTGTCACCTCAAGTATCCGTGGGCATGATTATACGATATGCATCACACAATCTCAGATTCATCCAACCAACATAAAAGTACTTCAAAGAGTGCCCCAAAGCTACTACCGGAGAGTCAAGAACGTGTGCCAACCCCTATGCATAGGTTCCCAAGTGTCACGAAACCCGCAAGTTGATCAGCAAAACATACATCAAGTGGATCAATAGAATAACGCATTGTCACCATGGTTATCCCACGCAAGACATACATCAAGTGTTCATAAAAGACTCAATCCGATAAGATAACTTCAAAGGGGAAACTCAATTCATCACAAGAGAGTAGAGGGGGAGAAACATCATAAGATCCAACTACAATAGCAAGCTCGGGATAGATCAAGATCGTGCCATAGAGGAACACGAGAGAGAACACGAGTGAGAGAGAGAGATCAAACACATAGCTACTGGTACATACCCTCAGCCCCGAGGGTGAACTACTCCCTCCTCGTCAAGGATAGCACCGGGATGATGAAGATGGCCTCCGGTGATGGGATCCCCCTCCAGCAGGGTGCCGGAACAGGGTCCCGATTGGTTTTTGGCGGCTACAGAGGCTTCCAGTGGCAGAACTCCCGATCTATTTCTGTTCTGGAAGTTTTTGGGTATATTGGTATATATATAGGAGGAAGAAATACGTCAGGAGAGCCACGAGGGCCCCACGAGGGTGGAGGGCGCGCCCCGGGGGGTGGGCGCGCCCCCTACCTCGTGCCTTCCTCATTTATTTCTTGACGTGGACTCCAAGTCTCCCGGGTGGCTTTCCTTCCAAAAATAACTTCTTCAGTTGATTCCGTTCCGTTTTGACTCCGTCTAATATTCCTTTTCCTCGAAACACTGAAATAGGCATAAAACAGCAAATCTGGGTTGGGCCTCCGGTTAATAGGTTAGTCCCAAAAATAATATAAAAGTGGATAATAAAGCCCAATATTGCCTAAAACAGTAGATAAAGTAGCATGGAGCAATCAAAAATTATAGAAACGTTGGAGACGTATCAAGCATCCCCAAGCTTAATTCCTGCTCGTCCTCGAGTAGGTAAATGATAAAAAAGAATTTTTGATGCGGAGTGATACTTTGGCATAATTTCAATGTAAATCTTCTTAATTGTGATATGAATATTCAGATCCGAAATATTCAAGACAAAATTTCATATTGACACAAAAATAATAATACTTCAAGCATACTAATCAAAGCAATCATGTCTTCTCAAAATAACATGGCAAAAGAAAGTTCATCCCAACAAAATCATATAGTTAGGCTATGCTTCATTTTCGTCACACAAAGATGTTCCCAACTTCTATACCCCCGATAACAAGCCAAGCAATTGTTTCATACTTAAATAATCTCAAACTTTTTCAACCTTCACGCAATACATGAGCGCGAGCCATGAATATAGCACTATGGGTGGAATAGAATATGATGATGGGGATTGTGTGGAGAAGACAAAAAAAGAGAAAGTCTCACATTGACGAGGCTAATCAACGGGCTATGGAGATGCCCATGAATTGATGTCAACATGAGGAGTAGGGATTGCCATGCAATGGATGCACTAGAGCTATGAATGCTCAACAAAAGAAAACTAGTGGGTGTGCATCCAACTTGCTTGCTCATGAAGACCTAGGGCATTTGAGGAAGCCCATCGTAGGAATATACAAGCCAAGTTCTATAATGAAAAATTCCCACTAGTATAAAAAAGACAACTTATGAGACTCATTACATGAAGAACAAGGTGCTACTTTGAAGCACAATATATGAGACTCACTACATGAAGAACAAGGTGCTACTTTGAAGCACAAGTGTGGAAAAAGAGATAGTAGCATTGCCCTTTTCTTTTCTTTTTTTGGGCCTTTCTCTCTTTTTTTGGCCTTTCTCTTTTTTTGGGCCTTTTTTTTGGCCTTTCTTTTTTTAGGCAATGCTCTAATAATGATGATCATCACACTTCTATTGATTACAACATAAGGATTACAACTCGAAACTTAGAACAAGATATGACTCTATATGAATGCCTCCGGCGGTGTACCGGGATGGTGCAATGAATCAAGAGTGACACGTATGGAAAATAATGCGTGGTGGCCTTGCCACAAATACGATGTCAACTATATGATCATGCAATGGCAATATGACAAAAGTAATGTATGTCATGATGATGATGGTGGAAATTGCATGGCAATATATCTCGAAATGGCTATGGAAATGCCATAATAGGTAGGTATGGTGGCTGTTTTGAGGAAGATATAAGGAGGTTTATGTGTGATAGAGCGTATCGTATCACGGGGTTTGGATGCACCGTCGAAGTTTGCACCAACTCTCAAGGTGAGAAAGGGAAATGCACGGTATCAAGAGGCTAGCAAAGGCGGAAAGGTGAGAGTGCGATAATCCATGGACTCAACATTAGTCAAAAGAACTCATATACTTATTGCAAAAATTTAGAAGTCATCAAAATCAAGTACTACGCGATGCTCCTAGGGGATAGATTGGTAGGAAAAGACCATCGCTCGTCCCCGACCGCCACTCATAAGGATGCACAAGCCGTACACTTCATGTTTCAAATTTGTTACACAACTTTAACCATACGTGCATGCTACGGGACTTGCTAACTTCAACACAAGTATTTCTCAAATTCATAATCACCCAACTAGCACGACTCTGATATTATCACCTCCATATCTCAAAACAATTATCAAGCATCAAACTTATCTTAGTATTCAATTCACTTCAAAAGAAAGGTTCACATATCTTGAACACCAAGTATATTAACATTAAGAAAATTACCATGCTATTAACGACTCTCAAAATAATCTAAGTGAAGCATGAGAGTTCATCTATTTCTCCAATATAAAACTACCACCATGCTCTAAAAGATATAAGTGAAGCACTAGAGCAACATCAAACTACTCCAAAAGATATAAGTGAAGATCAATGAGTAGTCGAATAATTATGAAACTATGTGAAGACTCTCCCATTTAATAATTTAAGATCTTGATACTTTATTAAAACAGCAAGCAAAGCTAAAGAAAACTACATTGCAAGGATAGCACAACTCATGTGAAGAAGCAAATACTTAGGCTCAACCGATACTAACCGATAGTTGTTGAAGAAGAAAGGTGCGATGCCTACCGGGGCATCCCCAAGCGTAGATGATTGAGACTTCTTGAAATATTATCTTGGGGTGCCTTGGGCATCCCCAAGCTTGAGCTTTTGTGTCTCCTTAATTCCTCTCATATCATGGTTTCTCTTTTTATCAAAAGCTTCATTCACAACAAACTCAACAAGAACTCGTGAGATAGGTTAGTATAAACCAATGCAAAACCTTATCATATTCTACTGTAACTAATCACTAAAATTATTATTCAACATTGAATACTAAATGCCTCTGCATATTTAATACTCCTATCCTCAAATAGAATCATTAAACAAGAAAACATATGCAAGCAATGCAACCATAACAGCAATCTGCCAAGCAGACTAAGGCATAGCCTAGTGGTGGGAAGGGGCTGATGCCTTCCCACCCACCCAGGTTCAAGGCATGGTACTTGCAATTTGGGTTTGTTGCACCAATTATACTGTAGGGGGTTCCCTTACAGTCTTTCTATCAAAAAAACAGCAATCTGCCAAAACAGTACAGTCTGTAAAGAATGCAAGAGTATCAATACTTCACTGACTCCAAAAATTATGAACTAAAATTCCCATTGTAATAAATTTATCGGATATCAATATGCAAAAAGATTCAACGTTAGACCATGCTCTGACTTTTCTAGGGAATTTTTGCAACAGCGGTAAACTTTCTGTTTTCAAACAGCAACATGCAAACTAGCAAAATAAGCATGGCAAAGGCTATCCTTGACTTTTTTATTGAAACTAAAGAGGAAAAACATTATTCTAACTAACAGCAAGCAAACACTAACAATAGAAATTGACGCTCCAAGCAAAACACATATCATGTGGCGAATAAAAATATAGCTCCAAGTAAAGTTACCGATGAACGAAGACGAAAGAGGGGATGCCTTCCGGGGGCATCCCCAAGCTTAGGCTCTTGGACATACTTGAATATTGCCTTGGGGTGCCTTGGGCATCCCCAAGCTTAGGCCTAGTTCTTTTGCCAGAATCTGGGGATTCTCCTAGAAACCGACCCCTACCCAGCTTCTCCCAGAATCTTTGAGTCCCATTTGTTCTACAATCCTGTCTAATTAGACCGTAACTAGATAGGATTGTAAAACAAAGGGGGCTCAAAGATTCTGGGAGAAGCTGGGTAGGGGTCGGATTCTGGGAGAATCCCCAGATTCTGGCAAAAGAACTGGGCCTTAGGCTCTTTCCACTCCTTATTCCATAGTCCATCGAATCTTTACCCAAAACATGAAAACTTCAACCACACAAAACTCAAAACAAAACTCGTAAGCTCCGTTAGTATAAGAAAATAAAACCACCACTTAGGTACTGCAATGAACTCATTCTAAATTAATATTGGTGTAATATCTACTATACTCCAACTTATCTATGGTTCATACCCTCCGATAGTACTCATAGATTCATCAAAATAAGCAAACAACACATAGAAAACAGAATCTGTCAAAAACAGAACAGTCTGTAGTAATCTATATAAAACGTATACTTATGGAACCCCAAAAATTATGAAATAAATTGCTGGACCTGAGCAAGTTGTCTATTAATCATCTGCAAAAAGAATCAACCTAAAAGCACTCTCCAGTAAAAATGGCAGCTAATCTCGTGAGCGCTAAAGTTTCTGTTTTTCGCAGCAAGATCACATAAACTTCACCCAAGTCTTCCCAAAGGTTCTACTTGGCACTTTATTGAAACAAAAGCTATAAAACATGATTACTACAGTAGAATAATCATGTGGACACACAAAAACAGTAAGTATAAATATTGGGTTGTCTCCCAACAAGCGCTTTTCTTTAATGCCTTTCTAGCTAGGCATGATGATGACAATGATGCTCACATAAAAGATAAGAATTGAAACATAACGGGAGCATCATGAAGCATATGACTAGCACATTTAAGTCTAGCCCACTTCCTGTGCATAGGGATTTTGTGAGCAAACAACTTAGGAGAACAATAATCAACTAGCATAGGAAAGTAAAACAAGCATAGCCTCAAGAATTTAAGCACATAGAGAGGAAACTTGACATTATTGCAATTCCTACAAGCATAAGTTCCTCCCTCATAATAATTTTCAGTAGCATCATGAATGAATTCAACAATATAACCAGCACCTAAATCATTCTTTTCATGATCTACAAGCATAGAAAATTTACTACTCTCCACATAAGCAAATTTCTTCTTTATAGCATACGTATCATCACAATAATCATCATAAATAGGAGGCATGCTTTCATCATAGTAAATTTGCTCATCAAAGCTTGGGGGACAAAATATATCATATTAATCAAACATAGCTTCCCCAAGCTTGTGGCTTTGCATATCATTAGCATCATGGATATTCAAGGAATTCATACTAACAACATTGCAATCATGCTCATCATTCAAAGATTAGTGCCAAACATTCTATAGATTTCTTCTTCTAGCACTTGAGCACAATTATCCTTTCCATCATACTCATGAAAGATATTAAAAAGGTGAAGCGTATGAGACAAACTCAACTCCATTTTTTTGTAGTTTTCTTTTATAAACTAGACTAGTGCTAAAACAAGAAACAAAAAGATTCGATTGCAAGATCTAAAGATATACCTTCACTTACCTAGCCTCCCAACAACGGCGCTTTAAAAGAGCTTGATGTCTACTACACAACCTTCTTCTTGTAGATGTTGTTGGGCCTGCAAGTGCATAGGTTTGTAGGACAGTAGCAAATTTCCCTCAAGTGGATGACCTAAGGTTTATCAATCCGTAGGAGGCGTAGGATGAAGATGGTCTCTCTCAAGCAACCCTGCAACCAAATAACAGAGAGTCTCTTGTGTCCCCAACACACCCAATACAATGGTAAATTGTATAGGTGCACTAGTTCGGTGAAGAGATGGTGATACAAGTGCAAAATAGATAGTAGATATAGGTTTTTGTAAACTGAAATAATAAAAACAACAAGGTAACAAGTGGTAAAAGTGAGCATAAACGGTATTGCAGTGATAGGAAACAAGGCCTAGGGTTCATACTTTCACTAGTGCAAGTTCTCTCAACAATAATAACATAGATAGAACATATGACAAGCCCTCAACATGCAACAAAGAGTCACTCCAAAGCCACTAATAGCGGAGAACAAACGTAGAGATTATGGTTGGGTACGAAACCACCACAAAGCTATTCTTTCGGATCGATCTATAAAAGAGTTCGTACTAGAATAACACCTTAAGATACAAATCAACCAAAACCCTAATGTCACCTAGATACTACATTGTCACCTCAAGTATCCGTGGGCATGATTATACGATATGCATCACACAATCTCAGATTCGTCTAACCAACATAAAAGTACTTCAAAGAGTGCCCCAAAGCTACTACCGGAGAGTCAAGAACGTGTGCCAACCCCTATGCATAGATTCCCAAGTGTCACAAAACCCGCAAGTTGATCACCAAAACATACATCAAGTGGATCAATAGAATAATCCATTGTCACCACGGTTATCCCACGCAAGACATACATCAAGTGTTCATAAAAGACTCAATTCGATAAGATAACTTCAAAGGGGAAACTCAATTAATCACAAGAGAGTAGAGGGGGAGAAACATCATAAGATCCAACTACAATAGCAAAGCTCGGGATACATCAAGATCGTGCCATAGAGGAACACGAGAGAGAGAGAGATCAAACACATAGCTACTGGTACATACCCTCAGCCCCGAGGGTGAACTACTCCCTCCTCGTCATGGATAGTGCCGGGATGATGAAGATGGCCTCCGGTGATGGGATCCCCCTCCGGCAGGGTGCCGGAACAAGGTCCCGATTGGTTTTTGGCGGCTACAGAGGCTTGCGGTGGCGGAACTCCCGATCTATTTTCTGTTCTGGAAGTTTTTGGGTATATTGGTATATATAGGTGGAAGGAATACGTCAGGAGATCCACGAGGGCCCCACGAGGGTGGAGGGCACGCCCAGGGGGGTGGGCGCGCCCCCCTACCTCGTGCCTTCCTTGTTTCTTTCTTGACGTGGACTCCAAGTCTCTCGAGTGGCTTTCCTTCCAAAAATAACTTCTTCAGTTGATTCCGTTCCGTTTTGACTCCGTCTGATATTCCTTTTCCTCGAAACACTAAAATAGGCATAAAACAACAAATCTGGGCTGGGCCTCCGGTTAATAGGTTAGTCCCAAAAATAATATAAAAGCGGATAATAAAGCCCAATATTGCCTAAAATAGTAGATAAAGTAGCATGTAGCAATCAAAAATTATAGATACGTTGGCGACATATCACACGCCCCCACCACCGCCTGTGACATGGGGAGGGTGCAGAACGGCACCGCCCCGCTGCATGCCGCATCCATCAGCTCGGCGACCCATTCCAGCAAGGCGTCGCGGCCACTCTCAAGCAACCTGCACCCCAGGAGCTCTCGGGCCACAATGACCGCCGCCCGCATGTTTGCTTGTTCCATGCGCGAGTGCGGAGCGGTTGCTGCATGATGACCCACAAGTGTAGGGGATGTATCGTAGTCCTTTCGATAAGTAAGAGTGTCGAACCCAACAAGGAGCAGAAGGAAATGATAAGCGATTTTCAGTAAGGTTTTCTCTGCAAGCACTGAAATTGTAGGTAACAGATAGTTTTGTGATAAGATAAATTGTAATGAGTAACAAGTAAATAAAGTAAATAAAGTGCAGCAAGGTGACCCAATCCTTTTTGTAGCAAAGGACAAGCCTGAACAATTTCTTATAATGAGAAAAGAGCTCCCGAGGACACATGGGAATTATCGTCAAGCTAGTTTTCATCACGCTCATATGATTCGTGTTCGGTACTTTGATAATTTGATATGTGGGTGGACCAGTGCTTGGGTACTGCCCTTACTTGGACAAGCATCCCACTTATGATTAACCCCTATTGCAAGCATCCACAACTGCAAAAGAAATATTAAGGTAAACCTAACCACATCATTAAACATATGGATCCAAATCAGCCCCTTACGAAGCAACGCATAAACTAGGGTTTAAGCTTCTATCACTCTAGCAACCCATCATCTACTTATTACTTCCCAATGCCTTCCTCTAGGCCCAAATAATTGTGAAGTGTCATGTAGTCAACGTTCACATAACACCACTAGAGGAAAGGCAACATACATCTCATTAAAATATCAAACGAATACCAAATTCACATGACTACTAATAGCAAGACTTCACCCATGTCCTCGGGAACAAACGTAACTACTCACCAAGCATATTCATGTTCATAATCAGAGGAGTAATAATATGCATTAAGGATCTGAACATATGATCTTCCACCAAGTAAACCATAGCATCAACTACAAGGAGTAATCAACACTACTAGCAACCCACATGTACCAATTTGTGGTTTTGATACAAGATTGGATACAAGAGATGAACTAGGGTTTTGAGAGGAGATGGTGCTGGTGAAGATGTTGATGGAGATTGACCCCCTCCCGATGAGAGGATCGTTGGTGATGACGATGGTGATGATTCCCCCCCCCCGGAGGGAAGTTTCCCCGGCAGAACAGTTCCGCTGGAGCCCTAGATTGGTTCTGCCAAGGTTCCGCCTCGTGGCGGCAGAGTTTCATCCCGTAAGCTTGCCCATGATTTTTTCCAGGGTAAAAGCCTTCATATAGCAGAAGATGGACACCGGAGGGCCACCAGGGGCCCAGGAGACAAGGGGCGCACCCAGTAGGGGTGGGCGCGCCCCCCACCCTCCTGGCCAGGGTGTGGGCCCTCTCTGGTGTTTCTTCCGCTCAATAATTCTTATTAATTCCAAAAATAAGTTCCGTGGAGTTTCAGGATTTTTGGAGCAGTGCAGAATAGGTTTCCAATGTTTGCTCCTTTTCCAGCCAGAATTCCAGCTGCCGGCATTCCCCCTCTTCATGGTAAACCTTGTAAAATAAGAGAGAATAGCCATAAGTATTGAGATATAATGTTTAATAACAACCCATAGTGCAATAAATATTGATATAAAAGCATGATGCAAAATGGACGTATCAACTCCCCCAAGCTTAGACCTCGCTTGTCCTCAAGCGGAAGCCGAAATCAAAAATTATGTCCACATGTTTAGAGATAGAGGTGTCGATAAAAATAAAATACGGACATGAGGGCATCATGATCATTCTTATAACGGCAACATATATAGATTTTATCATATGATTTCTTATGCTCAAGTAACAATCAGTTCAAAATGTCAAGTATGGTTCAGAAACTTCATTGGGAACTAACAAACTATAATCTCAGTCATTGAAGCAATTGCAATTTATCATAACATTAAAAAGAGACAAGAATAGAGCTTTTCAGCAAGTCAACATACTCAACTATCATGTAGTCTCCTACAATTGCTAACATTCACGCAATACTTGTGGTTATGGAGTTTCAACCGGACACTGAGAAGGATAGGGGCTTATTGTGTTGCCTCCCAACGTATTCACCTTTAGGTGATGTCAACAATAATAGTCCATGCTAACTTACATCCAATTGGATAAATATATCATGATCTTTCAAACACGAGGAGCTTGCCAAAGGATAAAATGAAAAAGGGAAAGGTGAAGATCACCTTGACTCAAGCATAAAGTAAACATAAAGCAAAAGATAGGCCCTTCACAGAGGGAAGCAGAGGTTGTCATGTTCTTTTAGGGTTGGATGCACAAAATCTTAATGCAAAAGAATGTCACTTTATATTGCCACCTGTATGTGGACCTTTATTATGCAGTCCGTCGCTTTTATTGCTTCCACAACAAGATCGTATAAAGCTTATTTTCTCTGCACTAATAAGTCATAAATATTTAGATAACAATTTTTATTGCCTGCAACATGACAACTTACTTGAAGGTTCTTACTCAATCCATAGGTAGGTATGGTGGATTCTCATGGCAAAACTGGGTTTAAGGATATTTGGAAGCACAAGTAGTATCTCTACTTGGTAAAAGTAATTTGGCTAGCATGAGGGGGAAAGGCAAGCTCAACATGTTTGGAAGGTCAATGACAATATACTTTAACTGAGATGTGAGAAAAGATAAACCATTACGTTGTCTTCCTTGTCCAACATCAACTCTTTTAGCATGTCATACTTAATGAGTGCTTCACAAACATAAAAGATGTCCAAGATAATATATTTGTATGTGAAAACCTCTCTTTCCTTATTACTTCCTATTAATTGCAACGATGACCAAAACTACGTTTGTCAACTCTCAACAACTTTTATGCCTCATACTTTCTATGTGTGAAGTTATTACTATCCACTAGCAAAAGAGTCTGTGCGTTGCAACGGGACAGAAAACATAACACACACTCTTAACTCAACAACCATCACTCAAGACCACAATAGATCCATCTTCTTTATTTTTGCGAGGCATCATATTTGTGTTTCCGCTTATCCTCCTTCTCACCCTCGCCGACGATGGTCTCGGTGTTCACAAAAAACAACAAAAAATGTGTGTTGAATATGGTTAATCCTAAGGCGTCTCTCTCCCCCTCTCTCCTCCCTCTCCCTCTCTCCTCCCTCTCCCTCTCTCTCTCTCGCTCGCTCGCTTTCTCTCACTCTCACGATGAGAAATCTGTTGTTTTCCCTTGTGACATTTTTCAGAGGTATGCACGTGTAGTTATCAATGTTTTCTTTTCCGTATATGGTTATAGTGGAGTGTTTATTTGCCATCCAGATCGCTGCCGGTATGAAAAAACGGATCTTGCGCTATAAATTATAAGTTTGCTTCCATAATTTTTTTTAAAAAATATTTAACAGGTAAAATTAACATCATATTTAGATTCCACACATTTTTCTAATAAAATTTCATATATAATATGTTAAAATCAAAGTTATGGTTTAAAAGATACATATAATTTAGAAAATCATTTGGTTTGACTCAAATATATTCCAAAATAATATTTAAAGATACTTAAAAGGTAAAAATAATCTCATATTCATATTCTACATATTTTTCCAATCAAATTTCATATATAACATGTTCAAATCGGAGTTACGGTTTAAAAGACATGGATGATTTTAAAAAACATTTGTTTGACTTAAATATGATCCGCGGATGAATTACCTAAAACATCAGGGGGGTTTCGAAAAATGTAAAATAACGGTCCGGGTGTGACTTAAATCCGAACGGCAGGTTGATTTCAAGAAAAGACAGGGACTTTTGTGTAAAATACGAAAATAACGATTCGTTTTAACTTAAAACAGGACTGCGGGTTGAATTCTCTGAAATAGAGGGACTTTTCTGAAAAATGGCATGACGGACGAAAGAAACCAAATTTACTTATTATTAGGTAAAGATAAGATCAATATGTACTCTTTTATTCTTTCTACTTTCTCAAGATCATAGCAACATAGCAAAGCCCTTGACTCAACACTAATCTTTATTATAGATAGCTCACGGACTCGATTACATAAAGAGATCACAAAGGAAATTCAAAACTACTTGATACTAAAACTTCAATCTACTAGATCAAGATACTACTAAAAGGATCGAACTAAATAAAACGGTAAAGATAGGAGTGTGATGGTGATACAATACCGGGGCACCTCCCCCAAGCTTGGCAGTTGCCAAGGGGAGTGCCCATACCCATGTAATTATGTCTCCTTCTTCACGGTTGGTGTTATGATCTTCTTGGCGATGATGCCCCTCAGGATACGATTCTCCTCCTCGAGCTTATTGACTTGTTGTTTGAGGTTCATAATTTCTTTGTGGAGCTTGCCCGTAATGGCTAAAGCTCCCTTTACCCAAGGATGATGCATAGCTTCTGGAGAACAAGTGACGCTCTTTTTAATATTTTCATAAGAAAGAAATCTAAAGTTGGAAGGGATGACCGAATTTGGAATAGCCGAGCTATGTAGTTCCCCCATCATGAATCCTGCTTGGAAGCAAGAAGTGACTTCTTGATCTTCCTTCATGGCATCTGTCCTTTTCAAGTCGGCCTCCATCTCGTCCTCCGTTGATGGTCCAAAGTGATAAGCATCGCTATTTGCTCCTGGACCTGGTGTCGGGTGAGACACCCGACTCTTGCTGACTGACTCTTGAGAAGACATCTTGCTCTTAATCTGCAACAGGAATAGCTCGAAACAAAAACAGAGGATATTTGCGTGATATGGGGGTCAAAACCTTCGGGATTTTATATAACAAATTTTTACCGACCAAATATGTAACGTGCAAGAAAACGGAGTCCGGGAGGCACACGAGGTGGACACGAGACAGGGGGGCGCGCCCAGGAAGGGTGGGCGCGCCCTCCACCCTCGTGGAGGCCTCGTGTCCTTCCCGGATTACTTCTTTCTTCCTAAAATTCTTAAATATTCCAAAACTGATAAAAATTGCCATTAGAATTGTTTTGGAGTCGGTTTACTTACCGTACCACATACCTATTCATTTTCGGAGTTTGGAACATTCTGGAAAGTGTCCCTTATGTATTCCTTTGGGGTTACGGTCTCCATAATATTAGTTTCAACATTGATAGGATTACCTGAGATATAATGTTTAATTCTTTGACCGTTCACCACCCTCGGACTTGTGCCTTCGAAGTTGTTGATTTTTATGACACCAGAACGATAGGCCTCCTCGATAACGTAAGGACCTTCCCATTTAGAGAGAAGTTTTCCTGCAAAAAATCTTAAACGAGAGTTGAATAATAACACATAGTCACCTATGTTAAACTTACGCTTTTGTATCCTTTTATCATGGCAGCGTTTGACTTTTTCTTTGAATAGCTTGTCATTCTCATATGCTTGGGCTCTGCATTCTTCAAGTGAGCTAATATCAAATAACCTCTTCTCACCGGCAAGTTTGAAGTCATAGTTGAGCTCTTTAATAGTCCAATATGCTTTATGTTCAAGTTCTGGAGGTAAATGACATGCTTTTCCATAAACCATCTTATACGGAGACATACCCATAGGATTTTTGTATGCAGTTCTATAGGCACATAATGCATCATCAAGTTTCTTGGGCCAATTCTTTCTAGATCTATTCACAGTCTTTTGCAAAATCAATTTGAGCTCTCTATTGCTCAATTCTACTTGACCACTAGACTGCGGGTGATAAGGAGATGTGATCCTATGATTAACATCATACTTATCAAGCATCTTACGGAAAGCACCATGAATAAAATGTGAACCACCATCAGTCATAAGATATCTAGGGACTCCAAACCTCAGAAAAATAACTTCTTTAAGAATTTTAATAGAAGTGTTATGATCAGCACTACTAGTTGGAATAGCTTCTACCCACTTAGTAACATAATCAACAACAACTAAAATATGTGTATAACCATTAGAGGCAGGAAAAGGTCCCATATAATCAAATCCTCAAACATCAAACGGTTCAATAACAAGGGAATAATTCATAGGCATTTCTTGGCGTCTACTAATATTACCAATTCTTTGACATTCATCACAAGATAAGACAAACTTACGAGCATCTTTGAAGATAGTAGGCCAATAAAAAACGGATTGCAATAGCTTATGTGCAATTCTATCTCCAGCGTGGTGTCCTCCATAGGATTCAGAGTGACACTTGCGTAGGATCTGTTCCTGTTCATGCTCAGGTACACAACATCTAATAACACCATCTACTCCTTTATAAAGGTGTGGGTCATCCCAGAAGTAATGTCTTAAATCATAAAAGAACTTTTTCTTTTGCTGGTATGTGAAAGTAGGTGGTATAAATTTAGCAACAATGTAATTAGCATAATCAGCATACCAAGGAGCAGTACGAGAAGCATTAACGACCGCTAATTGTTCATCAAGAAAGCTATCATTAATAGGCAGTGGGTCATCAAGAACATTCTCTAACCTAGACAAGTTGTCTGCAACGGGGTTCTCGGCTCCCTTTCTATCAATAATATGCAAATCAAATTCTTGGAGCAAGAGAACCCATCTAATGAGTCTAGGCTTAGCATCTTTCTTTTCCATAAGATATTTAATAGCAGCATGATCGGTGTGAATAGTAACTTTGGAACCAACAATATAAGGTCTAAACTTATCACATGCAAACACAACTGCTAAGAATTTTTTTTCAGTAGTAGCATAATTTCTCTGGGCAGTATCAAGAGTTTTACTAGCATACCGGATAACATTCAATTTCTTATCAACTCTTTGCCCTAGAATAGCACCTACAGCATAATCACTAGCATCACACATAATTTCAAAGGGTAAATTCCAATCAGATGGCTGAACAATAGGTGCAGTGATCAAAGCTTTCTTAAGTATTTCAAATGCTTCTACACAATCACCATCAAAGACAAAAGGAATATATTTTTGCAATAAATTAGTCAGAGGCCTAGAATTTTTAGAAAAGTCCTTAATGAACCTCCTATAAAAACCGGCATGACCAAGGAAACTTCTTATGCCTTTTATGTCCTTGGGGCATGGCATCTTTTCAATAGCATCAAATTTAGCTTTATCAACTTAAATACCTCTCTCAGAAATCTTATGCCCCAAGACAATGCCTTCATTAACCATAAAGTGGCACTTTTCCCAATTCAAGACGAGACTAGTGTCTTCGCATCTCTGCAAAACTTGATCAAGGTTGCTCAAGCAATCATCAAAAGAGGATCCATAGACGGAGAAATTATCCATGAATACCTCACAAATCTTTTCTCAGAAGTCAGAGAATATAGCCATCATGCACCTTTGAAAGGTAGCAGGTGCATTACATAACCCAAAAGGCATACGTCTATTAGAAAAAGTACCGAAAGGGCAAGTAAAAGTATTTTTTGATTGATCCTTCGCTGATACAAGTATTTGAGAGAAACCAGAATAACCATCTAGAAAGCAGAAATGTGTGTGTTTGGATAGTCTTTCTATCATTTGATCGACAAAAGGTAAAGGGTAATGATCTTTCTTAGTAGCTTTATTTAATTTATGGAAATCAATTACCATCCTATAACCTGTAATAACTCTTTGTGGGATCAATTCATCTTTATCATTAGGAACGACAGTAATACCTCCCTTTTTAGGAACACAATGGACAGGGCTTACCCAATCACTATCAGCAACGGGATAAATTATACCTGCCTCAAGGAGCTTTAGTATCTCCTTTCTTACCACTTCTTTCATTTTAGGATTCAATCATCGTTGAGGATCTCCAACTGGTTTGGCATCGTCCTCCAAATTAATTTTGTGTTGGCATAACGTGGGACTAATGCCCTTAAGATCATCCAGAGTATATCCAATAGCAGCACGATGCTTCTTCAGAGTTTTCAATAATCTTTCCTCTTCTTGCTCTGAAAGGTTAGCACTAATACTAACAGGATATATTTTCTTTTCATCAAGATAAGCATACTTAAGATTATCAGGTAATGGTTTGAGTTCAAACACGGGATCACCCTTGGGTGGAGGGGGATCCCCTAGAATTTCAACGGGTAGGTTGTGTTTCAGCATAGGTTCCTGTTGAAGGAACACTTTATCTATTTCCCTTCTTTCCTACATAAATATATCATTTTCATGGTCTAGCAAATATTGTTCTAACGGATCAGTAGGAGGCACGGCAATAGAAGCAATACCAATAATCTCATCCTTACTAGGTGATTCTCTATCACGAGGTTGTCTACGAAACTTAGCAAAATTAAACTCACGAGACATACCCTCTAAGCCAATTGTAACAGTATCCTTTTCACAATCAATCTTAGCATTAACTGTATTCAAGAAGGGTCTACCAAAAATAATGGGACAAAAGTCATCTTGTGGGGAACCAAGAACAAGAAAATCAGCAAGGTATTTAACCTTCCCACACAAGACTTCAACATCTCTAACTATCCCAACTGGTTTAATGGTGTCCCTATTAGCAAGCTTAATGGTAACATCAATATCTTCCAATTCAGCGGGTGCAATATCATGCATAATTTCTTTATATAAGTCATAGGGTATTGCACTAGCACTAGCACCCATATCACATAAACCATGATAACAATGATCTCCTATTTTAACAGAAATAACAGACATGCCTACAACAGGTCTATGAATCTTAGCATCTGGTCTAGCAATATTAGCAGCCTGTTCACATAAATAAATAACATGCCCATCTAAATCATCATCCAAGAGATCTTTAACCATAGCAATACTAGGTTCAACTTTGATTTGCTCAGGAGGTGTATAAGTCCTAGTATTACTCTTACGAACAATAGTCGAAGTTTTAGCATGATCCTTTATCCTAACAGGAAAAGGAGGTTTCTCAACATAAGTAGTAGGAACAATAGGATCACTATAGGTGACAGTCTTTTCTTCAACTGTAATAGGTGCAAATACTTTTACTTCAATAGGAGGATTATATTTAAACCACTTCTCCTTAGGGAGATCAACGTGAGTAGCAAAAGATTCACAGAAAGAAGCTACTATCTCAGAGTCAAGTCCATATTTAGCGCTAAATCCACGAAAAGCATCGGTATTCATAAAAGATTTAACACAATCAAACTTAGGTGTCATACCTGACTCCTTACCATCGTCCGAACCCCAACCTTCAGAGTTGCGTTTAATTCTTTCCAATAAGTCCCATTTGAATTCAACAGTCTTCAGCATATAAGAACCAACACAGGAAGTATCGAGCATGTTGCGATCATTGAGAGAAAGCCGAGCATAAATTTTTTGAATAATCATTTCTCTGGAGAGCTCATGATTGGGGCATGAATATAACATTGACTTAAGCCTCCCCCAAGCTTGACCGATGCTTTCTCCTTCGCGAGGCTAGAAATTATATATGTAATTACGATCACGATGAACAAGATGCATAGGATAGAACTTGTGGTGAAATTCCAACTTCAATCATTTATATTTCCAAGATCCCGTATCATCACATAGCCTATACCATGTCAATGCATCCCCCTTCAAAGATAAAGGGAAGACCTTCCTTTTGACAACATCATCGGGAATACCTGCAAGCTTAAATAATCCACAAACTTCATCCACAAAGATAAGGTGTAAATCGGGATGCAATGTTCCATCTCCTGCAAATGGATTAGCTAGTAGTTTCTCTATCATATCCGAAGGAATCTCAATGTAAATATTTTCAATAGGTTCAGTAGGTTGAGGAGCAACTCTTTGCTCATCTGGTTGGGGTGAATATACCCTGAACAAGCCCCTCAAAAGATTAGTTTCCATAGTAATAAGTGATAGAAAATTTCAGCACACTATATAAATGTTTCCTTACCAAGTTCCACTCACCAAAAGTGCTACGCTCCCCGGCAACGATGCCAGAAAAGAGTCTTGATGACCCACAACTCTAGGCGATCTATCGTAGTCCTTTTGATAAGTAAGAGTGTCGATCCCAACGGGGAGCAGAAGGAAATGATAAGCGGTTTTCAGTAAGGTTTTCTCTGCAAGCACTGAAATTGTAGGTAACAGATAGTTTTGTGATAAGATAAATTGTAATGAGTAACAAGTATATAAAGTAAATAAAGTGCAGCAAGGTGGCCCAATCCTTTTTGTAGCAAAGGACAAGCCTAAACAATTTCTTAATGAGAAAAGAGCTCCCGAGGACACATGGTAATTATCGTCAAGCTAGTTTTCATCACGCTCATATGATTCGCGTTCGGTACTTTGATAATTTGATATGTGGGTGGACCGGTGCTTGGGTACTGCCCTTACTTGGACAAGCATCCCACTTATGATTAACCCCTATTGCAAGCATCCGCAACTACAAAAGAAGTATTAAGGTAAACCTAACCACATCATTAAACATATGGATCCAAATCAGCCCCTTACGAAGCAAGGCATAAACTAGGGTTTAAGCTTCTGTCACTCTAGCAACCCATCATCTACTTATTACTTCCCAATGCCTTCCTCTAGGCCCAAATAATGGTGAAGTGTCATGTAGTCGACGTTCACATAACACCAGTAGAGGAAAGACAACATACATCTCATCAAAGTATCGAACGAATACCAAATTCACATGACTACTAATAGCAAGACTTCACCCATGTCCTCAGGAAAAAATGTAACTACTCACAAAGCATATTCATGCTCATAATCAGAGGAGTAATAATATGCATTAAGGATATGAACATATGATCTTCCACCAAGTAAACCAATTAGCATCAACTACAAGGAGTAATCAACACTACTATCAACCCACAGGTACCAATTTGTGATTTTGATACAAGATTGGATATATGAGATGAACTAGGGTTTTGAGAGGAGATGGTGCTGGTGAAGATGTTTATGGAGATTGACCCCCTCTGATGATAGGATTGTTGGTGATGATGATGGTGATGATTTCCCCCTCCCGGAGGGAAGTTTCCCCGGTAGAATAGCTCCGCTGGAGCCCTAGATTGGTTCCGCCAAGGTTCCGCCTCGTGGCGGCGGAGTTTCGCCCCTTAAGCTTGCCCATGATTTTTTCCAGGGTAAAAGCCTTCATATAGCAGAAGATGGACACCGGAGGGCCACCAGGGGGCCCAGGAGACAGGGGCGCGCCCAGTAGGGGTGGGCGCGCCCCCACCCTCCTGGCCAGGGTGTGGGCCCCCTCTAGTGTTTCTTCCGCTCAATAATTCTTATTAATTCCAAAAATAAGTTTTGTGGAGTTTCAAGATTTTTGGAGCTGTGCAGAGTAGGTTTCCAATGTTTGCTCCTTTTCTAGCCAGAATTCCAGCTACCGACATTCCCCCTCTTCATGGTAAACCTTGTAAAATAAGAGAGAATAGCCATAAGTATTGAGATATAATGTGTAATAACAGCCCATAATGCAATAAATATCGATATAAAAGCATGATGCAAAATGGACGTACCACTGCAGCTTAGTTCGCAGATCGCGCGGCTGCATGGCTGCGACGCAGCGCCAGTGGAGAAGGATGCGCCACGCGCCCCCCATGGTCGGTCGCCCCCAGCAGAACGCGGGCCGCGAGCAGGGCAGAGTGAAGGTCTTCTTCACTGGTGGGTGCTGCCGAGGAGGTCTGGACGACCCAGTGGTCGACGTGGGCTCTCGGGGTGTCGGCCATGGCGCGATTGAGCGACGGAGGATTGGTTGACGAAAGAGAAGATCCGACGCACCCCTACCTGGCGCACCAAATGTCGGATTTAGGGATCCGACAACCCTTGAGAGGTTCGAACTCTGGGCTGCGTGCAGAAATCTCAACCTGTCCAGCCTGCCTACTCGCGATCCTCCCTAGCCTAGCGTGTCGAGATCAAAGAGACACAAAGACACAGACATTTATACTGGTTCGGGCCACCGTTGTGGTGTAATACCCTAATCCAGTGTGGTGTGGTGGCTTGCCTCGAGGGGCTATGGATGAACTAGTACAAAGGATGAACAAGCCTCAGGAGGTGAGGTGTTCTTGAGCTGGTGTGGTGCTCTACTTGTTCCCCTTTCGGTCCTTCTCTATGGTGGTGGCTAAGTCCTATATATAGTGGCCTTGGTCCTCTTCCCAAATCTGAGCGAGAAGGGATTCCACAACGGCGGGATTTGAAATGGGACAAGTAGTACAGTCTATCCTGACAAAAGTAGTCTTCGCTTGCGAAAAGCCTCTGGTCGTGACGCTGCGATGGGCTCGGTGATGACCTCTGTCCTGCCGTCCTGGCGGTCTTGGTCTTGTTGCACCAGAATGGAAACCTTTGGCTGATTCCTCGGGACTCCGCGCCTATGGCTTGCCTCCCTTGCACCAAAGAGGAAACCTGCGCTCTGCACCCGCCTGGCCTTGGTCGTCATTGCTCACGTCAGTGAAGCCTCATGAGATAACTTGCATAGAATTCTCTGCCCCTCAGGAGCCCTCCTAAGGAGGCCACTTCCTTCAGGAGTTTTGGCATCATCCGCCTCATGAGTCTTGGCCTCTCGCGAGGGTCTTGCGGCGTTGATGTTGAAGATGGGACGTACCAGGCCGTTGATGAAGCCACGTGGGGGGGGGGGGGCTGCAGGTAGGCAGGGCTGGATACCCCCGAATCCAGGACGCCGACACCAATAAGCAAGCTTCCACCCATCATGGAGATACTAGTGAGAGAGTGCACCACCAGAAAGAAAGTGAGAGTCACAAGCCAAAATTGAGCGCCTCTTCACCAAGAGAGAAAAACTTAGTCCTCCTAGCCACAAAAAGAGAGATGAGAGAAGTGTGTGGGAACCCATCAAGTGTCATACACTTTGTCCTCCTATGCAAAGATTAGGTGACCAAAACTAACAATCCTAATCCTCTTCCTCTAGTGTTTTCCAACTTGTTGCAGGAACTCGAGGATGTGTTTCCCGATGAGCTACCTCCTGGTCTCCCTCATCTACGTGGCATTGAACATAGGATTGACCTCATCCCCGGTGCACCTCTTACAAACAAGGCTCCCTACCCGCGTCAACCCTGAAGAAACTAAGGAGATCCAACGGCAAGTACAACAACTCATCAACAACGGACATGCACGTGAAAGCTTAATCCCTTGTGCCATTCCGGTTATACTTGTGCCCAAGCAAGATGGTAGTTTTCACATGTGCTCAGATTGTAGGCCCATCAATGCTATCACCGTTCGTTATAGGCATCCCATTCCTCGCCTAGATGATATGCTAGATGAACTTAGCGGCGCCACCATTTTCTCAAAAATTGATCTTAAAAGTGGCTATTATCAAATCCGCATACAAGAAGGTGATGAATGGAAAACCGCTTTCAAAACAAAATTTGGCTTGTACGAGTGGTTCGTTATGCCTATGGGTTTATCGGAAGCTCCCGGTACTTTCATGCATCTTATGCATTTTGTGCTTCGTCCTTACATTGGAGTGTTTGTTGTGGTCTACTTTGATGACATATTTGTTTTTAGCAAATCCCTCAAAGATCATCTAAATCATGTTAGGGCTATTTTGCAAACTCTTTGCAAGGAACGTCTTTATGCCAACATGAAAAAGTGCACATTTGGTGTTGACAAGCTTGTCTTCTTGGGTTTCGTTATTTCCTCAAAGGGTGTCCATGTTGATGAATCTAAAATTGAAGCAATAAAAACGTGGCCCCAACCCACTAATTTGCAACAAGTGTGTAGCTTTCTTGGCCTTGCGGGATTCTATCGTCGTTTTGTGAAATATTTTTGCACCATCGCCGCACCTTTGCATGCCTTGAGTAAGAAAAATGCTCCTTTTGTTTGGGGACCTTTGCAATCTACCACTTTTGATGAACTCAAATCTTTGCGTACTCATGCTCCGATTCTTGCTTTACCCAACTCTGACAAAACTTTTGAGGTTCATTGCGATGCAAGTGGTACCAGAATTGCTGGAGTTTTGATGCAAGAAAAGCAAGCTATTGCATGTTTTAGTGAAAAACTATTCGGTGCTCAACTTAACTATCCCATCTATGACAAAGAATTGTATGCTTTAGTGCGTGTGTTGCATGTTTGAGAGCATTACCTTAGACCCCATGAGTTTGTCATACATACCGATCATGAAACACCTAAATACCATAAAAGTCAAACCAAGTTGAATAAACGGCATGCTAAATGGAGTGAATTCATTGAATCTTTCCCCTATGTGATCAAGTACATTAAGGGCAAAGAAAATGTTGTGGTGGATGCCCTTTCCTGCAAATGCATGTTACTTACTCAACTTGAATTGAATGTAGTTGGATTTGATCATATCAAAGATTTGAATGAGCGTGATGTGACTTTTGCTACTCCTTATGCTAAGTGTGTGATGCATACTTCTTGGGAACGATATTATATCAAAGATGGTTATCTTATGCAAGCTAACAAACTATGCATTCCCGAGTCTTCTCTTCGTTTGTTACTTTTGCAAGAGGCTAACGGAGGTGGACTCATGGGACACTTTGGGCGCGACAAGACTTTTGCCACACTTTCCAAGAACTATTATTGGCCCAAGATGTTTCGCGATGTCGCCCGCTTCACCAACCGGTGCTCTACATGTTTCAAAGCTAAGTCACAATCCCAATCCCATGGTTTTCATATGCCTTTACCTATTCCACATCAACCTTGGGAAGATATTAGCATTGGTTTTGTGCTTTGATTACCTAGGACTCAAAATGGCAAGGACTCCGTTTTTGTTGCTGTGGACCGATTCTCTAAAATGGCTCATTTTATCCCATGCAGTAAGATAGACGATGCTTCACATGTTGCCAATCTTTTTTGTAGGGAAATCTTGAGATTGCATGGTGTGCCAAAGACAATTGTGTCAGATTGAGACGTCAAGTTCTTAAGCTACTTTTGGAAGATGCTATGCGCCAAGCTCGGAATCAAGCTACTCTTCTTCACGGCGTATCATCCTCAAACCGATGGCCAAACGGAAGTTACCAACCGGACGCTTGCAACTCTCCTACGCGTGTTGATAAAGAAGAAAATAAAGGAGTGGGAGGAGTGCCTACCCATCGCTGAGTACGCCTACAACCACGCAAGACACTCTACCACCGGCAAGTCCCCCTTCGAGGTCGTCTACGGTTTCAACCCTTTGTCGCCATTGGACATCCTTCCTCTACTGCTTCAAGAACGAGCAAACATGGAAGCAAGTGCAAGAGCCGCCTACCTCAAGAAGATGCATGAAGAAACACGTTCCATGATCGAGCGCCAAGTACAACGACTCACCGCCAAGCTCAACATCAACAACTCTCCAACGGTGTTCCAACCGGGTGATCAAGTATGGATACATCTCCGCAAAGACCGCTTCCCCAAGGAATGCAAGTCCAAGCTACTTCCAAGAGCCGACGGACCTTTCAAGGTGCTAGCACGCTACAACGACAACGCCTACAAGGTCGACATCCGACGCAACAAGTACAACATTAGCGACATCTTCAATGTCAAAGACTTGGCCAAGTACCATGGTGATGAAGAGCATGATCCATGGACAGATCTCTTCCAAGGGGGGGGGAGAGAGATGATGCGGAGCATCCCTCGACTACCCGCACCGACACCCCATCACCACGACAAGCACCGAGAGGACCAATGACAAGAGCACGTGCATGCGCCATCGAGAACGAGGTTGACTCTCTCTCCTCTTCGAGTTTCGTTCAGTTTCACATGAGATTTGGATTCTACCTCAAAGAGACTTGCTATGCATTCTTAGGCACCAAGAAGATGATTGTGAGAAGGAGAAGACGGAGACTCGAGCACCCATGGAGCAAGGGAGAGGAGAGGAGTATGAGAAGAAGGAAGGGCTGCAGCCCCTGGACACCCCGGGTGCCCGGCTGTGTCGGCCCCGGGTGCCCGGCCACAGCTTAGGCAGCGTTCCAACCAGCCCCGGTTGCCCCCCCCACCTGGGCCTTGCCCAGCCCACCCCGGGTGCCCAGCCAACTAGCCCCGAGTGCCTGGCCTGCCCCCTGGGCCGTGCCCAACTCCACCCCGGGTGCCCGGACCATCAACCCCGGTGCCCGCCTGCCCGCCCACCACTGCGGCCGCCTGGTGCCGGGCCTTGACCCCGGTGCCGGGCCATCAACCCCGGTGCCCGGCCTGCCCTTGACCACCACTGCGGCCGCCACAGGTGCCGGGCCTTGGACCCCCGGGTGCCCGGTCCTCCATCAGTCGGTGCCCCTGACCGGTCCGGGTGCCCGAACGGTTTGACACCGGGTGCCCGGACTCCCTTGGAACAACCCGTGTGCTTTTGGCCTTTTGGCCCTTGTACCCCTCTCTCCCTCTTGTTGCGTCCCTAGCCTTTATATACTCATCTCCTAGCTCTTTTGGAAGGATAGCAAAGTATTAGATAAAACATTGTGAGCTTTGCTCCTTGTATCCCCTCCTCTTGGAGATCAAGACCCCTCTTGGGAAGAATCCTTGTGGATTACAAGACCTCCCAAGGGAGTAGATCATCATCAAGACCTCACCTCCTCGAGGAATGGGAAGAACTTTACCTAATGCTTGTTTGCTTGGATTGATCTTGTAATCTTGTGGATCTCATGTATGCTACTCTAGTGGATGTGATATTTGGGTTTGTTTGAGTGATTTGTGCCTTGTGTTCTTGAGAGTTCTTCCTCTTTTCCCCCTCCAAGTGTGAAAAGATCCCCTCTATGGTTTCACCCTACAACATGATCTTTCTTGATGATAAATCACAGGTCCAAAAGATCTTCAAAAACTTCGCTAGGAAGGCCCAAAACCAATTTGAAGTGAAGATCAAGAAGGTTCACAGCGACAACGGAACAAAGTTCAAGAATGCCAATGTGGGTACCTTTCTTTATGAAGAAGGGATTTCACATGAGTTCTCGGCTACGTACACACCTCAACAAAATGGAGTTGATGAGAGGAAGAACCGGACGCTCCTCGAAATGGCGAGAATGATGCTTGATGAGTACAAGACACCAAAACACTTTTGGGCAAAAGCGGTTGAGACAGCTTGTCATGCAACGAATCGTCTATATCTTCACAAGCTACTCGGCAAGACAACATACGAGCTTCTCACCGGTAACAAACATCAAGTTGGATACTTTCAGGTATTCGGCTCAAAGTGCTACATTCTTGATAAGCATCGTCATTCTAAATTTGCTCCTAAATCTCATGAAGGTTTCCCACTCGGTTATGGCTCAAACTCTCACACTTACCGTGTTTACAACAATTTCACTCGAAAGGTTGAAGAGACAGCAGATGTGAATTTTGATGAATCTAATGGCTCACAAGTAGAGCAATTGCCAATTGATGTAGGTGACAAAGATCCTTCGGAAGTAATCCAAGACTTGTCTACTGGCAAGATTTGCCCAACAGAGGTGAAGGAAAGTACTTCGTCTGTCCAAGTGGAAGCCTCAACTTCATGCCAAGGTGAACCACAAGTTGACTCAGAGGCATCCACAAGTGGGACACATCAGGACGATGAGAATGATGATGTACAACTAGATGAACCACGACGACCTCCTTCTCCACCTCCACGGGAGAACATCAACGACAACAACAACGAAGAAAGACAAGAGGAAAAACAAGACAATGAAGAGGATGTTCCACCCCGACCCAGACAAAAGCTTTCACGAGTTCGAGCAAGAGTCTCAAGAGATCATCTCATCGAACAAATCTTTGATGATATACAAATCAGGAGAATTACTCGCTCTAAAACTCGTTTGGCTAACTTTTGTGAACATTACTCATTCATTTCTAGCATTGAACCTATGAAGGTTGAAGAAGCGTTGGAAGATCCGAATTGGATAAACGCCATGCACAAAGAGCTACACAACTTTGAGAGGAACCAAGTGTGGACGTTGGTTGAAAAGCCCGATGAGAAGCACAATGTCATTCGAACCAAATGGGTGTTTCGGAACAAGCAAGATGAAGATGGAGAATTTGTACACAACAAGGCACATCTCATTGCTTAAGGCTACACTCAAGTCGAAGGTATGGACTACGGTGAGACATATGCCCCCGTTGCTAGACTTGAGTCCATTCGCATCTTACTTGCTTATGCCAATCATCATGACATTACCTTATATCAAATCGTCATCAAAAGTGCTTTTCTAGATGGTTAAATTGAGGAGGAAGTTTATGTTAAACAACCTCTCAGCTTTGTTAATCCTAAGAAACCCGACCATGTTTACAAACTCCACAAAGCTCTTTATGGTCTTAAACAAGCTCCTAGAGCTTGTTATAAATGATTGACTAAGTTTCTTCTTGAAAAGGGTTTGAAATTGGTAAAATTTATTCTACACTCTTTACTAAAAGGGTTAATGGAGAATTATTCATGTGCCGATATCATATTTGGTTCAACTAACCCTCATTTTAGTGAAAAGTTTGGAAAGCTAATGTCGGAGAAGTTTGAGATGTCTATGATGAGTGAACTCAAGTTCTTTCTTGGTTTGCAAATCAAGCAAACTAAGGAGGGAACCTTTATATCTCAAACAAATTACACCAAGGACTTATTCAAGAAGTTCAACATGCAAGAATGCAAAGGTATGAATACCCCCATGCCTACTAGTGGACATCTTGACTTGACAAAGGATGGCGAACCGGTTGACCTAAAGGTTTACCGCTCTATGATTTGTTCATTGTTATATCTATCTGCTTCCCGTACCGATATCATGCTAAGTGTGTGCATGTGTGCACGATATCAAGCGGCCCCCAAAGAATGTCATCTTAAGGCTGTGAAAAGGATAGTGAGATACTTAATTCATACACAAAATTTTGGCATTTGGTATCCTAAGAGGTCTTCTTTTAATCTTGTTGGCTACTCCGACTCGGACTATGCCGGTGACAAGGTTGTTAGAAAGTCCACTTCGGGTACTTGTCAATTTCTAGGTAGATCTCTTATGTCTTGGTCCTCCAAGAAACAAAACTCAGTATCCTTATCCACCGCCGAAGCGGAATACATTGCTGCCGGTTCACGTTATGCTCAATTACTTTGGATGACCCAAACTCTTAAAGATTATGGGATTTATGTGAAACATGTTACATTGCTTTGTGACAATGAGAATGCTATTAAGATTGCTCATAATCCCGTGCAACATTCTCGAACTAAGCATATTAAAGTTCGCCATCATTTCATTCGAGATCATGTTGCTAAGGAGATATCAAACTTAGGCATGTTTGTACCGATAAGCAATTGGCGGATATATTCACCAAACCGCTTGATAATAAAGTGTTTTGCTGCTTGAGAGGTGAATTGAACATTATTGATGCCTCAAACTTGGAGTAGAAACTCCATGTGGATGCATGCAAGGCATGAGCCTTTCAATGACTAATCCTTGATATTTCTCTTATGATGATGATCATTTGTCTTGGATATACTTGTACACTTGCATGCTATCTAACCCTCATAGGTACTTGGATAAGCCCAACTCTATGAGATCGCAACTCAATCACATTCTAAGCAATCTCTACATCTCCAAGTCTCTACAAAATGGTGGTTAAATACAAGGAAGCACAAATCCTTTCAATATATCCTTTGACAATTTATTTATATAAAAAATTCATGATTGTCATTTTGGATACACAAGTGCTTTTCCTTGCAAGACTAACCCATGTAGGTAGATGAACTTCGATTACAAATGGTGCTCCCAACTCTTGATGAACTAAATCAACTTTGAGCACCCTACACAACTTCAACTGCATGATCCAGATCAACACCACCACCAAAGGTATGTCATTCCATCTTAGGGAAGCTTTACCCCAAGACATGGGTCAAAGCAACTCAACTAGATGAGAATACATCAAAATTCTTAAACGAAAAATGGAAACCCCATTTAGAGCTTAAACGATGAGTATGACCTATGATCAAGTGTCTTCACTTGACTCCTAAGTCAATATACTCTAACATAGGTGACTTTGTCGCCGACCAATTCTAGATGAAGTTCTCTAGTGTTTCTTTGAGTTCTTGCTATTGTATCTTGCATGCTTGTTCTCCTTTCAAAAAAAACTTCATCTAGATTTCTTTTTTTCTTTCTTTTTCTGTTATGTTCTGCATTCCCTGCATCCAATTCATTGCAAATCCTTCAGTTAATTCCTTGCATATCTTTGTGAGATCTTATTTCCTAAGTGAGCTGAGGTGACAAATGTTTTCTCTGGGTTGAACTCGGCCTCACCGGTTTGTTTTCTTCGGCTTAACCGAATCCTCTCGGTGCCACCGAAAACCATAAGTCGGTGCTACCGATTTCAATGCTGAGAAAAACACTGTGTCATTTGCATCCTGCATATCTGTCCCAGCTCCACTCAATGACACTTGTCCTCTACCAGCATCCTTTACATGTTGCTTTGTAATGTGACTCAAGGACAAAACCTACTTGACTCATGCTCCAGAAGACCCTTCTTGGAAATTGATGTCAAAGGGGGGGGGGGGGAGAGCACATCAAAGCTTATCGCATAAGAGAGAATGCACTCCTAAAGCTTCTCCTGATGCTTCTTATTCTTAAGAGGAAAGTTGTCTCATGTCTTCAAGAGGGGAAAGACATGACATTATATGTTATGATTTTATCTTGCTCTGATTTTCTTGTTTGCTCTGATTTTCTTTCCCTATCTTCTCCCATTATCAAATGTCAGATTCAGGGGGAGAGAGCTCAGTCCTAAGGGAAGAGAAAATCTTTCAAATTCATTGCATATCTTTATCCTTGGGGACATGTCTATCACCAACTAGAGTACCTAGTACCCACTCTCTACATGTCATCCCAGTCTTGGTATTCTTTGGATCTCCTGTTCTTGCTCTGTCTAGTAGATGTTCTTGTGTTATCTAACCTTGTTTACTCAGGTTCATCTCTTCCAAAGCTAGTTCAAGACCACAAGGTAAGTATATGCATCACACTCATGTGCATGAAGATCTCTTGCTATGGTATATATTGTTTGCAAGAGAGACTCATGAACATGAAGGTATATTTCCAGTATCTACATCATTTACTCTGATGCATATAGCCAATACACATGTAACTCATTGCTTGCTCTGTCATGTTTATGCATTCTCATACTCTTATTATCTATCATCACATGATTACATACATGTAGGGGGAGTTAATGCATGTTGCAAGTCTTTCCAAAGCTTTACTTGCTATTTCCTTATATCTTTATCTAAAGCTTTGATGTATGTTGTCATCAATTACCAAAAAGGGGGAGATTGAAAGCACAAGTGCTCCCTGGGTGATTTTGGTAATTAATGTCAACATATCTCTTGTTGGACTAATATTTCTACCTAGTATATTTCAGATAAGTTCAACATTGGAGTGGCATGGACAAGAGGATGTGGAACCCCTTCCTGATGCTAAGGACAAACATTGGAAAAAGCTCAAGACTCTACATTTTCATTTTAGTGATCCAAGATCACATTGTCCATAGGAAAGCCAATACTATTAAAAGGGGATGAGGTGTTGCTTAATGGCTTACTTGCTCAAAGTGCTTAGTGATATGCTCCAAAGCCCTCAACCACTTTCTCATTTCCACATATGTCCTAAACCTAAAAGTCAAACTCGGCCCCACCGATTTGATCTATCCGGCGCCATCGAGTTCATTTGACATAGCCACTACCAAATCCTAATGGTTCGGTCCCACCGATGGGATCTCGGTCTCACCGAGATGGGCTTGCAAGTTCTCTATTACTTGTCGCAACAAAATCGGTCCCACCGAGTTTGTGCAATCGCTCCCATCGAGTTTGCTTGACCAATTCTCTGTTTGCTTATTACCAAAATCGGTCTCACCCAGTTCGTGTAATCGGTCAAACTGAGTTGAGGTTTTACCCTAACTCTTGCACATCAGTCCCACCGAGTTGACCTGGTCGGTCCCATCGAAAACTCTAACGTTCACATTTTGACCTGAATCGGTCTGACCGAGTTTCACCATTCAGTCTCACCGAGTTTAGGAATCTGTTTGTAACGGCTGGATTTTGATGGTGTGTTGATGATGATAATAGGATACACCTCTCTAGTGCTTTTCTTTCAGACGCCTAACCAATCTAGGAGACACCTCTCTCCAAAAGGTAACAGATGGTGTGTTGATGATGAACTCCTTGCTCTTGTGCTTCAAATGATACTCTCCCCAATAGTCAACTCTCAGGATTGGATTCGATGGAAAGATGATTTGAGTGGAAAGCAACTTGGGGAAGGCTAGAGATCAAGATTTATGTGGGTGGAATGGAATATCTTGGCCTCAACACATGAGTAGGTGGTTCTCTCTCAGAAAATGAATGCTGGAAGTGTAGGCATGTTCTGATGGCTTTCTCCATGAATGAAGAGAGGGTGGAGGGGTATACATAGCCTCCTGATATATCTCCGACGTATCTATAATTTTTGATTGTTCCATGCTATTATATTACCCATTTTGGATGTTTATGGGCTTTACTTTACACTTTTATATCATTTTTGGGACTAACTCGCTAACCAAGGCCCAAATGAATTGCTGTTTTTTGCCTATTTCAGGTGTTTAGTGAAAAGGAATATCAAACAGAGTTCAAACGGAATGAAACCTTCGGGAGCGATCTTTTTGGAACAAACGCAGTCCAAGAGACTTGGAGTGGACGTCAAGCAGTAAACAAGGCGGACACGAGGGTGGCCGGCACGACCTAAGGGGGTGGGAGCACCCCCCCACCCTCATGGGCCCCTCGTGGCTCAACCGACCTACTTCTTCCTCCTATATATATCCACGTACCCCGAAAACATCCAGGAGCACCACGAAAAAATATTTCCACCGCCGCAACCTTTTGTATCCGCGAGATCCCATCTTGGAGCCTTTGCCGGCGCTCCGCCGGAGGGGGAACCGACCACGGAGGGCCTCTACATCATCGCCAAGGCCTCTCCGATGAGTTGTGAGTAGTTTACCGCAGACCTTCGGGTCCATAGTTATTAGCTAGATGGCTTCTTTTCTCTATTTGAATCTCAATACAAAGTTCTCCTCGATCTTCTTGGAGATCTATTCAATGTAACTCTTTTTGTGGTGTGTTTGTCGAGATCCGATGAATTGTGGGTTTATGATCAAGTTTATCTATGAGAAATATTTGAATCTCCTCTGAATTCTTTTATGTGTGATTAGTTATCTTTGCAAGTCTCTTCGAATTATCAGTTTGGTTTGGCCTACTAGATTGATCTTTCTTGCAATGGGGGAAGTGCTTAGTGTTGGGTTCAATCTTGCGGTGTCCTTTCCCAGTGACAGTAGGGGCAGCAAGGCACGTATTGTATTGTTGCCATCGAGGATAAAAAGATGGGGTTTATATCATATTGCTTGAGTTTATCCCTCTACATCATGTCATCTTTCTTAATCGCTACTCGTTCTTATGAACTTAATACTCTAGATGCAGGCAGGAGTCGGTCGATGTGTGGAGTAATAGTAGTAGATGCAGAATCATTTCGATCTACTTGTTGCAGACGTGATGCCTATATACATGATCATGCCTAGATACTCTCATAACTATGAACTTTTCTATCAATTGCTCGACAGTAATTTGTTCACCCACCGTAATACTTATGCTATCTTGAGAGAAGCCACTAGTGAAACCTATGGCCCCCGGGTCTATCTTTATCATATAAGTTTTCCATCTATCTTTATTTTCAATATTTACTTTCCAATGTATATCATAAAAATACCAAAAATATTTATCTGATCTTATTATCTCTATCAGATCTCACTTTCACAAGTTACCATGAAGGCATTGACAACCCCTTTATCGCGTTGGTTGTGAGGTTCTTGTTTGTTTGTGTAGGTGCGTGGGACTTTTAAGGAGCCTCTCCTACTGGATTGATACCTTGGTTCTCAAAAACTGAGGGAAATACTTACGCTACTTTGCTGCATCACCCTTTCCTCTTCAAGGGAAAACGAACGCAGTGCTCAAGAGGTAGCACCTCCACACAAAATCTAACCGTTACACACAATTTACCAAACTCGGTGGGACCGAATCAGAAAACTCAGTCAGACCGATTTAGTTCACAATGTGACAGTTAGGCATTTCGGTGGGACCGATATGATCAACTCGGTAGGACCGATGTGCTAGGGTTAGGGTAAAACATCATCTTGGTTTGACCGATTACACAAACTCGATGGGACCGATTTTGGTAATAAGCGAAACAGAGAGTTTGTCAGACAAACTAGGTGGGACTGATTGCATATCTCGGTGAGACCGAAATTATTGTAATGGGCAACAGAGAGTTTGCAAGCCCATCTCGGTGAGACCGAGATCCCATCGGTGAGACCGAATTGACTAGGGTTTTTGGCAGTGGCTATGTCAAGTGAACTCGGTGGCACCGGATGGATCAATTGGTGGGGCCGAGTTTTACTTTTGGTTTGGGACATATGTGGATATGAGGAAGTGGTTGAGGGCTTTGGTACATATCACTAAGCACTTTGAGCAAGCAAGCCATTAAGCAACACCTCATCCCCTTTTAATAGTATTGGTTTTCCTATGGACTCAATGTGATCTTTTGATCACTAAAATAAATGTAGAGTCCTAAGCTTTGAGCTTGAGCCAATCCTTTGTCCTTAGCATCTTGAAGGGGTTCCACATCCTCTTGTCCATGCCACTCCACTTTTGGACTTATCTGAAATATACTAGATAAAAGTATTAGTCCAACAAGAGATATGTTGACATTAATTACCAAAATCACCCAGGGAACACTTGTGCTTTCAATCTCCCCCTTTTGGTAATTAATGACAACATACATCAAAGCTTTAGATAAAGATATAGAGAAAGGCAGGTAAAGCTCTGGAAGGACATGTAACATGCATAGGCTCCCCCTACATGTATGCAATCATGTAAATATGGAACATAAGATCATGTGAGTGCATAGTCATGACAGAGCAAGCAATGAGTTACATGTATCTTGGTTATATGCATCAGAGCAAATGGTGTGAATATAGGAAATGTACCTTCATGCTCACGAGTCCTTCTTGCAAACAATATGTACATCAGCAAGAGATCCTCATGCACATGAGTGTGATGCATATACTTACCTTGTGGTCTTGAGCTAGATTTGGAAGAGATGAACCTGAGTAAACAAGATTGGACAACACAGAAACATCTACTAAACAGAGCAAGAGCAGCAAACCACAAGAGTACCAAGATTGGGATGACATGTAGAGAGTGAGTACTAGGTACTCTATTTGAGTGTAGACATGTCCCCAAAGGTAAAGATATGCAATGAATTCGAAGATTTCCTTCCCTTAGATATCTTGCTCCCCCTGAATCTTATGTGGGATACTAGGAGAAGATAAGGAATAGAAAATTAGAGCAAAGCAAACACACAAACAACACAAACAACATGAACATGTCTTTCCCCTCTAAAGACATGTGACTTCTCTCCTCTTTGAATACCAAGCAACCGGGGTCTCTCTTTGATGTGATTATGTATCTCTCTTTCCCCCTTTTGATATTATTAAGCTTTGATGTGAGCTCTCTCTCCCCCTTTGACAACAATTTCCAAGAAGGGATCTTCTGGAGTGTGAGTCAAAAATAGGTTTGGTCCTTGAGTCACATAGCAAAGTAGCAGGGAAAAATAAGGTGCTGGTAGGGGATAAGAATCATCGAGTGGAGCTGGAACAAAATGTGCAGGATCAAATGACAAAGTGTCTCCTCAGCATGTGAAATCGGTAACACCAAGTTGGTGTCTTTGGTGGCACCGAGATAATTCGGTTTGACCGAAAGACAAACTGGCGTGTCCGAGTTCATTACAGAGATAAAGCACTTGTCACCTCAGCTCACTTAGCAAATAAGATCTCACAAGGATTTGCTAGCAATTAACTCAAGGATTTGCAATGAATAGGATGTAGGGAATGCAGAACAAAAAATAAAAAGAAAACAAAGGACATCAGGATGAAGTTTTTTCTCCTTTTTTTGAAAAAGGGAAACAAATATGCAAAAGACAAATGCAAGAACAAGGAGAAACACTAGAGAACTTCATCTAGAATTGGTCGGCGACAAAGTCACCTATGTTAGAGTATATTGACTTAGGAGTCAAGTGAAGACACTTGATCATAGGTCATACTCATCGTTTAAGCTCAAAATGGGATTACCATTTTTTGTTTAAGCATTTTGATGTATGCACATCTTGTTGAGCTGCTTTGACCCATGACTTGGAGTATAGCTTCTCTAAGATGGAATAACATACCTTGGGTAGTGGTGTTGATCTTGATCATGTAGTTGAACTTGTGTGGGATGCCCAATGTTGATGTAGTTCATTTGGAGCACCACTTGTAATTGGAGTTCATCTACCTACATGAATTAGTTTTGCAAGGAGGAGCACTTGTGTATCCAAAGTGTCAATCATGAAGTATGATACCAAAAGAAATTTGATATATATAAATTGTCAAAGGATATGTTTGAAGGGTTTCATGCTTCCTTGTCTTCAACCACCGTATTGTAGAGACTTGGTGATGTAGAGATTGCTCAAGATGTGAGTGAGTTGCAATCACATAGATTTAGATTCATCCAAGTACCTACAAGGGTTAGATAACATGCAAGGGTGCAAATATATCCAAGACATATGATTATCATCATAAGAGAAATATCAAGGATTAGTCAAAGACTCATGCCTTGCACGTATCCAAATGGAGTTCCTACTCCAAGTTTGAAGCATCAATGATGTTCAATTACCCTCTCAACCGGCAAAATACTTTCTCATCAAGCGGTTTGGTGAATATATCCGCCAATTGCTTATCGGAACGAACATGCTTAAGGTCAATGTCTCCTTTAGCAACATGATCTCGAATGAAATGATGAGGAACCTCAATATGCTTAGTTCGAGAATGTTGCACAGAGTTGTGAGCAATCTTCATAGCACTTTCATTTTCACAAAGCAATGGAACATGTTTCACATATATACCATAATCTATAAGAGTTTGGGTCATCCAAAGTAATTGAGCACAACATGAACCGACGGCAATGTATTCCGCTTCGGCGGTGGATAAGGATACCGAGTTTTGTTTCTTGGAGGACCAAGACACAAGAGATCTGCCAAGAAATTGACAAGTACCCGAAGTGGACTTTCTATCAACCTTGTCACCGGCATAGTCCGAGTCGGAGTAGCCAACAAGATCAAAAGAAGACCTCTTAGGATACCAAATGCCAAAATTTGGTGTATGTATTAAGTATCTCACTATCCTTTTCACAACCTTAAGATGACATTCTTTAGGGGCTGCTTGATATCGTGCGCACATGCACACACTTAGCATGATATCGGGACGGGAGGCACATAGATATAACAATGAACCAATCATAGAGCAGTAAACCTTTTGGTCAACAGGTTCACCACCTTTAGTCAAGTCAAGATGTCCACTAGTAGGCATGGGTGTATTCATACCTTTGCATTCTTGCATATTGCACTTCTTGAATAAGTCCTTGGTGTACTTCGTTTGAGAGACAAAGGTACCTTCCTTAGTTTGCTTGATTTGCAAACCGAGAAAGAATTTGAGTTCACTCATCATGGACATCTCAAATTTCTCGGACATTAGCTTTCCAAATTTCTCACTAAAATGAGGGTTAGTAGAGCCAAATATAATATCATCAACATAAATTTGGCACACAAATAATTCTCCATTAACCCTTTTAGTGAAGAGAGTAGAATCAATTTTTTCAATCTCAAAGCCTTTTTCAATAAGGAACTTGGTCAAGCATTTATACCACGCACTATGAGCTTGTTTAAGACCATAAAGAGCTTTGTGAAGTTTGTAAACATGATTGGGTTTCTTAGGATTAACAAAGCCGGGAGGTTGTTTAACATAAACTTCCTCCTCAATTTCACCATTTAGAAAAGCACTTTTAATGTCCATTTGGTACAAGGTGATATCATGGTGATTAGCATAGGCAAGTAAGATGCAAATGGAATCAAGTCTAGCAATGGGGGCATATGTCTCACCATAGTCCATACCTTCGACTTGAGTGTAGCCTTGGGCGACGAGACGTGCTTTGTTGCGAACTACTTTTCCATCTTCATCTTGCTTGTTGCGAAACACCCATTTGGTACCGATGATGTTGTGGTTGTTGTCGGGCTTCTCGACCAATGTCCACACTTGGTTTCTCTCAAAGTTGTGCAGCTCTTCATGCATGGCATTATCCAATCCAGATCTTCCAATGCTTCTTCAACCTTCATGGGTTCAATGCTAGAGATGAATGAATAATGTTCACAAAAATTATCCAAACGAGATTTAGAGCGAGTGATTCTCCCGGTTTGGATATCATTGTAGATTTGCTTGACGGGATGGTCGCTGGCGACTCTTCTATGCCACAAGTAGCCTTTAAAAGATTTAGCAATTAAGCAAGTTCTAGGTTGAGCCTTTTTAGTGAAATCAACAACGTATAGATCACCTCTACGCATGCCGGTAAAGACCATTTTATGATTATCTCTACGAAACACTTGGCAATCTACTTTAGTAAATAGGACATTGAAACCAAAGTCAGCTAGTCTAGATACAGAAAGCAGATTATAGCCAAGAGATTCAACGAGCATAACATTTTGTATGGATCTGTCATGTGAGATGGCCACCTTACCGAGGCCAACCACCTTACCCTTTGAGTTATCACCAAAAGTGACATACTTTCGAGGGCCGTCGTTTTCAGCAAGCTCACGAAACATATCTTTATCTCTAGTCATGTGATCGGTACATCCACTATCAAGGACCCATTCCTTTCCTCCTGCCATGTAGCCGCGAAGATTAGCCATAAGACCGAAGTGTCTCATTGCATCATCAAGATCATAGTCACTATCAACATACTCATCATAGTATCCATGTTCAACATCGTCATGTGATGGGTCAATCCCTAGAGAGAGTGATTCATTAGATAAATGATCATGACAATAATCATATTTATGAAATCTATGGCTTCGAAGATAATATTGCTAATGATTCCAACATCTCCTTTGGCATGCATAAGGTCACGAAGCTCAAACAGACAATCATCAAACTTAGGATCACTAGTACTCATTTTATTCAAGGCAATTGACTTATGAAGAATCTCATCTAGATTTTGCAAGGAATAGTTTGGAAATCTTTCCTCAAGAAATCTCCATATAATATAAGCACAATCAAGAGTAGGCAAGTGACCAATCAAATTTCTAGGCAATCCTCTAATGATAATATTGATAGTTCTAAGATTGCGAATCATGTCAAGATCCTCATCGGGAGTGGGATGCAAGGGATCAACAATGGGTGCACAAGGGTTGGTAATGTGCTTGCTCAAATGATATTCATTGAAAATCTCAAGCATCTCATTTTTCCACTCATGAAAGTACTCTCCATCAAGTATAGGCACTCTATGTCTAAGACTCCCCAACGTAGACTCATCCATCTTCCTACAATGGTGATTAAACCAAAGCAATGGACTCTCAATTGAAAGGATCGAGAAGAGGTGTCTAGAGGGGGGTGAATAGACTCTCAACCAAAAAAAGTAGCAATTTTAAGTTCTACAAGTTGAGGTGGAGTTTAGGCACAAGTTTAAACATTCACAATACATATCAAGCAAGCATGCAAAGAGTATATGAGCAGCGGAAAGTAAAGCACGCAACTTGCAAGAAATTAAAGGGATCGGATTGGAGTGTGCAAACGCAATTGGAGACATGGAGATTTTTGGCGTGGTTCTGAAAGGTGGTGCTATCGTACATCCACGTTGATGGAGACTTCAACCCACAAAGGGTAACAGCTGCGCGAGTCCACGAAGGGCTCCACCCACGAAGGGTCCACAGAGAAGCAATCTTGTCTATCCCACCATGGCCATCGCCCACGAAGGATTTGCCTCACTAGGGTAGACCTTCACGAAGTAGGCGATATCCTTGCCCGTACAAACTCCTTGGTAAGGGCAAGGAGATCGCCTACTTCGTGAAGATCTACCCAAGTGAGGCAAGTACTTTGTGGGCGATGGCCACGGTGGGATAGACAAGGTTGCTTCTTCGTGGACCCTTCGTGGACTCGCGCAGCCGTTACCCTTCGTGGGTTGAAGTCTCCATCAACGTGGATGTAAGATAGCACCACCTATCAGAACCACACCAAAAATATCCGTGTCTCCAATTGCGTTTGCACACTCCGATCCCATCCCTTTACTTTCTTGCACGTTGCATGCTTTACTTTCTGCTGCTCATATACTCTTTGCATGCTTGCTTGAATTGTGTTCTGAATGCTTGAAATTGTGCTAATTTCCTACCTCAACTTGAAAAACTTAAAAACTGCTATCTTTGCTTGTGGAGGGTCTAATCACCCTCCCTCTAGACACCTCTTCTAAATCCTTTCACTCCTTTATGTTGGGTACCCCAGTTCTGGGACCCCGTCAGTATCCCCGGAGCATGGCGGAGGTCGTGTGTGTCCGGGCTCCAAGATCTCCGGCAGGCTCTTCTCTTCGTGTATCCGGCCTCTCGAGCCGTCATAGGGCAGTTCCTCCATTCTTAGTAACGTTGCTGACTCTTCTTTGGGCGACAGGGCCGAACAAACTCCGTGGACCGGCCACTAGTCGTGCAGCCACCGTCTTGGATACTGTTCATATGTCAACCTTCGTTTTTTAAAATATATGACGACCGAACGGCCACATTGAGCCCTACCTGACCTTTCTTCTACGCTGCCGTGCACTCCGCCACCTCTTCCTGGATCGACAACTATCGGAATCGTGGCTCCAGAGACCCAAAGGTTCGAACTTTGGGGTGCACTCGTTCCTACTTCCCTAACCTTCCCTGCAGCTAACCACAACGAGGCTACGGGGAGAGGGAGCTAGCGGGAGTGGGCCAGTGACACAGCAGTTACCCAGGTTCGGGCCACCTTGCGGTGTACAAGGGTTAAGGATCAAGTGGTCGTCCCCTCTACGGCAGCTCCCTACCCTCCTTTTATATATTCCTTGATCCTCTTCCCTCGAAAACATTGGCAGGAAGGGTTGCCACAGAACGACAATTTTGAAGGGGGCAGGGGCACAGTCTATCTTGACAAAAGGTGGTCTCCTCCTGCAAATCCACTGTCCATGCTGTCGGCGTCCTGGATTTGGGGGTATCCAGCCCTACCTCCCTGCGGCCCACCGCGTGACTCCATCGACGGCCTGGTACGGCCCAGCTTCAACACCAACACAGCAAGACCCTCGTGAGGGGCCAAGCCTCGCGAGGCGGACGACGCCAAGACCCACGAAGGAGATGGCCTCCTCAGGAGGGCTCCTGAGGGGCGGAGAGTTCTATGCAAGTTATCTCACAAGGCTTAGCTGACGTGAGCCATGACGACCAAGGCCAGGCGGGCGCCAGGCGGGTGCAGAGCGTACGTTTCCTCTTCGGTGCAAGGGAGGCAAGTCATAGGTGCGGAGTCCCGAGGAATCAGCCAAAGGTTTCCATTCTGGTGCACCAAGACCAAGGCCGCCAGGACGGTAGGACGGAGGTCATCACCGAGCCCAATGCAGTGTCATGACCAGAGGCTTTTCGCAGGCGAAGACTACTTTTGTCAGGATAGACTGTACTACTTGTCCCCTTTCAAATCCCGCCGTTGTGGAATCCCTTCCCACTCATATTTGGGAAGAGGACCAAGGCCACTACATATAGGACTTAGCCACCACCATAGAGAAGGACCGACAACAGAAGGACCGAAATCAGAACAACTAGAACACCACACCAACTCAAGAACACCTCACCTCCTGAGGCTTGTTCATCCACTGTACTAGTTCATCATAGCCCCTCGAGGCAATCCACCACACCACATTGGATTGGGGTATTACACCACAACGGTGGCCCGCACCAATATAAATCTTTGTGTCTTTGTGTCTCTTTGAGCTCGACGCGCTAGGCTAGGAGGACCGCGAGTAGGCAGGCTGCGTAGATTGAGATCTCCGCACGCACCCCAGAGTTCGAACCTCTAAAGGGTTGCCGGATCACTAAATCCGACATTTGGCGCGCCAGGTAGGGGTGCGTCGGATCCTCTCTCCGCTCCGACACCTCCATGGCCGACACGCCCAGGGCTCGCGCCGAGCGTCGGGCTACGGTCTCCGCCTGCGTCACTCAGACGGCTCAGGTGGGTGACGGCTGCACCCGCCACGCTCCTTCTCCGGTGGCCAACGCCGCCACGGGCCCTGCCGGCCACGAGCAGCAAGCTTCATCGCTGCACCCATCGGTGCACCATGACTGCAGCATCGCTACTCCATCACTGACCCCAGCAGTTTCTTCATCCCATGCGCATCGCGGCCAGGTGGACGCGCAGGCCGCTCTGCTCACGGCGTGGGAGCTTCTTTGCTACCGTCCGGTGGGTGATCTCTACGAGGAGTGGCTCGAGCGGATCACCGAGCAGCGTCGCGCATGGGGGCTCCGACGGGCCGGCTCGCTCGCTGCCTCAGCAACCACCTACAGCGGGCGACGTCACGCACGGGGCTCCTCCTCCACCTCCGTCCCGGGGTGCCATCATCAAGACAAGGCGTACGGCTCCACGGCACGACCCGCAGCGCCCGGCGCCGGCTCGAGATGACGTGAGCTGCCAGGTGGTGCAACGTCCCCAAGGAGAAGCGCGCATGCTTCCACCACCCCAGCACTAGGCTCGCACGCCGCCACAGGAGGTGGCGGTGCGCGTGCACCAGGACCACGTTCCATCCCCTCAACGACCTCCAGTGGCCACGACAGGATGCCGCACGTTCACTACGGAGTTCCACAACATCGTTTGGCCGAGCAAGTTCAAGCCTGACCTGCCTCCACGCTATGACGGCACCGCAGACCCCGCCGAGTTCCTACAGCTCTACGAGTTGAGCATCGAGGCGGCCAACGGCAACGAGAAGATCATGGAAAACTGGTTCCCAATGGCCCTCAAGGATGGCGGGTGCTATTGGCTCCTGAACCTGACTGAGTGGTCAGTTTCTTCCTGGGAGGAGATGCGCGGCCGCTTCATCGCCAACTTCCAGGGCACTCGCGACCGTCCGGCGGCCATACATGACTGCGCCAAGGCCAAGCAGACAACTGGAGAGACCCTGCATAAGTATATCCAGCGCTTCAACAACGTTCGCCTCAAGATTCTCAAGGTGTCTAATGAGGCCATCATCTCCGCGTTCATCGATGGCGTCCGCGATGTGAAGACGAAGCAGGAGCTAGCCATCCACGAGGATCTCTTCACCGCTCTGGAGATGTTCAACATGGCAAACAAGTGTGCAAGGGCTGAGGAGGGACGCCTCTCCCTCCTCGAGCTCCCTGATGCTGATCCATAAGACAAGAAGACCAAGGCCAAGGACACGAAGCGCAAGGGGACCAGCCGTGCTTGCGGCCGAGCCAGAGACCAAGCGCAGCTGCGACCACCCTGAGTCGTCCAAGAGCAAGCGGTCGTTCTGCGCCTTCCACAACATCTACAGCCACAACACCAGCGACTGCTAGGAGCTCAGGGCTCTGCGTGACGGGCGCCTCGGTCGACGCCTTGAGCACAACGATCGAGGCTACGGCCACGGAGGTGGCCGAGGTGGAGGACGCTGGGATGGATGCGACCGCCGTCAGGAGTGGCGTGACCAGCCTCATGAGGACCACTGGCAGGACCAGCCTCGCGAGGGCAACTGGAGGGAGCAACCTCGTGAGGACCGCCCTCAGGGCAACGCAGCTTTGCCTCCTCTGCCTCCACCGCCAAGAAGGAACAAAGATCACCACTAGGACGAGGGGGCTGGGGGCTTCCAGGAGCCTCGGGCCATCGCCTGCATCCTGGGCGGCTCACAGGCCCCGGCTTCCCACCACGTCTTCAAGCAGTTTGCACGTGCGGTGAATGCAGCGCTCCCCAGGCCTGAAGCAACTCGCCCTCTCAAGTGGTCCAAGTGCTCCATCACTTTCGACTCCTTAGACCGGCTCAAGTGCGCAGCCATCACTGACGCGCTCCCCATGCTCTGCTCCCCCATCATCAGCAACATGACCGTCACCAAGACCCTCATAGATGGAGGAGCAGGGCTCAACGTTCTCTCCGTTCAGACGTTCGATAGGCTCCAGGTGCCGAACTACCAGCTGCACCCCACAAAGCCATTCTCAGGAGTGACCGACGGATCGACACATCCGGTCGGGCAAGTTCGCCTCACTGTCACCTTCGGCGAGCGCAACAACTACCGCACCGAGCTCATCAACTTCGACGTCGCCGACATTTGCCTGCCCTACAACACCATCCTAGGGTACCTAGCACTGGCCAAGTTCATGGCGGCCATGCACCACAGCTACAACATTCTCAAGATGCCAGGAAGAGGCGACATCATCACGATCGCCTGCCAAGAGAAGGATGCAGTGTGCTCCCTCGAGCGGCGCCTTCCAGGCTGCAGTGGTTGAGAACCTAGAAGACGAAGATGGCGCCCTCCCTCGTGAGGTCGCCCTCAAGACGAAGAAGCTGCAGCTGGGCCAGGGGTCTCGTGAGGGAGCATCACTCGAGGACGCAACACTGAGTCTCGCGTCTCCGGACGCGGCACCTTCACCCATCGCATAGGAAGGCACACCCGGCGCCCCTCTCGGGCTGGGCTCGGGGGCTCTCCTTTGGAGGGCCTCAGATCTAGCCAATGTCATGAGAGTAGCGCTCGGGCACCTTGTGGAGGCGCTCTTCAGAGCATGCTTCCCAGGAGAAGGCAGCAGGCGTGTGGCACCAGACATTCAGGAGTTCATCAGCAAGGCAATCAAGGAGATTCAGGAAGGAAGGGTTCTGCAAGGCGATCGTCGCCTGCCGCGTGGCGCAGCTCATTGCCCTAGCGAGAGTAAGGAGTTCCGCGTCTGCATCTGTTGACATCGGATTTTGGCAAGGTACAAAAGGCAAATAAGATGGCCTCAAGTGAAAGAGTTTTCAGCATGCAAAGTTTCAGGTCGCCGAGTGGAATAACTTTGATGTTTAATTTATCGCCATTCGACCTTATCTCGGTGGTCGAAGTTGTACTCCGAGTGACAAAATTCAACATTCCGAGTGGTTTTCGGCCGATCATGCCTTCAAGACGACCTCGGATGACGGAGTATTATAAAGGAATTGTGTTCGTCTTGTCGAGGCAATCGATTTTGATATATAAATCATCTCAATCCGAGTTCATATGCAAAAGTTAGAGGCAATACATTGCAGGCCGAAGCTGAATGGAAATATGGCGCGAAGTACCAGACGCCCTGTCTGATGGGTCGCGCGAGCAATTCGGCCCTTAAGAAGTCCTTGAATCGGAAAAACTTCAACACGAGAAAGTTTCGTCTCGTCGAGCCGATCGATTTTCATATATGATTCGTCTCAATCCGAGGTCGTATGAGACTTGGGGAGACAAATCAAGATCAGGCTATGTTTTTGGTCGAGTGAAAAGCTTACCATCCGAGTGAAAACTCACCGGTCGAGTGAAAGCTTACCTTTCGGGTAAAAACCTACCGATCGAGTAAAAGGTCGAGTGAAAACCTACCAATTGAGTAAAAGGTTAAAAACCTACCGATCGAGTAAAAGGTCGAGTGAAAACCTACCGATCGAGTAAAAGGTCGAGTGAAAACTTATCGATCGAGTAAGGGATTACCTTCCGAGTGAAAATATAATTATCCGAGTGGAATATTACCTTCCAAGTGAAAGATTCTAACATCCGAGTGAAAAGTCCATTCGGACGATCCGAGTGACTCTAATATCCGAGTGGATGAGCTCGAATCCAAGTGAAACCGAGCATGTGCCCGAAAGTTTATCAAGATGATTTCGGGTGAAGAAGTGTTCAATACAGAAGTTGTGCGTATCATCAAGACGGTAAACTTTGGTTTTGGAGTCATCGTCATCAGAGATAGTATATGGCCTGCAAATTCACTACAAGACTCGGATAATTCAGTCTACCGCAAGACCGAGTCCGAGTGGAAGGTAAAGACGACCTCGAAAAGTATTCAAGATGGCCTTATTTGAAAAAGTGATCAACATGAGAGTTGTTCATATCGTTGAGGCGCACAAGTTTGATATTTGGGCCATCTTGATCGGAAGTCATATGGAGGCTCGGCGGCCTGCACAAGGAGGAAGACAGAAGTTGGGCCAGATTCAGACTGAATCCGAGTTGGAAAAGAACTAGGACTCTAGGACGCGAATTGATGTAATTTTTCTTGTAAGGAAAGCCAAGATGAATCTTTTACTTGTACGGGAAGTCCAACCGCCTCTTATATATGTTGGGGGTGACGGCCGATTGAACAACACACAATCGAACAAATCAATATACTACTTTTTCCTGTCTACTTTTTATCTCTCCACCGTTTTTCTCTCTCGTTCTTCGCTGTTCTTCGTGTTTGAGAGCTGCGAATCCCAAGGCTCTAGGGCGAGCAAATCGACCTAGGGCAGCCCATAGCCGCCGCAATCCCTGACGGGGTCCCTCCCGGGTGCGCGGGGTTTCAGGTCTGCAAAAGCACCCGTCGATTGTCTTGCGTATCGCGCTGTCGGTCGGGTCTCCTTCGACGTGAGCTGTGGTGCATCACCCCCGGCGTCGAGGGTACACGTGACGTGTTCGTGTGTCAACAGCATCGACATCCCTGGGCTCAACAGGGCCGCGTCTCGGCAGCTCATGTGGCCGTCTCATGTCGGCCGATGCGAGGGTCCGCCTCACAGCTACGTCTGCATGCCTTTTGGCTTAGCGGGCGCGGCTGAGGCGTTCCAACGCTGCATGAGGGATGCTCGGACGGCCTGCGAGGCCAGGCACCAGGCGCTTCTGGCAGAGATGGAGGAGCACCTTTAGGAGCCTTCCAGTCCCTCCGAGCCTCCCGAGGCTCGGCACCAGAGCGGGTCATGAGGAACAGATTCAACAGCGCGAGTTTTTTGGCTACTTCAACAACTCTTCAGCAATGGTACCAGGTGACATCTCCCTAGTTCGTTCAGTTTGGGGGTGCCCCTTGGGCTGCATCATCCCCAAGCTGTGTGGGTCCGTTCCTACAGCATGTATCCCTTCCGCATTTATCAGAGCCAGTTACAATCCTTTGCAAGCTGCTTTTGAATTATTAACTGCCTGACCGGTGCTTCGTCGCTAAGAACGTCTTGCATCCTTGCAAGCCCTCCCACAACCGCCTCATGATTAAGGACTGGCACAACGTCTGTGCTCGGGTCCGTCCCTGTAGCATTGCTAAACCCAAGTAGCTGAGCCCTGCCTCACGAGCTAGCCCCATGTACGTCACCTCCTGTGGCTCTTGGTGCCTTGTTCTCGCATGAGCTGATCGTGGGTGGATGAATTAGGGCGCACGACCTGGTGCCCCCGTGGCCACGGGAACCACGCGCCGGTTGTTTTCCTTTAGGATCTTTGCATGAGAAGACTGGGCACGACATCTGTGCTTGGGTCCGTCCCTGCAGCGTCGATAAATCCAGCGGCTGAGCTCTGTGTGGCGGGCCGGTCCCGTTCACGTCACCTCCTGGGGTCGTTGGTGTCTGTCCTTCTCATGTAATAACCTCAGGAAACTCATTCGGCATAGGCTGCCTAACCATCTCGCAGAACCAATCCAAGCATCTCTAATCAAGACCAGGCACAACCCGCCTTGAGCTAGGGCCTCGTGAGTCCCGCTCTGGCTCACAGGTGCCCATATACACCTCCTCTAGCCCTGTCGTGCAAGCCACGTGTCAGAGCGGGGCTGTACACGCCCCGGGGGGCTCTCCTTAGAGGGAGCCCTCTCCCATGCACCAGTGGGAGCACCATGCTCCACGCTGGCCGTCGACACTGCCGAGGAGCGGCTATGCCTGTGCAAGAGCAGAAGCGCTATGCCCCGCGCTGGTGATAAACAACTGGGGGTGGCCTCACGGCCGCATTAACCTCAGGGAGCCTCTGGGCTCAGTGACTAGCCTCACCGCACTGCTCTACCTCGAGAAGGTAGCGCGAGGGGGCTGGGCACGAGGGCTACACTCAGGTCACGCCTGGCGTACCCCACCTTGCTAGGCCTCACGGGCCTGGTCTTCGCACACCCCTCCCAAGCGAGAGCTCGGTGAGGAAAAGGTATGATGTTCTGTTCGTACGTCAAGGGGGACTCCTGACCATCGCATCTCAGGAGCCTAACTGGTCACGTATCCCCTCACCTCTTGGGCTCGTCCTGGTGATCCAGATGACTCAACGACGGCTGAGGCATGCACGGGGCCAGGCCCTGCCAACACAGAATGCCAAGACCTGGTTGTCACCCTTCTTTTTCAAGCACATTCGCACGTCGAGGGGGACTCCTGAGCATCGCGTCTCAGGAGCCTAACTGGTCACGTAGCCCCTCACCTCTTGGGCTCGTCCTCGTGATCCGGATGACTCAACGAAGGCTAAGGCATGCGCGGGGCCGGGCCCTGCCGACGCAGAACACCAAGGCTTGCCCCTGCATCTTTTCCTAGCTGTCGCACATCAAGGACGACTCCTGAGCATCGCGACTCAGGAGCCTAACTGGTCATGTAGCCCCTCACCTCTTGGGCTCGTCTTGGTGATCCAGACGACCCAATGACAGCTGAAGTATGCGCAGGGCCGGGCTCTGCCAACGCAGAACAACAAAGCAAACGGAAAAGCTAAAGGAGCATAATCTAGTTATTACAAGACACATTGTTCCAAACAAATAGTTTTAAACGCCTCCCCGAGGCATGCCACATGATGCAGGATAAACAAGCAAAAGCAGAATCACCGGGCCACCTCTTCAGACTTGGGAGTCACCACTGCCCGCCAGCAGAGCCTCATCGCCAGGCGCGTCGCCCGTTCCACCGGCTTCAGTCGGAGTACCAACCACCAGGTACTTGTTCAGCATGGCATTCACGAAGCTCTTCAAGGCGGCAGCAGCAGCGTCCTGGGAGTCGGCATCCACCGGAGTGAGAAAGGAGGAGAGGTTAAAGCTGGCATCCTGGAGATAAAGATGTCTGAAGACGCATGTCAGAGCCGAGGAAGAAAGTGAGCGCGCCTCGCTTTCCACCAGGGATGCAAACCCGTGGATGGCATCTTCGAGCACCGCCACAACTTCAGGAAGCAAAACAGCAGGGCTCTCCCTCGGGGTCGTCACCACCGCCTTTCTCGAGGGATCATCTCCAAAGAGTGCCTTCTGGGCCTTGTGGAAGCGTGCCTTGAGGGAGGAAAGGGTGTCGCGCTCCATGGCGCCCACCTTCTTGGCCTCAGCCAGGGCCGCTTGAGCCGCCTCCACCTCCTCCTTAAGCTTCGTCAGGCGGTCACACTCTCCAGCCTGCTCTAAGGCCGTCTTCTTCACCTCAGCTTCTTGGTTGGCGACGGCAGCTTCCTGGGCCTTCAGCTTCTCCTCACGCTCCTGGAGCTGGCTAGCCTGGGCGGCCTGTCGGTCCTGGAGGGCCTTCAGATCAGCCTACGCCATGCGGCACCAGTTCTCAGCTTCTGTGGCCTCCTGCCGCGCCTGGTCGCGCGCCATGGCGGACACCCCAAGCGCCTTTTGGGCTTCCTCCGCGGAACCCCAGGCCGCGCGAACAGACACATCAGCCTTGAGCCAGCTGGAGATCAGCCCCAGGCATCCCTGCGCCGAACGACGATCCGGGCCCTGAAGTTCACCCTGGAGGAGGTCCAGCGCCGCCCTTGCTTCTTCCAGTGTCCCGGAGGGAGCAGGAGTACCATGACTTGGCCACGCGCTGGGCAAGGGAGAAGACGCCCTCAGCGCCAAGGCAGAAGAAACCTCAGCATCAGGAAGGACCGGGGGCTCTGGAGGCTGGTTGTCCTCAGCAGCCGCGGCAAGGCTGGGTGCCGGAGGAGTTAGGCCTCCCGAGGGCTCCGGCAGCTCCTGAGGACGGGCATCCACGTCCTCCGGAGCTGGCGTCACCTCTGGAGCTGCGGGGGCAGCGACACTGTTTTTCACCAGGGCTGCGGTGGCCGCTTCATCGCTTGCGGCCGTGGCAACCTCCGTACCCTCCTTCTACTTCTTCGACGGCTGCTGCCTAACGATAGGAGAAGACGCTGAGTGCCACTTCAAGAACCAACAAGCAAAGCTAAGGTAGAGACTTACTGGTCGATGAAGGCATAGCTCCTCTTCATTCTCAACAGCGGGTGCTGAGGCGGAGCAGCTGGTCCTGAGTTCTTGGGGGCAGGAGAGCTTGCGGTTGGTGCCACCCGGGATGGCGTCGGTGAAGGTGGGCTGCTGCCTGAAGGGATTAGCACAGACCTGCTTTTCTTCATGAGCGCTCGCTTGGGCTGCTTCGAGGAGGCCACCCCAGACCTCGTGGTGACTCCTGGAGGGTGTGGCACCTCCACCACCGAGGGCTCGTCATCATCGTCATCATCAAGAAGGTCGTGCAGGAGCTCCCTTCGCTCCGGAGCGGATGATTCTTCCAAAACCTCGTCTTCGGTGGCCTCGGAGGATTGGCCATCGGAGGACAGGTGCACCAAGGTAGCAGGCGGCAAGGAAGACCCCAGCCGCACGAACCCGAGCTCGTCGAAGACAGGCATGGCCGCAACAACTTCCTCGGCGTCATCACGATAGTACAGCAGAAGCCAGTCCTTCGGAGGGTCGCTCGGGTCCTTCCCCGTCAGGTAGAGCAGCACCTTGTTCGGCTCCTCCTCGGTAAGAGGGTCTTGGCGCAAGCAGATTTTGTCGCCATCACCACCAAGCTTCCACAAGGGCCGGGGGCGGCCTTGAAGTGGTGATGCACTGCTTTGGGAAGTCCCTGATGAGCATGGCCCGCATCAGCTTCGCGCTCTTTAGCTCCTTATCCATCTTCCTCACGAACGGCATTAGGGAAGGGTCGGTGTTCTTCTCAGAGCGCCACCACTTCTCGGAGACGGGGAATGCGGTCGTCAGCTGCAGCGAGCTCTGGGAGCTCTTGGCATCCATCAAGGCCAACCTCTTCGTGGCATCCTCCACCTTCTTCCCGGCGCGGGAGATTGCGTTACCACCCTGCACTGTGACGAAGCCGATCCCAACCAGATTGTCTCTGGTCTTGCGGCGGTAGAAGAAATGGCGGAATAGGGAGACAGAGGGCATCACCCCCATGAATGCCTCACAATAGAAGGCGAAAAGGGACAGAAGGAGGATGGAGTTGGCATGGATGTGGAGCGCGTGGAGACCATAGTGGTGAAGGATGGCGAAGAAGAAGGGGGGAATGGAGGTACCAGCCACGAGAAGACGATGTGCATGAAGAAGGGGAAGAAGTTGCTGCCCGCGGGCTCTGGTGCAGCGGTGGCGACCCAGAGCGCGGTCTTCTTCCACTCATTGTCGTCGCTCGTTGTCAGGAGGAGCATGGTCTGGAGCTTCTCCCCGGTCACGCAGGGCGACAGCAGCCCTGGCTCATACCAGGCGAAGCCGACAACCGAGGAAGAAGTTGTGGTCTTCTTGGCGGCCATCAAGAGGAAGATTTGGTGGAAAATCGACAGATCTAGTGAGCTCTTCTGTTGTGGGGAGAAGGGGGTCTGGAGCAAGACGACGAAGGAGCAATGAAAGCCTGGCGGCAGGCGGCACCCCTTTTTTGTCAGACGGGAGCAATTGCTGAGGCAACGTGGGGAAACGGAGTCGCCCTCGTCCAATCAATCGCCACGCGTTATCAAGGCCGCAGGCGGTTAGGTCCCGCGGCGCTTCGCACTTGCCCTTTGGCTTCGCCTAGAAGCCAAGTCCAAGCGTGCCTTGGGCCTGGGGGCTACTGTCAGCGTCCTGGATTTGGGGGTATCCAGCCCTGCCTGTGTGCGGCCCACCGCATGACTCCATTGACGGCCTGGTAAGGCCCAGCTTCACCACCAACACCGCAAGACCCTCGCGAGGGGCCAAGCCTCGCGAGGTGGATGACGGCAAGACCCTGAAGGAGATGGCCTCCTCAGGAGCGCTTGAGGGGCGGAGAGTTCTGTGCAAGTTATCTCACGAGGCTCAGCTGACGTGAGCCATGACGACTGTCGGTGTCAAAACCGGCGGATCTCGGGTAGGGGGTCCCGAACTGTGCGTCTAGGCGGATGGTAACAGGATACGAGGGACACAATGTTTTTACCCAAGTTCAGGCCCTCTCGATGGAGGTAATACCCTACGTCCTGCTTGATTAATATTGATGATATGGGTAGTACAAGAGTAGATCTACCACGAGATCAAGGAGGCTAAACCCTAGAAGCTAGCCTATGGTATGATTGTTGAGGTGTAATGTTGTGTCCTACGGACTAAAGCCCTCCGGTTTATATAGACACTGGAGAGGCTAGGGTTACACAGAGTCGGTTACAATGGTAGGAGATCCACATATCCGTAATGCCAAGCTTGCCTTCCACGCCAAGGAAAGTACCTTCCGGACACGAGCCGGAGTCTTCAATCTTCTATCTTCGTAGTCTGGGAGTCCGGCGGATATTGATAGTCCGGCTATCCGGACACCCCCTAGTCCAGGACTCCCTCAGTAGCCCCCGAACCAGGCTTCAATGACGATAAGTCCAGCGTGCTTGTAGTCTTCGGCGTTGCAAGGCGGGTTCTCCTTCGAATTCCATGTTCCTGCCGAACAGTGTCCGGCTTCACCTCGAATACTATGCTTCTTGGCTTCTCATGAAATTATGGCCCCTCTTCCACGCGTCGCACGCGAATGCGAAAAGTCAGAGTCTTTTACATTTTACCCCCGGTTGTGCGGGTCACTGCCTATTAAGGGGCGGGATCCAGATCAAACCGCACCATCTTCCTCCAGCGTATACTCCATCGAAGCGCCTCGACCTGAAATCCATTCCACCATGGATCGTCAGCGGCTCTTCCTCACGCTCCCAGCCCATCGCCGGGGATTGGAGGAGGTGCTCTATTTCGCTGTGAGCTAGTAAAGCTCCAAGCGGAGGATTGCTTCCTCCGGCCTTCATGGTTCGATCCGAGCCGGACTGGTTACTTATCGAGGAGGGAGGCAGGCGGAGGACACCCCAAGCCCCAACAGGGGAGCGGGTGTGTTTAGTCCCCTTATCTAATAAGGGGCTCGGATTTCCAATACATCCGTTCTTCCGCGGGCTCCTGAAGTTCTATGGACTCAGCTCCACCACCTCACGCCCGCTTCATGTTGCACATCGCGGACTCGTAGCTCTTTGCGAGCTATTCCGGGCATCGAGCCCCATTTCGCATTGTGGAAGAGGCTGTTACGCCTCGTGCCCGTTCTCACCAGGGTCCATATATCAAGTGGGCGGCGCCAAATATGGCGCATTCTTTGGGACCGGATACCTATCCGGCACCCCAAGAGGGCGTCCAAGACGGCCCTCGGGTGGTTTTATATTGTAGGCGCTCCATTGCCGACCCAGTCGGATTGGCCTCCGGAGTTTGATCTCGCTCCCTTGAAGAAACGCCTCACCTGGCGCCCATGAGCCCCTGCTTGGAGGAGGACAAGGCGTCCATTACTTGATGGGCGAATAAGATTAATGGCTCATTCGGCTTGACCATGATGGGAGTCATGGCGGCGTGCATCAGCGGGGTGCAGCCGCTGCTGTCTGAGGCCACCCCATGTGGGATTTCAATGGGGAGGGCGATGCCACGGCACGGCCGCAAAGGGTCGGATTCGACCGAGGATCTGGTGAAGATCCTGTCCGGTCTGCATAAGGGGAGAAGGAGGACTTCTTCGTCCGAACCACTGTGGATGGGTTTTCTATGGTCAATCCCAGAGGATGGGTAAGCGAACACCTCAAAAGGGCCTTACCCGTATTTTCGAAGTTTAAGCCTCTTATATTACGTCTTCGGCGCAGAGTCTACGCCGAACTGTGGAGGACATAGTGAGTCCCGCTCCGCAACCCGAGGACCCAGAAGGATCCCTGGGTTCGGCCTCCGAAGAGGATCCGGACCTCGGGGTGGAGCTAATCGACGGGGTGTACCACCAGCTCAGCATTGATGATGCGTTGGTCGCCATTACGGCGGACTACCCCGGGCTAAGTTCGGCATCCCAGGTGACCAAGACCGAAGTCCTGACACCGTTATCTTATCCTTGCCTATTTCTGACCTTCGTGAACAATGGTATTTTGCAGGAAGCGCCAATCCGGCCGGGAGCCGAGCCTGCGGCGGCCGACCCACAGAGGTCAGGCCGAACCAGCAGGAGGAAAAGGAGCGCCGCAAGGGCGAAACGTCGCCCGCAGAGGTATAACTTCGTGTTTGATCTTTTTCGAGCAACGTTAGAGGAACTTTCTAAGTGCTCATGATCTTTATAGAAGAAAAAGCTCGTCGGATGCGAGCACAGGAATTACCGACCCAATCAACACCAGCCAGGCTCAGCGCCGGGACTGGGGAGGCAAGCGCAAAACGCGAACCGGATCCTACTCCAACGGAGGATACCGACAGATCGTCCGCCACAAAGTCGAGGTGGAGAGCGCTATGAATCATAGACGCCACGGACAGTTTTTCAAGAGGCATGCTTTTCCCGAGGCATTGGATGCTTTAACGCAGGGGACGCGATCTCCGGGCTGCTCAAAATGGTTTTACGAGGGCCCGCGGAGCAAGATGTTAAAGACATACTGGTAAGAGAATTTTAATGGTTGTACACACCAAGAGCCCCGAGAATTAAATTAGTTATGTTAATCGATATAAGGATCATTTGAAATTTCAGGCTCTTAACGAGAAGAACGCCCGGCTGTCCCGGGGCTGCAAGATTGCAAGGCCCAACTTGGGGCTGCACTTGCTGCCGCAGAGGAGACGGAAGACCCCACCGGTAACACATTTGTATAAATTAATATAAGCGCGTGCGGCGTGCCTTGAAGTCTAATAACGACATCAGTAGGTGCTGCGAACAAGATCCGGACAGGCAGCGCTACTGCGCCACTAAAGGTCGGCGAGAATGTCTTTGAACGAGTTCAGCAGAAAGGAACAAGCCTCAAGATGCCAACGCCAAGCTCGGAGAAGAGCTGAAAGGCACACAGGCCGAGCTGTCCGGCTCCGTTAAGGAGAATCAATGGCTTCGTCGCGGCATCTATAGTAAGTGCTTGAGCGAACTCTCTTAGGAAGAGGAGTTCGGCGAGGAGGCGATTTTGACATAATATGTCTTGTAGGTATACTCACGGGCCATCCTGCGGAGGAGATGCCCGTATCAATGGATGATCAACTTCCCGGGCTGTTGCAGCTATTCGAACGAGTTCGGCAGGCAATGAGTGGCACCGTACAGGCTTTATGGCCATCCCTCGCCCCGCCCGAGGGCCTCGGGGAGCTTGCAGAGAAGCTACAGGGAGTGCGGCAGCGCTTCCGTTTATGGAAGGTTTCGGCCTGCCGTCAAGGTGCCAGGGAGGCTTGGGCCATGGTGAAGACGCGGTTCAAGAAGGCGGATCCCAACCATATGGCCGAAGTTGGACCGGTGGGGCCCGACGGGAAGGATATCCCTGTGGGTTTAGTGTATAGCCAGGTAGAACTGGCTGCTAAATTTTCCCAGAGGGACTGTAAGCTAGACAGCCTGTCAGACGGGATTGAGGAGGAATACAATCAATGAACTTGACAATGTATGTTATCCTTTAAAAATGACATGTGAAATGTCTTCTAGCCGGATTGTAGATTGTTTGTCGTTGCCGACCTTTTCGCTTCGACCTCGGGACCCTAGAGTCCGGAGTGTGTCCGAATACCCTTGTGGTTAAGAAATAACCGTGGTATGCATGGAGACTAGGCGTAGGGGTCATTAGTGCTTTATCAGACAAGTGCCCAACTAGTTATGTTATATTACATGGTTAGTAAGAAACATCTTCGTGGAGAATAGTTCCGCTAGGGTTCCTTTATTGGGGGAGGCATGCCCTAAAGTGTATGTCCGGCTGCCAAGATAGCGAGAAAACATCAGGGGCAGATGGAAAAATAGGTAAAAAATCATCTTTTGAATCACCGATCGAATATTCCCTTAAGAACGCTAGCTTTCGGCTTCACCCGGTCGAGGTACACATCCGCCGACCCGCAAGAATAATCGCAGAGGTGCTCCTTTACCACCTAGCCGAACAATCGGGAACGTGAGGGTAAGCACAGAGCCAGCAACCCAGCTTGGCCAAAACTTAAGTCATATCGATGCATATAATGGCGAGTAAAAGTTACATGTGGAAGCGTGACACATGTGTTGGGTATAAAACCCGTATATTTGAGCTTCTGTAAAAGAAGCCCCAGAATAACGAAAAGAATGGCACATCGTATGTATGCAAAAAAAGTGAAAATAGGCCCCGAGGGGCCTTGTTAATTTAAAAGGATAAAAAAGAGAAAAGGAAGACAGCCGAAATATAAAAGGTTGGACGGGGGAAGAGGACGAACTCTTAGTCCGGCGCTAGGCATAGAATCGTCGGAGTCGGGCTGCGTTCCATGGGTTCGGCTCAAGTCGGTTGTCCGACGATTTAAGACGAAGCGATGCGCTCCGCCAACAAGACTTGATCAATAATGAAGGGCCTTCCCATCCGGCTTGAGCTTGTCCTTTTTCTTGTCCGGCAAGCGAGAACTAGTTCGCCAACGTTATATGTCTTGGCCCGTATTTCTCGCTTTGATATCTTCGAACTGCTGGCGATAGAATGCGGAACGAGCCTTGCGACGCCGCGTTCTTCTTCCAATGTGTCCAAGCTGTCCCGCCGATCGAGCTCATCTTCTCTTTCCTCATACATGCGCACTCGAGGTGAGTCATGAATAATGTCGCAGGGCAGAACTGCCTTTGCGCCGTATACCATAAAAAATGGTGTGAATCCGGTAGTACGGTTAGGCATTGTCCGCAGCCCCCAGAGTACGGAGTCGAGCTCCTCGACCCATTGGGTGTCTGATTTAGTGAGTGACCTCACTAGTCCGGGTTTAATGCCGCCATTATTAGACCGCTTGCTCTTTCCACTTGACCGCTGGTTTGAGGGTGATAGATCGACGATAGTCGAGCTTAATGCCCATATTTTTGCACCATGACTTGACTTCATCGACCGTGAAGTTTGTGCCGTTGTCGGTGATGATGCTGTGGGGACTCGTAACGTGTACCACCTCGATATAAAGTCTATCACTGGTCCGGACTCTGCCGTTTTGACCGGTTTGGCCTCTATCCATTTGGTGAACTTATCCACCATGACCAATGTGTATTTTTCTTGTGGGTTCCCCCTTTAGGGGTCCTACCATGTCAAGCCCCTGCATCATGAACGCCGGGTAATGGGTATGGTTTTGAGGGCGGTGGGTGGCATATGGCTCGATTAGCAAAGAGCGGCAACCAACGATCGCTGACCAAGTCTGTATGCGTCCGCCCGAGCCGTCGGCCAATAAAATCCTGTACGGAATGCCTTTCCTACAAGGGCCCGGGCTGCTGCGTGGTCTCCACCTAGTCCGGCATGGATTTCAGCCAGGAGGTTTGCCCTTCTTCTTCGGAGATACACCTTTGAAGGACTCGGTAGTACTTTTCTTATAAAGTTCTCCTCATGGACCTTGTAGGCCTTGATCACGGACTATGCAGCGGGCCTCATTTTGGTCTTCGGGAGTTCCCGCCAAGTAAGTAGGCTAGAAAGGTTCTGCCCACGCGATTACGCCATTATATCGTATGCGGATGGTGTTATGTCATCTGCTGAATCACCGCTTAGTGCGGCTTTCTCCGGTTTATCGCTACGGACTCCTCTTCCCATAGTACGGATGGCTTGAAGAGCCGCTCCAAGAAGATATTTGAGGACAACATCACGTTTCGCACCGATGCGTGCGGGACGTCGGCGCTTGGTTATTATCTCGGGCTATGTGATGGAATTCGAGTCCTTCAAACCGAAATGACATTTTCGTGACAGCATTACGATATGCTGCCATTTTCGATCCTTGGCATCAAAGTCTCCATTTATTTGGGATATTGCAAGGTTTGAATCCTCACGCACCTCTAGGCGTTGATGCCCATGGACACCGCCATCCGGAGACCATGTAACAGGGCCTCGATTCGGCTGCATTGTTGGAGTCCGTGTACATTATTTGAAGTACGTCTTCGATCAGTATCTCCGGTGGGGACGCCAAGACGACGCCAAATTTCATCCGCCAACATTTTGGAGCCGTCGAAGTGCATAGTCCAATTGGAGTATGCGCCAGACTCTTTAGGTAGTTCGGCTTCATCCATTCGGCGACGAAGTCAGCCAAAACTTGTGACTTTATGGCTCGTCGGGTTTGTAAGTTATGTCGAATGGCAAGAGCTCAATGGCCCATTTTGCAATCCTGCCCGTTGCGTCGCATGTTGTTTATGATGTCATTGAGTGGTACTTCAGAGGCCATCGTATCGAACACACTTGAAAGTAGTGCCGGAGCTTCCAAGACGCCATGAACACCGCGTATGCTATCTTCTGGTAGTGCGGGTAGCGGGACTTGCAGGGGGTTAACACAGTGGATACGTAATACACTGGTTTTTGAAGAGGGAATTTATGCCCTTCATTGCTCGCTCGACGACGAGGACAGCGCTTACAACTTGATGTGTTGCTGCGATGTATAACAACATTGGTTCGCCCAGAGTGGGCGCGCCAAGACCGGATTTGTTGCCAATATGGCCTTTATTTCTTCGAGTCCGCAAGGGCGCATCCGCCCACTGGTGTTCGTGCGCCTTAGGAGGCGATAAAGGGCAACGCCTTCTCTCCTAAACGGAGATAAACGGCTTAAGGCTGCCACGCATCCCGTTAATTTTGTATTTGCTTGAGGTCCTTTGGGATATCCAACTCGTGACAGAGCCCGGATTTTGGCCGGATTTGCTTCGATCCTCTACGGATACAATGAAGCCCAGCAGCTTCCGCTGGTACGCCAAAACACATTTTTCCGGATTCAGCTTAATGTCATATGCTCCGAGGTTGTCGAATGTGAGCCTCAAATCGCCTACTAAAGTTTCGACGTGTTTTGTTTTGACGACTACGCCGCTCACGTATGCTCTCGATTGTTTTGCCGATCCGGGTAGCGGACATGTTTGAATCATGCGCTGATATGTTGCGCCGGGCGTTTTAAGTCCGAAGGGCATCGTGTTGAAGCGTAATGGTCCGTGTGGAGTGATGAATGCCGCTGCGGCTTGATTCGCTTCCGCCATCTTGATTTGATGATAGCGAGTATGCATCCGGGAAGCACAACGAATCGTGTCCTGCTTTGTGGCATTGATAATTTGATCGATGCGGGGAGGAAAGGATCCTTTGGGCAAGCCTTATTGAGGTCTTTGAAGTCGACCGCGAGACGCCAGGATTTATCTTTCTTTGGTACCATCACCAAATTTGCTAGCCATCCGGATGTTTGATATCTCTAATGAATCCGGCTTCCAATAACTTGGCTAGCTATTCTCCCATTGCTGTCTTTTGGGTTGGAAAATCGTCGAAGAGCCTGTTTGACCGCTTAAATCCTTTAGGATGTTTAGGCTGTGTTCGCCAACCGCGAGGGATTCGGGCATGTCCGAAGGATGCCAAAGAAGATGTCCCAATTTTCCCGGGAATTGGCAGCGATCGGCGTCCACTTCGGGTTCAACTGCGTCCCGATAGAGGCCGTCTTTGTTGGGTCCGTTGGTGGACCTAAAATTTAACTATCTCATCTGCTGGTTTGAAGGAGGTGGACTTGGATCTTTATCAAGTATCACGTCGTCCTGTTTACCGTGAGGCGTGGCCTGGTGAGTTCCTCTGCCGCTAAGGCTTGGATAGTGCCTCGAGGGCTAATGCGGTGTCTTGTTTTCGGCGGAGTGCTTTGTGTCCGGATCATCGCGAGTGATTATTCCGCTGGGTCGAGCATTTTGAGCTTCATGTACCCGTAATGAGGTATTGCTTGAAAAATTGTGAATGCCTCTCGTCCTAATATGGCGTGATAGCCGCTGCTGAGCAGGGCTACAGAACGTGACTTCTTCGGATCTGAATTGTCCGGAGAGCCGAACACCACATCGAGTGTGATTTTTCGGTGCAGTGCGCTTCCGGCTGGGGATTATTCCTCTGAAGGTTGTCTTTCGCTCAATACGGCTCCAATCGATTTCCATTTTCCGCAGGGTTTCCTCATAAATGAGGTTTAGTCTGCTTGCCGCCGTCCATGAGGACTTTTGTCATCAAAAGCCGTCCACTATGGGACTAAGTACCGGTCTTGGGGGCTCTCGTAGTTCGAGATGTGGGCTCGTGCGGCTGGCTGAAGGTGATAGCTGTGTCGCTCCATGGGTTTGCTTGTTGCTACTTGGTAGACTTGGCGAGTTCATGGATTATTCGTTTTCGCATATTATTTGATGCGAAAGTCTCAAGACTATTGATACCGCGGTTGGTATTGTTGGAGTGGCTTCCGAGCTAGAAGCTCTTCGCCACTTTTGGCCACCGCCGTAGTATCAACATGCTTGAAGGCTATGTGTTGGGACAGCTCCCCGTATTATGAAGTTTACAGGTCCATTGAGCCATCCCTCCAAGACTGGTTCCGTTTCCCTTGCTGGGTTTTGCTTTTGGTTTTTGCATCCGGGGCCTGATTGTGGGCGCCTTTTACCGCTGGATCGGGTTTGGGGCGGATTATCCCAAAATTGATTTTCAGTTTTCGAAACTTTCCGTCGCCAAGATTTCGCACTATGGACGCCAGATCGGTAAACGCGTAATCTTGCGACGATCAATGGCGTCAGATTCCTTGTCCGTGCAGTTATTGCGTAAGATTGAGATTATGTTTTCCTCTCGGCAGTCCTTTATCCTGTCCATAACCAGAGGAATCGCCCAATAATGATGTCTTGCTTCAAGGCTCTTGCGAATTAGAGATAGGTCGATATATCCGGGCGGGTGGGTGGAATAAAACCCGGATCCCTGCCCATCTTTGAGCTCAAAGGCGAGGGACTTCGGATCGGAAGCTTGATTTGCTTTGGAACGGCCCAAATGAGTCCGGAGCGACGCATGATTTTAGGTTCAATGCTCGATCGAGTCCGTTCCTCCTTAGGAATCCGGCATGGAGGGTTGGGAATCCGGACCGATTGTTTTCAACAATGGCGAGAATTGCCGAGTTGTTCTTCTACCACTTCGACGTGGTGGGTAGCCCGGGAGAGTTAATCTCTCTCGATCGGTTTTAAGCCCGATCGATTGTAGTCGTTCGACTCGTAGGGCGATGCGATCCAAGAGCTCGTTAACAGACGAGAGCTCTATTGGATCTAACTATTCGGCAGCTTTAGGGCTGAGTCGAAGATTGCTTCCGACGACTTGAGAAGTCATTGCCGAAGCGACGGCCGGGCAGGCGGTCATAAGGAAGCCGCCAAGCCGGATTGTTTGACCGGCGGCCAAGGCCCCTCCGGTGAGAACACCGTCTTTGAAGACGGGCAAAGGCATCCGCTCTATCAGCGACGACACAGAGGAACTCTCAATGAAAGCACCAATGTCGATGTCAAAACGGCGGATCTCGGTAGGGGGTCCCGAACTGTGCGTCTAGGCGGATGGTAACAGAGGCGAGGACACAATGTTTTTACCAGGTTCAGGCCCTCTCGATGGAGGTAATACCCTCGTCCCGCTTGATTAATATTGATGATATGGGTAGTACAAGAGTAGATCTACCACGAGATCAAGGAGGCTAAACCCTAGAAGCTAGCCTATGGTATGATTGTTGAGGTGTAATGTTGTGTCCTACGGACTAAACCCTCCAGTTTATATAGACACCGGAGAGGCTAGGGTTACACAGAGTCGGTTACAATGGTAGGAGATCCACATATCCGTATTGCCAAGCTTGCCTTCCACGCCAAGGAAAGTACCTTCCGGACACGAGCCGGAGTCTTCAATCTTCTATCTTCGTAGTCTGGGAGTCCGGCGGATATTGATAGTCCGGCTATCCGGACAGCCCCTAGTCCAGGACTCCCTCAACGACCAAGGCCAGGCGGGCACTAGGCGGGGGCCAAGCGGGTGCAGAGTGTGGGTTTCCTCTTCGGTGCAAGGGAGGCAAGCCACAAGTGCGGAGTCCCGAGGAATAAGCCAAAGGTTTCCATTCTGGTGTAACAAGACCAGGACCGCCATGACGGTAGGACGGAGGTCATCACCGAGCCCACCGCAGCGTCACGACCAGAGGCTTTTCGCAGGTGAAGACTACTTTTGTCAGGATAGACTATACTACTTCTCCCCTTTCAAATCCCGCCATTGTGGAATCCCTTCCCGCTCATATTTGTGAAGAGGACCAAGGCCACTATATATAGGACTTAGCCACCACCATAGAGAAGGACCGACATCAGAAGGACCGAAATCAGAACAAGTAGAACACCACACCAGCTCAAGAACACCTCAGCTCCTGAGGCTTGTTCATCCACTGTACTAGTTCATCCATAGCCCCTCGAGGCAATCCACCACACCATACTGGATTAGGGTATTACACCACAATGGTGACCCGAACCAGTATAAATCTCTGTGTCTTTGTGTCTCTTTGAGCTCGACGCGCTATGCTAGGAGGATCACGAGTAGGTAGGCCGGGCAGGTTGAGATCTCCGCACGCACCCCAGAGTTCAAACCTCTCAAGGGTTGATGGATCCCTAAATCCAACACATGCTGCATCGGTGGGCTCGGGGATGACCTCCTCCCTGCACTCCGATCATCTTGGTCTTCTTGCATCGATGGGGCAACCTTTTGGGGGTTGCTTTGGAACCGACGTGTTGGCCTTGCTCCCTTAGCACAGAAAAGGAAACCCTCCTCATCCGCGCCTGTTGGCACGGCCTCTGGCACCGATCGTTGCTACGCGCGTCACCCACGTGAAGGCACGGGGCCACGCGACCGGGCTGAACAACCCTTGACTTGTATGCCTCCGAGAGGGTGCCTCGGGAGGCACCCTTGGGAGACCGCCTCACAAGGCTCTTGGTGGAGCCACCTAGTCCGCTCGGGACGCCTGCCAAGGGGGGCCTCATGAGGCAAGGGTTTGGGTAGCTGGAGCAAGAAGACTAGAGGTTGAAAACGCAGCTCGGCCTTTGGATTCACATCTAGTGGTCACTGCAGCTAGAACTATTTGTTGACTAAGTTGACAAAGCCGTGTGTACGTGTCAACTTAGTAGGCCCACAAGTCAACCTCCAAATCTGGTGGGTCCCATCTAATGAAGTCATGTACCTAGGGTAGGGTCATAGACCTATCTTAAGTACCCTTCCCAAGGACACCCTCAGAAGAAACTGCCTTCCAGTCGACCAAGAGGGACTTCACTCGACGGACTCGAAGGACTCGACCATGAAGACTCACTCGACCACCAGGAGATCAAAAGCCACTCTGCATCCAAACGGTCTGTAATTAAGTAGTCTTTATGGCATTTAGGACACTTTATGTAAGGCGTTACCAGTAACGCCTAGCCTTAATGTACTTTAAACCCTGCATAACTGAGGGCCGGAGGGGTCTAGCAGACACTATATAAGCCACCCCCCTCCTAAGTGTAAAGGGTTCACACCCCTGTAACCTATACACACGTAATCCAGTCGACCGCCTCCGGGCTCTGAGACGTAGGGCTGTTACTTCCTACGAGAAGGGCCTGAACTCGTACATCCCTTGTTCACACAACTGCTCCATAGCTAGGATCTTGCCTCTCCATACCTACCCCCATTCTCTTTGTCGGACTTAGAACCCACGACGGTTGGCACCCACCATGGGGCAGGTGTCTTAGCGATTTTGGAGAAGTTGCCATTGTTCGATTGCCTTCATCATGGTTTCGGTGGAGTTTTGGTCGAGGGCATGAGATCCGTCTTAAGCGCTCACCTTCATCGCCGACGACTCCGCTTGGCTCCAGGAGGCTCCACTCGACATCGACGCGCTCCCCGTCCGCGGCGCGATGCATTTTCGGGCGTGTGTCCGCGGCGTTCTGCTGCGGCAACCGTCGACTCCTTATCGGTCGACAGCCCTGTCGTCCTCCCTCCCTGTCTCCCGCTAGCGCAAGCGCTCTGGTCGGTCGAGACTCCAGCGGTGGGTGAGACACGCGGTGGCTCGCCAGACGGCCACCACCCAAGTCACGGCAATCGAGCCCGACGAATCCCTCTACGGCCTGTTCGATCTGTCTACTGGCTCCGTAGAAACCGCATCCGAAAAGTACGGCAGAGCGATCCGGCGGGAGGTCTTGGTGGTCAGCGGGCCTCGTAGCCCTCCGGCTTCCATGACGGCAGGGGTGGGCGATGGAAGCGACCCGCTCAAGTCCATGAGGAATATCAGCTTTGAGCCACTTAATTCCTGCAAAGGGAAGAACTTCGCCCTTGAGAACATGGATGCCACATACTCCCATCGCAGGAGAAACCCCGAGGCTCGCGCCTTGGAGGAGGCACGTTGGCCAACTTGGTGAAACGCACTCGTCTGGAGAATCTCTAGCGAGCACTTCGATGGTAGCTGCTGCAACGAGTAATGACTCTCGGTCTATGTCAACTCTTCCATGAAAGCCGACTCGGGTATATCGAACCCGATTCAGAATTTAGCAGCTGCAGCCCGTATAGCAGAGTCGATTCAGCCCTCTCAGTCAGAGGCTGGCAGAGGCTTGATGCAGATTAGGGATCTGCTCCGGGCAGCAGGAGATCAGAATTCAGCCGTGTCACAGTCACTCAACAGGATTCATAGTCGATTCGTTGCTGCGAATACGGTTCAGTCGGCTCACAGCCCTAGATCGCCTCCGCGACGTGAAGGACGCAAGAATCGACGGGACCAATATGGTGACCGATACGATCGTGATGATAGGCGTCGGTGCCCACTCCTCCCCCAAGGGGTGGGTCTTACGCTCATCGGCAGCAAGATGATAGGCGCCAGCTCAGTGTGGGGGCGAAGAGCTCCTGTCGACCCCAGGGAACCAGGCTTTGACGCGTGATCCATCATCGTGCAAGGCTTGGTTGATCGGAACAGGGCTCATCGAGGTCGCCACGATAGAGATGCGCCCACTAGCAGCCGAGTGCATGTTTCAGGTCCAGAATGTTTGATGGGGCTATCGAGCCGGTGATTCCCCCAACCAGGTTGGCGGTTGAGTAAGTAAGTTCACGGTGAGTCTAAGCCTGAAACCTGGCTTGAAGACTACCGAGTGGCGGTACAGATCGGCAACGGGAATGACGAGGTGGCTATGAAGCATTTACCGCTCATGCTGGAAGGTTCGGCCCGGGCGTGGTTGAATCAGTTAGCTCCTAGCAGCATTTACACTTGGGAAGATCTTTCCCGAGTGTTCGTTAGAATATTCGAGGGAACTTACAACGACCACCTGGATTGACAGAGCTGCAAGTTTGCGTGCAGAAGTCGAATGAGACCTTAAGAGATTATATTCAGAGATGGATCACTTTGCATCATACCGTGGAGAATGTGTCTGATCATCAGGCAGTCTGCGCCTTCAAGGATGGTGTTAAGAACAGAGAATTGAGTTTGAAGTTTGGTCGGACCGGAGATATGACCCTGAGTCGGATGATGGAAATTGCTACTGGCATGCCTAACGGCGAAGAGGACCGACTCCAGGCGGCAAGTACAAGCCGAGTCGATCGGAGAAAGGAAACTCGATCGAAGCGAAGCGGAAGGCCGAGCAGCGGCTCTGGGGAGGCTCGGCGTGACTCGGGCAAGTTCAAGGAAAACCCAAGGATCCCGGAACCCCAAGAAGGTGAAGGATAAAGAAGGAAATGGCGTGATGGATCTGCCGTGTCACATCCACACGAAGAAAGACGAAGAGGGTAATTTCATCTACCCGAAGCATACCACTCGCCAGTGCCGGCTCCTGATCCAGCAGTTCCAAGGTAAACAGCCCAAGGACAAAGCCGAAGACGAGGAGGACAGTGATGGAGGATATCCTCATGTTAACTCCACTCTGATGATCTTTGCTGATGTGGAAAGCAAAAAGCCGGTGAAGGTTATCAACGTGAGGTGAATATAGTTAGCTTCGCGGCGCCCGATTATCTGAGATGGTCCCAAAATCCCATTACATTCGAACAGTCTGATCACCCGACTCATATAGCCACCCCTGGGAGGCAAGCTTTGGTGGTCGACCCGGTCGTCGAAGGCACTCGACTGACGTAGGTGCTAATGGATGGTGGTAGTGGACTGAACATATTATATGCAGAGGCGCTGAAAGGAATGGGCATTCCGATGTCCCGACTAAGCACCAGCAACGTGAGTTTTCATGGAGTTATACCTGGAAAGAAGGCTGAGTCACTCAGCCAAATAGCTCTGGACGTGGTGTTCGGTGACTCGAAGCATTTCCGCAAAGAGAAGCTGACATTTGAAGTCGTGGATTTTCAGAGCGCTTACCACGCTATTTTGGGGAGACCAGCTTACGCACGGTTCATGGCTCGACTATGTTATGCGTACCTCAAACTGAAAATGCCCGGCCCCAAAGGCGTGATCACTATCACTGGTAATCGGAAGAAGGCAGAAGAGTGTTTTCAAAAAGGTTCAAAGATTGCTGATTCCCAGATAACAGTGGTCGAGCTGGAGGGGTACAAGAAAAATGCAGATCCGAGTGATTTGTTACGGGCCAAGAAGCCTGCCACAGAATCAGCATTTCAGTCGTCCGGTGAGACAAAGCCTGTTCACATTCACCCGACCGACCCCAATGCAGCTCCGACCCATATTTCAACAACACTCGACCCTAAATAGGAAGAAGCGCTCATCCAGTTCCTCCGTGAGAACTGGGACATCTTTGCATGGAAGCCTGCTGACATGCCGGGTGTTCCCAGGGGGCTGGTTGAGCATCACCCTAGAGTCGACTCAATAGCAAAACCAGTCAAAGAACATCTTCGACGGTCCGCCGTCCAGAAGAGAAAAGCCATTGGTGAGGAGGTGGCTCGACTATTGGCGGCAGGGTTTATCCGAGAGATATACCACTCCGAGTGGCTCGCCAGTGTCGTCATGGTTCCCAAGAAGGACAAGTCACTCCGCATGTCCATTGATTTTAAACACATCAATCGGGCCTGCCCGAAAGATCATTTTCCTCTCCCTCGCATCGATCAAATTGTTGACTTCATTGCGGGATCACGAAGATTGTCTTTCTAGGCGCCTATTCCAGGTACCATCGAGATCCGTCATGCGGACCCGATGAGATAAAACAGCTTTCATCACTCCATTCGGGTGCTTCTGCTATATCACCATGCCATTCGGCCTCAAGAATGCCGGAGCCACGTTCATGCGGATGATTCAGAAGTGTTTACTCACTCAAATCAGTTGGAACGTTGAAGTGTACATGGATGATATTGTGGTCAAATCACGAAAGGGTTCCGACCTGTTGACTGGCCTCGCTGAAAGATTTGCCAATATAAGGAGGTATGATATCAAGCTCAATCTGTCAAAGTGCACATTCGGAGTTCCTGGTGGAAAGTTACTCGGTTTTCTTGTTTCCGAACGAGGAATCGATGCTAACCCAGAAAAAGTTGGCGCTATACTCCGAATGAAATGCCCTGTGCGGGTGCATGATGTCCAGAAGCTTACTGGATGTTTGGCCGCGTTAAGTCGATTCATCTCTCGACTCGGTGAAAAGGCATTGCCTCTTTACCGACCGATGAAGAAGGCAGACAAGTTCGAGTGGACTCTAGAAGCTGATGTAGCGTTTGCCGAGCTAAAAGCTCTGCTCTCCACCCAGCCGGTGCTTGCTGCTCCAATCAGCAAAGAGCCTCTGTTGCTTTATATTGCAGCCATAGGACAAGTCGTCAGTACAGTACTTACGGTCGAGCGGGAAGAAGAAGGGAAAGCCTTCAAAGTTCAGCGCCCAGTGTACTATCTGTCTGAAGTTTTGACTCCATCAAAGCAAAGATATCCTCATTATCAGAAGCTTGTGTATGGGATCTACATGACCACAAAGAAAGTTGCTCATTATTTCTCTGATCATTCCATTACAATCGTCAGCGACGCTACACTTCGAGAGATTCACTGTGAGATGCAACTGGTCGAGTGGCGAAATGGGCGATTGAACTCCTTCCCTTGATATCAAGTTTGAGGCAAAAGCCATTAAGTCCCAAGCAATAGCAGATTTCCTTGCCGAGTGGATCGAGCAGCAGCGGCCGACTCAAGTTCACTCGGAGCATTGGACCATGTTCTTTGATGGCTCTAAGATGTTAAATTGTTCGGTCTTTGGGGTAGTCTTGGTTTCCCCGGAGGAGATAAGCTCGAGATATGTGCTCTAGATTCACTTTGATTCCTCCAACAATGAGGCAGAATCTGAGGCCCTTTTGTATGGGTTGCATGGCCATTTCACTCGGCGTCCGTCGCCTTATGGTTTATGGCGACTCGGATTTGGTTGTTAACCAAGTGATGAAGGAGTGGGGCGTTAGAAGCCCAGACCATGACCGGATACTGCAATGCGATGAGGAAGCTTGAAAAGAAGTTTGAGGGTTAGAGCTCCATCATATACCCCGTGAAAAATCAGCGGTGATGATTTGGCAAAGATAGGTTCAAGAGAAGCCATTCCAGTGATGTGTTCTTGGAGCATATCCATACTCCATCGATCAAAGAAGATCCTTTTACCGAAGAAGCTCCGCAGCCCAAGAGTGCCACAGATCCGATTGAGGTCGAAGTCCCAGCAGTGGTCGACTTGGTCATGGAGGCTTTAGTGATCACTCCCGATTGGACAGTTCCATACATCGCGTATATCACGAAAAAGAGCTCCGGAGGACGAAGAAGAGGCTCGACGGATCGTCCGCCGATCCAAGGCCTTCTTGTGATCAAAGGACAGGTATCTGAGAGAGCACGGTAGAGTTGGTCGAAGTGCATAACGCCGAAAGAAGGTCAAATAATCCTTGATGACATCCACTCGGGGACTGTGGCCATCATCGTCCTCTCGGACCATCGTGGCTAAAGCATACCGAGCAGATTTTATTGGCCAGGCGAATGAAATGGCAAAGGAAATAGTCGACAAGTCGAGGATGCCAATTTTACTCCAACATGTCACACAAGCTGCATCACTCACGAAGACCATTCCACTCATCGGCCCTTCGCGGTATGGGGTTTGGATATGGTTGGTCCCTTGAGAATAGGACGGGCGGTTTCACACATGTCTTGGTAGCGATCGACAAGTTCACCAAGTGGATTGAGGCTAAACCCATCAAGAACCTCGACGCCGGTACTGCTGTCAGCTTCATCAAAGAACTGATATTCAGATATGGAGTCCCGCACAGCATAATCACTGACAATGGATCAAACTTCGATTCGGAGGAATTCAGGGCGTTCTGCACATCTCAGGGCACTCGAGTCGACTATGCTTCAGTCGCCCATCCCCAGTCGAATGGACAAGCGGAGCGGGCCAATGGCTTGATCCTCAAAGGGTTGAAACCCCGACTGATGTCTGACCTCAAGCATGCGGCTGGAGCATGGGTCGATGAACTTCCCTCAGTGTTGTGGGTTTAAGGACCACGCCTAACCGGTCGACCAGAAGGACTCCATTCTTCTTGGTCTATGGAGCTGAAGCGGTCCTGCCGAGTGATCTGCTCCACAATGCTCCTCGGGTCGAGCTCTACACCGAAGCTGAAGCAGAACAAGTGTGGCAGGATGCAGTCGACCTTCTAGAGGAAGAAAGGGAGATGGCTCTGATCCGATCGACCATCTACCAACAAGACTTGCATCGCTTCCACGCCAAAAACGTGAAGAGTCGAGCCTTCCAGGAAGGAGATTTGGTACTCCGAGTGGATCAGCAGAAACCACACAAACTTGCTCCTTCTTGGGAAGGACCCTTCATCGTCACCAAGGTTGTCCACAACAGAGCGTACCGTCTCTACAACGTCGAGCACAACATCGACGAGCCCCGAGCTTGGAACGCGGAGTTACTCCGCCCCTTTTACACTTAAAATTTTCACTCGGATGAGTTGTAATAAAAGTACTTCTTTAGTTCATGTTTGCAAGATAATAGTGTCATAATTTCCTCAATGATTTTTGTCACTTTTATTTGTTCAGTAAAATTCCCCCTCAGTGGGTGGCTTAGCTGCGAATCCGTTTCGCCTAAGTTTGTAAAAAAAATCCTTACCGAGTGGCGAGCCGGCCTCCCACTCGGGGGCTTAGCTGTGAATCCATTTCGCCTAAGTTTCAATAAAATCCTACCGAGTGGCGAGCCAGCCTCCCACTCGGAGGCTTAGCTGCAGTCCAAGTACTCGCCTAAGTTCTAATAAAATCCTACTGAGTGGTGAGCCAGCCTCCCACTCGGAGGCTTAGTTGCAGTCCAAGTACTCGCCTAAGTTCTAATAAAATCCTACCGAGTGGTGAGCCAGCCTCCCACTCGGGGGCTTAGCTGCAGTCCAAGTACTCGCCTAAGTTCCAATAAAATCCTACCGAGTGGCGAGCCAGCCTCCCACTCGGAGGCTTAGCTGCAGTCTAAGTACTCGCCTAAGTTCAAATTCAACACGCGCTCTGCAAGGAGGACGAGGTGCAGGTCGACTGCTACTCTCTCCTCCGAGCTATGCCACAAATACAACGTGCGCACTGCAGGGAGGATGAGGTGCAGGTCGACTGCTACTCTCTCCTCCGAGCTATGCCACAAGTACAACGTGCGCCCTGCAGGGAGGACGAGGTGCAGGTCGACTGCTACTCTCTCCTTTGAGCTACGCCACAAGTACAGCGTGCGCTCTGCAGGGAGGACGAGGTGCAAGTCGACTGCTACCCTCTCCTCCGAGCTACCCACAAGTACAACGTGCGCTCTGCAGGGAGGACGAGGTGCAGGTCGACTGCTACCCTCTCCTCCGAGCTACGCCACAAGTACAATGTGTTTTCCATAAGAAAGACACCTTAAAAATCGTACCGAGAGGAGAGCAGACCTCCCACTCGGGGGCTTAGCTGCAGCCTAGTGCTCGCCTAAGTTTTGAAAATCCTACCGAGTGGAGAGCAGACCTCCCACTCGGGGGCTTAGCTACAGCCCAGTGCTCGCCTAAGTTTTGAAAATCCTACCGAGTGGAGAGCAGACCTCCCACTCGGGGGCTTAGCTACAGCCCAGTGCTCGCCTAAGTTTTGAAAATCCTACCGAGTGGAGAGCAGACCTCCCACTCGGGGGCTTAGCTGCAGCCGAGTGCTCGCCTAAGTTTTGAAAATTCTACCGAGTGGAGAGCAGACCTCCCACTCGGGGGCTTAGCTGCAGTCCAGTGCTCGCCCAAGTTTTGAAAATCCTACCGAGTGGAGAGCAGACCTCCCACTTGGGGGCTTAGCTGCGGCTAAGTGCCTGCCTAAGTGATTTGGGGAACAAGTCGATTGCAATAAGCACCTTGCTTTAACCTTCAAAAGATACCTCAAACCAAATGCAAGCATGTTTAAAACATCGAATCCGAATTCGGATAACACCTAATGGAACCGAAAGTGCTCAGGCGCTAAGCCTGTTAAGGTTTGTCGGTTACAAAAATCACTCGGCATACCGAGGCAAATTTAAAGAATCAAGCTCAGAAGTTTTTTACCCCTCCTGTGGAGGGCTGGAAGGTGCAACAAACTCGTCCAGGTCGATTCCATCAACAATCCGAGTGGCAGCGGCGATGAAGGTCTCAGTGAAAGACCGGGAATCGTGCTTCTTGGTGTTAGCCACCCTTAGGGCCGCCAGCTTGTCCTCTCGTGCTTCCTTGCAATTGACTCGGGCCAGAGATAGACCAATGTCAGCGCCACACCTGGCAGAAGACTTCTTCCACTCCTGCACTCGACTTGTGACTATGTTCAGTCGAGTCATCAGAGACTCGAGGTCATTCTGGAGCGTCTCTCTGGACCAGAGCGTGGTGTCGATGCGGGAAGTGGCAACCTTCAGCCTTGCGAGATAATCAACGATGGCAGCAACGCGAGATTCGAGCCGAAACATGTTCATGGCGACTTCATCCGTCACAAAAGAGTTGATGGGGTCCAGGTTTGGCTCCAGTCGACCAGCCTCCTCTTCAAAGTTCTGACAAAATTCTGCAAGCACAACCACCGAGTAAAGACAACAGTCAAATGGAAAGATCACAGTTGAAATACCTGTTTGGTGCAAAAGATTACCTTCGAGCATGAGGAATTTCTTCTTGGCGAGTCCGCCCAGATAAGCCTCCAGATCGTTCTTCTTCCCCACCAACTCACTGGCCTTGTCACTCAGGGCAATCTTATCACTTTTTAGTCGACTGACCTCCTTGTTGGCAGCATCAAGAGCAGCTTTCAGATTGGTGTTTTCTTCTTCAAGCTTGGTGACCGAAGCCAACTTCTCGTCTCCGAGCTTGGTCTTCTCTAAAGCTGTTTTCTGCATTTCAGCCAACTCAAGGTCTTTCTTCTTCTGGCATCCTTCACTTTCCCTGCAAAGTTACAGCAAGGTCAGACTTTGGAACAAATGAGGGGCAAAGGTAGTCGTCGAAAGCCTCACCAAACATACCTTTGGCTTCCTCCTTCGCCTTCGTTAAATTCTCCTGGGCCAGCTTCAGATCAAGCTCGAGCTGGATGTGTTTGTTCTCCAACTCAGTGTAATGAGCCGTGAGGTCGCAGGATTTCTACGAAGAACCAATCGACAAAATGTCAAAGACAATTCACTTCCGAGTGACTAAGGAAAAATCATACGTTTCTAAGACTACAGCCGAATACAAACATTCGACCATAGTCTCGGGGACTACACCCAGTGGGTGCACTCAGCGTGCCCCCACTAGTTCTATCAAGTTAGAGTCGACCAACAAAAAAAAAATAGGACATGTTCTTCAGACTGTAGTCAACTGCCAGCAGTCGACCACAGTCTCGGGGACTACACCCAGTGGGTGCACTCAGCGTGCCCCCACTAGTTCTATCAAGTTAGAGAAATCCATTCGACCTGCTCGAATGAAGGAAAAACTTAAGATATAAAGACTATGGTCGACTACCAGCAGTCCACCATAGCCTTGGGGACTACACCCAGTGGGTGCACTCAGCGTGCCCCCACTAACTCGGAATGTCAATCGACACACCCAGTGGGTGTAGGACAATCACGAGGAATTGCAAGAAAGAAGAATCTTGAGGCATCATATCCTAATGAGCAATGCGGTGACCGGCGACACGAGCGATTACTCGAAGAGCGGGCTGGCGTCATAGGCTGCTGGCTGGCTTCTCGGATGGCCTCCACTTGCTCCATCATGACTCCCTTTGGCGTATTGCTTCTTCGCAGCAGGCTTGATCCTCTGGGGCGTAGTGGGTCGAGAAAAGTGAAGGCTGTGCAGCACTTTCGGCGGCGTGGGGCGAGCACTCGTCAGCGGCACCGCAAAAGATCTGATAGGGCGAGTGATGTTCTCTCCTTCGCGACCGATGTCTCGGTAGCACGTCTGAGTCACCTTGCCGTGAGACGCTTTCCTGCTCCTCCTTTGCTTCAGTGGTTCCTCATTGTCGTCGTCAGGAAGGGTAATAACGACATTAGACGGAGCTACGGAAAGGAATCAAAATTAGAAACAAAGAGCCAATCGACTGAAGACGGAACTATGAAACTCATACCAGGTTTTGAAGTGACAGTGTCTTCCATCTCGTTATCGTCAGCTCTGGCCGAGGTATCAGAAGTAGCAGCGCTGCAGTTCCAGAAATCAGTTGGATGATTCATGAGTCAGCCAAGAATAAATTCATGGGGAACAGAAAAACTCAAGTAGCATCATTACCCTGAGATAGTGGGGATCACCATCTTCATCTTGGCAAGACCTTGGCTGGCCGGCCAGCGCCACCTAGATTGCTTCGAGCTTTCTCGGGCGGCCTTTGGAGAAGCGGTTCGGCGCTTAGTCGATGAGCAGCGATTCGACGACCCCTTACCACGCTTCGGTTGCGGGGTCATGGGCGAGCTTCGGCGCCTTTTCGGCGGGTGCAACTTCCTCCTCCTCCTCCTCTTCTTCCTCCTCTCGAGTCATCACCTTCATCATCATCGGCGACATCCGAATCCCCTCCTCTTGGCTTTAGCCCTACTTCCTTCCTCCTCCTCGATCGGCGTCATGCTCCATTGGGCATCAGTATAGTTCGGTGGTGGCACGACAGACGATAAAACAAAGATCAATCGACCAATTTGCAGCAAAAGCAGAATAAGTATAGCAAGATTACAATTGAGGATAAACTGGGCATACCGTGTCCGGAGTGTAGGAATGGTCAAGTGGTGGAATCCTCCTGGCTCCTCGAGGGTTGTCTTTATTCCCTGTGATCACAGCCATCCAGCTCTCGAGTGTGGCGTCGTCATTTATACGGATGGACCGAGTTTCATCCTCGGTTCCACAGTACAACCACATAGGATGGCCTCGGTACTGAAGTGGTTGGATGCGCCGCCTAAGGAAGACCTCCAGAAGGTCCATACCCGTCACTCCTTCCCTAACTAGCTGGACTACACGCTCCATCAACATCTTCACTTGGGCTTTCTCCTCGGGAAGCACCTTGAGAGAAGAGGGCTTGTTCACTCGGTCCATGGAAAGCGGAGGAGACGGTCGGCGCCCGGCGTCGACTTGTCTTGGCAGTAGAACCAAGTCGACTGCCACCCTCTGACCGACTCAGGAAGAGTCATGGACGGAAAAGTACTCTTGCTCCTCATCTGAATCCCAAGACCCCCGCACATCTAAATAACCTTAGTCCTATAGTCATCGGACTCGCCTTTTTCCTTGTCTGTGGCGACAAGTGAATATGTGCTAAAAGAGACCCCAGTCGCGATCGACAAGCGAGGAAGTTCTCGCACATGGACACGAAGGCAGCAAGGTAGGCGATGGAATTTGGATTGAAATGGTGGAGTTGCGCCCCAAAAGAAATTCAGAAACCACGGAAGAAAACACTCGGGAGGCGAGGGAGAACCCACGGTCGGCGTGGTAGCTAGAAGAATGCACTCACCCTCCTACGGCTGCGGTTGCCACTCGTTCCCCGGGAGCCTCGCTGCCCCATGAGGGATCAAGCCCTCGTTGGCCATATCATTGAGATCCGTCTCGGTGATGGTCGAGCGGATCCAATCCCCTTGGACCCAGCCGTGCGGCAGCCGGGATCTTGACGAGGATCCGCCCCGACTCGACGCTCTCCCTTTCACCTTCCCCGTCACCGTCGCCTTCTTTGCACGCTCCAAAGCCGTCGTCTTCTCCTTCACCATTATGCATGCAAGCGCCGCGAGTGGATGGGCGAAGCGGCAGGCGGCGGGGATGGAGAGGCGAAAAGAGGAATGGGGATCTTGTTCAAAACCCTACTTTGGCGCCTTTATAAGGGCACTTCCGTGGGCGGCGAGTGGGCAGACGATCCTATCATATCCAAAGATCGGCGCATGCGTTACGTGGCGAAAAAGCGGCGCTGAAATCGAAGCGTCTATGCCCTATCCCATCCGGCGCCCATGATCCGCCCGCCGTGCGCTTCCCAAAATTCGGATCCCACAAAATCCATTAACTGCAGATCAATCTGTCAGATGGAAGATTTCCTGCGATCCATCGCTCGGAAGTTTACTAAGTTCAAAAGTTCACTCGACATAAGAAAGGTGGATCAAGGCGACCGAAAGAAAAGTTGCTGCATCAACAAAAAGATTAATTGGTCCAAGATGAGACATGTTCAGAACACAAAAACAAGTCGGAAATATTAACAACTCCTTCCTCACTCAAACCACGATCCATTCGGGGGCTAATGATGAAGTCATGTACCTAGGGTAGGGTCGTGAACTGTCTTAAATACCCTTCCCAAGGACACCCTCGAAAAACTGCCTTCCGGTCGACCAAGAGGACTTCACTTTCGGCGGACTCGAAGGACTCGACCATGAAGACTCACTCGACCACGGAGATCAAAAGCCACTCTGCATCCAAAGCGATCTGTAATTAAGTAGTCTTTATGGCATTTAGGACACTTTATGTAGGCGTTACGGTAATGCCTAGCCTTAATGTACTTTAAACCTGCATAGCGGGGCGGAGGGTCTAGCGGACACTATATAAGCCACCCCCCTCCTCAGTGTAAAGGGTTCGCACCCCTGTAACCTATACACACGTAATCCAGTCGACCGCCTCCGGGCTCCGAGACGTAGGGCTGTAACTTCCTCCGAGAAGGGCCTGAACTCGTACATCCCTTGTTCACACAACTGCTCCATAGCTAGGATTTGTCTCTCCATACCAACCCCCCATTCTACTGTCAGACTTAGAACCACGACACCAGCTAGCAGGGGAAATCATTTTTTCGCGTAATAAGGTGGCACTTCCTTGCATGCGAAGATGTTTTCTGGGTTTTTTAATTTCTTATTTTTCAATTTAGAATAAAAAGAGAACAATTTAGCATCTTTGTAACAATCTATATTTTTACGAAATTGATCATAATAAAGGTGGTGGGTCTGAGCTATCAGGGAGAGGAAACTTTTTATTTTCCGCATAATAAAGGAAGCACTTCCTTGCGTGAGAAGATGTAGCTCGTGGGTCAAACCTGTCTGGGGGATAAATCATTTTTTCGCATAATAAGGGGGCGCTTACTGCGACCATGGTTCATGTGGGTCCCTATTGTCAGCCACTCCACGTGCATGACTCTTTCGATGGCTGTCATTTGTTGACAAAGTTGACCACGACGCGGTGAGAGTACCAACACGGAGAACGATGGCAGGTCCTAGGAAGGGAATGACCCAGAGCCGACAAAGGAACAAAAGTGGATGCCCACCCAAAGGGGAGTACGAGGGTTCACTAGTTCGGCTGCGGTGCGAGGCTGCCATCACCGGAGAATAACATGAGGTGTTGGTGAGTAGAGGAATGGCCTCGACTGTGATGGGTGTAGGGTGGGCCAGTGAGTCCTGGGCGGCAGCACAGCCGGCCATGGGAGGCGGTAGCAGGCGGTACTGCCGGTGGTGGTTTGGGCGACTGAAACAAGAATATCCGAGATTGGAGAAGCACGACATCCGTTGAATGGACATCCAACGGCCACTGCTGCTAGAATCGTGTGTTGACTATAATTTGACAAAGCCTTGCGTACGCGTCAACTTAGTAGGCCCACAAGTGCGTGGCAGAGAACATATAGCCTATTTGCGGCTTGTAATAATGTACAACCCATTTTTGAATTCTAATAGAATTTACAACAACCCATTTAGAGTTTGTTAAAATTATAGCCCATTTTCTAGCCAGAACAATTATTAATAATTTCAACCAACCGCTCAAAATAGAATTCAACAAAATTTCCCACATTTTGATGGGGTCCGAAATATTTTTATCCCTAAACTTAGAGTCAGGTTAAATATTATTTCAAAATAGATTTGTATTAGGTAAAAAATCCAATGAAATATTGCGCGCGCAACAAGTAATGAAATTAAAATTTTCAAAATCAAAAAATAATATTATTTTTAACTAATTACCTGTTTGGTGCTTTTTTATAGTTACAACCCAGTTTTTATAATTACATCCCATTTATATATCTTAAAGCCCATTTTCTTGTTAAGCCTAATGCATCCCTCCTAGGAAAGATTTGCAGCCGAGCGGGGCGGAGAATAACAAGTTGACCTGGGCTGGGTATTCCTAAAAAAGTATAGCTGGGCTAGCCATTTTAACCTTGAAAAATTAATATTTGGGCTGGATATTTGCTCGACATAAAATAATAGCCTGGGCTAGACGGGCCACAGCCTGCCAAGTTGATACCCTGCTCCTTTGAACAACAACAAAAACATCGCTCAAGGAAAACTCTGCTCACACCTTAAAAACACAAATACTGCTCGAGTTGCTGGGTCCCAGCAGTTGGCCGCTCCTTGTGCAATTTTCTCGTTTATTGACTATATAGGTTGATGATGGTGTGGGACCGTGATGTCAGGAAACTAGGAGGAAGCAAAAAAAATTATAGTTGTATATAATAAGGAGGCACTTGCATACGTGCAGCTATGGCCCTGGTGGGTCCCCACTGTCATCCTCTCCAAGTAAAGTCATCTCCTGATTCCTCATGTTCGTTGACCATGTTGACAACTGATAACCCACAAGAGTAGGGGATCGCAACAGCTTTCCAGGGTAAAGTATTCAACCCAAATTTATTGATTCGACACAAGGGGAGCCAAAGAATATTCTTGAGTATTAGCAGTTGAGTTTTCAATTCAACCACACATGGATAACTTAGTATCTGCAGCAAGGTATTTAGTAGCAAAGTAGTATGATAATAAAGGTAACGGTGGCAAAAGTAAAGATAATAGTTTTTGGGTTTTTGTAGTAATTGTAACAGTAGCAACGGATAAGTAAATAAGCAAAGAACAATTTGTGAAAAGCTCGTAGGCAATGGATCAGTGATGGATAATTATGCCAGATGCAATTCCTCATGCAATAGCTATAACATAGGGTGACATAGAACTAGCTCCAGTTCATCAATGTAATGTAGGCATGTATTCCGTAAATAGTCATACGTGCTTATGGAAAAGAACTTGCATGACATCTTTTGTCCTACCCTCCCGTGGAAGCGGGGTCCTAGCGGAAGTTAGGGATATTGAGGCCTCCTTTTAATAGAGAACCGGAACAAAGCATTAGCACATAGTGAATACATGAACTCCTCAAACTACGGTAATCATCGAGAAGTATCCAGCTTATTGTAACTTCGGGGTTGTCGGATCATAACACATAATAGGTGACTATAGACTTGCAAGATAGGATCAAGAACACACATATATTCATGAAAACATAATAGGTTCATATCTGAAATCATGGCACTCGGGCCCTAGTGACAAGCATTAAGCATAGCAAAGTCATAGCAACATCAATCTCAGAACATAGTGGATACTAGGGATCAAACCCGAACAAAACTAACTTGATTACATGGTAAATCTCATCCAACCCATCACCGTTCAGCAAGCCTACGATGGAATTACTCACGCACGGCGGTGAGCATCATGAAATTGGTGATGGAGGATGGTTGATGATGACAACGACGAGCGAATCCCCTCTCGGAGCCCGAGCGGACTCGGATCAGCCCTCCGAGAGAGATTAGTGCTTGGCGGTGGCTCAGGTGTCGTAAAATGCAAAGAAACTTTCTCTCTGATTTTTTCTCCCGAGCGTGAATATATGGAGTTGGAGTTGAGGTCGGTGGAGGTCGAGGCCCACGAGATAGGGGCACCTGTCTCGTGGACAGGTGTGGGCCCCTGGTGTATTTCTTCGCCGAGAAATTCTTATTAATTCCAAAAAGTGCCTCCATGGATTTTCAAGACATTTAGAGAACTTTTCTTTTCTACATAAAACAACATCATGGCGATTCTGCTGAAAACAGCGTCGATCGGATTAGTTTCATTAAAATCATGCAAGTTAGAGTCAAAACATGGGCAAAGTGTTTGGAAAAGTAGATACGTTGGAGCGTATCAACTCCCCCAAGCTTAAACCTTTGCTTGTCCTCAAGCAATTCAGTTGATAAACTGAAAGTGATAAAGAAAAACTTTTACAAACTCTGTTTGCTCTTGTTGTTGTAAACATGAAAATCCAACATTCAAGTTTCAGCAAATATTATGAACTAACCATACTCACAATAACACGTAGGTCTCTCAATTACTCATATCAATAACATAATCAGCTAGCGAGCCATAATAATAAAACTCGGATGACAACACTTTCTCAAAACAATCATAACATGATCTGACAAAATGGTATCTCGCTAGCCCTTTACGAGGCGCAAAACATAAATCAGAGCACCTTTAAAGATCAGGGCCTGACTAAACATTGTAATTCATGGTAAAGAGATCCGGTCAAGTCATACCCAATATAAACCAATAGTAATGAATGCAAATGACGATGTGCTCTCCGATGGGTGCTTTTTAATAAGAAGGGTGATGACTCAACATAAAAGTAAATAGATAGGCCCTTACGTAGAAGAAGCGAGGATTTGTAGAGGTGCGAGCTCGATTTTAAAATAGAGATTGAATAACATTTTGAGCGGCATACTTTCATTGTCAATGCAACAACTATGAGATGGCTATATCTTCCATACTACATGCATTATAGGCAGTTCCCAAACAGAATGGTAAAGGTTTATACTCCCCAACCAGCAATAAGCATCAATCCATGGCTTGCTCGAAACAATGAGTGCCTCCAACTAACAACAACCACAGGGAGTTTTGTTTAATTATTTTGATTTGCTTTGATCTTTTTGGATCATGGGACTGGGCATCCGGTTACCGACCCTTTCTCATGAATGAGGCCGAGTCCTCCTCTTGAGAATAACCCACCTAGCATGGAAGATATAGGCAGCCCTAGTTGTAACATGAGCTGCTCGAGCATACAAAACAAATTTCATTTGAAGGTTTGGAGTTTGGCACATACAAATTTACTTGGAGCAGCGGTAAATACCGCATATAGGAAGGTAAAGTGGACTTATATGGAACAACTTTGGGGTTTAAGGAGTTGGATGCACAAGCTGTATTCCGCTTAAATGCAGTGAAGGCTAGCAAAAGACTGGGCGACCAAGCGAGTGGCGACAACGATCATAAACATGCATTAAAATTAATTCACACTGAATACAAGCATGAGTAGGATATAATCCACCATGAACATAAATATTGTGAAGGCTACGTTGATTTGATTCAACTACATGCGTGAACATGTGCCAAGTCAAGTCACTCAATTCATTCAAAGGAGGATACCATCCCATCATACCACATCATAATCATTCTAATAGCATGTTGGCACGCAAGGTAAATGATGCGGAGCATCCTACGGACATCACCATGTCAAGAGTCCATTTCGCAAGTGACACGTGCGACATCTACTTCACATACGCAAAGGTGAATCATCTCCTTTACACGTGCTCACTTGACACTCTCGAGGATGGTATACTACTTGACACTTCTCCCGTGTGCATGCATAGGTATTAGCCGACTTCACGGATGTCAGGAGGAGTGCAAGCGACAAGAACGACTACACCATCGAGAGGCATGGAAGAAACGGAAGAAAGGAAGAAAGAAGCTGGAGTTGCCGGATCATCGGACGCCCAGCCGACGATCGGGACCAAGCAGACGTCGGACGAACTCCGGACGATCCGGCTAAGCGCCCCGAAGACTACAGAACCTACTCGGCGAAGCGGATCATCCGGACGATCGCCGGATCATCCGGACCCCGACACCGGATCATCCGGGCCACCGTCGGATCATCCGGACCCCGCTGTCTTGTGACTTGGGCAAGCCGTGTACCCCCTCGCCACTCACTTACCCTTTAGCCTTGGGCTATAAATGAACCTCATCCACCTCCTTTCTAGGGTGAGCAAAGTGATAGCTCATTCTTAGGTGAGCTTTGCTCCTACCTATCTCTTGAGAGAGAGACCACTACTCCATTGGAGGCCAAGACCTCCATCTAGGAGAAGATCCCTAGAGATACAAGACCTCCGTCTAGGAGAAGATCCCCTAGCAGTTCAAGACCCTCTTTAGGAAGATCCATCTAGGATATCATCAAGACCTCCTCTTGGAGATGAACCTTACCTTGTACCTTTCCCTTTGTTGTTCATGTACCTTGTGATCTTGTGTGTTTGATTGTCTAGTGGATGTGTGATTGGACTTGTTCTTGAGTGTTTCCCTTGTGATTTCTCCCGTTCTTCCGTGTTCATCGTGTTCTTGAGGATCCGCTCGAGCGTGAAAGATCGGCGAATTAGGGTTCCACCCTACATTAGTAAATGTCGTGTGAGAGCGAACACCTATGGGCGGGGCCCTTCTCGGTCGGCAAGGGAGGCGGGCGCCTGCCCGAAGCGGATCGGCCAGCGGAGGATTTACCCGGCTTGAACTCTCGGAGATAAAACTCCTCTGCTGCTTTGTGTTTGTATTCATTTCTTACTCAAGAATATGGAGTGTCTTGTGGCCGAATGAGTCGAAAGCGAACCCGTTCTCGTCGCATGGGCCTCCTTTTATAGGCTAAAGGGGTCGGCAGTGGCAGGCGTAGAAAGAGGTAAAAAAAAAAAGCAGCGAGGTTGGTACAACCGCTATGATGCCCCTACCTAACTCGGGCGGGGACAAGGGCATTTAATGCCGTCGATCGTAAAGCGGTGCAAAGGCGACCATTAGGGCGTCACGCTGCCGATGGCCTTCTCGTCATCTCCTCTTGCCACCTCGCCGCTTATGCGCGGCGCCTTGCCACGTGCCCACAGGATGGTCTGGGGTGACCGCGTCGTCGGATCTTATTTGGAACTTCGGTCTTGAGTGGCAGCCTTACTGCGACAAGCGCCTCGCCCTTGACGTTGTCTTATCGCACCATAAGCTTCTTTCTCGCCGGGCCTTCTTAAGGCCTTGTGAGCGTCGTGACAAGTTCTTGAAATGCCTTGGTTGGCCTTCTGTCAAGCTCCTCTTGCAGGGGCCTTGTCCTTCCGGCAAGCTCCTCTTCGGGACTCTGTCTTCTCGATTAACACTTTGTTCTTGAATGGCGATAAATAGGAATAGCGGAGGGTCTTGGCGGGCCCCGCAAGCCTGCCTTGAGTCTTCTTGTTGCCCGTGCACGGTTCGAGTACTAAGGTACCCCTACTTTAATCACACGGCAGGAGCCCCGACTGGGCCATACAGTGCCCGGCTGTTGGGCCGGCCCAAAAGCAGGCTGCAGACACGCAGCGGCCTGGTCCAAACCAAACCCTCCGTATCCACGCGTCCTCCCGTAACGACCGCGTCAATTGCGGCGTCGTGGGAAGATCGTGGGCAATATAAATCCGGAAATGCGTAGCGTTCGCCTCCCTATTTATGGAAGCGAGCCGTTCCCCACCTTCGCCCTTGCAGTTCCTTCCTCAAAGCTCCGCGCTCCCCTCCGCTTCACAAGCGAAAAAAGCGAGCTCCGCCGCCCATCGCCGCCGTCGCCCTCAACACCTCCGCGCTCCCCGCCGCTTCCGCCATAGCTCCGAAGACGGTGAGGGCTCAAGTCAAGCACCAAGTCGGCCGGTGTTGCGGCTCGGCGCTCGCAAGGCAGTGCTTTTCACCGAGCTCACCCCAAAGGCGCTGCGGAGAATTTTACCTCTTGAGTCGGCCTTGAGCAGGCGCATCCACGCCGCCCGGTGCTCGCGAGAGCTTCCGTCGGCGGTGCCCAAAAAGGTACTATTTCTTTCTGGTGTTCTTCTATGCGGGCTCGCCCACCTTTTTCGATTTTCTGCAACATCGCGAATACCTCGGGTTTCATCTTCTTGATTTCACTAGCGCCGTTCGGACAATGGCGGTTTTGCACCTCTGCGAGAACCGTTGGCATCCTCCCCAATGTCGCTCTTTTCGTCATTATTTCACCCGGGCGAAAGGGAGCCAGGTGGCGGAATTACTGGACCTCACGGATCGGCATGAAGGTGTACTTGATGGGTGAGCTCCATGACAAGTGGGATGAGTGGGCGGAGTGGTCTTTGGATCGTTAGCGCCAACCGCGATCATTCACCAACCTGCGTCGGCCGGGTAGTGTCTGGCGGCGGGCGCTCTGTCGCCCAGACGGCGTAAAGTGAAGATGCCACCACCGAATCCTCAGCTCGGGCTTGCGGGCTCTGGCGAGGCGGTTTGGCGGATTTCGCCGCCGTCGCGCCGCCCCTTTGCGAGAAGAGGGAGCCCGCTTTGGATGTTTGGCGGTCCGGCCCGGACATTATGAGGCTGCGTCCGGGCCTCAACTTCAACTTCCGCGGTTACGGAGCTTGGCGGGATCTTTGAGGAGCTGTTCAAGCATAGCGCCAACCATCGAGTGGTTCGAGGTTGCGCGAGCGTCATCCCATTGTGCAACAACTCCAGTAGCGATCGCATCTGCATAATGATGCGAGTCACGACTTCGCGGGATAAAGCGCAACTTGGATAGAAGCCGCCCGATGGCGTCGTGCAGCAATTCTTGATGGCAGCGGAGTAGCGATCAACTCCGGCGGCGAGCTCCTCACCAGCGACACCACCGGCGATGAGATGCGGTACGCCATACGCCGCGGGCGGCGGCGGCGGCGGCCGCCATGGTGAGTTTGGCTTCACGTTGGAGGCGGAGGCGGCGAAGCGGCAAGCCTTGCCGACGGGAGGACCTTGCGGAGAGGTCGTTGGCGAGGCCGAGGCGAAGCGGCGAGCCGTCGAAGCGCGGTGGCCAGCCGTCTTCGAGCAGCTTGCAGGGGCGAGAGCCCCAGCGCAGCCCCAATTCCAACCAAAAGCGCCTCCGTCGAGTTGGAGATCCCGCGAGGCGGCAAAGCAGGCCAATAACCGCGGCGTCGTGGGGCGCCTCCACCGCAGCAAAATACGGTTGCCCGAGGAGCATCTCGGTCGTCCGGCAGCGGTGAGGTCTTCGGGCTGCCACCGATCCTGCTGCAGCTCGGCAAGCGTCCAAGGGAGCCCACTCCTCTGCCTCGCGCCTGCGAAAGGTGCAGACCCGACCTCTGCTGGCTGAGCTCCGGCGAGGAGGAAGAAGAGGAGGAGGAGTAAGGCTTTCTTCCTCTTGTACTTGTCTTTCTTTGATCTTTGTTGTTGCTTGTCTTGTATCTGATTTGATTCTCTCGAATCCTGTTCTATTCGGGACTCTGGCGAGAAGGCGGCGAAGAGGGCCAAGGTCAGCGTGGTTGTCGCCGAGGGCGATCACGTGGTGACGGCGAAGACACGTCCAGAGACCACCTTAGCGGACCGGTTTCTTCTCCTCGTAGCAGCCCCACAGCCCCAGCGTAAGTGTTTGGTTCACTTCTGTTGTGGGGCGGCGCATGGGTGCTTCTTCTTTTCTTGACATCTTGATTGCTGATTCATTGGCGTAGGAAGCGAGAACAGGCCGGAGGTCTTTATGCCTTGACCTCGCCGCCAAAGGCGATTCCCGACAAGGGGCGCTCCCGGCAAGGGAGGTCCACGGCAAGGGCGTAACGGTGAGCCCTTGGTGGAGGAGCCCATAGCGCGAGCCCGGCCACGAGGTAACCTTGCTTGTCGGAAATCTTCCCTTGGGTTCTTCTTCTGATCTTCTTTTTTGGATATTTGCTTGACTTTTCTTTCGTCCTCCTATCCTCGGATCCCCTCTCGCAGACCCGATGGAGACCGAGCCGTCGGTGAGGAAGGCGCCTGTGACAACGAAAATGCCGCTTGTTGGCGAGAAGAAACCAGCTGATGAACCCTTGACGAAGAAGCCGCCAAGGCTCTTTGGCCGAGAGCAGCGAGTCCGCGATCATCTTGATGACCGGAGGAGCACATGGCGCAAAAGCGCGCTGCAGATCCGCCGACCCCTCCGCCCGCTGATCTGGTGGCAGACTCAGAGCCAACCCAACGTATACTTGAAGGCGAGGCGTGTACATCAAGCTTCCCTAGGCGTCGAGCTCGAGGCACGGTTGAAGGAGGAATTTGTGAGGAAGTACTACGCCTCTTTTGGGCTGGCGGTGGTTAGCCAGCCAATGACAAACTATGGCGAGATCCGAGGAAGCATTTGCTCTGGAAGTTGGTGTCACTCTGCGCGCCCGGCAAGCGAAGCTTGAGTCTCGAAGCGCTTATCATGACGGGGAGTTGACATGGGCTCTGTGGAGGTGCTCGGAACCGCAACGAGGAGGCCCTCAGGTCCATTCTTTGAGGAGGCGGCGCCTCGGCAAGCGAAGAAATTCATCTGGAAAAGGCTGAAGCGAAGAAGCGTGAGGCTCATCGCCGAGAGCTGTCAAAGCGGGATGGTGAGCTGATATAGAAGAAGGTGAACTTGGATAGCCACGAGGAAGAGCTCGCCGTCCGGGAACAATCACTTGGCGGGGCACTCAAGGAGGCAAAGGATGCCTTGCTTGTCTTTGAGGCTGCCAAGAAGGAGTTAAGTGAAGGTGATGCAGCTTGGAGGCGGACATGAGAAGAAGAATGAAGAGCTTGCCGCACTCAGTATGACGAAGGATACTTTCGCGCCCATGGCGTCTGCAAGTTCAGCTCGTTGACAAGATCAAGGCTGAGCACCGCCAAGGATTGGCGCTGATCTGGAGATGAAGCTAGCCACCTTGGCGGGGGCGTTGGGCGCCGCCAAGCGAAAGATGACATCAAGAAAGAGGTCAAGAACGGCGAGGAGCTGGCAGCGAGGGCATGAGACCAGAACACCTTCAAGGCCATAGTGGAGCTCGGGCGGAGGCCTCGTCAACATCGATCACGGCCATCGACGAGGAGCTGGCGGGCTGGACTTGGCGGGCCGGGTACTCCGCAAGCGAAAACCTCCAGCCCAGCGCCAAGCTTACTCTTTTCTTCAAGAGGCGTGGTGGCGGCCCTTGACAACTCGGGAAAGGATCCGAAGAAGTGGCGAGACGGAGTCCGCAGCATCTCTGCCAAGGTCTTGGATAAGGTCTTTGGTGAAGATCCTCTTCCATAATCCGAGCCCGACCTCTCCAGCGTCCTCAAGAAGCTGCGGAGGTGCTGATCTTGAGGAGCTCAAAGCCATCGTCGCACCCATCGTGGACAAGGTGAACGAAGTCAGGAGTATCGATGGCAAGCGCGCGGATTAGGCCATCCTTCTTCTCCTTTCCTTGTTGTTGTTTATTTAAGTCATGAGAACAATTTAGTCAGTGCCGCAACAAGCTATTTTGGTAATATAACTCTATTCTGGGCACTATCTGCTATGTTACTTCCTTTACTCAATTCCATCCCTTTTATGTTTTTGCCCTACGCTTTTAGGGAACTTGCCGATGCAAGCACAATTACCTTGGCGAGTCTTGCGGAACATCGGTAGCTTCTTTGGCGGTGTTGCCTCGGCATGAAACCTTATCGGGACTAATCGCAACACACTTTCATTTATGGCGGACTCGAACAAAGTAAGGCGCAACTTAGCCTGAGCAGTTCCTCCAGCGCCTGAGGTTCTCCATACAAGAGCAGTCGTTCAAGGAATATAACTTAAAAATTTAAAACTGATTGTGCTCAAACTTTGTAACAAGCTTTTACGTAAATGCATGTCCAGCAAAATGTACTTCTTTGAGCAGCCCGGTCCACCTTTATCCTCTCCCCCCCAAATAATGGTATGGGGCCTTAAAACTCGTTATTGCTTACTGGGGTTAAGTGCTGCACAAAGTGTCAGATAAAACATGCAAAAAACAAAGAATGCATGAAATTTGACAAGATGTGCGAAGCACACATGAACTTTATTTATGCACGGGATCTGCGCCCGGCTTTGTACAAAGGGTTACATGCAGCAGCGGCAAAGCTTGTACAAAAGGTGGTTGCCGGAACAGATTCGGCAACCCGCTATATGGGTAAAACTTGCGAAGATGCTCTATGTTCGAGGAATTGCTCATCGGAAAGCCATCTTCGGTCTCAAGGTGGACAGCGCGGGCCTAGTGATTTCGTTCACCCGATAAGGGCCTTCCCTTGGCGTCAACTTGTTGGAATTCTTGGCGGATTGAGCGTGCGAAGAACAAAGGTCGCCTTCCTCGAAGCCGGGCATTGACTTTGCGGCTATGGTAGCGGCGCAAAGCTTCTTAATAACGAGCAGCTCGTCTGACTGAAGGCGATCCTCCTCGAGGAAGCGTGGCGTCATCTTGCGCAGCTGCTCTTGCTCAAACTCATCATAGCGAGCACTTTCGGGCGATCGTATCTGAGTTCCATGGGGAGAAGCTGTACGCTCCATAGACAAGAGCAAAATGTATGCGGCGGTGGCTCGATTTGGCGTCGTCTGATCGACCAAGAACCACGGCAGCTCCTCGATCCAATTTTTCCGCACTTGCGCAGCCTATCGAAAGTTCGGTCTTGAGCACTGCGTAGCGCCAGCGTTCACCCTCTCCGCTTGACCGTTGCTTCTCGGGTGAGCAGCGAAGCGAAGCGAGATCTTGGCGCCAAGATCTTGGGCGTCTTGGATGAAGGTGCGGCTTCGTGAATGTGTGTCGTTATCGGTGATGATCTGTTAGGGACTCGAAGCGGCAAACAATTGACTGAAAGAACTTATTCTTGTTGTCTTTGTCACCTTCCTCCTTGCTTCCACTTTAGGCCACTTTGTGAACTTATCGATTACAGCGTACAAGTACTCAAAGCCCCGACAACTTCGGGGAAGGGGCGAGATGTCGAGCCCAGGACCGAAAATGGCGAGGATAAAGGATTGTTTGGAGAGCTTGAGCTGGTTGATGTATCTGCTTGGAGTGGGCAGCACGCTTCACACTTGGTTACTTGTGCGGTTGCATCTGGAGGCTGTTGGCGAAAGAAACCTTCTTAGGAAGACTTTCTTGGCAAGTGCTCTTCTTGTAATGTGGTGACCACATATGCCTCCATGTATCTCCATGACAGCTCCTGTCCATCTTCAAAATGCACTTCAATTTCACTCCGTTGAATCTTCTTTTATGCAGTATGTCATCGACAAACTGGTACATACTCGATTGCCGGCTACTCTTTCCGCTTCTTCTTGCTCTTTGGGAAGTTCTCTGTTTGAAGGAAATGGAGCGATCTGTTGTGCCCATGCGGACTTGCGGCTCAACGACTAGGACTAAAAGGCGCCAAATCTTTCTTTGGGAACATCTGCTTCCGGGCAAGAATCGTGATTTTGCGAGCATGATGCTCCCGGCAAGCGTGTTAGGACCTGACTTGTCGGGGCGTCTGCTTCAATGAAACAAACCCTAGGGCATGTCGGAGCAGACTGCTCCTCAACACTCTTTGTGTTGATCTTGGGGACCTTCTTGGCGGCGGCGGGGAGCTCTGCTGGAAAGTAGTCACCGATAACCAACTTTCTCTTCTTGCTCTGTCCGGTTGATGGTGTTACGGATGGTTGAGTCGGCAGGCACAAAATCCCTGGTTCCACGGGTAACTTGAGTCTGGCGCATTTTGGCGAACCGTCTGCGTTGTCATTCTGAGTTCTTGGAACATGTTCCATCTGCAGGCCGTCAAAATGCTCTTCCAGCTTCCTCACTTCATCAATGTATGCTTCCATCAACGGACTCTGATAATCTTTGTTTACTTGACGGACGACAAGCTGTGAGTCACCCTAACAATAAGCTTCACGATCCCAAGTTACGCGCGATCCTGAGTCGGCAAGCAAGCCTTCATACTCTGCGGTATTGTTTGTTGCTCGCTCCTTGGGAAAGTGCATCGGACCCACGTGCTTGAGGTGCTCTCCGGTGGGTGCAACAAGTAAATGCTCCCTTTGGCGCCTTACGGCGAAGGCACCGTCAAAGTACATGATCCATTCTTTGCTCGCTTCCTTGGCGGGATGCTCCTCTCGGAGTTTCTTCATCGGTGTTGGCGTCCATTCGCTATGAATTCTGCCAATGCTCGGCTCTGGATAGTCGAGTACTCTCAAACTTGAGGCCAAAGCTTGACAATTCCGGTGCCCACTCGACAATCCTGCTGTTATACGGATTACTGCGGTATCCTCTTCAGCGGAAGCAGTGACAAGCTGTGATCTCATGTGCTTGAAAGTAATGGCGCGGCTTCCTCGAGGCCATGAGAAGGCGAAAAGCAACACGCACACAGTACCTTGATCTAGCCCCTGCGAAGGGGCTGACAAAATAAACTGGGCGCTGCACCATCTTCTTCTGTTTCTCTTCTTGTGGCTGCTGCAGATCCATCCTTGTCGGGACGAGGCTTGTCGGAAGCCCCTTTGTCGCGGATTAAGCTTGCATGATCGTGACTCATCATCCGCCTCCCTCTCCTCCACTAACGCAGCACTAACCACTTGATTGGTTGCCGCGGATATAGCAGCAACTTCTCTTGTGGCTTAGGTGCGACAAGTATTGAGTGGAGGACAAATATTTCTTCAAGTCTTGCGGCGCAACCTCCGCTTCGGAGTCCATTTCATTGGACCGCCTTTTTCAAAATTTTGAAAAAGCGGCAGCGTTCAGCGGAACTTGAAATAAACTTCTTGAGAAGCGACAACATAGCGGCAAGCCTTCGCACATCCTTGGCGCGTTCTTTGCTTCGATTGCTCAATGGCCTTGATCTTGTCGGGATTGGCTTCAATCCCCTCTTGAACACTAAAGAACACGAGAAGCTTGCGGAAGGAACTCCAAACACGCACTTCTCGGGGTTCAACTTGAGATTGATCTTCGCAGATTTGCAAAAGTCTCGTCCAAATCTTGGATCAGCGTCTCTTTGTCCTTGCTCTTGACCACTATGTCATCCATGTAAGCTTCTACATTTCTGTGCAGCTGCGGCTCAAAAGCATGACTAACTACTCTTGTGAATGTTGAACCAACATTCTTTAGTCCGAAAGGCATCCGTACAAAGCAGTACGTGCCACATGGTGTAATGAATGCGGTTTTCTCTTCATCCTCTTCAGCCATGAAGATCTCATGATACCCTGAGTATGCATCAAGGAATGAAAGCAGATCACATCCTGCCGTGGAGTCGACAATCTGGTCAATGCGCGGCAAGGGAAATGGATCCTTGGGACAAGCTTTATTAACATCAGTGAAGTCAATACAAAGCCTCCACTTTCCGTTTGCTTTGTGCACGACTACTAGATTGGCTAACCACGTTGGGTGGAGTACTCCTCGGACCAGGCCTGCTGCTTCCAACTTCTTGATCTCTTCTGCAATGAACTCTTGGCGTTCTATTGCTTGCTTTTCGACTCTCGCTTGGCGGGCGCGCGTGAGACGGGCGGCAAGGTGGTGCTCAATTACTTTCACAGGAACACGGGGATGTCGGATGGTTTCCATGCAAACACATCGACATTCGCCCTGAGAAAAGCAACGGCCAGCTTTCCTATTTAGGGTCAGCGTGGCGATGGTGAAGAGTACCACCAGTGCCGTCCTCCTTAGTAGCCACTTTCTTGGTCTCTGGTGGAGCTGTCTTTGCCTTCTTGCACTTGCGGTGGAGCTCGATGGTGCGTCCTCGGCGGTGGCGCAACACTCGAAGAGTGCGCTTGCGGGCGAACATCGAGCTACTCTTGCGGACTTGTTCTCCTTCTTCCCCGGGAGCTTGTGACAAGTGGTTTGCGTTACTGCTGCTGCTGCTGCTTCGAGTAGATCTTGTCGGTGCAGATAAGTGCATCTTTCTTGTCGCCATGGACAGAAATAACATTAATCGGACCGGGCATCTTGAGCACATTGTAGGCATAGTGAGAGCTGCCATGAACTTGGCAAGCTGGGCGGCCAAGTATCCATTGTAGGGCGATGGAAATCAACAACGTCAAATGTGACTCTCTACGTCACGAAGTTCAGCTCGCTGCCAAAAGTTATTGGCAGTGTAATCTTCCCCTTCGGCTTGCTCCTTCCCGGGTTGATTCCTTGGAAAGTACCAGTCTCTTCGAGCTCGCTGTCGGGGATCTGGAGCTTCTTGAGCACTGCGGAGGAGATCAGATTCAGGCCGGCCCCGCCGTCAACCAGCATCTTTGTAACCTTGAGGTTGCGGATTGTTGGCGAAACCAACATCGGCAAGCACCCGACGCGATGATGTGATCGGGGTGATCCTCAACATCGAAGATGATGGGCGTCTTTGACCGCCGAGGGCTTCTTGCGATTCAGCAGACCAGTTCTGCTTTGTGTTCACTTACGCACCTTGTATGAGTTGGCGGTGCGAGGTGTGCGAGAAGCACCGCCCGTCGGCCTTAACACCTCTGTTGCCTTCTGGAACTCCTGCTCGTCGTCTCATCCTCCTCCATCTCATCATCTTCATCTTCGTCTTCGTCCTTGTCGCAGTCACGGGAGGCCTATCTCCTTGCCCATTGCTTGACCTAACCGCGGCGCCCTCCTGGGCGGGGCGCTTCTTGCGGATCCTCCGCCACCTTCTGGGCCTTCTCCTTGTCGCGGCGCTCGTATTCAGCTTTACGTAGCTCGCCATCTGCTCAACCTTCTTGCAAGCTTGGAGGTCGTGGCCCTTAGTGCGGTGGATCTTGCGTCTTGCTTGCGGAGCCATCACAGCTTGTCGGCGGCTACCACAGCCTCGCCGGAGTCACCAGCTTTGGCCTTCTCGAACCGCCTCCGTTCTTGGGACTGCTCAACAACTAGCAAATCCTTAGCCTTCCTCTTTACATTATTCGCCTCCGGTTCTTCTTTGCGGGCGTCCTCCTGTCGGATCATACGCTCCTGCGTTCTCTCAGAAGTCTTCTCCCTCTTGACCCGTGCACACTTGTCGGCGAGCATATAGCTTCTGACATCTCGATTTTGCACATCGCCATCTCGTCCCTCATCCTGCGATTCGCGCGTTCGATGGAGCAGCGATAACTTGTGGCGGGGTGGCGTCACGGGATGTTCGCTGCACTGGCTGAATCTCTGTATGTACTTGCGGGGTTCTCCTTCCTTACAGGCGGCGGATGAAGATTGCTCTCGGCCATGGGGTTTGTGGCCGCTGTGAAAGCGCCGACAAGCTGATAGCGAGTCTGCCGCGAAGAGATGGAGTTGTCCGGCAAGTGCATGAGCCAAGATCGGCGTTGGGCTTGAGAACCGGTGGGAAGTAGTTGGCGAGGATCTTCTCGTCGCACCCCGGCAGCTTGCACGCGATGGTGTAAGCGGCGAGAACTCCGGCGGATGTATCCTGCTATCATACTTCTCGAGCGCGTCGGCGAAGTTCTTGGTCTTGGGCCCTTTGGACCTCCGCAGCTCATGGGTGAGCGAGGCAACCTACGCGTCTGACAAGTCGCTGGTTCCCCTGGCGCATGCATATTGACAATGGGCCCAGCGCGCTGTCAGTTGGCCTTGGCGCTTCTCTTGGCCTTCGATCACGAGTGCGAGTGTCTTCGTGTCGTCGTTCTTGGAGAACTTGGCGTTGATCGCGGCGAGCTCGCGGGTCGGCAACAGCGGTGGAGTCGGTGTCGAGGTTGGCCCGGCGTCGGTGATCTTGGCCTTGGCGGGGAGTGCGGTGGTGGCACCCAAGCGGTCTTATCGGCATCGGCTTGCGCTGGGCATCTTGCGGGGCCGATGTGCTTTCGGTTGCGGGGCTTGTCGCCGTTAAGCGAAGCCGATAAGGCTATAAATGGCGACCCTCGATCGTCGATCTTGTCGTATTGGAGGGTAATCTAAGCGGTGAGCTCGAGCGGCGCTTCCTCTGGAGTCTTGGGTGGCGGTGGCGGCGGCGAATGCGGATATGCTCAAACTTCTAGCGGTGTTAGAAGGAGCAACATCTCGTCGAGCGACCGCCTTGCATTCGTGCCGGCGTCTTTGGCGTGTCGTTGGCCTTGGCGTCCGCGACCCACCAACAGCCTTGTTCCAGCGAGATGCGGTGCTAGGAACACCGTGGCGTTGAAGATCCTGCACCCCTTGGGAGGGTTGCGGTGGATGTCTGAACATTGAAGCTTGCGGGGCCTTGTCCTTGGACTGGTGACGGCGTGGAGTCCACCGTCGGCGCCCTCTCCTCCGCCGGCGTCCACCCCGCCCGTTTGCTCCGGTGGCGGTAGGATAATCGCTGACGGGCGGCCACCTCGAAGCCTTCTTCTTGGTGGCATGTCGATGAAGATGTTGATGTAGCCTTGAGTATTTGGATCGGATCGCCGCGACCTCGGCGCCCCCTACAGCGCGCCAAAGTTGTCGTGAGAGCGAACACCTATGGGGCAGGGCCCCTTCTCGGTCGGCAAGGGAGGCGGGCGCCTGTGAGCGGTCGGCCCAGCGAGGATTTTACCCAACCGGAGCTCTCGGGAGATAAAACTCCTCTGCTGCTTTGTGTTTGTATTCTGTTCTTACTCAAGAATATGGGTGTCTTTGTGGCTTGAATGAGTGAAAACCGAACCCGTTCTCGTCGCATGGGCCTCCTTTTATAGGCTAAAGGGTGCTTGACAGGTGCAGCGTAGAAAGAGGGGTAAAAGAGTAAAAACAGGGTTGGTACAACTGCTACCAGATGCCCCTACCTAACTCTAACGGCGGGAGACAAGGGCATTTAATGCCGTCCGGCGTAAGCAGTGCAAAGGCGACCGTTAGGGCGCCACGCTTCTACGATGGCCTTCTCGTCATCTCCTCTTGCCACCTCGCCTTTGCTTATGCGCACGGCGCCTCGCCACGTGCCCACAGGATGGTCTGGGGTGACACGTCGTCGGATCTTGTTGGAACTTCAGTCTTGAGTGGCAGCCTTACTGACAAGCGCCTTACCTGACTGTTGTCTTGTCGCACCCGCAAGCTTGCCGCTTCGCGGGCCTTCTTGGAGCCTTGAAGCGTCGCGACAAGTTTCTTGAAATGCCTTGGTTGGCCTTCCGGCAAGCTCCTCTTGCGGGGCCTTATCCTTCCGGCAAGCTCCTCTTGTCGGGACTCATCTTCTCAGTTAAAACTTTGTTCTTGAATGGCGGTAAATAGGAATAGCGGAGGTCTTGGCGGGCCTTGGCAAGCCTTCTTAGAAGCTTCTGTTGCCGTGCACCAGTTAAAGTACTAAGGTACCCCTACTTTAGTACACCGACAGTAAACCATTATAACTCATAGCTAATCAAGCATGGCACAAGCAACTATAATCTCTAATTGTCATTGCAAATATGTTTACTTCATAATAAGCTGACTGAGAAACGATGAAGTCATCATATTTACAAAAACAAGAGAGGTCGAGTTCATACCAGCTTTTCTCATCTCAATAAGTTCATCATATATCGTCATTATTGCCTTTCACTTGCATGACCGAATGATGTGTATAATAATAAGAGTGCACGTGCATTGGACTAAGCTGGAATATGCAAGCATTCAACTCAAGAGAGAAGAAAAGTGATATGGGCTCTAAGTTAAATAAACAATCATGCATATGAGAGCCACTAAGCATTTTCAATATGGTCTTCTCAACCCCCAAAGGAAAGAAAAGAAAATAAAACTATTTACACGGGAAAGCTCCCAACAAGTAAGAAGAAGAACTAGAAATCTTTTTGGGTTTTCATTTTAATTTCTACTACAAGCACGGAAATTAAACTAACTAATTTTTTTTGGTTTTTTTCTTAAGGTTTATCAAACACACAAGAAGAAAACTAGAAAAAGAAATTTAAACTAGCATGGATAATACAATGAAAGAGTATGAGCACCGACGACTAGTGTGTGAACATGAATGTAAAGTCGGTGAAAATCGTACTCCCCAAGCTTAGGCTTTTGTCCTAAGTTGGTCTAGTACCAAGGACCCGCTTCTCTCCCGGTGTAGTGGGAGGTGTAATCGAGAAACCAGCTGGTCATCTCCGGATCCCCTTTGGACGAGATGATGCATGATAAGGGTCGATTCGGGTTCGGTTCGAGTTCGAGTTACGGGTAAAAGCTTGGGCTCGATGGTTGTTCACGCTTCGGTAACAGGAAAATTTTACGCAAGCAAATCAAACAACGGGCGAGCAAAATAATAATCTCAAAGTGTTTCCTATTAAATATAAGTTTATACAAAAGCATCTTCTCTTTGTTGTCAACAATAAACTTGTGTGCTACCATGCTCTTGTAATCTAAAATGTGAGGAGGCAATTTTATCTCCTCCTTCTCATGGTGCCTAATGGGTATCTGAAAATATTTAGCAAGACGTGCAGCATAGATACCTCCAAATATGGGACCTTTTGTACGGTTCAGGGCTAGCCGCTTAGCAACAACGGCACTCATACTAAAAGTATTGTCTCCAAGCAAGGCATGTTGAAGAATGATGATATCAGGAACGCTAAAGTTTCCACTATTTCCACGATCAATCAAGCATCTACTAGCAAATATGGCAAAGTAGCGTAAAATAGGAAAGTGTATGCTAGGGACTTTTGCCTCAGAGCCCTTCTTTGGCTCCTCTACAGCAATAGTATTAACAAAGCCAGCCACATCTTCACGATGGGGTTCCTCTAATTCTCCCTCATAAGGTATCCTACATACCGCACAAAAATGACATAAAGACATTTCTTTGAATTCATCATATAAATGAAATGATACTGCAGGTGGTGACTTCTTAGGATAATAATAAAAAATTTGCACGAAAGTATTGGTGAGTAAGAGATACTGATCGATCCGATCGTTGATGAAATCGGTGAGGCCTGCCGTCTCGATCAAAGCATAAAAATCTTCATGAATTCCAGCTTCTTTCAAGAAATCCTCACATGGCCATTCACATGACCGTACTTCCGCTAAGCGAGGAAGATTATACTTGGCTTTTTCCTTCTCTTTGGCTTGTTTTTCCTGAGAGCTTTGGCTAGAAGAGCCCCTCAAAAGTTTCCTCAACCTTTTTTGAAAATTTCTGAAATTTTAGTAACTTCAAAAAAAAAAAGTGAATAAACCAAACAAGATTGATAGCAACTACTCCTACAAGTGCCTAGAGCCTATATCATGCATTAGAATTGCTTGGGACCTCAAAAATTTAACATGCAAGCTCAAGAACATGGTCACCTAGGCAGCAAAAATTTGCAATGAATAAAGCACTAGAACAAAAACTAATTGGACCAATGGAGGAGTCACATACCAAGCAACAATCTCCCAAAGCAGTTTTGTGAATGGAGCTTTGAGCAAGGAGATCAAAATCGCAGCAAAGCGAGCTAGAACTTCGTGCTTGAGCTGGATGGGGATTTTTGGGGTAGAAGATGAAGTGTGTGGGTCTTGGCATAAGTGGAGGGGGCCACCGAGGCCACGAGGCAGGCGCCCTACAGGCGCTCTCCACTCTCATGGCACAGTGATTGCCCCTCTGCGGTGATTTGATGCCTAAAATCCTCAAATATTCGGAAAAAAATCATACTAAATTTGCAAGGCGTTTGGAGCACTTTTATTTTCGGACTATTTTTTATTGCGGATAATTGAAAGCAGAGCGAGATAATATTATTTTTGCTTTATTTATTCTAAATAACGAGAAAGTAAAAAGAAGTCTGAAGGTTGTTGTCGGTGTCAAAACCGGCGGATCTCGGGTAGGGGTCCCAGCTGTGCGTCTAGGCGGATGGTAACGGAGACAAGGGACACGATGTTTTTACCCGAGTTCGGGCCCTCTCGATGGAGGTAAAACCCTACTCTGCTTGATTGATATTGATGATATGGGTAGTACAAGAGTAGATCTACCACGAGATCAAGGAGGCTAAACCCTAGAAGCTATCCTATGGTATGATTGTTTTTTGTCCTATGGATTAAAACCCTCCGGTTTATATAGACACTGAAGAGGGCTAGGGTTACACAGAGTCGGTTACAATGGTAGGAGATCTACATATCCGTATTGCCAAGCTTGCCTTCCACGCCAAGGAAAGTCCCATCCGGACACGGGACAAAGTCTTCAATCTTGTATCTTCATAGTCTTGGAGTCCGGCCAATGATGATAGTTGACTATCCGGACACCCCTAGTCGAGGACTCCTCGGTAGCCCTGAACCGGGCTTCAATGACGAGTCCGGCGGCGCATATTGTCTTTGGCATTGCAAGCGGGTTCCTCCTCCGGATAATTCATAGAAGATTGTGAACACCGGGATAGTGTTGACTCTGCAAAATAAATTCCACATACCTCCGTAGAGAATAATATTTACACAAGTTCAATCTGGCGGCGTATTTAGGTGGCGTGGCGTCCGCATACGGCCAAGCCTTTATTGAATCGTTTTATTATTCCACCTCGGTCGTTTAGCGGCGGTTTCCTTAACGCGTCTTGTCGAGCGAGAGATCGTGTCCCCTTATTCAGGATTCTCATCAATACGGATGTGGGTAACCCAACCACGCCCATTGCCATGCCCTCTCCGCCGGCGAGTTCCAAGCGGTCCGCAGGGGCGGCTCTTGGTATTCTCCCCTTTATAATGAGACCAAGGCTTGTCCCTTTCCCCGATCCTCAATCGAATCCCCTGCCCGTGTTCCAACACCCAAGGCTCCAGTTGAGGCGCCGGACCTTCCGACAATGTCGGCTCCGACCTTGGGGCGGTGGATGCCCTCTTCCGTCCGCGGAAGAAGGCGTGTTAAAAGTGAGAGGCGCCCGGTACCTAACCTCTGATTTCGCATAGGTTGCCGCCCAAGAACAGTCGTTCCACTCCGAGCCTGGTGAGGCGTCGTGTTAGTGTCTCACTTCCGTCGGGTTTAGACTTCCGATGGACCCCTTCATGAGGGGCTCATGTTTTATTATGGGCTGGAATTCCATGACTTGGCTCCGGAGTCCATCCTCCACATCTCATCGTTCATTGTCGTCTGCGAAGCCTTCCTCCACACTACCCCTCACTTTGGTTTGTGGCTCAAGACCTTCAACGTGGGCTGAAGATGATCGAGGCGGACAGGCGAGTCTTGGAGGGGCGATCATGAGCAAGAGGCCGATGCTCCATGGACGAGGGCTCTTTTCAAGAGGAGCTCGGCTTGTGCAGCGAGGTGGTTCCATATCACGCTCCCGAGGGCAGCGAGGCGGTGCCGCCACCGCCTTTCGCTCGGGCCCTCAACAACGGTGGCGTCATGGGTGTAAGTGCATCTAGTGCCACCCCTAGTTGGTTTTGGAGTATTGGCGACAAAGTTGGTTGAGGACTAATGTGTTTGTGAGAATTGCGGGATACTTGGTAGTGTCCCTCATTGATTCGGTTTACCTAGGAGATGACCCTAAAATGTATGAAGACATTGAAGACAATGGTTGTATGAGAAGATATTCATATTGAAGATTATGACATGAGAAGACATTGTGTGAAGACTTTGGAGCCTTGAAGTGTGTAGTTTCGTTGTTTCCTTTTCTTCTTTGTTGAGTCATAGGAACCACCGTCTTTGTTAAGTGGGGTCCAAGTGAACTAAGTCGAGTGGTGAAGTGATGCTCAACTCAAATCCTATGTCTTGGCGAAGACAATGAGAGCAAACCTTATCCAGAGCTGGATGAGTCAGCTTTGCTTGTAGCCCAAGTAAAGTTGCAGCGTGTGTTTGAAATCGACCGTTGGAACACGTGTCGGTTCCTTAGTGACCGGGTCATTTTGGACAAATCAGGTCGGGTTGCCTAGTGGCTATAAATAGCCCACCCCTACACCATAAATTGGTGGCTGCTCGGAGTTTGTGCGGCTTTTGTCGTTTGAGAGCAACCCACCTCGAAGCATTCGAGAGAGAAATCCTTGCGAGGACAAAGCCTAAACACCCGAGCCAAGAGTGTTAGGCATCACTGAAGTCTTTACATGCATGTGACTGAAGACTTATGCAGCGAGGCTGTGAATCCTCCGGCCGGTTAGGCGTCACGTTTGAGCATCCAAGAGTCATTGTGGATTGCGGTGAGCGAAGTGCTGTGAAGGTTTGGAAGTCTCCTTGAAGACTTACGAGTGATTAGGCGAGGCTGGGTGTCCTTAGCTCAAGGGAATAAGGTGAAGACACGGTCTTGAGTTAAATCTCAGCCTCCTAACGGGCGTCACAGTTGTCACAACAAGCTGGAACTGGTCAACAAATCATGTGTCTTCAACAAACAAGCTGGTTCTATCCTTCCCAACCTTACTTGAGTTTGTCTTCGTGAAGTCATTGCCTATCTGTGTATCTGTTTGACTTCATTGTTTGACTCTTGTTGTTGATTGGCTTCACACTATCTTCCATCTTGATCCTTACTACCTAACTGCTATTAGTCTGTACTTTCATATCATTACATACTTGACTATGGCTTGTTAGGGTAGTTTATCTTCATTGCATATCAATTAGGTTATTTCTATTGTTTGTCTTGAAACTTCCAAGTTTTGAAGACTTTCATAAAATCGCCTATTCCCCCCCTCTAGTCGATACTAGCACTTTCAATTGGTATCGAGCAAGGTACTCCTTGTTACGTGTGATTCGATTTAACCACATGGAGTTTCAGCTATGTCATTGCGGGATTGAGGAACATATCGTGTCCCACCTTTGGCGGTCATGAGTATCCCGACGGAAGGCCATGATGAAGAAGCTACTCATGTCCATGGATAGCGAACGTGGTATCCTTTGAGATTTGACTCAGCGATCTATGCAAGATGGCGGTGATGACATTCACAAGTATACTCTATTGAACCTTCAATGAAGGGCGTCATCTGCTTGTCATTTGTCCCGAAATCAGTTCGGGAATGTTATGCACCTCAATCACCTTGAAGCTAATCTGGGACCGGCTTTACGAGGTATATGAAGGTCATCGCTTTTCGTCATGATCCGTGGTTTGAGGACTACAAGGAGTCTCTCAAGGAGATGACCTTTGCACTGAATCATCATCATCCTCATCGTGCCACATGGCAAGGGGTGATAAAATGGCGAATGCTATCTCTCGAATCTAGCGATGATGAATCGGTGATGAATTTGGCCCTAGCTATGACAAGCTTGCTTCCTTGCCACTAAACAACAAAGAATCTTGGAAAAGGTTCAAGACATGCTTAGTAAGGCGATGATATGTTGGGTGAAGAAATGGATCGATCAAAAGCTTTGGTGATAGTCTTGAAGACTTCATGCTAAGTTTGGCGCCCTTCAAGATCAACATAATGCCCTCTTATCGATCATGAGAAGTTGTCTTGAATGTCTTCAAAAGCTAGACCTTGAAAAGAAAGAGTGGATTATGAAGATCTTGAAGGAAGCGAGTTTCACTCGCACTCAGCAGATCAGTTCCGCTCGGGATGGATTTGAACCACCATGTCTAAAATGCATTGGCGTGATAATGCTACATCATTTCTTTGAATGTTCCACTTGCTGCTCTTTGTTCCATTGTCTTCACCTCTTGATGTGGTTACTAACCCCTCTGCGGAGGATACCACTCTTTATTCTTGATGAAAATGCTATGTTGAAGACATTGCTTGAAGCGAGGGATGTACAAAAGTTTGAAGGGACATCGGACTCTGCGATGTCCTCAAAAGCAGATTACGAACGAAACCCTAGGAAAGAGGGTGTTGGGTTTGAAAGGAAAATGAATGTTGATGGCTCGTCTTTGGAAGCTGGCGGTACCCCAAAACCACATGGGTTCTTTGCAAAGGAACCTTGATGAATCCATCCACCTTATCTGGTTACATGCTAATCCTATTATCATTGATGAATCCTTTGATGCAAACTATAAGCTGTTCAAAAATCAGAATGGTGAAGTGTTTGCGGTACATTGGTACTAAGCTGCGGGAATGGACCACCCATGAAGAAGATCTGGGTACCTAAGCGGTACATTGAGAATCTTCACATGAATGTCGTCATGACACCACCAAGGAAGAAGACAAACCCCGGACCTATAGCTTCATGTGGCCCAAAGGCTTCATCTGATCTGAGGACTCATATGAGTCACCCTAACGCCAATGTTTTGCGGGAAATAATGCTCGGACTTATAAATATGGCGTGTATCTTGAACCGCTATGTTCATAGGACTAAGAACTTTTACGCTTATTCATATGAGTATCATTCATCTCTGCAAGGCTATTTGCTAGGGCTTCAAAGCCAAGATTCTCGAGATGCTGCACTTAGACTCATTGCTTCTAAGCCCCCTTGAAGATGTGGGTGGCAAAGTAGAACTAACTCTCTTTTGCGAGCGGTCTCTAGCCAGCAATCAATGGCGTCGGTACTATTCTTTGGGGACCTAAAACTCATTGAGGGCCTTACGATGAAATGTCATTCTATATACTTTACATATGAATTTCTTATCAGTCATACTATGTCCTAACTTTGTTATAAGCTGTGACTGTCCCTATATGTGTCAAATGCTTATGCTTCACAACACTCTTGTGAAGTCTATCCTCCTAACTGCACTGTAGGGTACATCACCAAAAGCTTGAGAATGGATTATGGACGGTGGATGCACAAATCATATATTTGGTGATCGAAGTCTTCTCATGGACTCAACCTTATGTCCATCGACAAAAGTCACATTACATTTCTTGACCTTTGGTAAAAGCAAGGTATTGGGTCTAGGTAGAGTTGCAATCTCAAAGGATCAACACATGGATAAAGTGATGCTTGTTGAATCCCTTGGTTTCAACTTAGTGTCTGTCTCAATGCTTTGTGACTTGAACATGATTGTGATATTTGGCAAATATCGTTGCCTTGTACTAATGGAATATGACAAATCTCTAGTCTTTGAAGGGTATCGAAAATATGATATATACATGGTAGATTTCTCAGCAGGTCCATAGCTTGATGTATGTCTTCTCACAAAAGCTTCAGAATGCTGGCTCTGGCATCGAAGGCTGGGACATGCTGGCATGAGGAACTTACACTCACTCATCAAGAAGAAGCATGTCATTGGCATTGAGGATGTCAAGTTCAAGAAGGATCATCTGTGTGGTGCCTGTGAAGCTGGAAAGATGACAAGGGCAAAGCACCCCTCAAAGACAATCATGACAACATCTCAACCCTTCGAGTTGTTACACATGGACTTATTTGGACCTACGCTTTTCTCCACCCTCACAACAACTGCTGTCTCTGTAAGCCGTCATTGTTGATGACTACTCAAGATACACATGGGTTCATATAATTCTTTACAAGGCTGAAGTGCAAGATGTCTTGGTAACCCATAAATCGAGCAATGAACAATTATGGCGTGAAGATCAAGCACATCGAAATGACAATGGCCTTGAATTCAAGAACACTTGGACTTGATCGTATCTGGATACAATGGGAATCACTCATGAGTTCTCTGCTCGTACACACCTCGGCAAAAGCGGCATTGTTGGCGCAAAAGCAGAACCCTCATTGAGATGGCTCGAACAATGCTAGATGAGTACAAGACACCAAGAAAGTTACGGCTGAAGCTATTGATCTGACATGTCACATCTCAACCGTGTGTACATTCATAAGCTTGAACAAAACATCATATGAGCTACTTCGGCAAGAAGTCAAGCGTCGGTTACTTGAGTATTTGGAGCAAGATCTTTGGATAAAGGATCCCCATCACAAGTCAAAATTTGCACCTAAGGCTCACGAAGGCTTCATGCTTGGCTATGGAAAGGATTCACACTCTCTGAGTCTTCAAACTTTATGTATACAAAATCGTTGAAGCTGTGGATGTGAAATTTGATGAAACCAATGGTTCACATAGAGATTACGCCAAGTACCTTTGGATGAAGCTCCTTCAAACAAGGCAATCAAGCTGATGGGAACTGGTGAAATCATGCCCTCTTAAGCACAGCCTGAAGAGGAACTTATCATCTCTGCACCAAATCAACCCGAAGACAATGCTTAGACCGAAGACAATCCGTCCAATGATGACAATGATCAGCCAGAGCAAAATCTTCGTCCTGTTCATCCTCGTGTTGCAAATGAAGTTCAAATAGAAAAGATAATTGACAGCATCAATGCACTGGTCCGCTCACTCGATCAAAAGCAACACAGCTAGCAAACTTACATGGGCACTTTTCATTTGTGTCAATATCGAACCCAAGAAAGTTCTTTGAAGCTTTTATGGAACTGAATGGATTCAAGCCATGCAAGAAGAACTTCAACAGTTCAAACTGAATAATGTCAGGAACTTGTCAAGCGACTGATCCTCATAAACATAACATTATTGGTACAAAATGGATATATCGAAACAAGCAAGATGAGCATGGTCAAGTAAATCGAAAACAAAGCACGTCTTGTGGCTCAAGGATACACTCAAGTTGAAGGAATTGACTTGATGAAACATTTGCTCTGTTGGTAGACTTGAAGCTATTAGCATCTTGCTAGCCTCGCTAATCATCACAATATCTTGCTATATCAAATGGATGTAAAGAGTGCATTTCTCAATGGCAAGATTGAAGAAGAAGTATATGTCGCACAACCACGGCTTTGAAGATCCAAAACATCACGATATGGTGTACAAGCTAAACAAAGCACTGTATGGCCTCAAACAAGCTCCTCGTGCTGGTATGATACAATCAAAGACTTCACGAAGAGCAAAGGCTTCAAACACGGATCCCTCGATCCCTCTCTTCATGAAGACATATGATGGTGAACTGTTTGTGTGCCAAATATATGTGGATGACATAATCTTGGATGCACCAACCATAAGTATAGTGATGAGTTTGGGTACATGATGCAAGAGCAATATCAAATGTCCATGATGGGTGAGCTGAAGTTCTTCCTCGGTCTTCAAATTAAATCGACAAAGAAATGGCATCTTCATATCTCAAGAAAAATACCTCAAAGATTATGCGAAGAAGTTTGGAATGGAAGGCGCAAAGGCTACAGCGTAATGCCGACCAAACACCATCTTGGTCCCGGCGACAATGGTAAAGAGTTCGATCAAAATGTATACCGCTCCATGATTGGTTCTTTGCTTTACTTATGTGCATCTAGGCGGATATTATGCTTAGTGTTTGCATGTGTGCTCGATTCCAAGCGGCACCAAAGGAATCGCATCACTTAGGCGTGAAGCGAATTCTTGATATTTGGCTTACACCCCAACACTCGGATTATGGTATCCCAAGGGCTCAAAATTTGATTTGGTTGGATTCTCGGATGCTGATTATCTTTGGTGACAAGGTGGATCGCAAGTCTACATCGGGCACATGTCATTTTCTTGGTCGATCACTTGTCATTGGTCTTTGAAGAAGCGAGCGTGTATCACTCTCAAGCTGCTGAATCTGAATACATTCTTCTTTGGATCTGTTGTGCTCGGCTTACGTGGATGAAGCAAACTCTCAAGGATTATGGCATCAACCTGAAACAAGTACCTCTCTTCTGCGACAACGAAAGTGCCATCAAAATAGCCAACAATCCAGTCCAACACTCGAAGACAAAGCACATTGAAATTCGTCATCACTTTCTCAGAGATCATGTTATGAAGAAAGATATCGATATCATTCATGTCAACACTGAAGAGCAACTGGCAGATATCTTCACAAAGCCCTTGGACGAGAAAAGGTTTTGCAAGTTACAGTGTGAGCTAAATATCTTGGAATCCTCTAATGTCCTGTGATCAGGCACACATCCTAACACTTATGCATATTGATGACTTAGATGTGCAACACACAAAGTAGTGTATATCTTCAATCAATGAAGATTTACACTCTGAGTGTGAATATATTAACATGGAATTTGACTTCGGAGCGCCACGATAATTGTGCGCCGTGTGCAGGTCTAATACTTCCTATCGATGGGTAGCATACCACCAACCTTCTTTGTTTGAAGTGTTTCACTCAAGGCATTATATTGCAATGACTTCGCATCTGGTTTGTCTTTAGTTTCAATTTGTCTTCATGACTTTCTGCACTATGATGATTTGATTCCTTTCTGATATATTCTAGTGCTCTGTCCTCTACAGCATTCACTTATAGCTATGTCTTCAAGATTGAATCTTTTGAACTAAGTGAATGTGATCGGACCCTAACCTCTCTATGCTTCCTATCTCAAACTCTATCTATCCAAATCATATGCATTCTATTGAAGCTGTCGAATGTCTTCTCTGCGTCCTAGTCGTGAAGGCAAAGACAAACATTAAATCTGTTTTAAATGGCTTATCTTTATTGTTAAAATCCGGAGAAGCGAAACAACTCTCCGACATGCTGGCGGGCGTGGGAGCGTGGGACAACTCGAGTGTGTTGCATGCTTGCCACGTGCCCTCGAATATGAACCGCCCGAGGCACCCGCGTAATGCGTTATGTCTCTCACCTACTTATAAATACTTGTCCCTGCGGTAAAAAATCCTTCTTCCACCTCTCCACCTCCGTCAAAACCCTAAGCGCCACCGCTAGCTCGCGACAACGCCCGGCGACAAGCGCTTAGCTGTCGCGACTTCTCGATGCCGTCCTCCGCCCGACGCGGACATCGTCCTCTCGCCATCGCCGTAGGTGTCCTCGTCGCCAAGTTAGGGCACGGTGGGCTGAACTGCTCGGTCTCCTATTCTTCCCATCTAGCAGTTCTTCGATGCGGTAATTATAACTCTATTTTACCACCTTTTGATCTTCAAGATTCATCACATTTTACAAAGTAGTTTACATACATTTCAAGTTAGATCTATTACATGCGCATCTCATCTTGCCTAGTCGATTCACTTAGATTTCTGTCTAGCTTGATTCCTCACTTGTACTTATTCACGGATGGGTACAAATCTGGAACCAACTCACCTATATAAGTGAATGTCTTCGCATCATGAGGTTAATGTCTTCAAACTGATTTATCTTCAAAATCTTACGAGAATGCATATGACCTCTTCCCTTCCTCGCATCTCTAATCTTTCATAGGTACATGTCAGTGGGAGAATCCCTTGGTTCTCATAGTGCGCATTCGTTTGCGAGAATACTTACGACATCATATAAATTCTCCTGAAGCCAGCTCTGCTTGACCAGCAAGCGTAAATCTCGAAGCCTTTGAGCGTGTTGAAGCCTTTCGGCTTGAAGTTCATGGCTGCAAAAAATCAACAAGGAAGGGTGGCGGGCAGTAGCGGAGAAGGAACATCAAGGATACGCCTAATGACTTAGCGAGAACTATACAAGACAGATCTGAAGAAATTATCATCGAGAGAAAAGGCGAATCAATGGATTCGGCGCTATTAGGCTGAGTGGTTCAAGTACAAGTTTGTGGTGAAGGAATATGCGAGAGAAGAATGCCATCAAGAGACCTTGGGGTGATATCCTCTATCGAGGCCTTCAACCCAAGAGCCGAGCTGAAGCCGTTGACCAAGGCTTCTATCCCTGCATGGTCCGTGGACCACATCTTGAGAACGCAGATCCCACCTCACTACTATTGTGTCGTGACGACTCTCTCTTCAAGCGCAACTACCAGTTTGATGTGGCTTCGGCCAAGAAGAACAAGAAGTCCTTGGGCTTGGACTTCAACCCAGGTCCCTCTGCTCCCGTCTTGTGGCTCCGTGATGCTAATCCCAATGAGATCGGCCCCTTCTCCAACCTTGACGGCCTCATCACCTACATCATGGTCCAAGGTGCCAAGGTAGATCATTCTGACACTGGTGCTGACTCTGATGAAGCCCCTGCTCCTCCTCCAAAGCCGCAGAAGCAAAATAAGTCTAAGGCTACAACCTCGGCTGCACCTCCGAAGACTTCATGTGCGAAGCCAGCAGCCTTGCACCTCCACGAAGCCGGTGTGCGGTCGAAGATCAATCCGTGTCTCCAAGAGAGCGGAGAAGAAGAAGCAACTTGCCGGACCATCGACCAAGAGCCTTGACTCATGTTGCCATTACGCATGAAGAACCCATTGATCTATCAAGTGATGAAGATCTTCTTGATGATGCTCTTGAGCGGTGATAAAAAACAAGGAAGAAGCGAAATCTTGACAACTTGCCTCTCTTTGATGTTGCCATCATCCACAATTTCATTGATGAGTTGTTCGACACCCCCAATGCCAGCTTTGAAGATTTACAGCTCCCCATTTGCCTCAACGTCGCCTTCAATGGCGCCATTGCTTCTGAGCTAGCTCTCGCTTAGCGCATCGTTGAGCTCAAGAACAAGATTGACACTGAGAAGTCTCAATTCAAGAAGCATGTGGCCAAGCTAAGTGTTCAAGACGTCAAAAACATCAAGGTCATGCTGCATGAGCTTAAAGCTTTCTCTCAAAGCGCCAAGAAGCTCGGGGCTCTCGAGGCGCATGAAGATTTTGGTGATAAGTGTGTGCTCGCCTACAATGAAATTTGAGAAGCGCCAAATCCTTGGCCGTCTGGCATTGACCCAGGATGGCTGCAAAGAAGAAGAAGAAGCACCTGCTTTGAACAGCTGAGCCTTCAAGCCAAGAAGCCCCTCATTATCTTCCCAAGCAGCATGGTGGCTCGAAGCCAAAGGTCGCCTACAACAACTTGAACAAAAAAGAAGGCGAGGGCTGCGAGGTTGAAGCGAGAAAGAAAGAATCTGAAGCCTCGATGCGCTCCTCCAAGAAGAAGCGCAAGACCAAGAAGACTAGGGCTGCTTCCACAGGCCCTTAGTCGTTGAACCCATTTCCGTGGTTAAGCCCAGCGTCGAACATTAAGAGCGATGAATGGTAGTCCATGAGCCTGCTCCCACGGAGGCTCATGAAGTGAAGATATTCGGCATTTGAACCCACCGCTCTTGAAGACATTGGTCATGATGACAATGTAGTTGATGATGAAGTTCTTCCTCGGATCGAACATGAAGTGGTATCATCGCTGTTCATACGAACAGCGAACTCATCGACATTAGTAGTCCTTTGGCGTAATCGCTCATGATGCATCGTGGGCTGATCACCCACAACAACAAGACTCCCCAGTACTCCCCAACAACAACAACAAGCTACACCCCGTGCAAGAAGAGGATGAAGACTTTCGGGCTCAGCCAACTCCATCTCTAAGGTAAAGCCAGGCACTTGCGAGCTTCGCGGAGGACAAGGCACAGAAGTCCCTCATCGGCGTTCGAGAGGAGAAGTGCAGCGTTCACTGTTGCATGGCAAGTATTTTCTGAACCTGCTCCAAGCTGTGAATGTCTCCAGTGCAGAAGCACATCTTCTTGAAGACATTCATTACATCGGCCAAACAAAATGAAGAAATCGTGTACCTACTCCCCGACAATTGAAGAAGAAGCGGTTCTGATGTGAGCGTGCATGTGCCCGACCCTCCTGCTTTCGTCGAGAGGAGGTTGACAATGTTGAGGCTGCCACCACCAACACCAATGAAGTCGGTGGCGTAGTCATGGCTGATGCTAATGTGGAGCTGCACCAACCCGTGTGCTGAAACCAATGAGGCCCTTGTGCTGAAACTTATGAGGCCCTGCACTGAAGTCAATGAGGATCTTTTTTGAAGCCAATGAGAATGCTGCACCTGAAGCTAATATGACAACTGCTCCCAAAGCACATGTCGTGCAGCCTGATGCCTCAGTTGTTGCCCCTGCTCCTGTTCCGCCACCAAGGCCTCACACCATTGAGCAAGCATACAATCATGATCAGCTTACTACTGTCCGATGGCCCATTCTGGTGCCTCCGCCCTCTGCCTCAGGACCTCAATTTGACTATCATGTTGAGCATAGGCCTCAGTCCGAAGCCAAAGCCCAGGTTGCCAAGGTTTCAGTCTGCCAACTCACGGGGTCCTTCAATGCTAATGGCTTCAAAAGCCACAATACCTTCTTTGTGGCGCCAGAACCCTACTCCAAGCCAAGGATATCATCGGATCGGTTACGGAGCTATCGTGAGAGCTATTACTCCTGTGTACTATATGATCAAGGCGCATTTTCCCTCATATGCGCCTTGACCTTGAAACTATTCTTTGGATGTCGTGCTTAGAAGAAGCACTTGGCCCTTTCGTGATCTTTGATGCGCTCCACTTTGTGACGGACAAAGAACATTGGAATGAAGAGCTATTGCTTCAATTCTATGCCACTCTGCACATTAGCGGCTACTATAGGGACATCAAGACATGGGTTCTCGGTGGATAGCTGGAAATGTTCATCATGAAGCCAAAGCTATGGATATCATTGAGCTTCTTTGGCGCCACTCTGGAGAACTATATGAACTGTTGTCGGCTACACATAATCTTTGTGGAAAGCATCTTTCATAAGCGAGAACCCAATATGAGCGGATGTTGAGCATGATGAAGCCTTTGCCATCGGCGCTAAGTATCCACGCATTTCTTTGTTGAAGACCTTGAGTATCGCCTCGCACCATATATCATATCATCGGCGAACTCTATGGCGGTCAAAGGACACTCATCGGCAGCCAAGCTTGAAGGAGCTATGAAGACTTTGGTCTTCTATATTCTCAATGGCATCGGCTTCAACACTCAAGAATTCTTCATCGAGCAACTTCTTGCTTCGGCTCGACTTGTTTGGTGCGAAGTTTTATGCTCCATGGGTCATCGCCTCATCAGCGACACTCATCATCAATTATCAGCCCGCTGCTTCGCAATCATATAATCTTTTGCGAGAGGTTGATATGTGAGTTGATGCTATATATTCGACCACCAAGGCGCGCTTTGTCTTGAATATTGAGCACCAAAGCTTCACTCAGCCTATTGAAGGTGTTCAAGCAGCGACACAAATCTATCCACTCCTTGGTACCACTTATGCGCCTCATAGGCGCCCTCTGAAACCCTTGAAAGCACCATTGCACAAAGGCCTGCATAAGCATTCTTGTGTTCTCAATGACCGAGAACTTCTTGTGGCCCTTCATCGAAACAGGATAAGCATCATTTACGGCTCAAGAGCGGATGCAAAGCCTCTTGGTGGATGTCAATCGCATTACATAACCTTGTCACCAAGAATGCCTTTGTTGCTCATGAAACTTCTTGGCGATCATGGAAGAGTTTGACCACCTTTCGATCTTGGCTGATCTTCAAGGCGATGGCTTCAATGAAAGATTCGGTTTGACTCCACTCCTCCATGGACTGCTATCTTCGTCGCACCCCATCTCTTGAAGACTCTGAATATTCTTCTTCATGACAGCAGTTATTGCGAGTGATCGATGATGAAGCGATGCTACTTCACCACCTCCTACTACTGCGGCGCGCCGACCTTTGCACCAAGTTCATCGCACGCCAACCAACGGCGACGACCCAGCTGCTTCACCTACTCATGGCGAGTAGATGCTCTATGTCTTCAAACCTTTTGGTCATTCTTGACAAAAGGGGAGAAGCGTATGAGTTGATAGTCTTCAAGCGGGTTCATATGGTGGTTGCATTATATTTTCTGCGTGCTTACAACTCTTGCGTTTTGAAACATTTGGTTCTTTGAGTTGTAACACCTAAACTTGATGGTCGTCTGCTACTTCTGCTGCTTATTTGCTTTACTATGATGCGATGGTAAATTCCGCATGTGCGATGATAACTTCCGCACTTAGATCATTCTGCAGGCGTCCATTTTTCATTATGCATGTCATTCTTCTTGCTATATCATTTCATGCATGATGAATTATCTTCATAAGTTGAAGTGGATCTCCAAAAGTACAACCTGCCATGTGCATTTGCATTCCAAAAGCAAATTACTTATATGCACATCTTCAGGGGGAGCCCTTGCAACTTATGAAGACAATTCCCTATCCTTACAATTTCACATATTTATCCCCGTTGAAAACTTCAACCAGTTTGTCATCAATCACCAAAAAGGGGGAGATTATAAGTGCATCTAGTGCCAACCCTAGATGGTTTTGGAGTATTGGCGACAAAGTTGGTTGAGGACTAATCGTTTGTGAGAATTGCGGGATACTTGCGGTAGTGTCCCTCATTGATTCGGTTTACCTACGGAGATGACCCTAAAATGTATGAAGACATTGAAGACAATGGTGGTATGAGAAGATATTCATATTGAAGACTATGACATGAGAAGACATTGTGTGAAGACTTTGGAACACGAAGATTGTGTAGTTTCGTTGTTTCCTTTTCTTCTTTGTTGAGTCATAGGAACCACCGTCTTTGTTAAGTGGGGTCCAAGTGAACTAAGTCGAGTGGTGAAGTGATGCTCAACTCAAATCCTATGTCTTGGCGAAGACAATGAGAGCAAACCTTATCGAGCTGGATGAGTCAGCTTTGCTTGTAGCCCAAGTAAAGTTGCAGCGTGTGTTTGAAATCGACCGTTGGAACATGTGTGAGTTCCTTAGTGACCCAGGGTCATTTTGGACAAATCAGGTCGGGTTGCCTAGTGGCTATAAGTAGCCCACCCCTACACCATAAATTGGTGGCTGCTCGAGTTTGTGTCGGCTTTTGTGGTTTGAGAGCAACCCACCTCGAAGCATTTGAGAGAGAAATCCTTGCGAGGACAAAGCCCAAACACCCGAGCCAAGAGTGTTAGGCATCACTGAAGTCTTTACATGCGTGTGACACGAAGACTTATTACACTTGAGGTGTGAATCCTCTAGCCGGTTAGGCGTCGCGTTCTGAGCATCCAAGAGTCATTTTGGATTGCGGTGAACAAAGTCTGTGAAGGTTTGGAAGTCTCCTTGAAGACTTACGAGTGATTAGGCGAGGCTGGGTGTCCTTAGCTCAAGGGAATAAGGTGAAGACACGGTCTTGAGTTAAATCTCAGCCTCCCTAACTAGGCGTCACAGTTGTCCTGACAAGCTGGGCTGGTCCAACAAATCCTGTGTCTTCAACAAGCAACTGGTTCTATCCTTCCCAACCTTACTTGAGTTTGTCTTCGTGAAGTCATTGCCTATTTGTGTATCTGTTTGACTTCATTGTTTGACTACTGTTGTTGATTGGCTTCACACTATCTTCCATCTTGATCCTTACTACCTAACTGCTATTAGTCCTGTACTTTTGAGGGAGTCCTGGACTAGGGGGTGTCCGGACAGCCGGACTATCATTATCCGCCGGACTCCAAGACTACGAAGATACAAGATTGAAGACTCTGTCCCGTGTCCGGATGGGACTTTCCTTGGCGTGGAAGGCAAGCTTGGCAATATGGATATGTAGATCTCCTACCATTGTAACCGACTCTGTGTAACCCTAGCCTCCTCCGGTGTCTATATAAACCGAGGGCTTTAGTCCGTAGGACAACATACATTACAACAATCATACCATAGGCTAGCTTCGAGGGTTTAGCCTCCTTGATCTCGTGGTAGATCCACTCTTGTACTACCCATATCATCAATATTAATCAAGCGGGGCGTGGGTTTGACCTCCATCGAGAGGGCCGAACACAGGTAAAAACATCGTGTCCCTCGTCTCTTGTTACCATCCGCCTAGGCGCACAGTTCGGGACCCCCTACCGAGATCCGCGGTTTGACACCGACATTGGTGCTTTCATTTAGAGTTCCTGCGTATGCGTCACCGATAGGCGGATGGCATCTTCAACCAACAGCGCTGTCGGTGAACTTTTCTCCCGGACAGATCTTAAATATTCGGCGGCTTCGCCTGCGGTCAATTCACTTGGCCATCTGGAGCGAATCGAGCTTCGCCCTGGCGTCGAGTCGATTTGGAAACTTAAACTTCACGGCCGGCGTCGCGGAGACTTGATCTTGACGGACTCGAGCCCGACCAAGCGCGCGCCTTGTGACAGCGGGCATGATCTAGCTCGCCACGAGCGATTGCCTTGGTGGCGCCTGCGGATCCGCTTGGCCATTGGCGGAGCCGATCGCCTGATCGAGGCGGTGGATGAAGCGCCGCCACAGGGGCTTCAACATCCGCGGCGATGGGCGAACACTAATCTTGTCCCTGCGAAACTTCGTGATTCCGGCGCGGACTCCTCGCCGGACTCGAACCTCCGCGCCCTATCAATCGATCCGGATTAGGCGCGGTTATAAATTCACCGCGCGGACATCTTCAATACTACGCCTTTTGGCGATATCTTGAATCACTAAAGCATCCTCGTTATCGGAGAGTCTGGCGGACTATGGCGGGATGGTTGAAATGCAGACGGCGAAGAAATTGAGCCCACCCACCACCCACTTTGTAGCCATTGTCGGCGATCTAACCGACATGCTCGACTACGACTCCGAAGACATCGGCGCCATGGGCGGCGATGCGGAGATTTAACGAGAACCAGCGCCTACGAGGGCTTTGGAAGACCACCTCGTCATATGACATATACATGGTGGACACCCCAAAAAGCGAGGGATGGCGAAAAAGCAGCGGGCGGACTCTTTAAAAAGCAGCCCAAACGCCGGCGTCGGTGGCGCGCTCAAAATCTCGCCACGGCAAGAGCGGAGATTCGGCACGGGAGATAATAATACTCGAGAGAGTGCGAAGACAATCCCCTCCAGCAAGACTCAAGCGCAGGAGGATGCAGAAGCAAGCCCTCATGAGGGGGTGGCAGACGAAGAGGTTGAGGATCATAACTATATGCCTCCATCCGAAGACGAAGCAAGCCTCAACGATGATGAACTCGTCGTGCCCGAGGACCCCGTCAAACAAGATCTTTTTAAGCGCAGGCTCATCGCCACAGCAAGAAGCCTGAAGAAGGAAAAGCGGAAGCTCAAAACAGAAGAAGACACGCTCAGAATGAGATGGAGCAAAGTGCTCAAAACCGCGGATAAATCTGCAATGGCCACCAATCGAAGAGCTACCGAGCGTAAGCTGCTACCAGAATTCGACGAGGAGGCCATAGAGCCTCCACCGTCAAATGGCCTAGCCAGGTCCATCTACGGGCCCAAAAAGAAGGCCCCAGGAAGCAAGGTAACATGTCAAGTGTCGGACAATAGCGGCACACCCAAACACAGGGGTGCCGCACACCCACTATGTTTCACCAATGAGGTGCTGGACCATGAATTCCCAGCAGGGTTTAAACCCATAAACATAGAGGCCTACGATGGAACAACAGACCCTGGAGTCTGGATAGAAGATTATATACTACATATACATATGGCTAGAGGCGATCTCCACGCCATAAAATACCTACCCCTCAAGCTCAAAGGGCCAGCCGTCGTTGGCTTAAAGCCTCCCGAAAACTCTTGTTGGAAGTTGGGAAGAGCTCGAGGACATGTTTAGAAAAATTTTCAAGGGACTTATGTCCGTCCTCTGGATCTGAGATGATCTAAGTCATATAACTCAACAGCCGGAGAGTCGTGCGGAAGTGCAGAACAGGTTCCTTCGAAAAAGAACCAAATAGTCATTGTCCAGGACGCTTGAAGCCTTTGCAGCTTTCAAGCATAATGTCCGAGACGAATGGCTCGCTTGAGCACCTCGGTCAAGAGAAACCAAGGACAATGTCCGCACTAATAAACCTTATGACCCGCTTACGTGCGGGAGAGGATAACTAGTTAGCAAGATGCAGCACCAGGCGACCCAAGTACATCTGAGATAAGAGATGGAAGCGGAAAATCACGGTAGCGAAAAAGCAGCGCCGGAATAAAGAAAAAGCCCAAAACACGGCGGTCAACGCCGGATTCAAAAGCTTCATGACCCAATAATAAAACACAGCCTCTCAAGGATGACAATGACGAATTGTCCAACAAACAAGATTTTGGGTCGGATATGTCAAATCCACGGTACCCGGAAGGCACGCAAATCACACCCACGAGGATTGTTGGGTTTTAAACAGTCGGCCGACTAAATGCCGAACACAAGGGGCTCGGCGTCAGCGAAGAAGATAAACCCACCAGTGAGCACCGAAAACAAAAGACTTTCCCACAAGGGGTCAAAGCGATAAACTCACTTCATGTGATAATCACGGAAAAATAGTGCGGCACTTTCTAAAAAGAGCTTTGCGCGGTCCAACCCAATGAGACCGTAGAGATTGGATATCAAAACCAATCACTTTCGACCACTGGACTATTCGAAGCGTTGAAATGCGGGGCGGACTCCCGATATTGAATCCCATAATAGGCGGATTACAATTTACTAACGTCCTAATGGGCGAGGCGGTGACTTAAACACTGCTATATTCAAACACAATCCGTAGGATGAGGATGAACCCTACCAAAATCCGACACAGCCGCACTTCCTTCAAAGGAGTGGCGCCGAGCCCTTCGCCAAGTGCACGGGCTCTATATTACTAGAAGTCGTGTTGGATCGCGAACAATTTTCGGCGAAAAAAATTAATTTTCACATCGTCCCATTTAAAAGTGAATATCAAGCACTCTTGGGGCGAAAGGCTTTTGTCGCTTCAACGCCATACCGCATTCGGCGTCTCTTACACTCAAGATGCCGGTCCGCGTGGCGCCATTTTAGTCTTGAGGTCATTAAGGACCCCGAACTCGGATAGACGAATCCAGCCTCAGCAGGCTAGGGGCTCCCTAGCCGCATACCCCTTCATAGGGGGCTGTGCGCTCAAACAACCGCGGGTTCATACAAACCCTGCTTTAATTATTTATATTTCTTATTTTACACATATTTTTTACACAATTGTTTCTAAAACTAAAACGTTCCTCTCTTTCTACTGATGAACAACGTGCATACCGTCGAGGATAACGGCGCAATGGAACCGGTAGCGAGAGCGTGCGATAAGGACCCGTTGTGAGATTCTTTTGATTAAGACCTGCGTAAACCTTTTTCTGTCTCTTGTTGTTATTCTCCTTGGTTTCTTCCTATAGCCAAAGCGAACTGGCGCTTTAGCATCGGCGCGTCGAAGACCATGCCGTGCGGACACTAGGGGCTTAGGGCATCATTCGCCATTATTATAAAGACCGAACACCTTAAAGTGTTGGCGTCTCGAGATTAGGCATTATATGCATCAGCTCGAATCATGTCTTTGGTCAAATGTTGGGTTTGCCCGGCTCACGTGTTTTGCTGCCTTCGTTCCGTATCACGGCTAACGGCACCGGAGAACTCTGCGATTGTGCCCCGGTTAATTTGGCGAGCACCTCGATGAAAGCCGGCCGATCATGATACAGCGAGACTGATCGACCACTCGTTCGACCACGGAATGTTTAGAATTCCCGCTTTGACGAAGGACCGTTTCGGTCGAGCACATCGCACTTTGAATTGAGAGATGTGCGGTGCCACCGAGGCTATATCGTAGCCCCACCCTCAAACTCCAGCTAAGTGAAAGTGATAAAGCATTATAGTCCGGATTGCTTAGTTAGCTCGCTACCACCTCCTTAAACAGGACCGAGGCGTCGATTAAGTGTGAAAACGCTATTTTGTGAACACCCGCACCACATGCATGGGGGCTGAAGCCGAGACTGCAATCTTTCAAGTTATACAAATGTATCGTGGCGGCCGCCGCGGAGAAGTTTTACTACTTGGGGCGCACAAGTATAAAAGCGGTTGTAACATAATCATCGATTTACAAGCTAATCGTTCATTTGAATGTGATATTTTTCGGCGCTGCGACTCTATTACCGGCGCCACGCATAACTTCCCAGTAGTGCTCGGCGAGGCGGCTTTCATCGAACCTGGCGGCAACAGCGGTGGCATCCATCTCCGGACAATGCGCCTTCACGGGCAAGAGCCATCCGCGCGCCCTCGATGCAGGCCGACCGCTTCATATCCTTTATATGCGGCACCGCTCAAGGAATTGCTGCGATGGCGAAGTAGCTCGTCGCCTTGGACCTCTCTCGGCGGACATGGGCCACGATGTCGATCATGGCAAGTCCGGACAATCTATTTAGCTTCGGCCCATTGACCAACCGGTGCATCAGCGGAAGTGAGCAATCCGGACTGTGGAATTGAGACCAATATAGCTCTTCCGTCTCGTGATCCCCGGCTCGGAAGTGCTTAGCGGCATCGGCGCACTTGCAGCTAAGTCCATATCACGGATCCTCCGGACTCCACACCGCTCAAATTGAGCATACTTTCCATCCATAAACCGCGGCGCGCAGCGAAAAAGGCTTGCCGGCCACGATCTCTCGGCTGGCGCGGTTCCTCCTTCATAGCCGCATCGCGAGCGGGCATCCTTAACCGGCGGTGGCCTTCTTGAGTCTTCCGCTTTGATAAGCGCTCCTTTTCAAGAGCCTCATTGCGGTCGGTAGCATCCTTTAATTTCATGGCCAATTCGGCCACCTCGCCTCTACGGCGGTCGCGCCCTTTCGACTTTCAATTCCTCGGCTGCCCTCGAGGCAGCCATCCTCCTCCGGGCTTGCTCCTTAGCTCGAGCAAGTTCGGCCGAAGGTTCTCCACAGCAACAGCACCGTCGTACAACAGCATAAAATTTATCGGAGGAGGCTTTGACCCCTTAAATAAAGCGACTGCGGAGAATTTATTTACCTTGCGACTCGTCAAGTCGCGGTTGACAAGTCGCGATGTCGCATCCGCCATGTCAAGTTGCCGATTAACTCGGCAAAATCATTAGTCCGGCTGGCCCTCGGACTATCCGCCACCTGCATAGGAACAGCGGTATTTATTACTTGAGATTTTGATCCTCGGCTGCTTTGCGTTCCCGACAACCTACGAGTCGGGGCTACTATCTATCTGAGCGCATTTTTATGTGCAAAACTGTTAAAAGACAAAAGGATGTGTCATTCTTGCATACCTCAAATCCGCCCGACAAACTCATGGCGGCATTACATAATCCGCTCTCGGCGAACGAAATCCTTCAACCACCCTACGCATCAGCGCGGTGATCTTACGAAATGGGCGCCCTCTCAAGCAGATTCTTCAATTCTCCGGCGGATACTAGTGGGTGCCGAGCTCTCTGGCCCCTCCGGACTCGGGGATACCCTCCGTGGCGATACTTGAGCTCGCCCGCCTTATCGATGGCGCCCTTGACGGAGGCGTTCGCTCTCCATCATCTCCGGAAGAAGGTCCCCGAAGATGAACTCATCGAGAAGGATGCAGATCCGAGCTGCAAATATAAATATTTGGTTACCCACGAAGCACAAATGAAGGTATTTCCTTACTAATTAACTCCCTCTTTCATACTTACGGCTCGCTAGAGGCTGATTCTTTGGCGATGATTGGCGTTCGGATTCCCTCCGGACGCCGGACCCCTCGGTGAGGATCTCTTCTCACGTTTAGGGGCTTGGGCCTCCGGATCTTCGGAGGCGGTCCTCTTCTCCCCCTGAAGGGAGGGGTTCTTGGTTCCCCCCTCTTCAGTCGCCCCTTTGGGCGAAATATTAGCTCCTCTATTTTCCCCTTCGCCCCTTACGTGGCGCGACCTCCAACATTCGACCAGCACGGGCTCGGTCTGCGGTCTCTGGGGAGGGGCGGACAGCTTATCAACCTTGATCGCGCCACCCATTCTGCGAAAAGTAACGCAGTCGAGGCGAACTCTAGAGAGGCATATAAGCAGAATGTCGGACTCGAGCTTTTTACACAGTATCCGGGCGATTGCGGCTTAGCTGCGTCCTCGGCTAATTCGGACATGCGCTGCGGTCCAAAGAACAACTTGTACATCTCCACGGGTGTCGCACCCATAAAGTGTTGGAGAATCCGAGGTCCCTCGGGTTGAATTCCCATAGACGGAGAGGGCGGCGTTTGCGAGGCGAAGATGCGATTAGCATAACCTGCATCACCTTGATCAGTCGATCTCCCTCGCTTGGAGATCTCGAATCCGACCTGCGGTGAGGCGCGTCTTGGACGGCCCCCAATTGAGCCCTTGGTTGACCCACGACATTAGCTGGCGTGGAGGTCCCGGCGAAAGAAAGGCGGCAGCTTTGCTGCTTCGTGCCAGGCGATGATATAGAACCACTCCTGTTGCCTGTCTGAGTTCCTCTTGGAAGGAACCTTGAGCCCGCAGGACATCGGACTTTTGCTTATGGCCGCCCGCCGCCTCTCGCTTAGCGCCCCGATCATCTTGGCTCCACCTTGAAGGTCTTGACCACAAGCGAAGTGGGGAATGGCGGAGGAAGGCTTCGCATGACGATAATGAATGCGGAGATGTGGAGGATGGACTCGAGCCAAGTCGTGAAAGTCCAGCCCATAGTAGAACAGAGCCCTCTCACGAAGGGGTCCGTCGGGAAGCCTAAACCCGGCGGAGGTGGGATCTGAAGACAACGTATTCACGGGCTCGGGGCGGCACGGCCTGCCCTTGGGCGGGCAACCTATCTGAAACCTCGTGGGCGGTGCTTGGCTTCACATAACTTCAATATGTCCTCCTCCGTGGCGGAGGAGGGCATCCACCGCCCTGGAGGTCGGGCGGACATGGTTGAGGATCCAGGCGCTCGAATCTGAGGCTCGGGTGTTGGGCCGGGAGGCGAGGAGGAGATTCGATGCAAGATTGAAGAACAAGGACAAGCCTTGGTCCTCTTATAAAGAGGAAAAAATACCAAGAGCCGTCTCCGTGGCGTTTGGGATTCACCTTCGTTAGAGGCGTGGCGATGGGAGCAGTTGGGTTACCCACGCGTATTGATGAGAATCCGGAATAAGGGAACACGATCTCTGCCCGACAAGGCGTGCTAAGAAACCGCTTAGCTAAGCGTCTTTGAGGTGGTATAGTAAAAACGATTCAAACAAAGGCTTGGTGGCGGTGTGATGTCATGCCGCATAATCGTCGTGATTGAGCTAAGTGTACATTTTATTCTCTCTACGGTGGAATGTGGAATTTATTTTGCGAGCGGACACTATCACAGTGTTCATGATCTTCTCGGATTATTCAAGGGAGGAACCCGCCTTGCAATGCCAAACATTATCGCGCCGGACTTATCGTCATTGAAGCTTGGTTCGAGACTCTTGAGGAGTCTGGACTAGGGGTGTCGGATAGCGGACTATCATTATCCGCGGACTCCAAGACTACGAAGATACAAGATTGAAGACTCCGTCCCGTGTCCGAATGGGACTTTCCTTGGCGTGGAAGGCAAGCTTGCAATCTGAATATGTAGATCTCCTACCATTGTAACCGACTCTGTGTAACCCTAGCCTCCTCCGGTGTCTATATAAACCGAGGGCTTTGAATCCATAGGACAACATACATTACAACAATCATACCATAGGCTAGCTTCTAGGGTTTAGCCTCCTTGATCTCGTGGTAGATCCACTCTTGTACTACCCATATCATCAATATTAATCAAGCAAGGCGTGGGGTTTTACCTCCATCGAGAGGGCCGAACACAGGTAAAAACATCGTGTCCCTCGTCTCTTGTTACCATCCGCCTAGACGCACAGTTCGGGACCCCCTACCCGAGATCCGCCGGTTTTGACACCGACAACTTTCATATCATTACATACATGACTATGGCTTGTTCTGGGTAGTTTATCTTCCGCTGCATATCAATTAGGTTATTTCTATTGTTTGTCTTTGAAACTTCCAAGTTTTGAAGACTTTCATAAAAATCGCCTATTCACCCCCCCTCTAGTCGATACTAGCACTTTCAATGGGTCAACAAAGGGCTTGACTGGGGGCCGTCCAAGGACGTACCAATATTGCAGGGCCGGATTCGAGACCTCCGAGAGAGGGAGATCAATCTGGTCGTAGTGGCGCAGGTTATGCTGATTCGGCGCCTTCTTCCCTGCAAATGCCGCCCCCTCCGCCTGTGGGAATTCAATCCGGAGGGACCGCGAGCTCTTCATGGGTACAACACCCGTGGAGATGTATAAACTGTTCTTCGGATCACAAGAGATGTGTCCGGACTTGACCAAGGACGCCGGCCTAAGCTGCAATCGCCCGGATACTCAAGTAAGTAGTCCTGTGTCCGGACATACCATCCGTTTATTTATCATAGATTTGCCTTTTAACCAGCTATCCCTTGAACAGGAGTGGATAGCGAAAGCAAAACGATCGGTGTCCGCCCCCCCACGAGACCATGCGGATCCGTGTTAGTCAAGATCTTTGGAGGTTGCGCCTTGAAAGAGGGCGAAGGGGAAAACAGGAAAACTAACGCCTGTGCTAAGGAGACGCTCAAGAAAGGGGGAATCGAGAATCCCTCCCTCCAGGGGGAGAAGAGGACCGCTTCCAAAGATCCGGAGGCCAAGGCCTCAAAGCGGGGAAGAAATCTTCACGGAGGTCTGTGCGGGAGAAGCCCGGCCGCACTATTTCCCCAAGGAATCAGCCCTCCAACAAGCCATAAGTAGAAAAAGGGAGTTTAAGTAATAAGGGACATCCTGTTTTTATTTACGAGGATGACCGAAGATCTTACCTTATAGTTCGGATCTCAGCCCTTCTCGTGAGCTCATCTTGAGGATCTTCGTCCGGAGATGATGGAAGAGGAGACGCCTCCATCTGCCGCACCGTCGGCGGGAGGGCGACCACGAGGTGTCATCGCGGAGGTCTCCCGAGTCAGCGGGGCGGAGAGTTCGGCACCAATTGGTGTCTGCGGAGGAGCTGAAGGATCTGCTCGAGGCGTCTATCTCGAAGATCACCGTACATTAATGAGTACGGTGATTGAAAGATTTCATCGGCGAGGCGGTTTGCATGAGGCTGTCGAAGTTCTTGGCGGGGTTTGAGAATGCGTAAAATGACATACCTTTTGACAGTTTTGCACATAGAGTGCATACTGTATAGATAGTAGCCCACGAGACTCGATGCGTTGTCGAAGTGACAGCGTGCGAGGATCATAATCTCGATGTTAAGATGTCGTCGTTCCTATTCAGGCGGAGCATTCGGTGTGGCCGGACTGATAGAGTTGCCGAATGGCGGCAATTTGGGCGTTCTGAATCACGGACATCGTGCTTGGTCGATAAGTGACTTGCGAGTCACAAGGTAGGTGGTTTCTCATGATTACAGGTAAGGAGCTGATGCCCACGCCTTACAACATGTATGCTTGATGCAGATGGCACCGCTGCTATGGAGGACCTTCGGGCGGAGCTTGCTCGAGCCAAGGAGCAAGCCAGGAAGAGTGATGCGGCTGCCTTGAAGGCAGCCGAAGAGCTAAAAGCCGAAAAGGCTACTCACTGTCGAAGCAGGGAGGAGATGGCCGGAATGGCCGTGAAGCTGAAGGATGCTACCGACCGCTATGAGGTTCTTGAAAGAGAACGCCGAGCGGGGCAAGAGGACCTGAAGAAGGCCACCGCCAAAGCCAAGGATGCCCGCTCTGCAATGAGGGCTATAAAGGAGGGTGAAAGAACATGCGGTGCCCCCATGTTTGGTTTTGGTAATTGATGACAATCTCTATGGACTAATGGTTGCCTTGAGTTATATTTGAAGGGTTTGTCCATAGGCTTTTCTTGGAGTCCATTTGTTGGTTTCAAGGAGAGTTTGTGATGACCACGGTGCTATTAAGGAATTATCCAAAGATTGGTCATGTCAGTGTTGAGCTTATTGCAAGCATGTCTTGAAGAAAAAGATTGTGTGATCATTCATGTATACCTTCAAGACATCATTCGAATGATCAAGTGATCCCAAGGTATGGTAAGCATTGTCCATTACGCTCTGTATGCTAACCCATGGTCTTCGTGAGAGTTCTTTGTGGGGTTAGGTTGCGGTGTGCAAGTTCAAGTGATGCATCACGAAGAGATCAAGTGCTTGAAGCTTGCCGTCCATTGTGGTGACAATGGACTTGTGAAGATAATGGAAGAGTGGCTCACTCATAGTGGAGTATGGGGAGAAATCAACTAGTCTTCATCGAGCCAACGCAGTCAAGAAAGGTGGTCCATCTTGAGGAGGAGTGGATCGTCATCATCTAGCTCAAGTGGACTTTGTGCAAGGCAAAGGTTTGCCCTTGATAGGTTTTCTATTTTACGGTCTCATGGTAGTTGTGGGAGACCGGGTTATAGGATCGATTGCCGTACTATCAAGGGGGCTCTCGATGAGTTGCTTGATCATATCGTTCAGTGAGAGCTCAAACCATTGCATCCTTGCATCATCTTTATTGGTTCTTGTTTGGTTCTTCTCCTTGTGAGATTTGGAGCTTTTGGTCATTTTCATGCCAAGCTCGAGTCCATCGAAAACGGAGTTTACATGCATCTTCTATGATGTTTTCGATGTTGGAGGCTTTGCCGGTTCTTCTCTGTTGGAGGTTTCTCTCCTCTCTTGTTAGGCATACCTCCCATGCCTCTTTGCTGTTTTGATGCTACTCGTCTTCCTCTATCCAACAAGCTTGAGTTTGCTCAATTCGGAGCTCATTTGCAGAAGTTATGGCAGTTCTGGTTTTAGTGTTTCCCTCTGTTGTCTTCTCTGCAAAATGAAGGACTCCTAGTGTTGCTGATTTGGGGCATGCGGTAGTCTTGCTCTCGGGCGGTAGTACCGCAGAGCCCTGCTTACTACCGCTCTATGGAACCGTAGTACCGTGGCCTCCGACCTGTGCTGCCCCAGCGGTAGTAGGGGTGGATGTAATTTTTACATCCAGCGCCCTCTGTGATAATGTAGCGCCATGAGCGCTGTAGTACCGTGGGCTCTGCCAGGCTTAGCAGCATGGCGGAGTAGGGCGGATGTAATTTTTACATCCAGCGACTCTGTGATAATACCGCTCTTCATGTCTTGGTAGTACCATGCCGGAGTTTTCGTGGGTCCTCCCTCGTGAAGTAGGTATGGAAGTAATTTTTACGTCCGTGCCTTCTCTGCGCCTAGTGTTACTGCCTTATGGTAGTATCAGAGGCGCTAGCGGTAGTACCGCTCCGCGGTTCTATCGCTCGTTGCCACTGTCTGCAACAGAGCCTTCATCTGGCGAGCTGCACATGCGGTAGTACCGCAACCTGCAGCGGAAGTACCCTGACCAACATGCGGTAGTACCGCAGCTCCTCATGTAGTACCCGCGCCCGTCTTGGCTGAGTGAGGGATAACGGTTGGATTTTCTCCCCACCTATAAAAGGGGGTCTTCTTCCCCATTGGGTTTTTATCCTTTGAGCTCGTGTTCTTCCCCCATTGTTGACCTTCTTCGAGCTTGCTAACTCTCAATCCCTCCATGGATTCTTGCTAGTTTTTGAGGGAAAAGAGAGAGGAGATCTAGATCCACATTTCCACCAATCACTTTCTCCTCTATGTGAGGGGAACCCCTTGGATCTAGTTCTTGGAGTTCTTGGTGTTCTCCTTCTTGTTCTTCCTCTCATTTTCCTCCCTAGCATTAGTTGCTTCGGTGGGATTTGAGAGAGAAGGACTTGGGCACTCCGTGTGCCCTTGCCATTGCATTTGGTGCATCGGTTTGAGTTCTCCACGTGATAAGTGGAAGTTACAAGTTGAGAAGCTTATTACTCTTGGGTGTTTGGTGCCCTTGAGCTTGTTCATCTTGGGTGCTTAGGCGCCCTAGTCGGTTAGTGGTGTTAGGAGCTCAATCATTGTGGCGTAAAGCTCAGACAGCGTCGGGGTCTCAATTAGGTTGTGGAGATCGCCCGAGCATTTTGACGGTACCGTGACCGCCCCAAGGGTTGCCAAAGTGTCTGGGTTGGTGACCGCCCCAAGGGTCGCCATTTATGCGTGTTCGGTGACCGCCCTCAAGGGCCCTTAGTGGAATCACGGCATCTTGCATTGTCGAGGGCATGAGGAGATTACGGTGGCCCTAGTGGCTTCTTGGGAGCATTGTGCCTCCACACGCTCCAAGCGGAGATTAGCATCCGCAAGGGTGTGAACTTGGGATACATCATCGTCTCCTCGTGCCTCGGTTATCTCTTACCCGAGCCCTTTACTTATGCACTTTACTTTGTGATAGCCATATTGTTATTTGTCATATATCTTGCTATCACTTTGTTGCTTATCTTGCTTAGCATAAGTTGTTGGTGCACATAGGTGAGCCTAGTTGTTGTAGGTTTTGTGCTTGACAAATTAACCGCTAGGTTTATTCCGCATTTGTTCGAGCCTCTACCGTAATTATTTTAAAACGCCTATTCACCCCCCCCTCTAGGAGACATCCACGATCTTTCAGAGCGGCTGCGTCAGGCCGGAGACATTGCGGCTGGAAAGCCCTTTCTGCTGCGTAGGAAGTTCACGGATCCGAAGTATGCTCAGTTGGGCTAGTTGTGGGGTGCGGAGGATGCTTATATGAATTTGGCGGCGATTGCGGCGGACGCAGTCGTGCACTTCCGAAGCCAAAAGGATCACGAAATGGAAGAGGTTTTTTGGTCTCAATTCCATAGTCCGGAGCGTCCACTTCCGTTAACCGATCGGTTGGCTGAGTGGGCTGAGCTGAATAGGTTGTCCGGACTTGCCATGAAGGATGTCGTGGCTCATCTGTGGCCGGAAAGGCCCAAGCCGAAGAGTTATTTTGGCTTAGTGCAGCAATTCCTTGATGCGGTGCCGCATATCAAGGCGATGAAGCGGTCGGCATGCATAGAGGTGCGGATGGCTCTCGCCGTGTCAAAACATCTTTGGCGAGATGGGCGCCACCGATGTTGCATCGAGATTGAACGAAGCCGATTACCCGCCGAGCACTATTTTGAGGAACTGCGGCGCTTCGTTTCATAAGTCGCGATGCTCGAAAAATGTTATGTTTAAATGACATGTATGATTTGTAAAACCATATTTATAATATAAGGGCTTTTTATACTTGTGCGTTCAAGTATTGAAATATCTCTGTCGCGACCGTTAATGTATATGTATATATAACTTTGAAAGATGGCAGTCTTGACCCCCCCACGCACATAGTGCGGGGTGTTTGCAAAAAGCACATTTTCACATAATCCAATGTCTTGGTCTGTGAAGGAGGTGGTAGCGTAGCAAACTAGGCAACCGGACTATAATGCTTTATCACTTTCACTTAGCCATAGGAGTTCGAAGGTGGGGCTACGATATAGCCCCTAGGGGCACCGCGCTCTCCGAATTCGGGGCGTGTATGTGCCTGACCAGGAAACGGTCCTTCGTCAAAGCGGAGGAATTCTATACATTCCGATAGTCGATCGAGTGGTTGACCAGTCTCTCACTATATCATGACTGTTAGTTTTTGGCTTTCTCTACTAAGGTGCTCGCCAGGCCGAACCGGGGCACAATCGCAGTAGTTCTCCGGTGCGCGTTAGCGATAAAAGCGGGCGTAAGGCAGCAAAACACAGGAGCTGGGCAAACCCAACATTTGACCAAAGACATGATTCGGAGCTGATGCATATAAGGCCTAGCTCGAGACGCCGAACACTCCCTAAGGTATTCGGTCTTTATGAAAATGGGTAGAACGATGCCCTAAGCCCCTAGTGTCCAGGTACGCGCGAAATCTTCTGACGCGGCTGATGCCAAAACGCCAGCCTCCTCCTCGGTTATGGTAAGAAACCGGGGGATGTGTATCAACAAGAGACAGTAAAAAAGGTTTACGCAGGGTCTTAATCTGAAAAGAATCCTTGCAATGGGTCCCTGCTGCATGTCTACGCCTGTGTCTCCGGTGTGCTGTATCCTGGACGGGTGTAGCACGTTGTTCATCTGTAAAAGAGAAGAATTTGGTTTTAAAAAAGATCGTGCGAAAAATGTATTTAAAATAGAGTGTGATTTAAGAAATGAATAAAATTGAGGTTTATTGGCTCTCATTCTTCGTTCGTGCAGCCCCTTGTAAAGGGGTACACGGCTAGGGGGCCCCTTGTTTATTTACACCGAACTTGCCTAACCGTGTCAGGGGTCTGAATGACCTGTTTTAGGGGCTTTGATCAGCAAGGCCGGATTAGTGTGTGGTGTCATGGCAGTCTCACGTTCTTCCGCGGTCGAGGAACACTCGAAGTTTCCCTTCAATGAGATGATACCGCATGGACCGGGCATTTTAAGTGTGAGAGACGCGTAATGCGGTATTGCGTTAAAGCGGGCGAAAGCTTCGCGTCCCAATAGTGCTCGATGGCTACTGTTGAATGGGGCGATATGCAAGATTAGCTTTTCGCGACGGAAGTTGTCGGATGAACCGAACACGACTTCTAGTAGTAAGTAGCCCGTACAATTGGCGTGAGGGCCTGGCGTTACTCCTTTAAAGGAAGTGTTGCTATGGCGAATTTGGTAGGGTCTATCCCCATTCTGCGGATTGTGTCCTGGTATAGCAGGTTTATATCGCTGCCGCCATCCATTAGGACTTGTGTAAGTTGTAGTCCGCCGATTATAGGATCCAGTATCAAAGCAGTCCATCCTGCGTTTCGAATACTTCTGGAGTAATCCTGATTGTCGAAAGTAATTGGTTTTGACATCCAGTTTTGGCACTCCGCTGGGGTGGACCGTCCGGCGCGTACTTTAGTAGGTGCCGCCCTATTTTTCCTTGTTATCACTTGAAGTGAATTCACTGTTTTGACTTCTTGTGTGCAGTTCTTTTGTTTTTCGGCGCTCTGCTTGTGGGGTTCGTCGTCATCCTCGCTTGGTGTGTCGAGCCCCTTGTGTTCGGTGTTAAGTCGGCCGGACTTCTTGAATACCCAACAATCTCTGTGTGTATGGTTTGCAGGCTTCCCGGGGGTACTGTGGACTTGACATATCCTGTCCAAGATTTTGTTTAGGTTGGATAGCTCGTCACTGTTGTCCTTAAGAGGTAGTGTTTTGTTGTTCGGCCGAGAGCTTTTGAACCCGGCGTTCACCACCGTGTTCTTTGGGCCATTTTCCTTAGTCCGGCACTGGTCTTTTCTGCGTCGTGGCTTCCCATTTCCATCCTTGACCTCGGATGTACTCGGGTCATTGGTGCTACATCTTGCCAGCCAGCTATCTTCTCCCGCGCAGAAGCGGGTCATGAGGCTTGTTAGTGCGGCCATTGTCCTTGGCTTTTCCTGGCCGAGGTGTCTGGCGAGCCATTCGTCTCGGACGTTATGTTTGAAGGCTGCTAAGGCTTGGCGTCCGGACGATCGACTATTTGGTTCTTTTGGTGAGGAACCTGTTCCAAATTTATGAAATGACTCTCGGGCTGTAGAGTTATGTGACTTAAATCGTCTGCATCCGGAGGGCGGACATAAGTGCCCTGAAAATTTGCTCGAAACGCATCCTCGACCTCTTCCTAACTTCCAATGGTATTTTCTGGGGGGCTTTTGAGCCAATGCCGAGCTGGCCCTTTGAGCTTGAGGGGTAGGTATTTTATGGCATGGAGATCATCTCCTCTAGCCATTGTATGTATAGGATATAATCCTCAATCCAGACTCCGGGGTCTGTTGCCGTCGTATGCCTCTATGTTTACGGGATTGAATCCGCTGAAATTCATGATCCAGTACCTCATCGGTGAAACATAGGGGGTGTCTGGCGCCCATTTAGGTGTACCGTTATTTTCGAACACTCTACGTGTTGTGTTGCTCCCTGGAGTCTTCTTTCTTGGCCCATAGATGGACCTGACCGGGCCATCCTTTTTGCGAGGATCCTTTTTTGGATTGTGTGCCGGCTTGTGTGCGGTGCCGCTTGCCGCTCTTTGCTTGTCATGTGGTCGTCTATCCGACCAGGCGGCCTCTTTGTTCTTTGACTGTGGGGGCTCTACAGCCTCCTTGTCAAATTCGGGCAACAACTCGCGCTTCGGGTAGCTCTTTGCTTGGTGACTATCGCTGTATTTATCTGCGGTCTTGAGTACTTTGCTCCATCTCATTCTGAGTACGTCTTCCGCTGTTTTGAGCTTCCACTTTTGCTTCTTCAAACTTCTTGCAGTGGCGACAAGCCTTTTGTGGAGGTTCTTATGCTCCGGTGATGTGTCCGGCGTGAGATCATCTGGACTGTTGTTTTCACCGGGGATGGGTTGCTCGTCCAATTCATCCTGTTCGGACGGTTGCTTGGTGGCATGTTTGTCGTCCACTGGTTCGCCCTGCTCTACGGCTGGGTCTGTATGGGTGATGTTGTTATCGAGGCGGGATTTTGGGCGGCGCTTGCGTCGCCGTTTTGGCTGTTTTTCGGGGGAATTATCCTTCGCCTCGTCCCGTTGTTCCTCGTTATCGCTTCCTTTTGGTGTGTCCACCATGTATACATCGTGAGTTGGGGTGGCTTTCCAGTGCCCTGTGGGCGCTGGTTCTTGGTCATCTCCGGCATCGTTGTCCATACCGTCGATGTCTTCGGAGTCGAAGTCTAGCATGTCGGTTAGGTCGTCGACAGTGGCTACAAAGTGGGTGGTGGGTGGGCTTTGAATTTCTTCGTCGTCCGCATCCCAACCGTCCTGACTGTGGTCCGGCCAGGGCTCTCCTAATAACGAGAGATACTTTAGCCAATTCAGGATGTCGCCAAAAGGCGAGTGCTGAAAGATGTCCGCAGCGGTGAACTCCATGATCGGCGCCCAATCGGATTCGATTGGTAGGGGCGCGGGAGTCCGGCGAGGAGTCCGACACCTGGGAGTCACAAGCTTAACAAGGGACAGGGTCAGTATTCGGTTCCATTGCCGTAGAGGAAGCAGCCCCTGAGGCGGTGTCTAGCCACCCATCCTCGATCGGCGCAGTCAGCTCCGAGTTAAGGGTCGGAGCGGACTCTTGTGCGGCCTCCAGGGCACCGTCCGGCAGCAGAGCTAGATCATGCTCATCGTGACAGTGCGGCGCGCTCGGCTATGGCTCGAATCCGTCGAAGATCAAGTCTCCGCGGATGTCGACCATGAAGTTCGAACTTCCAAATCTGACCTGATGGCCAGGGGCGTTGCTTTCAATCTGCTCCAGATGGCCAAGCGAATTGGCCCGCGGTGCAAAGCCGCCGAATACGAAGATCTGTTCGGGGAGAAAAATCTCACCCTAGAATGCGTCGTTGTTGATGATCGAAGGAGCCATCGGGCCTATAGGTGACGACACAGAGGAACTCTCAATGAAAGCACCAATGTCGGTGTCAAAACCGGCGGATCTCGGGTAGGGGGTCCCGAACTGTGCTTCTAGGCGGATGGTAACAGGAGACAAGGGACACGATGTTTTACCCAGGTTCGGCCCCTCGATGGAGGTAAAACCCTACTCTGCTTGATTGATATTGATGATATGGGTAGTACAAGAGTAGATCTACCACGAGATCAAGGAGGCTAAACCCTAGAAGCTAGCCTATGGTATGATTGTTGTTCGTCTTACGGACTAAAACCCTCCGGTTTATATAGACTCCGGAGAGGGCTAGGGTTACACAGAGTCGATTACAGTGGTAGGAGATCTACATATCCGTATTGCCAAGCTTGCCTTCCACGCCAAGGAAAGTCCCATCCGGACACGGGTCGAAGTCTTCAATCTTGTATCTTCATAGTCTTGGAGTCCGGCCAATGATGATAGTTCGGCTATCCGGACACCCCCTAGTCCAGGACTCCCTCAGTTGTGCCTTCTAGTTTCATCCATCTCGTGATCATCAAAATGAATCCACTAACAAGGTTGATCAAGTCTTGTTAACAAACTCATTCCGAATAACACGGAACCGGAGAAATTTCGAATAACACTAAGTTACCTCAATGGGGATATGAAAATCCCCAACAATAAGAATATCATACTTTTTCTTGACAGTAGTGAGAGGAAATTTAGAACCTCCAATAATAATAGTTGGAGCTTTTCAATAGAATTGATGCTATGAACTTGAGATTGTTTCCTCGAAAAGTGTACCGTATGCTCATTACCATTAACATGAAAAGTGACATTGCCTTTGTTGCAATCAATAACAGCCCCTGCAGTATTAAGAAAAGGTCTACCAAGGATGATAGACATACTATCGTCCTCGGGAATATCACGAATAACAAAGTCCGTTAAGATAGTGACATTTGCAACCACAACAGACACATCCTCACAAATACCGACATGTATAGTAGTTGATTTATCAGCCATTTGCAAAGATATTTTGGTGGGTGTCAACTTATTAAATTCAAGTCTACGATATAAAGAGAGAGGCATAATACTAACACCGGCTCCAAGATCACATAAAGCAGTTCTAACATAATTTCTTTTAATGGAGCATGGTATAGTTGGTACCCCGGGATCTCCAAGTTTCTTTGGTATTCCACCCTTAAAAGTGTAATTAGCAAGCATGGTGGAAATTCCAGCTTCCGGTATCTTTCTTTTATTTGTAATGATATCCTTCATATACTTAGCATAAGGGTTTACTTTGAGCATATCGGTTAAGCGCATACGTAAGAAAATAGGTCTAATCATTTCAGCAAAGCGCTCAAAATCCTCATCATCCTTTGACTTGGATAGTTTAGGAGGAAAGGGCATGGGTTTCTGAACCCATGGTTTTCTTTCTTTACCGTGCTTCCTAGCAACAAAATCTCTCTTATCATAACGTTGATTCTTTGATTGTGGGTTATCAAGATCAACAACAGGTTTAATCTCTACATCATTAGTTTTGCTATGTTGAGCATCAATATGAACATTATCATTAACATTATCACTAGGTTCAGGTTCATCACCTGATTGTGTTTCAGCATCAGAGATAGAAATATCATTGGGATTCTCGGTGTGTCTCTGATGGGTTCACTAGAAGCATGCAAAGTTCTATCATTTTCTTTTCTTCTTTTTAGAAGAACTAGGTGCCTCTAATTATTTCTCGAGAATCTTGCTCGATTCTCTTAGGGTGGCCTTAGGATACAAAGGTTCTGAGTCATTCTACCAGTTCTAGTAGCCACTCTAACAGCAAAGTCACTTTATTATTCAATTCATCAAGCAAATCATTTTGAGCTTTGAGTACTGGCTCAACTTGAGTAGCAACCATAGAAGCATATTTGCTAACGAGGTGAAGTTCATCTTTAACTCTAGCCAGATTATCACTTACACGTCCTATCTCGACAGCATTATTCTTTAACTCTCTACCAACATAAGCATTAAAACTTTCTTGTCTAGCCATAAAGTAATCAAATTCATCTAAGCATGGACTATGGAATTTAGTAGAGGAGACTTCAACTTTATCATATCTATAGAGAGAATTTACCTTTACTACCTGTGTCGGGTTATCAAGACAATGTGGTCCTTCAACAGGCGGTATATTAAGACCATGTATTTCTTCAATAGGTGGTAAATTCTTAATATCTTCAGCTTTAATACCTTTTTCTTTCATTGATTTCTTTGCCTCTTGCATATCTTCAGGACTGAGAAATAAAACACCTCTGTTCTTCGGAGTGGGTTTAGGAATAGGCTCAGGAGTTGGCTCAATTGGTTCAAGAATTACTTCAGGAATTGGCTCAGGAAGAGTCCAATTATTTTCATTAGTCAACATATTATTCAATAATATTTCAGCTTCATTGACTGTTCTTTCCCTGAAAACACAACCAGCACAACTATCCAAGTAGTCCTTGGAAGCATCGGTTAGTCCATTATAAAAGAAATCGAGTATTTCATTTTTCTGAAGAGGATGATCAGGCAAAGCATTAAGTAACCGAAGAAGCCTCCCCCAAGCTTGTGGGAGACTCTCTTCTATGATTTGCACAAAATTATATATTTCCCGCAAGGCAGCTTGTTTCTTATGAGCAGGGAAATATTTAGTAGAGAAGTAATAAATCATATCCTGGGGACTACGCACACAACCAGGAGAAAGAGAATTATACCAAGTCTTAGCATCACCCTTTAATGAGAATGGAAATATCTTAAGGATATAATAATAGCGAGACTTCTCATCATGAGTAAACATGGTAGCTATATCATTTAAGTTGGTAAGATGTGCCACAACAGTTTCAGATTCAAGGCCATAAAAAGGATCAGATTCAACTAAAGTAATAATCTCAGGATCAACAGAGAATTCATAATCCTTATCAGTAACACAGATAGGTGAAGTAGCAAAAGCAGGGTCAGGTTTCATTCTAGCAATAAGAGACTGCTGCTTCCATTTAGCTAATAATTTCTTAAGATCATATCTATCATTGCAAGCAAAGATTTCCCTAGCAGCTTCTCCATTCATAACATAACCCTTAGGAACAACAGGCAATACATAATCATTAGAAGAACCTTCATCATCACTATCATCAATAATAGGTTCTTCATTAATTTCATTCCCCCTAACTCTAGCAAGTTGTTCATCAAGAAATTCACCTAATGGCAAAGTAGTATTAAGCACAGAAGTAGTTTCATCATGCATATAAGAAGTGGCATCATCAATAACATGCGACATAATAGAATTCATAGCAGTAGCAGGTTTAGGTGTCGCAAGCTTACTAATAACGGAAGGAGAATCTAGTGCGGAGCTAGATGGCAGTTCCTTACCTCCCCTCGTAGTTGAGGGCAAAATAGTAGTTTGGTCGTCTTTCAAGTTCTTCATAGTGATCAACAGATATAAATCCCAAGTGACTCAGAGCTCAGAGAATAGAGCTATGCTCCCCGACAATGGTGCCAGAAATTAGTCTTGATAACCCACAAGTGTAGGGGATCGCAACAACTTTCGAGGGTAAAGTATTCAACCCAAGTTTATTGATTCGACACAAGGGGAGCCAAAGAATATTCTTGAGTATTAGCAGTTAAGTTGTCAATTCAACCACACCTGGATAACTTAGTATTTGCAACAAGGTATTTAGTAGCAAAGTAGTATGATAATAAAGGTAACAGTGGCAAAAGTAAAGATAATAGTTTTGGGGTTTTTGTAGTAATTGTAACAGTAGCAATGAAAAAGTAAATAAGCGAAGAACAATATGTGAAAAGCTCGTATGCAATGGATCAGTAATGGATAATTATGCTGGATGCGATTCCTCATGCAATAGCTATAACATAGGGTGACATAGAACTAGCTCCAGTTCATCAATGTAATGTAGGCATGTATTCCGTAAATAGTAATATGTGCTTATGGAAAAGAACTTGCATGGCATCTTTTGTCCTACCCTCCCGTGGAAGCGGGGTCCTAGCGGAAACTAAGGGATATTAAGGCCTCCTTTTAATAGAGAACCGGAACAAAGCATTAGCACATAGTGAATACATGAACTCCTCAAACTACGGTCATCACCGAGAAGTATCCCGATTATTGTCACTTCGGGGTTGTCGGATCATAACACATAATAGGTGACTATAGACTTGCAAGATAGGATCAAGAACACACATATATTCATGAAAACATAATAGGTTCAGATCTGAAATCATGGCACTCGGGCCCTAGTGACAAGCATTAAGCATAGCAAAGTCATAGCAACATCAATCTCAGAACATAGTGGATACTAGGGATCAAACCCTAAGAAAACTAACTTGATTACATGGTAAATCTCATCCAACCCATCACCATCCAGCAAGCCTACGATGGAATTACTCACGCACGGTGATGAGCATCATGAAATTGGTGATGGAGGATGGTTGATGATGACGATGGCGACGAATGCCCCTCTCCGGAGCCCCGAACGGACTCCAGATCAGCCTCCCGAGAGAGATTAGGGCTTGGCGGCAGCTCCGTGTCGTAAAACGCGATGAAACTTTCTCTCTGATTTTTTTCTCCCCGAACGTGAGTATATGGAGTTGGAGTTGAGGTCGGTGGAGGTACAAGGGGCCCACGAGATAGGGGGGCACGCCCTATGGGGGGCGCCACCTGTCTCATGGACAGGGTGTGGGCCTCCTGGTGTATTTCTTTCGCCTAGAATTTCTTATTAATTCCAAAAAGTGCCTCCGTGGATTTTCAAGACATTCTGAGAACTTTTCTTTTCTACACATAAAACAACATCATGGCAGTTCTGCTGAAAACAGCGTTAGTCCAGGTTAGTTTCATTCAAATCATGCAAGTTAGAGTCCAAAACAAGGGCAAAAGTGTTTGGAAAAGTAGATACGTTGGAGACGTATCAACAACGCGAGATGGCGGCGCCACGACGAGCGCACCAACTCGAAGGACGATCGAGAGGACCTCGCGGGCCCTACGGATGGTCTAATACCGCGCCCGCTGCTCATTTAGGAAGCCAGGATCATAGGGCCACATGTCCGTGACGGCATTGTCGTTCGCTTGTTTGCCGGCGACTCTTCCCTCCCCGAGCCGGTGCTCATTGAGGAGATAGAGGTTGCAGCATAAGTCCTCCTACGCTAGTAGCTCTTCCACCATTAGGGCGTAGAAGTGCGGCCACACCTACTCTATGGTGAACACGACATGAATAGGCTTGGGCGGAGGCGCCAGCTCCTGGTCAGAAGCCACGTCCATCATCTGATTGTCGTCGTTGAGCTCGCGAGCTCGCTGGCGAGCTAGGATGTCCGGCTGCTGGACCGGACCGCTGTCAAGCACAAGTCTGACAGCCCTGGTGATACGTCTCCAACGTATCTATTATTTTTGATTGTTCCATGCTATTATATTACCCGTTTTGGATGTTTATGGGCTTTACTTTACACTTTTATATCATTTTTGGGACTAACCTACTAACCGGAGGCCCAGGCCGAATTACTGTTTTTTTTGCCTATTTCAGTGTTTCAAAGAAAAGGAATATCAAACGGAGTCCAAACGCGATGAAACCTTCGGGAGTGATCTTTTTGGAACAAATGCAAACCTGGATACTTGGAGTGGAAGTCACGCAACAACCAAGGCGGCCAGGAGGGTGCCCAGCGCGCCCCCTACAGGTGGGTGCACCCCCACCCTCGTGGGCCCCTTGGGCGTCCACCGACCTAGTTCTTCCTCCTATATATACCCACGTACCCCGAGAACATTAGAATAGACCATGAAAACCTAATTCAACCGCCGCAACCTTCTGTACCCGTGAGATCCCATCTTGGAGCCTTCGTTGGTGCTCTGCCGGAGCGGGAGTCGACCATAGAGGTCCTCTACATCATCTCCAAGGCCTCTCCGATGAGTTTGTGAGTAGTTTACCACAGACCTTCGGATCCATAGTTATTAGATAGATTGCTTCTTCTCTCTCTTTGAATCTCAATACAAAGTTCTCCTTGATCTTCTTGCATATCTATTCGATGTAACTCTTTTGGCGGTGTGTTTGTCGAGAACCGATGAATTGTGGGTTTATGATCAAGTTTATCTATGAGAAATATTTAAATCTCCTCTGAATTCTTTTATGTGTGATTAAGTTATCTTTGCAAGTCTCTTTGAATTATCAGTTTGGTTTGTCCTGCTGGATTGATCTTTCTTGCAATGGGAGAAGTGCTTAGCTTTGTGTTCAATCTTGCGGTGTCCTTTCCTAGTGATAGTAGGGGCAGCAAGGCACATATTGTATTGTTGCCATCGAGGATAAAAAGATGGGGTTTATATCATATTGCATGAGTTTATCCCTCTACATCATGGCATCTTTCTTAATGCGTTACTCTGTTCTTTGTGAACTTAATACTCTAGATGCGTGCTGGATAGCGGTCGATGTGTGGAGTAATAGTAGTAGATGCAGAATCGTTTCGATCTACTTGTCACATGTGATGCCTATATACATGATCATCCCTAGATAATCTCATAATTATTAGCTTTTCTATCAATTGCTCGACAGTAATTTGTTCACCCACCGTAATACTTATGCTATCTTGAGAGAAGCCACTAGTGAAACCTATGGCCCCCCGGGTCTATCTTTTATCGTATAAGTTTTCAATCTACTTTTATTTGCATCTTTACTTTTCCTATCTATATCATAAAAATACCAAAAATATTTATCTTATCATATTATCTCTATCAGATCTCATTTTCGCAAGTGGCCGTGAAGGGATTGACAACCCCTTTATTGCATTGGTTGAGAGATTCTTGTTTGTTTGTGTAGGTGTGTGGGACTTTTGAGGAGCCTCCTACTGGATTGATACCTTGGTTCTCAAAAACTGAGGGAAATACTTACGCTACTTTGCTGCATCACCCTTTCCTCTTCAAGGAAAACCAACGCAAGCTCAAGACATAGCACCTGGTCCACCCAGACCCCCTCCCTCGTCCGCGCGCGCTTTCTGCCCTTAACGGCCAGCACCGCCCGCGCCACTTCTCGGTGAAGGCGATTGCTCCGTGTTCAAATGACACAAGTGCCGTCCATCCTTCTGCTGCCCACATTAATGATACGCGGTTGCCGAGGTGGCTACTCTAGCGCCACCCGTCCATCCCTCTGCCGCCCACCATTGCTATATAAACTATTGTGCCGGCCATAGCCGTAGTCATCCACCTCCGTTCCCTTTCTCCTGTGCACACCACTCCCACCATGGGTTCCTTGTGCTCCAGCGCTCTTTGGGATGGGTGGACGACGGACCAGAAGGAGATGTCAGCCATTGCTGTCGAGTCGCTGGCCGGCAGGCAGCTGGAGGATGATGACCCCCTCCTACATGCCGTCCTCGCCGGTGCATTGCACCATGTCCATCGGTAAGGCCCGTGCCCAATACATAGACATGGTGAGGCAGAAGCGTGAGGAGCAATTCCGGGAGGCGCAGGCCGACGCCGCCTAGAACCACCATGTCCTCCAGGAGCACCTCCAAGCGGAGAAGAAGATCGCCGCGGAGCAGGAGGCGCTGCTCGAGTCGTACAGCCCTGCTGTAGGATCGAAAGTATGTCTAGAGGGGGGTAGTGATTAGACTACTTGACCAAATAAAACTTAACTTTTTCCCAATTTTAGTTCTTGGCAGATTTTAGCAACTTAGCACAAGTCAAGCAATCACAATACAATTCAAGCAAGCATGCAAAGAGTATATGAGCAACAGAAAGTAAAGCATGCAACTTGCAAAGGAAGTAAATGGAAGGAGTTTGGAGGGAGCAAACACAATGTTGACACGGAGATTTTTGGCGTGGTTCCAATAGGTAGTGCTATCATACATCCACGTTGATGGAGACTTCAACCCATGAAGGGTAACGGCTGCGAGAGTCCACGGAGGGCTCCACCCACGAAGGGTCCACTAAGAAGCAACCTTGTCTATCCCACCATGGCCATCACCCATGAAGGACTTGCCTCACTTAGGTAGATCTTCACGAAGTAGGCAATCTCCTTGCCCTTACAAACTCCTTGGTTCAACTCCACAATCTTGACGGAGGATCCCAAGTGACACCTAACCAATCTAGGAGACACCACTCTCCAAAAGGTAATAGATGGTGTGTTGATGATGAACTCCTTGCTCTTGTGCTTCAAATGATAGTCTCCCCAACACTCAACTCTCTCACACAGATTTGGCAATGGTGGAAAGATGATTTGAGTGGAAAGCAACTTGGGGAAGGCTAGAGATCAAGATTCTTGTGGTTGGAATGGAATGTTTTGGTCTGAACACATGAGTAGGTGGTTCTCTCTCAGAAAATGAATGGTGCAAGTGTAGGCATGTTCTGATAGCACTCTCCATGAATGAAGAATGGGTGGAGGGGTATATATAGCCTCCACACAAAATCTAACCATTACACACATATTCCCAAACTCGGTGAGACCGAATGGTAAAACCCGATCAGCACAACTCAGGTCAAAATATGAACGTTAGGCTTTTCGGTGGGACCAATGCAATCTAATCGGTGAGATCGATATGCTAGGGTTAGGGCATAACGTAATCTCGGTGTGACCAATCACATGAACTCGGTGGGACCGATTTTAGTAATAGGCACATAGAGAGTTGGTCAGGCAAACTTGGTGGGACCGATTCGCTCATCTCGGTGAGACCGAGACATTACGAAAAGGAAACAGTGAATTTGCATTGCAAACTCGGTGGGACCAATTCGCTCATTTCGGTGGGACCGAAACATTACGAAAAGGAAATAGGGAGTTTGCAATCCCATCACGATGAGACCGAGATCCCTATCGGTGAAACCGAAGTGACTAGTGTTTGTGGCAGTGGCTATCTCAAATGAACTCGGTGGTGCCGGATATATCAAATCGGTGGGGCCGAGTTTGACTTTTTGGTTTAGGACATATGTGGAAATGAGAAAGTGGTTGAGGGTTTTAGAGTATATCACTAAGCATTTTGAGCAAGTAAGCCATTAAGCAACACCTCATCCTCTTTTAATAGTATTGGCTTTCCTATGGACTCAATGTGATCTTGGATCACTTAAATAAAAATGTAGAGTCTTGAGCTTGTTGCCAATATGTGTCTTTAGCATTTTGAGGGGTCCACATCTCTAGTCCATGCCATGCCAATCATTGAACTTTCTGAAATGATCATCTTGAAAGAGAATTAGTTCAGTGAGCTATATGTTGTTAAGAATTACCAAAACCACCAAGGGATTAGCTGCACTTTCAATCTCCCCCTTTTTGGTAATTGATGACATCATATAGATCAAAGCTTCAATAAATGATGATAAGAATGAAATACATCGTCGCTTTGAGAAGTATGTGACAAGCAAGAGCTCCCCCTAAATTTGTGCATTATTTGAAATTTGCTTTTGAATACAAATGCACAATCAATTAGGATCACGGGTTACACTTCCATGTCACATACATCGTGGTGGAGCACTCAAAATGATAGAAAATAAGAAGAATCACTCATCACCAAGGCAAAGTGAATGATCATACATAAAAGATAGATAATGTCATCATCCAAGCACAAGCATTAAGCATGATATGATCAAACACATGACCATACAAAGTATCTCACACACATAAGCATAAAGTATCTCAAACAAGCAAGCAAAACAAATAAGTAGAAAAAGAAGCAAAGCTCTCTCTCTCTCTCTCTGAAGCCTATGATCTATACACTTTCTCCCCCTTCGGCAACAAGTTACCAAAAATCTTGAAAATGCATAGTGCTATGCGGCTCTCTAGGCTTGATATTCAGGAGGAGGTGTTGAGAGGACTCCAAGGATGAAAGCAGCAGTAGAAGTTGATGGCGCTGGTGGAGTTGCCACTGGTGGGGCAACTGGAGTTGTGGCTGCAGGTGCTGATGTTGTAGCTCTAGTGCCTGGAACTGGCACTGCTGCAGACCTCTGTGCCCTAGGCACTCTCTGGAACACTTATGTAGTCCCTTCCTCTCTTCTGCTTCTTCCTGGAGCTGCTCAACTATTGTCTGAATTTTAGTTACCTTCAAGTCAAGATCATAGAATTTGGTTTCAATGATCCTCTCCAAGCTCTCCTGGTTCTGAGTCAGGGTGGCCAGTCCTTTCTCAATTCTCAAGGTTGCTTGAATAAGATATCCAAGCTGGTCTTGCTTTGACTTAAGGAACACTTGTGAAGCTTCTTCAGCACTTGGCATCTTTGTTGCCTTCTCTGGTTTTGCCTTTTGTCTCTTCTCTTGAGCCTTTAGTGATGTTGGATCTTCAGCAGCCATGACCACAGTGTTGTCCTCAAAATCAACCTTCAAGGGAAGATGCTCTTTGTCCAACAAATATACTCCTTTGGGCATCTTGGAGTTTATCAACATCTGTATGTGTGGAGCATACCCACATGACCTCTTCTGGTCAGCAGCTGTTCTCTTGATTCACTACAAAAAAAATACACTTCATGATGATACGTGTTTTTCACAGTAGGTCGCGTTTTTTGTCATGCATGTACATCCATGACGATTCTATGATAGAATCAAGATAGTCATACCTGTGTTGTCATAGAAGTGTTCCATGACGTTACCAAAATTATCATTACGGAAGTGTCCACTTCCATGACGATAAATCGCGCATCATAGAAGTGCTTTCGTCAAGGGTGACCGACACATGGCATCCACCATAACGGAACGTTGTTAAGCTATCGGGTCCGGTTTTGGATCTGATAACCCGTTAACAGCCCCGACCAATGGGAACTTACCACATGTAAAATCATCTTTGGCTGGAGGAAACACGTGTCGGCTCACCGTTGGGACAGATGTCATCCACTCATTGGACCCAAGGCACCTATGATACGTCCCAACAGAGGCCCATTCCTGTTAAAAGGCCAACCTATTTGACTTGGTCAAAAGGTGGCGGGCCGGCCCACAGAAAGCGTGTTAACAGCCTGTTCGCATATAACCCATTTACAGCCCGCTAACCTAGGGCCCGTTATGGCCTACTTGAATTAGGCCCAGTAGCGTCATCTAGGCCGTCCAATATGATTCCAGCCTGTTTTAACTTCCGACCCATGTATGGCCCATGACGTCTTTCGGCCCATATGAGGCCCTTTGTAACTCTTGGCCCATTAACGGCCCATGGTGAAACTACCCCGTAATGAATAGTGTATCACTTTCTACCAGACCCATAGATCGTACAGCCCGTAGAAGGCCCATGGATCCTACGGCCCGTAGAAGGCCCATGGATCCTACGGCCTATAGAAGGCCCATGGATCCTAAGGCCCGTATAGAAGACCAATGGATCCTATGGCCCGTAGAAGGCCCATGGATCATACTGTTGGGGAACGTTGCAGAAAATTAAAAAATTTCCTACGGTTTCACCAAGATCCATCTATGAGTTCATCTAAGCAACGAGTCTAGGGAGAGAGATTGCATCTACATACCACTTGTAGATCGCGTGCGGAAGCTTGCAAGGTGATGATGGAGTCGTACTCGAACGTGATTCAAATCACCGATGTCCAAGTGCTGAACGGACAGCACCTCCGCGTTCAACACACGTACGGGACGAGTGACGTCTCCTCCGTCTTGATCCAGCAAGGAGGAAGGAGAGGTTGAGGAAGACAGCTCCACCGGCAGCACGACGGCGTGGTGATGGTGGAGATGCAGTACTCCGACAGGGCTTCGCCAAGCACTTACGGAGGAGGAGAGGTGTTGGGGAGGGGAGGGGCTGCGCCTTGGAGATGGGTACAGCAGCCCCCCTCCCTCCCCCTTTATATAGGCCCCAGGCGCCCCCCTGAGATCCAATCTCCGGGGGCGGCGGCCAGGGGGTGGAGTGCCCCAAGCCAGTGGGCGCCCCCCCCCTAGGGTTTCAACCCTAGGCGCAGGGGTGGGCCTGGGGCGCACCAGCCCACTATGGGCTGGTTCCGTCCCTCTTCAGCCCATGGGGCCCTCCGGATAGGTGGCCCCACCGGTGGACCCAGGACCCTTCCGGTGGTCGGACATTACTGGAGACCCCAAACTTTCCCGATGGCCAAAATACCACTTCCTATATATTATTCTTTACCTCCGGACCATTCCGAACTCCTCGTGACGTCCGGATCTCATCCGGACTCGAACAACATTCGTAGTCACATACTTGACTTCCTACTAACCCTAGGCCATCGAACCTTAAGTGTGTAGACCCTACGGGTTCGGAGACACGCAGACATGACCGAGACGACTCTCGGGCAATAACCAACAGCGGGTCTGGATACCCATGTTGGCTCCTACATGCTCCTCGATGATTTCATTGGTTGAACCACGATGTCGAGGATTCGATCAAACCCTCATATGCAATTCCTTTGTCAATCGATGCGTTACTTGCCCGAGACTCGATCGTCGGTATCCCAATACCTTGTTCGGTCTCAGCACCGCAAGTCACTTTACTCATCCGTAATGCATGATCCCGGCCAACACCTTGGTCAACTTGAGCTCATTATGATGATGCATTACCGAGTGGGCCCAGAGATACCTCTCCGTCATGCGGAGTGACAAATCCAGCCTCGATCTATGTCAACCCAACAGATACTTTCGGAGATACCGTAATGCACCTTTATAGTCACCCGATTCGTTGTGACGTTTGATACACCAAGGCACTCCTACGGTAACCGGAGTTACACGATCTCATGGTCGAAGGAAGAGATACTTGACATTGGCAAAGCTCTAGCAAACGAACTACACGATCTTTTATGCTATGCTTAGGATTGGGTCTTGTCCATCACATCATTCTCCTAATGATGTGATCCCGTTATCAACGACATCCAATGTCCATAGTCAGGAAACCATGACTATCTATTGATCACAATGGGCTAGTCAACTAGAGGCTCACTAGGGACTCATTGGGTCTAAGTGTTCACACGTGTATTACGATTTCCGGATAATACAGTTATAGCAAGAACAAAAAGACAATTATCATGAACATTGAAATATAATAATACTTTTATTATTGCCTCTAGGGCATATTTCCAACAGTCTCCCACTTGCACTAAAGTCACCAATCTAGTTACATTGTGATGAATCGAACACCCATAGAGTTCTGGTGTTGATCATGTTTTGCACGCGAGAGAGGTTTAGTCAACGGATCTGCGAAATTCAGATCCGTGTGCACTTTGCAAATCTCTATGTCTCCATCTTGAACATTTTCACGGATGGAGTTGAAACGACGCTTGATGTGCCTGGTCTTCTTGTGAAACCTGGGCTCCTTGGCAAGGGCAATAGCTCCAGTGTTGTCACGTAAGAGTTTGATCGCCCCGACGCATTGGGTATGACTCTAGGTCGGTGATGAACTCCTTCACCCAAATCGCTTCATCGCTGCCTCCGAGGCTGCCATGTACTCCGCTTCACACGTAGATCCCGCCACGACGCTCGCTTGCAGCTGCACCACCATCGCTCCACCATTCAACATATACTCAGATCCGGTTTGTGACTTAGAGTCATCCAGATCTGAGTCGGCTAGCGCTCACGTAACCCTTTACGACGAGCTCTTCGTCTCCTCCATAAACGAGAAACATGTCCTTTGTCCTTTTCGTGTTCTTCAGATATTCTTGACCGCTGTCAATGTTCCTTGCGGGATTACTTTGGTATCTTGCAACCAAACTTACGGCAAGGTTTACATCGGTCCAGTACACAAGATGGCATACATAATAGATCCTATGGCTGAAGCATAGGGATGACACTCATCTCTTCTTTATCTTTTGCCGTGGTCGGTGACTGAGCCGAGCTCAATCTCACACCTTGTAACATAGGCAAGAACCCCTTCTTGGACTGATCCATTTTGAACCTCTTCAAAATCTTATCAAGGTATGTGCTTTGTGAAAGACCTATGAGGCGTCTCGATCTATCTCTATAGATTTTGAAGCCTAATATATAAGCAGCTTCTCCAAGGTCCTTCATTGAAAAACACTTATTCAAGTAGGCCTTAATGCTGTCCAGAAATTTCGTATCATTTCCCATCAAGAGTATGTCATCTACATATAATAGGAGAAATCCTCTGAGCTCCCACTCACTTTCTTGTAAACACGTGCTTCTCCATAAGTCTCAATAAACCCAAACGCTTTGATCATCTCATCAAAGCGAATGTTCCAACTCCGAGATGCTTGCACCAGTCCATAAATGGATCATTGGAGCTTGCATACTTTGTTAGCATTCGAGGATCGACAAAACCTTCCGCTGCATCATATACAGCTCTTCCTTAAGATGTCCATTAAGGAATGCGGTTTTGACGTCCATCTGCCATATCTCATAATCATAGTATGCGGCAATTGCTAACATGATTCGGACGGACTTCAGCTTCTCTACGGGAGAGAATGTCTCGTCGTAGTCAATCCCTTGAACTTGTCGATAACCCTTAGCAACAAGTCGAGCTTTATAGATGGTAACATTACCATCCGCGTCCGTCTTCTTCTTAAAAATCCATTTGTTTTCTATCGCTCGCCGATCATCGGGCAAGTCTGTCAAAGTCCATACTTTGTTTTCATACATGGATTCTATCTCGGATTTCATGGCTTCAAGCCATTTGTTGGAATCCGGGCCCGCCATCGCTTCTTCATAGTTCTAAGGTTCATTGTTGTCTAACAACATGATTTCCATGACAGGTTGCCGTACCACTCAGTGCGGAACGTGTCCTCGTGGACCTTCAAGTTCAAGAGTAACTTGATCCAAGTACCTTGATCATCATCATTGTTTTCCTCTTCAGTTGGTGTGGGCATCATAGGAACGGTTTCCTGCGCTGTGCCACTTTCCCGTTCGAGAGGTAGTACTTCATCGAGTTCTACTTTCCTCCCACTTACTTCTTTCAAGAGAAACTCTTTTTCCAGAAAGCATCCGTTCTTGGCAACAAAGATCTTGCCTTCGGATCTTAAGTAGAAGGTATACCCGACGGTTTCCTTAGGGTATCCTATGAATCGCATTTTTCCGACTTGGGTTCGAGCTTTTCAGTTGAAGTTTCTTGACATAAGCATCGCATCCCCAAACTTTTAGAAACGATACTTAGGTTTCTTCCCAAACCATAATTCATACGGTGTCATCTCAACGGATTTAGACGGTGCCCTATTTAAAGTGAATGTAGCTGTCTCTAGAGCGTATCCCCAAAATGATAGCGGTAAATCGGTAAGAGACATCATAGACCGCACCATATCCAATAGAGTGCGATTACGACGTTCGGACACACCGTTTCGCTGAGGTGTTCCAGGAGGCGTGAGTTGTGAAATGATTCCACATTTTCTTAAGTGTGTACCAAATTCGTGACTTAAGTATTCTCCTCCACGATCTGATCGTAAGAATTTTATCTTTCGGTCACGTTGATTCTCTACCTCAACCTGAAATTCCTTGAACTTTTCGAAGGTCTCAGACTTGTGTTTCATTAAGAAGACATACCCATATCTGCTTAAGTCATCAGTGAGAGTGAGAACATAACGATATCCTCCGCGAGCCTCAACGCTCATTGGACTGCACACATCGGTATGTATGATTTCCAACAAGTTGGTTGCTCGCTCCATTGTTCCGGAGAACGGAGTCTTGGTCATTTTGCCTAAGAGGCAAGGTTCGCATGTGTCAAAGGATTCATAATCAAGAGACTCTAAAAGTCCATCAGCATGGAGCTTCTTCATGCGCTTGACACCAATGTGACCAAGGCGGCAGTGCCACAAGTATGTGGGACTATCGTTATCAACTTTACATCTTTTGGCATCCACACTATGAACATGTGTATTATTACGCCGAGATTCATTAATAATAAACCATTGACCATCTGAGCATGACCATAAAACATATCTCTCATATAAATCGAACAACCATTATTCTCGACTTAAATGAGTAGCCATCTCGTATTAAATGAGATCCAGATACAATGTTCATGCTCAAACATGGCACTAAATAACAATTATTAAGGTTCAAAACTAATCCCGTAGGAAAATGTAGAGGCAGCGTGCGACAAATGATCACATCGACCACGAACCATTCCCGACGCGCGATCGTCACCTCGTCCCTTCGCCAGCCTCCGTTTATTCCGCAGCTCTGCCGTGAGTTACAAATATGAGCAACGGCACGGTATCAAATACCGGAGTTACTACGAGTACCGGTAAGGTACACATCAATTACATGTATATCAAATATACCTTTGGTGTTGCGGCCTTCTTATCCGCTAAGTATTTGGGGCGGTTTCGCTTCGATGACCCTTCCCTTGCAATAAAAGCACTTAGTTTCGTGCTTGGGTCCATTCTTTGACTTCTTCCCAAGAATCGGCTTACGGGCGCGGCAACATCTTTGCCGTCCTTCTTGAAGTTCTCTTTACCCTTGCCCTTCTTGAACTTAGTGGTCTTATTGACCATCAACACTTGATGTTCTTTCTTGGTTTCAGCCTCTGCGACTTCACAGATCGAGAACACTTCAGAATGGTCTTTTCCATCCCCGCATGTTGTAGTTCATCACAAAGCTCTTGTAGCTTGGTGGGAGCGATCGAGGATTCTGTCAATGACCGCCTCATCTGGGAGGTTAATATTCACCGGGTCATACGGTTGTGCAACCTGCACATCTTCAAGATGTGCTCATCGACGTAACTGTTCTCCTCCATCTTACAAGCTGTAGAACTTGTCGGAGACATCATATCTCTCGACCGGGCATGAGCTTGGAAAACTAGTTTCAGCTCTTGAACATCTCATATGCTCCGTGATGCTCAAAACGCTTTTGGAGCCCGGTTCTAAGCTGTAGAGCATGCCGCACCGAACGAGGGAGTAATCATCGGACGAGATTGCCAAGCGTTCATAACGCCTTGGTTCTTCTCGACGGAGCGTCACCTAGCGGTTCGCTCTAGGACATATTGCTTCTGGCAGCTATGAGGATGATCTCGTGTTCCGACCCGATCCGTATAGTTGCTGCCATCATCTTTCAGCTTGGTTTTCTCTAGGAACGCGTTGAAGTTCATGTTGACATTAGCGTTGGCCATTGATCTACAAGACATATTTGCAAAGGTTTTAGACTAAGTTCATGATAATAAAGTTCTTAATCAAAATTATGAACTCCCACTTAGATTAGACATCCCTCTAGTCATCTAAGTGTTACACAATCCGAGTCGACTAGCCCGTGTCCGATCATCACGTGAGACGGACTAGTCATCGTCGGTGAACATCTTCATGTTGATCGTATCTTCCATACGACTCGTGTTCAACCTTTCGGTCTCCGTGTTCCGAGGCCATGTCTGCACATGCTAGGCTCGTCAAGTTAACCCTAAGTGTTTTCGCTGTGTAAAACTGTCTTACACCCGTTGTATGTGATCGTAAGAATCCATCACACCCGATCATCACGTGGTGCTTAGAAGCGACGAACTGTAGCAACGGTGCACAGTTAGGGGAGAACACTTCTTGAAATTTTGTAAGGGATCATCTTATTTACTACCGTCGTCCTAAGTAAACAAGATGCATAAACATAATAAACATCACATGCAATTATATAGTTGTGACATGATATGGCCAATATCATAAAGCTCCATTGATCTCCATCTTCGGGGCTCCATGATCATCCTGTCACCAGCTTGACACCATGATCTCCATCATCATGATCTCCATCATCGTGTCTTCATGAAGTTGTCACGCCAACGACTACTTCTACTTCTAAGACTAACGCGTTTAGTAATGAAGTAAAGTAGTTTACATGGCGTTCTTTAATGACACGCAGGTCATACAAAAAATAAAGACAACTCATATGGCTCCTGCCGGTTGTCATACTCATCGACATGCAAGTCATGAATCCTATTACAAGAACATGATCTCATACATCACAATTCATCATTCATCACAACTTCCGGCCATATCACATCACATGATCAATCGCTGCAAAAACAAGTTAGACGTCCTCTAATTGTTGTTGCATCTTTTACGTGGCTGCGATTGGGTTCTAGCAAGAACGTTTTCTTACCTACGAATCACCACAACGTGATTTTGTCAACTTCTATTTACCCTTCATAAGGGCCTTGTTCATCGAATCCGCTCCAACTAAAGTGGGAGAGACAGACACCCGCCAGCCACCTTATGCAACTAGTGCATGTCGATCGGTGGAACCGGTCTCACGTAAGCGCGTGTAAGGTTGGTCCGGCCGCTTCATCCCACAATACCATTGAGCAAGAAAAGACTAGTAGAGGCAAGTAAGATAACAAGATCAACGCCCACAACAAATTGTGTTCTACTCGTGCATTAGAGAACTACGCATAGACCTAGCTCATGATGCCACTGTTGGGGAACGTTGCAGAAAATTAAAAATTTTCCTACGGTTTCACCAAGATCCATCTATGAGTTCATCTAAGCAACGAGTCTAGGGAGAGAGATTGCATCTACATACCACTTGTAGATCGCGTGCGGAAGCTTGCAAGGTGATGATGGAGTCGTACTCGAACGTGATTCAAATCACCGATGTCCAAGTGCTGAACGGACAGCACCTCCGCGTTCAACACACGTACGGGACGAGTGACGTCTCCTCCGTCTTGATCCAGCAAGGAGGAAGGAGAGGTTGAGGAAGACAACTCCACCGGCAAAGACGACGGCGGCAGTGATGGTGGAGATGCAAGATCTCGGCAGGCTTCGCCAAGCACTTACGGAGGAGGAGAGGTGTTGGGAAGGGGAGGGGCTGCGCCTTGGAGATGGGTACAGCAGCCCTCCTCCCTCCCCCCCCTTTATATAGGCCCCTTGGGCGCCACCCTGAGATCCAATCTCCGGGGGCGGCGGCCAAGGGGTGGAGTGCCCCCAAGCCAAGTGGGGCGCCCCAACCCCTAGGGTTTCAACCCTAGGCGCAGGGGGTGGGCCTAGGGGGGCGCACCAGCCCACTATGGGCTGGTTCCCGTCCCTCTTCAGCCCATGGGGCCCTCTGGGATAGGTGGCCCCACCCGGTGGACCCCGGACCCTTCCGTGGTCCCAGTACATTACCGGAGACCTCAAACTTTCCGATGGCGAAATACCACTTCCTATATATTATTTTTACCTCCGGACCATTCCGAACTCCTCGTGACGTCCGGGATCTCATCCGGGACTCCGAACAACATTCGGTAGTCACATACTTGACTTCCTACTAACCCTAGCGTCATCGAACCTTAAGTGTGTAGACCCTACGGGTTCGGGAGACACGCAGACATGACCGAGACGACTCTCGGGCAATAACCAACAGCGGGGTCTGGATACCCATGTTGGCTCCCACATGCTCCTCGATGATTTCATTGGTTGAACCACGATGTCGAGGATTCGATCAAACCACAGATGCAATTCCTTTGTCAATCGGTGCGTTACTTGCCCGAGACTCGATCATCGGTATCCCAATACCTCGTTCAGTCTCGTTACCGGCAAGTCACTTTACTCGTACCGTAATGCATGATCCTGTGGCCAACACCTTGGTCAACTTGAGCTCATTATGATGATGCATTACGGGTGGGCCCGAGATACCTCTCCATCATACGGAGTGACAAATCCCGCCTCGATCCATGTCAACCCAACAGATACTTTCGGAGATACCTATAATGCACCTTTATAGTCACCCGAGCTTACATTGTGACGCTTGATACACCCAAGGCACTCCTACGGTAACCGGAGTTACACGATCTCATGGTCGAAGGAAGAGATACTTGACATTGGCAAAGCTCTAGCAAACGAACTACACGATCTTTTATGCTATGCTTAGGATTGGGTCTTGTCCATCACATCATTCTCCTAATGATGTGATCCCGTTATCAACGACATCCAATGTCCATAGTCAGGAAACCATGACTATCTATTGATCACAACGGGCTAGCCAACTAGAGGCTCACTAGGGACTCATTGGGTCTAAGTGTTCACACGTGTATTACGATTTCCGGATAATACAGTTATAGCATGAACAAAAAGAATATTATCATGAACATTGAAATATAATAATACTTTTATTATTGCCTCTAGGGCATATTTCCAACACATACGGCCCGCAGGAGGCCCACAGTTACAATAGTACATGTATTGCCATGATTATTGTGGCCTAGTTACTGAAAATAGGTTATTGTGGCCACTAGAAAAACACGGAAAAAGAACTGTAGTGACTACAAGCAAACAACTAAACAAGACAATAAGGAAATAAATAAGCAAGCGCTAACGCTAGCCTATTACCGCTATTACACATATTACATCCATTGGGCATCAAAGTTCGCCACCAGTGCAAATATAGGGAACAAAGCAGCATATTACATACACTGGCCGTCAAAATTGGCCACCAGTGCAAATAAACGCGTCAGCAAAACAAGAGCATAACTTAAACAACTTTAGAAGACCTCAAGAAACGTTATCCCGGGTATCCACCATGCTGGCAATAAGCTTAGCAAGCTTATTAGCTTTGTCCTGTTTGGCGCTAAAATCCTCCAACGCTTGCTGTTGCACCAGAAAGTATGCATCTGAATGCTCCAGGGACTTCTGCAGTCCTTCCGCTTCTTGTCGCAGCATAGCTGATCGATGTCTTTCAGCTTGTAGTTGAGACTCAAGAAACCGAACTGATTCAGATAGTGAGTTTGAATAGCTTGTGCAAGCGGTAGTGGCGATAATCTTAACACTAAACCAAGACAGGACTTTGGGGTTGTCTCACTGTCTTCAAGATAGTCTTCCTTAGCTATTTTATCATCTTTGTTGGAGACCAACAAGGATGTCTCACTATCCTGAACCTTATCTGCATTACTTCCTTTACCATTGCTTAATAAGGCACTCTTCCCCAATATTCTGTCATCATTCTAAAAGAAGAAACAAGCAGACACATAACAGGTTTAGCATGTACTAGTATATGAAACTCATTTCGGTGGACCAGTTCATTAGTAAGGTGGACAGGATTAAACTACCAAGTCTTCTATTGCCAAGTACTAGTACATAATAAAAGCATCAAACAAACATATATATATGTGTGTGTCCTTTGGTCACTGCATTGTCTTGCCAAATCAAAATAGAGACACGGTTCAAATCATATCATTCCAAGACAAAGCAGCAGTGAAAGAATACAAAGCGTGGGAAACTACACGTCACAACAAGATTTCAGATGGGTACCACAGGTCTACATGTACAACAACACTGTTGGCTCTGTTGTGATGCTAGTAATGTGCATGATATGAGAAGTCAACTGTATACACAATTGAAATTGAAAGCAACAGAGCTATTGATAAGAGCAAACATGTTAAAGAAACATGCGTGAACATACCTGCTGTGCCATTGGAGTTTCGATCGGATCCTTCAATTTAAAAATAAGTTTGTATGAGTAAATACAGTGATACAAGAGCAAAGAAGTATGCATGATAGCAATCATAGTTAAAAAAGGCACGCCTAAGCAATCTCTTAAGCGCGCCTAGGCTCTAGGCGTTGGCAAAACGCATTGCGCATAACTACGCTTAATCATGCATAATCATAAGCATGCACTTTGGTCAGTAAAGCGCAAGGCGATGGCAAAATGCACAATTAACGCCTAGTGCTTTTTTGAACTATGATAGCAGTGGAATCTTAAATTAAAACAATTGTTCTTCAGGTTTAGGCACTTGTTCTACATGAACAGAGTACAATAAGACGCAAGAATATAGTACTTAAAAATAGAAAATGAGCTCATAAACCTTACCACATTCTTGGTTCGGGACCAAGATGAGCAAGGCGTTCCCGTCATGGTCCAAGAATGTGTCTCGGAGAACGTAAGGGAATTTGATGAGTTTCTTTGCGGTGAAGTACGCTTTCTTGAGTAATTCGATCTCGCCACCAAGCATTCTTGAAGATAGCAGAGGTATTAGCACAGGTTACCTCATCATGAGTTTCCAAATCGGTCCTTCCCTATAGAGAAAAATGGGAAAATTTGTTGTATTATAACCATCCTGGAGGTAGGATGTATGGGACAAAGCAAAGTAATTGCCATGAATAACATTACTTACACATAACTCCTGGACAAACACCTGCAACTGGCATTTTCCTTCATCTTCAGTATAATATTTCCAAGACGGGAAGATACACACATAGGATTTAACAACATCAAATGCGATAGATGCTAAACTACGACTAGCTGGTTGTGCTTCCTCCACAGGAATAGGCGTACTAACTGGTGGAGTTGGGGTTCGCCATGGTAGTACTGGCCCTTTGGGAACTAGAGCTGCCTTACTAACTGCTCTTGTCTGGGAGCTCTGTGGTGGAGATGGTGCTGTGTCAACAGGAACTCGGTTACTATTTGCTGGGGTTGGGGTTAGATTGGGTGAAGCTGGTTCTCTGTCCATCGCAGTAGGGGTACAATCTGCGAGAGTTTGCGTTATGTGTGGTAGGGCTAGTTCTCATGCATGTACAACCAGGGTGCTATCTCCACCAAGAGGTAGCACTTTTTTATTTGAAATCCGTGTTTTTAGTCTGCTAGATACTGGCATCACCTGCTCCAATTCAAATGGCTGATAAACAGGAAAGATAGTTGAATGTATAGACATTGTATGAGAGACAGATGCAATAGATAGTTTGGAAAAAAGAGGGCATGAAATAGTTGACATGTATATTGTTTAACTAAAACGGATAGCATGACATAATTTCACATATATGATGTCTATCTAAACTGGATAGCATAGCATAACATAATCAAAGACATGATGAATAACTAAACAGGATCGCATGACATAATTCACCTACATGTTATCTAAGTAATGAAGATCACATGATTTAATTCACATATGTGATTTATATGCTAAACAGAGGGCATTCGATATGATGTCTGAACTAAGAACATGGTGTTGAATATTGTGTATATGATGTCTAAACTATGCAATGCAAGACACCTTATGCATGATATGAGCAGTATAATCGTGCCAAGTTAGAGCATACAGCTCGGTTGGGGAATAGGACTGGTCATTTGTCTCTGAATCCATATCTGAGGAGCTATCAGGACCCAACAAGAGATCTGCTTCGACAGGTAGAACTGTCTGCTCTGAAGGCCTTGTTTTCACTCCAGATTTTTCCATCTCCCACCCAAATGGCTGATTCACAGGAAGAGTAGTTTAATGTACAAACATTGTCGACAAATGAAAATGTAATGAAGAAAAAGATGGGCAAGATATCATTCAAATATATGATGCCTGGTTAAATAGGATGGCATTTCACATTTCACATATATTATGGCTGGCTAAAAGACATGAGACTGCATAATTCCCATATATGATATAGAAACTAAACAGGTGGCATTACAGAACATGTCTAAACTAAGCAGATGACATATATGATGTCAAAAGTAGGCACTGCAAGGCAACATATGCATGATTTGACTAACATCATCATGCCAAGGTAGAGCAAACACCTTGGGGGTAAATAGGAGTGGTCACCTACGTTTGAATCCGCCTCGAGTATATCTTCCTCTCGATTACAATGGAGAGGGGGAGGGTTTGCCATTGAACCCACCATGGAGCGATGTCGCATGACATTGTATTGCCAGCAAAAACTCTTCTCTTTTTCTCTACATGTTCAGCATGATCTGTGTACAATATCGACATGCATACTGAAAAAAATATGGTGAGATTATGTAAGGAGAGCATGCAGAAATTTAGAGTGATGGTAACAACTAGTGGATGGATCCAAAAATAATGATAGCAGGCTGATGATTGCTTTAATTTAATAAAAAGACAGATGATGATTGCTTTACTATTTGTTTCCCACCCAAGATGAACAACATAGGCATACCCTAGGTGAACTAGATATTAGATAAAGATACTATTCATTGCTGCCTCGATATGTTCCCCACAACTAATTTAGAACTCAAGTTTGAACATTAATTTGGACCTGACTTGGAGTCCAAGAGGTGAACAGGACGATAAAGTAGCAGGTAATTTTAAGCAATGCATAACATAAGCAGAAACAAAAGAGTGCGGCCTCTCTTGTGGACCAGTGTACTCCTCAGGTTCATCTGTTGAGTCGATGATGGTGATGCCATTGCGGTGGGTGCCGGCGGCAGGGAAGGAGATCCGAGGTGGCGAAATACGGTCAGGAGTCGTGATGTCTGGTTTGGTGGATGCTTCTATCGATGGAGCAGCTCAGGTGAGGTGGACGACATCACGGCAGCAGCACGACAAACCACACAAAGTTCCCTTCGACACCTACCTGTAACTGAAGTATTTCTGTAAGGGCTCATTTGGCTTGCATCATTCTAAAAACGCAGGGATAGGAAAAACACCGGAATAGGATAGGAATGTGCTACGTCTTGAGCTTGCGTTGGTTTTCCTTGAAGAGGAAAGGGTGATGCAGCAATAGTAGCGTAAGTAGTTCCCTCAGTTTTTGAGAACCAAGGTATCAATCCAGTAGGAGGCTCCTCAAAAGTCCCACGCACCTACACAAACAAACAAAGAACTCGCAACCAACGCAATAAAGGGGTTGTCAATCCCTTCACGGCCACTTGCGAAAGTGAGATCTAATTGAGATAGTATGATAAGATAAATATATTTTTGGTATTTTATAATATCGATGCAAAAAGTAAAGATGCAAATAAAAGTAGATTGGAAGCAAATATGATAAGAGATAGACCCGGGGGCCATAGGTTTCACTAGTGGCTTCTCTCAAGATAGCATAAGTATTACGGTGGGTGAACAAATTACCGTTGAGCAATTGATAGAAAAGCGAATAATTATGAGATTATCTAGGCATGATCATGTATATAGGCATCACGTCCGTGACAAGTAGACCGACTCCTGCCTGCATCTACTACTATTACTCCACACATCGACCGATTCCTGCCTGCATCTAGAGTATTAAGTTCATAAGAACAGAGTAACGCCTTAAGCAAGATGACATGATGTAGAGGGATAAACTCATGCAATATGATATAAACCCCGTCTTTTTATCCTCGATGGCAACAATACAATACGTGCCTTGCAACCATTTCTGTCACTGGGTACGGACACCGCAAGATTGAACCCAAAGCTAAGCAATTCTCCCATGGCAAGAAAGATCAATCTAGTAGGCCAAACCAAACTGATAATTCAAAGAGACTTGCAAAGATAACTCAATCATACATAAAAGAATTTAGAGGAGATTCAAATATTATTCATAGATAAACTTGATCATAAACCCACAATTCATCGGATCTCGACAAACACACCGCAAAAAGAGTTTACATCGAATAGATCTCCACAAGAGAGGGGGAGAACATTGTATTGAGATCCAAAAAGAGAGAAGAAGCCATCTAGATAATAACTGTGGACCCGTAGGTCTGTGGTAAACTACTCACAACTCATCGGAGGGGCTATGATGTTGATGTAGAAGCCCTCCATGGTCAATTCCCCCTCCGGCGGAGCGCCGACGAAGGCTCCAAGATGGAATCTCACGGATACAGAAGGTTACGCCGGTGGAAATTGTGTTTCGTTGGCTCCCTGTATGTTTTCGGGGTACGTAGGCTTATATAGGAGGAAGAAGTACGTTGGTGGCCGCCCGAGGAGCCCACGAGATAGGGGGCGCGCCCTAGCCTCTCGTGGCCGCCTCGGCTGCTTCTTGACTTGCACTCCAAGTCCTCTGGATCACGTTTGTTCCAAAAATCACGCTCCCAAAGGTTTCATTCCATTTGGACTCCGTTTGATATTCCTTTTCTTCGAAATACTGAAATAGGCAAAAAAACAGCAATACGGGTTGGGCCTCCGGTTAGTAGGTTAGTCCCAAAAATGATATAAATGTGTAAAATAAAGCCCATAAACATCCAAAAGGGGTAATATAATAACATGGAACAATCAAAAACTATAGATACGTTGGAGACGTATCAAGCATCCCCAAGCTTAATTCCTGCTCGTCCTCGAGTAGGTAAATGATAAAAATAGAATTTTTGATGTGGAATGCTACCTAGCATAATTCTCAATGTAATTTTCTTTATTGTGGCATGAATGTTCAGATCCAAAATGATTCAAAATAAAAGTTCATATTTATAAAAGAAATAGTAACACTTCAAGCATACTAATCAAAGTAATCATGTCTTCTCAAAATAACATGGAAGAAGAAAGTTCATCCCTACAAAATCATATAGTTAGGCTATGCTTCATTTTCGTCACACAAAGATGTTCCCAACTTCTATACCCCCGATGACAAGCCAAGCAATTGTTTCATACTTAAATAATCTCAAACTTTTTCAACCTTCACGCAATACATGAGCGTGAGCCATGGATATAGCACTATGGGTGGAATAGAATATGATGATGGGGATTGTGTGGAGAAGACAAAAAAAGGAGAAAGTCTCACATTGACGAGGATACTGAACGGGCTATGGAGATTCCCATCAATTGATGTCAACATGAGGAGTAGGGATTGCCATGCAACGGATGCACTAGAGCTATAAATGAATGCTTAACAGAAGAAAACTAGTGGGTGTGCATCCAACTTGCTTGCTCACGAAGACCTAGGGCATTTGAGGAAGCCCATTGTAGGAATATACAAGGCAAGTTCTATAATGAAAAATTCCCACTAGTATGAAAAAGACAACTTATGAGACTCACTATATGAAAAACATGGTGCTGCTTTGAAGCACAATATATGAGACTCACTACATAAAGAACAAGGTGCTACTTTGAAGCACAAGTGTGGAAAAGGAGATAGTAACATTGCCCCTTTTATTTATTTTCTTTTTTTTCTTTCTATCTTTTTCTTTTTTTTCTTTTTTCTTTGGCCTTTTTTTCTTTTGGCCTTTCTTTCTTTTTTCTTTTTTGGGCAATGCTCTAATAATGATGATCATCACACTTTCATTGATTACAACATATGAATTACAACTCAAAACTAGAACAAGATATGACTCTATATGAATTCCTCAGGCAGTGTACCGGGATGGTGCAATGAATCAAGAGTGACATGTATGAAAAATTATGCATGGTGGCTTTGCCACAAATACAATGTCAACTACATGATCATGCAATGGCAATATGACAAAAGTAAAGTATGTCATGATGATGATAAACAGAACGGTGGAAAGTTGCATGGCAATATATCTCAGAATGGCTATGGAAATGACATAATAGGTAGGTATGGTGGCTGTTTTGAGAAAGATATAAAGAGGTTTATGTGCGATAGAGCGTATCGTATCACTGGGTATGGATGCACCGGCGAAGTTTGCACCAACTCTCAAGGTGAGAAAGGGCAATGCACGGTATTGAAGAGTCTAGCAATGGCGGAAAGGTAAAAGTGCGAATAATCCATGGACTTAACATTAGTCAAAAGAACTCATATACTTATTGCAAAAATTTAGAAGTAATCAAAAATCAAGTACTACACGCATGCTCCTAGGGGGATAGATTGGTAGGAAAAGACCATCGCTCGTCCGCAACCGCCACTCATAAGGATGCACAAGCCAGGTACACTTCATGTTTCAAATTTGTTACACAACTTTAACCATACGTGCATGCTACGGGACTTGCTAACTTCAAGACAAGCATTCTTTAAATTCATAATCACCCAACTAGCATGACTTTAATATCACTACCTCCATATCTCAAAACAATTATCAAGTATCAAATTGATCATAGCATCCAATTCACTTCATATTATAGTTTTTATTATACCCAACTAGGATGCCTACCATTCTAGGACCAATTTTATAACCATAGCAAATACCATGTTGTTCTAAAACACTCTCAAAATAATATAAGTGAAGCATGAGAGACTAGCAAATTCTAATCAAGTAGGCTTTTCCCAAAAGGTGTGTACAGCAAGGATGATTGTGGTAAACTAAAAACCAAAGAGTAATATAATACACGACGCTCCAAGCAAAACACATATCATGTGGCGAATAAAAATATAGCTCCAAGTAAAGTTACCAATGAACGAAGACGAAAGAGGGGATGCCTTCCCGGGGCATCCCCAAGCTTAGGATTTTGGCTATCCTTGAATATCTTGGGGTGCCATGGGCATCCTCAAGCTTAGGCTCTTGCCACTCCTTATTCCATAGTCCATCAAAGCTTTACCCAAAACTTGAAAACTTCACAAAACAAAACTCAACAGGAAATCTTATAAGTTCCTTTAGTGATAGAAAACAAAACCACCACATAAGGTACTGTGATGAACTCATTTTTTATTTATTTTGGTGTTAAACCTACTATATTCCAACTTCTCGATGGTTTATAAACTAATTTACTAGCCATAGATGCATCAAAATAAGCAAACATCACACGAAAAACAGAATCTGTCAAAAACAGAACAGTCTGTAGCAATCTGTAACTAACGCAAACTTCTGGAACTCTAAAAATCCTACCAAAATAGGAAGTCCTGGAAATTTTGTCTTTTGATTAGTAGAAAAAATAATCAATGCAAAAACACGTTTCTGTGATTTAACAAAACTAAATTTGTGTGCACAAAGTTTCTGTTTTCAGCAGAATCAAATCAACTATCATCATAGGTTATCCCATAGGTTCTACTTGGCACAAACACTAATTAAAAGATAAAAACACATCTAAACAGAAGGTACATGAAAAATTTATTGCTAAACAGGAACAAAAACAAAAAACACAAATAAAATTGGGTTGCCTCCCAACTAGCGCTATCGTTTAACGCCCCTAGCTAGGCATAAAAGCGAAGATAGATCTAAGTAGTGTCATCTTTGGCACTAAATTCATAAGTAGCCCGCATGATAGATTCATAAGGTAATTTGACTTTCTTTCTTGGAAAGTGCTCCATGCCTTTCTTTAATGCAAATTGGAATCTAATATTCCCTTCCTTCATATCAATAATCGCGCCAATCGTTCTAAAGAAAGGTCTACCAAGAATAATAGGGCAAGAAAGATTGCAATCTATATCAAGAACGATAAAATCCACGGGCACCAAATAGAATTGCAACAATGCGAACATCATTGATCCTTCCCATTGGCTTTTTAATGGTGGAATCCGCAAGGTGCAAATTTAAAGAGCAATCATCAAGATCATGTAAACTAGAATATCACATAAAGTTTTCAGAATCGTGGAAACACTAGCACCCAAATCACACAAAGCAAAACACTCATGATCTTTAATTCTAATCTTTATAGTATGTTCCCACTCATCATTAAGTTTTCTAGGTATAGAAACTTCCAAATTAAGTTTTTCATCATAAGATTGCATCAAGGCATCAACGATATGTTTGGTAAAAGCTTTATTTTGACTATAAGCATGAGGAGAATTAACAATGGATTGCAACAAGGAAATACAACCTTCTAAAGAACAATTATTATAATCAAATTCCTTGAAATCCGAGATAGTGGGTTCAATACTATTTAAAGTCATGACCTCTCCAATCCCACTTTTACCAAATTTAGCATCAAGATCTAAAAACTCCGAATTCTTGGGACGCCTTCTTGGTAAAGTTGACTCATCATCAGTCCCATAATTATCAAGATTCATATTACAAAACAAAGATCTAATAGGAGACGTATCAATAACTTTAAGATCTTCATAATTATTTTCATCTAACTTTTCTGTTTTGGCGGCCATCTTATTGACTAAGTTGGCTTGCTTATCAGAAATTTTGGCTATAGCATTTTCAAGCCGGGCAATTTGAGAGTTCACACTATAAAATTCTTTATTCATATCATCAAGTTCTTTGTTCATAAACCCCAAAAAACCTTTTTGTTCCTGAAGCTCTTTTCTGATGAAATTATTATGCTCAAATTGCAAATTCATAAAGCTTCTAATATTTGATTCAATCTCTTCCATCCTAGTAAGAAGGTGATCGGTACTCTTAGGCAAAGCCATAAGGACAAACAAGCACACAAGCAAACAGAAAAAGGCAAGCGAAAAGAGAGGAGGAGATTGGGAAAGAGAGGGCGAATAAAACGGCAAGGGTGAAGTGGGGGAGAGGAAAACGAGAGGCAAATGGCAAATAATGTAAATGCGAGGGAGATGAGTTTGTCATGGGTACTTGGTATGTCTTGACTTGAGCGAAGACCTCCCCGGCAACGGCGCCAGAAATCCTTCTTGCTATGTCTTGAGCTTGCGTTGGTTTTCCTTTGTAACACCCCGGATGTATCTTTCCATATTTGTAACTCCAACTCTTGCCATTTTCGGATATGTGCTATGATATTCCCTCCGTGGTTGGGTTTTGTTTTCGTTTTGCATTTTGTCCATGTCATGCATCTCATATCATGTCATCATGTGCATCTCATTTGCATACGTGTTCGCTCTCATGATTCCGAGCATATTCCCGTTGTCTGCTTTTGCAATCCGGCACTCCTATGTTCCCCGGCGTCCCTTTTGTTCTTTTTCCGTGTGCGGGTGTTGAACATTCTCGGAATGGACCGAGCCTTGCCAAGTGGCCTGGTATAGCACCGTAGACCACCGTCAAGTTTCGGGTCATTTGGAGTTCGTTTGGTACTCAACGGTTAACAGCGCTCTCAAAAGGCCTCTTTTGAGTTGCAGCCCAACAACCCTCCAAAACAGCCCAATAACCCATCTAACTCCCTCCATGCCCTCGGTCGTTCGATCACGATCGTGGGGTAAAACTACACCTCATTTGGACTCTCCTAGCTCCCTCTATGCCTATATATAGACCCTCCTCAATTCACGGCAAACCCTAAAATTTTTCCTCTCTCACCCGGGACACGTCCGGACGGAGCCGGACGCGCCCGCCGCCGCCCGCCCGCCACTCACGGGCCGCCACGTGGCGCCGCCCATGCCGCCGCCGCCACAGAGCCCACCAGCCAGCCCCACGCCCATGCCGCCCTGGCCGCATGGCCCCGCCGCCGCCCGCCTCGCCGCGCCGCCGCCGCCGCCGCCGCCGCCGCCCGCCTCCTGCCGCGCCGCCCACCCACGCCCGCCGCGCTTCGCTGCACTCGCGCCGCCTGGCCATTGCCACATCACATGACAGACGCCGCCACATGCTGCCGCCGATCCGCCGGATCCGGCCACCCATGCCGCCGCCGCCTCCCCCACGCCGGATCCGCCTGCTCCTCCTCCCTCCCCGAAGCGCCATCTCCGAAAGCACCGAGCTACTCCGGCGAGATCCAATCTCCACGGTTGACTTTCTTCTCCCCCAAAATTCGTCTAAGTCCTTATCTGTCATTAATTTCGGGCATTTTTCAACGCATCGCATCTCTGTACTCGTAGCTCCGTTTTGGGCGTATAATATGTCAAATTGTTCGTCTCGACGAGTACATCATTTCATTCCATTGCATCATTTGCATTTGAGCTCATCTTGATGCCCGAAATGCTGTTGGAAGATGGCTTCAGATCGTTAGTTCCAGAATTTTATCAGTTCGAGCTATTTTGTCATTTTTGCCATGAATTATGTGTGCACCCTATGAATTTGAGTCCTACATGTGAGTTGAACATTGCCATGCCATCTTTCCAGGGGTATTTTCCATGTATTTTTGTGAGCTATGTGTTGACTAGAACAAGCATGCAAAGTAGGGATGATGTTGTTACAGATTTCAGGGACTTAGTGATTTCACTAAGTTTTGTCCTGCTGATAATTTTATGCCATATGTTTAGGTTGTTTCAGAGAGATCTATGCCCTTTTTGAGCATGATCAGTAAGGGTGTTTTGAACATATGGTTGTGCTCTATCCATCCATGCCTTTGTTGGCATTTATGGAGTAGTCTAGCATGTCATTTTCGTGCTCTACTTTTGCTTGAAATTGTTTCCTGGCAGACTGTTTGCATTAGATTCAATTTTCACGAGGTCGGTGTAGTTGATCCGTATGCTATGATGTTGTTCTTGCCATGTATAGCTCCTATGCCATGTCTTCTTGATGGGTGTATGCTTAGTTTATCATGAGGTGCTCTGTAGTGAGTGCATCGAGCTCACGAACATGCCATGTTGAATCTGTTTTTGCCATGTCCTGATATTTTCACTAAGTCTGAAATCTGTTATAAAAACTTGCAATGTTTACATGGGTGCCATCATTTCTTAAGGTCCTTTTTGGCTTATGGTCAGTAAGGGACTATTGAAATATGCTTTGAGTAGAATCATGTCATGCCTTGCTTTGCTATTTTAAGTTCCTGTAGCATGTTGTTTACTTGCTCTAAACATGCCTTCCTGATGTTAATTCCTGCCATGTTAGTATTTTCACTAAGTCTGTGAACCTGATATTTTGAGCACTTTCTCCATGCTTGTTTGAACATGTTATGATGTGATTTAGCCGTAGCTCAGTGTTCCTCTATTGTTAAGCATCTCCTGTAGTTCGTTGCCATATGCTTTGTTTTTATGTTGGGGTGCTGTAGCATAGTTTTGTGTTGCGTGCTAAGTAGCATCGGGCTGTTAAACGCAGATTTGCGTCATTCTTGTTTTGCTTGTCATTTGCAAACCGTGCATCCGTTTCCGGTGATCTTTATATCGATTTCAACCGAAATCATCTCATCTTTCCAGCGGCATACTTGGTTTGCCAAGTTGATGCCCGTTCATCATTTTCCTTCCGAGCATACATATGCATAGCATGTCACATCTCGCATAGCATGTCATGTATTGCATCATATTGCTTGTGCATATGTTCCTTGTTTGATTGTGGTTCCGTTGCTTGTGTTCTTGCTTTGGGTAGAGCCGGGAGACGAGTACGTGAACGAGGAGCCTGTTGAGAACGACTACGAGGATCCAGCCTTCGACAACTCTGAGAACCTTACAGGCAAGATGACCATACCTTCGAAATCACTTCTATCTTTGCTTGCTAGATGCTCGCTCTTTTGCTATGCCTATGCTGCGATACCTACCACTTGCTATATCATGCCACCCATATTGCCATGTCAACCTTTAACCATCCATGTCCTAGCAAACCGTTGTTTGGCTATGTTACCGCTTTGCTCAGCCCCTCTTATAGCGTTGCTAGTTGCAGGTGAAGATGAAGTTTGTTCCTTGTTGGAACACGGATATTTTGGGATATCACAATATCTATTGCTTTAATTAATGCATCTATATACTTGGTAAAGGGTGGAAGGCTCGGCCTTATGCCTGGTGTTTTGTTCCACTCTTGCCACCCTAGTTTCCGTCATACCGGTGTTATGTTCCTTGATTTTATGCTCCTTACACTGGTCGGGTGATTTATGGGACCCCTTGACAGTTCGCTTTGAATAAAACTCCTCCAAAGAAGGCCCAACCTTGGTTTTACCATTTGCCACCTATACCCTTTTTCCCTTGGGTTTTCGCGAGCCGAGGGTCATCTTTATTTTAGCCCCCGGCGGTGCTCCTTCGAGTGTTGGTCCGAACCGGCAGATCAAGGGCCACCTCGGGCAACTCGAGGGCTGGTTTTACTCAGAGGCTGACCCATCCGTTGTGCCACGAGAACGAGATATGTGCAGCTCCTATCGGGATTTGTCGGCGGTCGGGTGGTCTTGCTGGTTTAGTTTTACCATTGTCGAAATGTCTTGATGTACCGGATACCGAGTCCGATCGGTATGTCTTGGGTGAAGGTTTTATTCCTTCGATGACCGTGAGAGCTTGTGATGGGCTAAGTTGGGACACCCTGCAGGTATTATCTTTCAAAGCCGTGCTGCGCGTTATGAGGCAGATGGGAATTTGTTAATGTCCGTTGTAGAAAACCCAAAGTTGACCTTAATTAAAATACATCAACCGTGTATGTAACCGTGATGGTCTCTTCTCGTGGTCCGGAAGTGAACACGGTGTTGGAGTTATGCTTGACGTAAGTAGTCGGGATCACTTCTTGATCGCTAATAGCTTCACGACCGCGCTTTGCTTCTCTTCTCGCTCTCTTTTGCGAAGTAGCCACCATATATGCTAATTAAACTTGCAGCTCCTCCTTTTGACACCAGCCTTCCCTTGCTTAAATAGTCTTGATCTCGCGGTGTGAGATTGCTGAGTCCCTGTGGCTCACATTCTACCAAAACAGATGCAGTACGGTGATGCCAATAGCAGATGGCGAATCGAGCTAAAGTGGGAATATGATGAGGCCCTTGGTCGATACTATGTTTCTTTCCCGGACGATTAGTAGTGGAGCCCAGTTAGGCGATCGGGGATCTGGTCGCATGTGGGGTTGTTCTTCTTTTATTTTGGTTCCGTAGTCGGACCTTGATTGTATCTGGATGATGTAATGCTTTATTCATGTAATTGTGTGAAGTGGCGATCGTAAGCCAACTATGTACCTTTTCCTTATGTATTACATGGATTGTGCGAAGATTACCTCACTTGCGACATTGCTTTCAATGCGGTTATGCCTCTAAGTCGTGCTTCGACACGTGGGAGCTATAGCCGCATCGAGGGCGCTACAAGTTGGTAATCGAGCCATCCCGACCTTAGGAGCCCCACCGCTTGATCGCTTTTAGTGGCCGAGTTGTGTCTAGAAAAATGTTTTGAGTCATTTAGGATTATATATATCGGAGAGTTTAGGAATTCTTTTTACTCCCAAATTCCTTCGACCTTCCGGTGAGGTATCCCGACGAGAGTTTTGACTCTTCTCTTCTCATATTTCACTAAAAAATTTTTTAGGATCACGCTGGTATTTTGGGATCGTTCCGATATTCTTATGATGACAACATTGTCTTGGTTGCCTCGACATTTAGGGGTTGTGGCGGTGTCCCGGGAGTTGAGCTCGAGGTGTTGTCGCCATAATTTTATCGTTGCTGATTCTCGAATACCGAGTTTAGCACGCCGACATCGAAAATCTCTTTTATGCGGTTGTTGGTGAGATAACCCGCTAACCCAAAGATCTTGTGGTGAGTACGGAGTATTGCCATGACTCGTATAACGGATGCTTTTCAAGGTCGAGGTACACGATTTCGAAGGTTTCTTGGTTATGTGTTGAAGGATGGATACAATGGATGTAGGGATTGTTAGCTTGGGTGAGATATATATTGCTCCCTGTATCCCCAACACCTGATTGCATAACCGGAAAGTTTCGGGAGTTTATAGGTGGGATTCAAGTAGCTCTAGCATTTTCTTCCGCAGATATTTGGTTTGTGATTGGGTAATCCTTACCACATATTTGTTCCATTCATACCTTGTTTTTTATTTTTATTCATCAATCTCTAATCAAGTGGCTTCTCACCTTAATGGACGTGATGTTTACTTTGGAATTCATTCGTTCATCCCTGTTCGAATGTTTATTGTGAAGACTATATGTTGCAATTTCTATCCGTTGATTCAACTTGTCTATCTGTCAATCAAGATGCTAACGGATGTCACCCTCTTCAGGATGGCTCCTCCAACGCGTCAGAATCCGGAACGCAGTGAAGGGAGTCAGGCGAACCCTCCACCTCCACCTCCGCCTCCGGAGGCATGGCAAACTTTGATGGCAACCACTAACGCCAACGCTCAGTTGTTGATCCAGCTGATGCAAGAGCGTAACCAAGGCCAAGGCAACCAAGGGAATCAAGGTCAAGGGCAGTTCTATCATCAGCCACAGTTTCCTACACTCAACCAGTTCCTTGCCAACCAGCCAAAGTCTTTCAGCTACTGTGCCGAGGCCACAGACGCCGACGATTGGCTCGTGGATATCAACAAGCACTTCGAATGCAGCAATGTCAGACCTGAGGACTACGTCAAGTTCGCGTCTTTTCAGCTCAAGGATCGAGCAACTGATTGGTTCCAAAGAATACAAGGATTCTAGAGGTGGTCGAGTGATTACTTGGACTGATTTACTGCCGGGACTTTAAAGCTCACCACATTCCTTCCAAAGTGTTGTTGAGAGCAAGCGTGAGGAGTTTCGCAATCTCAAGCAAGGAAGCATGTCGATGTACTGAATACAACATACTGCTTTGAAACTTGCTCGTTTTGCTAAACAAGACGTTCTCGATGAGAAAAGTATGATCTATCGATCAGAGGTGGCCTTCGAGAGGATCTGCAGCTATCTCTTGTTCTTTCGAGCCTACTCGGTTTGATCAATTCTATAACATGGCACTCAAGCTAGAAGGTGCTCAGCTCAAGTGTGAGGCTTCAAAGAAGAGAATCGTGGATGCGATTCAGTCTTCTTCCTCCTCTCAAGTGGCGCAAAGCAGCAAAAGTTTTACCTTCCTCCTCCTCCGTTCCGTCGGCCTTATCGTGAGAAGAACTCGGTGGTCGTGGATCTTCCCACCCACCCAACCCAAGCTACTGAACAAGTCTCACCTCAAGCTCCAAGGTCAAATGCTCCTTATCACCGTCCGCTCTCGGAGGTGACCTGCAACAAGTGCCAGCAGAAGGTCACTATGCTAACAAATGCCATAACCAAAGGCGCCTTCCTCCTCCTCCCCTGTGAGGTCTTCAAGCAATGCAAAGGTTAAGCATAATCCCAAGTATGCAAAGGTGAATATGATGAATGTAGCTCAAGCGGAGGATTCTTGAGATGTGATCATGGGTAATCTTCCATTAATGATATTCCTGCAAAAGTCTTATTTGATACCGGTGCATCGCATTGTTTCATGTCAACACCGTTTTTACCAAGCATGATTTCTCTTGAATATTTGGATAAAACTCTAGCTATTGTTTCCCGGGCAAGCACATGAGTTCTCGTTTGAGGGTTCGAATGTTTCTATCAAGATGGGCGACTACAAATTCTGTCTAAACCAATTGTCCTTGGTGACTCGATATTGATCTTATTCTTGGGATGGATCGGCTTTCAAAGACAAGGCTCAATTTTGATTGTGCTGTCAGGAAATTCAATTGACACACCCTTCCGAGGATGTTATCATCTATGCCGCTTCGTGATGAAACCATTCGGTTGTTTTCTCTCAATGAGAAGGGCGAATTGATGCTATCTCTCAAATTCCATCGTTTGTGAGTACCAAGATGTCTTTCCGTAAGAGCTTCGGTATGCCTCCTCATCGGCCAACGAATTCGTTATCGATCTTGAGCCCGCATCGAACCCGTTTGCAAGCGTCCTTACAAGCTTGGACCCAAGGAGCTGAAAGAATTGAAGAAGCAGCTCGATGAACAAGAGCGTCTGGGTTTGATCAGACCGAGTTCATCTCCATGGGGATGTGGAGTTCTTTTTGTCCAGAAGAAGGATGGCACGGACCGACTTTGTGTTGATTACCGTCCATTGAATAAGAAGACAATCAAGAACAAGTATCCACTTCCCAACATCAATGAGCTATTCGAGCAACTCAAAGGTGCTAAAGTATTCTCCAAGCTTGACCTCCGTATGGGTTATCATCAGATTCGCATTCGTGAACAAGATATTCCCAAGACAACATTCAGAACAAGCTATGGTTCTTATGAATATACTGTCATGTCTTTCGGCCTTGTCAATGCTCCTCCAACTTTCTCTCGCATGATGAACTTTATCTTCAACCCCTACACAAATGAATTCGTCTTGGTGTATCTCGATGATATTTTGGTCTTCTCCAAGAACAAGCGTGATCATGCCAAACATTTGCGATTGGTTCTCGACAAGCTCGAGAGAACATCAATTCTATCTGAAGTTTTCCAAATGTGAGTTACGGCTTGATGAAGTTCTTTATCTTGGTCATATCATCTCAGCCAAGGGCATCGCTGTTAATCCCGAGAAGGTGTCTTCAATTGTGAATTGGGAACCTCCTCGAGATGTCAAGCACTCCATGATTTTCTCGGTCTTGCAAGCTATTGCGAAGATTCGTTGAGAATTTCTCCAAGATTGCAAAGCCTCTTTCCAACCTCCTCCGAAGCATGTCAAGTATGTCCGGGCCTTTGAGTGTGATGTCGCTTTCAACACCCTCAAAGAGAAGCTAGTCACAACTCCCGCCTTGACTCCTCTGATGAATCCAAGCCATTCAAGTTTTCTCGTGATGCTTCCTTGCAAGGTCTCGGTCTGTGTTAATGCAAGAGAAGAAGGTTGTGGCTTATACCTCACGCCGATTGAAGCCCAACGAAAAGAACTACCCCACTCACGATCTTGAGTTGGCGGCAGTTGTCCATGCATTGATAACATGGAGACATCTCTTGTTGGGAAGGAAAGTGGACATATTCACCGATCACAAGAGCCTCAAGTATATCTTCACTCAACCTCAGGCAAACTCGATGGGTCGAAATGATTCAAGAGTACAATCCAAGTATTGAATATACTCCTGGCAAGGCGAATGTGATTGCAGATGCTCGAGCGAAAGGCTTATTGCAACAGACTTAATTCTCAAGCCCTTCCAACCGGATCTTTGTGAAGCTTTCCATAAGCTGAATCTTCAAGTTGTTCCTCAAGGATTTCTTGCCAACCTCATAGTCTCTCCTACTTTGGAAGACCAAATTCGTGAGGCTCAACTTCGGATACCATGGTGAAGAAGGTGAAACGTGGTATTGACAAGGGCATTTCAAATACAAGTGCTATCGCTTGATGACAAAGGCACTCTTTTCTTCGAGGATCGAATTGTGGTTCCTAAAGGCGATCTGAGAAAAGTCATCATGAATGAGGCACACAATTCCCTCCTATCCATTCATCCCGAAGTACGAAGATGTACCATGACCTCAAGCGAGTATTGGTGGACTCGAATGAAGCGAGAGATTGCTCAATTCGTGAATGAATGTGATGTCTGCAGAAGGGTGAAAGCAGAACACCAAAGACCAGCTGGTCTCCTCCAACCTCTTGCTACTCCGGAGTGGAAGTTTGATCATATCGAGATGGACTTCGTGACTGGTTTTCCTAAGTCCAAGCGTGGAAATGATGCTATCCTTGTTGTCATTGACAAGCTGACTAAAGTGGCTCATTTTCTTCCTGTCAAAGAATCTATCACAGCAGCTCAGCTGGCAGAGCTATACACCTCCAGAATTGTCTCCTTGCACGGTATTCCGCAATTGATCTCTTCAGACCGTGGAAGTATCTTCACTTCTAAGTTCTGGGATTCTTTTCAGAAGGCCATGGGCACCAAAGATTCGCTTCAAAGACAGCTTTTCATCCTCAAACAAGTGGCCAAGTCGAGCGAGTCAATCAAATCCTTGAAGATATGCTCGGGGCTTGTGTCATTTCTTTTGGCATGAAGTGGGAAGAATGTCTCCCATATGCCGAAGTTCTCTTACAACAACAGCTTCCAAGCAAGTTCGGCAAGGCCCCATTCGAAATTTATATGGCGTAAAGTGTCGTACTCCTCTCAATTGGTCCGAGACAAAGTGAACGCCAACTTCTTGGCAACGACTTGATCACGAAGTCAAGAAATGTGCAAAGTCATTCGTGAGAATCTCAAAGCCGCGCAATCGCGCGTAAGGGCTATTATGATGACAAGCACCGTGATGTGGCTTTTGAAATCGGAGACCATGTCTACCTCCGCGTCTCCAATGAAAGGCACTCGCCGCCCGGTATCAAAGGAAGCTTGCTCCTAGATACGTGGGTCCTTTCAAGATCATTGGCAAAAGAGGCGATCTCGCCTATCAACTTGAGCTTCCATCCAACTTTGCAAACGTGCACGATGTGTTTCACGTGTCACAGCTCGTAAGTGCTTCAAGATTCTGAGCGCACTATCAACTTTGAAGAAATTGACCTCCAAGAAGATCTCTCTTATCATGAGCACCCCGTTGCTATTCTTGAAGAAACCGAGCGCAAGACTCGCAACAAGTCAATCAAATTCCTAAAAGTAAAGTGGTCACACCATTCCGACCGAGAAGCCACCTGGGAGCGCGAGGATCACCTCCGTTCCGAATATCCGGAGTTCTTTCAGGTCCTAGATCTCGGGGCGAGATCCTCTTGTAGTGGTGGAGTGTTGTAACACCCCGGATGTATCTTTCCATATTTGTAACTCCAACTCTTGCCATTTTCGGATATGTGCTATGATATTCCCTCCGTGGTTGGGTTTTGTTTTCGTTTTGCATTTTGTCCATGTCATGCATCTCATATCATGTCATCATGTGCATCTCATTTGCATACGTGTTCGCCTCATGATTCCGAGCATATTCCCGTTGTCTGCTTTTGCAATCCGCACTCCTATGTTCCCCGGCGTCCCCTTTTGTTCTTTTTCCGTGTGCGGGTGTTGAACATTCTCGGAATGGATCGAGCCTTGCCAAGTGGCCCTGGTATAGCACCGTAGACCACCTGTCAAGTTTCGGTCATTTGGAGTTCGTTTGGTACTCCAACGGTTAACAGCTCTCAAGAAAGGCCTCTTTTGAGTTGCAGCCCAACAACCCTCCAAAACAGCCCAATAACCCATCTAACTCCCTCCATGCCCTCGGTCGTTCGATCACGATCGTGGGGTAAAACTACACCTCATTTGGACTCTCCTAGCTCCTCTATGCCTATATATAGACCCTCCCCAATTCACGGCAAACCCTAAAATTTTTCCTTCTCCACGCCACGGACACGTCCGGACGGAGCGGACGCGCGTCCGCCGCCGCCCCGCCACTCACGGGCACCACGTGGCGCCACGCATGCCACATCAAGCCCGCCCTTGAGCCCGCCAGCCCGGCCATGGTGCATCTCCAGCCCGCCATCCACTTCTGGCCATCGCCGCCGCCCGCACGCGCCGCTCGCACGCCGCCCCGCCCCGCCTCCTCGTCGCGCCGCCGCCCGCCGCACGCCGCCGCCATGGCTGCATCCCGCGCCCGCCACCACAGACGCCGCCACACCGACGCCGCCGATCCCGCCGGATCCGGCCGCCCCGGCTGCCGCCGTCGCCTCCCCACGCCGGATCCGCCCCGGCTCCTCCTCCCTCCGGCCCCGAGCGCCATCTCCGGCGAGCACCGGAGCTACTCCGGCGAGATCCAATCTCCACGGTTGACTTTCTTCTCCCCCAAAATTCGTCTAAGTCCTTATCTGTCATTAATTTCGGGCATTTTTCAACGCATCGCATCTCTGTACTCGTAGCTCCGTTTTGGGCGTATAATATGTCAAATTGTTCGTCTCGACGAGTACATCATTTCATTCCATTGCATCATTTGCATTTGAGCTCATCTTGATGCCCGAAATGCTGTTGGAAGATGGCTTCAGATCGTTAGTTCCAGAATTTTATCAGTTCGAGCTATTTTGTCATTTTTGCCATGAATTATGTGTGCACCCTATGAATTTGAGTCCTACATGTGAGTTGAACATTGCCATGCCATCTTTCCAGGGGTATTTTCCATGTATTTTTGTGAGCTATGTGTTGACTAGAACAAGCATGCAAAGTAGGGATGATGTTGTTACAGATTTCAGGGACTTAGTGATTTCACTAAGTTTTGTCCTGCTGATAATTTTATGCCATATGTTTAGGTTGTTTCAGAGAGATCTATGCCCTTTTTGAGCATGATCAGTAAGGGTGTTTTGAACATATGGTTGTGTTTCTATCCATCCATGCCTTTGTTGGCATTTATGGAGTAGTCTAGCATGTCATTTTCGTGCTCTACTTTTGCTTGAAATTGTTTCCTGGCAGACTGTTTGCATTAGATTCAATTTTCACGAGGTCGGTGTAGTTGATCCGTGTATGCTATGATGTTGTTCTTGCCATGTATAGCTCCTATGCCATGTCTTCTTGATGGGTGTATGCTTAGTTTATCATGAGGTGCTCTGTAGTGAGTGCATCGAGCTCACGAACATGCCATGTTGAATCTGTTTTTGCCATGTCCTGATATTTTCACTAAGTCTGAAATCTGTTATAAAAACTTGCAATGTTTACATGGGTGCCATCATTTCTTAAGGTCCTTTTTGGCTTATGGTCAGTAAGGGACTATTGAAATATGCTTTGAGTAGAATCATGTCATGCCTTGCTTTGCTATTTTAAGTTCCTGTAGCATGTTGTTTACTTGCTCTAAACATGCCTTCCTGATGTTAATTCCTGCCATGTTAGTATTTTCACTAAGTCTGTGAACCTGATATTTTGAGCACTTTCTCCATGCTTGTTTGAACATGTTATGATGTGATTTAGCCGTAGCTCAGTGTTCCTCTATTGTTAAGCATCTCCTGTAGTTCGTTGCCATATGCTTTGTTTTTATGTTGGGGTGCTGTAGCATAGTTTTGTGTTGCGTGCTAAGTAGCATCGGGCTGTTAAACGCAGATTTGCGCCATTCTTGTTTTGCTTGTCATTTGCAAACCGTGCATCCGCTTTCCGTGATCTTTATATCGATTTCAACCGAAATCATCTCATCTTTCCAGCGGCATACTTGGTTTGCCAAGTTGATGCCCGTTCATCATTTTCCTTCCGAGCATACATATGCATAGCATGTCACATCTCGCATAGCATGTCATGTATTGCATCATATTGCTTGTGCATATGTTCCTTGTTTGATTGTGGTTCCGTTGCTTGTGTTCTTGCTTTGGGTAGAGCCGGGAGACGAGTACGTGAACGAGGAGCCTGTTGAGAACGACTACGAGGATCCAGCCTTCGACAACTCTGAGAACCTTACAGCAAGATGACCATACCTTCAAATCACTTCTATCTTTGCTTGCTAGATGCTCGCTCTTTTGCTATGCCTATGCTGCGATACCTACCACTTGCTATATCATGCCACCCATATTGCCATGTCAACCTTTAACCATCCATGTCCTAGCAAACCGTTGTTTGGCTATGTTACCGCTTTGCTCAGCCCTCTTATAGCGTTGCTAGTTGCGGTGAAGATGAAGTTTGTTCCTTGTTGAACACGGATATTTTGGGATATCACAATATCTATTGCTTTAATTAATGCATCTATATACTTGGTAAAGGGTGGAAGGCTCGGCCTTATGCCTGGTGTTTTGTTCCACTCTTGCCACCCTAGTTTCCGTCATACCGGTGTTATGTTCCTTGATTTTGCGTTCCTTACGGTCGGGTGATTTATGGGACCCCTTGACAGTTCGCTTTGAATAAAACTCCTCCAAAGAAGGCCCAACCTTGGTTTTACCATTTGCCACCTATACCCTTTTTCCCTTGGTTTTCGCGAGCCCGAGGGTCATCTTTATTTTAGCCCCCGGCGGTGCTCCTTCGAGTGTTGGTCCGAACCGGCAGATCATGGGCCACCTCGGGCAACTCGAGGGCTGGTTTTACTCAGAGGCTGACCCATCCGTTGTGCCCCGAGAACGAGATATGTGCAGCTCCTATCGGGATTTGTCGGCACACACCGGGTGGTCTTGCTGGTTTAGTTTTACCATTGTCGAAATGTCTTGATGTACCGGATACCGAGTCGATCGGTGTGTCTTGGGTGAAGGTTTTATTCCTTCAATGACCGTGAGAGCTTGTGATGGGCTAAGTTGGGACACCCTGCAGGTATTATCTTTCAAAGCCGTGCCATGTTATGAGGCAGATGGGAATTTGTTAATGTCCGGTTGTAGAAAACCCAAAGTTGACCTTAATTAAAATACATCAACCGTGTATGTAACCGTGATGGTCTCTTCTCGGAGTCCGGAAGTGAACACGTGTTGGAGTTATGCTTGACGTAAGTAGTCGGGATCACTTCTTGATCGCTAATAGCTTCACGACCGCGCTTTGCTTCTCTTCTCGCTCTCTTTTGCGAAGTAGCCACCATATATGCTAGTAAACTTGCAGCAGCTCCTCCTTTTGACACCAGCCTTCCCTTGCTTAAATAGTCTTGATCTCGCGGTGTGAGATTGCTTTGAGTCCCTCGTGGCTCACAGATTCTACCAAAACAGATGCAGTACCGGTGATGCCAAATAAGCAGATGGCGAACCGAGCTAAAGTGGGAATATGATGAGGCCCTTGGTCGATACTATGTTTCTTTTTCGGACGATTAGTAGTGGAGCCCAGTTGGGGCGATCGGGGATCTGCGTCGCATGTGGGGTTGTTCTTCTTTTATTTTGGTTCCGTAGTCGGACCTTGATTGTATCTGGATGATGTAATGCTTTATTCATGTAATTGTGTGAAGTGGCGACTGTAAGCCAACTATGTACCTTTTCCCTTATGTATTACATGGATTGTGCGAAGATTACCTCACTTGCGACATTGCTTTCAATGCGGTTATGCCTCTAAGTCGTGCTTCGACACGTGGGAGCTATAGCCGCATCGAGGGCGTTACATCCTTGAAGAGGAAAGGGTGATGCAACAATAGTAGCGTAAGTATTTCCCTCAACTTTTGAGAACCAAGGTATCAATCCAGTAGGAGGCTCCTCAAAAGTCCCACGCACCTACACAAACAAACAAAGAACTCGCAACCAACGCAATAAAGGGGTTGTCAATCCCTTCACGGCCACTTGCGAAAGTGAGATCTAATAAAGATAGTAAGATAAGATAAATATATTTTTGGTATTTTATAATATAGATGCAAAAAGTAAAGATGCAAATAAAAGTAGATTGGAAGCAAATATGATAAGAGATAGACCCGGGGGCCATAGGTTTCACTAGTGGCTTCTCTCAGGATAGCATATGTATTACGGTGGGTGAACAAATTACTGTCGAGCAATTGATAGAAAAGCGAATAATTATGAGATTATCTAGGCATGATCATGTATATAGGCATCACGTCCGTGACAAGTAGACCGACTCCTACCTGCATCTACTACTATTACTCCACACATCGACTGACTCCTGCCTGCATCTAGAGTATTAAGTCCATAAGAACAGAGTAACGCCTTAAGCAAGATGACATGATGTAGAGGGATAAACTCATGCAATATGATATAAACCCCATCTTTTTATCCTCGATGGCAACAATACAATACGTGCCTTGCAACCCTTTTTGTCACTGGGTAAGGACACCGCAAGATTGAACCCAAAGCTAAGCACTTCTCCCATGGCAAGAAAGATTAATCTAGTAGGCCAAACCAAACTGATAATTCAAAGAGACTTGCAAAGATAACTCAATCATACATTAAAAAAATTCAGAGGTGATTCAAATATTATTCATAGATAAACTTGATCATAAACCCACAATTCATCGGATCTTGACAAACACACCGCAAAAAGAATTTACATCGTATAGATCTCCACAAGAGAGGGGGAGAACATTGTATTGAGATCCAAAAAGAGAGAAGAAGCCATCTAGCTAATAACTATGGACCCATAGGTCTGTGGTAAACTACTCACAACTCATCAGAGGGGCTATGGTGTTGATGTAGAAGCCCTCCATGGTCGATTCCCCCTCCGGCAGAGCGTCGGCGAAGGCTCCAAGATGGGATCTCGTGGATACAAAAGGTTACGGCGGTGGAAATTGTGTTTCGTTGGCTCCTTGGATGTTTTCGGGGTACGTAGGCTTATATAGGAGGAAGAAGTACGTCGGTGGCCGCCTAAGGGGCCCACGAGACATGGGGCGCACCCTGTAGGGGGGGCTACCCTCTCGTGGCCGCCTCAGCTTCTTCTTGATTTGCACTCCAAGTCCTCTGGATCACGTTTGTTCCAAAAATCACGCTCCCGAAGGTTTCATTCCGTTTGGACTCCATTTGATATTCCTTTTCTTTGAAATACTGAAATAGGCAAAAAAAACAGCAATACGGGCTAGGCCCCCGGTTAGTAGGTTAGTCCCAAAAATGATATAAATGTGTAAAATAAAGCCCATAAACATCCAAAAGGGGTAATATAATAGCATGGAACAATCAAAAATTATAGATACGTTGGAGACGTATCAGAATGCACATGGTAAACAGAGAATTTGTACACATGATTTCTGTCAACTTGGGTGTTTGGTTCATAGGAATTGGAAGAGCAGAGGAATGCAAAGAAACATGGCCAAAATAAAGTGAAACCATATGAAAGCGTGTACAGTTAGAATGTTATTCTTCCACTAATGCACTTAGTATTGTTTTCATGCATAGGATTTTGAAAAGTAGGTCCAGATGGATGGTTTGCTCCATTCCTTTCAAAAAATGCATGAATAATTGAATAATAGAGTGCCATAGGAAAATTTCCTATTGCTATGTTTTTCCGTTGAACCAAAATAGCCCTAATGGATCGACATGAATGTATAGTAATAAGTGATGCAACAAGTGTACGACCTCTTTGTCGTAGCCATGTCGACCTCAGCATCATTGGGTTGGTCACTGAAGCAGTTGAAGCAAAGGTGGTTGTTGGAGGTGTGGAGGAAGATCTGAGGAATCTGTAGATGGCTTCCAGGGCACTGCTCTGTTGTGATGGATCGTTCTGTAGTTGGAGCAGCTCCGGTGAGCCGTAAGAGGCTGAAGCAGCACAAGACATACATCGTCAATCTCAAGTGGGATTCTAATAGCATCTCCAATAGATGATGTAAAATAGATGTACAATTTACATCACCAAAAACCACCTGACTACAATAGATGAGGTAAAAACTGTTGACTCTGAACTTAACTGTCGTAACTGAAATTTACTGTGGAATCTGAATGTTACTGTCGAAACTGAACGCAATGGTAGTAGAGGCACTTGACATGTAGTTTAGGGAGGGCCTGCAGTTCATCTTCAACTTGCACCCCCTTCAGCCGCCAGTCACCACCGGCCAAACCGTCGACTCCAGCGCCGCCTCTCCGCCCCGAAACAACTCCCCACTGCCAGTCCGCCGCTGCCCCACCGCCCCTGCCAGCCCTCTAGGCCCCCCGTCCCCCATCCTGAACCCTAAGATAGATAGTGGGGTACCTCTCCGGCGAGCCCCCCTCCCCGCTACGGGTGGTACTTCCTTAACTCCGGCGAGCCACCCCACCCCCTGAAAATCGACTGACCCAAAAGTCGATCCAGTCGACTTAAGTGTAGCTAAATCAGAGCAGAGCAGTAGCACGAGCAAGGGGGGAGAGCAGGAGGAGTAGCAGCTGCGTGAGCGAGCGAGCGAGAGCTGGAGCAGCAGCAGCAGCGTGAGCGAACAAGCGAGAGCCGGAGTAGCAGCAGTAGATCCGGCTGGTATGGCCGCCGCCGCCGAAGGGGCCTCGCACTGGGGGAGAGTCGCCGTGGAGATGTCGCCCGCGGCGCCGGCTTCAAGGTAGCCGCTCCATGGGATGCGGGATGGAGCACCGTCTGCTCCAAGAGGTCGAGTTAAGGAGAAGGTGTAATGCAATGAGTGTACAACCTCTTTGGTGGCGCCGAGTAGGCCTCGGCTTCGTCCGAGGAGACGGTGAGGATGATGTCGTTCCGGTGGAGCAGGTTAAGGCGGCGCTATGGGGATGGAGCAGCGCGATAGACGAGGCGATCGTCAGAGCAGCTCCTTGGAGGTGGAGGACGGGCGGCTGAATCGGCGGGACGATGAGATGGACGATGAATCCTCATCCAGGGAGGTGGACGAGGGACGTCGAGTTGTTGCGGTGGATGACGTCGTTGGGGGTAGAGGCTCCGGCTAGGCAGCGGTGAGGTTGTGGACGGAGGAGGGTGGGGTTTCGCGGCTGGAGCGGAGAGGTTATGATGGCCTGGGATTTTGAATGGCGAAAAGGAGGCCATGGGAGGGGGTGAACCGTGACTTAGGGACACGCTTGTCAAAAATGTAGGGTGTGTTACAAAAGTACCCCCACCGATTTGAACTAGCGGCCCTTTCGGCTCAGGGTTAGAAGGGGGATTTCGCGTGTCGGGATTTGGCAGCTGGAGGGAGTTTTCGCGCGTGTTGTAATTTCGGGATATCAAGGCACGGGTTGTGAAGGCGCCAGTTTTGGGAGCACGATATCTGAATTTTCGGGATATAACAAGGTGCGGGTTGAATTTTAGGGAGAAGCCTAACATGTAATATTGTACTTGTACGTACCAAATCAATTCGCACTTCCCTCAACCAAAAAAACAAAAAAAAAACTATTCACACCACACAAAGAAAGAGTCTTGCCCCGTTTTAGTATACAAATGCTATTCAAAGCTACTCCCTCCTTCCATCTATATAGGGCCTAATGCATTTTTTGATGCTAACTTTGACCAAATATTAGAGCAATAATATATGACATGCAACTTACACAAAGCACACTGTTAAATTCGTGTGTGAAAGGATCTTTCAATGATATAATTTTCACATTGTGCATGTCATGTACTATTAGTCTTGTCAATAGTCAAAGGCGGTCTTAAAAACCGCATTATGCCCTATATAGATGGAAGGAGGGAGTATGAATCCATGTTATGTCCAATTAAATTTTTTCGCTGGCTGTATAATGCATGTAACCTACTCATACAAACATTTTAGCGCATTCCAAATGTCTATACTACCTCTGCAATTCGAACTGAATTTGAATTCGTTTCTCTATTTCAATAAGAATCTACAATCATGATTGTTGCCAACTTCAACCATCATTCATGTATTACCTTAATAACACACCACATGATTACTATAGAGATAGATACGAACTATGTGTACTATATGAACTCGAATTCTATTTCTTGAATACACTTGATGTTAATTCCAAATAATAGTACATTTGATGTACCAACTATATATTCATAATCTAAACCATGCTCCATACGAACACCGTGTTTATCACACAAAGTATAGTGCCCCGCCCCCTACATTATGACAAGTATTTAGCCCTGAGCTGCAAAAGCCACACATTAGCCCAAATTATAATCAATGTTCTATATATTATATGTAGTACTAGCAAGATGCCCATGCGTTCCATAGAACATCAACATGATCAAGGGGAGGCCTAATTTGCAAATATGGAGAGGGGTGTGGGTATCTTTTTTTTCAAAATTGCCATAGTTTCCTTCCTATCCGTCAGATATAAATCGGACGACCTATATTGCAGGATGGCAGGCACACCATCATCAACAACTCTGTTTTTTTATAAGAGTAGAGATAAAATATATTATATGTAGTATAACATGTTCATAACCACACCATGTATATCACGGTTATATATATTCACACACGCGTCGGTTTAAAACACTATGATAAATTCTTCAAATATTTGAATTCGCTTTTTATAATGAATTATGATCTCTACTTGTCTTTTACACTCACACAATCCTCTTATCTTTGTAGCTAGCGCTAACTTTCTCTCGTGCATGCACATGCCCGCATCCCTATCACCCTCCCTCGGCATTCTCTAGCTCCATCACGCAAATTCGTCTTTTCACTTTAGGTCGTTCACCCACGGGTTGTGTAGGCCCCCCAGCTCCTTCTTTACGGCACACATCGATCGATATGCCTCTCTAGCCAGGTGTGCCTACCACAAACACAAGCTTCCCCTCTTCTCTTATCACTGTCCATGCCTCACTCCCACCACCATTTTCATTGATCTCGTACTGGCACACTCCTTCCCCCTCGATATTGTATGCCTCTCGCACCACCTCCTAGATGCATCCCTCTCTCTCTCTATCCTTCTCCCCGTGCCTTATTTGCTTCTAACACATACATGCATGTATACTGATACGTCTCCAACGTATCTATAATTTTTGATTGCTCCATGCTACTTTATCTACTATTTTAGGCAATATTGGGCTTTATTATCCACTTTAATATTATTTTTTGGGACTAACCTATTAACCAAAGGCCCAGCCCAGATTTGCTGTTTTATGCCTATTTCAGTGTTTCGAGGAAAAGGAATATCAGACGAAGTCAAAACGGAACGAAATCAACTGGAGAAGTTAATTTTGGAAGGAAAGCCACCCGATGGACTTGGAGTGCACGTCAGGAGATACGGGAGGTGCTCACGAGGGTGGGCCCCCCCCCCCGGCACGCCCCTGCCTCGTGGGGCCCCCGTATCTCCTCCGACGTACCCCCTGCACCCATATATACTCTCGTACCCTAAAACTTCCAGAACAGAAGATAGATCGGGAGTTACGCCGCCGCAAGCCTCTGTAGCCACCAAAACCCTCTTGGGAGCCCGTTCTGACACCCTATCGGAGGGGGAACCCATCACCGGTGGCCATCTTCATCATCCCGGCGCCATCCATGACGAGGAGGGAGTAGTTCACCCTCGGGGCTGAGGGTATGTACCAGTAGCTATGTGTTTGATCTCTCTCTCGCGTGTTCTCTCTCGTGTTCCATCTATGGCATGATCTTGATGTATCCCGAGCTTTGCTATTGTAGTTGGATCTTATGATGTTTCTCCCCCTCTACTCTCTTGTGATGAATTGAGTTTCCCCTTTGAAGTTATCTTATCGGATTGAGTCTTTATGAGAACACTTGATGTATGTCTTGCCATGATTATCTGTGGTGACAATGGGATATCATGTGCCACTTGATGTATGTTTTGGTGATCAACTTGCGGGTTTCGTGACATTGGGAACCTATGCATAGGGGTTGGCACACGTTCTTGACTCTCCGATAGAAACTTTGGGGCACTCTTTGAGGTACTTTGTGTTGGTTGGATGAATCTGAGATTGTGTGATGCATATCGTATAATCATGCCCACGGATACTTGAGGTGACAATGGGGTATCTAGGTGACATTAGGGTTTTGGTTGATTTGTATCTTAAGGTGTTATTCTAGTACGAAGTCTTTTATAGATTGATCCGAAAGAATAACTTTGAGGTGGTTTCGTAGTGACTTCGGAGTGACTCTTTGTTGCATGTTTAGGGCTTGTTATATGATCTTTCTATGTTATTATTGTTGAGAGAACTTGCACTAGTGAAAGTACAAACCCTAGGCCTTGTTTCCTATCATTGCAATACCGTTTATGCTCACTTTTACCGTAGTTACCTTGCTGTTTTTATATTTTCAGATTACAAAAACCTATATCTACCATCCATATTGCACTTGTATCACCATCTCTTCGCCGAACTAGTGCACCTATACAATTTACCATTGTATTGGGTGTGTTGGGGACACAAGAGACTCTTTGTTATTTGGTTGCAGGGTTGCTTGAGAGAGACCATCTTCATCCTACGCCTCCTACGGATTGATAAACCTTATGTCATTCACTTAAGGGAAATTTGCTACTGTCCTACAAACCTGTGCACTTGCAGACCCAACAATGTCTACAAGAAGAAGGTTGTGTAGTAGACATCATATACCGATCGATCTCCCAACGTATACCTAGTTCGACTTTAACTATTTCCCACCCTCCCATCGATTGACGTACCTCACAAGTTATGTCTCTCCTTTCTCTGACAAAGGACGATTGATCTTCCTATGTAGCTACGTCTGCTTACCACAGCCATATCGTCCCCCCTCATCATCTGTGCATGCCTCGTGACCCGTCTCTCACACGCACGTGCATAGACAGGCATCCATCCCCTCTCTTATTGATATTGCAGGCCTGCCCTCCATTTGTCTAGCAAGCCTCTCCCACCATTTGTTAGAAGCAACTCCACTACCACCCCCTCCAACACTCTAGCTCTGTCTCACTCCCAACCTTATTCCTCTCCTACACATATGCATGGATGCCTATCGATCTCCCTTAATACATGAGGTAGATCGATCTCCCTTAATACATGAGGTAGGCATCTCTCCTCCTCCACACATATACCAACCATTGTACCTCTATAGTTAACTAGGCCTTTCCCCCACCACACACCAATAGTCGAGCGTTGTAGGCAAGTATCCATGCCATAGAGACAAACTGCACCTGTCCCCTCTCACGTTCCAGTAGGCCAGCCACTCTATATCTTTGACGTGTGCACACACAAATTCGATGGCACTCTTTATCGATCGCGCGCGCGCACACACACACATCATCATCCCTCTCTTCGATTCGATGGATACCTCAAGCCGATGATAGCTCCACTCTCTTCTCGTGGATCTCCCCCTCTATATATATGATATATCCAGGACTCTATTTCACACACATTGCATATGTTAAATTTTTTGATTGACCCCCCAAAAAACACTCACGAACCCACACACTATATCTCTCTATGTTTGTATCTCTCTCACACAACCCCACGTAGGTGGTGTACGTACACAAGAAGAGAATAGGTGCACGTACTCACGCTTCGTGCCCAGCCACACCCGGGCGGGTACACGGCGGAGCTCATTTCTATACGGAATGGCAGCCCACGTGCTAATTTGAATGTGTGTAGCGGTTGTTTACCTACGGAGGTCGTGTACCACGCGTGCACGAAACAAAGTTTGACTTGATGCATTGGCGCGTTATTTTTAAATAAAGTTATATCTCTCAATGGCACGTAGAATATAAAATGATTTTTATGGAGAAAAAGGTAGTCTGCTCCACTATATACAATGGAGCCTGCCTGCCTGGGTTTGTCTCTCTTCAGAGTATCTCACACAAGGCTGCGGTGGCCTCTCTCTCTCTCATCGTTGGTCACTGATCCGGCCGCATCCCGTCCACCAGCGGAAAGGGAGGATGTGCATTGTTTCTCCATTCGATGGCGCCAAGGCAGCATGTCCCGATCTGCGGTACACGTCATTCTCTCTGACCAAGCTCCGGCATGGTAGGGCCTATGCCACCTGCTTGCTGCCGCAGTATGGGAAGATTCCACCCACCGCCGCTCACCTGGTTACATCCCGATGACCTCCAGGTATCCCCTTCGGCCTTGCTCCACTGCCCATCTTCCCACCTCGCTGCATGTGGAAAATCTTGCATGTGGATCTTCCATAGTTCTTTGCCCAAAACGTAGCTCGTCCGGCATACTTTCCATATTGCAATCTCGTCCTCACACCGTTTTAGACAAACACAGCCGTGTTGTTATCTTCCCTTAGGACAATGAATATGCTTCTTTTTTGTCATCGCATGTGTCATCAACTATTATTGGCCAGTAATTGTTTCCTTTCTACCTCTTTTTTGCAAACAGGGCTATCCATTTCGCCTCGTTGCTATTGCAACCTTTTGGTGAAATGCACAAATCACTTTTTTCTTAAGAGTGTTTTGTGCAGTTGTACTAAAATGTCACACGGGCAACGTCTCTACATTTCAGTGCGACTACACAAAGGGAGATTGGTTTTGCTCTATCCTCCTCATCCAAATCTGAGCCTAATCTTCTCCAACTAGTTAGTCTTAAGAGAGACTGCAAAGGTGACCTGCTTCTATTTGTGTGTTTATTGTTTCATCAGCAGTCCTCTATTATCGTAATCTTTGGAACAGGGACGCTCGGCTCTATTTTAGTGGAACTGCACAAAATGATTGGAATGTTGCATGCTCCAGACAACTAATTTTTTCCCAACATGCCTTGTTGATTTAGACAGAGCTGGGGGGACGTTGCTGCCAATTAAAGCACGGATCAATTTTAATTTAACACCTTCTCACAACTTTGTCTTCAGTTGTGATGTAAATATTAGCTCTGATCTGCAGTATTAGTTTTTTATTGTTTCCAAAAGAGCATCGATGGCAAGACACACGAAATAAAAGCTGAAAGCTCAGAGTATTGTACAATTTCATTTCGCTGGAAAATTATTTGTGTAGTACATTAATTATGTAAACAATTGCTGGAAGCTTGATAGCATTGCCAGAAGCCTCTTTAGCATTCGGGTCCATGTGCCATGCATAAAATTATACTCCTTCGTTCCTAAATATTTGTTTTTTTACAAATTTCAAATGGGCATATTTTAGAGTGGATTCACTCATTTTTCTTTGTATGTAGTCACTCGTTGAAATCTCTAGAAAGACAAATACTCCGGAGTATATTTAAGAACCGAGGGAGTAGTGCACAACCGCATGGGAGACTCAGCCCGGTCGTTGCGCCGCATTAATAGTGAGTAATGAGCAGTCAAATCATAAGCCCCACCTTTCCCGTTGTAAGTTGCTCGAAAGAAGCAACCATCAATACACTCGTCTTTGAATCCGCACATACTACTCCATCCGTCACTGTTTATAGAGCGTACTTCAAAAAGAAAGTCTTTGGGACCAAGGCGACTAGTGATCGGCCTGGAAAATAGCATTGGTAGTTATAGCACGGCGTCTGTTACTAGATGAAATAATGCGTACACACATGCATGCAGTGCTTCCACCCCGGGTACACACATGCATGCACTTACTCCACTCCGTAGTACATCGAGAGAAAATTGTGGACTTGATTGCGGTTACCACACCCTAATTAATTGAGAATTAAACCAAACGCGTCTAAAGTCTCTCTGGTGGTGGAAATGCATTGAGAGAAATGCATCATAATGAAGCGCGTCCTGTAAACTGTGACGGAGGGAGTAGTATGAAGGTGCAAAACCAAGTACGCGTATGGCCAGTCGGTCAAAGCACCTCCTCTTGGCATATCACTGACATGTGGGACCGGAGTGTGAGCAAAACAATCTCAATTGACGGCAAAATGGCCAACCCGCCGTTCCTTGAGAGAGACGAGGAGCGAGAACACACATACGGGCTCGCACGGAGGCCAAGATATATTCGAGCATGGTTCATCGATATCATCATTACATGTTCAATGTTTTTTAATACTATACTATTGGGCTGCCATTTTCCTCCCTCCTCCCGAATAAATGTGTACTTTCTCAGAGATTAAAAAAATAAGAGTACAAACGGTCCACCATGCGGTTCTAGTAGTAGTACTCATACTACTAAACCTCGCGCTTGGTTCTTCGCCTCTTCATGAAGTCGAACAATGATGGTACTCCGCATGTTGGGTACTACAGTGTATGCCTCTGGCAATCTCACACTGAATGAACGGATGCATGTCAACCGCTGGGGCGAGGGTAGGTTGCATTAGTCAAAAGGCGTAAGCGAGCTTCACCTTGTCCTGCAAGCTTCTCCTCGTTCCACGAGTTGACGGGACACACCCAAAAGTAGTGCTAGTCCATACTGCCTCCTTTCCGGTTAATATGGCTTAATCTTTTTTGCGGGTAAATGAGAGAGCTTTATTCATATATAAGCATTCTTAGGATGATCAACCAAGACACTGGTCACTAGGAAGCGAGGTACGCCATAAAAAAAGAAGTAGGAAGCGAGGTGTTTCATCAAGCCAGCTCTCGGCCACATTCAAAGTGCAGCAAGCATGGTTTGCACAAAGATGCGCCGCAAGGTTTGCTGATCTGCTTACATGCTGAATAACAAAAAAGAGGAAATATTACCGAGCGCTCCTATTTGTAACAAGATATGAGCCAGAATTAAGCGAGAATCATGGCGAGTGTTCCATGCAATCAACTTCCATTATCACATGCGAGAACCCTCGAAGAGAACCAAATGTGTTGAAGATTACTTTATCACATTTTTAAAATATAATAAGAGTGACATCCAGTTCCAAGTAGTATAGTACATACCTCTATAGACTATAGTAGTAGTACTAGTACTAGTAAACTTTGCGCTTGGTTATTCGCCTCTTCGGGAAGTCGAACAATAATAGTACTACTAGTAGTATAGTGTATGCTTTTGGCAATCTGACACCGAATTAACTTTTGCACGTCCACTGCCTGAGTGAGGGAGAGCTTGCATCTGTCAAAAGTTTCTCCTTGTCCTGTGAGCCACCGCGCGCAAGCTTCTCCTTGTTCGGCAAGCTGACGGGACACAACAAAGTAATGCTAGTCCATACTGCCTCCTCTTCGGTTAATATGGCTTAATTTCAAACGAGATAAATACACTGTCTGTCATTGTATATTTGTAAAAATACGGTCAGTGGACTTCATAATATGCTCATTGCGCTTAATATATACATTTTCCGGTGTTTATACGGTCACTAGCTCACCTTGGCTGAGTATGTGTGTGCATGCATGTGTAGGTTGAGCACTTGAGCATGACCGTGTGTGTCCTGTCATGTGCTCGGACATGCATGCATTAGAGCTTCGCACGCGTTCTTGCGTCCATGTGTATGTGTGACTGTTGCATGCATGCACGAGGTTGTAGTCCCTTACATTCACATGTTCATAAGTCAATGCTTTGTCAAAATGTTGCATGCAAGGTTTAATCATTCGTTGTTCATGCATGCATTCCCGATATTAATACGTTGGTAAAGACAATTTTCTTGAGGAAAACGAGCCCATGAATTGAGTATAAAGGGGACCAATAAGCCAAGACGGAGGGAGTACCAGTAGTGAACCGGAAGGAGGGAGTAGGGACTAGTAGTACAGTACTACTACGTAACAACATGCAGTAACAAAATTCCTCTATGTGCATCCTGTCTACGTGTCATGCAAGAAAATAGAGATAAGTACAAGTGAGACTCAGGAACGGTCATACACGTAGGGGAGTATGTGTAGGGGCCACTAAGGAGCAGTCAAATCACATAGTAAGTTAGTCGGAAGAAGCAACCATCGTTTCACTCTTGAATGACACGTACGCAATATAAAATGGTTGATATGGAGAGAAAAACAAAACCACTATATATACACTAGCATGAGCCTAAGCTACAAGCCTACTTGCTTGGGTTGCTCTCTTCACAAGCATATAACGACGGTGGCCACACCGTTGGTCACATATCCGGCCTGATCTCTGAGCTGGGGGAAGGGAACAATGTTCTGCGTAGACACGGTCGACATCGGCGATGGAGAAAACCCACAGTCGGTGCGTCCCAATCGGGGTCACCGCGGTATGGGCTGATGCCGAGTCCCAACCGCCCTTCTAGCTACAGCCCGACGTCCCATGTAGTACATCTTCCTTTTAGAGCCGGCTTGCTCCACTGCCGCAGCTCCCCACGTAGCTCCATCTCCATGTTGATCTTTCTCTACTTCTACCAGCTTCTACTTGTGATGAGCTTATGTCTCATGAACTAGTGCCAGTACTATTATTCTAATCACACTTCTTCAATAACTTTGCCATCAGGGATGCTCAGCTTGATTTTAGTGGAACTGCACAAAAGCATAGTATGATCCGAGGGTGCCAGCCGTCTTTCCTTCGACAGGTTCTACCTAACCAAGAAGTTAAAGCGGGTTTAGGGTTTAGGGTTTAAGTTGTAGTGACCCCATCAGTAGTTTTTCTTTCGTACACGCTCTCACAACTTTTGTCTTTAGTTGTGAAGTAAATATTGGCTATGATCTGTGAATCATTGGGATGCATCAGCATGCGTGTTAGTTTTCCTTTGTATTTGATGGAATGTTGTAACGGGGCAACCTTGGAGTAGGGATGAAAATGGAGTGGAAAGTTTCCGTTTTTTCCGGAGAAAGAATGGAAACGGAGAGAAACCAACATTTCGTTTCATTGGATCGCGCCATTGAGCAAAACCAACATTTAAATCACGTCTGGCGTGTTTGTGTCTCACCCTCCTCCACGGCTCGACACCACACGGTCACTGGGCATGCCACTCACCGCAAACCGAGTATACGATAACTTTCCCCCTACTTGTCAATGGATCGCACCATGGTGTACTAGCACTACTGGAAGAGATTGACGAGTTGGGGGAGGACAGCTAGCTGTAGCACGGACTCCCAAGAACTTCTTACATGCATGTTGTGGCCAGCTATTGCGACCTTTGAACGTGGAGCAGTCGCGTGCACCAGGAAGCGGCATGGGCGACGCTCTCTCGGCCGGCGCGCCACTTCTATGCCGGCGCCAGTGAGAGGTCACGTCCGCTCTGGCCGGGTATGAATGCGGCACTGACCGTTTCGGGCGGGAAGAATGCACGGGTGATGAAGAGGGTTTGGGTTTGTCAGGAGCGGGCGTGGCAGTGGTCCGGACGCCCGCAAACAAGAGACGATGTATGTTAATATTGCTACGTATATAATTAACAACGTAAATAATGTGCCAGTTGGACAAATATGATTTGTGATGGAGATGGAGATGGAATTTTACGTAAACACGGATATGCATGTCTATGTCTATGTGTATGTGCGCGACGACTCTCGCGACCTGGAAGTGGGGGCGTGTTTTTGATCGAGTTTTCTTTCTTGGTACGTTAAAAAAGTGTTCGCCAGTTTTCGTTTCTTTTTTCCAGGAACGCGTGTATTCTATTTAAAACCACTTCTATGGAGAGATTTTTTTACTCCATTATAGCCTCTTGTTTGATACAGTTTCTCGCGTCTCGCTCTCTCACCCTCTCCATATCAAAACAAGATGACAGTGTCCATTCTATCCCTCTCCTCACTGGTGGTCACAGATCCGGCCGAATCCTGTCCACTGCGGGAGGTGAGGAGGTGTTGCCTTGACGTTGTCGCCGTCGGCGATGGAGGAAGCCAATGCGCACCATCCTCTCAGAGCCGGCGCTGGCATGGATGAAGGTCCTCCGCGCCCTTGTTCGATGTCGTCGTGTGGGCAGATCCTGCCTGCCCGCCTAAGTGACATCTCGCCCACCTGAGGTATAACTTCTTGTACTGGTCCAGCTCCCCAGGTCGCTGCATGCATGTTTTCTTCTATCGGACTACTCTCCAGCTCCCCATGTATAGTAGCTAGGGTTCGTCGGCTGGTCCAACATCACCTACTATTATAGAGGAAATGCCACTCGAAAACTTGTCCTGATTTATGCCTCGGTGGAGGTATACATGTTGTTTCGACAAAAAGTACATGGTTGTTGTGTGGTCATTGTCCATATGCTCCTGTTGCTGCTGCTATCTAATACTATCACTGGTTAAATGAAGAAATGCTTTTTTCTCGGGATCCTGGTTTAGTTCCCATCAGGATAATCATGATGCTTCTGTTTGTTGGTGTACTTTTCAATAATTCTTATTGACAATTAGATGTCGTTGTTAATCTTGTACCACTGCCAAAACAAAGTAACAACACTATATCCTTTTTTTATATTTTTGCAAACAACGATGCGTATCTCCATACCCGGGCATGTCTTCCTCAATTTTAGTGGAACTGCACAAAATTGGATGGCCATTGTTGTTCTGCCTCACTGTCCTCTGCCACGTGGTTCTTCCTTCCTTGAGCTTGATTACTGAGAAGAAACAGACCACAATGAGGATTTGTCGAACTTCATAGGTGCCTCACCCAAACTTGATGCCAAATGGATCATGCATCACTATATTCACAGTCTGTCACCCTCTTCACCAGATCTAAAGAAGACTGCGCTGGCCTCTTGTCTCTCTCCCCCCCCCCTCACAGCTGGTAAAGGAGGTGTCCGGATCCCGTCGCACCGGGAAGGGGAGGAGGTGCAGCATTCACTCTATCGCCTTCAGGCGAGGGAGGCAATCCACTGCCGGCTGTGTTGTTCTCTTTTACCCAGCGCCTGTGCAAGAGGGCCACCGACCCCTTCTTCCTCGCTGCCGTACATAGTGAGGGAAGATCCGGCCTCCCGCCGCACGCCTTGCCACATCCCGACGACCCTAAGGTACAAATTTTGTTGAAACCGTCATTGCTCTAGCTGCATGCGAATCTTTTTCGATTCTGTAGTCGAATCTAGGTCTTGGTTCAAAGAGGAAAGAAGGGTGCGGTGGGGTGGAGCATGAATCTAGGACGTGGTTCAATGAGAAAAGGAGGAGGAAAGTAGTATAGGCGGCTATCCAAATTTTTGTTGGTCGAAAAGGGAAAAAGGGGGTAACCCAGTACACACATCTGTAAGGAACCGATCTCTTTGTTGAAAAGGGAAAGAAACTGGGGGGTCAGGTAGTTTGTGCAGGACTAGATTTGTTTCCCTCACATAGGAAAAAGGTTCAAAGAGAACAAATATGGGACCAACGCAGATATGATGCTTGGCTACATACTCTACATCATCCGTTTATACGTGTGGACGCACATGGTGCTGGCATGTCCCATGTCACATACAACTATTTTTCTGTTGTTAATCTAAGAATGCCACCGGAAAATTGAAGCAATGCCACTGTTAAAAGTAAATTACATTTTTAACGAATGTTGTTTTAAGAGAATGTCTCTGTTAATATGAATCAATGCAACCGTTTTAGAAATGCTACTATCCTACTTTGTTTTCCATCAAGATAAGTTAGATGCTTCTTTTTGTCGCCGTTTGTTTCATCCTCCTTTATCGGCAAGTAATTGTTTCCTTTTTGCCTCTGTTAAAACAGGGGTATATATTCAACTTGTTGCTATTGCGACATTTTGCTTCGCTACGCGAAACAGTTATGTTTTAAGACTGTTTTGTGCAGTTCAACTTGAATGTCACACCGACGACTTTGCTTAATTTTGGTGGAATTGCACAAAAGGAGGTCGAGATTTGCTTCTAGTCTTCCTTGCGAGTTGTTTCAAATCTTGGTCTCATCCACATGATGGTGCAGTGTGCTTTGAGATGTTGTGCTACTTGTTTTGATACTGTTTGGGATAAATGTTGAATTGAAGCTATTGAACTGATGTCTTTTACCATTAAGTGAGCAAAAATTGTTCCAACCCAGACTGATGCTTGTTGCTTTCTTACACAAAACTCTGCATCACCCCCTTTATAAGTAGATGGAAGCACATGGTGTTGTTATACCCTCCCTGGAACTGCTTTATGTTTTTGTTAATCTAATGCATTTGGTAAAATTAAGCAATGCCACTCTCGAATTAACTCTGAATCTTAGTTCAAAACTGCAACACTTGTTAGGGATTGGCGGAATTACCATTTTTGTGGCCGCATGTTTCATCCTCCTTTATTTGCAAGTAATTGATTCCTTTTTTGCCTCTGTTAGAACAGGGATATCTATTCAACTTGTTGCTATTGCGACATTTTGCTTCGCTACGCGAAACATTTGTGTTTTAAGAGTGTTTTGTGTAGTTCAACTTGAATGTCACACCAGCGACTTTGCTTAATTTTGGTGGAACTGCACAAAAGGAGATCGGATTTTCATATATGTGTTGGGATTTCGTTCAAATCCTCCTCTCGAGCTGTTTCAAATCTTGGTCAAGAAAGGTCAGTACCGACTTTCATCCACATGATGGTGCAGTGTGCTTTGAGATGTTGTGCTACTTGTATTGGTACTATTTTGGATAAATGTTGAATTAAAGCTATTGAACTGCTGTCTTTTACCACTTAAGTGAGCAAAAATTGTTCCAACCCAGACATGATGCTTGTTGCTTTCTTACACAAAACTCTGCATCACCCCCTTTATAAGTAGATGGAAGCACATGGTGTTGTTGCGCCCACTCTCCCCCTGGAACTGTTTATGCTTTTTGTTAATCTAATGCCGCTGGTAAAATTAAGCAATGCCACTCTCAGAATTAACTACTGAATCTTAGTTCAAAACTGCAACATTTGTTAGGGATTAGCGGAATTACCATTTTTGTGGCCGCATGTTTCATCCTTCTTTATTTGCCAGTAATTGATTCCTTTTTTGCCACTGTTAAAACATGGATATCTATTCAACTTCTTGCTATTGCGACATTTTGCTTCGCTACGCGAAACAATTATGTTTTAAGAGTGTTTTGTGCAGTTCAACTTGAATGTCACACCGACGACTTTGCTTAATTTTGGTGGAACTGCACAAAAGGAGATCGAGATTTCATATATGTGTTGGGATTTCTTTCAAGTCCTCCTCACGAGTTGTTTCAAATCTTGGTCAAGAAAGGTTAGTACTGACTTTCATCCACATGATGCTGCAGCGTGCTTTGAGATGTTGTGCTACTTGTATTGTTACTATTTTGGATAAATGTTGAATTGAAGCTATTGAACTACTGTCTTTTACCATCAAGTGAGCAAAAAATGTTCCAAACCAGACATCATGCTTGTTTCTTTGTTACAACAAAACTCTGCATCACCCCCTTTATAAGTAGATGGAAGCACATGCTGTTGTTGCGCCCACTCTCCCCTGGAACTGTTTATGCTTTTTGTTAATCTAATGTCACTGGTAAAATTAAGCAATGCCATTCTCAGAATTAATTAACTACTGAATCTTAGTTCAAGATTGCAACACTTGTTAGGGATTGGCGGGATTACCATTTTTGTGGCCGCATGTTTCATCCTCCTTTATTGGCCAGTAATTGATTCCTTTTTTGGAATCAGTCGCATTATTCTAGGAATGGTACTAGCCTGCTTTGTAGTTCTTTCTACATGTTTAACCAAGGTATTTTTAAGATAATGTCTTTGTTAAAAAGAATCAGTTGTTTTAGGAATGGTACTTTTCTGCTTTGTCGTTCTTTATACATGTTGAAACAAGGCATTGTTAGGATAATATCTCGGTCAATATGAATGAATGACACTGATGGAGAATTGCTACTCTCTTGCTTTGTTTCCCATTAAGATAAGATAGATCAGTAGATGTTTTTCTTCTCGGAGTACAAGTCATCAACCGTTATTTCTCAGTAGTTCTTTCCCTTATACCTATTGTTGCTTACAGGGATATCAAAATTAAAGCTCGGTTTTATTCTGACTTTGGTTTTAGTTGAACTCCACAAAAGGAGACGATGTGTCCAAGGCAAACTGCAGCATTACTGGGTCCAGTTGGTCGTACCACTTTGCAAAAAGAAGCGGTCACTGTTTGCGCTACATTACAGAAGGAATGATCGAGAAGCTTTACAGAGTATTAGTAGACGCTGGTGACATGACTACTCTGCACAGAGCATAGGCAACTCTACAGCACGTGGAGTGCACTGGGCAAAAAGTGCCCAAACAAGTACAAGAAGCCATGACAGGACTCCAAGTCTGTCAATGTCATTCTAAGAAACAATGATGGGGCATCTGGGTATGGTAATCTGTTTATCGTACATTCAGTTTGTTAGTCCACCGATTGGTGGGTTGACACTGTGATGTAGGGTAGAACCCTAGGAGGGACCTTTTCACACTTGGAGGGGGGAAAAGGAGAGAAACAACAAGAACACAAAGAAGCAATCACTCCAACAATTCCCGATTACACATCCACTAGAGTAACAACACAAGATCCACAAGTCATAAACACAATCAAAGGAAAGATACAATGGCAAAGTTCATCCCAAATCCAAAGGAAGAGGGGTCTTGAAGGTAGTCTTCTCCCAATGGAGGTCTTGAAATCCTCAAGGATTCTTCCCTAGGGGGTCTTGATCCTCAAAGAGGGAAGGTAAAGGAGCAAAGCTCACAAAGATCTCATCTACAACTTTGCTAACCCTAAACATGGTCCTAGGTACGGAATATATAGCCTTGGGGCCGAAGGAGAAGAAGGGGAGCCAAAGATGCAATCTCAGCCGACCATCCTGGGAGGCCCGTGCGCACGGGGTAAGTTGGGCCCGTGCGCACGGGGGTCCCGTGGGCTCGGTATAGGCCCGTGCACACGGGGTCGCCTGGAGCCTCCTGTGCAGCTGCGTTCTCCTTGTTCTTGGTCCACGTGGCCTTGGGGTGGTTCTCCTTCTCCTTGGTGATGCTCCTGAGCTTCTTGGTGATGTTCCTCTTCATACCTAAGGAGGCATAGCATGTTTTGGTGAGGTAGTAGACATGTTCCATTTGTGTCCATATGCAAGTCTAGTAGGAAGGAGTTCACCTCGGTTTCCAAAGCACGTGCTCTAGCTCTTGTCATGGGTCCTCATGGGTCCTCTTGGGGTTGGATGTGTCGCTGATGGAAGGATGCTCCGCATCATCTCCCATCCCTTGTGAAAGATCCGACCTCGGATCAAAATCTTCATCACCATGGAAAGGCGAGAGGTCTTTGACATTGAAGATGTCGCTCACGTTGTGCTTGTCTCATGGGAGTTCAATATTGTAGGCATTGTCATTGTAGCGTGCTAGCACCTTGAATGGTCCATCGGCTCGAGGGAGAAGTTTGGACTTGCGTTCATTGGGGAAACGGTCCTTGCGTAGGTGTAGCCACACGAGATCACCTATGTTGAAGATCATGGGTTGCTTGTTGACATTGAGCTTGGTCGCTAGGCGATGTACTTGGCGCTCGATGATGTTCCTTGTATCTTCATGCATCTTCTTGATGTAGCTTGCTCGTGCACTCGCATCCATGTTGGTGCGCTCTTGTAGAGGAAGAGGTAGAATGTCCAAAGCGGACAACAGGTTGAAGCCGTAGACGACCTCGAAGGGGGACTTGCAGGTAGTCAAATGTCTTGCATGGTTGTAGGCGTACTCGGCGATGGGTAGACACGCCTCCCACTCCTTGATGTTCTTCTTGATCAACACGCGAAGTAGAGTGGATAGTGTCCGGTTCGTCACCTCCGTTTGGCCGTCGGTTTGAGGATGGTATGCGAATGAGAACAAGAGCTTGATTCTGAGCTTGGCGCATAGCATCTTCCAAAAGTAACTCAAGAACTTGACGTCGCGGTCGGAGACGATTGTCTTTGGTACTCCATGGAGGCGCAAGATTTCCCTACAAAAGAGATTCGCAACATGTGAAGCATCGTCTATCTTGTTGCAAGGAATGAAATGAGCCATCTTAGAAAATCGGTCCACAACAACAAATACGGAATTCTTTCCATTTTGAGTTCTAGGTAAACCAAGTACAAAATCCATACTAATGTCTTCCCAAGGTTGATAAGGAATAGGAAGAGGCATGTAAAGACCATGAGATTGAGCTTTAGACTTAGCTTTGCGACTTGTTGAACATCGGGTGGTGAAGCGTGAGACGTCGCGGAACATCTTGGGCCAAAAGTAGTTCTTGGAGAGCGTGGCGAAAGTCTTGTCGCGTCCAAAGTGTCCCATGAGTCCGCCTCCATGAGCCTCTTGCAAAAGTAGCAAACGAAGAGAAGGCTCGGGAATGCATAGTTTGTTAGCTCTCATAAGGTAACCATCCTTGATGTAATATTGTTCCCAAGATGTATGCGTCAAACATTTAGCATAATGAGGTGCAAAAGATGGATCATTAGCATACAAGTCTTTTATGTGCTCAAAGCCAATAACATTCAACTCGAGTTTAGTGACAAGCGTGCATATGCGTGAAAGTGCATCCGCAACTACATTTTCCTTACCCTTAATGTACTTGATCACATATGGGAAAGATTCAATAAATTCACTCCATTTGGCAAGACGCTTGTTCAACTTAGTTTGACCTTTTAAGTATTTAAGTGTTTCATGATCGATATGGATAACAAACTCATGAGGTGTAAGATAATGTTCCCAAACATGTGGCACACGCACTAAAGCATACAGTTCTTTGTCATAGATGGGATAGTTAAGTTGAGCACCGGAGAGTTTTTCACTAAAATATGCAATTACTCGTTTTTCTTGCATCAAAACTCCGCCAATTCCAGTACCACTCGCATCACAATGAACCTCAAAAGTTTTTTCAAAATTGGGCAAAGCAAGAATCGGAGCATGAGTAAGCAAAGATTTGAGCTCATCAAAAGCGGTGGATTGCAAAGAACCCCAAACAAAAGGAGCATTCTTCTTACTCAAAGCGTGCAAAGGAGCGGCGATAGTGCTAAAATCTTTCACAAAGCAACGATAAAACCCTGCTAGACCAAGAAAACTACGCACTTGTTGCAAATTGGTGGGTTGGGGCCAAGTTTTAATTGCTTCAATTTTAGTTTCATCAACATGGACACCCTTGGAAGATACAACAAAACCCAAGAAAACCACTTTGTCAACACCAAATGTGCACTTTTTCATGTTGGCATAAAGACTTTCCTTGCGAAGTGTTTGCAAAACAACCCTAACATGATCAAGATGCTCTTTCATGGTTTTGTTGAACACAAGAATATCATCGAAGTAAACCACAACAAAGACTCCAATATAAGGTCGAAGTACATGATGCATGAGACGCACAAAAGTACCGGGAGCCTCCGATAAACCCATAGGCATAACTAACCACTCATATAAGCCAAATTTTGTTTTGAAAGCGGTATTCCATTCATCACTCTCTTGTATGCGGATTTGATAATAGCCACTTTTAAGATCAATTTTTGAGAAGAAGTTGGCTCCACTAAGTTCATCAAGCATATCATCTAAGCGAGGAATGGGATGCCTATAGCGAACGGTGATAACATTTATAGGTCTACAATCGGAACACAAGCGGAAAGTTCCATCGGGCTTAGGCACAAGTATAACTGGAACGACACAAGGGCTTAAGCTTTCACGTACATGACCGTTATCGATTAGTTGTTGTACTTGCCGTTGAATCTCCTTGGTTTCTTCGGGATTGACACGGTATGGAGCCTTGTTTGGAAGTGGCGCTCCGGGGATGAGGTCGATTCGATGCTCAATGCCTCGTAGAGGAGGTAGACCCGGAGGTAGCTCATCGGGGAAAACATCTTGAAATTCTTGCAAAAGAGATTGAAACACCAAAGGTAGCTCGTGAGCGGTGTTAGTTTTTGGTTCTCCATCCTTGCACACAAGGACAAAGTGTATCACACTCGATGGGTTCTCACACACTTCTCTCATCTCACTTTTTGTGGCAAAGAGTATGAGGTTTTTCTCTCTAGGTGAAGAGGCACTAAAGTTTGGCTTGTTGCTCTCACTCATGTGTGGGTGGCTCACTTTCTCACTCTTCTCTCTATGGTGGGTGGCTTGCTTGTCGGCTATCACTTGACTAGGAGACATATGTCGCAGCACATACTCCTTCCCTTTCATCTTGAAGCTATAGTGATTGGTACGCCCATTGTGGATAACACCACGGTCGAATTGCCATGGTCGACCAAGAAGGAGGTGGCAAACGGTCATTAGGACCACATCACACTCCAAAGTGTCCTCATATGCACCAATTTTGAAGGAGACTTGGACCATATGCTCAACTCGTATAGTGCCGGAGTCGCTTAGCCATTGAACCTTGTAGGGGTGCGGGTGCTTCCTCTTGACCAATTGGAGCTTGGAGCATAGTTCTTCACTTGCCAAGTTGTGGCAACTACCTCCATCGATGATCACCTTGACTGACCTTCCATTGATGCCGGCCTTGGTGTGGAAGATATGGCATCGTTGGTCTTCTTCTTGTTGATGTTGAAGTGTCAAGACCTTGGAGACAACAAGGGCGAGGCTCTAATCCTCATCACAAAAGACTCTATCATCTTCATCCTCATTCACGCGCCAATGCATGGCCACTTGCTCAATAGCTTCCATTTCATCTTCACTCATTGAGTCATAGGTGCCATCGTCGTTGAGGATCATGGTGCGCTTGTTTGTGCATTCATAGGACTTGTGGCCTCGGCCGCCGCAAGTGAAACACTTGAAGGAGCTTGTCTTGACAGTCTCATCGGTCGGAGTAGATGAAGAAGCACGCGGCTTGAAGTTGCTTGTAGTAGGAGGAAGACGACTTGAACTTGACGAACGTTTCTTGTAGCTTGGCTTGTCGTCGTTTCTTGGAGAAGGCTTGGTTGATATAGATGTTGGAGGAGTTGTTGAAGCTTGATTGTTGGAGAAGCCGTATGTCTTTGATGAGTACTTGGCATATTTGAAGTCATCTTGCACTTGACGTTCCGCCTTGGTCGCTTCATGCACGAGCTCGATGAGGTTGGAGTAGGGTTGGAAGTCGGTGATCTTCTTGATGGGATGATTGAGTCCGTTCAAGAATCTTGCCATTGTTTGCTCATCATCTTCCTTGACATTGGCTCGAATCATGGCTATCTCCATTTCCTTGTAGTATTCTTCAACACTCTTTGTACCTTGCTTGAGGAGTTGTAGCTTCTTGAAGAGATCGCGGTTGTAGTAGGTGGGCACAAATCATGCTCGCATGACATCCTTCAATTGAGCCCAAGTGGTGATTGGAGGGTCACCTCTTGCTTCTCGGCGCTCAAGGACTTGTTCCCACCATATGAGCACATAGTATTGGAACTGAAGTGATGCCATTGCGATCTTCTTCTCTTCCTCATAGTTGTGCAAACGGAAGATTTTGTCGACCTTCAATGCCCATGAGAGGTATTCTTCCGGATCATTGCTTCCATTGAACTTGGGCATTGTGAATTGGAGCTTTCCATAGCATTGGTCTTCATCTTGATAGTGGTTGTGATATCGCTCTTGCCTTGGAAAGTCTTCGAATGCTCGTTCCTCATGATGTCGCTCGTGGCATGGAGGAGGGTCGTGAAGCACTTGTTCCACTTGGTGCCACTCTTGTTGAACTTGAGGTTGAGGTGGAGCTTGACGAGCTTGTGGAGGGGCTTGAGGAGCTTGACGGTGCACACGTGGTTGGTAGTTCCTCTCTTGAATTTCTTCTTGAAGGGCTTCCTCTTGATTGCGCCGTTCGCGATTGCGGTTGGCGATGGCTCGACTTGATTCTTGAAGTGCACGTTCCGCCTCAAGAGCTTGTGCTTCTCGTTGTTGTTGTTGAAGACGTTTAGCCTCGGCGTCTTGTTCCTCTTGGTGTTGACGCGCTCGTTCTTCTTCTTCTTGATGACGAAGACATTGTCATTCTTGAGCTTGAGCAAAAGCGACTTGGTTTACTTGAGGACGAGGAACTTGCTCATCGACTTGCTCTTGTGAATGCTTGACGTGGAGCGGGTTGCGAGATGCATGATGGTCTTGATGCGCGGCTTGTCGAAGGATGGTCGATGACGGTGTACTTGAGCCGGAGAAGGTGTCGTCGGAGTGTCGACTTGAGTGCCTCCGTCTTGAGTAGGAAGAAGTTGAAGGAGGCCGGTTGACCAACAAAGCTCGGATCTTGTCCATTCTTGCATCGTTCTCTTGCTTGTGCACGTCGAGCTTGTTGTCGAAGTAGTCTCGTGTACGTTGCTCGGAGAGTCGCAAGTCGGTGGCGAGGTTGTCGATGCGGTCATTCATTGCTTGTTGCTCTTGATGTAGTGCTCGTTGTGCACCAAAGAGGTGGCTCTTGGTGACGAATGATGACATGTCGTCATCTTGCTCGATGAAGAGTGGGTTGGTAGAGGAACTTGGCCTATCCATCATAAGAAAGTCGTGGTGAGTAGGAAAATGAGAGAACAAAACCAAAGTTACCTTTTCCGAAGATTGTGGATGTAACAAGTATGATCCCACGTGATGTTAAAATAGGGGAATTGGTACCGAGAATTGTTTCTCACACCTACAAGTAAATGGTCTATGGAGGAGCTTGGTTAGGAAAGGCACAAATAATTCAAGCAAATGTTAGTCAAGATGTTGATAAAGTTGAGAAGATTCACAAATGGCAAATAAGACAAATAGATCAACCTCCGAAGATAACACAAGGAACACACACACGGAAGATAAATGGGATCCGCACAACCAAGGGGTGAGCTCAAAGATGTCAAATCACGGGAAAAGCTCTTGTCGTACGGATACTAGAGAGACGCTAGCTCGATCGCACTAATGGGCTAGATACGCTAGTGCACCAACCTAATAGAGAATCCACTCGTCTCACTATCCCAAGTATGCTTATGTATGTGATGACCAAGATGATTCACGTATGCTAAGGCTTGATGCTATTGCTTATAAGCTTTTTGCTTCTCTTCTCTTTTGCTTAAAAGCTTTTTTTAACTATGTCACAATGCTTGATATACGAGCCACACAACGAGGTAACAAGTAGTAAATGCACGGGATGGACGGAACACTAAATGGTGCACTAAGGCGTGGCCCGGCAATACTCAACAAGCTAGTCTCGATGGGTAAGCTACGCAAAAGGGCTCGAAGCTATCAAGTTAATGGCAAGGGAGTACAAGGTGTCGTCGAGGTTACCGTCCTTGCTTATGGTTGAAGATGATCTTGTCGAAGCCAATGTGTTGTCCGAGTCGATGATTGGTGGCGATGATGACCAACTAGCGCCTAAGTAGCCGAAACACCTTAGGACATAAGAGAAATCGCAATCGAACACTCAAACAAACACGTGGATAAAAGGAAGAACACGAGAGGTGGTGGTGGAACAAAATGAGAAAACAGAAAAATGGCCGAAACTTCCTGGATAGCCCGTGCACACAGGGTAAGTGAGGCCCGTGTGCACGGGGTCCCGTGTGCATGGGGTCCCGATAGCCCATGTGCACGAGGTCTCCCGTGAGCGAATGAACTGATCTGATTTCGTGGTGATTCCCAAGTTTTTGGCCAAAATCAAACGGTGGGAGGGTGGGGATGATGGTGGAGGGCTAGATCCACTTGCCAAGCACCAAATTCATGGATCAAATCAACCAAATCTCACAAGATCAACAAATTGCAAGAGAAATTTTGGGGGATATTTTTGGTGGGGATTTCTGGATTAGGATGAAAACAACAAAATCAAGCTAGAAAGTGGAAGGTAGGGACTCCAAGATGTGAATCAACGTGGCTATTGATACCAAGATGATGTAGGGTAGAACCCTAGGAGGGACCTTTTCACACTTGGAGGGGGAAAAGGAGAGAAACAACAAGAACACAAAGAAGCAATCACTCCAACAATTCCCAATTACACATCCACTAGAGTAACAACACAAGATCCACAAGTCATAAACATAACCAAAGGAAAGATACAATGGCAAAGTTCATCCCAAATCCAAAGGAAGAGGGATCTTGAAGGTAGTCTTCTCCCAATGGAGGTCTTGAAATCCTCAAGGATTCTTCCCTAGGGGGTCTTGATCCTCAAAGAGGGAAGGTAAAGGAGCAAAGCTCACAAAGATCTCATCTTCAACTTTGCTAATCCTAAACATGGTCCTAGGTACGGAATATATAGCCTTGGGTTCGAAGGAGAAGAAGGGGAGCCGAAGATGCAATCTCAGCCGGCCATCCTGGGAGGCCCGTGCGCACGGGGGTCCCGTGGGCATGGTACAGGCCCGTGTGCACGGGGTCGCCTGGAGCCTCCTGTGCAGCTGCGTTCTCCTTGTTCTTGGTCCACGTGGCCTTGGGGTGGTTCTCCTTCTCCTTGGTGATGCTCCTGAGCTTCTTGGTGATGTTCCTCTTCATACCTAAGGAGGCATAGCATGTTTTGGTGAGGTAGTAGACATGTTCCATTTGTGTCCATATGCAAGTCTAGTAGGAAGGAGTTCACCTCGGTTTCCAAAGCATGTGCTCTAGCTCTTGTCATGGGTCCTCTTGGGGTTGGATGTATCGATGTAGAGTCCATGGGGATGATGGAAGGATGCTCCGCATCACACTGGGGCCAATATTCATGTGTGTGATGATGTGTCTTTGTTTTTTTCTGCATATAAATACGAAATCCACAGGGATGCTCGGCTTGATTTTAGTGGAACTGCACAAACTGTTAAGATGGTTTGTGTCCTCCATAATACTTCATCATGCACAATACATTGAATGGTTCTCTAATCATTCGTCGTCACCTTGAGCCACCGGACTATCAGCTGACAAACTGATGAAAAACCCTGCCTGTTCCACGATCATATGCATGACATATTTTGAATGGGAAAAGCTTGTCAAAGTTTAGTCATTGATGTTAGCAAGAAGACATTAGTTTAATATATTGGAATTGGAAAACCTTGTCAAATTTTTGCTTGATGTTAGCCAGAAGACATGCATTTGTTATTTTTGAGTGGGACGCCCTTTGCTGTGAGCAGCATCGATCATTTTTTCCTATTTTTGTGTTCAGTTTAGAAGTAAATAGTTACTCTGCTGAGATGCATAGCCACATCAATGTTGACTTATGTAAGGTATTTTAAGAGTTTGTTCTGAATATTGTCCATGTAATGCCAGGCCTTGTGTTTGATTGCAAAGTTGAGCTTGGAATGTTGTGGCATGCGGCATCATGAGCTATTCACCGTGCCTCCTGAGAATAATGCTTCCTATTGTTTTGCATGTTGATCTAATGCCAGTGATTTGCTTGTTAAGAAGATCATCCTCTTCTGTTGTTTCCGTGCTTAAGAAGTTCATCGTCTTATGTTTCATTCATAGCCTATACGACAAGTCGGGTAGGTTAGACGTGAAACCATATGACCTTTTGACCAATCATCATCTTAGGCCGTGATTGGATCGTCGTTTTCCAAACAAAACCGCTTGTAAAGCTGATGCTTGTAAATAAAAGCAGATGGTCTCGGGCGAAGCGCTTGGTTGGTCGATTTTTACTAGTAAAATATACACCGGTCTCTCAAATTACACGCGTAACCCGCCGGTTTTACTTACAGACCTGGGGCCCTCGGTTTCATTACGCCTGTATTTTACGCGTTGTTTCCAATGACGAGTAAATTACACGTGTATCTTAATAAACCAGAGCTCCCAAGCGCGGCCTTACCATTTCATGTCATCTCAGTCTCTCGAAGGTGCTCATAGGTGTCCGATGATCCTGGCTTCCTGAATGAGCAGCGGGCGTTGTATCAGACCATCCGTAGGGCCCGCGAGGCCCTCTACATCGTCCTTCGAGTTGTTGCGCTCGCCGTGGCACTGAGCATTGTCAACATGGTCAACGAACATGAGGATTCAGGAGATGACTTTATTTTGACTGGATGACTGTAGGGACCCACTTGGGCCATAGCCGTACGTACGCAAGTGCCTCCTTATTATGTATAACTATATATTTTTGCTTCCTCCTGGTTTCCTGACATCATGGTCCCACACCATTGTCAACCTATGTAGTCAATATAAACGAGAGAATTGCACAAGGAGCGGCCGACAACTGGGACCAAGCAACTCGAGTAGTATTTGTGTTTTTGAGGCGTGAGCACTGCAGAGTTTTTCTTGAGCGATGTTTTCGTTGTTGTTCAGAGGAGAGCAGGGTATTAACTGGGCGAGCTGTAGCCCGTCTAGCCCAGGCCAGATATCCGGCCTAGATATTAGTTTTTTCAAGATGAAAATGGCTAGCCCAGCTATACTTTTTTGAGGAATACTCAGGCAAGGTCAACTTGTTATTCTCCGCCCCGCTGGGCTGTAAATCTTTCCTAGGAGGGATGCATTAGGCTTAACAGGAAAATGGGCTTTAAGAAATAATAAATGGGATGTAATTATAGAAACTGGGCAGTAACTATAAAAAATTCACCAAACACGTAATTAGTTTATAAAATATTATTTTTGAATTTTGAAAATTTTAATTTTTAATTGTTGTGCGCGCAATGTTTTGTTGAATTTTTACGTAATACAAATTTATATTTAATCTGACTAGAAATTTCGGTATAAAAATATTTCGGATCCCATTAAAATGTGGAAATTTTATTGAATTCTATTTTGAACGGTTGGTTGAAATTATTAAGCATTGTCCTAGCTAGAAAATGGGCTATACTTTTAACAAACTGCAAATGGGATGTAGTAAATTCCATTAGAATTCAAAAATGGGTTGTACATTCTTACAATTCGCAAATGGGCTATAAGTTCTCTGCCACACACTTGTGGGCCTACTAAGTTGATGCGTCCCCTAAAAAAAGAAGTTGACGCGTATGCAAGACTTTGTCAACTTATAGTCAACACACGGATCTAGCAGCAGTGGCCGTTAGATGTCCATCCAACAGATGTTGTGCTTCTTCTTTAATCTCGGATATTCTAGCTTCAGCCGCCCAAAAAATGATTCTTTTCCTGACATCTGGGGTGCACCGTTTCGGAGGCTGACCTGTGGGCCTACTAAGTTGACGCGTACCAAGGGCTTTGTCAACTTAGTCAATATAAACGATTCTAGCTGCAGTGATCGTATGATATACATCCAACGGCCGTCGTGCTTCTTCAACCTCTGGTCTTCTTGCTCCAGCTGCCCAAAGCAGCGCCAGTCGTGTCGCCTGCTCCTGCCTCTAGTGGTCGGCTGTGCTGCCGCGGAGGCCTCACCGCCCCCGACTACCACTACAAAAAATATGTCAACTTGTGACCTTGACTATTGGTCACTGAAAGGTCATTGTTTTTCATTTGCGACCTTTTTGTGACCAAAAACAGAAGGTCAAAAGCCGGCGGTCATAAAACTGAAATTAACGACCTTCTCTGTGAGAAGGTCGTAGACGTTTACGACCAAAACAGAAGGTCGTTGAACCCATGACCTTTTGTTTTGGTCACTGGCTGTCTGCCCAGGCCACGTCGGATCCGACGTGGCAATCTGACGTGGCAAAGTTGCGACCAATTGAAAAGGTCACTGACAAGATTCAGCCCGGTCCGATTAGGTGTTTTATATGGGCCGAGCCCAACAATTCAGCCCATTTAGTATATTTATTTCTGTTAATTTTTGTCAGCTACATGGGCCAAGCCCTACTGCTCAGCCCATCAACTTCTATGCACGTTTGGCCTTTCAAGAATATAGGTACTATTTTGTGCAGCCCATTTTCTGGTTTACATTCAGCCTTTTTATACAGTCAAATAATAATTCAATCTTGGAGTTGGTCCAGTACACTTTTCAGCCCATTCACATATATCGCCCATATTCATACAAATGATTCTCCTTTTCAATAAATTTTGCAAATAATTTCATAATTCATCACTAAATATGTTTACATCACAGGCCATAAAGCCCTACAAAATAGTATCACATGTTCCTATACAATGCTATTAAATCATATGTACAACAACACAGAATACAAAAAATTTAGTTCAACAAAAATAAATTTTCTTCCTCTTCCATCTTCCAGAACACAACACCTGCCATTGAAAGGATCGACCACTAGAAGCATATAGAATACAAGGGAAACAATCAAAATAAAGAAATGAAAGGCACACACAATGAAAATTACAATAGCATCAATATTTTTTATATTACCATACAAACAGAAATGTAATCTGATTGCTTAGGAAATATGGCATTATCAACAAGACAACAAAATTTACAGTGCCAGCTCGGGAAGAAGGCAAAGCATATTTTACAGTGCGAGCTTAGGATGCCACCATGCACACTCCAACAAAAACTAAATGGAGGGCAAGAGAGCAGGACGGAACTCTACCTGGAAATGGTGCTAGCCAGTGACAAAAGTAAGTTGGTAGGAGCCAAAGAGGGGTCTGCCAAAGGAGCCAAGCATGCCAACGAGGATGAGGTAACCGGTGATCGTCTCTTGGTTCTCCTTGATCTTGCCCTCAAAGTTCTTCCGCTCCAGGTTGTCCTGATGCAGCTCGTCCTACACCGCCCAGAAACAAACAATTCAGATGAACAACTGCATAGATCATACCTTGTTTGCTTATGTAGACCAGACACTACTACTATTTGTGAATATAGCAAATGTAAAATAGTGTAAATGGTAAACAACACTTGTCAATATATCAACAGATTAAGAGCATATTGTTTAGCATCACACAGATAGTAGCACAATGCTACATGCAACTGTTAGGATAAAGTAGAGGTTCTACATTACATAGTCAGATATGAAAGACCAAGCAAACTGTTCCGGAAAAGACAAGTTACAGAGCAATCATGCATAGACCATTCTATTGGTAGCAAGGGCATAAAGATAATCACTTAACAAGTAGTACCAACATGAGTAAATCACATAAAGAAGTGCAATCTAATGTCACAGCTGCCAAAACACCATCTCAAGATTCCGTACAGACCGAAAAAGAGCATGCGTTGCAGGACATATAAATATACCATGAGCATTATTTCTACATGTAAAATGCCTATAAATATTACAAACATGCCACTAGGTACTAATCAGCCAGAGTAGTGTCATGGCTACCCGAGGAATCACCTAAACACAGCCTCGAAGAGGATGGCCAACGCTGCGTGCACTAGAGTCACCATGTTGCCTGTAATTCCATCAAGACAAATACAATCGGTATCAGGCTCAGAGGTTCAGAGCAAGAATAGTGAAGGCGTTTATGCTATAAATGACAAGGAGATGATGCTAACTCTAACGAAGTAGGCATAGAGTAACAAAACAACTCCATTACACTTAAGTCTGCTTGCTACTGCATACACTAAATGGAACGAAGTATGTGGACTACTAGACAGCCATGAATGATGCCGAGGAGTATTGATTTGGAAACAATCAATCCTCCAATACTGATAAATTTTGGAGTATTAATTCGAAGATGACCTATACTACAGTACAGTGCAGTGCGTAAGAAGGAATGAATCCATTTTCAGATCGACACTAGCAGTAGTACACTAAAGAAATCGACACTGGACAGAGTCAATTAATATGTACAGCTAGCACCCATTTGCATATATTCTGCACTTGAATTCAAACCAATCACTCTATTTCAGAAGATGCATGTACATGCATGCAGCTAGCGGACATGTGCCTAAGTGTAGAAAACCTATTCGATCTGTGTTTATCTAGTGCATTCCATTTGCCTTAATCTTAAATCGCGGTTTTGTAATGCAGATGCTCTGCAACTTGGTCATAGTAAATAGTGTTGTGCATTACTGAAACACAGGCTGGAGTTGGGCATAAAGACCGAAACACAAGCCCATTTTCCGGTATTTTTTGGAATAGGTCATTCCTGGTTTCTAGTTTATACGTATGTAGGTGCCATCTCTGTTAGAGTTGTGTCGAATATAGTGTACAAGGTAGGTTACAGTTCGACTTGTTGTTGTATCATGTTTACATAGGATGTGGAGTCGTGTACTGGTAGGACTCTTGTATCCTAGGCCTCTCATATATAGCGGGGGTAGACACACAATGTAACCTATGCCAATAATAGCCTTTGGCGCAAAAGGGGAGCCGGCGTGTGCGGCCCGTGTGGCGAGGTGCGGTATTGTGATGGTGTCACGGGGAGGAGCGCCCGTAGTCAAGCCCCGGGGATGTAGCCATATCGGTGAACCTCGTTAACAAATCTCGGTGTCGTGCTCGTGTGATTGCTTGGTCCTCGGATGATCAACAGTATGCCTCGGATTTATTCTAACAAGTGGTACCATGAGCAAGGTTACGAGGAGGTCGTAGTTCTGTTGATTTAGAGGAAGGAGCGGAAGAATTCATTGGATCGATTTAATCGCGTGCAGCGATCAAACAATTTGAGGGTGTAGCGAATATATCTGCTTGAGATAGCGATCGGAACCAGATGATGGCGTCAAGAGCGTATATCGGGAGTCTTGCAGATCAGGCCGGTACCAGATCGATCTGGCGCGTCTCGGCGAGATGGAGTAGCAAGCGGTGGCGGCAAAATCGTATAGCGCCGACATCGGTGCGTACAGGAGCAAAGACCCATGTTCAAGTCCAAGACAGCCACGCGCAAGTGCCAGGTGCATGCGTGGTGACCGAGCAGTGGATCAACGTTGGATCAAGCGGTAGCCCATCAGGAGTGCAGCGTGGTGGCCCATGATGCTGGGTTGATGGCAAGGTCCATGTTGGGCCACTGGGAGCAGCACATACGTGAGGCTAGCTGACCAGGCTGAGGCTTGGTGCATGGCATGGGGGCGCTGCAGGGGACTGCGCTGTGCGCTGGATACTTAAAGCTGCAGGCGCTTGCGCATAGAGGACACGAGATTTGTTTGTGAAAAATATTTGGCACAAAGACTAGTCAAAGCCGGGATGCTATCAGGAAGAAAGAAAGAAGATAAGTCCAGGAGCTATATACGTGTAGTGTTCACACGGGAAGGCTGTGAGGGATTTTGCTTTGGTTTTCTTTGCTAGTACACTTTTGTGTATGGATGGCGTTGGATACGGTGACGACTTGAGGAGTCTGGAGTGTGTCGTGCAGTCGGATAATTTCGGCTAGGTCGGACTAGATAGTCTGACGGATCGACGTGAGTCGGTTGGTACAGAAGACAGTGGTGAGATCGGCGACGACGACGTAGGAGTGTGATGCTAATGGTGGCCGACTTCTGGGCGTGGAAACATGTGGCACATGCCTGAGTGCTTGTGTGGCTTCGACAAGGCTATGGCGCGGGGTTGATTCAAGACGGTGCACATGAGAGCTTGGAGTCGACGGGGCGCGGGGTGGCACGTACAACCACCATGGAGTCATGTTGAAGGTGGAGCTGGAGTTTGGAGGACTTCACTCGGTGCTGATTGAGGGGCTACGGCGTAAGTGCACAGAGAGTTGAAGCCTATTCAGCGGGAAAAGTGAGTGACACGTAATTTGGACTGGAGCCCAGTGGTCTGATGGAAGTGTGAAACTCATCATCGGTCGGTGATGATCGATGGTACTCTGCAGTTGGAGTTGAGTGGTGTGGTTTCGCGACCCTTGCGACTCGAACGGGACAGTGGAGGCTCGAGGCGGTAATAGCGGCGAGGTGTGTGGTATGCACGGGGCATGGAGACGGGCCAGGGCTCTGGTGGTAATACATGTGGTGAGATAGCTGCGAATTTGACTTGGGATGACTACAAGCAACGGTGAAATTTCTTCATGTTTCAGACAGACGGTCAAGAAAGGAGCGGTGATGTTGAGTTCAGGTAACTCTTATGTATGACGCCCAATATGTGAGTTGTTCACTTTCACGCAGGTCAGTGATCGGTGTGTTATGGCGTTGGACTTATACTCTGGAAGTTGGGAGCATAAACTAGAGTAACAAGGAACTTAATTTTGCTCGAGTGTTGACCGTGATCAAGAAAAGAAGGGACTACAAGTTGCAGATGGAGTCATATGGAGTCTTTGGAGTAGCAGCGATACTCATGGGATAAGCTCAAGTCCAATGTACATGGAAATTTGACGCATGGACGAACTCAAGGTGGTGGAGAATATTCGCCAAGATGGAGTTTGTTAGAGTTGTGTCGAATATAGTGTACAAGGTAGGTTACAGTTCGACTTGTAGTTGTATCGTGTTTACATAGGATGTGGAGTCGTGTACTAGTAGGACTCTTGTATCCTAGGCCTCTCATATATAGCGGGGTAGACACACAATGTAACCTATGCCAGCATAATAGCACTGGCACGCAAAGGGGAGCCGACGGCGTGTGCCGGCGCCCGGGTGGCCGGTGTGCGGTATTGTGATGGTGTCACGGGGAGGAGCGCCTGTAGTAAAGCCCCGGGGATGTAGCCATATCGGTGAACCTCGTTAACAAATCTCGGTGTCATGCTCGTGTGATTGCTTGGTCCTCGGATGATCAACAGTATGCCTCGGATTTATTCTAACAATCTCCACTGAAGATGGTTCAAACTACTACTCCAGTACATACTAATAAAACTTGACACATGCTAGTTCAAACTACATACTAATAAAACTAGATCAAGTTGGTGATAGACATCAGATGCTTCTAAACAAGCAAGGCGCATCGCTTCCTACTCCTAGGACACACGATTAATCATCAGACGGGCACAACTGAGGTTCACACGGGCAAACCAAGCACCAACGAAGAACTAAAAGCACAGAGCAAGACCTCCTCCGTCACTTACCTGATCGGCAACGGCAAGAGCGTGCTTCCGGGCAAGGGCGGCCTGCAGGCCATCCACCTGTGCCCGGAGCTCCTACTATATGCCAGAGGTGTATCACCAATCAAAATCATCAGAATAAGTTCAAGAAATGATATGTTCTGGCCAAAATAAGAAAATCCAAACTAGATTATTCATTTTTATGATTAAACATGTCTGTCTCCCACTATACATCCGAAGGATCTACATAACAATCCACGTTTGGATTCTCGGTGGATGTTCACCCAAGCAAAGACGTCGTGAAAGGGCCAAACCAAGCCAGAGGCTCCTCTATATGAAACCACATTAACACTAGCTGGTGTCTGAACATAAGGATTAAGCTGTCATGTGGGTATTCAGAAACCCCTACAGGTGGGTTTGCTACCGATTTCCCCTAAAATGAGGAGAACACACATGTGGCGCTATGATTGATGCAGCAAAAATAAAGCATCCGCGCAGTCTGTTTCATCCTACTGATTGTGCCGCTTGTGAGGCATCGATTTCAATCTGTAGGCACGCTGGTGTTCTGCAGTTTGCGAAACCAGAGGAGGAGGCCGAACAGAGCACCTTTGTTGTCTGCGACATTGACATTCACGCGAAGCTTCTCGACCAAGTAGACGCACACCGGCATCCTCCTGTGACCGGCGGCGGTGTGCAACGCCCCAGATCCAGCGTCCCTGGCGGCCTCCACCGCCTCCCTGACGTGGCCATTCCCGCCGTCCAGCACGCTCGCGATGCCTGACGGAAAAAAAATCATGCCCAAATCAGGATCGAGCACAAACAAACACCCAAGCGGAAAACCAGCACAGGGAGAGGGAGGCGGGGGCGTACTCTTGAAGCGTCCGAGGTCGTCGTCGGCCGCCGGCTTGAGGAGCGGCGCTGCTGCTGGCATGCAGCTGCAGGGAGGAGGCAAGGGGACGGGGTTAGGGCCAGTGCAGGGTAGGAGGTTGGGTCGGGGGGAGGGGTGCTTACCATTGGTGGGGGCGGCGCCATGGCTGGCAGGGTGGAGGTGGGTAGGGTTTTGGTGACAGTGACAGCCTCCTCCTCCTGGACGTGGTCGTCATGCGCGTCGAGCGACGGGTGTGGGCGCTTCTGCACGGGCATTCCGGCCGCCTGACTGCCCTCCCCGCTCCTTGGCGCGGCGCTTCGTCATGGGAGAGGACGGTCGAACACGTCTTGGTGGAGGAGTGAGAGGGAGGAGGCTGGAGGTGTGTGGAGGCGGCTCGAGTCGAGTGGGAGGCGGATCGAGACGGATCTGGAGAGCGCATGGGGTAGGCCATGGACGGCGGGGAGCTCTGCCAGAGGGAGGTGGCGGCCGCGATCTAGAAGGGAGGAGGTGGCGGATGCGATCTGGAAGGGACGAGCGTGGATCCGACCACGGTCGTGGGAGAGAAGGGAAGGGGAGGGGTTGTCGGCGACCGGGGTTGGGGGAGAGGACGGAGGACGGCGGCGGCGGCTGGGTGGTTGGGGATCGAGGGATTGAGACGAAGGAGGAGCGAGAGGGTTGGGGTGGCGGCTGTGGGACGAGAGGGGGAGAGTGGATTGGGGGAGAGGAGTGGATCAGGGAAGTTAGAGTTTGGGTGAGAGGGTGAGGGGGTGAGGGCTGCCGTTGGATCCAAAAGAATCCAACGGTGGTTGAGGCATGATCCGCGTGATATGCCTATGGACCAATCAGAGCGCACCAAACAATTTGAAGATTTTTTGACCATATAAATTGGTCATGATTGATTACATACAAATTTTTCATTTCATTTTTCAATGCTCAAAATGAGTTTTTTTGTGAAAGACCTATCAAATATTTGTTCAAATGATGTCATATTTTGCACAAGTTTACATCTTAGATTGGCAAACAACATTGACAAAGAGAGTTTTTATTTCTTTTGCATGAAAAAACAATTTTTCATTTTTTGAGTGCCCAAAATAAGTTTTTTTGTGAAGGACTTACCATATATTTGTTCCGAAATTGTACCAAATCAATTTTCTAAAATACTAGGCTATATATAATGCACAATTGACCAAATGGTTAGGTGTCAAAAGTTTCGATGCACCTCTCATGAAAAAGATAAATTTCCACCAATTCAGTAGAAAGCGGGTAAATTTGTATTGCAGCTGCCTCATAGTTTGCTCTTTATTTTTTCCAAAAATCATTTGTAGGTACATAAGTATCTATTTAATCATAGAAACACAAAAAAAATCCAAGCTTCAACCACTATCTAGGAACGGTCATGCCCGCCGTTTTGACCCCATTTTGAAACAGGCATAAAAAATTCAAAAAAAAAAATCAAAAACCTTCGCATTGTGTCATTATATGTGACCAAGTTACCAGAAAAAATAATAAACTTGTAATACGGCAATTATTTTAAAAAAGTATTCTCAGAAACGAGCTATCATGTGTGGAGATCAATGGCTTTCAAGCCAAATGATCAATCTTATGGCCACATTCATGGCATAGTTTGTTCAAATGATCTCATATTGTGCACAAGGGTGCATATTGGAATGGCAAACAATGTTGCCTAAGGAAATTTTCATTTTCTTTGGACAAAAAAATCATTTTCCATTTTTTGAGTGCCTCAAATGAGGTTTTTTGTGAAGAACCTACCAAATAATTGTTGCAAAATTGGACCAGATCATTTTTCTAAAATACTAGGCCATATTTAATTCACAACTGACCAAATGGTCGGGTGTAAAAAGTTTTGATCCACCTCTGGTGAAAAAGACAAATTTCCGCCGATTTAGTTGGAAGCGGGTCAAATTTGAACTGCAGCTGCCTCATAGTTTGCTCTTTATTTTTTCCAAAAATCATTTCTAGGTACATAAGTATCTATTTAATCATAGAAACATCAAAATTTTTCCAAGATTCAAGCACTAGTTAGGAACGGTCAAGCCCGCCGTTTTGACCGCATTTTGAAACGGGCATAAAAATTAAAAAAAAACAAAAAATTGGAAAACCTTTGCATTGTGTCGTTATATGTGACCAAGTTTCCAGGAAAAATAATAAAATTTTAATACGGAAATTATTTTTAAAAAGTGTTCTCAGAAATGAGCTATCATGCGTGAAGATTCATGGCTTTCAAGCCAAATGATCAATCTTATAGCCACATTCATGGAATAGTTTGTTCAAATGATCTCATATGGTGCACAAGGGTGCATCTTGGAATTCCAAACAATGTTGTCTAAGGGATTTTTAATTTTCGTTGCACAAAAAATTCATTTTCCATTTTCCGAGTGCCTGAAATGAGTTTTTTTTTGTGAAGGACCTACCATATATTTGTTACAAAATTGGACCAAATCAATTTTCTAGAATACTAGGCCATATTTAATGCACAATTGACAAAATGGTTGGGTGTCAAAAGTTTTGATCCACCTCTGGTGAAAAAGACAAATTCCCGCCGATCTAGTAGGAAGAGGGTCAAATTTGAACTGCAAGTGCCTCATAGTTTGCTTTTTATTTTTTCTAAAAATCATTTCTAGGTACACAAGTGTCTATTTAATCATAGAAACATCAAAATTGTTCCAAGATTCAACCACTAGCTAGGAACGGTCAAGCCCGTCGTTTTGACCGCATTTTGAAACGGGAATAAAAAATTCAAGAAAAAACAAAAAAATGGCAAACCTTCGCACTGTGTCATTATATGTGACCAAGTTTCCAGGAAAAATAATAAACCTGTAATACAGAAATTATTTAAAAAAAGTGTTCTCATAAATGAGCTATCATGCGTGAAGGTTCATGGCTTTCAAGCCAAATGATAAATCTTATGTCCACATTCATGGCATAGTTTGTTCAAATGATCTCATATTGTGCACAAGGGTGCATCTTGGAATTCCAAACAATGTTGCCTAAGGGAGTTTTCATTTCTTTGCTCAGAAAATTCATTTTCCATTTTTCGAGTGCCTGAAATGAGTTTTTTTTGTGAAGGACCTACCATATATATGTTGCAAAATTGGACCAAATCAATTTTATAAAATACTAGGCCATATTTAATGCACAATTGACAAAATGGTTGGGTGTCAAAAGTTTTGATCCACCTCTGGTGAAAAATACAAATTCCCGCCGATTCAGTAGGGAAGCGGGTCAAATTTGAACCGCAGCTGCTTCATAGTTTGCTCTTTATTTTTTCCAAAAATCATTTCTAGGTACACAAGTATCTATTTAAGTATAAATACATGGTTTGGTGGCGATACATCGAGGTTTGGACGGTGGCCGAGGGCCCCAACTCTAGAGCGCATAAGCTCGCATTCCCGCCGCGTGGTCACCGCGTGACCGTGGCGTTGCCATGCGTTCTGGGCGGCCTAGGAATGTCTAGTGTGTTGGGCACTCCCCAGGTAGGTGATAGGAAGAAAATTACAACATAAGATTCTCATGAGGAGACCGAACTATGCTCAAAGATGAATTAGCAGCCAAGTGTTTGATTAGCGGTACGGGAAATGCACATGGCCAATGGGCGTGAGTTTTGGCTGAGGATGATCATATACTAAGAAGAATGTCTTCACAAATTTTCAGCTCAAAAGGAGGATCCTAGGTGGTACTTGCTTTGCAAAGTACCACACTCGACATAAATACGAATGTTGAAGCTGGGCTCAAAATAATGAATGGATTGAGCTGAAATTTGCTGGAGCATGGTTATTTGGGCATAGGAAAGCACTATAGAAAATATATACCATTTGGACATGCCAAAGTGGTACTTCCTTCACAAGGCTCTTCTCCGCACAGAAACTTCGGAAAATTAGTGAGAGAAATTGGCTAAATGAAATGAGCTCAAATTTGGTGTAGGTAAGTTACATGTGCATATAGAATAAGTGGAAAAAATTCAACTCATTAGGATATGCTTTGCTAGTACTTCTTTCATAAAGATTCTAGGTGGACAAAAACTTTGGAAATTTTCCGAGGAAGATTTACTGGGCAAATGGAGCTGAATTTTGTCATGAGGCAATGATTTGGATAGGAAAGAGTGCCCAAATTTTTTGAGGGCAACCAAGAATATAAAAATAGCACTTCCTTCACAATGCTCTTCTCTGGACAGAAACTTTAGAAAATTAATGAGATAAATTGGCTAAATGAAATGAGCTCAAATTTGGTGTAGGTAAGTTACATAGGCATATAGAATATGTGGAAAAAATTCAACTCATTAGGATATGCATAGCTAGTACTTATTTCACAAAGGTTCTAGGTGGACAAAAACTTTGGAAATTTGCCGAGGAAGATTTACTGGGCAAATGGAGCTGAATTTTGTCATGAGGCAATGATTTGGATAGGAAATAGTGCCCAAAAATTTTGAGGGCAATCAAGAATATATAAATAGCACTTCCTTCACAAAGTGTTTTTCTGAACAGAATAGCAAAATGAATATTTTTGAATTATTTTTGAACTAGGCAAGGAAGGTTTTTTACATATTTGACGAAGATATGACCCAAAGAATTTATGAATTTATGAGATTTTTTTGGGAATTTTTGGAATGACAGAAATATAGGTTGCTTCACAACCTAGGGCAAAAACTGACACATGGACATGACACATATGCAAAACTGATGAGGTGGCGCCTAGTCATAGCAACCAACCACAATTTACAAGGTTATGAACATCTATATTGGTCATGATCAGCTAGAAATAAGGCAGCGGACCAGTGCTATCTGCTTTATGACCATTTCGTGTAAGGAAATTACGACCTTTCTGACCAAAATGGTCATTATAGTTTAGGGTTTGGATCCCCCCGAACAGCTTTTGACCAATTGGTCTCAAATGGTCATAGATCTATGACCAATTCTTCCAGGGTCACTGATAGAAGGTCACTAGTAACATATTTCCTGTAGTGTACTCCCACCGCTGGCCAGGCCATCCCTCCACTCACCCACACCCCCTGTTATTCTGCGGCGACGGCAGCCTCACACCAAAGCCGAACTAGTGAACCCTCATACTCCTCTCTGCGTCGGCATACACTATCGTGTCTTCCCTGGCTCCGCGTCATCCCCTTCCTAGGCCTCGCCGTCGTCCACCGCCCTGGTCCTCTCGATGTGGCGTGGTCAACATGGTCAATGAACAACTTCCATCGGACGTGGACTGTACGTGGAGAGGCTGACAGCTGGGTCCATGGCCGTAGCAAGGAAATGCCTCCTTATTACGCTCAAAATAATTATTCCTCCAACTAACATCTGGGACCCACCGGAAGGGCCTCTGTATTTCGTGAAAAAACATTCCCCCCGCTGACAGGTCGGACCCACCAGCTATATCTTCTCACGCAAGGAAGTGCCTCCTTATTACGCACAAAAAAATGAATACTCCCACTGCTAGCTGCGACCCAACATAGTGGGAGGCTGACTTGTGGGCCTACTAAGTTGACGGGGACGGAGGGCTTTGTCAACTTAGTCAATATGAACAATTCTAGCTCTAGTGACCGTACGATATCCATCCAACGGCCGTCGTGCTTCTTCAACCTCTGGTCTTCTTGCTCCAGCCGCCCAAAGTAGCGCCGGTCATGTCGCCTGCTCCTGCCTCACGTGGCCGGCTGTGCTGCCGCGGAGGCCTCACCGCCCCCTACTACTCCCACCGCTGGCCAGGCCATCCCTCCACTCACCCACACCCCCCTGTTATTCTGATTATTTCTGCAGCGACGGCAGCCTCACACCGAAGCCGAACCAGTGAACCCTCGTACTCCTCCCCCGTGCGGCATCTGTCTTCCCCGGCTCCGTGTTGTCCCCTTCCTAGGCCTCGCCGTCATCCACCGCCCTGGTGCTCTCGGCGTGGCGTGGTCAACGTGGTCAAGGAACAACTTCCATCGGAAGAGCACTGTACGTGGAGAGGCTGACAGCTGGGTCCACGGCCGCAACAAGGAAGTTCCTCCTTATTACGCGGAAAATAATGATTCCTCCACCTAATAGCAGGGACCCACCGGAAGGGCCACCGTATTTCGCGAAAAAACATTTCCCTCTGACTGCTGGGACCCACCAGCTACACCTTCACACGCAAGGAAGTGCGTCCATATTACGGGCAAAAAAACGATTCGCCCCCTAACTGCTGGGACCCACCAACTACATCTTCGCACGCAAGGAAGTGCCTGACAGTCGGGACCCACCTGGTCGAAGCGTACGTAGCATTGTCATTCTAGTCGCGAACGTGTACGTCAATACTGGTCGATGTAGAGGCGCGCACGTGTCGTAGTAGAGGCGCGCACGTAGCATATAGACGTACGTATAATGGCCAGGGTGCAAGAAAGTAAATACGGCCACGTACGTACATATGGGTGGGGTCTTGAACGCCTACTCGTGCATACGTACGGCCAGGGCTCGTGTACATGGCTGGGTCGGAACGGAGAAACTGCATCGTCGCCGTGTTCATGGGGAGCCAACCGGCTGGGTCGGAATGAAATGCGACGTCGTGTTCATCGGGAGGGCTCGAATGGAACAACCGATGAAAATGAGGCCTGGCGTACCGTAGAACGGAGGAAACGGCCTTGTGTTTGACTGACCACATTCGAAATGGGATCTTGTTCAACGGGAGGGGTTTGGCGTACCGCAAAATGGAGGAAATGGACTTCTGTTGGATCTCCTATGTTCGAAACGAGGTCTTGTTGATCGGGAGGGGTGTGGCGTACCACAAAACGGAGGAAACAGACTTGTATTGGAGAGCTACGGTCGAAACGAGGGTCCTGTTCATCGGAAGGGATGTGGCATACCGCAAAACGGGACTTCACGGGATACTGTTCATATCCATCGTCGACCTCCTCTAGCCTCCACGGACTACTGTTCATCCACCGTCGACCTCCTCCAGCCTCCACCTGTGACTGTTCATCCACGAGCTCCTGTTCATCCAGCCTCCACCGCACGCTACTCCACCGGCTACTATTCAACCAGCCCTCTCCACGGGGTCCAGTTCAACCACCCCTCCACGGGCTACTGTTCATCCAGCCCTCCACCGGCTACTGTTTAACTAGCCCTCCAGGGGGTCCTGTTCATCCAGCCCTCCACGGGGTCCTGTTCATCCAGCCCCAACCGGCTCGATCAGGGTCCTATTCATCCAGAGGCAACACCACGGGGTCCTGTTCATCTACCCCCACCGGGAACTGTTCATCCACCCCCCCCCCCCCCAAACAACGCTCACTGTTCATCAAGGGAAGGAGGCAACAGGGTTCGATCAGCTTCAGTTAGCAGCAGTAGCAAAGGAATCACTCGGGTTCAGTAACGTAGCTAGTGCAATCGCTCGGGTTCAGTTAGAGCCCAACGCCTCGCACACACACGTGCATACATGTACGGGAGAAACGCGCATTGCTCGGCCCCCGACCACCCACAGTAACCGGGAACTCCCAAAATTTTCTTCTCCCTCGCTTCTACCACAATTTTTTCCGTCATGGACGGCCCAAAGAATGTCATGCAACTGCGTCTCCGGCCCGTCCAGGACGAAAAGCCCATTTTCTGTCATGATTTTTTGTCATAGAAGTAGGAGCCCACCACATCTATGATGATACAGGTTTTGTCACAATTATCATCATAGAAGTGTCATAAGTATGACAATTTTTTCGTTTGGCCCAAAATGTCACGGATGTGTCTTTTTTTTGTAGTGATTGTTTCAACAATCAAACTCATGACTTTGAATCTCTGGGGCAAATCAAGAAGTTGGAGCAGATTAATAGAATGGCCTCTGATCATCCTGTGATCTCCTGATTTGGGCAACAAGGTGTGCCTCAATATAGTGTTCATTGTGGCCAATCCGGGCATCAAGAAATACACTCAACCTAGCTTGTGAGTCTCCAAGGCCTTGTCAGGTATCTCCTTGTACATATTGGCCATGGAGTTGTGATCCTTCTTCTTCTCAGCATAGACATCAATGTCTTTCTCAGCTTCTTTGGGGGCTTTTATGAGCTTGGCCCACTCATCAATAGTAGATTGGTACCTTGTACCTTCAGCCATCCACACAATCTTCCCATCAGGATAGAAATGTGCTATAGAGTAAAACTGCATAATGAGCCCATCATTCCATTTGGTCAATTTCCGACCCACAAACTTGTCAACACCATTGAGTTTGAAGCTCTCATGTACTCCTGGAAAATGATCTTCATTCTCATCAATATACTGCCAATCAATCCACTTCATATCACAGACAATGGGCTTCTTGTCAAGCAACACTGTCTCATAGAAATCATGTTGTTCTTTGGTGTGAAATCTATAGTCCACAGCAGTCCTTCTCCTCATAGCATATGGATCAGCTTGTCTCCACAGTTTGTGACCTGCATCCTTTCTCTCTTTCATGTTCTCAGCCACTGGATGATTGCCATCATGGTCTAGAATCTTTGTCTTGAGTTTCTTGAGCACTTGGACTCCATCATCTTCTTCTTCAACCTCAGGCACTGGGGCCTTGTTCTTCTCTGCAATAGGAATGTTCCTGGTGCTTCTTTTGGGTGCAGTCTTGGATGCTTGAGCTAGAGCTTTGGGGGTTGTCTTGGGCTTTGAAGGAGCAGCCCCAGACTTGATGGCATCCCCCATCAGCTTTTGTGACATGGGAGGAGGTGCAAAATCCTCTTCTTCCTCCTCACTTGCAAAATCTCTCGTCATAGATGGATTTCCAAGCACTCTTGCAACTGTTTTCCTGACCCTTTCTTTTCTCTTATTGCCATCTCCATCTTCTCTGTCTTCTAGAGTGAATTCCATTATCTCTTGAGTTGATGCCCTGGCCTTTGACATAGGCACTCTTTTGGCAGGTGCTTTCTTGTGCTGACCTGGATTGGTAGAAGCAGCAGCAACATACTCTTTCTTGAGAACCTTCTTCTTTGAGCTGACTTCTTCAATCTCAAAGTCCTCATCCTCAGAGTCTGAAGTTTTCTTCTTTCTCTGCCTAGTTTGTGCCTTAGGCAGGTTGCTTGGTGTGCTCCTGCTACCCTCAGCATAGCTGCCAGAGGGACTAGTGCCCTCACTAAAGTCCATCTGCTCCTCTGACTTGTTCTGGTTGTCACTCTGATCAGACATACTGCACTGCAAACTAAGAGCTGACTCTGTGAATAGTTGTAGATGAGCATCACAAACTGCAGAGTTTTTGCAAAAAGAATGAGTCAAAAACTTTTTTAGTTTTCTATAGGAAGCATTTCGGAGCTACCGATTTGTAAAACTCGGTGACACCAAAGCAACTTTGGAGTCTAAACTAGTGGAATCGGTCAGACCGAGACAGTTCAGTGACTGCGAGTTTGCTAGGGTTTCACAAAGTCCCGAACTTGGTCACACCGATTTGCAATTTTTGGTCAGATCGAAAATCAGATGTGCAACGGCCTAAGCCAAATCGGTGAGACCAATTTCTACAATTCGGTCGGTCCGAGATGAGTCCGGCGGAAACCTAACCCTAAATTTTCAAATCAAAACTAATCTAAATGATGTTTTATATGGATAGATCGATCTCATACTTGGAAAGAAACATGGCATTGCCTTTGTGCAAAGAATCAGAGTTAAAAGAATGGACAAAGTGTCGAACTCATACCCTAACTTGGCGATGAGCTCGCTACGGCGGCAACGGAGGTGAAGATTTTCGTTGACGGTGGCGGAGACCAGTGGTGGGAGGTCGCTGGCAATGAGAGGACAATCCGGAGACCCGAGGCAGCAGAGCAGGACACGCGCGGGTGAAGAGGTTTTGGAGGAATTTCCAAATTTTGACCCGTCGGTATATATATCCTGGCACTGTCGGTGTGACCGAGTGGAACAACTCGGTGGCACCGAGATGCAGAATCGCAAGCGGTTACCGCAACTTGGTGAGACAAAAAAGTTCTAATCGGTTGCACCGAGATTGAAAACTAGATCAACTCAGTGAGCTCGGTGTGACCGAAATGGATGAATTGGTCAGACCAAAAATGCATAGAGAGGTTTTGGAAGTTTAAGTCTATGACGAGTCGGGGACTCCGAGTGCTCCTCACCCAGAGGGTTCGAATTTGACTTGTTCAAACTTTGTGATGTAGCATGAAAAGAGTTTGAGACGAGAAAAGCATAGATAGCGAGATAAAGTTCTTAGGCAATCTTGTCCATCCATTTGGCAAAAGAAGATAAACCAAACAATCACAGCAACAAATGGATGTCCTCGAATGATAAAAGTATGCATTCAACATGCTCACACAATAAAATGGCAAATGAAATATGTGGCAAAGCATGCACAATCACTCTAGCATCTATCAAGCAATTGGCGATGACTAGGTCATTTATATATGAGTATATTGACTTAGGAGTCAAATGAGAGCATTTGATCATAGGTCATACTCATCGTTTAAGCACAAGTGGGGTTACCACTTTTACATAAAGTATTGTTGTGTTCACACCATTAGTGTTGCTTTAGCTCAATTCTTAGAGTAAAGCTCCCCCTAGATGTGATATCCCCCCTAAGAAGGATGAACTAACCTTGGGTTTTGTCGATGATGACTTCATGTAGATGTTGAAGATGTGGATGCTCATTGTTGATGTAGATCATTTGAAGCAATCCATTGGAGTGAGTTGCATTTTCAATACCTACATGAGTTAGTCCCACAAGGAACAAATAAGGATATCCATAGACATAGAGAGCAAAAGTGAAGAAAAAGAAAAAGAAAACCAAAGTGGCTCTGAGAAGAAAATGCCTACTGTCCAGTAATACATTCTCTCATTAGTCTATGGTTATTTGTTCATGAGAATGAAAAAAAATGCGGTACAATACATATTACGTGAGCTGTTCATATCAAAAAATGCCTTGGTTTGTGTAACATCAGTTCTAACTTTTATAACTTGATAAATGATTAGAAGTCAATCTGAATTCATTTTGATCCATTCTCTTGTGATTTTAGGCTGAACTCCAATACTTGCATCCGCCACCCTAACGCCGGTGTGTTCCCTCAGTCCTTTCTCGACAAATCCAACAGTATAGGTTCTCCGGTGCGCCAAGTATTTCCTGCGGCCATGCCTGCATCATGGCCCATTGAGGAGATCTTGTGTATTCCACATAGAAGAAATATTGTTGGTTCATGAATAGAGATTTTTTGTACCAGACTTAACATTAGTTCGGTGCGTATTCTATCTTCAGTCCATGAAAAATCACAGAATAGTTGGTGTGTGTGCAGAAATATCTTCAGTGCAAGTTTCAAAATTTTGTAACTTTAGATATATCACCTAAATAAGTAATGATTTGCAACGAGTTTCTTCAAAATTCTGTAAAGTTTAGATATATCACCTAAATATTGGCAGTGCAAGTTCCAAAATTCTGTAATTTTAGGTATATTGTAAAGAAAAATTGATGAGTCACTGTCGGTGTCAAAACCGGCGGATCTTGGGTAGGGGGTCCCGAACTGTACGTCTAGGCGGATGGTAACAGGAGACAAGGGACACAATGTTTTTACTTAGGTTCGGGCCCTTTCGATGGAGGTAAAACCCTACTCCTGCTTGATTGATATTGATGATATGGGTAGTACAAGAGTAGATCTACCACGAGATCAAGGAGGCTAAACCCTAGAAGATAGCCTATGGTATGATTGTTGTTCGTCCTATGGACTAAAACCCTTTGGTTTATATAGACACCGGAGAGGGCTAGGGTTACACAGAGTCGGTTACAATGGTAGGAGATCTACAAATCCGTATTGCCAAGCTTGCCTTCCACGCCAAGGAAAGTCCCATCCGGACACGGGACGAAGTCTTCGATCTTGTATCTTCATAGTCTTGGAGTCCGCCAATGATGATAGTTCGCTATCCGGACACCCCTAGTCCAGACTCCTCAAGAGCCCTGAACCAGCTTCAATGACGACGAGTCCGCGCATATTGTCTTCGGCATTGCAAGGCGGGTTCCTCCTCCGAATGATTCGTGAAGATCATGAACGCCAGATAGTGTCCGCTCGCAAAATAAATTCCACATACCACCGTAGAGAGAATAATATTTACACAAGTTCAATCTGCTGACGTATTTTGTGGCGTGACGTCACACCACAACCAAGCCTTTACTTGAATCGTTTTTATTATTCCACCTCAGCGCGTTTAGCGAAGCGGTTTCCTTGGCACGTCTTGTCGAAGCGGAGATCGTGTCCCCTTATTCCGGGATTCTCATCAATACGGACGTGGGTAACCCAACCGCGCCATTGATTGTGGCGCTTGGGAGATAAGCGAGTTTTACTAGGCTGGTGGGGACGCATAGTTTCATCCGCCCATATATAAGGGGATAAGGATCCACCTTTTACCTCGCCTTCTTCCTCCTTTGCTTATCCATCTCCGCAAGACGAACTCCAAAGCCCAAGTCCGCACATCTCACCTCAACCTTCTCCACCATGTCCGGAGCGGAGGCAGTGGATGGCCTCCTCCGTTCGGAGGGCACATCAAGAAGCTGCAGCACGGATATTGTCCAGCGACATCGCGCGACCGGCTCCCGACGAGGGGCAGCTCATCCCACCCCGGGCCCCATGAGAGGGTGGTATTCCTTCCCCATTTCCTCCGCTGGATGGGCTTCCCACTCCACCCCTTTGTCCGGGGCTCATGTTCTACTACGGCCTGGATTTCCATGATCGGCCCCAATTTCATCCTCAACATCTCGGCGTTTATCGTCAAATGGTATGCGAGGCCTTCCTCTGCATCCAGCCCTTCGCTTGTGGCTAAAGACCTTCAATGTCAAGCCGAAGGTTGTGAAGGGCAGCCAAGCGGAGTGCGGAGGCACCATGGTGGGCAAGATGCCCAACGTCACTTGGCTCGAGGGCGCCTTTGTGGAAACCATCAAAGGGTGGCAATCAGGGTGGTTCTACATCACCGAGCCGCGTGACCCTGAATGGGCAGCGGCCCTCGAATTCAGATCTGGCATCCCGATGTGGCTCACTTCCTGGAAAGAGAAGGGCCTGCAGTGGGGCGATTCGGAAGAGCCGACCGGACTCAATCTGTCTCCAAACCACGTGAACAAGAAGCTCAAGCTTGTCAACGTAATCCAGGTCATGCTCATCCGCCGGATTCTCCCCTGCCAACAGCAGGACTTCAATTTGTGGGAGTTCGATCCGGCACAGCACCAAACCCTGAGTTGGCTCTTCGATACTACGTACGAAGAAGCCTGGAGGGTGCTGTTCAAGGGCGGTGAGGCCCTCGCATCCGCTACTGAAGATCGCGGATTCAGCTCGCAGCGTCCGGCTGGCGAGGTAAGCCATGGTATCCTTTATGGGACACTTTCTTTTCATAGTTTGACTCTATGCGGGATCTAAACTCCCAATACCTTTAACAGGCCTGGCAGAAGACGTCCGGACAGGTTAACTGTCCGGCTCCCCTTCCAGAAGACCCAGCGGATGCCCATCTAACAGGGCTGCTGGTCCCGACACCTTACGTGGTGCCGAAGAAGAAGGCCAAGAAGAAGGCCACGGGAACCCGGAGGAGTTCCAGGCGCCAGGTGTTATCGGATTCATCGTCCGATGACTCCGAGGCGGACTCCTCCCACGAGGACGAGGAGGAGAAGAAAGAGGCCTCTCCTCCAATGGGGGAGAGAAGAAGAGGAAGGCCTCCCCAACGGGGAGGCCGAAGGGTCAAGAAGGAAGGACCCTTCCCGGATCGCTCTGCCAACACCGGCGACAATGACGAGGAGGGCCTCAAGGGCCAAGCCCTGGCGAGATCGTAAGTATCCGGACTCTGAATAACTCATAATTTTTGTTGCATAGCATCTTTTAACGCCAAGATACAACCTCATAGTCCGCCCAAGGGCGATCTTCCCGCTTGTCGGCGGGTCCTTGGGTACGTCGGATGTGAATAGTACTTCACTTCCGGCCACCTCCTCCCCCCGTGACGCCGACGACGCCGAGGTGGGATCCCGGAAAGGGACCCACCAGAGGAGGAGGCCCCGAGGTGCCGCAGGGCAACCTCCCGGGCTTTGGACCGGACTCCGCACCGGAACTGCAGTGGTTCCGAGTCCGGCGGCCCCTTCGTAAGAAGGGCAAGGCTGTGACACTGGTGGCCTCCGTCCAACCGGAGGCGCCAGATAACTTGCTGGAGGCACTCAACGGCGCTTCCATCAAAGAGGAACACCGCACTGTCATGAGTGCGGTGATTCGAAAGGTTCACTTCGCCAAGAGCGGGCCGACTGAAGCTCGCAGCAGCCTTCTAACGTGCTTTGAGGTAAGAATTTTAAGATATGTAATATAATATCGCATAGACAGTAGCCCCGATGCTCGGTTTGGTGTTCGGAAAGAAAAGCGGACCGAGGATCTAAAAGATATACGCAGGAGTCTTAACAAAAATATGTCAATATGGGAATGCAGGTCGCCTTCTTGACCTCTGCCCGACCGATCATGGAGGTCAATACCTTGAAGCAGAGCCTCGAGCGGTCCGAGAGCGAGCTCGGCCGTGCCAAGAAGCAGCTCGAGGACAAGGAAGGTGAGTAACACCGTATTAGAGTTGTACCTTATAGAAAAGGATTTGGTTGCAAGAGAAATGACAAGGATAACGTGGGTACTCCAAAGTACTTGAATGAGGTGGCGACCACGAAGGAGGAGGTGTCTGCTGCCGAACATAATGCGGCTGCGAACGCCGGGCGAGAGAAGCAGGAGGCGCGGGTGGCGGAGGTACAGCAAGAGCTCCAGGCTCTCGTGGAAAAACATGAGAATTTGGAGCGTGACTCGAAGACTCGAGAGTCCGAGCTTGCGTCGGCTCTTGAGAGTGCCAAAGCCGCTAAGGCCGAAGCCCACAAGGCCCTCCAGTAAATCGAGGCATTGGAGAAGATAGCGGCGGGTAAGGCATTCTTCATGCAAAGCAAGCATGTAAAAGTGAATTACATTACTTACCCAAATTCGAGCTCTCCAGAGCGTTCGCAGATCTGCCCATAACGTGTCCGATCTTTGCCGCTTTCTCTGAGCCGAGGAGGGAGCTCGATGGAGAAGGTGTTCTTGTCTCAAGATCTTTGAGGCGGACATCCGGTGCCCCTTAGCGACTAGTCAAGCAGCTGGTCGAGCTCGGAAGGTGGCGAACAGGCCATGAAGGGTTTTATAGTTCGGCTATGGCCCAAAGAGGCCATGCACAGGAGCTACTTGGCTGGTGCGGCGGCCGGTGGATGCGTGTCCTCGGGTTGAAGTCATCAAGCACTCCGCCTGCATTGAAGGTGCCCGTCGGGCCCTTGCCCGTGCTAAAGTGCACTGGGGCAAGATGGATGCTAAGAAGCTTGTGAAGGACGCGCCACCGCCGGGCAAGGAGTATCGCACACCCAAAATGTATTATAAGGGTGTCCTGTAGGGTGCCCGCATTATTGCGGGTGAGTTCTCCAAAGATGTAATATTTGAGTAGACTCGCATTTTGTTATCCTGTGCACTAAAAACTTTGTTCATATGCGCTAAGCAACGCTTGTTAATTTAAAATATTACCTTCTGTGCGGCTGTTTATCAAATCTGAGAGTTGGCAAGTCGTCGGCTTCACCCCCATGCCCCGAGTCTTTGGGTGTTCGGATAAACTTGAGCGCTCTTGTTCCCATTTTGGGTCCATCTAGGAGGCGCCAACACAACGAACAAGGCAACCGGACTTATAGTGCTTGAACACTCTCACTTAGCCATAGAATTCTATAATTTTAAATTTCGTGAAGCCCCTAGTGTTCGGAAGGTCAATTCGGGGCGCTATCCACGCCTGGGCCGGACAAAGCCGGTTCCTCGCTCTAAGCGACATAAGTCTTTAGGGACTCGAAAAAACCTCTCGAACAGCGACCGGCTCTCGCCTCATCATGACGGTCAGTTTTAGCTTTCTCCACTAAGGTGCTCGCCCAGCTCAACTGGGGCACAATCGCAGTGGTTCTCCCAGTGCTACCTTAGCCAATATAACGGAACGTAAGGTACCAAAACATGGGAGACGGGCAAACCCAACTATTGACCCAAGACATGATTCGGAGCCGATGCATATAATTGTATAAGTTTGGGGTGCCGCACTTGTGGAAGTGTTCGGACTTATCACACCACAATGTGGGGAACTTAAGCCCCTGGTGTATTTAGCCGTACCAAAGTGTACGGATGCAACATGTCATAAATGAACATATGTATAAGAAAGGAATGCAATTATAGGCAAAAAGCGATGCATTGGTTATTCAAAAAATACTGTCGTGAATGCAGAACGATACAAATAGTGCGATAAGCAAGGGGTGGAACTATTTAGCATGTCCCCCTCCAGGGGTAGGCTGCGGAATGGTGTATAAAACCGGTATAATGCTCATAATGGAGACCATCTGGATACTCGTCGTAGCTTTTCTCCTTCCCTGGCTGTTGCATCGTGAGTTCGGCAGTGAAGGAAATATGCCCTAGAGGCAATAATAAAGTTATTATATATTTCCTCATATCATGATAAATGTTTATCATTCATGCTAGAATTGTATTAACCGGAAACATGATACATGTGTGAATGCATAGACAAACAATATGTCACTAGTATGCCTCTACTAGACTAGCTTGTTAATCAAAGATGGTTATGTTTCCTAACCATGAACAAAGAGTTGTTATTTGATTAACAAGGTCACATCATTAGTAGAATGATCTGATTGACTTGACCCATTCCATTAGCTTAGCACACGATCGTTTAGTATGTTGCTACTGCTTTTATCCATGACATATACATGTTCCTGTAACTATGAGATTATGCAACTCCGTTCATCGGAGGAACACTTTGGTGCTACCAAACGTCACAACGTAACGGGTGATTATAAAGGAGTACTACAGTGTCTCCAAAAGGCGATGTTGGGTTGGCGTATTTGAGATTAGGTTTTGTCACTCCGATTGTCGGAGAGGTATCTCTGGGCCCTCTCGGTAATGCACATCACTGAAGCCTTGCAAGCATAACAACTAATGAGTTAGTTGTGAGATGATGTATTACTTAACGAGTAAAGAGACTTGCGTAACGAGATTGAACTAGGTATTGGATACCGACGATCGAATCTCGGGCAAGTAACATACCGATGACAAAGGGAACAACGTATGTTGTTATGCAGTCTGACCGACAAAGATCTTCGTAGAATATGTAGGAACCAATATGGGCATCCAGGTCCCGCTATTGGTTATTGACCGTGAATAGTTCTAGGTCATGTCTACATTGTTCTCGAACCGTAGGGTCCGCACGCTTAAGGTTTCGATGATGGTTATTATGAGTTTATGTATTTTGATGTACCAAGAAGTTCGAGTCCGGATGTGATCACGGACATGACGAGGAGTCTCGAAATGGTCGAGACGTAAAGATTGATATATTGGAAGCCTATATTTGGATATCGGAAGTGTTCCGGGTGAAATCGGGATTTTACCGGGTTACCGGGAGGGTTACCGGAACCCCCCGGGAGCTATATGGGCCATAGTGGGCCTTAGTGGAAAAAGAGAAGGGGCTGCCCTAGATGGGCTGCGCCTCCCCTTCCCTAGTCCTATTAGGACTAGGAGAGGTGGCCCCCTCCTCCTCTTTTCTCCTCAGGAATCCTAATTGGAATAGGATTGGAGGGAGTCCTACTCCCAAGGAGTAGGACTCCTCCTGCGCCTCTCTCTCCTGGCCGGCGCCCCCTCCCCCCTTGGCTCCTTTATATACTGAGGTAGAGGCACCATAGAACACACAAGAGACACAAGTTAGATCTACGGATCGTTCCTTAGCCGTGTCGGTGCCCCCTCCACCATATTCCACCTCGGTTATACTGTCATGAAGCTTAAGCGAAGCCTGCGCGGTGAAACATCAAGATCGTCACCACGCCGTCTTGTGACGAACTTTCCCTCGACACTCGGCTGGATCGAGTCTGAGGGACGCCATCGAGCTGTCGTGTGTCAAGAACTCGGGGCGCCGGAGTAACGGCGCCGGATCGGTCGGATCGCGAGGAGAACGTCGACTACTTCCTCTACGTTGTGATCGCTTCGCCGGGTCTACAAGGGTATGTGGACAACACTCTCCTCTCGTTGCTATACATCACCATGATCTTGCATGTGCGTAGGAAATTTTTGAAATTACTACGCTCCCCAACAAAGGGTATTAGAGCCTAGGTTTTTCTATGGTTTGATGTTTTGCACGAGTAGAACACAAGTGAGTTGTGGGCGATACAAGTCATACTACCTACCAGCATGTCATACTTTGGTTCAGCGGTATTGTGAGATGAAGCGGCCCGCACCGACATTACGCGTGACGCTTACGCGAGATGGTTTCACCGCCACGAGCACTCGTTGCTTAAAGGCGATGGTGGGTGTCTATCTCTCTCACTTTAGTTGAACAAGAGTGTGGCTACGCCCGGTCCTTGAGAAGGTTAAAAGCGAGTCTATTTGACGAAGTATCGTTGTGGTTTTGATGCGTAGGTGAGACTGGTTCTTGCTTAAGCCCGTAGCAGCCACGTAAAATTTGCAACAACAAAGTAGAGGACGCCTAACTTGTTTTTGCGGGGCATGTTGTGATGTGATATGGTCAAGACGTGATGCTATATTTTATTGTATGAGATGATCATGTTTTGTAACCGGTTATCGGCAATCGGCGTGAGCCATATGGTTGTCGCTTTATTGTATGCAATGCAATGCTTCAGTAATGCTTTACTTTATCACTAAGCGGTAGCGATAGTCGAGAAGCATAAGATTGGCGAGACGACAACGACGCCACGATGAAGATCAAGGTGTCGCGCGGTGACGATGGTGATCATGGTGGTGCCGCAAGATGGAGATCATGAAGCACAAGATGATGATGACCATATCATATCACTTATATTGATTTGCATGTGATGTTTATCCTTTTATGCATCTTATCTTGCTTTGATTGACGGTAGCATTATAAGATGATCTCTCACTAAATTATCAAGAAGTGTTCTCCCCGAGTATGCACCGTTGCCAAAGTTCGTCGTGCCTGCACACCACGTGATGATCGGGTGTGATAAGCTCTCGTCCATCTACAACGGGTGCAAGCCGTTTTGCACACGCAGAATACTCGGGTTATACTTGACGAGCCTAGCATATGCAGATATGGCCTCGGAACACGGAGACCGAAAGGTCGAGCGTGAATCATATAGTAGATATGATCAACATAAGATGTTCACCATTGAAAACTACTCCATTTCACGTGATGATCGGTTATGGTTTAGTTGATTTGGATCACGTGATCACTTGGATGACTAGAAAGATGTCTTTCTAAGTGGGAGTTCTTAAGTAATATGATTAATTGAACTTAAATTTATCATGAACTTAGTCCTGGTAGTATTTTGCAAATTCTGTTGTAGATCAATAGCTCGCGTTGTTGCTTTCATATGTTTGTTTTTGATATGTTCCTAGAGAAAATTGTGTTGAAAAATGTTAGTAGCAAGGATGCGGATTCGATCCGTGATCGGAGGTTTATCCTCATTGCTGCACAGAAGAATTATGTCCTTAATGCACCGCTAGGTGACAGACCTATTGCAAGAGCAGATGCAGACGTTATGAACGTTTTGGCTAGCTCAATATGATGACTACTCGATAGTTTAAGTGCACCATGCTAAACAGGCTTAGAATCGGGACTTCAAAGATGTTTTGAACGTCATGGACCATATGAGATGTTCTAGGAATTGAAGTTAATATTTCAAGAAAATACCCGAGTTGAGAGATATGAAGTCTCCAACAAGTTCTATAGCTAAAAGATGGAGGAGAATCGCTCAACTAGTGAGCATGTGCTCGATTGTGCAGGTACTGCAATCGCTTGAATCAAGTGGGAGTTAATCTTCCAGATAAGATAGTGATTGACAGAATTCTCTAGTCACCACCACCAAGTTAGTAGAACTTCGTGATGAACTATAGTATGCAAGGGATGACGAGAACGATTCCCGAGCTCTTCGTGATGTTGAAATTGACGAAGGTAGAAATCAAGAAAAACATCAAGTGTTGATGGTAGACAAGACCACTAGTTTCAAGAAAAGGGCAAAGGGAAGAGGGGAACTTCAAGAAGAACGGCAAGCAAGTTGTCGCTCAAGTGAAGAAGCCCAAGTCTGGTCCTAAGCCCGAGACTAAGTACTTTTACTTGCAAAGGAAATGGTCACCGAAGCGAACGCCCTAAATATTTGGTGGATAAGAAGGATGGCAAAGTGAAAAGGGTATATTTGATATACTGTGTTTTATGTGTGCTTTACTAGTGTTTATAGCAACCCCTCGGTATTTGGTACTGGTTCGCCATAAGAGTAGTAACTCAAACGGGAGTTGCGAATAAATGAAACTAGTTAAGGGTGAAGTGATGATGTGTGTTGAAAATAGTTTCAAGATTGATATGATCATCATCGCACACTCCCTATACTTTCGGGATTAGTGTTGAACCTAAATAAATGTTATTTGGTGTTTGCGTTGAGCATGAATATGATTTGATCGTGTTTATTGCAATACGGTTATTCATTTAAGTAAGAGAATAAACTGTTGTTCTGTTTACATGAATAAAACCTTATATAGTTACACACCCAATGAAAATGGTTCATTGGATCTCGATCGTAATGATACACATATTCATAATATTGAAACCAAAAGATGCATAGTTAATAATGATAGTGCAACTTATTTATGGCACTGCCGTTTAGGTCATAATGGTGTAAAGCGCATGAAGAAACTCCATGCTGATGGGATTTTGGAATCACTTGATTATGAATCACTTGATGCTTGCGAACCATGCCTCTTGGGCAAGATGACTAAAACTCCGCTTCTCCTAACAATGGAACAAGCTACTTGACTTATTGGAAATAATACATACCGATGTATGCGATCCAATGAGTGTTGATGCTCGTGGCAAGTATCGTTATTTTCGACCTTCACAAGATGATTTGAGCAGATATGGGTATATCTACTTGATGAAACATAAGTCCGAAATAGTTGAAATGTTCAAAGAATTTCAGAGTGAAGTGGAAAATCATCGTGACAAGAAAATAAAGTTTCGCGATCCGATCGTGGAGATGAATATTTGAGTTACGAGTTTGGTCTTCAATTAAAACAATGTGGAATAGTTTCACAAATTCATGCCACCGAACACCACATCATAATGGTGTGTCCGAACGTCATAACCATACTTTATTGGATATAGTACAATCTATGATGTTTCTTACCGATTTACCAATATCGCTTTTGGGATCATGCATTAGAGACAAATGCATTCACGTTAAATAGGGCACCATCTAAATCCGTTGAGACGACACTATATGAACTGTGGTTTAGCAAGAAACCAAAGTTGTCGTTTCTTAAAGTTTGGGGCTGCGATGCTTATGTGAAAAAGTTTCATCCCGATAAGCTCGAACCCAAATCGGAGAAGTGCGTCTTCATAGAATACCCAAAGGAAATCTGTTGGGTACACCTTCTATCACAGATCCGAAGGCAAAACATTCGTTGCTAATAAATGGATCCTTTCTAGAGAAGGAGTTTCTCTCGAAAGAAGTGAGTGGGAGGAAAGTAGAACTTGATGAGGTAATTGTACCTTCTCCTTATTGAAAGTAGTTCATCACGAAATCTGCCTCGTGACTACTACACCAATTAGTGAGGAAGCTAATGATGATGATCATGTAACTTCAGATCAAGTTACTACCGAATCTCGTAGGTAAACCAGAGTGAGATCCGCACCAAAGTGGTACGGTAATCCTATTCGGAAGTCATGTAACTAGACCATGATGAACCTCACGAACTATGAGGAAGCGATGATGAGCCCAGATTCATGCGAAATGGCTTGAGGCCTTGAAATCGAGATGAGATCCATGTATGAGAACAAAGTGTGGACTTTGGTGGCGTTGCCGATGATCGGCAAGCCATAGAAAATAAATGGATCTTCAAGAGGAAGGCGGACGATAGTAGTGTTACTATCTACAAAGCTCGACTTGTCGCAAAAAGGTTTTGACAAGTTCAAGGTGTTGACTACAATGAGTTTTTCTCAAGCAGTAGCGATGCTTAAGTCTGTCCGAATCATGTTAGCAATTGCCACAATTTATGAAATTTGGCAAATGGATGTAAAACTGCATTCTGAATGGGTTTTAGGAGGAAGAGTTGTATATGATGCAACCGTAAGGTTTTATCGATCCAAAGGAGCTAACAAAGTGTGCAAGCTCCAAATGATCCATCTATGGACTGGTGCAAGCATCTCGAGTTGGAATATACGCTTTGATGAGTTGATCAAAGCATATTGTTTTATCTGCACTTACGGTGAAGCCTGTATTTACTAAAAAGTGAGTGGGAGCACTACAAACATTTACGATAAAGTATATGTGAATGACATATTGTAGATCGGAAATAATGTAGAATTATTCGCAAAGCATAAAGAAGTGTTTAGAAAGGAGTTTTTCAAAGAAAGACCTCGGTAAAGCTACTTACATATTGAGCATCAAGATCTATAGAGATAGATCAAGATGCTTGATAAGTTTTTTTCAATGAGTACATACCTTGACAAGATTTTGAAGTAGTTCAAAATGAAACGATCAAGAAAGAGTTCTTGCACTGTGTTACAAGGTGTGAAATTGAGTAAGACTCAAAACCCGACCACAGCAGAAGATAGAAAGAGAATGAAAGTCATTCACTATGCCTTGGCCATAGTTTCTATAAAGTATGCCATCTTGTGTACTGATCTATTGTATACCCTGCACCGAAGTTTCGCAAGGAATACAATAGTGATCTAGGAGTAGATCATCGACAATGGTCAAAATTATCCTTAGTGGAATAAGGATATGTTTCTCGATTATGGAAGTGACAAAAGGTTAAATGCGTAAAGGGTTACGTCGATGCAAGTTTTGACACCGATCCGATGACTCTAAGTCTCGATCTAGATACATATTGAAAGTGGGAGCAATTAGCTAGAGTAGCTTCGTGCAGAGCATTGTAGACATAGAAAAATTGCAAAATACATAACGGATCTGAATGTGAAAGACCCGTTGACTAAGACTCTCTCACAAGCAAAACATGATCACACATTAGTACTCTTTGGGTGTTAATCACATAGCGATGTGAACTAGATTGCTGAATCTAGTAAACCCTTTGGGTGTTGGTCACATGGCGATGTGAACTATGGGTGTTAATCACATGATGATGTGAACTATCGATGTTAATCACATGGTGATGTGATCTAGATTATTGACTCTAGTGCAAGTGGGAGATCAAGGAAATATGCCCTAGAGGCAATAATAAAGTTATTATATATTTCCTCATATCATGATAAATGTTTATCATTCATGCTAGAATTGTATTAACCTAAACATGATACATGTGTGAATGCATAGACAAACAATATGTCACTAGTATGCCTCTACTAGACTAGCTTGTTAATCAAAGATGGTTATGTTTCCTAACCATGAACAAAGAGTTGTTATTTGATTAACAAGGTCACATCATTAGTAGAATGATCTGATTGACTTGACCCATTCCATTAGCTTAGCACACGATCGCTTAGTATGTTGCTACCGCTTTTATCCATGACATATACATGTTCCTGTAACTATGAGATTATGCAACTCCGCTTACGGAGGAACACTTTGGTGCTACCAAACGTCACAACGAATCGGGTGATTATAAAGGAGTACTACAGGTGTCTCCAAAGGCGGATGTTGGGTTGGCGTATTTGAGATTAGGTTTTGTCACTCCGATTGTCTGAGAGGTATCTCTGGCCCTCTCGGTAATGCACATCATCAAGCCTTGCAAGCATAACAACTAATGAGTTAGTTGTGAGATGATGTATTACGGAACGAGTAAAGAGACTTGCCGTGCGAGATTGAACTAGGTATTGGATACCGACGATCGAATCTCGCAAGTAACATACCGATGACAAAGGGAACAACGATGTTGTTATGCGATCGACCGACAAAGATCTTCGTAGAATATGTAGGAACCAATATGGGCATCCGTGTCCCGCTATTGGTTATTGACCGTGAATAGTTCTAGGTCATGTCTACATTGTTCTCGAACCGTAGGGTCCGCACGCTTAAGGTTTCGATGACAGTTATTATGAGTTTATGTATTTTGATGTACCGAAGAAGTTCGGAGTCCCGGATGTGATCACGGACATGACGAGGAGTCTCGAAATGGTCGAGACGTAAAGATTGATATATTGGAAGCCTATATTTGGATATCGGAAGTGTTCCGGGTGAAATCTGGATTTTACCAGGTTACCGGGAGGGTTACCGGAACCCCCCGGGAGCTATATGGGCCATAGTGGGCCTTAGTGGAAAAAGAGAAGGGGCTGCCCTAGATGGGCTGCGCGCCTCCCCCTTCCCCTAGTCCTATTAGGACTAGGAGAGGTGGCCGGCCCCCTCCTCCTCTTTTCCCCTCAGGAATCCTAATTGAATAGGATTGGAGGGAGTCCTACTCCGGAAGGAGTAGGACTCCTCCTGCGCCTCTCTCTCTCTGGCGGCGCCCCTCCCCTTGGCTCCTTTATATACTTGAGGTAGAGGCACCATAGAACACACAAGAGACACAAGTTAGATCTACGGATCGTTCCTTAGCCGTGTCGGTGCCCCTCCACCATATTCCACCTCGGTTATACTGTCAAAGCTTAGGCGAAGCCTCACAGGTGAAACATCAAGATCGTCACCACGCCGTCGTCTTGACGAAACTTTCCCTCGACACTCGGCTGGATCGAGTACGAGGGACGCCATCGAGCTGTCGTGTGTCAAGAACTCGGGCGCCGAGTAACGGCCGGGATCGGTCGGATCGCGAGGAGAACGTCGACTACTTCCTCTACGTTGTGATCGCTTCGCCGGGTCTACAAGGGTATGTGGACAACACTCTCCCCTCTCGTTGCTATACATCACCATGATCTTGCATGTGCGTAGGAAAATTTTTGAAATTACTACGTTCCCCAACAGGCAGGTCTGCTGCCGGACAGAGCCTCTGGTAAATGGAGTCCTGAGGATTAAAAAAAGAAAAAAAGGATGACACACTTGGGAGCCCTTGGTGTGGTTGAGCTGCACTCTCGGCCAGCCGTGGTCGTGCCCCTCCCCCTTTGCCCATGGTATTTCCAGAGCATAGTGATGTACGCGGGGTACTGATTTTGCAATTTTGCAAGGGCTGGGGTCGGGGCCGCATTGCTACGCGTGCTCGGAACGTGCCAGGTGGTCTTGTTGTAGGTTACTCCGGGCGCGCTTAGCAGTGTCCGATCGCTTAACGGCCGAACTCGAAAATTGCCTTAAGAGGCTGCTCTGCACTTCTGCCGCGAGAGCCGCTATATGTTCCTCCGTTCGGAGGGAGCGTTCAGTGTTTCCGTTGACCGTGATGACTCCTCGAGGGCCTGGCATCTTGAGCTTGAGGTATGCGTAGTGCGGCACCGCATTGAACTTTGCAAACGCGGTTCGTCCGAGCAGTGCATGATAGCCGCTGCGAAACGGAACTACGTCGAATATTAACTCCTCGCCGGAAGTTATCCGGGATCCAAGACCACTTCGATGTAATCGAGCTCGCATAATTGGCCTCTACACGGTATGACGCCTTTGAAGGTCGTCTTTGTGGGTTTAATCCTTGAGGGTCTATGCCCATTTTGCGACTTTGTATCCCGGTAAAGCGTGTTCAGTTTCTTTGTCGCCGATCCATTAGGACTCTAGTGAGGTGAAACCCATCGACGATTGGGTCTAGAACCAATGCGGCGAACCCGCCATGGCGGATGCTGGTGGGGTGGTCCCTTCGATCAAAAGTGATCGGGCAAGAGGACCATGGGTTGAACTTTGGGGCGACTGGCTCCATCGCGTATACGTCCCTGAGTTCACGCTTCCGCTCCCTTTTGGGTATGTAGGTTGCGTATATCATGTTCACCGTCCGCACTTGTGGGGGGAAACCCTTCTGTCCTCTATTGTTCGGCGGCCGGGTCTCTTCCTCGTCATCGCTATGCAGCCCCTTGTCATTGTTTTCGGCGATTAACTTGCCTGCCTGCTTGAATACCCGACAGTCCCTGTTGGTGTGATTGGTTGGCTTTTCGAGGGTGTCGTGTATCTGGCACGAGTGGTCGAGTATTCGGTCCAAATTGGACGGACCCAGAGTAGTTCTTTTAAATGGCTTTTTCCGCTGACCGGGTTTGGAGCCTCTGAATCCGGCGTTGACTGTCGTATCCTCAGTATTATCGCCGTTAATGCGGCGTTTTTGCTTGTTGCGACGTGACCCGCCATTGCGGGCCTTGGTATCCGGACCGCCAGATTTTTGTTGAGGTTATTATCGCGGGCTAGCCACTTGTCCTCTCCAGCAGAAGCGGGTCATGAGTGATGTGAGGGCTGCCATGGATTTCGGCTTTTCTGTCCTAGGTGCGGGCAAGCCACTCGTCATGGATGTTATGTTTGAAGGCTGCGAGTGCCTCTCGCATCCGGGCAATCGACGATTTGATTTTTCTTGGTTAAGAACCGTGTCCGAATTGTCCGCCGATTCATCCGTTGCTGAATTATGTGGCTTAGGTCATCGCGTCGGTGGTCGCACATATGTGCCCTGGAAGTTATCAAGGAATGCGGCTTCCAGGTCCTCCCAACAGCCAATTGATTCTGCTGGCAAGCTGTTAAGCCAACGCCTAGCTGGTCCTTTAAGCTTGAGTGGGAGGTATTTGATGGCATGAAGATCATCACCGCAGGCCATGTGGATATGAAGGAGATAGTCTTCGATCCAAACCGCGGGGTCTGTTGTGCCATCATAGGATTCAATGTTCACGGGTTTAACCCTTCGGGGATTTGATGATCCATTACTTCGTCTGTGAAGCATAGTGGGTGTGCGGCGCCTCTATATTGGGCTATATCACGACGTAGCTCAAGCGAGCTTTGTCTACTGTGTTCGGCCCGGCCGGAATTATTGTATCCGGCGCGATGGTTGTCGTCGCGTGTCGTGGAGCGCCCACGCGATCCGTAGATCGATCTTGATTGTCTTGCCTTATCCTCCAATATGTCTCGCAAGTCCGGCGCATTCCCCCGTGGCTTTGTACTTTTCGAGCGATGCCGGGGTACGGCTTTAGTGGAGGGTCTAGAGGCCTCTCTGTCTCGGCCACGAGGTGGCCGGTCGGCCATATTGTGCGCTGGTGATGTAGGTTTATATGCTTCCTCCTCTAATTGGGGCAGCAGCTTGCGTTTGGGGTAGCTTTTGGAGGGGCGTTCGAGTTCATACTCTTCGGCCGCAAGGACTTCGATCCATCTGTCGGCTAGCAGATCTTGATCAGCTCTAAGCTGTTGCTGCTTTTTCTTGAGGCTGCTTGCCGTGGCCATAAGCCTGCGTTTAAAACGCTCTTGTTCGACGGGATCCTCGAGCACGGCAATTGGCCGACGCTGAGGCTTGCCTCGTCTCCGAGGAGGCATGTAATTATCGTCCTCTACCTCTTCGCTGCCGCTCTCTCGTGAGGGCTGGCTTCTCCGCCTCTCCCTTTGAATCTTGCTAGAGGGGTTGTCTTGACCTTGTCCGGGTGTTATTGTCTCCGTGCGGAATCTCCATTCTTCTTTGTGGCGGGATTTAGAGCGGCCCACGACGCCGGCGCTTAGGCTGCTTCTTGGAGGGTCTTCCTCCATTGTTCCTCGCCATTCCCATCCTTTGGGATGTCCACCATGTATATGTCGATGACGAGGTGGCTTTCCGGTGCCCAAGAGGCGCCGGTTCTGGTCGCCTCCGCATCCTCGTCCATATCGCCGATGTCTTGAGTCGAAGTCTAGCATGTCGGTTAAGTCGCCGGCGATGGCTACGAAGTGGGTGGTGGGTGCGCTTTGAATTTCTTCGTCGTCCGCATCCCAACCGTCCCGCCATAGTCCGCCAAGGCTCTCGACAAATAGAGACACTTTAGCGAATTGTGATGTCGCCAAAAGGCTTGAAAGATGTCCGTAGCGGTGAACTCCATGATTGGCGCCCAATCGGATTCGATTGGTAGGGCGCGGGAGGTTGGAGTCCGCCAGAGTCCGCACCTCGAGTCACGAGCTTCACAAGGGACAGGTCGGTATTCGGCTCCATCGCCGTAAGGTAGCAGCCCCCGAGGCGGTGTCTAGCCACCCATCCTCGATCGGCGCAGTCGGCTCCGAGTTAAGGGTCGGGGCAGACTCTTGTGCGGCCTCCAGGGCACCGTCCGGCAGGAGAGCTAGATCATGCCCACCGTGACAGTGCGGCGCGCTCGGTTGTGGCTCGAATCCGTCGAAGATCAAGTCTCCGCGGATGTCAGCCGTGAAGTTCAAACTTCCAAATCTGACCTGATGGCTAGGGGCGTAGCTTTTAATCTGCTCCAGATGGCTGCTTAATTGGCCCGCATGCAAAGCCGCCGAATCGAAGATCTGCCCAGGAGAAAAGTCTCACCTGACCGCGTCGTTGTTGATGATCGAAGGAGCCATCGGGCCTATAGGTGACGACACGAGGAACTCTCAATGAAAGCACCAATGTCGGTGTCAAACCGCGGATCTCGGTAGGGGTCCCGAATCGTGCGTCTAGGCGGATGGTAATAGGAGACAAGGGACACGATGTTTTTACCTGTGTTCGGGCCCTCTCGATGGAGGTAAAACCCTACTCTGCTTGATTGATATTGATGATATGGGTAGTACAAGAGTAGATCTACCACGAGATCAAGGAGGCTAAACCCTAGAAGCTAGCCTATGGTATGATTGTTGTTCGTCCTATGGACTAAAACCCTCTGGTTTATATAGACACCGGAGAGGGCTAGGGTTACACAGAGTCGGTTACAATGGTAGGAGATCTACATATCCGTATTGCCAAGCTTGCTTTCCACGCCAAGGAAAGTCCCATCCGGACACGGGACGAAGTCTTCAATCTTGTATCTTCATAGTCTTGGAGTCCAACCAATGATGATAATTCGGCTATCCAGACACCCCCTAGTCCAGGACTCCCTCAGTCACCATCTGCTTTATATTCATGTTCTCTGCAGCACAAGTAGCGAATGGGACTGACTGTGAGTGATCCCTGAACCATTTCGTTAAAGGCCATGGTTTCCAACAATGCTAATGCTACTAGAAAGGAGTTGGAGGCCATGAAGCCTCTTGGCTTCTCCAACTAGCATGTTTGGCCAGTCCTGAAGCGCCTCCTCAAGCTCTTCAACGATGACTGGGCGCCCGTCGAGGACGAGAGCTACCGCATCCTTGTTGACACCATACTGGATGGCAAAAACAATGAACCAATACCTACCACTACCCGTCATATAAAAAATGCTACTTTCCTTTTTGTTAGCCTTCCTTAATTACCACTTGATGCTCACCTTTCCAGTTTCCAAAATTTTTAGAGCTTCAGTCCCACTATGTTGCTTCTGCGATTATCCACATGTAGAAAATCACACTAAAGATTGTTTTGTTCTTTGAACCTAAACACATTTGTTGAGCTTAAATGCATTTATTCTCTGAACATAAACAAGATCGTTCTCTGAACTTAAGTGTGTGTGTTCTATGTGTATTCTATGAGTGTTAGAGAACAATGTAATGTTGCCTGTCAACTACTGGTTTGGCCAGTTTCGAATTTTCGCCTAGTTGAACTTTTGATAGAGCATCGGTTTGTTGTCAGTTCTAGTGCACTCAAAGCATAAGGAGGGTTTGACCTGTTATTTTAGTTTAGTTCAACAACTATTTTTTGTTCTGTTCAGTTCTTATTTTAGAAAAAAATTGAATTGATTCTTTATCTACATTCTTCTATTCAACATCAGGGAGAAGGTGCCTCATGGTAAAAGCGTGTCAATATTTTCTAAGTAGCCCGAGACCCATCCTGTCCTCTATACAGATTCAGAGTTTAACACATCAAATGGAAGTTTGTTCTCAAAACTGAAATTGTTCTACATGTACTGATAGATTAGTTGTTAATTATTGGAGTGTTTCGTTCTTGTAGAATAAAAATACGGTAATGATAACTCCCGAACGTTCGGGAGTTAAGCATGGCAATCCGAACGGGTTTAGATGGCAAGTTTAGTTTGCGTGAGATTAGGGAAACATGGCAATTTTCTGAAAAAAAAAACAAAAACGGACGAAGTTGCCATCCCCTATGAACTAAAGTTGCCATCCCCTATGAACTAAAGTTGCCACGTAAAAACGTTCGGGACGAAATGCTCAAAATCCGAACGTTCGGGAGTTATTGGATTCCTAAAAATATGATGTATGCATTGCTTCTTGGCCCAAGTGAGAGAACCCTCATGTTAAAAAGTATAAAGCAGTTTTGAAGCAATTTCCAGCGTCTTTAGAAGCATTCATGGTTAAAAAACAACGACAACCTCCTTCGTTCGAGTTGAGCACTGGTCATCGTCCAAGTTGAGCACTAGGTGCCGTCCAAGTTCAAAGAGGGTTGTATGCAAGTACAGAAGTTTTTTTAGTGAGAAAAATGCGGGGTTTTGACAATATTCTGTATGATTCATTTGTTCAACCTTAGAACTTGGCGACATTCAGTATATTTTTCTATGATGAAGACACACATGAAGTCCTGTGCAAATGCTTATCCCCCTAGTGCTCCAAAGATTCGTATTTTGTTTCTTCAAATGTGTTGTGCGCCTTTGATGAGGTAAAGCAAAGTAAAAAGTGAAAAATGTCATTAAAGACACTTGAAAGTACAAACCTACCATTTTTAAAACGTTGCTCCCCACTACTCATTATTCGCTTATCGTGCACACTGTTCACATCAGCAATGTGCCACGTCATCTTATATATCCTATTATTTTAAAGACAGTATAACCGCACCTAATCGCCGCTCTCTCACACATCCACACTGGCCGTCCGATACACGTCCGCTCGTGCGTGGGCTGCTCCTGGGCTGACTGCTATGGGCAGCTGCTCCTGAAACCAATTCGAGGCCCACTCGTTTGCCTATACTAAGAAACGTCCGATCTCGGATGGACGGTCAAGTAACGTTTCCTCTTATTCCACCCGATCTCTCATGTCTAATCCCATCCCCGATCTGTCCTCTCTCGCCCACAACACATGTTGCGCCGCCGCCGTCGTTGTTTCGTTCGGCACGCACCTCCTCACGACGCAGTCCTCGGCCGCCCCGTCGGAACGCCGCCTCCGTCTCCATCTAGCCACCGATAACCTCCTTCTCGTATCTTCCGTCGCAAAGGCGCAACAGGGATCATCTCTTTCACGGGCGGCCACGAGCTCCGTCCCCAGATCGGTGGCGCACTACACCCAGAAGCATGTATCCGATTTCTTTTTCTGGAGTCCCTGGGCGCACCGAAGCCAGATCCGCCACGCTCCAGACCTGTCCGGAGGTACGCGCGGACGTAGGGGCAGTTTCAGTTGGGGAGTCTCGGTTGGGAGGGGCTCAGGGCATGTACCCTTCAAGGGGCTCGATTGGCTGTTAGACAGGTTCGTTCATGTTCGCTCATCTTGATAATATACGTTTCAGTTAGATCGCAAAAATCGTGTTGTCTAGCATGCAAGTTTTTTTTTCATGAATCCACGCCAGCTAATGCATACAGGGAAAAGAGGGAACATTGAAGAACCATATTCTCCTGTCCACTTTGCTCTACGGTGCTGAAAGCAAAAAATAGATTTACTTATTTCTGGTGTGATTACTATTTTTTTATCCTTGTATTAAGCATATCAGTGAATATGAATATATTAAGCATGCTCTTTGTTTACGATTGAGTTGTTGCAACTCCATATGTAATATGCGAGCTGCCAAAGTGATGTACTGTATATCAGAGTAACTATTTATCTTTTCAACCAATCATGAAATTGATTGCAATTCTATTATCACGTTTGTTTACACAAGAGAATTTTCTTAATCGATCATGTTTTTTTGTTCTCTGCAGAAACTTTTAGCCATCAAATTATTATTGCACTTGCGAGTCAAACTGTGCAAAAAGATGGATCAAAGGCCACCATGGCATCGACACATTGACAATGATCTTGCTCCTCTCATTTTCTTTCTTTCTGAATCCCTCAATCCATCAGAGGAGCTCAAGTCCAAGTAGAGGCAGCTCATGAACTTCTGAACAAAGACAGTGAGCAAAGAATCCCCCAAAGAGCAAAGATGTGTTTGTTAGTTTGCAACTAGCACACAAAGAATGTCAACCTTGAAACCTAAAGCACTTTCTACTTAGAGAACTACTGGCTCAAACAGAGAATTTCTGCAGCAGCAACATATATGAAAAGTGTTGTTTTTTATTGTTTACCAGGGGAATCTACATATCACTATCCAAGAATGACTTCATGTTCTGGTACTCTTTTTTTGGTTATATCTTGAGAGAATACACATTGAACTGTGTGGGGAGTATATATCTTTTCCAAAAAGTAAAGTAAAATTCAAGGACAGAAGATTCACAATATAATCGTTCTTGAGGTGTCCACTAGACCTGAAATGGTAAGTATTTTTTGTCTGCAGTTATAACATAACACAACCACTTGCCTTTTAGAATCATAGACATCACAAAGCAATAATTCTGACATTCTCACAATAGCCGATGTCCATTCTTAGCTTTACAAATATATACTTCCTTGAAATAAATATATGGTAACTTGAAACAGGTCCATTGTAAAGGAGGCACTACACCTAGCAGTCTTATTCCCATAGATTGAAGAGATGTTTGAAAAACGTACACATACTACTTTTTCAATTGTTCCTCCTGTTTTATGTAACATTGATCCTTAGTACTTCGATAGAAATATTATTAATACCTAATATTTCATGATGAATCTAATGATACTAATTTGGTGTTCGAGATGTTGATATATTTTTCTCTAGCCTTACAAAGTTAGAAGTTCAGTTAATTTGGGACGAAGGGAGTATAGATTTGCGCCGTGGGAGTTATATTAATATAATTTTTACAAAAGTACGCTCATAATGGTATAATTTAGTAGGTTTTGTAGATTTAATAAAATGACTGGTCAAATTTGCAGAAATTCAAGTAAAAACATAGCACTTCTTTTTGACCGGGGATAGTAATTGTTAGTTTTGCTTCATGCATATTTGTCTTGTGGGTTCTCATAGTTGGACTGAGCATTGCATTGGCTTGTTCCCCATGCCTGTAATTCATAGATGACGACTAATCTTGCATTCCTCTCAAACTGAAGAAGACAATTAATTTTGTGCTATGTTTTCAGATCAGTATCCCCTGGATTTTCAATTCAGTGTGCTGATGGTGATGAGTATGGTCTCAAGCCTGCAGAAAATTCCCCGTGAGTTTGAAACTATTTATTTCATTGCATACTCTGAATTCAGTGGTCTGTCGAAGGCTCGAAGAATAACACTTTATAGTTTAATATCATCAATTTTTTATGTTCCGTAGGAGTTTAGTGGTGCACTATCTTAATTCTAAACCTGTGTGCATCATTGCACTGAGCAGAAAATAAGTTGTAGAAAACTATTTGATCGATCATAGAATTTAATATTGGAAACTAAATTTGTGGAATTTGTTGTTATAAAATATATAGTACGTAATGCCAATTTAAAAACAAAATAAAACCCCTTCACAAATTTGCATCTATTTCCAACTTTTTTGTGGGGACATCTATAACTAATATTACATCGCAAAAATGGAGGGGCGCAGCAACGCGCGCCATCAATGGTCTAGTATACCTAAGAAGTTGGTCTACTATCAGCCATGCATGCATGCACGTCATCTTTTTTACCCTGCACGCCCGCACACTCAACCATCAATCGTGTGTGCCTGCCTGCCTTCCCGTACATGGGCATCACATCGTTTGGCTGGATATGTTCCTTCAGTTTCTCATCGGGCCGCTTCCTTTATTCTCCATAATAATAGCGTCCTTTAGTTTTTTCCCAATGGCCCATCGCACCACCCGCGGGCCCATGGAAATAATTATTTTTTGCTGGAAGATCAACCAACCGTGCTCTCCTTAACTATCCGCCTCCATACGTTTATCTGTTCCCATTCTCTCGCCCCTCGCTTGATCTCCTTTACCAGAAGCTCCGACGATTTCTGCGGCTCGCCCTTTTTGGTGGTTGTCCACACCATCCATCGTTTACTGGGATCAACGCATAATCCCCGCGATGTCATCTATCTGCCGCCATTCAGGATCGAAGCTGCAGCCCACCGGCCGGCTCCAAAGGTTATTCTCAATAGTCAATATCACAGTACTCTACCCGTGAGGATCTCTGCCGCCGCACATCGTCGTTCCTATCGCCCACTACATCTGAATGAACTCCTACGCCAGCTTAGCAACTACTGCCTGCTGGGGCGATTAATCTTTCTACTCGTGTCTTGGTCTACACGATTTTCTTTCTTGATCAGCAGTTCGTCTATCTCTCCCACTGATGGATTTTAGAGTGGCCAGGTCGATTTTGCACAACTGAACCTTTTTTCTCTGCCTTATCTTCCAGGTATATATTTATGTGCTGCTTTATGCCGATGGGGATTTCCTTATCTTGGAAAAGTGTAATGCAGGCAAATAGTTCTGGGGGATTACAAGGTCAACTGCTCAATTCATATGGATACGGTTCAGCATCTACAGTGAAATCACAAGGTTTCACTTTTGACACAATTTTTCTGCTTGACATTTCTTAAGCCTGGCTCCTATTATTCATCTGCTGCAACCAAAATCATTGTTGTTAGTTTTTTACACATATGCGTGCAATAGTTGTTATATCACGACCTTCAAATCAAGTTTATGAGTGATATTTACTTATTTTATGAAGTGTTTAGTGTTGGATGTAACCTTGGTTGAACTGCAGGGAGGAGGGGCATCAAGGTAGGCGACATAGTTGCTGCTGAGAGATCATATAACTCCAACTCTGTGCTAAATCTGCAGTTCTGCATGGACGTTCGGGGCAAGAATGAGAACTGCCGCTATAGCCATGCCTCACTATCCTGCAGCACAATTGTGGAGAATCACCTTAGTTTAATTTTTCTCACCATGCTTCACTTCCATTCAGTGTAGTGGATTCTAGCTATTTGAGAGGTAACATGTTTTCAAATGCTACCCTCATATTTTTTCATTCTGGTGTTTCTCATAGCTGTTCGGGTAAGAGATCAATGGGAAATGACCATGTGTTTGGATAGCAAGTTCTTTGGGCACTTTTCCATACTGATCAAAATAGTAATTCAAACCAATTACTTTCTTGACATTCCACATGTGCACATCCTGCTTACCCCACTTAATCAACATGTGGGCCATGTTTTAGTTCAGCCTTTGCCCTAGACCAAAAAAAATCTTTGTCGTTGCCAGCAGGAAAATTAGCATTTTTTTATATGTATGTTTCGTTATGCATTCATAGATCTTCATGTGCAATAATAAGGCATTTTCTAGCTTCTGATGCTGCTACAGTTTCCGCACTTTCAGACTCGACAACCTTGCAATCTGTAGTTTTGAAATATCCTTATCATGATGAATATTAAACTTCAAACAGTCAATTATTTGTAGACTCCATTATGTGAAAACTTATCCTACCTCTATTCTATTAGCAATTTATTTTCCTGAAAATGCAGACTTGGAGCAAAACAAGAAGATTACGGCAATGTTGACGTATAATTGCTGTAATAAGTTCCGATTCTCGTCGGGTAGGAAGTTTGGAGAAGAAAGCATAAGTTTTTGAAAGAAGGGAATGGTAAAAATGTTAGTCCGTTCAACTATATAAACCATAAAGGTGCGATGGTGATGTCACCGTCAGTAAGGATAAGGATGAAAAAGAAAATTAAAAACTACTCCCTCCGTTCCCAAATAATTGTCTTTCTAGCCATCTCAAATGGACTACAACATACAGATGTATATCTGTATGTAGACATGTTTTAGAGTGTAGATTCACTCATTTTGCTCCGTATGTAGTCACTTGTTGAAATCTCTAGAAAGACAATTATTTAGGAACGGAGGGAGTAAAACTAAAAGAACATCAAGTGATTTTTTTTTGAGAAGTACAAACTCTAGTACCATAAGTACCATATATTTTAAATAAAAAAATTGCATCAGTTCTGACTCAAGAGACAATAAATTTGCAAAAAAAATTGTACCAGTAAAAGTTCGGAGGAAAAAAAGCAACTTAATAAATGAAAAAAAAAACACAAGTTCACGATTAGAAAAGTTGTATGTTATATATATACACCCACACACACTAGCATTAAACATCCCGAGCGAGACCTATTATATCCATTGAAATTCTCTCTCCCCAGTCTTGGAAATTCACAACATGAAAGACTGGCGTCGATTGGTAAAAATGAAAAATTATAACCATCTTTTGACACCTCATTTATGCTTAATAATTCTGAAAGTTTCAATTATTCTATTAAAATAGACAGGCGCGGCAACGCGCGCCATCAGTGATCTAGTGTGTGTGTGTGTGTCTATACACACACACACTAGCATTAAACATCCCAAGCAAGACTTATTACATCCATCGAAATTATCTCTCCCCGGCCTTGGAAATTCATAACAGAAAAGATTGGCACCGATCGGCAAAAGTGAAAAATTATGGATACTAATTTCTTTGCATCATTTTGAGCAAGTCCTCAACCAGGGGTTCTGCCCGAAGAAGCAGGGGCTGCAGTAGCTGTCGAATCTTCTACTCGTACATGGACAACTGTTTGGACTGATGGACTTACCAGTCTTGATCGTTACAAAGGACGATGCTATCACATCGAGCATGTTGCTGGGGAAGACAGCCAATGGAACAATTATGTAGCTTATCCATTAGACCTATTTGACCATTGTACGCCTCCATTACCTTATGGGAGGCCTCACTCCATAGAAACTCTCTACCTAAGTATGTCCCTTGGTCCGCGGGTATGACACAAGGTTAGAATCCAAGCTCTTTCAAAGTGTTTTCCCGTCCCTTGGCGGCCCGGTCCACTGCTAGGCCAGCTACGCCTCATGGGCTAAGCTAGGGCTAGGAAAGGCATCTCCCACCTTACCCAGGCCTTCCTAAAGTGGGTCAGATGATGCTTCCTTAGGAAGGTGTCGTGCACATCTTTACAGCCAGGTTGATGTGTCGTTTCTTCGTCAACATTAATTACATTAATGCCAGAACCAACGGATAAGTATCCTATGCGACCATGGCCCTCCCCCCCCCACACACACAACGCCAAATGCGACCACATTCTCTTCCCCACCCCTACCCCCACAAAGAGTGAGTTTTCGCCCTCCTCTCTCTTTGCCCTCCCTCCCTTCATCAGATCCCTCTCAAATCCGAGCAAGTTAGTTGTTTTGTTTGTGGATTTCTACTCCTGTGTATCCCTAGAGGTATTTTGCCCTATCTCTCGTCGATTTCTTTAGATGAAATCTTTTAATTTGGTGGAATTTCATTCGTGGAAACCCTAGGCCTACCTTAAAATCTATTTGGTGGAATTTGACGTATGTGCATTAGTGTGAGTAGTATATTTGAAAGGAAACACTTGTGTGCTTTTATGGGTTAGCTTATGTTGAATGTTTCTCCATTTAGACATGAATTATTTTAGACAAAAACTATTTATTATTGAATGTCTTTCTTTCCAGATTTAATGTTATGTCAACCGCTTATCCATTTGGACAAGAATCACTTGGATTTTACCCTTGTGCAATGAGGAGTGTTGTTTGACCCGATTAGCACCAGTGTTTGATTAGGGAAATGTTGGGTTTAATTAGGCCCCAATTAATACATTTTAAGGCTAATGATGATTTCTAATTAGCAATCGATGTTGGTTCTTGCACCCCTCTTTGGACATACCCTTTACTCTTTGAACTTCCGCCTTTACTCTTTGAATACACCCCTTTTGTTGGCGTCTCTGGTACTCATAGAAATGGATACATCATCAATGAAGATTTACACACTTTTAGTTATTGATTTCATTAAAGCTAATTACATTAATAACATAACAAAGGGATAGTATCCCACTTGGGCACGAGTGGCATGCTACTCGCACAAACCCCGAGGCAATTGCATCCTTTCCTTCCAACCTGCACCCCAAAGAGTGAGAGCAATTGCCCTTCGCTCTCCCCTTCCCTCCCACCCTCTCAGACCTCTCTCAGGACCGATCAAGTTATTTGTTATTTGTGAATTTCTACTCCTTTATATTCCCAGAGGTATTTTGTCTTATCTCCCAAATTATTTTCTAGCTGGAATCTTAAATTTGGTGGAATTAGATACATGGAAACCCTAGCTCTAGCGTTTTGTTTTAAATATAATATTTTTCATTGTATTTAGCATTAATGAGTAGTATAATGGGTAGGAAACATAATTTGCTTGGATGCATAGTCAATTTGTAGGTTTGGGTTATGTGGAATGCTTCTCCAATTAGACAATAATTATTTTACAAAAATATATTTATATTTGAATGTTATAATTTTGAATGTTAATTTTATGTTGATTGCTTCTCCATCGTGACAGGGTTCATGTGAATTTCATGAGCATTAGTACTTAGTGAACCGAACAACAACTCCAGAACATAGTGATGCCTTCTGCCATGGCTGCGTGCCCAAGGAAACGCCGCCACTCTATGGTGGTTACGTCAGATCATGTCATGGTGGTACCCTACAACTCTCCATGGGCGTCATCACTGCATGCCGATTTGCTTCTGCTGGTAGCTTGGCGCCTTCTGGATGGTGACTTGATGGACTATCTTCGCCTTCGAGCTGTGTGCAAAAATTGGCGGTACGCCACTATTTGCCCACGCGGTCGTGGCATCACCTATTCTCTTTTCCACCCGCGCCGTTGGATGATGTTGCCCGAGGGTCACGGTCTCCACCCTGGCCACTACAAGCTCGGGGGGTTTGTTCGCTTTCTCAACCTTGACACGGGGACCTTGGTCCGTGTCAAGCTCCCGTTGTTCAAGAACCACTGCATTCTTGACTCAGTCAATGGCCTCCTCCTCCTCCAGAGGGACGAGGACTCTGCCATTCTCCTCCTCAACCCTTTCACTAGTGACATCACTGAGCTCCCACCACTCTCCACCCTCCTCACGCAAGTGGTGAAACAGTCTGAGATCA